>CM039734.1:18320368-19633947 GCA_022539455.1 Dendrobium nobile
GTTGTGAACTTATATGAAGGGGAAATGAAGAGAAAGTAAACACTTTATCATAATGTGAAATACATTATGAGTATATTGAACTTCTTAAAATTTTCAAGGATGATCAAGACGTACAACTTGCTAATAAAGGATTTTTAGGCCTCTTTAGAGGTGGAATATCTATAATTTTCTTGAATTTATTAAAGTTAATCTTGATGCCTTTAAGAGTAATTAATAATCCTAGAAATTTTCTTATGCTATTCTAAATAGGTATTAGAAGAAAGAGAAACACATTATGTTTATTAAAGTCACAATAAACCTAGGATTCATGTCATTTTTGTTCGACAAGCTTTACGCTGGCTGTCATTTGATCAAAGTCACAATAAACCTAGAAATTGAAAAAAAAAATCTTGGAGTCTTACTTTTATTGAGCATGTTGTTAACATAAACTTTTTTTTTTTAGCATTTTGAGTTGTAAACATTCAATCCATTGTTCCTTGATAAGTCACCCAATTTTCTTGAAGTCCACATTACATGAAATTAAAATACAATCCACTTCCAGTGGTGAAAGTTATCTTATCACAGTAAGAATAATGTTATTTTATTCGATGAAAACATGAGAAGACTTCAAGAAAATTCAATACTAGATAACCAATTTCTAAATCAACAATTGTTTTTATTCATAATAGAAGGTAGTTAGTAGTACTTGGTAATACCATCCTCTTGTTTGGAAAATCCACATATATTATTCACTTCTTATTCAACTATTGCACCATTACTACATTAGAATCCTTTTTAGGCATTATTCTTCTAAGATGAAGTTGGTAGTTGTGCCTTACTTATTTCTTTGCTTTATCGGTCAGATATACATACTTATCACTATTGATTATGTAATAAGTAAAATTAATATTAACTCTGGGCATTTCTACTATAAATAAAATAGATACTTCAACATTAGATCGAATGGTAATTAAATTTATGTTTAGACATTGGATAAAAGGACGAACTTATTAAAAAAGGTATGTGTTTGGTCATGTTTGGGCATAACAAAATTTTTTGATTGCTTCAAGGGCCATGAGTCTAACTCCTCTTAAAGCATTGAGTTGTAACACCTTGTTTTAGACAAACCCCACTATTTTCATGTAACATATCAGGATAAGGATTTTTTTTTTAATAATGATGATATAAGGAAATTAACTATGACATGGTAGGTTGCAACTATTACTTCTTTGAAAGTGTTGAGGAGCGTAGAATAAGATATAATAGTATAATGATTTATCAAGAAGTAGACTACACAATTTTCATTCATTATAGCAAATTATTGACCACCACTTTCCAAATTTTTTGCAATATAATTATTCATTTAGTTTTCTTGCATTCACTAGAGAAATCATAAAATACATAGAAATAGAAGCCAACTTGAAATTTTAAAATGCCTTTAGATAAAATAACATTTAAAGATAATTTTTGTAGAACTTTTTTGTGCCAATAAGAGTGCCACCAATTCAAAAATTAATTATTGTCAACATGTAGTTAATCACATCATTATATGGATTATTAGTTATTATTCGCTTTTTATTTGTGAAGGTAATAAAAAATATCTCAACATAATGTCTTTATGAAGTTGTAATGAGAAGCAAACCCCCAACCAAAGTCCTTTCACATTTGCTTAACTATATACCTTTTGTCCACCATTGTTCACATACTATGATATAACTCATAAAATGTGGATTGATTTTTTTAGAACAAACACATTTTATTGCTCTTCCATCGTGCCATTTTTGGATGTGTCTTTAGATCAACAAGGATCTATCATTTTATTTCAACACGAGCCAGTTTTTCAACCTTATTATGAAAAATTTTGCATTCCTTTATGTCATGCATATGATTCTTATAGAACATGCAACACTTTGTTATATCTTAGGCATAAAAACTAACAAACCTTAGTATTGGGCAATATAAGTAATATTTTCATAAATTTCATCCATGAATTTAATGATGAAATAAAAAGAAGGGTAAATTTTGCATATTAATGTTGAAGTTGTGGCAACCTTTCTCACTCTGTTGCATCTGAGTATGTTAAACTTTCATTTTAACTTCAAATTGAAAGCCATAGAGTTCTAACTGGTACTATTGACGGTACTATTGACGGCACTATCATTAATAATCCATCTTATTAGCTAACTTTACAAATAATTTTTTGATTGAAGATAATGGAAATAGTGATATCATTAAAATTTCCCATGGAACCAAGTCCTTGTGATTAAAAAGATGATATTTTAGAAAAATAATTATATTATCTTCCATTGATGTGGTTGCTTTCGATGAAAATGACTCAATAATAGTATTGACTACTATAGGTTGAGTGCATATATAAAAAGGCATTGTTAAAATCGTTGCATCAATATACCTTTAGTTGCAACTAGTTCTATATTTCTAACTTTTAATATCATGCATTGAAAATAAATTATGAAATTTTGAAGTAATTTCACCTACACTAGTTGTACATTGAAAAGAGGGCTTATAATTTTTTTAGAATTATTTGGACACTTCTAACTTGATTCATAAATTGTCTTTCACAAGCTAAATGTAATGTGGTACTACATAATGAGATTAAAAATACTTAACACTTGAGTACATCGTTAATGCTACAAGTGAAATCGTTAATGCTAGAAGAGAAGTTGCTCACTAAAAATAGGTGACATAGTCTATTGACAGGAATATTTGGATTTCTAGATTAAGATTCAAGTTAGAGGATTTTAATATTGGCCGGAAAGTAACGGACTTCAGTTGTTTGAATAGAAAATGCATTGGATGGCTGAAGTTGGTGCTCCATGACTTGACAAATGAAGAGGTGATTTAGTACTTTCTTTTTAGAGATAAGTCTAATTGAACACTAAACAAAAGGAGAGGGCCTAATGGATAGGCTGACTTAGGGAATATGACAGTTTATAGGCTCTTACTAGAGTGACGACCAAACATAAAAACTTTTTAAAGAATTCCATAAATCTATCTAGTTAAACATTTTTTTTTTCATTTGATTGAGTATTCTAATAGTTACAAAATAATATAGTTTGAATTATTGTGATTTTTTATTTTATTAGGGCATGTCATGGCTTGACTACTTATACTCACTATCTTCTAGGCCAATTATACCTTTTAATAAGTTGGATAGAAATCTGTCTATGGAGGACACTAGAATATTACCAATAAGAATAGTTTGAACCTAAAAGACAAAAAAAAAAAAAAAAAAAAAGAGAGAAAAAAAATTTTGGTAAAAAAAAAATCCAAGAATCTTATAACATATTTCAAGAATTCAAATAACTTTTATCACCTTACTAAATATGAGTTGGTGATTTCTTCAATTTGATAAGCAACTTCTCTTGATTATGGATGTGTTACTTTTAATAAATTATAAGTAATCTTGTGAGTTGGTAGTTTATTATGAAGAATTCTAGAAGCCAGCAGAGCCTTTTTCTGTGAGACTTTATGAAATGTCTCTGGAGGGGACTTTAATATGGCCTTAGGCAACTTTAGTCTAAGCGTAGACTAAAGCTTTATTTGGGACAAATTTTTTTATGCTTTTCAAAGCAGCTTTCTAGTATAAAATTTCCTATTTCAAGATAATTTTTTACTAAAATGTTGCTTAAGAAAATAGTAAAAAAGCTGTCCCAAAAGAAACCTAAGTCGTTTGAAAACATTCTAATGTGTTGCATCCGAATTAGACTTAGCATAAGTATTTTAATAGCTATCCCTAGATAATTATAAGACTATATTAAATTTAATGTAACAAACCATATATAATATAATAATTGACATTAAATTAAATGAACTTCAAATCTTTAGAATTCGCTCGTGGACGACAAATTTTATCTTTTAATTAAGAGAAATACCTTTTAAATACTTCCTAATGTGCCTAAACTATTGCTAATCTTCATAATAAAAGCTATTAACGCACCTCATTAAAAAAATTCAGAGCCAAACTAATGGACTTTTTGCTTCTTATAAAAAAGCTGTCAAATGAATTTGTTCAAGTTCATTCGCATTTGATGTCATCCCAATCTAATATTTTAATATATTTGGAAGATTCCTTATTATAGTGATCTATTCAAATGTTAGCACAAAAAGGAAACATGCTTGATTATTTTTTCTACCTAAAATCAAACTGAAGCACGTATAGAATAAAGTTAGAGGCAAAAGGCAGACCATATAAGAATTAGCATACTTCTCGTATTAATATAGAAGGGAAACACATAGTTGATAGTTCTATTTTCTTACATGTAGTCCGTAGGCCAGATGTCGAGGTCCGCCTTCTCCTTATGGTAGACAAGGTAAAAAAAGTAATCCTGACACTCTAGTTTACCATTTGCATTATTTGCAAGCTTACATCCATTGCCCTGTATCTTCCCGCTTGACTGGTCATTATCATACTTCTACTTCGCCTTCATCGGCAAGTCTAAGGACCCCCTCCCCGATGCTTGCAGCTGCTCGATGATCTAGTCCTGCATGCCATGGTTTACAATCAGCATCATGCCCCGCTCGGTCATCGCCACCTTCACCTCCTCCACGCAAACTTTTATTTGGTCTGGTGAATGTACGCAGCTCTACGTTCGGCCGCCAGTAGAATCGCACCACGCGTTTTCATTATTTACCGCGCGCCCCAACAACCCGACCCATAACGGACCCAAGATTGCTTGGTATTGGTCGATTTTGCTCGGCAATAACCAATACCGAGCAATACCGAGCAAATACCTAGCAATACCGAGCAAATACCGAGTTGTATCGAGTTTTTTCTAGCAATACCGAGCAAATACCTAGCAATACCGAGCTAATCCCTAGCAATACCGAGCAAATCCCGAGCAAATACCGAGTTGTACCGAGTTGTAGAAAAACTCGGTACAACTCAGTATTTGCATGGTATTGGTCTTCACAGAGCGGTATTTCTTGTTTTTTGCAAAGCAATACCTAGCAATACTGAGCAAATACCGAGCAATACTGAGAAAATCGCAAACATAGAATTCTCGGGTTCCGGTCCAGATCAAGTCATCGCGCCGTGCGGTAAAAGAGTAAGAGGACGTGGCGACATGTTATTGGCGGCCGAACGTAGCTCTACGTCCGGTCAGAGAACGTAATAATTGTTCCCTCCACGCACGACTACCTATTGGAATTTTTCAAACCAAGCGTTGCATCGTTTAGTTTTATTTTTATTTTTTTAATACTAGTTTCAGATAGTTTTTTAAAAACTGACTGTTGTGTGTTTTAGGGTTATCCCGTGAAAGACTAAGCATTGCTTTTTTTTTTTTGCTCTCTATTTTTGGGTGTGCCTAGTAAAAAAATCTAGTATTTTTTTTTAGTTTTTATTATCTAATTTTGTTTCTTATGTTTTGGTCGTTATTATCATTAGTATCAGAGCCTGGTTGGAGAATGAAAGCGGTTGCCCAAGTTCACGGGGAAGAACTACAATCAATGGAGCATTAAATTATGGGTGTTTTAGAGAGTGGTTTTTAGTAGCCCGAAGTTGAGAGAGATTTGAATCAAAGGCTTCTTCAAGAATTGAAAGAAAATTGGAAGAAAGATCGGAAGGCCCTTTTCTTCATCTATCAAGCAGTAGATGAAAATATTTTTGAGCGGATCTCTAAGGCGAAGACCATGAAGGAGGCTTGGGATACACTACATGGTTCTTACAAAGGAGATGAGAAAGTGAAGATGGTACGTTTACAAACCCTATGAAGCCAATTTGATATGTTGAAGATGAAGGAGTCAGAAAGTGTGGAAGAATATTTCAATCGGGTAATTGTCTTTGTTAACAAATTAAAGTTGAATGGAGAATTTGTAGAAGATAAAAGGGTTATTGAGAAGATTCTTTGTTTGAAGCCACGGTGGTAGCCATAGAAGAAGCAAAGAACATAGAGAAACGTCTATTGAAGGGTTGCTAGGATCTCTTCAATCATATGAATTATGAATGAAACAATATGATTCAACACCGCTTGAGGAAGCCTTCCAAACTCAAGTGGCATTGCGTGGGAATTTTAGAGGTGGCCGTGGAAGAAATTTTGGTAGAGGAAGAGGCACTTTTGGTAGAGGAAGATGCTCTTTTGACACTAGAGGAAGAAGTCGTGCTGGTAGAGGAGAATCTACAAAAGTGATGGGGGTGAAGTTCAAGGTGGATCTCATAGTGATGGACAAGGTGCACGTGGTCATAGATATGGCTTCAGAGGTAGAGGAAGAAGCAATCTTGCCAATATCAAATGTCACTTTTGCAAAAGGTATGGACACACTTATCATTTTTGTTAGAAGAGGCAGGAGAGTGAAAAGGTAAACGTAGATATGGTGCAAGAAAAAGAAGTAGAAAAAGGTGAAGACAATATGTTTCTTATACATAGTAAGGAGTTTGGTGATTCAGGAGATATATAGTTTATTGATAGTGGTTATAGTAATCACATGACCTGCAATAAAAGCTTGTTTGTTACTTTGGATAACTCAATCCAAAGTGAAGTACGCACAGGAGATGGCAATAGATTATTTATGGAAGGAACATGTGATATTTTGATGTAAATAAGGAAGGGAGAAAAGAATATATAAGATGTCTTATATACTCCAAATCTTAAGCATAGTTTTCTTAGTGTTGGGCAACTAAATCAAAAGGGATATATGTTGACATTTTCTTTTGACACTTGTACCATTAAAAACAAGCATGGATTTTTGATAGCCAAGGTGAAGGTGTCTCCAAATAAAATGTATCCCATGAAGATGATTCACAGTCTGAATGGTTGTTTGAAAACTTTCATAGAGAATCATTCAAGATTATGGAATTATAGATTCGGTCACTTGAGTTCCAAGACACTTTCTTATATGAGCCAGAAGAATATAGTTGATGGGCTACCACATATTGAAGTACAAGACAAGATCTAAGAAGCATGTGTTGCAGGAAAGCAGAGTAGAGCACCATTTTCAGTTGGAAAATCATGGAGATAGCCATGAATTCATTGAAGCTTATTCATTCAGATTTATGTGGACCGATGTACACTACTTCTATTGGAGGTAATTATTATTTCTCACATTTATTGATGATTATAGCATAAAAGTTTGGGTATATTTTTTGAAAGAGAAGTCACAAGTATTTGAATACTTAAAAATATTCAAAGCACTTGTGGAAAAGGAGAGTGGCCATTTTATTAAGATGTTGAGGAGTGATAGAGGTGGAGAATATGTTAGTTATGAGATGTAAAATTATTTGAAGGAGAATTGGATATGCCATGAGTTAACAACTAGATACACACCACAAAAAAATTGGATAGCTGAGAGGTTGAATAGATCCATTATGGGATTGGATAGGAGTATGTTGAAGGAGAGGCAAGTGCCCAATCTACTTTGGGCTGAAGCTGTGTCATGTGCTGCTTATTTGTTGAATAGAGCAATATCAAAAAGCAATCCATCGTAAACCCCTTTTGAAATTTGGAGTGGACATAAGCCTATTGTTGATCATTTGAGAGTTTTTGGGAGCATTTCTTAGGTTCATGTACCTGGTCAAAAGAGAAAGAAGTTGGATGAAAAATTTGACAAGTGTGTGTTTGTAGGATACAGTGAAAGGTTCAAAACCTATAAACTGTATAATCCTACAACGAAGAAAGTGATAGTGAGTAGGGATGTGAGATTTGAAGAGAACTTAGCTTGGGATTGGCTTGAAAAATGCAACAAGTAGGATGTTACAATTGTGGAAAATTAAAAAAAAAATATTAATGATGTAGAGAAACAAAGACCTCCGCACATTACAGTGAGATTGAGAGAATCATCTAGTAGGGGTATGGAAAATGTGAAGACAAGAAGCCTATAAGAGATATATGACACCACAAATTATAATGAAGAGTTTTTTCAATTTGCTTTATATGCAGAAGAAGAGCCCTTAACGTTTAATGAGGCAGTTACAAATAAGAGATGGATGGATGCCATAAAAGAAGATATTGATGCTATTGAGAAAAATGACACATGAAGTTTGGCCTCACTTCCTAGAGGTCAAAAATCCATTGGTGTCAAGTGGGTGTACAAAGTGAAGAAGAATATTAATGGAGCTGTAAACAAATTCAAGGCTAGACTTGTAGTCAAAGGGTACAAGTAGAAGCAAGGGATAGATTATAAAGAGGTTTTTACACTAGTTATCAGATTTGATATAGTTAGATTAATTTTCTCTATTGCAGCTATGAATAGATGGCAGATTTATTAATTAGATGTGAAGTTGGCTTTCTTGAATGGTGTTTTGGAGGAAGAAGTATATGTAGATCTGCATGAAGGTTTTATTGTGAAGGGAAAAGAGCATATGGTGTATCATTTGAAAAAAACTTTGTATGGCTTGAAGCAAGCCCCGAGAGGTTGGAATTTATGCATTGATAAACATTTTGGAGAAAAAAGGTTCACTAAGTGCCCTTATGAAAATGGTGTGTATATGAAGATGGACTCAAATGGCAATAGGTTGATCATATGCTTATGTGTGGATGATTTGCTTATAACAGGTAATGATGAGCATCTGATTGCAAACTTTAAATCAGCTATGTTCAAAAGATTTGATATGACATATGTTGGCCTCATGTCATTATTTTTGGGCATAGAAGTGCATCATAAAGATGATGTCATTTGAATATATCAAAAGAGGTATGCAAAAGAGGTATGCAAAAGAGTTGCTTGAGAAGTTCAGGATGAATCATTGCAATAGTGTCTAAACACCAATGCAAACTAAAGTTCATTTCACAAAAGAAGGAGAAGGAAAATTGGTTGATCCAACATTGTACAAAAGTTTAATTGGGAGCCTCAGATAATTGACAGTGACGAGACATGAGATTATGTATAGTGTGGGCATATTGAGCAGATTTATGGAGAATCCAAGACAGTCTCATTGGCTTGCAGCAAAGAGGATTCTTAGATATATCAGTGGCACAGTTGAGTTTGGCCTTTATTATCAGTGCAGTGGAGACATGAAGTTACTTGGATATTGTGACAGTGATTAGGAAAATGATCATGAGGAAAGAAAGAGAACAAGTGGACATGTGTTTTATGTTGGTGATACAACTTTCACTAGGAGCACATAGAAGCAAAAAGTTGTAGCCTTATCTACATGTGAGGCAGAGTACGTAGCAGCAGCGACAGCTGCTTGTGAAGAAATGTGGCTGAAGAATTTGTTGAAGGAATTTTATGGAGATATTGATGAAGCAATAACAATTTATGTGGACAACAAGTTGGCGATAGCATTGGCCAAAAATCCAGTACAACATGGTAGGAGTAAGCACATTGATGTGCGTTATCATTTTATCAGAGATGCAGTAAAGACTGGTCACATTAGCATGGAGCACTGCAATACAGAGGATTAGGTAGCTGATTTGTTCACCAAAGCATTGCCGACACTGAGGTTCCTAAATCTACTAAAGATGTTTGGGATGAAGAAAGTCTTGATTTGAGGGGAAGATTGTTAGAATTTTTCAAACCAAGCGTTGCATCGTTTAGTTTTATTTTTATTTTTTTTATTACTAGTTTCGGACAGTTTTTTAAAAATTGATTGCTATGAGTTTTAGGGTTATCCCGTGAGAGACTAAGCATTGTTTTTTTTTTTTTGGCTCACTATTTTTGGGTGTACCCAGTGAAAACATCTAGTAAAAAAATTTGTATGAGTTTTTCTTCACAAATTTTGTTTTTTCTGTTTTTGTCCTGTCGCTACTATCACCACCGCCCTTCCTCTGACGAGACCCATTACAATGTTGAGGGCGTCTACGATATCTTTGCGTTCAGACTTTGTGTGGAGGAATTCAGTGGGGATAGAGCAGAGGCCGCTGTTTGCGAGGATCTCTACTTTGGGGCAGGCAGGATGGTTTTGGTGGCCATTGTGTTTTCTTAGTGAGTGGCTTTGGCTGCAATGGAGGAAGGTTGTCAAGGATTTTATGGTGTGGAGTCCGCTTGGAGAGAATGTGGGGAAGTGGAATGGATAGGTAGCTAGGGAAAAATGGGATGGTGAAGAAAGGAGATTAGCAAAGCACGTGCCTAACTCAGTATCGGCCCACCCACGCTTAAAAGAAGAAGAAAAAAAAAAAAAAAAAAGAGATAAAAATATTGTAAAAAAGAATAATACGAAGCGAGTAAATGTTTAAAACACTTATAAATTTTCTAAGGATAAATATAAAATATAACTTTTCTATTTTATTTTTAGGACGCTACACTCTATTACAAGAGTGCTGTTGTTGGACATAAAATAAATTTAGTTGTATTATTAGTTGGGGCCAATTTATAAAAAAAAGGTAGAGTTTAAGTTTAAGTTTTAGGAGGATATCAATGAAAATAATAAAAAAGGAGTAAATACGATTTTAAATTATCTTGTTTCAATAGAAGCTGGAACTTTATTATCTGATTTCAATAGAAACTGATATTCCATTTCACTGATTAAATAAAAAAAAATTTTTTGCCCTAAGAAACCAAATATCTATAATCTGGTTTCTTAATAAATTTTTTTCCCGATAAACCTGAAAACATAAATAAATAAATAAATTATATATATATATATATATAATATATATATATATATATATATATATATATATATATATATATATATATATATATATATATATATATATATATATATATATATATATATATATAAATTTTAAGAAAAAAAAATGAAAAGTGAAAAAAAATAAAAATTGGGGCAGTGTAGGTAAAAAAAAGAAAAATTAATTTAAATTTACATTTCAATTATAACTTTATTGAATTTATTATTTCAATTATAACTTTTTAGTTATAGTTTTTATAGTTAAATTTATATAACCTTTAATTTAATATGTCATTAATTTTTAATTTAATATTTCATTAATTTTTAATTTAATATTTAACACAATTTTCTATATTAACTAATTGATTATGTTTCAATAAAAAATATTATTTAATTTGAAAATAATATTAGATTTTTAAATATTTAATAAAAACTATTATAGATTAAACAATATTAGATTTCTTAAATACTATTTAAATATAAAATAATATTAGATTTGCTTGACAATAATAATTACGTTTCAAAAAAAAAAACTTTTTTTTTTCTGAAAGAAGAAAAGGCGCGAAGCGTTTTGTTCTTCAAGAACAAAAGGGGAATTGATCCATGGTCGATTCCATAACAGATAATATAGGAATAGTTAGTTATACCTCGTGAAAAAAGACTTTTTTCCATTTCTTTGAGAGTTCAGGCAAGCGCAAGTGAATATGACATGGTTACGGGAGCTTATCTATCGCATATATGCTTCAAGGGATATCATGGTCTACACTACTCTAGTTTTATTTATATATATATATATATATATATATATATATATACATGTGTTACTAGGTTTACCAGAAAATATTTTTTTAATTAATAAACCAGATAATAGGTATACAATTTCTTCGGATATTTTTTCTTTAACTCTTGAAACCGAATAATGAAGTTCCGGTTTCAATAGAAATCGGGAACTGATTAAAGAAGTTTTAGTTTCTATTGATACTAGATAATTAAAATCAATATTTGCTCTTTTTAAATTTTTTCACTAATATGCTCCTTAGACTAATTTAAACTTAAAATAAACTCCTTTTTATAAATTGGCCTTATTTAGGCTTTTTAACTAACAATTAAGAGGTTTTGAATTTATATTTTTCGTATGTGATGTTTATATCATTACAAGCAAATCACTCATTTCTGGCAATTTTTTCCGGCGGTTAGAATAATCTTTCTGGCGGTTTTGTAAAACTTTGGCGGCTTTTTGGTGGTTCAAAAACTGCTGGTAAAAACGACATAGGAAATGTTTTCGGCAGTCTTTTCTCAGCGATTGTACGCACCGGTGGATTTTCAGTGTTTTATACCGCCAGTTTTTTTCTGGCGATCGTAACGCCGGTGACTGTCGATTATTTACCAAAGGCATACCTGCTGTTCGATTGTTGGTTTGGCCGAATCTTTCCAACGACTAAACCGTCGGCTTATCGCCAGTTGACCAGCGACGATCACCGGTAAACCGCTGTTAAAACATCGACAGTTTACCTGCAGTTATAACCGAAGGAATCACCGGTGGTTAAACCTCCAGCTTATCACCAGAGAACTACCGGCTATCATCGACAAACCGCCATTAATTACTGGCAGCTATAGTGAACTTCCGGCGGCTATGATTAGCCATCCGGTATCGACGTTTCTAGCGGCCAAATCGTCGGTTGGTCACCAAAAAACTGTAGCATTTGAAAAAAAAATTGACAACCTCCCTTCTATATTTATTGAATTTCACCCTAAACTCTAAACCTGCATAGAAAATATAATAATTATCACAAATATGGGCAACACTTCACTATAATCAATCACAATAAATATCACAAATATGTTCATCAAAATAGATAAACACATAATAAGTTCATAACGAAATAAATAAAGTCCTCACTTTAACATAAGGGTGCAACCGAGTCAAGCCAACTCACGAGCCAGCTCGGACTCGACTCGATAACAGGCTCGACGAGTCGAACTTATTGAGCTCGTGAGTCGAGCTCGAACACGAGTTTGAGCTTGACAGCTAATCGAGCTCGAGCTCAAACATAGGTCGGACTCAACTCGTCGGCTTGACGAGCAGCTCGATGGCCAAATATCGCGGGAAATCCAAATATCGCGGCGGGAAATCCAAATATCATGGCGGGAAATCGAAACAACGGTAGTGCACGCCCGGATCAACGGCGGACGAGCTCAGGGATGACGGGTGTACCCGACTGCGAGCTCAGGGCAATGGATATGGACGACATAGCTCGTCGGATCTCGAGACGTTGGTTCTGGATGGCAGACATGCTCAGGACGATGGGCGGCACGACTGTGAGCTCAATGACGACGGACGTGATGGCGAACGAGCTCGGGACGTCAGTTTTTGATGGCGAACGAGCTCAGAATGTCAATTTTTGATGGCGGATGCTATGACTTTGGGAGACGAATCTCGTAGACAGACAGATGACGACTGACAAGCTTGATGACGACGGACGAGCTCGATGATGACGGACGCGATGAGGAGAGCGGAACTCGGGTCTCAAGACGACGGATGTTACGATGGGCTCGATAACCGTGATCGACGAGCCGCTCGATATGACGACGAGTCAAGCTCGTGCTCGGATTTTGAACTCGACTCGAGTTCGAGCTCGAGCTCGAGCTTGGGTTTTGATTGTCGAGCTCGACTCAAACATCTCCTGGCTCGAGCTCGACTCGACTCATTTGCACCTGTACTTTAACATAATAAGTTCGTCAAACCAAAGGTTTAAACCAAATAAGTTCACACATAAGTTCATCATAAGTTCTTCAAACAAATAAGAGTACTTATCCTCCTTTGTGTCCTCACTGTCTGATGATGCAAGTGGCTGTTATTGCTCATTATTCTTTTTATTTTCATCTCTATAGGATCGCAGCTCTGCTTGCATCTCATTTTGAACCTTTCTTATCTCTTCTATCTCTCTCATCAGCACTGCAACTCTCTGGCTTACACTGTCTTCAGCTCCACTAGGATCATAAAATGCTGAGGTGGATGAACTACCCTCATAAGCATCGCCTTGCGAACCCAAGCCATATACCCCCCTTTCCTTCCTCCAACATATGACCATGTATGATACTCAGAATACTGGGTAAATCCTGAAGACGATCTCTCACCAATGGGCTGACGACTTTTTTGAGCTTGTACAAAATCATCCTACAAAAATAAATTCATAAAATATATTGATATTAGAATGAGTTTTATTATATTAAATTTCTAACCTCACATATTTCAGGTCAACATATCAGCTTAAGTTTGATCCATAGCCATCAAGCATTTTTAAACCTTTAAACCACTGACATATTGATCTTTTTTTCTCTAATATGAAAGAGCAATATGCTTTGTGCTTCATTATTTTGCCGTCGATGGTTGTTACTAACTCTAGATTTTTTTGCCGACAATATTCTTTAATGTCCATATTTGCTTTGACATTATCTTTGCTCTTACCTTTAACATCCATAATTGTATTAAACATATTATATAAAAAGTTCTTCTCAATGTGCATAACATCCAGATTATGCCTTATCAAATTAGTTCTCTAATATCATAATGTTCAGAAAATACTTTTTTCATCCAATTATGTTGAACACCATATCCCAGAAATTTAGACTCTGATAACATTAGAAAATCAAGAATTATTAGAAAGTTAGAAAGTCTTTATAGCACGTCATCATCACTTAATATGGGTGGTGGAGGTGATCTCTCAACTCTATTTATAACGAATGCTTCCTTATTCTTCCTAAACTGATGATCAAGATGTAGGAACATATGATCATAATCAAATAAAGTATTTTTCCCTCCATGTGTTAGTGTGAAAGTTTTAGTATTCTTCATGCAGTAAGGGCAAGATAATTTTCCTATTGTGTTTCAACCAGATAACATACTATAAGCTAGAAAATCACTAATGATCCACAACAATATAGCTCGAAGGAAAAAAATTTGTTTTGTTGAGATGTCATATATGAGAACACATTCTTTTCATAATAACTTGATATCATCAATTAATGGTTGCAAAAAAATATCAATTTTTGCGTTTGGATTATGTAGTCTAGGTATTAAAAGTGTTAAGAATATGTACAGATTAATTATACACATCTCTGGTGGAAGGTTGCATAGTGTTATTATAACTGGCCAACAAGAGTATGATGTAGCTGCTTGACTATATGGGGTAAAACCATCGGCACATAATCCCAATCTTATATTACGGGATTCAACAGTAAATGAAGCATGTACTCGATCAAAATATTTCCTCACTTAAGCATCTGATGGATAAGAAAGAATACCACTATTTGCTGATTTCTTCTTATGACATCTTATATGGCCCGCTGAACTCATTAATGCATAGAGTTGCTGAAGTCTTGAAATAATCGGTAAAGAAAATAAACAGGAATATGGAACATATTTCTTTTGACGACATTATTTTTCTGAGTTTGGCTTAAACCGAGGTGCATTGTAGGTGCGATAATAAACTTTTATTGCATCATCCTTGTAGTATAACATACATCCATTGATATAGCAATTAATTTTTGTAGCAGTGAGACCCAACTTGAATACTAATTTCTTTGTTCGATACAAATCCGAGTGAATTAAATTATCCATTAGATTAGTTTCCTTGATAAGACCAATGAAGTCATTGAAATAATTATGAGGAATATTATATTCATTTTTAATACTTAGCATCCTCACTTTAATCGATAATTCTGAATGAGTTTTGCAACCGTCCTAAATTGGTTTTTGAACTACATGTAGTAACTCAAAGAATTTTTTAGTTTCTACATTTACTGGCTAACCACTAGCCCTTAAATTAGGACCTACTACATCAAAAATAAGTTTTTCATACGGTTTAGTCATTTGAACTTCATCAAATGTTTCAAAAGCTGTGGATGGACAGGCATGAGTATCTCTGTGTGGCTCGTACTTGCCATGTGAGATCCAAATCTAGCAGTCTAGAAGAAATACCCTACGATATAAATCAAGCTTCACATCTCCGGGCTGAAGGAATGCTTAATTTTCATGCTTCAAATATGGACATCTAAACATTTTATCAAACTTAAAGGAAGACAGAATGAATGTCTCAACTCCGTGTATAAATTCATCTGTCAATCCTCTTCGACCCGATAAAAATCTGTTATACATCCAATATCTCTCTTCTTGGATAATCATTTGGACGTTGAAGTAAACACCCCCCTACATAGTTATGTCATTTATTAGAAGATATGTACCCTCAATAAGTGTACATGCTATACGATCGAACAAGTGTACTTTACTTGAATTAAAATACATTGTAGGTTTCATAATAAAGCATTGAAGGTCTCACAACCATCTTATAGAAATTCGTAGAGAATTCTCTGACCCAATTTGTTAGCCTTAATGTTATAAATTTTATTTATTTCACCGAAATAGGGATTAAACCACATGTTGAGCAAATATGGGGTGATCTTGCTTCTTGTTTGGAGGCAAGAAAACTTTTATTTCATTCAAGAAAAAGGCTACACAAATCTATTAGTTCATTCAAGAAAAAAGCTATGCAAATTATGAAAGGTGAAAAAAAAGTCCTATATTCTTTTTGAATTATTTCTTTTCTTTCTCCTACAAAGTCATTTCTTCCTTTCTTTTTCATCATTCTCCCTTTTCTACCTATAATTTCTTTTTATATTAAAGAAGTTACAAAAGTTGGAAAACTTATTATGTGAAATCAATGATTTAATTTATGCTATTTTAAGAATATTAGGTTGCATGTAACTTGAGCTTAACAATTCTTACTTGCAATATCATTATTGGAATTATTATGCTTAAGCATGTCCCCAACATAATGAGTTATGAGTAAGAAATGATTGAGAATAAATCCATAAAGGAAACTCAATATTCAAATAAGAGAAATAGAGGAAGATAGGGAGATAAGAAGAGAAGGGAAGTAAGGACAACAAAGACTACAGGGAGCATTCAAGGGCCATTCCTCCATTTTCATTATATTGATCCTCTTAAAATTAATTATAAGATGATGGTATTGATTTAGTGAAATAATTCCTCATTGGTTCAATCCTAAATACAATGGCATTTGTAATGTTATAGGCCAACCTTTATTGAAATTTATTGTATATGTAAGCATATAGATCTCATCTAAGTGAATGCCAATAATTATATTTGGTTGATATATCTAATCTTCTAGAACTCTTCCAAACAAGAAAGTATTATTAACCTATTATGTATAGTGAAGGTTTAGTTATGCTAAAACCCCTTGATTTGTTTTCTCTAATTTAGAATTTTTTTTTCACATAAACTTAGTGTTATTATCAGCATATTGATTCTGCTTAATTACATTTAGTCATGTGTGTCATCTTAGATAAAGTGTGCTAGCCCAATTGACTTTCACAAAGAGAGTGGAACTTTCCTAAGTGTTTTCTTTTGTATAATATTTTTTAGATGTCACCTCCCCAATAAAGTGGTATTTTAATAAGACTATATGATTGTTATTATGTTAATGAAAATTTTAGAGTTCAAGCTTCATATTCAAGCTCACACTCACTACAAGAAAATAGGTAATTAGCGACCAGCAAAATTAGTCGCTAAAATTGATAATTTGGACGCTAAAGCAAGCAGCGACCAAAAATTTTTTGGTCGCAGATTTGTCGCAGTAGCCTCGTCGCTGAGGCTTTTAGCGACCAAAAATTTTTTTTGGTTGCTAAATTAGCGACCACTAATTAGAACTGGTCGCTAAAATTAGACATATTAGCGACCATTTTTTTGGACGCTAATGAATATTTATTTGGATGTTATTTGGTAATTTTGATAATTAATTTTATTTAATACATTTTTCCTGTAGCGACCAAAATAAAAAATTGGTCGCAAAATGATCAACCAAATAAATCACATTCCCCTTTAATTTTATTCCTTTAACTTCATTAGGTTTTGATATATATATTTATGTATAAGAAATTTACGATATTTAGTAAAAAATTATTATCCAATTATTATGCCTTAGCAATAAGAAATAAGATCAATCCATCACTCCTTTATATTGCAATTAGTTAGATAAATTTAATAATAGAGAAATAACACTTTATTTTAGCTTGAGGTAACAATAATAAAAAACATAGAATCCAAAAAATTATATTCATCCGGCAATATCATTGTCAAAAATTTGCTAAGAGAAAATGAAAATTAAAAGATTAACTTTTATGTAAATAAATATAAAATTACAAAATCAACTCTATCAAAGGTAAATGACAACATCAATTTGTAGTCATGCTAACACCAATCAATATCTTGTACTGCTACAGTGAGATCTAGCTCCATATCCATCAATACACATTTCGGATGCAAAGAACTTCAACTTGGAGTACAAGTAGGCAACCCCTATATAAAAATTTTATAAACAAGATTACTAGAATATTTCAGTAATTCTGAGATAATTCAAGGTAAAATTGTAGGGAACTTGCATATACTGCTTGGCGTCATATCTTCCTCAAAGCAAAATTCATAAAAATATGATATATGTTCTACTGATTGATCGCCACCCTACAAAATTTTAAGTAAATTATTTAAAAAAAATATTATCTGCTATCATTCTATGAATATGAAGAGTTAAAACTCAAGGAAACAAAAGTAATAATAATAATACTTCAAGCCAAACCAATGCTTCTGCAGTCGGAAGAGAAAAGCACTCCATCCAATCTTCAGTTGTAAACTTTGCTAGCTGAAATAAATTTTAGATTCGGACGTTTCCATAAAATGAATGCATAATGGAAATCATGTAGAAATATTTTGACAACAATGTAGATAATTACAATAACAATAATAATAGAAAATACAAAATACATCTTGATATCTAACAACATACAAACAAGTAGTTTTGCAAAACATGTTTCCTAACTTCAAGCAGACAAATGAGACCCAAGGGGTCTTCACTGCATTTCAGTAAGCAAGTCTACTTTTTTTGAAAGAAGATAACTGTTGAGTCTAGGAATTAGGTTGTTAAGCCTAAGTGAATGTCCCAAGGCTACCAAGAGGGGGGTGAATTGGTAGTTTAAAAAATTTAAGACCCCTTTTAGAAAATTATTGAACCGAAATAAAATTTCTTTTAAATTTTGTAGAAAAAGGTTTTTCAACCACAGAGTTTTTAAAATTGAAATAGAAAGTGCGGAAACGTAAAAACAGTAAAGTAAATGACACTAGATTTATAGTGGTTCGGTCTATAACCAGACCTACATCCACTCCCTAGAGGCACCCTCTGAGTATTGCACTAATACCAATAGTGACTCTCCTTTTGCACCCACAGCAAGGCGGAGAAGCCTTTACAACACACTCTTTTCACCACTCCCCGGTGCGGCTGAGAACCGTCCGTCCTTTTACACAATACCCAGTGTTGGCAGAGAACCATCCGTCCTTTCACACTATCCCCAGTGTGGGCAGAGAACCCTTCATCCTTTCACACTCTCCTAGTGTGGGCAGAGAACCCTTCGTCCTTTCACACTCTCCTAGTGTGGGCAGAGAACCCTTCGGCTGTTCACACTCTTCAAGTGTCGGCAGAGAACCAGATCTCCTTGACTGATCTTCTCACAAGAATCTAGAAGGAAGAAGGAAAAGAGTGAAGTAATCCCAATTCATAAGTAGAGACTCTTACCTTTGAACTCCAAGTGAAGCCTTCTCGCTCCAGTGGTAGGAATCCTCCCTTGAATGCTTTCTCCAACTCTCTCCTTGGTTATTCTCTCAAGAGGCACGAAGATCAAATGACAAAAAGATTGGGTGGCAGTCTAATTTGGACTATTTATACAAAAGACAAGAAAAACCGCCCAAAAACTGCAAGTATTCAATTCTGTACGCAGTGGATCGTCCTGTACGATCGTGGATCGTCCTAGATGATTTTACTTAAACGATCTGAAACGACCCTATTTGAATATGTGTATGAAATGTCT
Source organism: Dendrobium nobile (assembly GCA_022539455.1). Classification (NCBI taxonomy): domain Eukaryota; kingdom Viridiplantae; phylum Streptophyta; class Magnoliopsida; order Asparagales; family Orchidaceae; genus Dendrobium; species Dendrobium nobile. The sequence continues at coordinate 18,339,813 of CM039734.1, forward strand.
TCGTACAGCTGATCGTCCTGTACGAACAAGGTTCGTCCAGTACGAATGGTTATTACAAGGTCGGTTCTAGAAACTAGTGAAAACTGTCCTAAGTCGGTTAATCGTTTGGACGAAAATTGATTCGTCTGGACGAAATTTTTACAGAGGACTGATCGTCCTAGACGATAATTTATTTCGTCTGGACGAAAAATTTCCCGAGGACCAATCGCCACGGACGATAATTTAATTTCGTCTGGATGAAAATTTTCCAGAGAGCCAATCGTCCTGGACGATAATTTATTTCGTCCTGGACGAATAGGACTTAGAAAAATTTTCAAGCAAGTTCCTATTCGTTCCATATGCTCTATAGGAGATAATTGTCTGATCGTCCAGTACGAACTGAAGATCGTCCTGTACGATCAGTATAAATTCTATATGATCTCCTTATGTGTGAATGTTTTTATTCTCTCAAAATACAATCACTCCCTTTCAATTTGATTTCTAAGAATAGTGCAAGCTTCAAATTTTACAAAGTATCTCATGCTGAATTTAATTTGAAGTCTTCGTAGTCTGGAGTTCGTTTTTCCTGAAATGTCAGTACACATAAGAGCAAATACAATTATTCCAAAATTGTTAGGAGATAACTACACATTTGAACAATAATGTTTGAAATCATCAAAATTTTATAAGTTGCAAAAATGAAAAGCATGCAAATAGCAACTATCTTAACAATCTCCCCCGTTTTGATGATGGCAAAACAATTATTGTTTGTATGATTTCAATTTAAACAAATCTTTCTATCTCCTAAACTCCCCCTAAATTGATGAATACATGAAAATAAGGAGGCAATTTGAACTATAAATTTTTTTTTATTTTTCACAAAATAAACTAGAAACACAAAACATACGAACAAACAAAACATACCAAACAAAACATACAAACACAATGATTTCTCCCCCTTTTTGACAACAACAAAAAGTGAAGAAGAAATAGACAAGAAATGTAAGTAATTGTATGAAATTCATTTGAACATTTAATCTAAATGGTGATTGATACAAGGTATGCAATTTTAAACTAAAAATATTAGGTCAATCATAGAAATTCATGGAATTTAAAAAGTGATATAACATTGTAAGTAAGAAGAATTTAGTAAAGACATGATTCAATTTAGACATTCCAATATAGAAAATCATTACAAGAGAGATGAAGAAAAATTTGATATTTCAAAGTTCAATAGAATATAAATGAACATAAGATCAATTTGAATTAAGAGATTGAAAGAATTTGGAAAGAAGAGAATTACCACATGTGGCGCTTTGCGCATCTTTTTCAAAATTTTTGGGCACATTTTTGTTCATCTTTTGATATAGGGCTGATTTTGTGCCTCTTTTTCATATTTGTGAACCTTTGCGCATTCCTTTTGATTTTTGTACTTTTTGTACAATTTTTTCAAGAGTAATTGAGACCAATTCTTTCCAAAAATAATAATCTAAAATTTCAAATATTTCTAAGTGCATAAATATTATTTGAGAAATGAAATACAAAATAAGACAACATCTAAATTGCAATAATAATATTAATTTTTATGTAGTCTAAATGAATAGACATGAATTTAAAAGTTCTAATTATACCAAGTTATAAACAACTTTTAAATTTAGAAAGACTAGATTTTCTAATATAGATAATTTCAAATTACAATCTAATTTAAGCACTATGAAGATTAAATAATACTAATGAAATTCATAAAAATTAACCATATTTCAAAAACAAATCAACTTTGAAACAAGTACGAAATACATTGATATTTATGAAAGGATTACACATTTCATAATATCTAAACACAATTAACAAAATACACTTAACTTAAACTAAAAAACAAATATAAAGACAAACACTTAACATAAACACTAACACAACAAAACATGAAACAAAACACGAGTACAACAAAGACACAGAAATTCATCTCTACTGTTATGGAGGAGGAGGAGGAGGAATGCCACCGAAAAGGTTGAAGTAGGAGGCCATCAACATTACATTGGTATTGATATCATGTACTTCATTTCTAATGATACCAATGTCTTGTTGTTGCTGCACAAGTTGAGCATCAAATTGATCAAACCTTTGATCAATATGAGTCTCTAATCTATCAAATCTCTCAATCAGATTCTGATAATCTGAATGAGGTGCAGTGGTTTGCGCTCCTTCTTCTTCTTCTTCTTCTGAAGCACTGGCATGTGCTTTTTCTTTTTCTTTTTCCTCCCTGAAGAGCAATCTGAAGGAAGCATCATTATAGTAAACTGGCTCTTCATATTCTTCATCAGGATGCACCAAATTATATTTCTTCTCCAAAATGTATGTAATTAAATGTCCCAAAGAAATATTCCTTTTCCTCTTCTGTTCAGCATGTCCTATTTCTGAAAGCCCATAGATATGATCTATGATAAATTGGGCTTCGTCGATAGGGCGACGATCCATAATCAAAAAGGTTAGAACAGAAAGGAGAGGAGTAATGTTTATCCTATCACCAGCTTTAAGAATGATTGAAGATCTATGGATATGCTGGATGATACGGGCATTTTGGGTCATCCCAGATACTCTAGCAATATGATAGGTTATGCCACTTTTTCTAATTACCCTATTGACATCTTCCCATCTGATTGTGTTTTCAGTCATTAGGGTGTGAGCTCTATATCCTTCAGTCCTTAGGTTTAGAAATGCACCAATGTCATGCTTGGTGATTTCTACTTTTTGCTTGAAAATAAAGGAACTAATGGAAGAGTGGTCCGAGTTAAAACTCATGTTTGCTAGGAAATAGTGGAAGGTTTATTTATTGTAGAAATGGACGAGAGAAAGTATGAAATGGAATTGGGTTGAGGTAAAAAGGTGCATTACCTTATAATTTATCTCGCTTTGGATTAAAATGCGAGATGGAGTTATTTTGGCGGAAGCAAAACGAGGAAAGGATTCCTCATTCGCCTTAGAAAGGAAGTTTTCTGAGGCATTCCTATTCGGCTTCTTCGCTAACACCTTTTGTCTTTTGCTTGAGGAGGCCATTGACAATTTGAAGTAGAAAGGGATTGAAAGAGAAGTTTGAAAGTGTGATTGTTAAGTTAGAAAGCCTTCATATTTAAAGAAAACGATACGTTCGTCCTGGATGAAAAAGGTTCGTCCTGGACGAAAATCATCGTTCGTCTGGATGAAAATATTTCGTACAGACGATCAAATTCGTCCAAAATGTAATGGCTTTTCGTAATCAACACAACTTACGATGCGTCCCATCGTACAGACTTTTGACTTGACCGATCGTACATACGAACATAAGTTCGTACAGGCGATCTAAAAATAACTCTTTTAAATGTCTCTTGAAAATCGTCCCCATCACTGAAACGACATCTGTTTGTCTGGACGAACCAAAAATTCGTATAGACGAAATCCATATTAAAAACTGTCTTATCCACTCAACCGCTGCATTCAATCGTCTTGACGTTTGAGAAAAAGAAAAAAGTTTCGTCCTGGACGATCGTCAGATCGTACAGACGATCTAATTAAAAATTGCTCTCAAACGGTTAAAAAAGCACGCAAACTAATTTATCTCACATCGTCCAGTACGAAACAAAAATCGTCCCGGATGATTTCCTCCAATTTTTGAATTTTTTGAATTTTAATTTAAGAAAATCAAATCAAACTTAAAAAATATAGAAAACATACAATAAGAACTTACACTCAAAAAAACAAATTCATTCAAAACACAAAAAAATTCACAAAATCAAAAACAAAATAAAAACATAAACATCAATGTTGCAAAGACATTTTGTTTATGCATTTAAATCAATAACACCTAGCGTTGTTCTTAAAGTACTGAAGGTATCAAGGGCTAAAGGTTTTGTAAAAATGTCTGCAAGTTGATTTTCAGTTGAAACATGTGTGAGTTCAATTTCTCCTTTGGATACATGATCTCTTATGAAATGATGTCTTATATCAATGTGTTTGGTTCTAGAATGTTGAATAGGATTTTTGGAAATGCAAATAGCACTAGTATTGTCACAATAAATTGGAATAGTGCCTACAGATAATCCTAAATCAATCAACTGTTGTTTTAACCAAAGTACTTGTGCCACACAACTTCCTAATGCAATGTATTCTGCTTCTGCAGTAGATAGAGCTACTGAATTTTGTTTTCTACTGGACCAAGAAACTAATGAATTTCCAATGAATTGACATGTTCCAGAAGTGCTTTTCCTATCCACTCTACAGCCTGCAAAGTCAGAATCTGAATAACCAATAATTTCAAATGAAGAGCTAAACTTAGGATACCAAATTCCTAAGTTTTGAGTTCCTAGTAAGTATCTTAAAATCCTTTTCACTGCTGTCAAATGTGATTCTTTTGGATCTGATTGAAATCTAGCACATAAGCAAACACTGAACATAATATCTGGTCGGCTAGCAGTCAAGTAAAGCAAAGATCCAATAATCCCTCTATATTTCTTTTGATCAACAGATTTTCCCTTAAGGTCCTTATCTAACTGAACTGAGGAACTCATTGGTGTACTAACAGGTTTAGCATTGTCCATTTCATATTTCTTGAGGATGTCCTTAATATATTTGGTTTGACTAAGAAATGTCCCTTCCTCAAGTTGCTTGATGCTAAAACCTAGAAAGTAATTTAAATCTCCCATTAGACTCATTTCAAATTCACTACTCATTGTATTAGAAAAATCATCACAAAAATTTTTATTTGAAGATCCAAAGATGATATCACCCATATAAATTTGAACAATGAGTATTTCTTTTCCAAATTTCTTTAAGAAGAGAGTTGTATCTACACTTCCTTTTTTAAAAGATCTTTCAAGTAGGAAAGTGCTCAATCTCTCATACCAAGCCCTAGGTGCCTATTTCAATCCATATAATGCCTTTTTTACTTAAAAACATGATTTGGGTATTTTGAATTTTCAAATCCTGGAGGTTGTTCTACAAAAACATCTTCTTCAATAACACCATTCAAAAAGGCACTTTTCACATCCATTTGAAACAATTTAAAACTTTTAAAACAGGCAAAGGCAAGTAAAACCCTAATTGCTTCAAGTCTTGCTACAGGGGCAAAGGTCTCTTCAAAATCAATTCCTTCAATTTGATTATACCCTTTAGCAACTAATCTAGCCTTATTTCTAATGACTACTCCTGAGTCATTCATTTTATTTTTGAACACCCACTTAGTTCCAACAACACTTTGATCTTTTGGCCTTGTAGTTAATTACCAAACTTTATTTCTTACAAATTGATTTAACTCTTCTTGCATGGCCAATATCCAAAATTCATTAGAAAGTGCCTGATCAATATTAGTGGGTTTAATAGTTGAAATAAAGGATGAATGATTGACTTCCTTATTTAATCCACGCCTAGTTCTAACACCCTCACTAGGTTCTCCTATGATCAATTCTCTTGGGTGGTTTTTAGAAAATCTCAAATCTCTAGGCAAAGGGTTTTCTCTTTCCAAATTTTCTTCTACATTTTCTTCCAAATTTAATCTATCAATCTTTTGGGAGTTTTCCTCAATTTCTTCTTCAACAATATTTGGCTCTTCTAAATTTCCAGATTCATCAAATACAACATGTGTGGTTTCTTCAATAACTAAAGTTCTTTTGTTGAATACCCTATAAGATTTTCCAACACTTGAATATCCAACAAAAATTCCTTCATCTGATTTTGGATCAAATTTTCCTAAGGCAGATTTTCCATTGTTATGAATGAACACCTTGCAACCAAAAAAATGCAAATGAGACAAATTTGGTGTTCTACCTTTTAGTAACTCATAGGGTATTTTATTTAAATTCGATTTCACATTCACCCTATTCAGAACATAACATGCAGTGCTAACCACCTCAGCCCAAAAATATCTAGGAAGAGAGTATTCTGCCAACATTGCTCTGGCGGCTTCTATTAATGTTCTATTTTTCCTTTCAACTACCCCATTTTATTGAGGGGTTCTAGGTGCAGAAAAATTGTGATCAATCCCTTTTTCTTTACAAAAATTTTCAAATCTTTCATTTTCAAATTCTCCTCCATGATCACTTTGTAAAGACATTATTTCACATCCTAGTTTTCTCTGAATCCAAGATGAAAAATTTCTGAATTTCTCAAATGATTCACTTTTATGAAAAAGAAATTTAACCCAAGTGAATCTAGAGAAATCATCCACAATAACAAATCCGTATACCTTCCCTCCTAGACTTACAGTTCCTACTGGTCCAAAAAGATCCATGTGAAGAATTTCCAATGGTTTACTAGTTCTAAGATCATTATTAGACTTAAAAGAGGACTTCACTTGTTTTCCTAATTGACATGCATCACAAAGATGGTCCTTAGTAAAGTCTAGTTTGGGTATCCCTCTTACTAAATTCTTTTGGGTAATTCACCTAAGATTTTTCATACTAGAATGACAAAGTCTCCTATGCCAAAGCCAAGATTCATCAGAAACAGTTTTCAAACAGAAAGCAATAGGAGTATGAAATGAATTCAAATCTAGCATGTAAACATTGTTTACCCTTTTTCCATTTAAAACTTCTTTACCATTTAGGCTTAATATGGAGCTAGTAGGTAAAAATTTTACATTATATCCCTTGTCACATAGCTGACTTATACTTAACAAATTATGCTTTAAGCCTTCAACCAATAACACATTGTCTATAAAAAAGTTTTTGAAATTACCAATCATACCTGATCCAACCACTTTCTTTGTGGTATTATCTCCAAGTGTAACCTTGCCTCCATTCCTGACTTCTAGCGATATGAATTGTGTAGTGTCTCCAGTCATATGCTTTGAACATCCGCTATCCAGGTACCATATGCTCCCACGAGGTCTTGTGTGAGAGCACTTCTGCAAAAATATCAAATGTTAGACCTGGAAACCCAAACAAGTTTGGGTTCACCTTTTAGCAATTTATAATCAGATGCATGTATGATATGTCTAGGTTTATGCATCTTACGTCTCCACATAAAATTAGATTTCATCATCAAGGTACAGGTGTGAGCTATATGTCCCAAAAATCCACAATTATTACATTTAACATTAGGAAAAATATTCTTAAGTTTTCTTCCATGTGATTGTCTTCTAAGGGATTTCATAAATTTAGGATTTGTAAAATCTTCAAGTCTGGGGGGTTTCTTATTATCCTCGAGAGCTCTTATAGTTAGTTTGTAAAATGAATTCATATCTTCCAAAATTCGATTTGTATAATTGATTCTATATGCTTTGCTCTCAGATTCATCCTTAAAATTTTTAAATTCCTTTTCAAGGTTAGCATAGGATGATTTTAGATTTTCAAAATTCTTATTGAAGTCATCATATTCATCAAGTAGTTTCATGTGGTTGTCATCTATTAAAGCATGGTCTTTCCTAAGGATTTCATGTTCCTTTTTGAGTTCTTCCAGTTCTAAGCTAACACTAGCATGCATCTTTTTCATTTTCCTATATGCATCATGCATGTGTTCAGAAACTTCAAATAATTCATCATAGGTTAAGTCACATACCTCTTCTTGATCTGAGTGATCCACATTGTCTGCCATCAAGCAAAGATTGGTGACTTCTTCTTCTTTTTCTGTCTCAGATGAGTCTGAAGCTGAGTCCGCCCAGAAAGCTCTTTGAAACTTCTTCTTGCCCTTCTTTACCATAGGTTTCTCCTCCACCTTCTCCTTACCAGGAGTGGCTTTGAGTTTTGGGCAATCAGTCTTGATATGACCTGGTTTCCTGCATTCATAACAAATCACTTCATTAGAAACCTTGCCATTTCTGTTAAACTTACCTCTACTCCATTGCTGGCGTCTCTTCTGCTTCCTCTTTAAAAAGCTTCTGAATTGTCTAGTCATCAGTGCAATATCATCTTCATCCTCAGGTTGTGAGTGTTCACTCTCTGACTCTTCCACTTTTAGTGCTATATTTTTCTCCTTTCGTGGTTCACCTGCATCAATCTTTCTTTGACTTACTCCTTGCTCATAAGCAATGAGTGAACCAAGAAGATTGTCAATAGAATAAATGTTTAAATCTTTAGACTCTGTAATTGCAGTAATTTTTGCATCATAAGCAGTAGGTAAGCAACGAAGAATCTTATTGACCAATTCAGCATTAGTTAATTCCCTACCAAGTGCATGCAAAGAAGTGACAATTTGTGTAAATCTTGTGTACATGTCGGAAATAGATTCATTAGGTTTCATGCGAAACAATTCATAGTCATGTAACAAGATATTGAGTCTTGATTGTTTAACCTCATTTGTCCCTTCATAAGTTATACAAAGTCTATCACATATGTCCTTTCCACTTTTGCAAGTGGAAACCCGCATGTAGTCTTCAGATTTTAAAGCACAAAAGAAACTGTTTAAACATTTGGCATTTAATTGTGCTAAGTCACGTTCTTCAACAGTCCAATCAGTAAAAGGTATTTCTACCATTACTCCATCTACTAATCTAGTTGGTTTTACGTAGCCATCCTGGACTAGCATCCACATGCGATAATCAAGTGACCGTAAGAAAGTAGACATGCGTGTTTTTAAAAAATCAAAAAGAATATTGTCAAACAGTGGAGGTCTAGTGATAAAGTAACCCTCAGGTGTATTTCAGTTTTCGAAAGTAGCCATCTACGTTAATCAAAAAGTAGTTCAAACTTATGATATTGAAACGAAGCTCTGATACCACTTGTTGAGTCTAGTAATTAGGTTGTTAAGCCTAAGTGAATGTCCCAAGGCTACCAAGAGGGGGGTGAATTGGTAGTTTAAAAAATTTAAGACCCCTTTTAGAAAATTATTGAACCGAAATAAAATTTCTTTTAAATTTTGTAGAAAAAGGTTTTTCAACCACAGAGTTTTTAAAACTGAAATAGAAAGTGCGGAAATGTAAAAAAAGTAAAGTAAATGACACCAGATTTATAGTGATTTGGTCTATAACCAGACCTACATCCACTCCCCAGAGGCACCCTCTGAGTATTGCACTAATACCAATAGTGACTCTCCTTTTGCACCCACAGTAAGGCGGAGAAGCCTTTACAACACACTCTTTTCACCACTCCCCGGTGCGGCAGAGAACTGTCCGTCCTTTTACACAATACCCAGTGTTGGCAGAGAACCGTCTGTCCTTTCACACTATCCCCAGTGTGGGCAGAGAACCCTTCGTCCTTTCACACTCTCCTAGTGTGGGTAGAGAACCCTTCGTCCTTTCACACTCTCCTAGTGTGGGTAGAGAACCCTTCGGCTGTTCACACTCTTCAAGTGTCGGCAGAGAACCGGATCTCCTTGACTGATCTTCTCACAAGAATCTAGAAGGAAGAAGGAAAAGAGTGAAGTAATCCCAATTCACAAGTAGAGACTCTTACCTTTGAACTCCAAGTGAAGCCTTCTCGCTCCAGTGGTAGGAATCCTCCCTTGAATGCTTTCTCCAACTCTCTCCTTGGTTATTCTCTCAAGAGACACGAAGATCAAATGACAAAAAGATTGGGTGGCAGTCTAATTTGGACTATTTATACAAAAGATAAGAAAAACCGCCCAAAAACTGCAAGTATTCAATTCTGTACGCAGTGGATCGTCCTGTATGATCGTGGATCGTCCTGGACGATTTTACTTAAATGATCTGAAATGACCCTATTTGAATATGTGTACGAAATGTCTTCGTATAGCTGATCGTCCTGTACGAACAAGGTTCGTCCAGTATGAACGGTTATTACAAGGTCGGTTCTAGAAACTAGTGAAAACTGTCCTAAGTCGGTTAATCGTTTGGACGAAAATTGATTCGTCTAGACGAAATTTTTACAGAGGACTGATAGTCCTGGGCAATAATTTATTTCGTCTGGACGAAAAATTTCCCGAGGACCAATCGCCACGGACGATAATTTAATTTCGTCTGGACGAAAATTTTCCAGAGAGCCAATCGTCCTGGACGATAATTTTTTTCGTCCTGGACGAATAGGACTTAGAAAAATTTTCAAGCAAGTTCCTATTCGTTCCATATGCTCTATAGGAGATAACTGTCTGATCGTCCAGTACGAACTGAAGATCGTCCTGTACGATCAGTATAAATTCTATATGATCTCCTTATGTGTGAATGTTTTTATTCTCTCAAAATACAATCACTCCCTTTCAATTTGATTTCTAAGAAAAGTGCAAGCTTCAAATTTTACAAAGTATCTCATGCTAAATTTAATTTAAAGTCTTCGTAGTCTGGAGTTCGTTTTTCCTGAAATGTCAGTACACACAAGAGCAAATACAATTCTTCCAAAATTGTTAGGAGATAACTACACATTTGAACAATAATGTTTGAAATTATCAAAACTTTATAAGTTGCAAAAATGAAAAGCATGCAAATAGCAACTATCTTAACAATAACGAGTTCAGTCACAACATTTTCTTCATGTTTCTGCTATCTCAAAGCATAGAACCAAAAAGTATTCTAAACATGGCATAGATTTTTCAATCCATGTCTACGGTCATAAATGAGATTCTCATACAAGCTGCTAAAATTTCTACCAGCAAAACTTGAGTCTGAAAGAAGTGGTTTGTACTTAGTGATTATCACATGCAAATCATTCATATATATGGTGAAAGAAAGCTGATTCTTCAAGCCAGCATACACTTAGGAATAAAACTAGAATTAAGGCTTCATTTGGGACGGCTTTTTTATTGCTTCTTAAAGCAATTTTTGAGTAAAAAAATTTTAACTTTTGTACTAAAAAGTTGTTTTAAGAAGCAGTAAGAAAGCTGCCCAAAACAAAGCCTAAGACTGGCAGACAACATCCTTCAAAATTCCTGCTAAATCATAATACCTTCACTAGGACTCAAATAGCTTAGTCATTGGTTTGCTTCAAATTACATTATTTTAAGCTGCACAAATGTATTCAACTTGGGCATGATATCAAAACTTTAAGTAAAAATCAGATCTTAATGTGGCCATGCCATTATCATGGACTATTATCAGTCATGTAAAGAATGCAGCATTTGCTAATTATCGATGATATGGATCTCAGTATATATATATATATATATATTGCACAATGCATTGTTTATTCCATTAAAAGTTTGGTTTTGACAACTTAGCTCAAAAAGAGCAATAACCATTAACTTAATTGAAAATCATATTACGGTTAAAGCTAATCTTACCTCAAGCAAGTGAAGCCAACCAGCACAAAAAGTTGTGATTCAATTTAAGATGGGAAATAAAACTAGTTAAGCAGTAACATTTACCAAGTAACTGCTGTGATAGAACTGCTTTATACTCATCCTTTTTGCCCTCTGATCATCAATTGTTTTTCTTCAGATACTCAATTCTCACTGCCATGGTTGAGATTGCTTCATACATAGATGCATGTTTAGCTTCTTTGGAAGCATTTGCTAAAATCTCTTACATGAATAAACAAAAATAGTCTGATGGAAAAACAAAAATAGTCTGAAAAGATTCATGATAAATACATTCACGTTCTTACATGAACTTAAATCTCTTCTCCTCCAGCAGCATTCCTAGCTCCTTGATTGGACATAATAATGGAGCATATCAAAAGTGCAACATCTCTGTAAATCTCCTTACTAGGTGAGGTTCCTGGCGGATTCATCAAAACATTTGCAGACGCAAGTCACAGTCTGCAGCACAACAACAAGTGAGCTACAAATTGGTATAAAAAATTGCCGGACACATGCTTTCAAGTTGCATCATCATATAAATAATTGAGGAAACAGCAAAATAACTCAAAAGAACCTAAATTACCAAGCTAAGAATATCTTTATCCAATTCTATAACAATATAGATGCTTTAGAATATGAAATTGACTTACAACACATGAAAATCACATGAAAATTGAGAAAGAGAAAAAAAAGGAAAAAAAATGTAGTATAGAGTATTAAGCAGAAAAGTAAGTCAAAACTTGAACTCCAACTTGTCAGCATAATCTAGCTTGCTAAAACCTTGTTGAGATTAAGGCGTGATAGAATCTGAGCACTGGTGTGGTGTGCAGGTGATGGGGAGGAGTAGAACAGGGAAGAGAATGTTGGAGGCCAGAAATCTACTTCTTAGGGTTGGTGATGATGGTGGAACAATGTCATTGACAACAGCATGGAAACTAGTTATAAGACGTTCGTAATCCTGGGAACTATCAATAGATGGTGCCTTTTCAATTCGAACATCAACAAGAGCAGATCTTGATTCAACAACTCTATTACTAGAAGGGAAATCCTCTCCATCAACATCCATAGACACGGTTGGCTAGTGAGTAGGAAAAACTGCTCCATCTAATGAACCGTTCTCTTTTTGGACTGATGTACTAGCATCAGGTTCGTGGGATTGATCTGACAAAGGGACAGTTTGATAAATCAGCAGAAAAGCAGTCAACACAAGAACTCAAGCTATGTCAAAGAGATATTCAGTGGAAGTGATTTGAAATCAGACCTTCATTAGGAATCTGTTGACAGAGCAAATCAGATGGGTAAATGGATTTGGATGCCTCTATGACAAAAGCTCTGCATTTGGCAGAAAATAATTCACGCTTTCTGTACAAAAAGGTGCATCTCTCGTTGGCTTCAACCAAAAATCTATGGGCTTTTTGGTAAGCTTTTAATGCAAGTCTTTCCTCAAACCATTATTCATCATGAAATTATTATAGTTCTTAGTTAACAACTTTTCATTAATGTAGCAACTACATATTACTTTACTAATTGACATGTATTACTTTTAGAGGATATATGCCCAAAATAGAGAATGTTCTTGTTTTCGGTACGTGTTATCTGAAAATTTACTTCCCTAATATTCAACAATCTAATCCTCATAGCTTATTTAAAGTAATATCGCTCCAAAGAAAATCGGATGGAAAAGGACATGCACCTTGAGTTAATGCAAGGAAATGAAAGAACAAATCATACGGGGTGAGACTATCACTACAATGGAGAACTTCTCTAGGATTCCATTAGGCTAATATACAATCTAGTTAATGTTCACGAGCATCTCATGTTCAAGCTCACATGAAACTACAGCAGTGTGAATCTATGTATGTTTAGATCAATAACTGTTTTTTTGTTAACGTCAACATAACCACTTTCAGTGATAAATAGTCATTGAAAAGAGGGAACCAGAAAGTGAAAGTGGAGGAAGAATGTTTGAAGAAACAGTCTATATAGCTTGCAGTACCTTAAAATAAAATCCTGGCAGCACTGTCTCCACTCCTGATTAGAGGGCAATGCAGATTAACTCACATTGTGATAAACTAGCTTAATTTAAAAATATCACATGTCAAAATGAGTTAGCTCACTTGATCAAATTTTCTAATTTTCTTAATTTAGAAATATTACATGTCAAAACAACATATTCCGCAAATCTAAAAAAAATGTCTTTACAAAGTCATATGTTTATGTAGCTTAAATGTTTGCATTGAAAGCAGAATTAAACAACTGTCACTACTCACTCCATAAACAATATGATGATGTCCAGAATTGATAAGAGGTAAAAGATAACCAAATCCTAATTGTGGAAAAGAATAAAGTTCAGTAGTTTATAACTTGAATTTTCAATCATATAAAAACCTCTGAATAAAAGTTAAAAATGATAACAGAAAGAACAAACATATCAAGTTTGCAATAACTAAGATATCAAGTTTGAAATTTTTTTCCAAAAGCAGGAGACATACTCGAGGACTTGATCCACAATAAGTTATTACTTTACAAACGAACAAAAGAGTAATGGAAAGAAGGCAGAACATTGGAGTATTTTTCAGAAGGGGGTTTTTTAATATCCCTATATGGCTATATCACTCATGATAATTTGTTGCCTGATAATTATAGATTAATGGTTAAAGCATCAGACACCAAAATCAAATAATGTAAGATAATGGTAGGCAGTCAATTATGATGAAAGTAGCATCTAATGTTATTGCTAAATGCCAACATCCTGCAAGCAGGAGCTCTGATAAATGATAATCCATTACTGACGGCAAGCATCTGAGGGGGGAGGGGACTAGGAGTTTGTGGGTTTTCTTTCAGGATGGAAGGATGCATGCCATCTGCATATAGTTGATTGATCCAACCAAATCTAATCAAACTGTAAAATATGTAAAAGAGAAATAGCTTGTAAAGGTAGATATTCCAAACAACACTTACATTATTGACTGGTATATAGCTGGACTAGGCGGTCGAAGAATACAAGTAAAAGTCCATAATTTTTGCACCATGTCCATTTATCATTTCAGAGAACAGTGAGATTGAAATCTCATTGTGAAAAGAGAGATAACAGATAATCAGAAGCAGTATACCCACTCAAAATTTCCAAAAATATAAAATAAAAAAGCATTGAAATCCTGATTAAAAACAAATAGGCAACGTTTTTGCCCAGTGACTGGCAACCTACCCAAAAGCCTTGCACCAAACTACAACCCAAACAAAAAACTATTTACACATAGCATGCCCAAAGGTTTTCACATATATACAATTTTTCGGTCCAGAAAATGATTAACAATCAGACAACGCCAATTAATTCTTAACTCAATAATTATCTAGCTCGTGGGCAAACACTGCACTGTTGCAATTTAAAACCAAACTATAGATGCTTCACGAGCTAATTTCTGTAAATGATAGAGCATGTATTTATCATTATAATGTAACTTCCGATGTCAAATTAACTGCAGAGATGCATACGGAGATTGTTTTAAATATTCTATGCCTCAACAGAGTCAGAAACAATATTCTATGCCTCAAAGGTGCAGTTTATGGGACAAACTGACCACACATCTAATTGTTTCACTATAATGTAAGCCAACTGAATTATTAAATTTTTTAAATTCACTTGAATGTCATTACAGAATAAAAAAATTCCTTGAATGTCTCCAGCTTCATTGTTAAAAGCCCTTTTATGTTACCTTCAGCAATATACACTAAAAAAGGATAAAATAGATGAACAAACACCATCAATTATGAATCTTCCTTTGCAATAAATAAAATGAATCTTCCTTTGCAATAAATCTTCATTATGGCAAAGAATTCATACATATATCTAAAACAGTAAAATATGTGTCACGTTATGCCAACTACAACTGCAGTCAATCTAAAGCAAATATTATAGCTTTTATGAGCTAGACTTATTATTATCGAGAAAAAATGCTCCCTCACGTTTCCTTCTATCGATCAAGAGATGAATTAAGTAGTGAAGAGTACTGACCGGGTAACCCAATAATTTCGGGAACAAAATTCTCATAATGTGGATCATGCTTGAAAAGGAAAGAAGACTAGGCCTGAGACATTTAGAGAGAATTAGGTAACCATCCAGAGTTGTAGACAGAGACATTTGGAGGATAAAGTATAGAGAGTAAAACTGTGAAATTGACTCATATCACCGATCGGTAAAGGAAACTTCATCGTCTTCTTGCATATACACAAGAACGAATCCAAGAAAATTTCTAAAGCGTATCACTACACCTCGCATCTCCAAATCCTATGGATTAGATGAATTTTAATAAGATCACTCAAAACTGCTTCAATTCAGCGAATCATTCAAGAGGATAGAGGACCAATTAGGTAAATATAAGCTTCAATCCCCTTGAGTTGAAATGAATTGAAATTAATTGAAATACCTGGTGCAGAGGAGGGTGGACAGGTCAACGAAGGAAGCAAGAGGAGTCGGCGTTGGGTCCGATTTCGGTGTGCGGATGGCGAAGAGATGAACAGGACTTGGCCTGGTTCACGAAATAGTGAAGGCGATGAAAGGTTGGGGGAGTTAGATACCTGGATGCGACGAATGGAGGCGGCGAAACAGAGAAGTTTGCGGGATGGTCCGAAGAATTGTGAGGGAAGAAACTCATATTAACACGCGAGAGAGGTGGTTGCCGCTAAACGTGGAGTTCGTCTGTCGCGAATAGCGAAACTGAGAGCAGTTGGAGGTCATCGCTAAAGAGGTAACTAGGGCACGGGAATAGCGAAACAAAGAAGTTCGCGTGCCTGAGGGCACTTCGGTTGCATGAGAATGAGTTGTGAGAGTAGGTTTTTGTGTTTTTTTAATGTATAGTTTTATTTAAATAAGTCTTTGTTAAATTTTAGATAATATATATTATAATTTATTTCATCAATAAATTATTTGATTTCTCATCATAAAAATATAAATATTAATTTCATTTCATTATTTTATTTATTAATTTGAATTTCAATAATATTCTTATAATAAAAATTTATTCCGGGGGCAGCACTATCTCTTGACCTAGTGACCTGACTGGGCAGGTCGAACACCGTCAGAGGCGCTACCCACTTGGACCCCCGACATATTACGAAGCGTATGACGATCAAGGATCTGAACAAATAGGGGTCGAGCCAAATTTAAGGAAACTCCAACATATATTTTGTAGAAATTGAATGATTACGAAGCGTACGACGGTCATTTACGTCATTTTGATTTTTTTTACAAACAAATCATTCATACTTTAAACAAAATTTACTTTAAGAATAATTATCATTATATAAAATGTTAATGATATTTTAAAAATGTATTATGTACACAATTAAAAAGAATTATTAGTCACTAAAATGACATGTATATATTTGTGAAAAACATATCTCTAGACTTTTAGCGACAAAATTAACGACTAATTTTTCTTTTTGGTGTCTAATATCTAGATTCCTTATTATTTAGAGGCCACACTTACTTTTGGTCGCTAAAATATATCTTTAGCGACCAATTTTTTTTTGTCTCTAATTTTTTGGTCGCTATTGACCCATTTTCTTGTAGTGACTATTCAACTACTCTATAAAAAAACTAAATACAAATGACATATTATATTGAAAAGACTTATATTATCGCATTAAAATAAGCAAATGTATAATGAAAATTAATCAGATAAAAATAATTGTTATTGATTCATATGGCTATATGTTATGTTCACCAAGAAGCTAATGAAAGGATCTTTCAACTCACAGATCAACATATTCATATCTATGATGTCACAACCTAACCTAATATGATAAGAAAATAAAAACAAAAAAAACAAAAAATGCAAACCTACAGTTATGATTCCGACTTGGACACCAGTTTTGAGCAAGGGTGGGGTTGAGATCTACAGTCATGCTTTGATACCAGAGTGGGGGCGAGATCTTCGGCCGAAGGGAGCTTGTCGGTGGCTGGAGAGATCATCTTGATCGCGACTGTCACACGGAGATGGGGGCGACTATCACGCAGAAGAGAGAGAGGAAGATGCGAGTAAATTAAATGGAAGGCTTGGGATGACTAATTTTAGGGAAATTTTCGGCGGCTTTTTGGCGGTTATGACTGTTAGAAAAAAATTTACTTAAAATCGACGGTTTGACCGTCGGTAACGCACCGATAATAAATAACATTGGCAGGCTAGTAGTGGTTATTGGATCGCCACTAATTTTGACGACGGTAAATTAAATAATCATCGGTAAACATCGACGGTCTAATCGCCGGTTAAACCGCTGTTAATACTGGCGGTCTAACCGCCGGTTAAACTGCCATTAATACTGACGGTTACATAACCACCGGTGAAGACCGCCGAAAATTCATGAATTTCCTATAGTGTATGCATATATCTTAATTGACCTAAATTTGCTAAATAATAATAATAATTTTTGCAAATCAACCAAAATTTTAAGAGAAAAAGCAAAACCCATGCAAGTAAAAATTCAAACCCAAAGACTCATAGGTAAGCCCAAGTTTAAAATTAATTTAATACAATGTTTACTTATTTATAAGCATTTTTATTTCTAATATATAACTAGATTTATCTTTTTATTTTTCATAAAAAGTAATTTATATTAAAAGTAATATTAAAAACTTGAATTGTACTAAGGAATATGAGCAAAACCACAATGATTTATAAATGGTAATCAATACAGATTCTCTACAAAAGGCTTGTTGCAGACTGAAAGATTTATGGCTATAGAGTGAGAATTTTTTGTCTTAGTGATGCACAAAAATTCATAATACAAACAGATAATTGAAATGATAAGTAAACACAGGAAAAGTTTACGTGAAAAAGCAAAAGAGGGAAAACCATGAGGCATTGCTTAGGTGAAAAAATTCCATTGCATATGAGCAGATTACAAAGTTTGACTTGTCCTTAAACTTGAAAATAATAAAATTACAATAGATTGCAGAATTGGCCAAACTTCATACAGGCACTCAAGGATTTTCAATTATTGTGATCAAATGACTGATGTTCGAAGTCTGGTGGCAGCAGTCAGGATACGATTCAACGAAGGTCTGCAGATAGAATTGGGCGGTCGAAAGAGATTTCAATGATGGTTAGAGGTCATAAAGGAGATCTGATGATAATTAACATACAGGAGGAAGTCTAGCTATGATTAGTGGTCAATAAGAGATCTAGCGGTGAGAGCACCAAGGAGGAGAGACGACAACTATCAGCAAACAGACAAATTCTAATGATTGTCGATAATGAAAAAGAGATCCGGTGGATGAAACGCTTGGGCAACAGCCAATCAAAAGTCTGATAACAATTGGTGGTTAAGAAGAGATCCATAAATGACAACACTCAAGAAGTTATACGACAATAAATAGTAGATATTTGGAAGTCCAGTATGGGGTTAGTGGTTGGGAAGAGATCTGGCAATAGTGGTGATGGATAGAAATTGTAAGAGTGCTTTATAGTTTTCTCCTTTATTTTTCTTCATGTGAAGAATAAGGGACTGTTTATAATTTCTTGGGAGTGACATGCTCAAAAAATATGGAGAAGATTTTGAACAAATTCAAATTGTTATTTTGGACGGCTTAGATTGATTCCCTTGATCATGGAACACTCGTCAAGCATTTAAGTGCCTTAATAAAGTCAGAATTGAGTTATATTGAGCTCATTTGATTCACCTTGTTGATATGCTCAACTCAACCATAACCATATATTCTTTAGATATAATTTGGTAGCCTAATTAATTCTTTGAAGCTATTAAATATATTTTGGTCCATCTATTTTGGCCTATTTGGTCTCAAATTGGACCTAATTTGATGTTGTTAGGTTCGTCTCCACAAGATAATGAATTTGACAAAAAGTTTGTTGAAATCAGAGGGCTGTATGATCCTGAATTTAAGTCTATTTTTTTTCAAAGTAGAATTACATTAAGATTCATCTCTAATCAAGGCAATTTTTTGTGACATATAAATTTCCCCACAATTTTCAGACGTCAAAGCTTGTAGAGTCCAAAAATATGTATCTGTCCCTTTTAAGTTGCTTGTAATTGAAAATTAAAATTATGAGGCATAACTACCCCATGGTTATTAAAATGGGCCACCCATTACGGCTGTGAGTCAAGTAAACTATCCTTAATCATAGTTTTAGCATTTTATGAACTCGGCACATCGATCTGAGTAAAAATTATAGAAATATTAATATCCAAAACTCTTGAGATTGCTCTAAATTGATTATAGAGGCTTTACTTGGTTATGATAGTGTTAAAATTAAGTTTGGAATGAAAAATAGTTTCAGGGATACCAAACAAGATTGAATTGGATTGTCCAGACCAAAAATTAGGCCTGAACTCAATTTCACAGCGAAATTGCCTACAACTATATAGACCATGAATATTCCTAACAAGATGCCCACTCACATGGAACAACGCCCCACATTTTTTTGTTTGGCTTTGCTGGCTATGAGGCAACACCAATTATGAGGCAGCACATTGGGGCCTCCTTTTAAATATTTAATAAATTTATATTGAAAAATAAATAAATTACACACACACACACACACACACACACACACACACACACACACACACACACACATATATATATATATATATATATATATATATATATATATATATATATATATATATAATGAGATTTTAACTATTAAAATTCTAAAAAATTAGTAAGAAAATTTCAAAAAAAATAATATAAATTTATGGAAAGGATTTCCATATTTCCTTTCCCTTGCACCTAAAAAAACCCCACTTTGGGGTGGGGAAAAATAATAATCTATTGTGCCATTCCACATTTTCCCCTATATTGATAAAATTTGAGATTGTCAAAGGTGATCCAAGCTTAATTCTCTTATGCAATTCTAATTTTCTCTCAAAAATATAGAAACAATGGATTAGCATAATTGGAGATCGTTGGTAGAGATTAAAACCTTACTCTATTGTGTCGATCTAAGATTTTTCAAAAAAATTTTGGAAACGATGGATTGGTAGAATAAGAGATTGTTCTTGGAGAACAAATGATAGATTGGTAGAATTAGAGCCCATTCGTGTAGATTAAAGCCCAGTTGTCTTGTGCCGATCCAAGATTTCTCTCAAAATTTGGTAAATGATTGATTGGTAGAATTTGAGACCGTTGGTGGAGATCAAAGCCAGATTCTCTTTTGTTTGTCCATGATTTATCTCATGAATTGGGAAATGGTGGATTGGTAGAATTGGAGGCCACCAATCATGGTAGAAAAATGAATTCTTAATTCAGGCCCTAACTTTTCTGGGAAATAGATACTATCACAAGGGAATACAAAGACTATAAAAAATGATATGGAGAATAGTGCCAGGATACCGCCAATCATGGTAGAAAACTAATTTCTTAATTCAGACCCTGATTTTTTTGAGAAGTAGATACTTATTATAAGGGAATCGAAAGATTTTCAGAGATAAGGCTCCCAAAATTGGGAAACATATATGGAGGATAGTGTCAGGGAAAGCTATCTGTGAAGCAATTTGGAATTTCCATGTGATGATTTTGAAAAAAAGTTTTATTTACTGAATGATGTAATAATCATTGCCACAAAAAGGTGTGACCCAACATATACTCCTTCACAAGGATTCATTTTATTGTATGAGATGATGTTAATGAAAGCACTTCAATTCATGCAATTTAATTTCAAATCCACCTATTAATATTTTAGATGAATAAGATTATATGCTTAAATATGTGTATAATTTTATTATATTGACCTCATAATAATGTAATAATATTTTATATGGTTTTGAGATGTTTATATGACTTGATGTTTGGTTTAAATTTATTTGAAATAAAAAAATACTCCATCTTCACATAAGAATAATTTTGACTTGTGAATTTTCCCTCAAAATAAACTAGGTCATTTATGCATTTTTGAGATATTATTTCCATAGCTTGTAGCCTTGGTGACTCATGGAAAAGGTTTATCTTTTAAGGTTTTTAGCCTTTTGTGATTTTATATTTACTTTTATCATTTGAGGCTTCTAGTAGTCTAAGATTTTTTTGGTATACTTGTACCATTTGAGTCTACTGACCAATAAAGATTTTTTATATACCTGAACCTTTTATTGTGTATACCTTCTAAGATTTTTGTATAATCTTATACCTTACAAGCCTTATGCCTTCTAAGGTCTTTAAATAATTCTAAACCTTATGAGGCTTTTACCTTTTGAGGCTTTTGAATGTGTCATGACCATATCAACAAATTTTCCTCGTAGAGTCTTTCTAGTGAGGATTTTATCCACTACTTGCTTCCCTTCAAGGCTACCTTATGGGCATGCCTTCTTGGGGTTGTGAGTTGAGACCATATCCACCACTTATCCTCATGGGGTATATTCTAACGACGACCTTGTTCACTACTAGCTTTCCTTCGAGGATACATCATGGGCATGCCTTTATGGGTTCATGAGTGGAGACCATGTATGCCACTTTCCTCATAGGGTCATTCTAATGAGGACCTTATTCACTTTTAGCTTGCTTTTAAGGCTTCCTCATGGGCATGCCTTCCTAGGATTATTATTATATACACTATTATTTATATAAATTTTCATTAATATTTTTAATAAAAGATGCTTGAAATATATATAATTTTAAAATTCTAAAGAGTTTGATGCTTTGAATAACATTAAATATTATAGTACACTTATTCATTAATGTAAATAATTTCTTTTCCACGGTTCTTTTGATCTCCTTTATTATTGATCTCCTTTATTATGACGTTGATGATCTATAAGTCACGTTTATAAATAATGACCTAAATAGCCTTTGTGAATTAAAGGTTCAATCTCATCCTTTAATTGAAAGCATTTTTGAGTTGAGTATTCTTTTAAATGATGGAAGTTATAATATTGAGACTAAACATCCTTGATTGGTTTTCTTAGGAGCTTTGACTACTTTAGTTGTTTAAAATTTTGAATCTTCATTAGAATTTTATCGCTTCATGTGTTTAAATGACCGTAGTTAGGCGATTTTGGATGAATTTGGTGAGAATTATTTTTTGACTTCTATAATCTTCTTTGTGTAGGTTGATCAAATTCTTGTGAATTTTTTTGTTTCGATGAGTAAATTCTTTTCTATGAGGATTTATGGCTTCATATAATTATTTGATCTTCCACCCAATGTATCAAATAAGTGTTTTTTTTTGAAGGAAGCAAATATTGCATTAAAAAAAAAGGAAACTCACCTACAAAGATCCTCCTGTAGATTCCTCATTCAAAATCTTAAGAAATGAAGGAGGAATCTTACCCAACACAATTTTATCCCAAATAAAAGAGTAAAAAATAGCCAAGTTAGCACATACAATTAAAAATAACTAGATTAAATTCTTTGAGAAAAGATAGACTATCAAGACTTTGCTCACCTTTCTTCATCGTATCTTGAATAAGTTTCATGATGTTTGCATTATCTCCTTTAATGATGATTCCCTTGTACTCAAGCATCCAATCTTGATGAACATCTTTGATTGCTAGTAGCTCCAAATACGCTGCATCCCATTGAATACAAGGTTTGCCAAAAGCTAGTAGAAATTTGCCTTTGTGATCACGGATGATGCCTCCAATGTCTCCTTTGTAAGACCTCAATAAGGAAGCATTCAAATTAATCTTCATCCAATCGGGTGTAGAAAGATGCCAAGTTTTTCCTAACAACAACTACTGATTAGCAACCAACCAGCCCGAGCTTAAAGGATTCCATCCTGTAGAAACTACATCAGAATTGATTTCCTCAGAAGCAATGAAAATTGCATTCCATTCTACTTTCCCATAAACAACTTCATTTTTTTCTTTCCAGGTAAGATAAACTGAGCTACAATAGAGATTACGCAAAAGAACATTTTGAATATGCAACCACTTGCATCAGTTTTCCATGGAATCAATTATTTGAATACCAAATGCCCATCCATTCAAATAAGAGAGTACCTCAATAAGCTTTCTACAATTGTTGGTCACATGATTTCTGTCTTCGGCCTCATTGCAACCTCTAGGACAGAGGTCATTAGATTGCAGTTTTCTATAGGATAGAAGCTGAAAAGTTTGTATCGCATTATTGAATACCCTCCACCAAAAGTTTTCTACTCTATAATTTAGTTTGGCCTCCTTGATTCATCTCTAGTACCTCTATTCATTACTTTCACCACTATATTCAGCAGCAGCCAAAGCCGAAATAGTCTTTCCAGAGTAGCTTTTAATCAATTCCATACGGTGTTCAGTACTACAGGAATGAATTTGAATAGTGCTGATTAGCTCCACTAGATCCTTCCCAAAGGTCTAATTCAATTCCTCTATGTTCCAGCAGTTTTCTGAAATAAGGGTGTTAACTCTCCTTATTCCTCCATTAATGTCTTCGGGAACTACAAACGTGGGCCAATTGTTGAATCTTCTATCTAAAATCCATGTATCTTGGAATATTTCAATTGAATCACCATTTGCAACATCCCATCTTACTATTGGTTTGAGAAACTTCCAACCATCCAAGATTAGCTTCCAAGCAGATGAATTAGATCTTCTCCCAATCTTTAAATCACCAAGAGAGCCATATTTTGGGAACAATATTTTATGTTATAGAGAATCTTTATCTTGATTGTATTTCCATGCCAATTTGTCCCTTAGAGGGCCTACTTTCTTAGTGCAGGAATGCAATCCATCTCCCCCATTCAGCACCGGTTCACACATAGAGCTCCATCTCACATAGTGAAGGCCAAATCCATCGTTGCTTTTGTTTCAAATAAAATTCCTGTAGTATTTTTCATTCTCATATAGTAATCCTTTAGGAATCAACGATAGAGTAGAGTAGAAGGTCAGATAAGAGAGTAAGACAATTTTCACAAGGGTTATTCTTCCAGCTAAGGAGATAAAGTTTCTCCCCAAAATGCTCAACATTTTAAGAACTTTATCATTATGAATTAGAAATCCAATCTTCCCAACCTCCTCAAGGCAATCTTGATGCCAAGGTAATTAAATTCCTTGACCAGTTTAAATCCCATGATTTGGGATATGGCTCTTTTCCTTATCCTTCTAACTGATTTCCCAAACAATATCATTAATTTACCATCATTCACCTTTTGTCCAGTCCAATCACAAAATTGAGAAACCAAGCCTTTAATCCTCTTCACCATTTTTAACTTAGCATCCGAAAATATAATGATATCATTTGAATAATGTAAATGCGAAATTTTTGGGCCATTAGGAGAAATATGGATGCCAATAGTCTCATTCATCATGAACACATTGGTCACGAGTTGAGAGCAAAGAATGAAGAGGAAAGGTGATAATGGACACCCCTGCCAAAATCCACTACTAGCTTTTATCCAAGGTGAACGATTCCCATTGATTAATAAAGAGAAGGATGGATCCCTTACATATTCCATTATAAGCTTACAAAACATCTCTGGAAATTCTAAGTACTCTTAAGGCTTTGCTTAAAGCCGGCCACCCCATGGAATCATATGCCTGTTCCATGTCAATATTAATAGAGACTAAGCCTTTGTTAGAATTGGAATACCTGAACTTATGGAATACCTCCTGAGCCAAGATGACATGATCACCTAGAGACCTCCTAGAGATAAAGGAAACTTGCTCTCTTAAAATAAGTTTTAGAATGATGCCTACCATTCTATTAAACAAAACTTTCGCTGCTATTTTATAAATAGTATTGCATAAACTAATTGGTCTGTAGTTTGAAGGTGTTATAGGACAGGTCACCTTTAGAATTAAAACTATAAGAGTTTCATTCCAGCTTTCACACATATCCACAGTCATAAAGAATTGTTGAAGAGCATTCCACAAATCAAGCTTAATAATGTTCCAATAACTTTTGATAAAGGAATAGGTTATGCCATCAATACCTAGAGCAATGAATCCACATGATAACTTGATCACATTCTCTACTTCCAACAGAGAGAATTCTTTGTTGAGCAACAACCTATCCTCTTCTTCCAAACAATTGATCAGATTTGGCCAACCGTCCAATTTACATGTTGTTTCACGCCATTTTCCTTTAAAAAACTCCAGCAGAATTTCTTCAATACGATCATGATTCTCTTCAATTCTTCCAACATCTCCTTTTATGCTATTAATGAAATTAGAATTTCTTCTAGCACTAGCAAAGGAATGAAAAAAATTTGAATTACAATGCCCCTCCAGCCTCCATTTGATCTTTGCTCGTTTCTTCCACCAAGTGATTAACCGAGCTAGAGTAGAACTTAGCTCGTTAACTTTAGATTTGAGTAACCACAGTTCTTCCACCGAAAGAAATCCTTGCTCTCCTTCTTTGAGTTGAATATCTAGAAATTCCTTTTTTTTAAATACTCATTTTGCTAATTTAAGCTCTTCATCTTTTGTCTACTCCAAAAGAAAAGAGACTTGATAGACCTTTTCAATTTGAGATTCAGAATTTGAGCATGACCTCCATAAGCCTTCTTATTCCATACCTCCCTTACAACCACGGTAGATGCTAGATAAGAAGCCCAAATGTCTTCAAATTTAATAGATCTTTTGACCCTTGGACATGTTTGAAAGAGATTTATCATTATAGGAGAATGATCAGAAGTCACTCTTGATAGGTGCCTTACAACCAAATGATGAGGCGAACTAAGTGCCGTTGAGTTCACAAAGCACCTATCCAACCTTTCAAGGATACGCTCGCCACCAGTCTTGTTGTTACACCAAGTATATTTTGGCCCCACAAAGCCAATTTCAAGTAGATCATTGCAAGATAGGAAAGATTTCATTTCTTTAGAGCCCAAAGAGAAATAAAACCTTCTTTTACCCTTCTTATTATCCTTAGAAAGAAAACAATTGAAGTTGCCTCCCATCACCAATGGCATGTCAGTTCTTGTATGAATCTCCATTCTTTCCCAGAGCATTCTTCTTTGTAAACATTTGTGCTTCCATAAACAGTAGCAATCCTCCATTTCCATTTATTAAAAATCTCCAACTCCCCAATAATGAATTGAGAAGAAAAATCCATCACTTTAAATGTAGCAACGCTGCTTTTCCAAGCTATCATAATCCCTCCTGACGTTCCTTCCAATGGAACATGGAAATAATCCCACCCTGATCCTATTAAGGAATTAATATC
Source organism: Dendrobium nobile (assembly GCA_022539455.1). NCBI lineage: Eukaryota > Viridiplantae > Streptophyta > Magnoliopsida > Asparagales > Orchidaceae > Dendrobium > Dendrobium nobile. The sequence goes on from CM039734.1 coordinate 18,366,061, forward strand.
CTTATCATTCATGGAAGACACTTTGGATTCTAACAATCCCACAAAAAAGCATCATAGTCTTTAACAACCTCCTTGTGGTATAGAGAAGCTTTCCTCTTCCTAGCTCCTCTACAAATCCAAAAAATTAAAGAAGCCATTATTGGTTAAGAGGGGAAGATTTCCCCACTTTTTACCTAACATCATTTTTCGATCTCCTATTCCTGGAAATCAACTTGATTGGACCAAGTCCTTTCAATTATTTGACACCTTTTTTCTTAACCATAGAAGAGTTCCCTTCATTTGTATCCATCTCTCCAGATGCAATACCCGATTGGATCACATTATCAACTCCACCGTAATCTTCCTTATTATTATAGCTTCTCTGGGATAAATCAATCTCACCAATTTCTCCTTCCTCCAACATAGAATTTAGAGCTTCAAACTTATTTATAGAAGTTAAAATTTCAATAGTTTTCGGACCCATACCATGTTTTGTAGCTGTCTACATATTCACAATGCGTTGATCTTTCCCAGCATCCTTAGTCTTCAAAATGCCAACAACTGTCTTGACAGACCCCAATCATTCATCAAATGTTTCTGCATATTCAATAGCTTGTACAGATAGTGCTCCCACAACTTCTCCCTGATTATCTCTAGCAGTAATTTTTTCTCCACCAGCGTTATGATGCGTGAAAGCCTTCCTAGTAATAATATTCACCTCAGCATCATTCCCAGTAACAGAATTTGAAATAATTTATGAAACTGACAGCCCTTGATTTCTTTAATGTCCTGTAAGCTTGGTTATTGTATTTTTAATGTTTTTTTTCCATATTTGACATGGACCCAAGGTCCATATCCATCTTCTACGGGAACTTCAACATTCGCTTCTTTTCCAGCAGCAATAGAAGACTTTTCCAGGACATGATTTACTATCTGAATAGGACATTGAGTGAGAATATGACCATTTCCCAAACAATTTTCTTCTAAGTGTCATAACTTCCCACACTTAAAGCAAACGGTAGGTAGCTTCTCATACTCGATGTTTTGATAGAACTTGCCCAAGTTCCCTTCTACCCATACTCCAAGATGTAGTTTTTATCAAGCTTTATGCGGACACAAACTCTTGCGAATTCTCTCCTACTCCACTGGAACATGTTTCCATTAGTCGAGTAAGGAGATCCCACCATGGATGCAATCCTACAAACATTATTCTCATCCCAACATTGAAGTGGGAGATTAGGCATACGAATCCATATAGGAGCTATGAAGAAGGTGTGAATGATGGAGACCATTTGTCCATTCCAACAATATTTCCATTAACATACCATGGTCCTAAAGTTAAGACTTTTTCCAAAGGTTCAAGTTCTTCAAAAGCACAGAGAACCCAACCTAATCCAAGCAAAGTTAAGTGAAATTTGCCAAAAAATGCTCCACCGTCTTCTCATCTTAATATTGATATTATGAAATGAGATATTGTCACCAAATATTTTGATAACAATTGATTTATTAAGTTTATTTTAGTTCTCTAGTTCCTTATCAACATTTAGTTTGACAACCGAGCCATCAATAATGAAGTCTTCTCCAAATTTGAAGTCAGCTACTTGGATATTTGTTTTTTTCCTCCAAGCATTCCCAACGGTCTTATTTGTAACTGACACTTCCAATCATCTATTTTGTTGAATGAAATTTACCATGTTTCCTAATGCGCATTCACGAACAGTGTTTAGATCTAATCCATGTTGATACTGGCCTTTGAATCCATTGATTTGAGTTATGTAGAACCATTACCCTCCACCTTGCTGGAATGAGTCGTTGGATCTGCTATCAGTTTGTCCTCTTTACTACAGTTGCCCAGGTCTACTGAGATGCATTCACGGACCTTTCCTGAATCACCAGCATACCTTTGCACATCAACCGTTTTCTCAATTACCTTCTCAACATTTATTACTTCAAAAACTGGGGCTGGGCGATCAGAATTAGAAACAACAGACATCAATATCTCTGTCGTTGTCCTATCAGGTTTTGAAAAATTAGAGTCACTGATGGCAGATTGGTAACCAATTTTTGCTCCTTTATGGAAAACAGATAAATTGAGGACTTCATATAGGATATCCATACGGACCTTCTTCCGTTTTCCTGTATATTCCATTTGGTTTTTCGGCTGAACAAATCCTCCTTCATTGATGACCAATGCTCAAGCATTTTTAAATCTTAATTTGGACTCCTGATCAAACATCATAGTTGCATCACCAAATGTTGGTGGAGACAACCCTTGGATTGCATGAGGATGAATACGAACAACATTTATTGATGTCCGACGACAGTCAGTGGCATCGGAGGGTGGAGGCCGATGACCCTCCACCGCCATTAGTGGAGAGCGGACTTTGCGGGAAGCACTAATTCAAAAAAATGGAATTTTTCTCTCACTAGAATAACTGGGACTTTCTCTCACTTTTTAATCAAATCAGTGTTTGAGCAAAAAAATTCTTTCATCAAGGATGAGTAAAATGGTCATGGTCAGAGACCTCCAGAAAACACCTCTTAATAATTATTGATTAACTCCTAAAATTTAATGTTCTTTAGAGGAAATTCTTTTAAGGTGCTCTTTTGGTGTTTCTCCTACATTTTGATGAGTCCTAGAAAGATAAAAATAATTCTTGATAATTCTTTGATTAATGATGAATTGTTCAGCAAAAATGTTTGGCAAGGTGGGTGAGGTTATGGATAGTATTATAAGAGAGAGAAAAACCAATTGTGAGCTTGGCTGTTGAGAGTAGCAGGAAAGAACTGAGAGATAAGTGCATTAAAAGTTTGTTAAATATGTATGATGGCCCTATAATGATCAATACGATTGTAGGGATCAGATGATCTATCATATGGATCATTAGTGGACAACATGAATTCCAGTAGAATAGGATGATGTAGAATTTCATTTATTAAAGGTGATGATTCTTGGAAGTTTTATCATGGAGTAAATTGATTTAATTCCGTAAAAGAGAATTCCTCCTAAATAAGATATAACAATATATCTCTCTTTTTTTTGTCTTGAGGGGCTTCAATAAAAAGATATTGTTTTAAGTTCTCTAAAATTGGTAGAGGATTATAGGTTGGCATAATAATGTGGGGAGGATGTGTTGAACTAAATTTTTTGGAGAGGCATTGAAAAGCTTATAATGAAAGTGGTGCTCCTTGACTGATGTTCTCTCCAAACTGTTATTAATATTATGGAGAGAGAATGCTATCATATTGTGTGGCACCATTTATTGTCCAGCCTCCTCTAATAATAGAAATTTTTTACTATGATGTTGATCCATCCAATGTATGCAATCCTCCATTTTATTGTTCTTAATTCAAGGATTGGATGTTATCCATTTAATAAGTATATTTGGAATGTTTCCCATAGACAATGACAAATTATTAAGGGCTATAAGATTCATGGAGGTCATTTTAAGGATACACAAAATTTTAGGAGACAAATAAATAATTGAGATTACAAGGTAATCAAAGAAATTTATTACATGGAAAACCCAAAGAGGGAAAAACTATGAGTCCATTCCAAAGTGAAAATATTTCATTATATTTGAATCGATTATAAAGATTGACTTGTCCTTCAACTTGAAAATAGTAAAATTATAATAGATTGGAGAATTTGACAAACTTAATACAATTACTCAAGAATTTTTAATGATCATGATTAGAATGAATAATGTTAGAAGTCAAGTGGCAGTGCTCAGGAGAAGATTTATCAAAGGTCTAAAAATTGACATAGTCTAGTGTTCAAATAAAGTTTTGATGATGGTGAATAATCATGAGGATATCTGGCAGCCATAATGCCTGGGAGGTGATCTATCAATAGTCAACATACAAACATAATTTTGGTTATGATTGATTATCAGGAAGATATTTGGCGGTGGAACCTTCTGGGAGGAGATCCAATAATAGTCAATAGATGGGTGGATGTCCATTAATGATCAGTGGTTGAGAAGACATTCGATGATGAAAACACTAGGGAGGATATTCGATGATACTTAGAAGATAGGTAGAAGTTCGATGATGGTCGATGGGCGAGAAGAGATCCAATAATGGTAATGCCATAAAGGAGATCTAGTGATAATCAACAGATAGATAGAAGCCTAGTGATAATTAGTGGTTAGGAAGAGATCTTATGATGGCATCGCTAGGGAAGAGATCCAATGATAGTCAACGGATAGGTGAAAGTCTGGTGATGGTCGGTAGATAGGAAGATATCTTGTGGCAACAATGATTGCTAGAAAATGGAAGAAAGATCTCACATTTTCCCATTTCTGACTTTCTCTTTATGTGAATAATGAGGATCTATTTATAATTTTTTGAGAGTGGCATGCTCAATAAATATGAAATTGATCTTAAGATAATTCAAAGTATTCTATCAGACGACCTATACTGATTCCCTTGATAATGCTGTATTCATGCATTTAAGTGCCTTAATAATGTTAAAATTGAGTGATCTTAGGCCCATTGGATTCATCTCATTGAATCACTAGATTTGACTATAAGAATGTTATATTTTGATATAATTTTGTTATCCAATTAATGCTTTAAAGCTTTAATCCTTTGTTTTAGGCTTATTTGGGCTCAAAATGTACCAACTTTGATGTTGTCGTGTTTGTCTTCTTGAGATGTTCTATTTGACTATATGTTTGCTAAGATTGGAGTTTAGATTGTCCCAAATTTAATTTTGAAAATTTCTAATTTATATTTGCATTGAGATTCATGCAAGATAAAGGTAAATTTTTTGTGACATATCAAGGCTTCATGGTAATAAATATAGATCTTACACTTGAGAATGATGTTGCTGAGTAGACCTCTAATGCAGTAGATTTTTTTTTTTCATCTGTTACTATAATAATGCTCTAATATCCATTCTTAAAGATCTCCTTAGAAATATTTTGTTATTAGAAATGATGTTCAATAGCTTTTAAAGGCATTGATAAATATAGAGTTCAACATTCTAGTGGTTGATATTGATTGATGTTAGTAATGTGTTAATGCAATGATATCCTAAGCACTGGTGAAATCATTGTATAACAATCTATGATTCTTGAGATATAGTGATTCATATTTTGGTTTGAGAGATAATTGTATCGAATTTAAATATAGCTACTATAATTGAAGTAGTCTTCTTAATACATAATAAATTATCATAATGAGAATATCCCATGGTTAAAATGAAATGAGGTGCCTTATTGACAAAAGTTAAGGATTCTTGGGTTTCTCGAAGAGTTTCTAGATTGGGATTTTTTTTGAATGAGAAGAAAAATCTTGGTTGAAGAAGGTCACCAAAGGTGACCTTGATCTTTGGTGATGATATTTACAATATGCCAGATGTTGGGTCAAGATGTACCAGCTGATAGGGACAAAAGTAAAAAATTGCGCACCCACCTTTTTCAGCATAACTAAAGGATAATATAGTTTCAAAATTTTTGCAATATTTTTTTCTTAGCTGATTTTTTATGTTTACTTCTATGCTTTTGACTGTGTTTCTCAAAATGATAAGGAAATCTCCTAGAAGTTTTCTTGGCATAATAGCTCTAACAAAAATGCAAATGAAAGTACTAGCATTGCCTTTAATGAAACCATGATTGAGCTTCATAAAGGTATAATGAACATTAACCTAGATGAGTTTATTTTTGAACAATATGTATGACTTCACTCATGCATAGAGTGTATTTTCAATGCCTATGCTAATGATGATGCCACCTTTCCCTATAGATTCAAGTGATTTTGAGAAAGGGGAATTTAAAGCAAGGAAGTAAATGTAGAAACACTATCTACTATAAGAGAGTTGGAAGAGTATGGGAATGAGGATAACAAGAGATACTATTAAAATTTATTTATTATTTTAGAGAAGGTGTTAAGATCATTATATTTGTTGAAAGATTGAGAGATTACTCTCCTTAGAGGTTGATGAGGTCATAATTAAAATAATGAGAATTTTACTCCCTCTTATTCCTTTATTTGATACATTCATGATTGGTCATGACACATGTGATGAGTGAGTTAACTCCTTTTAAAGATAATGGAGAGATAGTGATGAATTATTGAGTATTGTATATATAGAACTGCAATACTCATTGTAGACAAATAAATTGTATGCCAATTTTTTTTTAAGGGAAACCCACGGCAGGGCCTACGCATTTAATGAAAAAGCGATTACACGGTCCTTAAAGGAAATTCGAGCTCACTACTGCTCAGAAGAGATACACAATTAAAAGAAAAAAAAACCTAAGAGCTCGAGTTCCTTGCTAAGCAAAAGTACAAAAAATCTTAGCTACATTCTATGGTGCATAAGAGAGATCACCCAAAAAAATATAGAGCTACAAAAAATAGCTATCAGCTCCAGCAACCCCATCAATAGATCATCACTGCAATCATTTGCACTAAGCACATTCTATAACTTGGGATAATAAATAAGAAAGCAAAAAAATTAAAAGTAATAGTAGAGATTAGGATGAAAACACCAATAAAAATACCAATTACCACCAACAGGTAAGCAACCCGACCAAGGAGGTACCACCCCATAAGCCACCAACTCAGAAACATGTAATAAGACATAAGAATAATATCACTAATCCCCTTCCAAGCAGACAAAAAAAAAGCCTCCAAATACACAACCCAGCCAATTAGAAGACATGAAATGGCCCTTGTTATAAATAAGATCATTAAATGTAACAAGGAAAACTAGGATCCATAAAAACCTGAAAACTCCAACCACCCAGCTCAAAAGATCCCAACAAAAAAAAGACTTTGAGAATAGCAGCCAACCAAACCAAAATTAGCTAACGGGCCAGACTAGCAAGCAACCCAAAACAAATGAAAACCCCCTATTAGATAACTCAAAGAACCAGGAGACCAACATCCAGTAGGCCTCAAATGCCAAAAACATAAGGCCATAACATATCAGAAAAAGGAAACACACTCAGACTCAAAATGCTCCAGCTTGGACAAAGTAACCACAAAATAATCCCAGGGGGAAGGAACTAAGCCCAACCAACCGTGAAAGGTAAACCAACCATCCAGATAACAGAAATGGAAAAATGACAAATATCACAACGAGACAACCAACCAAAAACCAACAATCGCATCAACATTAAGAAATAACATAAGGCAAACCAATCTTATCCAATCTTAAAAGGCCTTTCATATGAAGAGGAAGATTAGAAACCAAGAAATCTGCCATATAATCTAAACCATAGCCCCACCTGGCAATGGAATGAGTACAGGAATTTCCCTCCACATGAATAATAGAAAAAGAGTAGTTTATAAGGCTCAACAAATTCTTAATAGCCCTCCTCATGTAAAGTAAAGCAGAAGTAAAAACATTAACATCCCTAAAGTAAACGACTGATAATTGTAAGTAGAACCAACATCAACCACAATATTAATGTAATCAAGAGAGAAATAAAGTCTTAAACCATAAAGAATATCATAGGTGGTAGAAAAATTGACATCACAATTATATAGAGGACCAGTAAAACCCAAAATGTAATTTTTGTTAGAGTCTCTGATGACACCACCACACCCCACAATAGAATTGATACAAAAAGCATCCACTTTTAACTTAAGGAAGTTGATAGGAGGCTTCATCAAAAAAATACTCCTAGGAACTATAAGAATACTATCCACTTCTAGCTGAATTCCTAGGTAACCGCAGAAGGGAATTAGTTTTTGAAATTCTTAACAAAAAGTAACTTAGCAGAGTAAAGAGCCACAATATTATCTTTAACATTTTGAATAATTCTATAGTGATTCATAACCACACCATTGAAACAAGAATTATTCCTATCAAACCATAAATACCAAAGGATAAGGGAAGTAATAACATTCTTAATATGACATTTAGAATTAATAAACCAATAGTTAAGTAAAGAATTAATATAAACATTATAATTAAAATAATTTAAGTGAAAATTTCATCAAAATACATCTGGGCTTTGGCAGCGAAAGGACCAAAAATTAAAACAAGATGCATATTTTCCATTTGATAATAATATTGGCATTTTGATGGAAGGATAAAACCTCTTTTTGATCAAATTAACAACCGTAGGGATAAACTTATGTAAAATTCTCCAGATAAAAATAGAAACTGTAGAAGGAATACTTTTATGCCATATATGTTGCGTATCTATTTTCAAAAATAGAATTTTGATGACTGCAAACACTTCTATTTTACTATGACTACCTTGCCTACTAATATTTCAGGTCTACAGGATCAAGACTGCAATTTGAGTCAGCTCAAGATTGGGTAGATTAGGTCTGAGTCAGTTTGTAATTTTTCCTTTTTTGAGTTTATTGTAAACGGCGTGGTTCCTGATGCTAAGTAATCTTGCACACACACACTTGGGGGAATTTTCTTGTCTAACTTAGAGTTCTCTATTTTGAGTATATCGTCTAGGACAATTCCCATATCATCCTGGCCAACCAAACTAAAAATAGAAACCATATTTAGGTATCATTGTTAAGGCAGCCGTCATTAAGCACATCATCCTGGCCGATGTTTGTATCATCCGAGATGATATGCTCAAATTAGAAAGAATCAACCTCCATATCTATTTAGGTATTATTTATTTTTGGACATCATCTAGTATATCATTCTGGACGATACACATAATTATGCCTAAATTAATCTGGTAATTAAGAAAAGTAATTAAGGCTTGATTGATACGATCAAATTATCTTGAATAATTGCAGGATTGGCTAGGACGATCAGTTCAAAATACCTTAGTTGCTTCTGGATGATCAATATCAGATAACTTTTATTCAGAGCAATGCTCTGGATGAATTTCCTTAGATTTGAGCTAATCGGCCAGGATATTCGTGAGATCGGCCTGGACGATTAAGCTAGTTTTATTTCATACTAACATTCTTTTAGAGCGATTGTCTGGACAATATTCATGGAATTGTACTGATCGTCCAGGACGATATTATATCGGCTGGGACAATATGACCAAAAATCTTTTAATCGTCCCAAACTGATCGAGATCATTGAGCAAAATTTATGCTGATCGGCTAGGACGATATCCCTATCGGCCTGGACGATAAAGTTGGTTTGTATAAAATAAGAGTTATTCTAAAGCTCTTCTATTTAAGAGCTCTTATTCTACCCTTTGGTAGATCTTTTGCTGCTGTCTAGACCAAAGAGAACTAAGAGGAGAGGGAGAGAAAGGGAGAGAGAGAGAGGATCTTATGAGGGAGAGTTTGTAAGGGAGCTCCCAAATGTTACTCTAAGCAAGGATGTATCATCGTCTTCTCCAATTGTCGTCCTTAGTTTCATGGGGGTTCTAGAGAGGTAAGCTTCAACAACCAATTGAGGTTCTCTACCTGCTTCAGGAGGAAGCAAAAGGAGTTGGGTTCTCTACCTGCTTCAGGAGGAAGCAAAAGGAGTTGGGTTCTCTTCCTTCTTTAGGAGGAAGCAAAAGGAGTTGGGTTCTGTGCCTGCTTCTGGAGGAAGCAAAAGGAGTTAGGTTCTCTGCCTCACCTGGGATGGTGGAAAGGAGGTTTGTATAGGCTTCTCCGCCTTGCTGTGGGGGCAAAAGGAGAGACACTGAGTTTAGTGAATTACTCGGAGGGAGCCTCCGGGGAGTGGATTTAGGTCGTGTTGACTGAACCACTATAAATCTTTATGTTCTTTATAACTGCTTTTGCATTTATTTTCAACACTTTGATTTTAGTGTTGAATCTTGATTTTTGTTTTAAGATCGTGTTTTGATCGTTAAAAGATTTTTTTAAAAGACCAATTCACCCCCCCCCCCCCCCCCCCACTCTTGGTTAGCCTTGGGACTAGTTCACAAGGGCTTAACATCCCTAACTTCAAGTGCCTTTAGTGCACTTTTAATATGATATGGAAAATCTTTTAAGCCTCTTTCTTAACTCTAAAAAAATGCCAAGCATCCTTTAATCTAAAGTTACCATCTTTAGACAAAGCACATAACTTAACATCTAAAGAATTAATGTTCAAATGAATCTTTAGAATTTGTTGAATAATAAAATTAGAATGAAGATTAGAAAGTTTCTCAACATCCCAACCATTTTCAGTGAAAAAATAATTAAGCTTCACAATAGCATTGTAAGAAGTATTAATAATATAATCAATGGATTGGCAAACCAACCAACGATCCTTCCAAAAGAAAGTACTACCACTACCAAGGCCCCAAAAGATAAATGGCTCAACAACCCATTTAACCTTTCAAAGACATTGCCAAACTTTAGAGTTACCTTTACTAAAGCAACACATGGTAGGATGCTTCCCCCCATAATATTTGGCAACCATAAAATTAGCCCAAAGGAAAACTATACCATAATTTAAAAGAGAATGAATAGGCAAAATCATTCATAGACTTACACCCTAGAGCCCCTTCATCCAATGTACCACAACATTTATCCCAAAAGAACCAATATTTTATATTTGCTACTAGCCTCTTTCCAATAAAACTTATTAAAAATTCCATCAATCCTGTTACACAGCCTGAATAGGAAGCAAAGTTTGAAAACTATAAACATGTATAGAATAAAGGACAATCTTAATAAGAATTAATCAACCTCCTAAGCTTAAAAAATTAGAATCACAAGAAGAAAGTTTGTTCTGCACAACCGTAATTAAATCATCAAAAAGAAAGGATTTCTTTCTACCCCTAAAAAGAGGCACACCAAGGTACTTTAAAGGCATAAAACCATGACTGTAACTAGTTAAATTCTTAATAGCCATAATACAATCAAAAGGGACTTTCTTAGCAAAAATAAAACAACACTTATATTTATTAAGAGCCAACCCACCCACTAATTCAAATTGGTGAAAAAACCCAAAAGTCTATGAATTCTATTCATCGAGGCATTCGTAAAAATAATAAAATCATCAGTAAAACATAAATGATAAATTTGAAAACCACCTAAATTTCTAAAGTAAATGTTAGGATACTTCTCAAAAAAGATCAGCAAGCCCCCTAGAAAGGTACTCAACCGCAATAATGAAAAGGGCCACAGAGATAGGATCACCCTGTCTCATCCCATGAGAAGCCTTAAAAAATCCATTAGTGACCATTGACAATAATAGAAAAATAGGGGCTTTCAATGCAAAGCTTAATGAGGTTGATAAAATTGAAATAAAAAACAAACAACTTTATAATATCATAAAGGAAATTCCAATCAATATTATCATAAGCCATAGCAATATCAAGTTTTAGAATCATATTACCACCTCTAAGCTTCACATCTAAATCTTAACAAAATTCTTGAGCAAAAGGATATTATCTTTAATAGCACGCCCTTTAACAAATCCCATTTGGAAAGGGGAAATAAGTTTAGGCAGAAAAACCATTAAACGATTCATCAAAATTTTAGAGATCAATTTATAATAAATGGTGCACAAACTAATAGGTCTATAATCATTCCAAGTAGTCATTAAATAAAACCCGATATAACCTTTGCCATAAATTCCCATGATGCCAAGTAATGTTTTCACCAGAGTAGCCAATATCAATAAGGTTACAATCTATAATCATACTATTAAAATCCTCTATAGAATGATAGATAGGGAGAGAGCCCCCTATGCACGCAGACGGGTTAGCAATGGTATTAAAATCTCCTCCCACAAGCCAGGGAAGGTTACAAATACTATGGAATTTATTAATGTGATCACATAAAATCTCATACTATGGAAGCAACATAAATAATAGAAGCATAACATTATAAATTAGAACTTTAAATATTACAATGAATAACTTGATTAAAATCACAAATAATGTCTACCCAAACAAAATATTTCAAAAAAACCCAAATTTTATTGGCCACATTCGACAAAGCATGTTTAAAACCCAAAATTTAGCAGTACTAAGTAACTTATTAGAGGAGATAAGAGGCTCAAGCAAGAAAAGAAGTAAGGCATTATAGATACGACATAAGTTTTTGACTCTAAACTTAGAAGAAGAGCACACAATGCCCCTAACATTGCAAATAATAGTGTTAAATATAAAAAATAATATATTAATGAGAAGTATGCGAGCAGGTGTTTCTAGGCAATTATAGAATAACCTTCTTTTGCTTCCTATCTCTCCTACCCCGACCCTTGGTATAACTATTATCCTTATAATCTCTAGCAAAGCATTTAGCCAACATATCCATATCCTTAGTGTCAGTAAAAGAATCACTATGGTAATGATCATTAAAAGGAAGCTTACTTTCACTAATCATACCTAACTGCCACCTAGAAAGAGGCAATTCTCCTTCCTCATAGAAGACATTGCCTTCCACAATGGTTTCATTTTTCACAGCATTACGTACCACCTATCTTCTCCACATCGATTTGGATAATGTCTTGAATAATAACATCAGTTTGATCAATTTCCTCATCCACATCAATGTTATTAACCAATCTAGCCTCCATAAGAGGCTTAACATAAAGTGAATCATGTGGCAAACACAAAAAAAAAACAACCACCAATCTAGCTTAAACTAAATTTAGTTATCCGAACAGACTATATACAATGTGTAAAGAAGGTTGTGTGGATTTGATATATCCTAAGAGGTTTATTATTAGGGTTATTTTCATTTAAAATTATATATTTTTTTTATAAGTGAAAGGGGTTTTAATTTATGCTTAAATTTTATTTATTTAGTATTTAATTAATATTTTTTAGAGAGTTTGAGTTTAATTATTTAATTTTAATGAAACATAAGCTAATTACTCCAAAGTGTAAAAGACACTATCCTATAAGCTCTAAGGCTTAGAATATAATGCATTCATTCCCCCATATAGGATAAAGTTATTACGTAGAATCCTTGAAGTTTTATTTTAATTTTTTGAATAATGATTTATAAGATATTTATTTTAAAGAATATGTTAATTGAAATACTTCAAAATGCTTTGAAGAACTCAATTACACATCCAAAGCCTAATGAATGAAATACATATATATCTTTTGGAAGAAATCAAGTATATATATAAAGTCTTACATTTATTAAAGATTTATTAGGGACATGTAAATCCTAGGGTTCATCATTTCACTAAGTTTACTATGTATAAGTTTCATCTCTATTAGATGCAAGAAAAATTTCCTAGAATTTTTCTAAATTCACTAGACCATACCCTTAGTTATTTTTTATAGGTGTCTCTAATGTTCAATTAGGTGAACTAGCAGAAGTGTCTAACCCTTTCAAGTACATAAAAAGACCACCCAAATTTGGTGATCTAATTCTCTATGAACAAGCCACCATGAATTTCCAATTGTATGAGTCAAAACATGACCAATACATTTGAAAATTCAAGTTAGAGAAGTGAGGGTATTAAACATTCCTATGAAAATTATGGTTTGTAGAGAACATACCATGGTTTAACTCAGCCAAATTTCAGCCCTAAAAGATAAGTACTTAAAGGGTATTTAAGAAAAAATAATGGTTTTTCAAAAAAAAAATTACATTCTATACACTAAGAAAAATACTTTGATTTTATTTTTAAAAAGTAGAGCTATGCCCTTTGGTTCCATAGAGTATCTACTTGGAATTTTTCAACGAGAAATTGATTTTAAATGATATTTCAAAAGTTCTATGTTATTTAATCATTTAATAATCCATATAATTTTAATCATTAAAATTATGGCATCATCAATCAATAGACTTGGCTTTGTAGGTGCACTTGCCCTGCATAAAATGGTTCACAAAAATAACAACAGTCAATCACTTAAGTGAGTCAACATGAATCGACATCATTTGATCAGGCAATTTTGATGCATAGCCAGGATAAGATCAAGTTAATTATGTAATTTTAAAGGGATGGATGATGCAGTCTGTCCAACAAAACATGGACAATCCATGCAATTTAGATGGTCTTGACTTTATCTCTTCCTTTAAATAGCCAAGAAGAAAAAAATTTATTTTTCTTTATGGATTATTTAATTAACTAAACTCCACGAATTTTTTTTGGAGACCTTTATAAACATCTCAACATCTATCATATGAAGTTTAAGAGATTCATATGGTGTATTATGGGTGTTATTTTAAACCCAAGCTCTAAACTTAGTGTTAGGAAAATACTTCTATAGGATGGATCTCAGGCATTATGGTTAGGCTTATTTTTTCATTAAGAATTATAGAATACCTTTATTGAAGGAAGTAAAGCCGGAGGATCAATTGACTAGATGTATTAATTAATGGGATAGAATAATGCTTGGTTACCCCTAGTTCTCACAGATAACAAGATCCAAATGATAGAAAAATATAAAGAAAAGTTAAAGGATGTGTGAGATGTCAAATCATAATCACAAATTGGCTAGGGGAGCACAATGGTATCAAGGTTTTCACAAGGTTTTCCCAATTCCAAGTAGTAGGAGTTGATCTAAGGTAGAGGCCTTAGATGTTTTCCATGTGTCTGAGATAGTTGGGGAATATTCTTTGAGCTAAGTAGTAGTTAAAAAAAAAAAAAGGAAATTTAGTCATTTTTAATGGGGGACCACTAGGGTTTAAGTTGAGTTGAAGTATGGGTTGGGGGCTAGTTAAAGCATGGTTGGGAAGTTTTTAAAAATGTTTAAAATGATAAAAACCAGCTAGAGTTGAGTAAGCATGAAAGAATTGAAGGGTTTGAATAATTATATTATTTTGATGGTTTGACCATGTTTACCAGTCAACAAGGGTCATGGTGACTAGGATAGACCATAAAAGATTCCTAGAGGTTGTTTGCATGGAGTTTAGAAAGTTTGAAGCAATGGAAATGAAGTTTGAATGTAGGAGAAGAATATATGAAGGATTTGACTTCTTAGGGTGAGTTTATCAATTTAACTCACCAAGGGACGTAAAATTCTTTGGATGTTAAAGTATGTAATGGTGATTCTCTATCTGATCAAGAGAGAATGACTTCTCCACCTAGTTTTGTACTGAAGGAGGGAAACATTTACTGTACTTCCCAAAGAGGAGGACCTTTGGTGAGTACACGTAGGTCAATTTGAGAAAATGACTATAAACCTTAGTTTGTTATTTCTTACTTTTCTTGTAGTTTATTTTACTTGAAATTTACTTTATTGCATTAAGATTTAATTTTGATTACATGTGTGAAAAGAGGAATTTGTGATTATTTCTGGTGGATATTTGACTTGAATATTAGTAAAGAAAAAATAAAAAAAAATAATATCTATTTTCTACAAAAAAGGTTACTTATGAGTTATAGTTTGAAGTTTTGATTTGAAATTTTAATCACCTTAATATATTTTAAAACTCTAAAAGTATTTAAAGAGCAAATTCACCCCACTTATATTGTGCCTTTTGCACTTTCAGTATGGGGCTATCCCTTTTTTCTGAGCATATTACTTTATCATCTTGGTAAAAAGTTAAGTGATGTGGAGGCTTGGCTCTCGCCCATTTGTCATTTGGAGCCCATATTACTTGTGTGAATGCAGTTTTATAAATATTTCTCTAAGAAAATAAAAAGGGAAAAAAATATTCAATTTTGAGTATTATGAAGAATATATTGCCAAAAAATTTCTTTCCCTAATTACCTTTAGAATTATGGACAAAAAATCCATGGGAATTATTGTCCTAATTTTTGTGCGAGGTCATCATAAACAATGTAAACTTCTTGTTGTCTATCATCTAGTCTTCAATCAGCAATTCAATAAACCTTCATTTATACCTTAATTAATCATTGATCATTGCCTATACTCTACATCAATCATCTTCAATCAATTATTTATCAATTAGACATAAACCTACATCTAATCACACTTTAATTATTCAATTTATAATCAATCAATTAATCACCTTATATAGTCAATAATCTCCAGTCTCAATCATCCAAACAATCAACAACCCTACACTATAATCAATTGAACAATTATATTATCTTGCACAATGGATTAACTCCTTAACCTCAGTCATGATCCAAATCACTTTAATAGGATTCCTATTCATTAAATCATACTTCATTGGCTCCTTGGGCTAGTGATTGATCAAGTTGACTCAGTTGGGCAAGCTCAAGCTATCCCAATTGGTCATACACCTCAATCTCCTCAAATCAAATCCTAATTCCCCACCAAACTTAACCAAATCTCCTTGAATGTAACTCTTAGTGGATTGGACTTGTTTGGTCTACCTTGACCTAGTCAATAGTTTGCCAAGTCAATTGAGCCCAAATCTAGTCAAACTAGACCCATTTAAGTCAACTCATTACATATAATCAGATCAAGTTTTCCAAGGCGCATCAAGGCTTCAATCTCACTTCATTATATGGTTAAAACATAATTCAACTCATCATAAGTCATGTTATAGTCAGTTTTAAATAATCAACTAACTAGAATTAGGTCAAGTCACTACATATAATTAATTCAACATTATCCGAGCTTCACCAAGTTCTCAAATCCTTTCAATGTATGCCTTAAATATATCCAAATTATTGGTGAGTCAAATCATAATGAGTTTAACTAAGTAAACTCACTAAAATTTGCTCAAAGTCACATACATACATATTCATTTATCCAAATTTCAATCTCATTGCCTCAAACCCTTCATGCTCCACCTCAATAGCACCTACATTTTCTCTTAAGACTCCACCTGAGCACCTCTGACATGTTAACTAGTTATATGGTAAAAAAAACTCCACATAAGCTAATTTGGTCAACACTTCTCATATATCTATCTCCTTCAAAGACCAAACCCTCCAAACTATTCAAAATTTTTCCTAAAACTTCTTAGACGCTAGCCTGATCTAGCCAAGCCCCTAATTAAGCCTTGAGCTAGCCTAGTGGTCTCCTTCCATATGGTGTGACCTTGGGTTATTTTCCCTTACTCCAGGATGCTTTCTTGCTTCCTAATAGCTTGGGACACTTGTCCAGCATCCAAGAAACTCATATGAGTGATCAAAGCCATTGAAGGAAGCCCTAGTATTGGAATTGAGCAAGAGACCTGTAAAACCACATTTGAATAAAACACTCATCCTATTAGCCCTCCAGAGCTTCTTTGATTTGGTTTCGCTCTCTTTGAGGTTCCTACACATTGCTCCATCATTTCATAGCTATTTGGAGCTCATTATAGATAAGACCAATGAAACACTATAAATTGGTCCATTCAAACTCCTTCAACTCTTCATCAAGTGTTCCTCTGACCTTGAAGTTTTCTTCAAAGCTATGGTGGACCTCTTAATGAAGAAAATAAGCTATCAAACACCCTATGACATTACTTGTGTGGAGATATTTATAAAAATATATACCCTTTTACCTAGGATGCTCATTAGGCTTGTAAGGACTCTATGAAAATGAATGAAAAGTTTTCCCCACCCTTTCTCTTCTGAACTTTAATTTTCAAATATCATTCTATTTATTTTACCATACAAGGAGTTTGGATCAAAACCTAAAACTAGGGTTCTTTTTATATGGTTGGAGAAGATGATCCTAAGATCATGTGATCTATGTAATCCACACTAACAGCTATGGTTAGATTGTATCACTCATCTTATTCAACCTGAATAGACAGTGAGATGAAAGAGACTTTATTTGATGTTATCCCACCTATCAGTTCCAAACTATGTGGATCTAATGGCTTACAATCACATCCAACATGGAAAAGTGATTAACCTTGCACCAATTTATGATTAAGCAAGACTTTGTCATATATAAAGGGCGGTACACTAACACTGTCACCATTCTAGTTGGTCCAATCATCATTAGACATGTGTAAAGTGTTGCAAATTTGTTTTTTAGGGAATATGATTTTAATGATAGCAAACACTTATGTTTCTCTATGACTGCCTTGCCTACTAACATTTTAGATCTACATGATCAAACTGCAATTTGAACCAGCTCAAGATTGGGTAGACTAGGTCTGAGTCAGTTTGTAATATTTTCCTTTTCTTGAGTCAATTGCAAATGATGTGGTTTCTGATGCTAAGTAACCTTGCACACACACACTTGGGAGAAATTTTTTGAATGTTTTAGAGTTCTATGTTTTTTGTCACATCATTCGGGATGATCCAAAAATTGGTCTGGATGATCAGTTAAAAATAGAAACCCTAATTAGGGTATCTTGATTAAGGAAGTCATCTTTAAGTGCATCGTCCTAGACGATGTTCATATTGGCCAGGATTAGGCTCAAATCAGAAAGAATCAGCTGCCAGATTTATTTAGGTAGCTTTTATTTTTGGACATCATCTTGGACCATGCAACATAATTATGCCTAAATTAATTTGGTAATTAAGGTTCGATTGCTCAATCATATCGTCCTGGATGATCGTAGGATCGGTCGGAATGATTAGTTCAAAACCTTAGTTATTCTTGGATGACTAAATATCAGCCAGCTTCCATTCAGAGTGATGTTCTGGACGATATGTATGGATTTATTAATCATCCGAGACGATCATGAGATCGGCCTAGAGGGTCAAGCTATTTTTTCATCGTCTATACACCCATTCAGTGCGATATTCTGGATGATATTTTATGACTTATACTAATCATACAAGATGATATCCTATTGCCCTGAATGATAGGAACAAAAATCTTCTGATTGTCCCAAATCGTCCTGGCTGATTAAGCTAAATTTATGCTGGTCATACAGGATTATAAAGTTGGTTTGTTACAATTAAGAGCTTTTCCAAAGCTCTTCTATTTAAGACATCTTGTTCCTTCAAGATAGTATCTTTTGTTGCTGATTTGACCTGAGAGAGCCAAGAGGAGATGGAGAGCAAGAGAGAGAGAGAGAGAGAGAGAGAGAGAGAGAGAGAGAGAGAGAGAGAGAGAGAGAGAGAGAGAGAGAGAGAGAGAGAGAGAGAGAGAGAGAGAGAGAGAAGATCTTGTGAGGGGGAGTTTGTGAGAATTTTCACAAAGGTTTCTCAAAGAAAGGCTCCATCATCATCTTCTCCAATCATTATCCTTAGTTTCTTAGGGGTTCTAGAAAGGTCTACTTTAGCATCTGATTAAGGTTCTCTGCCTTTTTCAGGAGGATGCAAAAGGAGTTGGGTTATTTTCCTTCTTCTCAAGGAAGCAAAAGAAGTTGGGTTCTCTGCCTCACCTGGGTTGATGGAAATGAGGTTTATAAAGGTTTCTCCACCTTGCTGTGGGGGCAAAAGGAGAGATACTGAGTATAGCAATACTCAGAGGGTGCCTTCGGAGAGTGGATATTGGTCATGTGTACTGAACCATTATAAATTTTTATATTCTTTATTACTGCTTTTACTTTTAATTTCTGCACTTTGATTTATATGTTGAATCTTGGTTTTGGTTTAAGATTGTGTTTTTGATTAAAAGAATTTTTGAAATATCAATTCACCCCCCTCTTAGCTAGCCTTGGGACTAGTTCATTAGGGCTTAACATTCCTATCAAACTTTTAAGTGGTATAAGAGCAGGATCCATAAAATCAAGTTTTTGAAAACTTTTGAATTTTGATTCATGGATAACTTTGGTAATCATAATACAACAAAAGGATATTCTATTATACAACCACCTTTGTTGGATAATATTCTTTTTGATTTTTGGTAAAATCACATGTCTACATTTTTATAATCGATTGACTATCGCATGTGGATGCTTGTTAAGGATGGTTATACACCTTCTTCTCATGATATTAATGGAATTAAAACAAAACTTTCTTTTACTGAATGGACTTTTAATGAAAGAGATTTAGCACAACTTAACGAAAAATATTTGACTATTTTTTCTGTGCTTTAAAATCTGAATATTATATTTGTGTTTTAACTTATGCAACTAGTAAACAAATTTGAGATAGATTGTGTATTACTTATGAAGGCATTAATGAGGTTAAGAAATCTAGATTGAATATTTTGTTGCATGACTATGAACATTTTTGTATGAAACCTTCTGAATCAATTTTTGATATGTATAATAGGTTTACTCAAATTATTCTCTCATTGCATGCTTTAGGAAGAGAGCAAACTAATTATGAAAGTGTAAATACAATTTTGAGATGCTTACTTTCTTCTTTTGATGATAAGATCACTATAATTATTGAATCAAAAGATTTAAATAATTATTATGTTGATAACTTAATTGGATCACTCATTGCTTACGAGCATGTGGTGAATCAAAGAAACCTTTATGCAGATGAGAAAAATAAAGAGAAAACTATGGCACTGAAGGCCAACAACACGGAGACTGATTCTTTCGGGTCTGAAAGCGATGATGTTGCCTTCATCACTAGGCAATTTAAAAGCTTTCTAAGGAAGAACAATAAGTATCATCAACAGTGGAAAAAAGGTAAGGATAACAAAAATTATAAAAGTTCTTCTGATGTTGTTTGTTTCAAATAAAGGAAGCCTGTACATATTAAAGTTGATTGTTCTACACTTAAAGAGCACCCAAGCAAGGAGAAAGTTGAGGAGAAAACTAAATACAGGAAGGATAAGAAGTAGTACCAAAAGGTTTTTTGGGCGAATTCTGCATCTAACTTATCCGAGACTGAAGTTAAAGAGGAGATGACAAACTTATGCTTAATGGGTGATCATCTTGGTTATTGATCAAGAAGAGGTATGTTAACCAACCTATGATTAATAACTTGAAATTTGTGATAAAATTTATACATCATATAAGAAACTTAAGAAATCGCATGCAAGTTTGAAATTGATGTTTTGGAATTTACAAAAAGAGCATGAAAGTTTAAGTAAAGAACACACTCAACTTGATAGCAATCACATGTCTTTACTTGATGAATTTGATGATTTAAATAAAAAGCATTCTGGTTTGATAATTGATCATGATTCACTAAAAGCAAATCTCAAAGCTTTTGAAAATAACAAACCAACATTGCATGCATCACATAATGTTAAAAGGAAGCATCACCACCCAAGTAGATTAGTAAATTCTTTTCCTTGAGTTAGATGTTTTTAATGTGGCATGTTAGGACACATTTCACACACTTGCACTATTCACCATTGTATACATTGGGTGTGGAGACCAAAACTGCATGATTCACAGTATAACACACGTGCATTGTATTCTTCTTTTAATAAAAAGGGACCCAAACCTATTTGGGTTCCTAAATCTGACATTTGATATCTTGTAGGAAAACTCTCACAAAAGGCCTCATGAGAGCATATGATACCGGATAGTGGATGCTCATGACATATGACTGGAGATGCCAATCAATTCATTTTACTGGAGACCAGGATAGGAGGCAAGGTTACTCTTGGAGATAACACCACCATGAAAGTGGTGGGCATAGGTCTAATAAAAAATTCCAATAACCTTCTGATTGAAAATGTTTTGCTTGTAGATGAACTGAAACACAACTTGCTCAGCATCAGTCAGCTTTACGATAAGGGCTTCATCATAAAATTCTTAGAAAACACTTGCATTATAAGGTTAAATAATAACACTATTTTATAGGGAAAGTAGATCAACAATATTTACATGCTTGAATTAAATAATATTAAATTTGCTGCTTCATTTTTCTTAAAAACTATTACTGATGATTCTTAGTTATGCCACATGAGATTATGTCATGCTAGTATGAAAATCCTTAGGAGAGTGACCTAGAAAGACCTAGTTAGAGGTGTTCCCAAGTTTAATTTCTCTAAAGACCACCTTTGTGATGCCTGCCTACTAAGGAAGCAAGTCCAATCCTGTTTCCACTCCATTAAGGACATTAGCACTTCTAGACCTTTAGAAGTCCTTCACATGGATTTGTTTGGACCCATTAGCATTGACAGCTTAGGGTAGAAGGTCTATGGATTTGTAATTATTGATGACTACTTGAGGTTCACTTGGATTAAATTTTTGTCACATAAGAGTGAGTCTTTTGATGAGTTTAGATCCTTCTCTACTCGGATTCAAAAAAGGTTAGGTTGTGAGATCTTGACCATCCATAGTGATCATGGGGGAGAGTTTGAAAATGAGAGATTGAAAACTTTTATGAGGATAAAGGGATTAGCCACAACTTCTCAGCTCCTCGGACCCCTAAATAGATCGGGGTAGTTGAAAAGAAGAATAAGACCTTAGTTGAGGCTGTTAGGGTCATGCTTGCTGAGTATTCACTTCCAAAATATTTTTGGGCTGAAGTGGTAAACACAACTTGTTATGTGTTGAATAGGCCGAATGTTAGAGCCAAACTTTATAAGACACCCTATGAGATCTTTAAGGGTAGAACACCCAACCTTTCCCACCTCCATGTCTTTGGTTGTAAGGTTTTCATTCATAATAATGGGAAGTCACAATTAGGAAAATTTGACCCCAAAATCTGATGAAGGAGTGTTCTTAGGTTATTCAAGTGTTTAGAAATCCTTTAGGGTGTTTAATTAAAGGATATTGGTGGTGGAGGAGATTACTCATGTATTATTTGATTAATCTGATCCTAAGGAGTCTAGAATTAAGGATGAAGACGGTGTTAGAGAGATTTTCAAAGGAGTTGAAAACTTGGAGAAGAGAGTAGAATCTCAAATCTCTGAACGAGTAGGAGAGATTACCTAAGGAGTAGAAAATTCAAATCTAAAGGAAAGGGTTGGTCCTACACACACTTTGCCTAGTGATTGGAGATATTCTTAGAGTCACTCTTAGGAAACCCTTCTGAAAGTGTTAGGACTAGGCATAGACTTAGGAAGGAAGTGAACCACTCTATCTTTATCTCAATGATTAAACCCGCCAATATTAATCAATCCTTATCTGATGAGTTTTTGATCTTATCTATACAAGAGAAATTAAACTATTTATTAGGAATGATGTTTGGGAGCTTATAGAAAGAACAAAGGGATAAAGTGTAGTTAGAACCAAATGGATCTTTAAGAATAAGATGAATGATTCTGGTGTGGTGGTTAAGAATAAGGCAAGAGGCGTAGCTAAGGGGTACAACTAAATAGAAGGGATTGATTTTAAGGAGACCTTTGCCCTATAACAATATTGGAAGCCATTAGAGTGCTACTAGCCTTTGCATGTTATAAGGGATATAAGCTTACCAAATGGACGTGAAGAGTGTCTTTTTAAATGAGGAGATAAAAGAGGATGTGTTTGTAGAGCTGCCCCCATGTTTTGAGAGTTTCCAATTTTCAACTCATGTTTTCAAATTAAAAAAAGGCCTTATATGGATTAAAACATGCACCAAGAGCTTGGTATGAGAGGCTTTGCACATTTTTACTAAAGAGGGGTTTTGTTAAGGGAAGTGTAGACACCACCTTTTTTCTAAGAGAAGTTGGAGATGAGGTACTCATTATTTAGATCTATGTTGATGATATACTTTTTGGATCTTCTGATAAAAAGCTATGTGATTATTGGTGGAATTATGAAAACAGGTT
The DNA here is from genome assembly GCA_022539455.1 of Dendrobium nobile. Classification (NCBI taxonomy): domain Eukaryota; kingdom Viridiplantae; phylum Streptophyta; class Magnoliopsida; order Asparagales; family Orchidaceae; genus Dendrobium; species Dendrobium nobile. Next base: position 18,389,286 of record CM039734.1, read on the forward strand.
TTGAAAATATTGGTTTTCTTTGAGACTTAAGATTGAATTCTAAAATCAAATTGTCTCGTTAGAAAAAGTATATCACCTCGAGAGGTGAAACAAAATTTTCATAACGGTATTCAGATTTAGAATTATAAATTTCATCTTGAGTATTGTAGCCGGATTCTAAGAGAACTTCATATGGCCCCGAAGGGTCAAGATGAGGTTCAATTAATTATCCAGCTATAATAGCCAAGAAGTGTGATCGATAAGTTCACATCCAAAGCCTTATCAAAGAAAGGTGTATCTTCCCAAAGGGAGAAAATATCATTCAATGATAATTCTTTGAATGTGATAATAACGATTATCTTTTAATCTTTCCCAAAGGAATACAATAAAAATTTTGAAAATTAATTTTTAAAATCAGGTGAGTGTGTGGTTCTAAATCTCCTATGAGCGCAAGCCCTCGTAGTTAATTACATCGTAGGGAGACAAAGTCCCCTACGGAAACTCACGATTAAATTAGCAAAAAAAATTTGTTAGATTTTCTAGGAGTGATATCGAAAAGAGGTGGATTTTAGAAACTCAAAAGGGAATTGATCAAAATTGAGAAGTTATTAACAGAGTTAAGGGAAGAAGAGAAGGGGATACTCTGAGATTCTGAAACCATCCGGAAGTGTCCCAACTTAATCTAAGTGTTAGGCTTTACATTTTGGATTAAAAGAAGATTTAATTAAAGTTGAGCATTATATTCCTGGAGGTTGGGATCTTATAATCAAAGATCTGCCCCGGATCCTAGATCTAAATTTGGACATTGGAGTATAATTATCCGAACCTAACTAATATAGTTACCCCGGCCAGGATTGGGGAGCCAGCTAATCACCTAATCGATTTAAAACATATGAGTCCAGTCTTTTATGAAAGAGTGTTAGGGATATTTTATTTAAGGTTTTGGAGAGATGGGTCCGACATCTAGAGATTTACCTTATTGGCCCCTTTTGACTTATGCTGGGTGCAAAATGATAAGGACTAATACAATTTAAATTTTGATATTTTTAATTTGTTTCTAATGCAATGCATGCTAGTCAACAACTTTAAATCATGAATGCTTGAAAGTTAAAAATAGGCTTAGAAAATAAATTTTTAGAAGAAAGGACTTCCCCAGGTCCGTCACCTCACCCTCATAGGTCAGACTATCTGGACTCTACCTGCAGGCGGGGAAGGGTCTAAAGCAAGGAGAAAAGGAGTGCAGAAATATGCATGTGACCTTGGGGTCGATCCCCAGATAATTCCCTAGATTCGTTATCTTTATATGTCATTTAGACTCACTAAATTTTAAAATATTTCGTTATGAGTATAAAACTTTCACACCCTCATGAGTCTCACGTATCCAGGTAAAAACAAAAGCGGCACACAAACACTAAATAATTAAGAAAGGTAAGTAGTTCTATAGACAATTATTTTATCACATCAAATGTAAATGAATTAATTAATAAATATCTATAGGCTAAGTTGCCTTGCTTATTACAAATAAGGGTCTTGCAGAAAGTAAAGTGGTCAGGCACCACTGACAACAACCCAGATTCTAAACCTATTGGAGATTCAAGTGGTTTTGAATGGGATACTTTCTGTCTTCAAATTTTCAATCTTATTCTCCTCCAAGAACTTTTCCTTCAGGCTCCTTGGATTCTTCGTAGTAGGCTACCTAAATGGATAAGAGGGCACTTCCTTTGGGGGGAAGGTCACTCTTTCCTCTTTGGGTAGGGAAGAAGTGATCTAAATTTGGATTTCTAAATAGAAAAGGGCTACTCCCCTAAGGGGTGTCCTTTTCTTTTTGGAATCCAACCTTTGAATCTAAGTATCCCAACTCAAAACTACACTTTAACAATACTTAACACTTACACAAATTACATTTATAAAAAAATAAAAAATTCTAGACTCTCCTGCAGGGTTATCCTAAATAGTTAATAAATCAAAAACATTTATTTCTAAGTAGTTATATATGTACAAAAAAAATAAATAAATATACTGGCCATGCTCTTTTTATTTGGGGGCTTTAGCAGCTGAAGCACCTGTGCAAGCCTTTTTATAATTGAATTTATTTACTTAGCCCCCTTTTATTACCCTGCATGAGCGTGGCCACCTATAGAAAACTATGTAAACATCCAGATCGTTCCTATCATAAGGGTAATCTAATCGCTAAACACATCAATCATCCACAGAGTGTAGTAAAAAGTATACAGAAATAGCAAGGCAATTTCATCCAATCCTTGCAGTAAAATCACAAAAAATCTGGAATACAGCGGAAAAGTAAACACCAGCCTTACCTAGATCTAGTTGTCCTAGTAAACCATCTAAAGTGTTTGTAAAAGGTCGTGTGGCTGGGGTAGATTCTAAGTTAGGTGATTAGTTAGAGATATCAAATATTTGAGTTTGTTATGGGTTAAAGGGAGATTTAAGTTAGAGTTTAAATATTAATATATTAAAAATTTTATTTAAGTATATTTTGAGGGTTAAATAATTACTACCTTTGTTTCACACCTAGGCCGTGAAGTTTATTTCACCTTTTTTGGGGCAAAGCTAATAGCCTCGTAGGCATGGGTTACCTAGTAGTAATTGGGGTTGATTAAGTTAATTAAATTGGTTGGAATTAAAGAAATAAATTAATATTAAAAGAATTGGTTACTAATTTTAAAGGATTGGTTTAACATTTTATTAACCAAATTATGAAATTCTTGAATTTAAAAGAATTAACGGGTTTTTGGAAATTATCTAGATATGTTAACTAAGGGGTCAAAAATTGAAGATTTCAAATTATAGAGAATTTAAGAGGTTTCAGATGTTTAATAAATACTAGACCTTATTATGAGTTGTTACACTAGTAGCACACTCAATTTGGAGTTTTCTATGAAAATTTATGATTTTTAAAAGTTTTGACCCAATTTTGACCTAATGTTGACTTTTTAACTTTGACTAGATTTTGAGGGTTTGACATTTTTAGAAAATACTATATTTTAATTATAGTCATTAGCCATTGATTTTGATTGATTTGGAATTTTCTATAATTAATTATATATTTTGGAATTTTAGGTATTTCTTAGAATTTTCTAATTACCTTAATTAGATAGCTCATTTTCTGATTTGAACCCAAATGAATCCTAAACTTCTTGAAATCAACTCCAAAGCTCAAAAATGATCTAGAGAGAGATTAATAAGTGTTTAAAGAATTTTTGGGATTTTTAATAATTTTTAATTAATTAATATTGATTAAACACTGATTTTGATTAAAATTAATTTAAGGTATATTTTAATGTCAAACTAAAGGGATTTAAATTTTCACTGATTAAGAGTTGAATTATTGTTGATTAGATGTATTTTATGAAATTTTTCAGGGATTAATAGGGATTTTGGTGAGTTAATCAAGCTTTAGGCCAATTCTAGAGAAGGATTTTTTTTGCTCCTAGTTGGTAGGTCAAATGGGCACCAAATCTGATGAAATTTGGACCATGAGATCACCTGGCCTCAAGGCCTAAACACACCAAACATGGGAATAAATGGAGTTCTATAAGGTGGCAAACCAGGGCACCTAAGGTGTTCCCTAAGTTACCTTAAAAAAATCCTAGGGAGCTATCCTAAGGTTGGATTGGGGCAAAATCACTGGCCCTAAACTCCCTATGCTACACATCATAAACATATTCAAAATCAAACCCTAAATGTCATTGGATAGGCCATGGTTCCAATTTGGATTTGAGGGTCAAACCATGATCCATAAATCAAAATTAGGATGTTAATGCCTTTAGACACTTCAAAAAGGGAAGATAAAATTTGGACATGTCAGGGACATACCCAAATTCATTCTCCTAAAATTCTAGGCACTAGTGAATTCATTTTATGTAATAAATATAATAATTCATAAAGCACTAATATTGAAATTAAACTTAATACAGATGCAATCAGAGCCTATAATTATAGGGCTTCTGTAGATCTTCTTGAGACCTTTCCAACGAGCCTAAGAACACTTAATTTTTGAAGTGTGCTGGGAGATATCAATTTTTGAAGTTTCCCTTAATTTTTTGTGAAATTAAACCCATTAATTACCTAGTCAGCTGGCGCTTTACACGTGGCGCACCACGATTGGCGGGTTAATCATTGGCGGCTGACTGGATAACAGTTGGATTAATTGTAGCCATAAGATGGACGATCAGACATCTACAATTAAATGGCACCTGGGACCGATGGATCTAATCCGCGCCGTCGATTGGAATCAACGACTAGGATTTTTTCTTCAACCTCCCAACCTGAATCCATAAAGCTTCTCTCACATGATCTGAGATATCCCGCCTTTGAACTTTGATGAAATTTCACAGGGAGGATCATGGGAGCAGAAACCTTCAATCCAACAGTGGAGATCAACTAGGGTGAAGGTTTCCTTCACTCTTGACCGGACTACCTATCTAGGGAGCTCGGGATGGAGAGATTACCACAGAGAAGGTCTCAACAAATGAGCTTCTCAATCAGGAAGCTTCAGATGATGGAGGTGAGCAGATCTCCTTTAGATGCCTGGACCGGAGGATGGCCGGAGGTACAACTTCGAGTGCGATGCCGAAAGCTCTCACTAGAGTTTGCTCAAACAGATCAATAGAGTAGTGTGGGGAGCTAGGGAATGGAATAGGAGGAACGAGGGAGTTTTAGGGAGTGATTTTGAATGCCTGGGATCGAATGGCCGCTCTTAGGATGAGTTTCCCTATTCAGCTACCTCCCGCGAGTTTGGACAATCGGGATTAGCTTGGAGGAGCCTCGGATGTGTGCCAGGTGGAGGGGGACATCCTCCCAGAGTGCTCGTGAGGCTCAAGCTGGTAAACCATAGCCTTGGAAGGCTTTGGGTTAGGATTGAATTGGGGGGGGACCACCGGAGCTTGTTCTCCATTGGTTTTGGCTACCGCCGGTTAGGATCTGGGTCGGGTTGACCCAAAAAGGAGGATAGGGACACGGTGGACTCAAGAATGAGCTCAATTGGGCCTAGGGAGGTCCAATTTGATTGAGTTGCTTGGTTTGACCCAAACTTGCTCAATTTGGATCAAATTTGGCTCAACCCAGGTTAGGCCAGACCGTAGGATTGATGTGGGAGATGGGTCTGGGTCTGGTCCACCCATTGCAAGTGGAAATTGAGTTTAGTTTGATCTGGGTTCAAAGTTGGCTTGGGTTGATCCAAATCTACTAGGTTCGGATTGAATTGATCTCAAACCAGGTTAGGCCAGACCCTGGGCTTCATTTGGGAGATGGGTTTGGGTCTGGTCCACCCAATGCAAGTGGTAATTGGGTTCAATTTGATCTGGGTTCAAAGATGGCTCAGGTCCATACGGTTTTGGCTACTTTGAGTTAGCCCAAAGGTTGACCCAAGTCAACCCAGGGCTTGGGCCAGCTAGAGGAGGTGTATTGGACCTAGGGTCACCTAATGGAGGTGTTGGTCAGGTTCAATTGGGCTCAGGATAGGAGTTGACTAAATCCCAAGTGGTTTTAGCCACTTTGGGTTAACCTAACTCTTGACCCAAGTGGATTCAAAGGTTGGGCTGGTTAAGGGAGGTGTATTGGGTCACGGGAGACCTAATGGCACCTTGGTTTGAATTCAATTTGATTAAGATTGAGAAATAGTTCAAAGGGGGGCCTCTCTTTGGGCACTGGGTCAAGCCAAAGGGCTAACCCAAGTGGGCCCAAGGCTTGGGTCTCCAAGAGAGGTCTCTTGGGAGCCTAAGGAGTCACCCCATGGGTTTAAATGAGATTGAAATGGTTTTGATCAAAGGGTTTAGATGAATGGAGTTATATAGGTCATTTGGTCAAACTTGTTTTACTTGGTCAACCCTTGACCTAGGATTAAGGGTTAGATCCATTGAAATTGATTTGATCATATGAGTCTAATGGATAGGGAATTAAGGTGTGGAGGGGTCATTTAGGTCAAAATAACCATTTTGACCCTTAAAGGGGGCCTTTAGGTCAAAACAGGTTGACTTGGTCAACTGAGTTGACCCAAGGTTGGAATTGAGTTCAAGAGGTCTCAAAAAATTATTTGAAAACATTTGAAGAAGATTTCAAAGATGATGTTAAATCAAGTTAAGTTTAGGCCAGAAGTCCAAAAATCCCCTTTAAGGGCATTTTGGTCATTTTGGCCTTGAGACGATTCTGGGTCAAATTGAATCCAGAAAGATGTAAACTATTGTTTAACAAGTTAATATCAAGGTATTAGGAGTGATCAAAAGATTTGGATGGTGCTCCAGGGTTAAATTCCATTGGGTGAAAGGCCCAGTTGCATTGATTATAAATATTTAAAAGTTTTATAACCCTTGAAACTGAATTAAGTTTATGGGGATATAATCCACAATATGAGCTTAAATTTGGAGGGTTGACACTAGAGATATATCACATCAATATGGAATTGACATACCCTAAATCAGATGCCAATTGATTGGGTTTCTAAAATATGTCGACCAAAAGAAGTATAGATGGATGATTGGATATTTACTTTACCTGACTGCTAGTCGACCTGATATAATATTTATTGTTTGTCTCTGTGCTAGATTTCAAGATGATCCTAAAGAATCCCATCTAATTGTAGTTAAGAGAATTCTAAGATATCTTTTGGGGACCCAAAACTTAGGAATCTGGTATCCTAGGCACAACACTTTTTCTAAGATTATTGGAAATTCTGATTCTAATTTTACAAGATATAAGGTGGAAAGAAAGAGAACTTTTAGAACTTGTCAATTCATAGGACATTCTTTAGTCTCCTGGTGTAGTAGAAAATAAAACTCTATCGCACTTTCCACTGCTGAAGCTGAGTGCATTGCCTTAGGAAGTTATGTGGCCCAAGTCCCTTGGTTAAAGCAACAAATTCTGGATTTAGGGTTACCTATAGGCACAATTTCAATCCTTTGTGACAACATTAGTGTCATCTGCATCTCTAAGAATACTATGAAACATTCGAGGACCAAACACATTGACATAAGGTAACACTTTATTAGAGACCATGTGACCAAATGAGACATTGAGTTACACCATGTGATAACTGAGAATCAATTGGTTGACATCTTTACTAAATCATTGGCTTTTGACACTTTCAGCACCTTATGGACCAGATTGGGTGAGATTGACATAAATGCATGAACTTGTTGTTTACTGATTTTTGAATCTTTAGTTTTGTTGTTTTTTTCTATTTTATTTCACTTTGCTTACTTTACTTTTTACTAGTTTTTGTTTCTTTTTTCATTTTTTTATTTTTTTATTTTAGTTTTTCTTCTTTTGTGATCACTGCTGAAATAATAGTTTATATCATATTTTTGTTTTTAGAAAAGTTGTAGTCAATATTTTACATCTCTTAATCTATTAAAGGAAGAAAACACCGTTGATTGTTTCTGTTCCTCTAACCTCTTTTAGTGGTGTAATTTTTTTTAAACAAAAGTCTATCTCAAATTAACAACTGGGCTTTGTGAATGAAATCTTTTCTATCTTGCTACAGTAATCTATCTTTTATTTATATTGTTCAAAGTCTTTATATTACTTCAAGATTTTTCATTATCCTGTCATTGCATTTATTATATGATTTTAATTCTATTTTGTGGTTTATTCTTCCTTATATTAGAGAGCAATTTTTTCGTCTCTAATATCTAGAAAATATACTGACCACTGAGAATATTTAAGAGTTTTGAAAAGGGATCTAGCTTGAAAAAATAAAAAAAAGTGGACAATGATACCAAATCAAAATATGCTCAATGATGCCAAATTAAAAAATATACACAAAGTGTATCAAAAATTAAAAGATATATAAAGTGTGCCATTCAATTGATAATAGGCATAAAATAAGCCCACGAAAAGCAAGTTATCTTCTCTTTCAAACTTTTAAAACTTAGAAGAATTCATATATCACTTGATATTTTAAAAGGCTTGAGTTCAAATTTTGCAATTATGACAAATTACTTTGATACATTATTCTATAAGATATTTTTTTTTAATCAAGTCTTGAACGGATCTCTTTTTCTTATCAAATTGATATTTGAGAAGTTTGAGCTAGGTCTTTTGATTTCAAAAGACAATTTTGCCCTAAGAGAAGTTTGAGCTAGATTTAACAAGATCGGATATTTAACCATTTTCATATTTTGATGATGTTAACTCATTGGTCTTACAAGTCTTTAAAATTAATCACATGGAAACTATGTCATATTCATGCTTTAATTAAAAAAAGAACTTTACTTTCGTTCTTCTTTTCTTTACTTTTTTTTTTCTTCAGATTTTTCCTCCTTTTTTGTGATGTCAAAAGGGGGAGTAGTATTTGAAGTTGTTTTTATTTTATTTAGTTTTGAATAATTAATTATTTGTTATCATCAAAAAGGGGAAGATTGTTACAAATCTATTTTTTAGAGAATATGATTTTAATGATTGTAAATACTTCTATTTCTCTATGATTACCTTGCCTACTAACATTTCAGTACCATAAGATCAAAGTACAATTTAAACCAGTTCAAGATTGGGTAGACTAGGTCTAAGTCAGTTTGTAATCTTTTCGTTTTCTTGAGCAAATTACAAACGATGTGGTTCCTGATGCTAAGTAACCTTACACACACACACTTGGAAGAATTTTTTTAGAATTCTCTATTTTTGGTCACATCATTCGGGATGATCCAAAAATCAGCTTGGACGATTAGTTAAAAATAGAAACCCTAATTAGGGCATCTTAGTTAAGGACTCGTCTTTAAGTGCATGATCCTAGACGATATTCATATTGGATGGGATAATAAGCTCAAATGAAAAAGAATCAACTGCCAGATCTATTTAGGGAGCTTTTATTTTTCGACATCATCCAAGACATCATCCTAGATGACGCAACACAATCATGCCTAAATTAATTTGGTAATTAAGGAAAGCAATAAAGGTTTAATTGCTCGATCATATCATCCTAGATGAACGCAGGATTGGCCAGGATGATCAGTTTAAAAACCTTAATTATTCCTGGACGACCAAACATCGTCTAGCTTCCATTCATGGTCATGTTCTTGACGATATGCATGGATTTGAACTAATCATCCAGGATGTTCGTGAGATCAGCATGGACGATCAAGCTACTTTTCCATCATCTAGACACCCTTTCAGTGCAATGTTCTGGATGATATTCTATGACTTGTACTAATTGTACAGGATGATATCCTATTATCCTGGACGATAGGAATGAAAACTTTTTGATCTTCCCAAATTATCATGGCTGCTTAAGCTAAGTTTGTACTGATCATACAAGATAATATTTATATCATCTTGGATAATAAATTTGGTTTATTGCAATTAAGAGCTATTATGAAGTTCATCTATTTAAGACCTCATATTCCTTTCAAGAGAGTATCTTTTGCTGCTGTTCTAACTTGAGAGAACCAAGAGGAGAGGGAGAGCAAGGGAGAGAGAGAGAGGATCTTGTGAGGGGTTTCACAAAGGTTACTCCAAGCAAGGATCCATTATCATCTTCTCTAATCATCGTCCTTAGTTCCTTGGGGGTTCTAGAGAGTGTTGCAAATCTATTTTTTCATGTCTTATGTTTTGATGATTGACAAACACTGCTTTTCTTGGACAGCTTGTTGCTTCTAACTTTTCAGGAATCGACGATCGGACAATCAAAAAGGAGCCAAGTTCAGGAATGCGTAGGGTTAGGGTTGAGTCAGTCTGTACTTTTATTTTTACCTTTTGAGTCCACTTGTAATAGTCAAAAAGACTGATACTTTGTAACCCTTCACACACACACTTGAGAGAATTAGAAATTCTGTTTTTACTCATATCGTCCAGGACGATATCTTATATCGGCCTGGACGATCAGCTTAAAACAGAAAGTCTAATTAAGGGTTCTTGATTAAGGCAGCCAACGTTAACCGATCGGCCTGGACGATACGTGTATCGGCCAGGACGATAAGCTCAAAACAGAAAGAAGTAGCCGCCATGGACAAGTATGGTATAACATATCTTTAAATTATCGGCCAGGACGATCCTCGGATCGGCCTGGACGATATTAACAGATTATGCCATAATTGTTCAGGAAATCAAGGAAGTAATTAAGGATGATTGATACGATCATATCGTCCTGGACGATCGCAGGATCGGCCAGGACGATCTAGTCAAAAACCTAAGTTACTTCAGGACGATCAATATCGGCCAGACCATATTCAGAGCTATTGTCAGGACGATTTTCGTCTTATTTGAACTGATCGGCCAGGACGATCGTGAGATCGGCCTGGACTATCAAGCTAATTTTCAATCGTCCACTCTGGCATCCAGGGCTATGCTCTGGCCGATCTTCATTAATTTGTACTGATCGGCCAGGCCGATGTCCATATCGGCCTGGACGATAAAGTCGGCAACTTGCAATTAATGAGCTCTTTTGAAGCTCTTCTATTTAAAGAGCTCTTGTTCAACGTTTTTCAAAGACCTTTGGCTACTGCCTTGACCTAAGAAGACCTTGAGGAGAGAAAGAGAGAGAGAAGAGAGAGAGAGGATCTTGTGAGGGGGAGCTTGTGAGGGGTTTCACAAGGGTTGCTTCAAGGATCTCTTTGCGTCGTCTTCGTCTAGAGTTTCTCGTCCGTGGAAGGGTCGGTAGAGGTAAGGAGTTGTGCTTTTGGTTCTGGTTCTCTGCCAGCTTCAGGAGGAAGCAAAAGGAGAGAGGTTCTCTGCCTTGCCGGGGTGGCAAAAAGGAGGTTCTTGTAAGGGTTTCTCCACCTAGCCGTGGGGGCTAAAGGAGAGTCACTTTTTGTGTAGTGCAATACTTGGAGGGTGCCTCCAAGGAGTGGACGTAGGTCGAGTCGACCGAACCACTATAAATCTCTGTGTTTCTTTTCTTGCTTCCGCACGTTTAAAATTCCGCATTATTTCCGTTGTGTGATTTGGTTTATGCAACTTTAATTCTTTGTTTAAAAAACGAAGTTTTTAAAATACCAATTCACCCCCCCTCTTGGTTAGTTTGGGACTAAGTTCATAGGGCTTAACATCCCCATCGAACTTTCAGAGAGGTCTACTTCAACATCTGATCAAGATTTTATGTCTACTTCAGGAGGAAGCAAAGGGAGTTGGGTTCTCTGCCTGCTTCTAGAGGAAGCAAAAGGAGTTGGGTTCTCTGCCTCACCTAGGTTGGTGGAAAGGAGGTTAGTAAAAGCTTCTCTGCCTTACTATGGAGGCAAAAGGAGAGACACTGTGTTTAGTGCAATACTTATAGGGCACCTTCGGGCAGTGGATGTAGGTCGTGTGGACCGAACCACTATAAATTTCTGTGTTCTTTATTACTACTTTCGCATTTAATTTATGCACTTTGATTTTTTTGGTGAATCTTTGTTTTGGTTTAAGATTGTGTTTTTTATTGAAAGATTTTTTAAAATTCCAATATACCCCCTCCCCCCCCCCTCTTGGTTAACCTTGGGACTAGTTCATTAGAGCTCAACATCTCTGTCAATCTTTCATAAAGCACCGCTGTTGAAGTTAATTTAATAAAATTTAAATTAGTTAATATTTTAAATAATAAGAACTTACAAATTTATTATAAATTAAATACTCCACAAAAATTCATAAATAAATCACCATTTTGTTTATACTAAAATCCTTTATATTTAAAAAATAAAAGTATAAGATGATTATCGTGGGTCTCTAAAAGGATCCTACAAGAGGCATTTAGAATGTAAAGGTTACGATTACACTATCTTGAAGGATAAAATGGTCATAAACCGTTATATTCTATGCAAGAAGACCAAGGGAAGAGTATATTATATATATATATATATATATATATATATATATATATATATATATATATATATATATATATATATATTATATATATATTATATATATATATATATATATATATATATATTATATATATATATATATATATATATATATATATATATATATATATATATATATATATATATATATATATATTATATATATATATATATATATATATATATATGATTATATATGGAGAATATCAACTTTTGCCTACACATCTCGATGGATAATAATATGTATAACTCGATATTCATGAGATTTCCCCTATTTGATATGCCAGTACGAATATAATTTATTTGATATGGATGTTAATTTTTCGTGGGTGTAAGCTCCTGTGGTTAATTATATCTTAGGCATTGGCCTACAAATACTTTCAAAAGGATGTTTTTTTTTTTTTATCTTTTAGGTTTAACACATAATGAAGATGGGATCAATTGGGATATTCAATAAGAAAGTATTATATAGTCACTCGATCAATCAATAGGGGAGAAATCTAGAGTGGAAGCATCTTATACCAAGTATGTGTGAGAGTAAGATAGAAGCAACATCATTAGTGTGATGCAGATGTGTGGGATTTATAACCTCCAAAGAATGGAGAGCTCACACAATGATAAAGCTTACAATAATATACCTATCCCGCTAGCCATGGATCTTAAATCTATAGAGGGCAAACCGTACATTAAGTACTAACACCCATGACTTGACTAATTCAAGACATTGAGGGGACTTATAACTTAAACCCCACTAGGGATCATATTACCACTGGCCTAAATTTACCAGCCTGCTCGAAAAATGATACCAGCTAAACTCCACCTAGCATCAGAAGTCCATATAATATAATCTTTATGCAAATGAAAGAGTTGTAGAAGGTACATAAAATGAATTGTTCCTCAAGCTTGACCATGAATAACACTATAAAAATACAACGGTGAATATTCCCTCTATGTGTTAGAAATAAAATCTATATACTTGAATTAGACTATACATGCATGGGTAGGGCTAATTAGAACATACCATTAATCATTGTGATGTGAGATAGACTTGAAATATTATTAAAATTTTAAAGAGAGACACAAGAAGGGTCTTGCACAAGTACTTAACAAATTGATTAATTTTAAGCCCTTTATCTATTTTATGTTGCTTAAGAAAACTTTTTTTTTAATTAAATATTTAACATCATAACAGCCTAATAAGGACTTCTTCTGAGCCACCCAAAAAAAAGCAAAGTAAGAACCCTAAGAAAAGTATGTAATTTTAACACACAATCATAGTAAACACACCAATCATTAAATAACAAATAATACTTAGTGGACATAAATGCAGTTGAGTTCTATAATTCACTCTAGAAAAATGAAAAAAATATAGTTAAGCTCTACTATAATTATAACTCAGCATAATTCTACATATCAATGAAATGGTGTGTGGGGTCTTAATCGATCTTTATATAATTGACCTTCTGCCATCCGAAACACCAACACCTACAAAGATTTTCTAACTAAAATTACATTTGAAAAGAAAAACTACATAATCACCCTACAAATTAGAGATTAACATAATTATAATAACATAATAACATATATCAAAATCTAAACATAGTCCTTAGGAAAGCATTCCTAAGGGCATAGTATTCCTCATAGTACTTGTTATGAAACACATTTATGAGTATTATGTTAAACTTTATTAGCCCATTGGGAATATGGCCACCTATAAAAATATATCTATAAATATTCTAACCACTTAAGGGAAACTACCCACTCATCAATCCTCAAAATATAAAAAAGTAACCATAAACAATACAAGCCAAAAGTACATCATCATATCATCACAAATGCAAAATGAAAAGAAAAGGAAGTGAAAAATGTTATCCTATTTATAAACTACCCTAGGATTCCTATAAAAATGTGTCCTATCAAGCACTAAAATATGTGCAGAATTAGTGTTAGCCAACTACCCATGATTAGGAGAATAGTTAATGTTGTAAGATCATGTTCATTTTGTTTAATTTATTATCACTTGAATTTCTCTTTAAGTGATTAGTCATTTAGGTTTAATTAATTAACATTTTTTTAGTTAAATTTCTAATTATTAGTTTCCGAAGAGTCAAAAGATGTAGGCCCTAACCTATATTAAAGTTATAAAGAATTGATGGGTAAATAGTCCATTCTCAATCTTACACCAAATAAGGCTGAAATAATTATGATGTGGCAAGGTCTATTAATCCTCGCTTGATTTTTTAAGTCTCAAAGATAGGTTAATAGGTGACACACTAAGGTTGGTTTATTTCCCATCATAAAAAAAAAAAAAAGATCATGAGCTTCTTATGTCTAAAGTTAGTGGATTTTAAAAGATTATATATGAATAGAATAATCAGTACCTAAATCTATATACATGTTATAATTGACTTAAGGTTTAACACTTGAGTTCAAAAATCCAAATACGTAAAAATAGTTCAAAAATCCATGTATGATCATGTACACACTTGATTTCATACTCTATTAGTCGTATGTATGAACTGACATCATACTGAACAAACAGTTAAAAATTGAACAAGTTCACCCGGTACAATTTCGTACGAACTCAATTCATACACTATGAATCATCTATATGAACCATATATCATACACTATGAAATGTTAAATCAAGTCATGCATTGTATGGTACGAACATGTACGAACTTTTTTCATATTATGGACGTCATTTATATGAACCCAATTTTTTATAATACGAATAATTCAACAAATGATGAGTTTGTATGAAACAAACTGGCACTCACCCTATTCATACTCTTGATATCATATGTATGAACCCAATTTCATATAATATGAATAGTTCAAAAAATTTATGTGTTTGTATGGGACAAATTGGTATGCACCCATTTCTTTCTCTAGAGGTTGTCTATACGAATAGAATTTCTTACAATACAAATAGTTCAAAAGGAAAATTTTCAAGGCATGATTTGATTAACTTTGTTCTAGAGGAACTACCATGACAAATCGTTCAGTATGATTTGAAAATTGTTCTGCACGATTAGTTTTTTAATGATTTTATAGACTTATACAAACTTGTTTAGAAGTATTATTATTTTTTATGAATTTAATTGAATTTTACCATCATTCAATTTATGGCTTTATCACAATAGGCATGAAGACCAAGGTGTTCTTGTGACACGTAGCCATGCAGCTCGAGGTAGTATAGCCTAAAAACTTCATTGACGAGTTGGGTTATATTAGATACATACACATTTATTAGATTTTATTAATTATTTATAACCATTAGAATCTCATAGTCTTAATATAGTTTTACTCTTGAATATAATGAGGGTTACAAGAGCTTAGTTTATTAATGATTTTTTATTGAATATTGAAGTTGAGTGATAATTTTCATTGTTAAACTAGGTTGATGAGGTTTATTTCACCCTACTTGGGCTAACTTAATAGCCTTATAAGCTCAGGTTGCCCGATAATCATCTTATTATTTAACTAATTTTTTTGATTTATTTTTTAATGGATTTTATTTATTATTATTATCATTAGTTGGTTCATTACAGATTTATAATTAATTAAGAGTTTATTAGTCACACTTTATCAATTGATTTAACTTTTAATATTTTCTACTTATCATTATTTGTAGTAAATGAACTTCAAATATGAGATGTTATGTTAGGCTCAAATAACCAAACCAAACATATAACCTACAAAAAGACCTAAAATATAACATTGATAACAAATCTATCTAATATACTAGAGCTTGTATTTTATCATTATTATTTTTTAATTATTAACTTATTTAGAAAAAATCACATTCAAGAGCTCAAAAATCATTAAGAGATGAGTTTTAGAGTTACTTAAATAATTGAAAATCATGAAGAAAACCATCCTAGTTATGCCTACTTCATGCATAAAACAATAATAGACATGGTACAATAGGTGGGCATACACTATAGGCCAAGGTGACCGTGGAGGTCTTTAAGATTCATAGAAGGGGGAAGTCAAAGCCAAGAAGGCCAATAATTTATTGGTGCACTATCTTAAGAATAATGATGAAACATCCTACTATACAGCACAAGGTGGGAAAGTAAAAGAGTAGCCATGCATGTGCTTAGTGTAACCATTCATCACACAATGAGTTGGTCTTTATAAGTTGCACAAATTATAATTTATTGTGGTGAGTTGGAGCATCATGGAATACTCTTGAAAAAATGTATGAGCATTCCCAAAAGGCTCAAGCAAATGTGACTGATAAATCCATGATGTATGCAAAACACATGTCCCTCATAAAGAAGATAAGCAAAAGAAGTTACATGAGTGAGAGTAAATATTATTCAATGGAGAAAAAATCAATTTAAATTCCAACAAAAAAGTAATTCAATATTCAAATTTATCAAACATAAATGTATCTCCATTAGAATATAAAATGATGTAAAAATTTTATAACATGGAGCATAAAGAATGGTTATGTATGAATCATATGAATGTCTACATATATATATATATATATATATATATATATATATATATATATATATATATATATATATATATATATATATATATATATATATATTAAGCATAAATGAAGATATTACCATAGAATATATGGAAAATTATACATAAATTATGTGAGAATTTGCCAATATGTGTATCATCCTCTACTTCACAATATAAAACATGTATGAAAAGATTTCAACAAGCTTATAAATCTCATTTAACACAAACTTGATGCCATGTAATGTACTACCACGCATGTAAATCTTAACAAAAGAATGAAATTCTATCATCTCACTCATTTGAAACCACCAATACAGTGATGCAATAAATGCACTAAGAAGTCATATGAACACATCTTAGTATCATGAAAACCATTGAAAAAATAAATCAATCTTGATATCAATCTCTTGTTGAAACATGCATGCATCATTTGTAAGAAAAAATCACCATAATAACTTATGCATATTACTAATGGTAAGAAATGCATTTGAGGCATAAATGTGTATTTAGTTATTTAAGTGCAGTAAGGTTTGTCAAGTGTTTATGATGAATATAGTTAAAAGAAAGAATAAATGAAGCAATTCTAGTCTCTAATCTTGTAATCCAACGTTCATATATTGATCACGCATGGATGCATGCCATCGGAGTATACAATTATTTATATACTTTCTCCAATAAATCATAAATTATATTTTGCTGAAACTCACATGAATGCTTGCTTGTGATTGAAACCTAAAGCAAGTGGAACTATATAACATAATCACCTTGTGACAAGTGTTGTGGGGTGTTGAATGAGGGTGGCCTTGTGTGTAAGTGTATGTTTGATTTGACATGTGTTTTTTCCTTCAAGTTATGGTATACCTTTCATGCTAAAGTGAGCCTTTGGGTTTAGTTCATGTATTCCAAGTATTGCATGGGGAAACATCCTACTACTTGTTCTTTTAATATAGGTTATTCTAAAGTTTGGCAAAGGCTTTGCAAGGTTAAATGGGTTGTTGAGCCTCACCTCTTTTGGGGGCTTGGTGGTGGGAATATCTTCTTTTGGCAAGATCATTGGTTGGGTAATCATTCCATTGATTCCATCACTAATACCTCTTCTACTGCCGCGGTTAAGGTAAATTTTTTCATTACTAATACTTGTTAGGATTATGATAAACTAGTTAATGTGATTCCTACATCAATTATTTAACAAATTCTAAACATTCCTCTGAACTTGGTTTTGGAGGATCTTTTATTATATAATCTGTTTAAAGATAGGGGTTTTAGATTAAAAGATGCTTGGCATGTGTTTACATCGAAGAATGCGGTTGCTAATATTTTTTTTATGATTTGGCATAAAAGTATTCCGTCTATTAGTGCTATCTTTATTTGGAGAATTTTACATAGAATCATTACTACTGATGATAACTTGATTAAAAGAGGTTTTATCTTTCTGTCCAAATGTCAATGCTGTTATCATAATGAGAATATGTTTCATATTTTTCTTTTAGATCCTTTAGCTATTAAAAACTGGATTTAGTTTGATGATTTTTTCAAATTAAATTATTTTAATGCTAATTTATCTATTATTACTTTCCTTAATTTTTGTTTTAGTTAATACTAAAGGTCATATTAGAAACATTATTCTTTCTCTTATTTTATGGTACCTATGGATGGAGAGAAATAACTCCCTTTTTATTGGTATAATTATGATCTATGATAAGATTATCAAAAATGTTAAAGATAAAATTTTGTGTCTTTTTTCTGTTAATGTACTTTTTATCAAAGAGCTTTAAGAACTACTTCTTTGTTTCTACTGATTTAGGCCTCAGGTTTGGTGAGGTCCATCCTATCTATGAACCTCCGTATGTGTACTGGGTTAAACCTTCTATGAATTGTTATAAACTGAATGTTGGAGGTTTTGGTAAAGGTACCACCTTGGGGTGTGGTGGGATCATTAGAGACAGTCAAGTGAATATTATTTTGGATTTTATATGTCCTTTGTAGATGGGTAATTTTTAATTTTTTATGCTTAATGCTATCCTTTATGGGCTAAGAATTTGTATGTCTCTTGATATTCCTAACATTGGGATTGAGGTTAATTCTATTTTTATTCAATGCATTAAAGTTGTTGAGGAGTCGATTTGAGGTCCTGTATAGGGATATAAAATAGTTGATGATCATTGTTAATGTTTCTTTCTCTCAAGTTTATAGGAAGGGTAATACCTGTGCTAATTTGTTGCCAATTTTAGGAGTGAGTTAGATAATTTCATTAATTTTATGGCTGTTAATTTACCTAGCACTTTAAAAGGGCTCTTACAACTGGATAAAGCCAGTATGCCTTATATCAGATGGTAATTTGGCTATTTTTTGGTGTTTGTAGTGTTTTCCCTCTTGCTGTTGTGCTATGATGTGGGTTCTTTCCAGTTGTGTTTCTTGGTTGATTCTTTTCTGGTGGTTTTGGTGGGTTCTGGGGACTTGGTACTCGTTTCTTTCTAGAGCCTTTCTATGATGGTTTTTGTTGAGATTTGTATCAATTCAGTGTTATTATTTTTCATCTGGTGGTTAGTTTTTATAGTTGTGTCCTTGTGCGGGGTCCAAGTTTTATTGGGCTATTTTTCTTCTATAATTTTGTCTTTGTGCTATTTGGTGGGTTTTAATTGGTCTTCCTTTTGGTTGTCTATGGTGGGGCTGCTGGGAGCTATTTTATTTTCATGTTGGTTGTGTGGTGTTGCCTTTCTTCCTACATGGTTAACTTGATTTGGGATTATATGTGCTAGATTTGCTTCTTTTTTTATGGGAGATGATTTTAATCTACTACATTTTGGGTTTTTGGATTGCTACTTTCCTTCTCATGTTAATGGATGTGCTTTATTTCTAGTTCTATATTATTCTTGTGATTTTGAATTGCTGCTGGCTTTTTTTATGGCTTTGCACTTTGTGGCAAAGAATTTTGGGGTTTTGGGCTTGAGTTGTGATTGCACTTGGTTTGTTATTGATGGTATTCTAGTTGTTTCTATCCTACCTCCAGGTGCTATTATGGAACTTGGTTTTAGCTTGATTTTATGGTAGTGGGCATTATTGGGAGTAATGCTGGGGATTGGTGCCATATTGTTTCTATTATGGATTTTCTCTTTTTTGAGTTTGTTGGGTGGTTTTTGATGGTTTTCTCATGCTCTCAGTGTATCTGGCATTTGGTTGTTGGCCTTGGGGGCATTTCTGGTTGGGCTATTGGTGTTGACCTGGGAGTCTTTTGCTGTTGGTTGTTGAGACCCTCGACTTTCCTTTTGTGTTTTTTTTTGTCTAGGTTTGTCTTTGTCTGTGTGTGATGGTTGCCTTCTCTGTGAGCTTATGTTGCTACATTTAGGAGCTACTTGTCAGGGGGTGGATGTTTAGGCTGGGTTGTTGGATGGAGTGGCATTTGGATTACCCTAGTGATGAATACTGGTTTCATTTTATCCTGAGCTCGTTCAGCCCGTACCCTCATTTGGTTTTTAATGGTGTTTTAGGTTGGATTTCTATAGTATCCTACATGTCTTGTTCTACTCCTTTCTATTACTATTTTTGTATTTTATGCATTGTTGTTATATCTTGGATCTTTGTTATGGTATTGGTTTACATGGGTTTTGATCTTTTGCTTAACTGTGGGAGGTTTTTTCCTCAGGAGCTCCATATGGGTATCGTCTCTTGTTATTATGTTCTTCAATTAATTAATTTCTATTTATATTACTATGCTTCTTTGTACTTTAGTTTCTTATTTTTCAGCCTTTCTGATTCTCAAGAGGATACGTTTATGGTTGTGATCAGGATTTTTTGCAGAAAGATTGTGATGCAGGTTCCTATCAGTATCTTTCTTTTTTGGATGCTTTCTTTAGCATCATTAGCATGTTACTAGGCATTTTTTAGCATCATTAGCATGTTGCTACCATAAATCATGACTCATGTAATAGTGGATTATATGAATGCTCTATACATAGCCATTCAACTTCACATGACATAGTATTTGAATACGTATGCTAAAATTCACAAGTTTATGAAAGTGATTAACAAATCAATGTAACAAACTTAACATATAGTGTGCTGTGAATAATAAAAGGACATACAAAATAATGTATGGAAGTCCATCGAATCCTTATCAAAACTATACGGTATAAAAATCAATATGTCTAAATACAACCATACATAATGGATGTGATATTAAACCATCTTCTAGATTATAATTCATAAAATAGCCAGACCTATAAATACTATAACATGATAACCATGATGGAAGTGTGATGTATGAAAAATTCACATATGTGCTCAACATCTTATTTTGTTAAGACATTTCATCAAATATATAGCATGTGATATTTAAATGATGAGGGATGTAAGTAATGATTTAAACTTAACATCACATACATACATCTTAATAATACTTTGAACTTAGAATTAGAGAGAAAGTAGAGAGAAAGTATGAGGAAACATAGGGAAAGGAATGAGATTTTTCAAATTTTGTTCTGCGCGGGTTTGGCGGAATTAGGATGGCGACGGATTCTCGCCAGAATCCCATGGCCGGAAGCATTCAGTTTGATCGCCGGACAAGTTCTAAGCATCCTCCTATGGCGAACAAATCCTTTTCTTCTTCTCCACCAGCTTTTGGTGATGGAAAGATTGATCTGAAGCAGGTGAACAGTTCTAAAGTTAGAGGTATGAGCATGGTTATTAATGAAGGCGCGCTTGTTGCTAAGCAGGAACCAGAAGTTTTGGGAAAAGGCAAGGGTATTCACATGGAAGATAAAGTCAAGAAAATCAAATTTGGCGTAGATTTATTGATCAATGATAATTTTGGAGCATCTCTTTCAAATATGCTACCTATTTAGAAGATCAATCCTTCAGATGGGGATTGTGTTAAGGAACAAGCAGTTAATGATGTTCAAAGCACTAAAGAATTATCTACTCCAATCGTAGAAACAACTGGGATTCAAGAAAATGCTACAGAAGTTAGAGAAGCTACTCATGAATCTGAGAAGCAGGATACAGTCCTTTTTTGTGATCTCCTTAAAGTAAGAGAGGTAGATTCAGCTGAAAATAACTGTGGTATGGATGCACTCTTGTTCCTGAGCGTACCACTGATGCTAATCAATCAAATGTTTGGAGGAAGAGAGAACACATTCTGGTGTCTGAACTAGATTTGGGAGAATTCATAGTAGAAGATGGAGTTACTATGAAGTTACATGAAAATAATGAAATAGGGAATGCACGGAGACTCAAAAACTCTTTGGTAATTAAAATATTTGGAGGAGAAGCTCCATTGTCAGCTATTAGTTCGGAGTTTAGGAGGCAATGGGCACAATATGGTAAGTTTCATCTTACCATGCTCAGCATGGGATGGATCCTCTGTTCTTTTTAGGAACCTCAAAATGTGGAATCAGTCCTTACTAACGGACCGTGGTTTGTTAATGGTGAAATAATTGTGATGGACAAGTGGTCCAAAAGCTTCTCTCCGATACCCTTAAAAGGCCTAACTTCACCTATTTGGTTAAGACTTCCAAATCTTCCTTTGTACAATTGGGATAACATAAATATATGTAGAATTGCTTTTATGGCTGGAAAACCAATTCTGTTAGACGGAAATATGTTCCAATTGGGGAGAAGAGAATTCGGAAGGGTATGTGTCCGAATCAGACTTGATATGAAGTTCCCAGTCGGTGTTTGGGTGGAAGGAATTTTTGGTAAATTCTTCCAAAAAATAGAATATGAACGCATTCCAAGCTGATCCATACCGGAGAGAATAAATTCTTCATAGATAGAGTTGAATAACTTGGAGTCCATTCTTCCATGTCAATGATATGCCTAGTAACAAACCAAGGTTCTCCGCTCAATACAGCCTCCCTAACATCTTTAGAACGAAATGAACATAACATCCAATCCATTCCTAAATTAGTTATGTGAAAAGCACCTAAATGAGTCCATTGTCTTTGAAGCTCGGTATTAATGGTAGAAAAGGGATAGAATTGCCAAGGACTTTTACCACATTAGAGTTATGAAGCCTATGAATATTAGTTTTTTCATCATTTGGTTAAATTTTGATCAACATTTCATCTTCAATCATTTCAACATTATAAGGTGGATTAACAATCCTAATATGTGGTATCCCCCAAGAATTAACAGTCTCCCGTATCTTAACAAATTCAGTCTTATTAATACCTGGCTCAATATTCGCGCCAGTAGAATCTGTGTCAACCTTCTCTTTAAGCAAATTTTCAATCACATTATAATCGGAGGAATCACCAGAAGAAGAAAGCACTTGCGTTAAGGATAGAGAAATAATATATTCAGGGGCATTGGTACCCAATTTCAAAATCTATTAACATTCAAATTTAAACTGGAAGATGATGAGGCTTCAAAAACATTCTTTTGAACTATGAAATCTTTACTGACCGATTTGATGGATGAAAAATCAATATTTTATGCAATCGGATCTTTTCCCTTACATGGGTAAAAACCATTATTCTAAAATCATTTTTCTTCATCACGTCAACGTGATCTTTAATAATCAGAGGTGATCCCCAAGAACTTCTACGAACTGGACCAGAAGAAGAGGATGGATTGGTCATCGAAAAAACCTATCGATCATCCCCTTCCATAATTGATAATGAATGAAATTCAAATTTTAAAAGGTGTTTCTCTCAATAGGAATGGGCATTTCTCTCACTAGGTGGTGGTGTTGTCATATTAAATCTTTTTTCTTAGGATGTGTAGTTTGAATACTTCAAACTAATTTGGAATATTTAATTAATACTCTCTATAATAGCTATTAATAAATCATTTAATAAATGTTTTAAAAAATGAAGGACTCTACGTAATCACTCTATCTTATTTGGGGAAATGAACGTATTGTAATTATAAGCCTTAGGACTAGTCAATTGGTTTCTTCTGCGCTTAAAGTCTTTAGCTAAATTGGTTTCTTAAAACTTTTAAATAAAATAACTCAAACAAATAACATTCTAAGATCTATATAATAAAATATCAAAATATTAATACTTAAATTAAAGTTAAACATCTTTTGAACTATAATAAACCAATAAATTAAAATGTATATAACATAATAATTAAACCTTCACGCACCTAGTCAAACCACATAACCTTATAAACAAAATTTATATGGTTTGCTTATATAACCAATTCTAGCCTAGGCTAGGCTAATGGTTTGTTTGGGTTTGCATAGAGTACACCTTAATGGTGTTCTTTTTTGGTGTGGTTACTTTCTTTACAATGGATGTCATGCATATATATTTGCATTTTGTTTTGGTGCACTTTAGTATCTCAATGTCACATTAGGCTCTTAGGCTACTGTAGATTATAAATAGTTACATTATAGTTCTATTTATTTATTTATAGTTTTTATATTTTACAGGAGTAAAAGTAGAATGTTTTTTAATTTCAATGTAAATATAAAGAATAATATCTAAATGTAATGTTCTATATAGAACTTTAGAATGAATTGTAGAATTTCAAGAGTTTTCAAAGTTTTAAAAATGTTTTCCTATATATGCATAGAATCCAAAAGGTAATGTTCTCTCTTCCTTTGAGAGGCATTCTCTTTTTGAAATTTATAGTAGGTCCATGAGCTTGAAGTTACTAGATGGATAAGAGGAGGGGGGGGGGGGGGGGGGGGTGAATTGTGAAAACTTTTTGATAATAATTAAAACCTAAGCATGAGTTCTAATATTTTTTGATGTTTTAAAATTTTAACATTAAAATTTAAACAACCTTTTTTTCACAAATTTTCCCAAGCAAATATTGAAAAATAAAATGCACGCAGTAATAAAAGACAATAAGGAAAAAGCACTCCGAGATTTTTATAGTGGTTCGGTCAAACCATGACCTACATCCACTCCCCGGAGTCCTCCGCTCCGGGTATTTCACTATAAGCAATAGCTCTCCTTTTACCCCCCTTGGCAGGAGGAGCAAGATGTAACAAGTTTGGAGCAACCGTGTGATCTCCTTCACACCTCTTCTCCCTCACAACGCTCACCTTCTCCTTCCTCTCTCAAACCTTAAAGAACTTCTCAAGAGCTCTCTCCCTCAGAATCCCTCTCTAACCACATTTTCCTCTCTGATTCACACTCATAAAATATGACAAGTTTTACACATAAAAAATAGGCTCCAAAATCCCTGAGATTTCAAAAGTCGTCGTTATTATCGTTTAGTACGGTTTCGAATCGTACAGTACGATATGTATAAACAGACTTTATCCTGGTACGATGCGGTACGAACAAATCAAAAACATTCATATAATACGATATTAAATTGTACGATACGATCCACAATAATACTGTTCGTACAGGATGATAGTCGGGACGATCAAACATCATCTCTGTTCATCATATGGTACTTTGAAAATCGTATAGTACGATGAGACAATCCAAGAGATCGTCCAGGATGACCTTTGGAATGATTATAATTCATCTCTATTCATCGTATTATACGACTGGGTTCATACAGTTTGATGTTCAAATTATAATTAAGCCCGGATTTCTTGCACTAATCACGGGTTAAATTAGGTAAGTTATTTAAAATTAATCGTACTGTACGAATAGGTTCGTATAGTATGAACGGTGCAAAATAACTTACTTAAGTTAAAATGATGGCTAGGGTTTTGGATTTGAACATATCGTCCAGTACGATTATATTCGTACGGTACGATCTATTCACAGAATCGTTCTACAAAGCTCTGATCGTACGGTACGAAATAATATGGTACAGTACGATCTACAGAGAAAGAAAAACTCTAAATTTTTCATTTAAAAACACTCTCCCCCTGTGTGTGTATGGTTGCTCATACTTTTATGCATTTTGTGGCCACTCAAGAAAATAAAAATAAAATAAACAATAAAATACATTGCAGAGTCATACTCCTAATCTACCCATTCTTGAGTCTTCCTATCATCCTGAGTTGCTTTTGATATTTCCTGAAATGTTAGTACTCACGGACAATAGCAAATAATGTTCAATGAATCTCAAGATTATTCAAACACCATTATTTGTCATCATCAAAATCTCAAACTCAGGGTCATTAGTTGCAACAATCTTCCCCTTTTTGATGATGTCAAATAATATTTATTGTAAGCAAGTGTTAAAGGCATTTTTTTTATTTTTTAAATTTAATTTAAACAAAAGAACAAGATGAAAAGAAATAAAAGAAAATGCAGTATGAAAGAAAAAAAAACATGCATTTAACCATAGAAACAAAATACAACAACCTTCTCCCCCTTTTGACAACACCAAAAAGAGGAGCAAACACTAAAAAGGAAAAAACAACTACAATACAAAGATAATTTATAGTGGAGAATCCTGATCTGTAGGTGGTGGAGGTGGGTTTGGTTGGAAGTACTGAATGAGAGTGTCAAAGCGCTGATCAATAGCAGTAAAGCATTCTCAAAACCTTTGAATATCTATCTCGTGTTGATGGTGTTGTTCTTGAATGTGAGTATCGAGACGAGTCTTAAGTTGGTCAAAGCATTCGACCAAATCATCGTGTGCTGGTGTAGGTGCTCGGGGTGGTGCATGTCATCGTGGACGTGCTGGAGCTGCGGCTGAGGTATCTTCTCCTTCTTCTTCATCAAAAATTGGTTCTTCTGGCTTGTGTCCCCAATGGAAAAGAATATGGAAAGAGGCATCCGTATAAAAATATGAAGATTGTCGGGTTCACCAGGATAGGTCAATTGATATTTATTTTGGAGAATATATCCTATAAGGTGACCAAGAGCTATATTTTGTTTTTGGCGAGTGGTAGGGAGACGAACGAAGGTCATACGTCGAATGTAGTCAATAATTAGACCGGCCTCATCAAATTTTGTGTTGGTCATGATAAGGTAGGTAGTGACAGATAGGGTCGGGGTCATGTTGACACGGTCACCACCTTTGGGTATTATGGAGGTACGAAGGACATGTTGAATTATGCACGCATTCCTATTTAGGGATGAAACGAGAGGTTGGTGTTGATAGAATGCGGCATTCCTAAGGACCATATTAACGTCACTCCAGTCAAAATCGTTTGTAAGAAAAGAACAAACCATGGGCCCTTCAGTAGATAGCCCAATGTTTTGTGCGATGTCAGCTTTGGTTATTTCAACATTTTGACGACCAAAGAAAGAGTGGAAGGTGAGGTTGTCGACAGTATATGTTAAATTGGCTAGGAATTCTAGAAGGAGTTCAGAATTGTACGGGAAGGCCAGGGTGAGCAGAAATTGGAGGGTGGTGGAAGCAAAGAGGTTCATTACCTCGAAGTTTAGAGCCTCCTGATTTAGAAGTCTGGAGGGTGTGATTTTGTAGGCTTTGAACTTGTGGTATGCATCCTCATTTTCGGCATTCAAGAATCGAGCGCTATGGCAGCGAGAGGAAGACAAGCTTCCCACTACCATACGACCTCTCTTGCTTGAACCAGACATCGTGTAGAGGCTGAGTGAAAGGTAAGAAGGAATCA
This sequence comes from Dendrobium nobile, assembly GCA_022539455.1. NCBI lineage: Eukaryota > Viridiplantae > Streptophyta > Magnoliopsida > Asparagales > Orchidaceae > Dendrobium > Dendrobium nobile. The sequence goes on from CM039734.1 coordinate 18,415,998, forward strand.
AGTGGATTGATTAGTGGAGTGCAAGTGAAGAGGTTGGCCTACCCGCCCAATTTATAGAGTTTTCCACACATCGTACAGTATGATAGTTAATCGTACAGTACGATATGGTAATAATAGCTCTAACGGTTCGTACAGGGAAAAGGAGGTCAAAACATACAGTACGATCAATATCATACAGTACGATCAGAGGAATATCGATTGTCCCGAGGAATTCAGTACAACTTTTGACCAAACATATCATACTGTACGAACAGGTGTATCGTACAGTTCGAATTGCATTAATATCATGCTGAACGCTTTTATTTCATTCTTATCCATTGGCTAAGATGGATCGTACATTATGATGTATGTATATCGTACAGTACGATCGACAATAATAACATACCAGCATGCTTAAATTCGTCCCAATCCGTTCGCAGATGTGGCGCATACAGTATGAAGAGGATATTTCGTACAGTACGATGACCAATAATTTATCGTACAGGACGATGTTAGTCGTAGAGTATGATCAACAGAGACAAAATTTAGCGTTTAGGCGTGTTCTGTGTAGATTATAGTATACTGTTCGGCCGGTCTTCTTGAATCGACTCGGAACTTCTGGTTTCAGCTACTGTGAGATTTTCCGCTGGTCGTGGTGAAGCTGGTATTGAATTAGCCGTTGAAGGAATAAGCGAGACAATTGAAGTGAAGAAGCTGTTATTGCTCTTTGTTGTTTCATTTTTTCACACCGATATTACAGAGTCAAGATCAATGCTTTTTGTGTAGTGAGTGTGTGATGATCAGGAGCAGCCCCTTTTTTTATTTTATTTATTTATTTATTTATTTATTAATTATTATTATTTTTTATTATGCAGTTATATCTATGACACCTAATCTAGTACTCAAGGTGCTAAAGGTGTCGAAAGCTTGAGGTTTTGTGAATTTGTCAGCTAATTAATCTCCTGTAGCGATGTGATGCAATTCTATATCTCCCTTAGCAACGTGATCTCTAATGAAATGGTGTCTAATGTCTATGTGTTTTGTTCGAGAGTGCTGAATTGGGTTCTTAGAGATACAAATTGCGCTTGTGTTGTCACACATGATTGAAATGGTTCCTACAGATAGGCCAAGATCAAGAATTTATTGTTTTAGCCATAGTACTTGTGCAACACAACTTCTTACTGCAATATATTCTGCCTCGGCTATGGAAAGTGCTACTGAGTTTTGCTTCCTACTGGACCAAGAAACTAATGATTGTCCTATGAATTGGCAGGTACCAGAGGTGCTTTTTCTATCTATCCTACATTCTGCAAAGTCAGAATCTGAGTACCCTAATATTTCGAAGGAAGTGCTATGCTTAGGATACCAAATTCCTAAGTTTGGGGTGCCTAGTAGATATCTAAGAATTCTCTTGACAGCAGTTAAGTGAGACTTTTTAGGATCAGCTTGAAAATGGGCACAAAGGCACACACTAAACATTATGTCCGGTCTACTGGCAATCAGGTAAAGAAGGGACCCAATCATTCCTCTATATTTTTTTTGATCTACTGATTTTCCACTAGGATCTTTGTCTAATTGAATTGTTGAGCTCATTGGAGTGTTCATGGGTTTAGCACTATCCATTTCATATTTTTTTCAAAATATCCTTAATGTACTTTATTTGGCTAAGAAAAGTTCTATTTTCCATTTGTTTTACACTAAAGCCAAGAAAGTAATTAAGTTCTCCCATCATGCTCATTTCAAACTCATTACTCATTATTTTTGAAAATTCATCACATAACAATTTATCTAAAGATCCAAATAAAATGTCATCCACGTATATCTGAACAATGAGAATTTATTCTTTAACCTTTTGTAAAAAGAGTGTAGTATCTACGCTACCCTTTTTAAATCCTCTATCCAATAGAAATGAGCTAAGTTTTTTGTACCATGCTCTAGGTTTGCTTTAATCCATAAAGTGCCTTTTTTAATTTGAACACATGGTTTGAAAATTGTGAACTTTCAAATCCGGGGGGTTGCTCAACATAGACATCTTCCTTAATTACCCCGTTCAGAAATGCACTCATTACATCCATTTGAAATAACTTAAAGTTCTTGAAGCAATCAAAAGCTAAGAGCACTCTTATGGCTTCTAGTCTAGCAACAGGGGCAAAGATTTCTTCAAAGTCTATTCCCTCAATTTGGTTGTACCCCTTAGCTACTAGTCTGGCTTTATTCCTTATTACTGTTCCTGAATCATTCACCTTATTATTGAAGACCCATTTTGTTCCAACAACACTTTGTTCTTTAGGTCTCTTAACTAACTCCCAAACATCATTCCTGGTGAATTGGTTCAGCTCTTCTTGCATTGCTAGAATCCAAAATTCATCTTCTAAGGCTTGATCTATATTTGTAGGTTCTATCATAGAGATGAATGCTGAATGACTAACCTCCTTCCTAAGTTCATGCCTAGTTCTTACACCTTTTAAAGGGTCTCCTTAAATTAACTCTTTAGGATGACTAGAAGAATATCTCCATTCTCTAGGCAAATCTTCCTGAGGTTCTACCCTTTCTCTTAAGGTCATAGTCTCTACTCCTTGAATTGCCTCTATTTCATCATCTTCAATTTTAGATTCAGAGGGCTTATCTGATTCATCAAATACCACATGGGTGTACTCTTCTACTACTAGGGTTCTCTTATTAAAAATTCTATAGGCTTTACCTATAGAAGAATAACCTAAGAAGACACCCTCATCAGACTTGGGATCAAATTTTCCTAAGGGATGTTTACCATTATTCAAGATGAAGCACTTGCACCCAAAGACATGTAAGTGTGAAAGGTTTGGTGTCCTACCCTTAAGGAGTTCATACGGAGTTTTGTTCAGCTTAGATCTAATGTTCACCCTATTTAAAACATAACATGCTATGTTGACTACTTCTGCCCAAAAGTATCTAGGAAGGGTGTACTCCGCTAACATTGCCCTAGCTGCTTCTACCAAGGTTCTATTCTTCCTTTATGCTATACCATTTTGTTGTGGTGTTCTAGGGGCTGAGAAATTGTTTTTTATTCCTAGCTCTTGAAAGAATGATTCAAATCTATTATTTTGAAATTCTCCACCATGATCGCTATGAACTATTGAGATTTCACACCCTAATTTCCGTTGAACCCATGTGGAGAAAACCTTAAATTCTTCAAAAGACTCATTTTTATGTGCTAAGAATCTTACCCAAGTGAATCTAATTAAGTCATCTACTATCACAAATCCATAATTTTTCCCACCTAGGCTGGTTGTACTAACGGGTCCAAATAAATCCATGTATAGGATTTCTAGTAGCCTAGCAGTGATCACATCTCTAATAGAATGAAAAGATGATTTGACTTGTTTTCCTAGTTGGCAAGCATCACATAAATGATCCTTTGTGAAATTTAACTTAGGTACGCCTCTAACTAGGTTTTTCTGAGTGATGTTTCTAAGAGTTTTCATACTAGCATGGCATAGTCTCCTATGCCATAGCCACGAGTCATCAACTATTATTTTCAAACAAAATAAATTTGAACTATCAATGTAATCAAGGTCTAACATGTAAATATTGTTCATTCATTTTCCTTCTAAAACTAGTTTATCAATTAAACTAATCAGGCATTTATCATATAGAAATTTAATATCAAAACCTTTGTCACATAGTTGACTAATGCTAAGTAAATTATGCTTCAAGCATCAACTAGTAAGACATTTTTAATTAAAAATTTTTTTGCATTACCAACAATACCTGAGCCTATCACCTTCCTGGTAGTGTTGTCTCCAAACGTTACTTTGCCTCCAGTTTTGGTCTCCAGGAGGATGAACTTCTTCATATCTCCAGTCATGTGTCGCGAGCAGCCACTTTTTAGGTACCACATGCTCTCACTAGGTCTTTTGCGAGAGCACCCCTACAATTTCATTTAAAGATTAGATTTGGGAACCCAAGTGAGTTTGGGTTCCACCTTATGCTTGCATGAATGAGATGTATGCATGCTATGCTGTGATGAATGCAGTTTAGGTCTCCATACTAAGTGTGTCCTACGGTGAATTGTGCATGTGCGGGCTATGTGACCTAGCATGCCACAAGAGAAGCACCTAACACCAGGAAATAGGTTTACTAATCTATGTGGGTGGTGGTGCCTCTTCCTAAAGTTATGTAATGCATGCTGTCTTGGTGGTTTTCTAGGTTGGCCTATGAGTGATGCAATTTCATTTTCTAGTTCTTTGATTCTTTCACTATACGTGTTGTTTTGATATGTCAATCCATGAACTTCTATTTTTAACAAATGCTCATTGTGATCTACTTCTAATGCAGGTTTGTCTAATCTATGAAAAACTTCTTCTAGTTCAACATGAGTGGTTTTCAAGGTTTCATGCGTTTCAGTTAGTTCAATATGCTTCCTATTTAATGCATCATACTCATCAAGAAGTAGCATATGATCACAATCTAAATCAGAAATTTTCCTTAAACAACTTAGCATGCTCGGTTTGTAAAGAACAAAATTCAATATTAAGCTTGGCATGCATCTTTTTCAACTTCCTATACGAGTCATGGATATTTTCAGAAATAAATAATAATTCTTCATATGAGAGTTGACATACCTCATATTAATCCAATTGATCAAGGTTATCATTAGCCACAAGACAGATTTGTTACCTCCTCCTCTGCTTCTTCTTCTTATGATTCTGAGGTAGAGTCGGCCCAAAAAGCTTTTTGTGTCTTCATCTTTTCTTTCTTGTATTTGGCTTTGTCATCACCTTTCTCCTTAGCTGGTTGGCTCTTTAGATTGGGGCAATCAGCTCGAAGGTGACCTGGCTTCCTGCACTAAAAACAGATTGTATCAGATGAAACCTTATTGGACCTTGAGCTCTTACCTTTATTCCAGCTATTCTGATGACGCTTCTATTTTCTCTTCAGGAAATTTTTGAACTGTCGAGTCATTAGTGCTATCTCATCCACTTCCTCCCCTGTAGAGCTTTCACTTTCTGAGTTGCTTGCTTTTAATGCCACCGTTCGCTCCTTTTTCTTTTCACCTGCATCACTTTGTTTTTGACTCACTCCTTGCTCGTATGCAATGAGTGACCCAAGGAGATTATAATTAGAGTAAATGTTAAAGTCTTTAGATTCAGTGATAGCAGTTATCTTTGTATCATAGGAATTAGGTAAGCATCAAATAATTTTGTTTACTTTCTCAGAATTTGAATTCTCTCTACCTAATGCATGCAAGGATGTCACGATTTGGGTGAACCTAGTGTACATGTCAGATATTATTTTGCTAGGTTTCATGCGGAAGAGTTCATAATCGTGCAGTAAAATATTAAGCCTATACTATTTTACTTCATTTGTTCCTTCGTATGTAATGCATAGTCTATCCCAAATCTCCTTACCAGTGGCACACGTAGATACTCTCATATAATTCTCAGACTTCAATGCATAGGAAAAACAATTTAAATATTTATCATTCAATTGGGCTAATTCCTTATCCTCATTGCTCCATTCATTAAAAGGTACAGGAGTTTTCAATCCATTAACAATTTTAAACGGTGCAACATATCCATCATTCACTAACATCCACATGCGATAATTAATGGATTGTAAAAAAGTACACATTCTAATTTTTAGAAATCAAATGGAATGTTATCAAAAAGAGGTGGACGAGTTATTGAATAACCCTCCGCAGTATTGCAATTACCAAAATGTTACATGATTTTTTTTTCAAGGTTTTCTAAAACACTATTTTTGAAAACTAGCTCTGATACCAATTGAAGTTACTAGATGGACAGGAGGGGGGGGGGTGAATTGTGAAAACTTTTTGATAATAGTTAAAACCTAAGCAGGAGTTCTAATATTTTTTGATGTTTTAAAATTTTTACATGAAAATTTAAACAACCTTTTTTACACAAATTTTCCCAAGAAAATATTGAAAAATAAAATGCACGCAGTAATAAAAGATAATAAGGAAAAAGCACACAGAGAATTCTATAGTGGTTCGGTCAAACCATGACCTTCATCCACTCCCCGGAGTCCTCCGCTCCAGGTATTTCACTACAAGCAATAGCTCTCCTTTTGCCCCCCTTGGCAAGGTGGAGAAGCCCTTACAATACTCCCTTTCACCAACCCGATGTGGCGGAGTGCCAAACTCTGTTTTCACCCTCCTGGCGACGGTAGAGAACCTTCTCATTTTTATCCCTCCTAGAGAAGGCAGAGTACCTCGAGGTCATGGATGTAGAAGAGCCTTTCCCCTTGGAGATCCTCCCACAAATTCTTCTAGGGCCACAGGAGGAGCAAGATGCAGCAAGTTTGGAGCAACCGTGTGATCTCCCTCACACCTCTTCTCCCTCATAACGGTCACCTTCTCCTTCCTCTCTCAAACCCTAAAGAACTTCTCAAGAGCTCTCTCCCTCGGAACCCCTCTCTTACCACGTTCTCCTCTCTGATTCACACTCACAAAATATGACAAGTTTTACACATAAAAAATAGGCTCCAAAATCCCTGAGATTTCAAAAGTAGCCGTTACTATCGTACAGTATGAACTCTAAAATTTTCATTTAAAAACACTCTCCCCCTGTGTGTGTGTATGGTTGCTTATACTTTTATGCATTTTGTGGCCAGACTCAAGAAAATAAAAATAAAATAAACAATAAAATACATTGCAGAGTCATACTCCTAATCTACCCATTCCTGAGTCTTCCTGTCATCCTGAGTTGCTTTTGATCTTTCCTGAAATGTTAGTACTCACGGACAATAGCAAATAATATTCAATGAATCTCAAGATAATTCAAACGACATTATTTGTCATCATCAAAATCTCGGGGTCATGAGTTGCAATAGAGCTAAATGAGATAAGGAAAAAAACTACAAAATTATATTTAATACTACATTCATAGGAGTAGAAATTTAGGTAAGTTCTTCTTAGAGATGACCACCTTTACATTATAGTGGGCCCTTTTGTACTCTATTTATATTATAATTGAATAAAGTCTTTTTATATAGCTTTCATGCTTTATTACATCATTCTATCTTAGATGTATTTGCATATTTAAGAGTACTTACTAAAGTTTCTAAACAAAATATCCTTAATTCGTAGGGTATTGGGCTATCTTATCTTGCATTCATAATGTGATTCATTGGCACTTAGGATGTTAGCTAGCAATTTATTCTACGAAGACATAAGCCAAGAGTGTATGCATTCTTTAGTTTATTCCTATCCCTAAGAAGGTTATCCAATCATTCTAAATCAAAATCATAAATTCAAAGTCTAAATCTATTTCAGAGTTTCTTAAAACAAAAATATTTAATTAACTCTTTATAAACTTAAAAAGTTTGATCATTACTTTAATCAAGAGTATTCTCAAGATTTGTCTTGGGACGTATTAAAATTTTTTGTGGGGTTTATTTAATAATTGAGGCTTTCCTCAATTGGGAAACTATAACTTAGTAAAAAAAACCCTATCTTAGATCATTTCTAAGTTAGGGGAAGAATCCTATAGATGTAGAATTTGGCTTTACACATTCATATTCAAAATGATAGGTGAATGTTCCTTTTATATTTAGAGATAAATTAAATGTTTCTTATGCTATATTTGGACATGAAATTAAATGGTTTCTTTTTTTTTAATTGATAAATGAGCATAAATTTTTCTTTGGAGCTAATAGATGTTAAGCAAAGCATATTAGACTTAAAGTATTAAACTAATTAATGTGGAAATATAAATTTATTTGTACACATGATTTTTCTTGTGACTCTACTGAGGTTATAATCCTCTCTTTTTATTTAGTAAGAGTACACTTCATAAATATATATAGATTTGATAAAAGTTTTGATTTACTAGATATTTTGCATGTATACCCCTCAACTAAAAATTATAGTCTATCATATATTTTTTTGGTCGTAGGTTAGGTAGGAACTCTATTTGCGCCATTATCTTTCTTAAAGATTATATTTTGCTTTAAATTGTAAATCTCTTGTGGGCTCCGAAAATTTGGCCCCGGCCTCCGCGCTCGCTTTCCTATTTATCCGACGAGGGAGTTTTAACTGAATAAAATCCGGGGTAAATTTTGGAAGGCAGATGGGTTTATAGATAAGACACTACCCAGAGATTTTGCTGAAAGTTTGTTAGGGATGTTAAGCCCTATAGAACTGGCCCAAGGCTAACCAAGAGGAGGGGTGAATTGGTATTTAAAAATTTTCTTTAAGAAGAGCACGAATGCAAACCAAATCACCACCGAAAATAAGTGCGAAAGAAAATAAATGCGAAAGCCGTAAAAAATAAGAACACAAGGGTTTATAGTGGTTCGGTCAACTCGACCTACGTCCACTCCCCGGAGGTGCCCTCCGAGTATTGCACTACAATCGTGACTCTCCTTCAGCCCCTACAGTTAGGCGGAGAAGCCTTTACAAACACCTCTTTTTGCCACACCTGGCAAGGCAAAGAACTTTCCTCCTTTTGCTTCCTCTTGAAGAAGGAAGAGAACCTCGATCGCTTGCTGGAACTTACCTCTCCCAACCCTTCTAAGGATAAGAGACTCTAGGGAAGAAGAAGTGGAACAATGCTTGGAGCAACCCTTGTGAATCCCCTCACAAGCTCCCCCTCACAAGATCCTCTCTCTTTCTCTCTCTCTCTCTCTCTCTCTCTCTCTCTCTCTCTCTCTCTCTCTCTCTCTCTCTCTCCATTAGGTTTTCTCAGGTCAAGACAGCAGCCAAGGATGTTCAAAAACATTGAATAAGGGCTCTTAAATAGAAGAGCTTCAAAGGAGCTCATTAATTACAAGTTGCCGACTATATCGTCCAGGATGATATGGAAATCGTCCTGGCCGATCAGTACAAATCCAATGAGATCGGCCAGAGCATCACCCTGAATGAAAACTGGATGATTGAAAATTGGCTTGATTGTCCAGGATGATCTCATGATCGTCCCGGTCGATCAGTTTAAATCAGAGGAAAATCGTCCAGATCATCGCCCTGAATTCAAGCTGTCCGATCCAGATCGTCCAGGAGTAACTAAGGCCTTTTTACTAGATCGTCCTGGAAAATCCTGTGATCGTCCAGGACGATGTGATCGTATCAATCATCCTTAATTACTTTCTTGATTGCCTAATCAATTAAGGCATAATTGTGAATATCGTCCAGGTCGATCCAAGATCGTCCTGTCCGATTACCAAAAATGCAGAATACCTTAATTGTTTATGGCTTCAATTTCTTTTTATTTTGAGCCTATCGTCCAGGTCGATACAAGTATCATCCCGGCCGATTGGCTAATGATGGCTGCCTCAATTAAGAACCCCTGATTAGATTTTCTGTTTGAAGCCCGATCGTCCAGGATGATGTAAATATTATCCTGGCTGATTTGAGTAAGAACAGAAATTCTAAGTCTCTCAAGTGTGTGTGTAGGGTTACTTTGCATTAGTCACACCAAAGATTATAATTGACTCAAGAAGGGAAAAATACAATTACAGACTGACTCAACCCTAATCTACCCTATGTTGAGCTGGCTCCATTTTTTCGTCCGATCTTTGATTCTTGAAAAGTCAGTTGTAAAAGACAGTCCAAGACAAGTAAGAGTGTTTGACAATCATCAAAATGTAGCTAATTGACCTGAATTTGCAACATTTTCCCTCATTTTGTGAGGACTTTATGATCTGAGTTCTAGTTTCCTATAGGCGCAAGCCAATTATAGTTAATTACCCCTCCCGATAATGAGAGAGAATTTTTGATTAAGGCTAGTTATCAATCAGATATGCATAGAGATACGTGTTATCTGACATATAGAAGCAGTATGGGTTTGATTTGGAAATTGATATTTAAAATAGAAGTTTCACCATCTTTCACTTAAAGCGGATGTGGAGGGGGGGGGGGGGAATGGATGATGGACCTGATCAAGATCCCATGGTTCCGTTGTCCTGGGTTATCATGGTCCCTGGTCTACTTAGTCAGAGGAGGTAGTCAACCCAGCTTGACAAAAGGATCCTTGTCGGCAGCCATGGGTTGCTTCGTCTAAGGGGACCTTGTAGACCTAGGTTGAATGTTTGCCTAAGGGGGACAAATTTGAATCCACCTTAGCTAACAGAGGGCTTTATGCCCTATCAATCATATCCTATTAATTCATATCTCAAGGATTTGATGCCATTAAGGGGCGTGTTGGCTCTGGCCATAACCGATATTTGTGGTGCCATTTGGTGGCAAAACCGTTCGGTTCAGAGGGCCCCGGGTCATAACTATTTATCCTACGGTGCCATTTGGCAACAAACCACCGGTCAAAGGACACGTACCACGGCCTTACTGGCAGGAGACAGTTTTGAGAATGGATCCTAGTGATATTTTTGACTAAGCATTTGGCTCTTTATGAGTTAGAGTAGTTTTTATTTGTCCGCCCCGGTAAACTGTTGCGAAGGGTGGATGGATTTTGCTTTAAGTGATTGATGGATTAAATTTCAAATTTAAAATTTTTTTGGATTTTGGGATTTATATATTTTTGAATTTTTATGGTTATTTTGGGTGGAGCTATGAACTTTGGATATTTGGGAGATATTTAAAAGTATTTGTGATCCCCTCTGGTTGAGATCTGCATTCAACACGGTCATCATCAAGGTGTTTAGGGGCATTTCTCTTTTATTGATTGAATCTTGTCGACTTTATCAAATTATCGATAGAGGATTGGATTTCGTAGGCTTTATACCCTTGATAATGAATTCTCTTTGTTATAGGCCTTGAAGGCTTAATATGAATGTATTAAGACAAATATAATGGTTGCCATTACCGTATATCTGTTTGTTGGTTCGAACCCTATCGACTTCTATTGACTCGTATAGAAGGATCAATTTCGAACTTAAATTCACTTGTCAATCCACACAGCACCTCTAGACATTACGTGTGTACCAATAACATGCTCGTTGGGGCCCACGCGGGTTTGGGGGCATTTTATAAGTAAACCATATCGACTCCTTTTTACCTACTAAGGAGGATCGGGTTTAAAATTTGATAACCCACGTAGCATCCCTAGACGTCACGTGTGTACCAATAACACGCTGGCCGGGGCCCATGCAGGTTGAGATTATATTTTCCCCATTAGTGTACCTATGTGTATTCAAATTACGGTGCACGTGCGGGGGTACTTTGAAAGTATTTGTATACGCCTTCTGTCCGCTTGCATTGGAGTTGTGGATCCAGTGGCGTTGCGTAGCAGCTTTTGAATAGAGTTGTTCGCTAGTTCGTACAGGTAGACTATCGTGCACTACTCATTATTTTCTGCAGGTGGTTCTTAGTGTACCAACTAATCTCCTGCCTTCTATCCGTAGGTGCTTGTATTCATTATAATTTGTTTGGCGTTTGTTCGTAGATTTTATATAATATTCGTAGCGGGATTCCAACAGAAGCTCGTGGGAACTTGTATCTGTAATATCCTTCATTCACTTTGTTGTGGTATTTGGCTCATGTAGTACATCCGCTACTGCTATAAGTATGCAGGTAGATGTACTCCATAGATTGAAATTGACTTCAGGATACTGCACTTACTGAAGTCTTTCTGCATTTACCCATCAGTGGCATGTGGCACATGCATCTGTCCTCGTAGAGAGATTGTATATGTTGCAGAACTTTTACTATCATGATGATCATCACATTTATTGCATGCTAATTATCATTGTCCACAAGTAGGTCATCGTATTATTTACAACCATTGTTGGTCGTTAGTGGTGGACGAGCCTTGTTGAACATCAGAAATCTTCTACTGCCATGTGAAGATGGTTCAAATGTTGTGTAGTAAACTTGCTTAAGAACTTGTTCATCCCAATCAATGTGATGACATATTAATATCTCAATGAAATTTCATGTCTTGATTGCAATCAAATCATTGTACTTTCCAATCAACTTTTGCTTGTGAATAGATTGCATTCATTTATGGCTCCACCTTTTAGTGCCTTCAGATTTGTTTACATAGATTTGTAGGGTGACTGATATCAACACCACCGGCTCTATATTGTTTATGTGTAAATTAGAAGTTCTAGAGCATTCTCTATAATCAAATTGCCTGTTCACATTGCATGTTCATTTGCATTTGATCATTTCCTTTGATGTATCTTCTTGGAGCTTGATTGTTGTATTTAAGTGATACTCATTACAACTCCCCCAAGCATATTTTGTTAGCATATTATCATCCTACTTGCATGTTTATTAGTTTCTTCATTCAAATTGAGATGATTATCCTTTATTTTCCATTGATTACAAACATGTCATATTGAAAGTTTGCGACTACTCCACTTGATCACTTACTTGCACTTGATTGCAAGACATTTGAATGAGTACTTTACCCTTAAATTAAAGTGACAACTCCTTATCATTCCATTGGAGCTTTGATGTCATCATTCAAATCAAGTTCTACTTGATTTTGAATCAAATGATATCATGATACAAGTCAAGTTTGAGTCAAAAGTGTTCAATGATGTTCATTGTCCAACTCATTCGATTTCAAATAGGTCTCCTTCTTTTGTTCAAATCCTTGTTGCATTTGAATCCATTTCATGTTCAAATTCGTCATATGCTTAATGTCATTTGATTAGAGTCCATTTGTGTCCAAGATGAGCTCTTTGCATTTGAGTTCAACTAGTTTGGACTTAGCTTGAATTCTCAATTTAGTTTAAGTTCAAGTTAATGTCATTTAGTCTAATTCAAGTCCACAATTCCTTCATTGCTTGTCCAAGTCTTTATTCAAGTCCTCGTAGTCTTGTTGAGTTCAAGTGCATGTTCAAATGTGAGTTCCTTGTTCAATCCAGTTTGAGTTCATAAGTCCACTATTGTTTAAATGTGTCCCAAATCATTGTTCTTTTGAGTTCGTTCGAGCTCAAAATGAGTCCTTGTTCATATTCATTTCAATTAGAATTGAATTCATTTGGGTTCAAGTTTATTTAAGTAGATTTAATCAAGTCCATAAGTCCCATTTTGCTCCAAGTCCTTGTACGTATTTCAGACAAAAATTTGACAGCCTCCCGGCGTCTCCCCCGTTTAGGGGAAAAACCAAGAGGCCGCCTACCCGTCACGTCAACAAAGACGTGCACAGTTGGTGTTTGTGAGACACCGCGGCGGTTGTATTTTGTTTTTTCTCGTACCACGCGCAACAAAGGCGTGCATGGGGTTTTAAAACGAATTTTTGAAAAGCAAATTTTTGATTTCCCTCGGCTCGGAGGTACTTATGAGTAACCCTGCCTCGCCGTAGGTGCTGCACCGGGGTCCCATCCCACCACGCGCACCAAAGGCGTGCTTGGGGCAGTTTTCCGGTTCACCATGAACATTGAAGTAGAGTTTTGAGTTTAGAAGAATTTGTACGTTCACGAGATTGTCGATGTTGGCACGTGGATCGAGGGGTCACTCGCCTACGTCGTTGTAGGTGTCGCACTGGAGTCCCATCCCACCACGCGCACCAAAGGCGTGCTTGGGGTGGTTTTCCGGCCTGATGCAAACATCGAGGTAAGAGAGGGAGGGGGAGCACTTGCATTTCAATTATAATTAATTATAATTGAATTATAATTAATTATAATTATAATCAAATTATACTTAATTATAATTAACCATACTTAATCATAGTTAATAACAATCAATTAAAATTAATTAATTGTAATTATAATAAATAATCAATTATAATTAATAATGATTATAATTGATTAATTAATTATAATTACTAATCAATTATTAATTATTACTTAATTAAGATTAATACTTTAATTATAATTATAATTAATTAATAAGTAATTGAAATTAATTATAATCAAATAGATAATTATAATTAATAATTAATTATTAATTAATTATACTGAATTTATTAACTATAATTAATTATAAATATTAATTATAATTAATTATGATATAATAATAATAATAAAATAGCAATAATCCCTTTCCCTCTCACTCTCGGGCTCGACAGAGTCATGGGATTTAGCCGAGAAGCGCGTGAGGGAGAAAGCTACATACATAGCCAGTGAGCTCTCGGTTTTGCTTCTTATCAAAATGTTATAACTTCTGATCCAACAAGATGAGGGGGGCGTCATCAAAAGAAGAGGCAGCTAGGGCAATGGAGAGTTCAGGTGAGGCAGGAGCTCGGTCGTTGGATTCAGCCATCTCTGGAGTTTGGCGGGATGTGGAGGTCGCAGGAGTCGAAGCTGTAGGAGGTAGGGAAGAAAACCTTCTCCCTCTCTCTCTCTCTCTCTCTCTCTTTATCTCTGCATAGATGGAAGGAAACCGGCACAAGAAACAGAGGTAAGAGTTCGGTCAGGATTTGGAGGAGATGCCGTGTAGGGAAGATGGATTTGGAGAAAGCCTGCTGCTTCGAGAAGATCGGGCTTGGAGGCATCGGGATCTGACTTTGGCTTTGCAGGTAAGAGCGGGAGATTTGGGGATTTTTCATATAGGGATGCAGCAGCGATTGTGGAGAGACCTCATTCTCCTTTTAATGAGAGCAGAAGGTGTGCTCGAGGCCACCTATGCATGTGGGAGATGTGATTGAGCGGCGCCGGCTCGTTCAGAATAAGATTATTATAGTAGACAGCCGGGATTCAGAAGAGATATGGGAAGATCTAGGTACAGGTAATGATTTTAGGCTTTATTTATATATTTTTTTGTCTTCTTGCTCTTGGCTGTAGAGTGTAGGTCAACAAATGCCCCCCAATAAATGTGGTACACGTCTGGAGTTAGCCACATTTGTTGTGAGCTATTTGGCCTTATGGATCTCCAGATATTTATTCTAGATGTCACACAAGTGATTTCATTTAATGGATCTTCAAAAATTTATTTGGATGTCACACTACGATTTTCTTCTTCATAGCTCTTTTGGATATATCAATAGATGGTTGATATCTTATCTTTATAGGTTGATGCTAGTGGATATCATATATTCAAGATTCTTCTATCATTTGGTTGTATCTTGATGAAATTTTAAATATTTATTTGGGGATCTCGGCATGCAGCACGATGTCGAACCAAATAAATATTTAAAATGCCTCCAGTCTTTAGAGACATTTATAGATATCATTCAGGGTGCTCATTTTACAGCTTTAGCTTGAGCCATGTGATTTTGGTTCCTTCTGCCCTGTGCTTTGTGCTACGGGCTTTGATGAAGGGTTATCTGATTTATCTTTGATGACTTGTTAGAAGATTTGTATTCCTTCTACCCTCTGCTTTAGCTTTGGCAGGCTTAATGAAGGGTAGATGCCGGTGACCTAAAACACTCAGGTTTATATTAAGTCGGTGGCGAAAAGTCATTGATCCATAGCTTTATGCATAACAGACTTATTGATGACAGAATCCTCTTAGTTCTGCCATAGGCTTTTCATGAACTTTAGGATAGTTTTCTTCGGTTCTTTTCTTTGTGCTTTAGTGGACTTGTTGAAGAAAAGTTCTTTCGATCCTCTCTTTTTGCTTTACGAATTTATTAAAGGATTTGCAGGTTCTGGATTCAGTTGATAGCACCGAATGTAGGTAATATCTTAATCTTTAACCCCTTGAGAAGACTTTAATCTGAGCCACTTGAGTTCATCAGTTCAGGAGAGCTGGGATTTGACGACTCTTCATCCTCTGGTTACTGAGATAACGGTTCCTCTACTGCGGCCTTTCTTATGGCTTATTGAGTAGATGGAGTTGCCAGCGATCCAGTCATATTTGGGTTTGTTGGATCTGACCTTTTACACCCATTCTGGCTTCAGACTTGAGCTATGGGAATTGTGCTTCCTAATGCTGATTATACTGAAGTTGACAGATTTGGAGTCATCCTTTGTGGTTGCAAATTTTGGAGCCTACGACCATTCAATAGCTGCTCGAGACTCATCTTCCCACCAGAACTTTTAATCTCCGGTCATTTGGGAGAATTTTGTAGACTACGATCACTTGAACTTGTCGAGTCAAATTTACCTTCGTGCTTCGTACAGACCCTACTAACAGGTTAACGAAGTGGGGGTTCCGCTACAACAGCCTTTCTTATGGCTTGTTGAGTAGAAGGAGCTGCCAACGATCTGACCATATTTGGGCGTGTTGGATCCGACCTTTTACACCCATTCAAACCTTAAGCTTCAGGCTGTCGAAAGACTTCAAGCTTCTTCGGCTCAATTTTGTAAGAGTGTGTAGCCACAAAAGTCTCTTTCTTGACTTTTGATTCTTTGTTCATTGGAGAAGGTGATGTCTCTAGCTTTTGAAAAATCACCTGCATATATTTTGAAAAAGAAATCTTTGTATTCTTTAGCACAAAATAATATTTGAATTGATAATTTTAAATATTTATTCGAAGATCTCGGCACACAGCGCGATGTCGACCCGAATAAATATTTAAAATGTCCCCTATACCGCAGGGACATTTTAAAATGGATTAAACTTAAAATTTCAAGATTTTAAATATTCATTTAGGGATCTCGGCATGTAGCACAATGTCGACCGAAATGAAAATTTAAAACGCCCCCTGTCTCGTAGGGACATTTTGGATAGGCTTTGTATCTTTGAGATTTTAAATATTTATTCGGGATCTCGGTATGCAGCACGATGTCGACCTGAATAAATATTTAAAATGCCCCAAGTATGATGAGGGATTTTGAAATGCATTCTTCCTATACAAGAGAATTTCAAAATATAGATGTAAGCATGCACTGATAACTATGTATATAAAACTTTGTTCATCATAAAGTACATTAGTCATGGAATTTTCATACATAATATTTCTTTAAATGTCGACCATTGATAGGTGGCATTGGCCTCTGACCATTCAGATCAATCAACTGATATGCTCCTCCTTGGTACACCTTCCTGATGACAAAGGGGCCTTCCCAGTTGGATGCAAATTTGCCACCGATTCTTCGGTGTGGGATGATCGGTCTTCTCAGCACCAAGACCAATTCCCCTTCTTGAAATGCCCAAGGATGCACCATCTGATCAAAAGATTTTGCCATTCTTGAAAGTTTGTTAGGGATGTTAAGCCCTATAGAACTGTCCCAAGCTAACCAAGAGGGAGGGGTGAATTGGTATTTTAAAAACTTTCTTTTCACAAAGAACAAAAATCACATAAACCAAAATCACACCACGAGAAAAATAAATGCAAAAATTAAAAGTGCGGAAGCAATAAACAAGAACACAGAAATTTATAGTGGTTCAGTCAACTCGACCTACGTCCACTCCCCGGAGGCGCCCTCCGAGTATTGCACTACAAACGTGACTCTCCTTTAGCCCCCACAGCTAGGCGGAGAAGCCTTTACAACGAACCTCCTTTTTGCCACCCCGGCAAGGCAGAGAACCTATCTCCTTTTGCCTCCTCCTGAAGCTGGCAGAGAACCACAACCAGATGCTGACTCCTTACCTCTACCGACCCTTCCACGGATGAGAAACTCTAGACGAAGAAGAAGCAGAGCGATCCTTGAAGCAACCCTTGTGAATCCCCTCACAAGCTACCCCTCACAAGATCCTCTCTCTCTCCCTCTCTCTCTTTCTCTCCTCAAGGCCTTCTCAGGTCAAGGCAGCAGCACAAAGGTGTTTCAAAATGTTGAACAAGAGCTCTTAAATAGAAGAGCTTCAAAGGAGCTCATTAATTGCAAGTTGCCGACAATATCGTCCAGGACGATATGGACATCGGCCTGGCCGATCAGTACAAATTTCAGATGATCGGCCAGAGCATCGCCTTGAATGCAAAATGGACGATTTAAAATTGTTTGATCGTCCAGGCCGATCTCACGATCGTCCCGGCCGATCAGTTCAAATCAGAGAAAAATTGTCCAGAGCATCGCCCTGAATTCGAGCTGGCCGATATTTATCATCCAGAAGTAACTAAGGTTTTTGAATAGATCGTCCTGGACGATCCTGCGATCGTCCAGGACAATATGATCATATCAATCATCCTTAATTACTCTCTTGATTTCCTGATCAATTAAGGCATAATTTGTGAATATCGTCCAGGCCGATCAAGAATCGTCCTGGCCGATTATTTAAAAATACAGTATACCTTAATTGTCTATGGCGGCAACTTCTTTCTGTTTTGAACTTATTGTCCTGGCCGATACACGTATTGTCCAGGCCGATCTGTTAATGACGGCTGCCTTAATTAAGAATCCTTATTTAAACTTTCTTTTTTAAGCTTGATCGTCCAGGATGATGTAAATATCATCCTGGCCGATATGAGTAAAAATAGAAATTCTAAGTCTCTCAAGTGTGTGTGTGTGTAGGGTTACTTCGCATCAGTCTCTTTGACCATTACAAGTAGACTCTAGAAAAAATAAAGTACAGACTGACTCAACCCTAAACCTACGCAACCTTGAACTGGCTTCGTTTGTTCGTCCGATCTTCGATTCTTAAAAAGTTAGAAGTAACAGGCAGTCCAAGAAAATCAATAGTGTTTGTCAATCATCAAAACATAAGTCATGAAAATAGATTTGCAACAATCTCCCCCTTTTTGATGATGGCAAAACACTACGACAATAATTAGCAGTAAAATTTCAGGATCGTCAAGTGTAAAAACATCATAAACTTCTCCCCCTTTTGACATATCAAAAAGAAGGAGGGAACACAAAAGAACAATAGCAAATGACAACAATTTTTTTTATTTAATCAAGGCATGAAAATGATGTAATATTCCAAGTGATTGATTTAAAAACTTGTGGGTTAATGAGTTAACAATCTCAACCATCCATAGAATAGTAGAATATCCAGTTATGGTACCCTTAGCTCAAACGTTTTCTTAGGGTAGAATCGTCTTTTGAAATCAATGACCTAACTCAAAGAGTTAATTGGATATGAGAAAAAAGAATCCATCCATCACTTGGTTTAAGAAAAAACTATCTTTATAAAATAATGAATCAAAGTAAATCTGTCACAATCGCAAAACAATCGAAATCAAGTCTTTGAGAAACAAAACTTCTAAGTTCTAAAAGATTTAAAAAGAGAGAATAGCTTGCTTTTGAGTGGGCTCATTTTATGTCACTTATCAATTTAGTGGCGCTTTGCGCATCTTTTTATAGATTTTTCAATTTTGGCGTCTTTGCGCTTCTTTTGTTGGCATCATTGGCCAATTTTTTTTTTATTTTTGCAAGCTATATTCTCTTTTATAACCTCTTAAAAAAATAATCTTAGTTTTGAATATATCTTTTCAGATATTAGAGAATAGGAGCTCTCTCTCTAACATAAGGAAGAATTACCACAAATAGAATTAATAATCAATGATAAGAGTAACGAGGGATCTTGATGTGACAAAAGACTTTAAAAATTATAAATACAAGATAGATTTGATTAAGCAAGCTTAAGAAAAGATCTCAATTTCATACACAATTTTTAATTTGAGATAGATTTTTGATTATAAAAGAAAACTATGCCACTAAAATAGGTTAGAGAAAGAGACACAATCACAAAATATTTTTACCATCTAAGAGATTAAGAGATGAAAACCACATTGACTATAAATTTTCAAAATTAAGGACAAGGAATATGATATCATTTCAGAGATGATTTTGAAGACTAAGTAAAAAGAAACAAAAGAAAAATAAAACACACCAAAAACTAAGAGAAAAAAAAAACAAAAGTAAAAGAAAGTAACTAAAAGATCAAGTTTCATGCATTTATGTCAATCACACCTAATCTGGTCCTTAAAGAACTGAAAGTGTTGAAGGCCAGTGGTTTAGTAAAGATGTCAGCCAATTGTTTTTCAGTTGTCACATGGTGTAACTCAATGTATGCCTTAGTCACATGATCTCTAATAAAGTGATGCCTAATGTCAATGTGCTTAGTCCTTGAATGTTGGATAGGATTCTTAGAGATGCATATGGCACTAGTGTTATCACAAAAGATTGAGATGGTGCCTATAGGCAATCCTAAATCCAATACCTGTTGTTTCAGCCAAAGGACTTGGGCCACACAACTTCCAAGAGCAATGTACTCAGATTCAGCAGTGGAAAGTGCAACAAAGTTTTGCTTCCTACTAGACCAAGAGACCAAAGACTGTCCAATGAATTGACAAGTTCTTGAAGTACTTTTTCAATCCACCTTGCATCCTATAAAATCAGAGTCAGAAAATCCAATAATCTCAAAAGAAGTGCTGTATCTAGGGTACCAAATCCCTAAGCCTTGTGTCCCCAAAAGGTATCTAAAAATTCTCTTAACAGCAGTCAGGTGAGACTCCTTAGGGTCAGCTTGAAATCTAGCACAAAGGCAAACACTAAATATAATATCAGGTCGGCTCGCAGTCAAGTAAAGTAAAGATCCAATCATGCCTCTATATTTCTTCTGATCAACAGGTTTACCACTTAGGTCCTTATCCAATGGAGCACTAGAAGTCATGGGAGTGTTAATTGGCTTAGTTTTGTCAATCTCATATTTCTTTAAAATGTCCTTTATGTATTTTGTTTGATTTAAAGAAGTTCCATCCTCCAATTGTTTTATGCTAAACCCCAAAAAGTAGGACAACTCTCCCATCAAACTCATCTCAAACTCTCTACTCATCGTCTTAGAAAAATTATCACACAATTTCTTATTAGAAGATCCAAAGAGTATATCATCCACATAAATCTGAACAATGAGTAAATCATCTCAAACTTTCCTAAGAAAAAGGGTGGTGTCTACTCTTCCCTTTACAAACTCTCTCTCTAGTAAGAATGTGCTGAGCCTCTCATACCAAGCTCTTGGTGCCTGCTTTAAACCATACAAAGCGTTTTTTAATTTAAAAACATGATTTGAAAATTAGGAACTCTCAAAACTTGGGGGTTGTTCTACAAACACATCTTCTTTTATTTCCCCATTTAAAAAGGCACTCTTGACATCCATTTGAAAAAGCTTGAATCCTTTATAACAGGCAAAGGCTAATAGCACTCTAATGGCTTCCAATCTAGCTACAGGGGCAAAAGTCTCCTCAAAGTCTATCCCTTCTATTTGATTATACCCCTTAGCCACCAATCTTGCTTTATTCCTAACCACCACTCCTGAATCATTCACCTTGTTCTTAAAGACCCACTTTGTCCCTTAGGTCTTTCTACAAGCTCCCAAACATCATTCCTAACAAATTGATTCAATTCTTCTTGCATTGCTAAAATCCAAAACTCATCAGTAAGGGCTTGGTTAATGGTGGTGGGTTCAGTCATTGAGATAAAGGCAGAGTGGTTCACCTCCTTCCTAAGTCCATGTCTAGTCTTAACTCCACTAAAAGGGTCTCCTAAGATCAAATCCTTGGGGTGACTTGTAAAGTATCTCCAATCTCTAGGCAAAGTGTGTGAAGGTCCAACCCTTTCATCCAAATCAAAATTTTCTACTCCTTGGGTGACTTCTCCTACTCCTTCATTATTTTGGTGTTCTATCCCCTTCCCCAAATTTTCTACTCCACTTGTAATCTCTCCAACATCATCATCTTCTACTCCATGTTTCTTAGGATCAGACTCATCAAATACTACATGGGTTCTCTCTTCCACCATCAAAGTTCTCTTGTTAAACACCTTAAAAGACTTCCCAACACTAGAATATCCCAAGAATACTCCTTCATCAGATTTAGGATCAAATTTTCTCAAGTGAGACTTCCCATTGTTGTGAATAAAGACCTTCCAACCAAAGACATGAAGGTGGGAAAGATTGGGTGTCCTACCCTTAAGAATCTCATAAGGTGTCTTTTCTAATTTGGCTTTAACATTCACCCTATTTAACACATAACAAGCTGTGTTAACCACTTCAGCCCAAAATTATTTTGGAAGTGAATACTCAGCAAGCATTGCTCTAGTGGCTTCCACCAAGGTCCGGTTCTTCCTTTCAGCTACCCTCTTCTGCTGAGGGGTCCTAAGAGCTGAAAAATTGTGGCTAATCCCCTTGTCATCATAAAAATCTTCAAATCTTTCATTCTCAAACTCTCCCCCATGATCACTATGGATGGTCAAAATCTCACAACCTAGATTTTTTTTGAATCCAAGTAGAAAATGTTTTAAACTCCTCAAAAGACTCATTTTTATGTGAAAGAAATCTAGTCCAAGTGAACCTCGAGTAGTCATCAACAATCACAAATCCATAAACTTTCCCTCCCATGCTGGCAGTGCTAATAGGTCCAAACAAATCCATGTGAAGGACTTCTAAAGGTCTAGAGGTGCTTATGTCTTTAATGGGGTGAAAGGTGGAGTGGACTTGCTTTTCTAGTTGATAGGCATCATAAAGATGGTCTTTTGAAAACTTGAGTTTGGGGACACCTCTAACTAGGTCTTTTTGGGTCACTTTCCTAAGGGTTTTCATACTTGCATGACAAAATCTCTGGTGCCACAACCAAGAATCATCAATCATAGTTTTTAAGTAAAATGAAGCAGCACATTCAATGTTATTTAAATCAAGCATGTAGACGTTGTTGATCCTCTTTCCCTGCAAAATAGTGTTGTTACTTAAACTTACAATGCATGAATCTGCAAAGAATTGCATGATGAAGCCTTTGTCACAGAGTTGACTGATGCTGAGCAAGTTGTGCTTCAATCCATCTACAAGCAAAACATTATCAATCATAAGGTTCTTGGAATTACCAATTATACATGCACCTACCACCTTCTTGGTAGTGTTGTCTCCAAGAGTAACCTTGCCTCCAGTCCTGGACTCTAGTACAACAAACTGGTTGGCATCACCAGTTATATGTCGAGATCATCCACTGTCCAGGTACCACATACTCTCACGAGGCCTTTTATGAGAACCTTCCTGCAAAATTACGAAATGTTAGATTTAGGAACCCAAGCAGGTTTGGGTTCCTTCTTATGAAGAGTAGAATGTAATGCATGTGTGGTATGCTGTGGATCATGCACCTTAGATCTCCACACCCAATGTGTACTATGGTGAACTGTGCAAGTGTGTGAGATGTGTCTTAGCATGCCACATGAAAAACATCTAACTCTAGGAAAGGGATTTTTTAAGTGGTTTGAGTTATAATGCCTCTTCCTAGGTTTTGGCAATTGATCAAAAGTAAGTGTCATCCTAGTTTTCTAAGATGCTTCTAATTCATTTTGAATCTTCAAATTAGTGCTATTTAAGACTTCATTTTCAATCCTCAAATTTTTCTCCATCTCCTTAGACTTCTTAAAATCATATTCAAGTGATGTGTGTGAAACTTTTAATGCATCATGCTTTTCAACTAATTCATAATAATTTTTATTTAACTCATCAAATTCATCAAGTAAAGTCATATGATTTGAATCAATCGTTTGATGGTCTTTAATCAAAATTTCATGCTCTTTTTGTAGATTTAAAAATTCTAATTTCAAGCTAGCATGTGTTTTCTTTAATTTTCTATATGATGCATGAATTTTTTCTGAAACTTCAAGAAGTTGATCGTAAGAAAGTTCACATACCTCTTCTTGATCAGGATTATCGTCTGCCATCAAGCATAATTTTGATGTCTCATCTTCTAGTTCAGTCTCTGATGAGTCTGATGCTGAATCCGCCCAAAATGATTTTTGTACTCTCATCTTGTCCTTCCGTAGCTTAGGTTTCTCCTCACCCTTTCCTTTGCTTGAGTGATCTTTAAGTGTAGGGCAATCAGTTCTCATGTGTCCTGGTTTCCTGCATTCATAGCAAACAACATCAGAAGATTCTTTAGAATTTTTATGATCCATACCTTTTCTCCAATGATGCTTTTGCTTCTTCCTTAGAAAGCTTTTTAATTGCCTTGTGATGAAGGTAACTTCATCGCTTTTAGACCCGAAAGATTCAGAATCTGATTTGTGCGCCTTCAGTGCAACTGTTTTCTCCTTCTTCTTCTCACCTGCATCAAGATTTCTTTGATTCACCTCTTGCTCGTAAGCAATGAGTGAGCCAAGTAAGTTATCAATAGAATAAGTATTCAAATCCTTAGATTCAGTAATTGCAATGATTTTAGCATCATATGATGAAGGCAAGCATCTCAAAATCTTGTTTACCTTTTCATAATTTGAAAGTTCTTTTCCTAGTGCATGCAGTGAAGTAACTATCTGAGTAAACCTAGTGTGCATGTCAGAAATTGATTCATGAGATTTCATACAAAAAAGTTCGTAGTCATGCAAGAGAATGTTCAAACGGGATTGTTTAACCTCATTAGTGCCTTCATAGGTGATACATAATTTATCTCAAATTTCTTTACCAGTTTTGCAAGTTAAGACATTCATGTAATTCTCAGATTTTAAAGCACAGAAAAAATAGTTCAAACATTTTGCATTCAATTGAGCTAAATCTCGTTCATCGAAAGTCCATTCAGTAAAAGCAACTTCAGTTTTAACACCATTAATTTCACAAGAAGGTGGAGAATAACATTTTTTGATAAGTATCCATATGCGATAATCAGTAGATTATAAAGATGTTGACATGCGGATTTTCCAGAAATCAAAAGGTAAGTTGTCAAACAAGGGAGGTCGTGTAATTGAATAACCTTCCATAGTGTTATGATTCCCAAGGTTAGCCATGGATCAAAATTCAAAAAGTTTTCAAACTCAATTTTTATGAATCCCGCTCTAATACCACTTGAAAGTTCGTTAGGGATGTTAAGCCCTATATAACTGGCCCAAGCTAACCAAGAGGGGGGCGGGGGGGGGGGGGGGGGGGGGGGGGGGCAATTGGTATTTTAAAAAATTTCTTTTCACAAAGAACAAAAATCGCATAAACAAAAATCACACCACGAGAAAAATAAATGTGAAAATTAAAAGTGCGGAAGCAAGAAACAAGAACATAGAAATTTACAGTGGTTCGGTCAACTTGACCTACGTCCACTCCCTGGAGGTGCCCTCCGAGTATTGCACTACAAACGTGACTCTCCTTTAGCCCCCACAGCTAGGCGGAGAAGCCTTTACAACGAACCTCCTTTTTGCCACCCCGACAAGGCAGAGAACCTATCTCCTTTTGCTTCCTCCTGAAGCTGGCAGAGAACCACAATCAGATGCTGACTCCTTACCTCTACCAACCCTTCCACGGATGAGAAACTCTAGACGAAGAAGAAGCAGAGCGATCCTTGAAGCAACCCTTGTGAATCCCCTCAAAAGCTCCCCCTCACAAGATCCTCTCTCTCTCCCTCTCTCTCTTTCTCTCCTCAAGGCCTTCTCAGGTCAAGGCAACAGCACAAAGGTGTTTCAAAATGTTGACCAAGAGCTCTTAAATAGAAGAGCTTCAAAGGAGCTCATTAATTGCAAGTTGCCGACAATATCGTCCAGGCCGATATGGACATCGGCCTGGCCGATCAGTACAAATTTCAGAAGATCGGCCAGAGCATCGTCCTGAATGCAAACTGGATGATTTAAAATTGGCTTGATCATCCAGGCTGATCTCACGATCGTCCCGGCTGATCAGTTCAAATCAGAGGAAAATCGTCCAGAGCATCGCCCTGAATTCGAGCTGGCCGATATTTATCGTCCAGAAGTAACTAAAATTTTTGAATAGATGATTCTGGCCGATACTGCGATCGTCCAGGACGATATGATCATATCAATCATCCTTAATTACTCCCTTGATTTCCTGATCAATTAAGGCATAATTTGTGAATATCGTCCAGGCCAATCAAGAATCATTCTGGCCGATTATTTAAAAATACAGTATACCTTAATTGTCTATGGCGACAACTTCTTTCTGTTTTGAGCTTCTCATCCTGGCTGATACACATACCGTCTAGGCCGATTTGTTAATGACGGCTGCCTTAATTAAGAATCCTTATTTAGACTTTCTATTTTAAGCCTGATCGTCCAGGACGATGTAAATATCGTCCTGACTGATATGAGTAAAAATAGAAATTCTTAGTCTCTCAAGTGTTTGTGTGTAGGGTTACTTCGCATCAGTCTCTTTGACCATTACAAGTAGACTCAAGAAGAAAGAAAAAATAAAGTACAGATTGACTCAACCCTAAACCTACGCAACCTTGAACTGTCTTCATTTGTTCATCCGATCTTCGATTCCTGAAAAGTTAGAAGTAACAGGCAGTCCAAGAAAATCAATAGTGTTTGTCAATCATCAAAACTTAAGTCATGAAAATAGATTTGCAATAATTCTTCCTCGGTAGATTTCTAGGTTTTGTTGAGCTTGCAGTCTGAGTTCATCAAGTGCGTCGAGCTCTACCATTCCGAGGAGGGCATTTTTTTCTTAAGTGAGGTCATTCTGAACTGCTACCCAGAGTGATGGTAGTTTAATCTCCAATGGTAATACGGCTTCAACACCGAACACAAGAGAATAAGAAGTGGCTTTGGTTGGCATTTTATAGGTTGTACGGTATGCCCATAGCGCTTCTACCATCTTCGTATATCACTCTATTTTATTCTTAATGAGGATTTTCTTTAAAAGTTTCACCAGCGTCTTGTTGAAAGCTTCTGCCAATCCATTTTCCCTTGGATTGTATATTGACAAGTACCATCAATCGATTTTGTGCCGATCAACGAACTTATAGATTTTTGTACTTTTGAATGTGGTACCGTTGTCTGAGATTATACGGCGTGGTACAAAAAATCTGTAGACGACATCGTGGGTAAAGAAATTGATCACGTGCTTCGACGTAACTTCTTTGAATGGAGCCGCTTTTGCCCACTTAGAGAAGTAGTCGGTTGCTGCCAGAATAAAGTGGTGTCTCGCTAATGATGGCGGATCCATTGGGCCGATTATATCTATGCCCCAACATTCAAATTGTCAAGATGGTATTGTTGGGTGTAGAGGATTTAGTGGTTGATGTATAATATCATCGTGAATCTGGCACTTATGACACCTCTTTGCGTGGTCAATACAATCTCTAACTATAGTTGGTCAATAATATCTCATCCTTTTGATTTTAACAGCCATCTTAGGACCTGACTAATGTGCTCCGCAAAGCCCTTCATGAACTTCTATCACTACCTTATCAGCTTCTCGAATCGCTAGGCATCTTAGCCACATTTGATCGAAAGCATGCCAATATAATGTGTTGTTGACAAATACATATCATAGCATCCTCTTTCTAATTTGAGCAGCTAAAGATTTGTCCATTGGAAATCTACTTTCTATTAAATAGTCAATGAAAGGATGCCTCCAATCATCATCTTCTTCAACATCTAGGCAATGCCACCATAACTCTGAAGCTTGACTAGCCTTTCATCTTTTCTTAGGCACTTATAATTCTTCAAAATGATCTTCAGGATCAACTGGTTGGGGAGATTGAGGATCAATTGGAGTTGCATCCTGCTGGCTTGAATTTGATATTCCCTCTGCCTGTAGGAATTGTAATAATGTTAGCTCTAGGACCAGCCAATTGTGCACTATGATTATGATGGGCCATTCATCATCCATATTTGCCATTTCTTTAGCTAATTTTTCTAGGGAATCAGCTTTTCCATTTTGACCCCGGGGAACTTAAGTTAGTTTAACAACTGGAATTTGCTTCATAAGCTCAAGGACTCGCCGATGATAGCAGGCCAATTCGAACTTGGTGATTTTGTAAACTCCCAATACTTGATTTATAACAAGTTGAGAATCACCAAAAATTTGGAGGTTTCAGATATGAACATCGATTGCAATATCTAATCCTGCTATTAGGGCTTCATACTCAACTTCATTGTTGGTACGAGGTTCAGTCAAGCTGAATGAGAATCTCATTATGCTTCCCTCGGGTGTTACGAAAATGAGTCTGATTCCGGCTTGAGCTTTTTCTAGATTTGGAGGCCGAGCATACTTAATCGACGATGCTCCATCAAAGTAAATTTTCCATACTCGTAGTATCTCCTCTTCTTCAATATTCATGATCTGCTCGTCAGGTAGATCATCGTTGAGCGGTGAATCTGCAAGGATAGGGTGTGTAGCGAGAAAATCTGCCAACACCTACCCTTTTACTACATTTTGAAGGACATGTGCAATATCAAACTGCAACAGTATTACTGCCCACCTTGCCAAAGGACCTATCAATGCTGGTGTTGTCATCAAGAACTTCAGCAGATCAATTTTTGATATCAAGGTGATTTTGTGAAATAGCATGCAGTGGCAAAGCTTCTGAACTGTGAAAATCAAGGCCAAACAATGCTTCTCAATTGAAGAGTAGCGGATTTCTGCTCCTATCAACCTTCAACTGATATAGTAAAGCATATTTTCTTTTCCTTCTTCATTATGCTGAGCCAATAGTGCTTTGAGGGACTCTTCTAGTGTTGCCGTGTATAGTATAAGAGGCTTCCCAGGGATTGGCGCCTCGAGAATAGGAGGATTCAACAGATATCTTTTGATGCTTTCAAATATTTCCTGGCATTTTGCATCTCATTTGAAGCGGACGTCTTTCTTTATTAGCTTGAAAATGGCTGCACCTACCCAATAGATTTGATATGAATCTCCGAATGAAAGCCAGTTATCCTTGCAGCGAGCTAAGCTATTGAAGGTTCTTTGGGGGTGGCATCTCTGTGATCGCCTTGATCTTACTGGGGTCGACTTCGATGCCTCGATGTCGAACAACGTACCCAAGAATTTTCTAGAGGATACCCCGAAAGCACATTTAAGAGGGTTCATCTTCTGATCATATTTTCTGATCCTCTCAAAAAGAATTCTCAGGTCATTAATGTGGTCTTTTTGGTCCCTGCTCTTAATGATAAATTCATCTACATAGCATTCGACCTTTTGATGGATCAAATCATTAAATATTCAAGTCATAGCAAGTTGATAAGTGGCACCAGCATTCTTCAGCCCGAATGGCATAAATGTGTAACAGAATATTCCTATGGGTGTTCTGAATGATGTATGTTCAGGCGCCATTTTGATTTGATTGCTCTGATACTAGGAATATATCATAAATGGATGTATTATCAACTAGAAGCTATGATACTGGGAGCAAAAAGTCGTCTTTCAGACATGCCTTGTTGAGGTTCCTGAAGTCGATGCAGATAAGAATCTGGCCATTCTTCTTCTTTATTGAGACGATATTTGCAATCCAATCGGCATAGTTTTCTTCTCGGATGAAGCTTGCCTCTATAAGCTTCTTTGTTTCAGCAATCACCTGTTCTTTGATCTCCAATCTCATTCTCCTTGGAGCTTGTTTGACGAGTGCTGCATCTGGCTTGATGGCCAATTTGTGAACTGCCACATTAGGGGATAAGCTAAAATAATCCAGGCATCTCAGCATATGTCCAGGCAAAGTAGTCCCTGAATTCACATAGTAACTCTTTTATTTCTTCTACTTATTCTTCTGGTAGAACGACACTGAAGAAGATCAGGCAAGGATCTTCTTCAGTCCGAGAAGATATAGTTGAAAAGCAATGGGATTTCTTGAAGGATTCTTCAAGGTGTTGACCATTGAGAACATTATCTGTATGGGCCATATTTAGGGCCCAATTTTGATGAATTTCTTCAATGGTGGATCTCTAGGGGTACACACTAGATGTCACACCATATATAAAAGAGGTGAGCCTCTATATTTATTTTCCCCTTATGTCGAGACCTTTCGGTAGTGGATTCATGGATATGCATCCAAGTGTCACACCCTAATGCTCATCGTACATATCTTTATTCTTTCTTTGCTCTACCATAATAATAGATGGTAGCTTTTACCTATATCAGGACCTTTCAGTGATGGATTTTTGGATATAAGGACCAAATGTCACATCTAATGTTCACCGTATAGAGCATAGTATTTTAGCTACTACTATAGCATTTAAATGACTAGCCAAAGATGGAAAGAGAAACCATTCCCCAGTGGAGTCGCCAGAAATATGTGGGCTCCAAAAAATTGGCCCCAGCCTCCGCGCTCGCTTTTCTATTTATCCGGCGAGGGAGTTTTAACTGAATAAGTTTCGGGGAAAATTTTAGAAAGTAGATGGGTTTGTAGATAAGACACTACCCAGAGATTTTGCCCTCATTTTGCGAGGACTTTATGATCCGAGTTCTGGTTTCCTATAGGTGCAAGCCCCTATAGTTAATTACCCCTCCCGATAGCGAGAGAGAACTTTCGATTAAGGCTAGTCGTCAATCAGATATGTATAGAGATACGTGTTATCTGGCATATAGTAGCAGCAGGGTTTGATTTGGAGATTGATATTAAAATAGAAATTTCACCATCTTTCACTTAAAGAGGATGGTGGGAGAATGAATGATGGACCCGATCAAGATCCCATGGTTCCGTCATCCCGGGTCATCGTGGTCCTTGGTCTACTTAGTTAGAGGAGGTAGTCGACCCAACCTGACAGAAGGATCCTTGTCGGCAGCCATGGGTTGCTTCGTCTAAGGGGACCTTGTAGACCTGGGTTGAATGTTTGCCTAAGGGGGACAAATTTGAATCCACCTTAGCTAACAGAGGGCTTTGTGCCCTATCAATCATATCCTATTGATTCATATCTCAAGGATTTGATGCCATTAAGGAGCGTATAGGATCTGGTCATAACCGATATTTGTGGTTCCATTTGACGGCAAAATGACTTTGTTCAGAGGGCCCCAGATCATAACCGTTTATCCTGTTGTGCCATTTGGTGGCAAACCGCCGGTCAAAGGACACGTACCACGGCCTTACTGGCAGGAGACTATTTTGAGAATGGATCCTAGTGATATTTTCTACTAGGCATTTAGCTTTTATGAGCTAGAGTAATTTTTATTTGTCAACCCCGACAAACAGTTGTGGACGGTGGATGAATTTTGCTTTAAGTGATTGATGGGTTGAATTTCAAATTTAAATATTTTTTTGGATTTTGGGATTTATAGATTTTTGGATTTTGTGGAGTTTTGGATTTTTGAATTTTTATGGGTATTTTGGGTGGAGTTATGGACTTTGGATATTTGGGTGACATTTGAAAATATTTGGGAACCCCTCCAGTTGAGATCTACATTCAACACGGCCATCTTCGGGGTGTTTGGGGGCATTTCTCTTTTATTGATTGAATGTTGTCGACTCTATCAAATTATCGATAAAAGATCAGATTTCGTAGGTTTTATGCCCTTGATAGTGAATTCTCATTGTTATAGGCTTTGAAGGCCTAATATCAATGTATTAGGACAAATATAATGGTCGCCACAGCCGTATATTTGTTTGTTGGTTCGAACCCTGTCGACTTCTATTAACCCAAATAGAAGGATCGATTTCGAACTTAAATTCACTTGTCAACCCGCGTAGCATCCCTAGACATTACGTGTGTACCAATAACACGCTTGTCGGGGTCCATGCGGGTTTGGGAGCATTTAATAATTAAACCATGTGGACACCTTTTTACATGCTAAGGAGGATCGGGTTTAAAATTTGATAACCCGAGCAACATCCCTAGACATCATGTGTGTACCAATAACACGCTCGCCGGGGCCCATGCGAGTTGAGATTGTATTTTCCCCTTTAGTGTACCTATGTGTATATAAACTATGGCGCACATGTGGGGGTACTTTGAAAGTATTCGTAGACGTCTTCTGTCTGCTTGCATAGAAGTTGCGGATCCAATGGCGTGGCATAGCAGCTTCTAAATAGAGTTGTTCGCTGGTTCGTGCCGGTAGACTATCGTGCACTACTCTTTACTTTCTGCATGTGGTTCATAGTGTACCAACTAATCTCCTGCCTTCGATCCGTAGGTGCTTGTATTCATTATAATTTGTTTGGCATTTATTCGTAGATTTTATAAAAAATTCGTAGCGGGATTCAAATAGAAGCTCGTGGGAACTTGTATCTGTAATATCCTTCATGCACTTTGTTGTGGTATTTGGCTCATGTAGTATATCCGCTATTGCTACAAGTATGCAGGTATATGTACTCCATAGATTGAAATTGACTTCAGGATACTGCACTTACTGAAGTCTTTCTGCATCACCCATCAATGGCATGTGGCACATGCATCTGTCATCGCAGAGAGATTGTATATGTTGCAGATCTTTTACTATCTTGATGATCATTACATTTATTGCATGCTAATTATCATTGTCCGTAAGTAGGTCATCATATTCTTTACAACCATTGTTGGTTGTTAAGGCGGACGAGCCTTGTTGAACATCATAAATCTTCCACTGCCATGTGAAGATGGTTCAAATGTTGTGTAGTAAACTTCCTTAAGAACATGCTCATCCCAATCAATGTGACGACATATTGATATCTCAATGAAATTTCATGTCTTTATTGCAATCATATCATTGTACTTTCCAATCAACCTTTGCTTGTGAATAGATTGCATTTATTGATGGCTCCACCTTTTATTGCCTTGAGATTTGTTTACATAGATTTGTAGGCTAATTGATATCAACACCACCGTCTTTACATTGTTTCTGTGTAAATTAGAAGTCCTAGAGCATTCTCTATAATCAAATTGCCTGTTCACATTGCTTGTTCATTTGCATTTGATCATTTCCTTTTATGTATCTTCTTGGAGCTTGATTGTTGTATTTAAGTGATACTCATTACAACACCCCCAAGCATATTCTGTTAGCATATCATTATCCCACTTGCATGTTTATTAGTGTTTTCATTCAAATTGAGATGGTTATCCTTCATTTTCCTTTGATTACAAACATGTCATATTGAATGTTTGTGACTACTCCACTTGATCACTAACTTGCACTTGATTGCATGAAATTTGAATGAGTATTTTACCCTTAAATTAAAGTGACAACTCCTTATCATTCTATTGGAGCTTTGATGTCATCATTCAAATCAAGTTCTACTTGATTTTGAATCAAATGATACTCAAGATACAAGTTCAAGTTTGAGTCAAAAGTGTTCAATCAAGTTCATTGTCCAACTCATTCGAGTTCAAATAGGTCTCCTTTTTTTGTTCAAATCCTTGTTGCATTTGAATCCATTTCATGTTCAAATTCATCATATGCTTATTTCTATTGATATCCAAGCAAAAACATTATTTTATTATACTAGACTAAAATTTTAACATATTCATATTTTGCTCCTTAATTCACCCTCAATTTCTTGGACATCCACCACTTCCTTTGTTATCTTTAATATGCAGCACCTTTATTTTGATTTGCTGTACCTCCTTCATTGAAATGACCACCTGCCCAACAACATTCTAGTAAGCCTTTAAATGTATGAGGTTGCCACTCATTTGGATTTATTGGCCTCTAATGGAGAACTTGGCCACCATGTCCTATGCTATGATGACCACCACATTCTTTACACTTTCAAGGATATTGAATCAAAATATATTTGTGAATGACACTCTACCTACAAATAGGTCCTTGGTAGGTTCTAGACAAAGAGCTAAGTGTGTGAAGTAGGTAAGTATAGAGAGTAAATAGAATGATCTAATATATCTATAAGTAATCCAAAATCATAAAATATAAAATAAGAATGGTTACTCATATTTTTATAATAGTAAGAGTGTTACTAAAAAGGCTATATCTTGAAAAAATAGAAAAAAAATATAATATGCACAATACAGATTTACATAGACATGCAGCCAACCTATTCCATATACAGATGAATCCTTATCTCTAATGTCACACCGTCCTATCAACCAAGTGTCGTAGGTGAGTCATCGAGGAAGAGTTCCTTGGGTGTGTCATTGGGACTGCCAATTCAGTTGATTATGTGATGTTGTATCACCAATTATGAGAGATGAGTCCATTGGAATGCAAGATGACTACGTAGGAATGAGGGGTGAGCCACTTAGTTGGAAGAAGTTATACATCATGAAAAAGTTTAGCCAATGATGTTATGATTAAGGACTTCATTGGTATGTGCTTCATGTTGTTTATTTGGAATTTTCGTGATTGGCATGAGGCCTCATTATAGACAACTTCTAGAGTAGAGCAAATTACATTTTAGGAAATGCCCCTTAAGGCAAAGATTTTTCAAAGGGAGTCCTGTAGGGAGTCATTAAGAATGATTTCTCCCTTCGTCAAAATTTCCTTGATTTGTAAGTATACTAAGATTTTCATTTGGAGAACCATTAGCATGCCCATAGACTTGTGTCTATAATTACTCTATAAGCCATTGCTTCCTTTGGGCGAATGAAACTTTGACTGCATGGTAGCCCTATCTAAGCTATCTTATATAAACCTAATTGAAATCTATAAGTTACCTATTTGAACATTGATGGGTACTTTGGAGCAAATTTTTAAATTGTATAAAAATGCAGGGCTTTGTCACTATTAAAAAATGCTTTCATTTTCTTTGATATAAAAAGTAAAAAACCCCCACTGAATATAAATAAGTATAACTGCCGAATAAAGTAATAATTTGTTAGAGTGGAGTGTCAAACCCATGAGGAAGTATGCTTTCATGCAATAAAATATAACTATTACTCTAATCTCAATAATTATCTTTCAGAAATAAAAAATATGTTTTTGGAGATTTTTTAATGAATAGAAAAGTAAATATTTGATGCAATATTAAATTAAAGTATTTTTTATTGATGAGTACAAATTATATTTCTTTCATGATGAGACTTTTTAAGGTAATATGATTCAAAGTATATACTTCCCAGATGTATGTCAACCTTGTACGAGTGAAAAGGGGTATATGTTGATCCCCTATAGTTATAATATCTCCTTAAGAACATAGAATACAGGTATATTCTTATCCTCTATATTCTTTATAGAAGTTGATTCTAGTGAGAGAATACATACCTAATTGATTCTAGTGAGAGAGGCTCCAGGATTCTAGTGAGAGAAAATTGTGTTTTTTCAAATTTCCTTAGATCCTTTTCTGCTGGTTCTGCCTGAATGGTGGCGGAGGGTTGCCGGTCATCATTCCCTAATGACCAAAATACCTCAAATCTCCATTCTTCCAGGTTTCCTTATGATTCTATTCATGGTGGATCCAAAGGTAGAAATGCTAGAAACAAGGAATTTGTGATCAAGCAAAGGCCTTTGGTCATCACCAAAGGTCGGTTTAGAGGCTTCATCATCCATTGGGTGTAAGCTGAAGGTAAACATATTTTCAAAATTATCCTGTGTTGATGCGAAAAAATAAAAGATTTTTAATTCGAATTTGATAAAGTCTATGAATGATGAAGCTTTGATTTCTGGAGGTGAAAATTTGATAAGGAAGTTTTACCGAATACAGGATACCTAGGGTCGGTAAATGTATGGCTTAAAAATTAGCATATCATAGTAAATTCAATTAATCCAGATCTGGGAGAAAATATTGATTTGGATGTAGTTAAACTTGATATGAATATGGTTTCTAGAAATGTCAAATTACTTCAGAAATCTCTTGTGGTGAAGGTGTTTGGGAGAGGAATTCCTTTCTCTCTTTGTAGCATTGAATTAATGCATCAATGGGATAAATTTGGGAAGTTTCATATCACCTCATTGGGCCTTAATTGGATTTTGTATTCATTTTATTCTTCACAGATTATGGAAGAAGTGCTGAGTAGTGGTCCGTGGTATGTGGGAGGACACATAATAGGAATGGATAAATGGAAACCTCAATTTTCTCCGACAACGTTTAAAGGGCTAACCTCACCATTTTGAATTTGGTTGCCTCATTTGCCTTTATATTTTTGGGATGAGACAAATGTTACTAAGATTGTCTCAAAGATAGAAGTTCCTTTATTATTGGATGGAAAAATGTTTAAATGGGGAAGACGTGAATTTTCTTGATCATGTGTTTGAATTAATCTAGACTCCAAATTATCACATGGAGTTTGGATTGAAGGTTTATATGGAAATTTTTTTCAAAAAGTTGAATATGAAAAAATATCTTCTTTTTGTTTCAATTATGGTAAGATAGGTCACAAAATTGAGATGTGTACAGAAGTTGTTAAAGATGTTGGAAAAAAAGTTCTAAATGAAGTTCAAGGAAACAAATTGATGAATTCAAATATTCCTGGATCAAGTTTTGATATGAAATTGAAGGATAAATTGGATATTGCAAATTCACAAAATTGTTATGGTCCTTGGATACATGTGAAGTTTAAGAGAAATGGAAAAATGAAGAGTATTCAAACTAAAAAATTTGAGTCTTAAGCTGTGGTGTTGATTCCTGAGAATAATTCTTCAAAAGTTTGCTTGGCACTTGCTAAATTACCATAAGGTAATAAATTTAAGTTGATGTTTCAAGTTTTTGCCGAAGAATTGGTTAGATTAGTTGATGAAGAACCTAATATTCAAGCCAAAGCTAATGGGATACATCTAGAATTTGATGGTTCGGTGATGGATAAAAAAATTCCCGATTCAGGTTTGTCCAATGAATCAACTTTTTTTTTTGTAGCTCCAAAATAGTTAGAAGATGGAGAAATAGAACCAAATGCTGACAATTTTGTTATGGAAAAAGATTTGGAAGCTTATTCTACTCATCTAGAGAAGGTTGAGAGAGACAAAGCAGCTGTAATTAATGAAAATGTTTTGGGTAAAGAGTTTGCTGACAACAAAGTTTTGACTTTTGAAATTGAAGAACTTGCTTTGGTTCCTCATTTGGCTTGTAAGGAGTATGTGAAGGAGATTGAAGTAGAGGCTGATTTGGATATCAAAATAGTTGGGGAAGGTAGTTCAAACATTCTAACAAGTCTTCAAGATTATGAAAGTGTAAAGCAGATTTTAGCCACTCCTTTGTCTAAGGTTGATAATGTGAGGAATAAAGAAGCATTGATTGAAGATGGAAAATTCCATCTTCCATCCAAATCGGTGCATCATATGAATAAGTTGAATAAAGAAATGAATTTGTTTGGTCCTATTAAAGGGAGTCTTAGAGGAAGGAAGTTGGGCATTCTTGGTGATAGTGTTGGACCCACTTCATCACTTGTTTCATGACATGGGTATAAGTTTTGAGGAAGGACTTCAAGGTCGGCTTGTGGATTGGGTGAAGGTGATGAAATTTGTGCATAATAGAACTTGTGGAGCTATGAAGATCATGTTATTTTCTCGTCGGAATACTACTGCTTTCATTTCATTTATTTTTCTTTTGTTTAGTAATCTTGTTTTTTCTAGATTTAGTTTAAGCATAGGTTGGAATTCGGAAAGAGGAACTAGATTAATGGAAACTAAGCATCTCTCTAATTTTTATTTTTTAGTTAATCGAGAATTTTGGGATACTAATCAACCTTTTTGGTTGTTTAATCTTTTGTATCCACTCCACCCCAATTGGTTTAAAATGATAAGTAGAGGATCTTATTTTCATTACTACATTTCCTATTTTTTGAATTCCTTCATTATGCTTAAATTACTTTTCAATAAGGATTCCATTTACTATTTTTAAAGGATTACCTAGCTTTTTTATTATACTTTGCAATAGTTTCCTTTTTTATTATAATGCTATATGCATCTTTTCAAAAAAAAAAAAAAAAAAACCTAGAACATTTTACATCTTATGTTTAGGGATGAAAACTTCTTATCTCAATATTTTTGGTTATTCATTCCTTTCTCTGTCAAAGCTACACATCACACTATATTTTAACTTCACATATAATAACTATGTGCATTAAATAATGTGTGGGGTAATATTAAAAATATATTTTAATATTTATAGAAAAAATCTTTAATAGTACGTTATCATATACTTTTTATCATCAATCCAAAATAAGAGAATTAGCCAGACATAAAATTATTAACTAGCAAACTCATTTTTAATAAAAGCATGGATGAATAAAAAATAAAATAGTGTAACTTCAAGAAACGTAGGCTAAGCATGATAATTAATTGTATATGTACTTGCCTAGCTTCCCTAAGATTTTAATCTAAGAGGGAAAGATTTTAATCTAAGAGGGAACTACATAATTACTCTTAAAAATACTTAATTTACACTACGGAATAAATTCCCTTAAACCAGCAAGCTTGTACTTCCTAACCTTTCTTGCAAAAAAAAAAAAAAAACACCCCATTTTTTAGAGAGAACCTCCCATTTTCTAGAGAGAGAAACCTTGTTTTTTCAAAATTCCATTTTCCCTCCACCAATGTCGGCCTTTTCGACAATGGTTGATAAACCTTCGGTGACTGATTCTAGTCGTCCGAAACCCTCTACACATCATCCTTTTAGCTCTCTGCCTGATGAGAGTATTCTCATAATCCATAATTCTATTTTGTATCCTTCTTTGGTAGATCGACCTGCTATGGCGAAGAATCCTTTTGAATCTCTTGCCGGTAGTCGGACCCTTCTAGATCAACCTTCATTGGTTTCTCACTTTCCTTATTATCATTTAGATTGGAATAGTTTTGTTATCGTTGATGCTTTAAAAATCAAAGAACCATCTTTAGAAGTTTTGAAGACACCTTCACCTGTTTTGGGTAAAGGTAAACAATTTGTGGTAGATGCTGTTGATTCTTGTTGAATTTAGAATAGGATATTAATCCTAAGCTTATGTCCTAAGGCTAACCAAGAGGGGGGTGAATTGGTAACTTTAAAAATTACTTCTTGGATTTTTTAGATCGAAAACCAATTAAAAATCTGATGCAAGTTAATTAAAAAAATTTAAAATAAAACTTTTCAATCACAATATGCAAAAATTAAAGCAGCAAAAATAAAAATGACACAAAGGTTTATAGTGGTTCGGTCAAACACGACCTACATCCACTCCCTAAAGACTCCCTCTTCAGGTATTACACTAT
Organism: Dendrobium nobile; assembly: GCA_022539455.1. NCBI lineage: Eukaryota > Viridiplantae > Streptophyta > Magnoliopsida > Asparagales > Orchidaceae > Dendrobium > Dendrobium nobile. Next base: position 18,454,345 of record CM039734.1, read on the forward strand.
TACCAAAAGTGACTCTCCTTTAGCACCCACAGCAAGGTGGAGAAGCCTTAACAAAACTCTCTTCCACCAATCCTCGGTGCGGCAGAGAACCGTCATCCTTTTACACTCTCTAAGTGTCGATAGAGGACTGTCGGCTGTTCACACTCTCCAAGTGTAGGCAGAGAACCTTCATCCTTTCACACCCTCTAGAGTGTAGGCCAAGAACCTTCATCCTTTCACACCCTCCAAGTGTCAGTAGAGTACCGGATCTTATCCGAAGATCTTTTCATGGGCAATCCAAAAAGATCAGAGGAAGAGTGAAAAACATAAATCACCCTCGGAGATCCTTACCTTTGAGTAACCTTGTGAACCCTTCACGCTCCACTTGCAAGAAATCTCTCTCACACTTTCTCCTTCAATTGCCCTTGAAAAATCACTTAGACAAGGCTCTAAGAAGTTAGTTTTAGTGGGCCTTATATGCAAAAGACATGAAAAACCTTCCAGAAATTTAAAGTTTTCAATTTTAAACGTACACAATCGTATAGTATGATCGTATATTCATATGTATAAATAGTTCATATACTGTTGTGTATGAACCCATTGTGAATCGATATAAAATCATTTCATACCTGATCATCATCTCGTATGAAATAAGTTTGTCTGATACAAACAGAAAACTTTCAAAGTTTGTCTGTACAAAACGTTAGGACAAAATGAACCAGAACAGAAACAGAGACGTTCATCCTGCTACGAACATAAATATCATCCCATATGATCTTCGTCCGAAGAAAAAACTAAGGCTTTCTTCCCTAAACAAAATTAAATATCGTCCGTACTATCTTCATTTGAGGATAATATAGAGGCGTTCGTCCCTGTACAAAATTAAATATCATCCATACGATCTTTATTTGAGTATAAAATAGAGGCATTCGTCCCTATATGAAATTAAATATCATCCGTATGATCTTCATTTGAGGATAAAACAGATGCATTCGTCCCTGTATGAAATTAAATATCATCCATATGATATTTATCTGAGGAAAAAATAGAGGCATTTGTCCCTATATGAAATTAAATATCATATGTATGATTTATACTTAGAAAAAATATTTTTGCTTTCTATTCGTTCAAATGCTCGTTGGGGAAAATAACTGACTAGATCCTCCCGTATGAAGTGATATCGTATAGTACGATTAGTTTAAAAATATGAATTTTAAAACTCTCCCTCGGTGTGTGTATACTTAGTTACTTAATTATAATTACACTCTCTTAGACTCAATAAAATAAAAAATACATACTTCGATTACAATAAACTCTAAACTATTCTTAATTTGAAGTCTTCAATGATTTAGAGTTTAATTTTTCTAAAATGTTAGTAGACACAAGAGCAAAAACAATTCTTTAAAAATATGTTAGGAGAAATAATAATAAAATAAATAATATTTGGAATCATAAAAAACATACAAGTTGCAAGAATATCAAACATGCATAACAACTATCTCAACAATCTCCCGCTTTCTGAGGATGTCAAAATAATTATTATTTGAATAAAATGGACAATCCTAAATTTCTCCTTAACCCCCCTTAAATGAATAAGCATAAACATAAGGGAATTTCTATTAAGAACAATTAAATCAATTAGTTAGGATTATCATATAGTCAAACGAACATTTCTAATAGAGAACAAAAACAACTTAAACAAAGCAAGATAATTTTTATTGATACCAATTTATTAAAGAGATATAATAAATGCTCAGATGATATCAATAAAGTCACAACATAGCATTAAAATTCTGACACAAAATAAGTACATAAAAATTCTAAATAATCACAAGTAAAAGATCATCACATCATATCATTACGTACTAGCAAAGACAATCATATAAGAAGTACATCTATGACTCAGAGGGGCCCTAGTCTGGAGGAGATGGCTGGTTGAAGAAGGAAAAATAGCTACTAATCATAGCCATATTGGTGTTCACCGATTCGAACTGACTTCAAATCGAACCCATATCCTACTGATATTAAGCATCCTACTAGTGTAGGTGAGTTTGAATTTGATTAAAGCGCTAATTAAAATCTCTCTCTAGTCTATCAAATTGCTGGACCATCTCCTAAAAGTTAGGTCCACGAGGAGGCATAGGTGCAGGTACATGTCCTCCCCCTTCTACCTCAAAATCCTTACTTGTATTATCTCTCCCAAAAAGTGCTCAAAATGAAGCATCAGTGAAATAAATAAGCATTTCAAAATGAGGATCAGGATGAACAAGATTGTACTTTTTCTCAAGGATATATGTTACTAGGTATCCTAAGGAAATGTTTTTCTTTCTCTTATATGAGACATGTCCATTTCAGAAAGCCCATGAATATAATCATTAATAAGTTGGGCTTCATCAGTTTGTTGTCTAGTCATAATAAGATAAGGGACAGTGGATAGAAGAGAAGTAATATTAATATGATAACTAGCTTTAAGAATTAAGGAGGTTCTAAGGATATGTTGGATGACCATAGCATTTTGGTTCAAAGTAGAGAACCTAGGCAGATGACATACTTGTTCAAGCCCTCTAATAACTTTATTTATTGTAGTCCACTCAAAATGAAAAGTAGAAGTCATAGTGTGAGATCTAACTCCATGAGTCCTTATTAAAAAAGATTCCCAAATCTTCCTTAGTTATTTCAACCAGCAGTTTTAGAACATAAGAATTTATCCTACTTTGATCAGTACTAAAGATCATGTTCGCTAAAAAGAAGTGAAAAGTTTCCTTGTTATAGGAGTGAATCAGGGTCAGGATAATAGTAAATTGGGTGGTAGCAAAAGCGGCATCACTTGGAAGTGAATATCCTTTTGAAGAAGGATTCGAGAGGGTGTAATTTTGTTAGAAGCAAACCTAAGAAAAGCTCTTTGTTAGCCTTGGAGAGAAAGTTGTCATTTCCAGCCCTGGAAGACAGACACTTGGTGAGTCTACCCCTCTTGCTATAACTGGCCATTGCTAAGATTTGAAGGATTGTAGAAGGTTATTGAGGTGAATGAAAATGAAATCCAAAGCCCTCCTATTTAAAGAAAAAAATGATCTTTCATATGTACAAAAAGGGGTTCATACAGTACGATACAAGGGTTCGTATGTATGAAAAGAAATTTCATATGTATGAACGAATAAGTTCAAAATGAAATGACTTTTCATAATCATGCAAGTTATGAGGCATCATTTTATATAGAATTTTTTACCATAAGATCATACAGACGAATAGGTGTTCGTCCAGGATGATCGATTATTTAATATCATTTTAATGACAGTTAGATTCATCCCCCACTTTGAATGACATGTGGTTCGATTTTATACATACGATCAATTTTAATAACTGATTCTTTCTGTATAACTGTCTAGGTGCATACATATGAATGAATACACATCATCCAGGATGATAGAGGGATTATACAGTATAATATGTATTGGAAAAACAAAACTATATGCAATCAGTCCAAACCAATGATCGACATGCGACAGAATTTATACAGTACAAAAATAATTTTGTACAATATGAATAGAACACTTAAAAAAATTAGCACGATCAATCAGAAACAGGAAATTTGATGTGAAAATATTTCAAAGTCACACACAACACAAAAACAAAAAAAATCATAAAAACCAATACGCACATAAAATTACAAAAACAAAAAACAGATAAACGTACATATCAAGTTTATAGAAAATTTTAACTAAACAATCAGATCAATCACACCAAGACTTGTTCATAATATACTGAAAGTGTCAAAGGCTAGTGGTTTTATATAAATGTCGACAATTTGATTTTCAATTGAAACATGATCCAATTCAATTTCTCCTTTGGATACAAGATCCCTTATGAAATGATGTTTTATATCTATATGTTTGGTTCTAGAATGTTGAATATCATTTTTTGAAATGCAAAAGGCACTGGTGTTATCACAATAAATTAGAATTATGCCTTTGTAAATCCTAAATCAATCAATTATTATTTCAACTAAAGAACTTGTTTCACAAAACTTCCTAAGGGAATATATTCAGCTTCAACAGTAGATAGGGCTACGAAATTCTTCTTTATACCGGACCAAGAAACTAAAGAATTTCCAATAAATTGACATATTCCAGATGTAATCTTCTTATCAACCCTATAACCTACAAAGTTCGAATCTGAATTTCCAATTATTTCAAATGTAGAGTTGAACCTAGGATACCAAATTCCTAAGTTCTGAGTCCCCAAGAGATATCTCAAAATCCTTTTCAGTGTTGTCAAATGTAATTCTTTTAGATCTGATTAAAATCTAGCACACAAACAAACACTAAACATAATATTAGGTCTGCTAGCTGTCAAATAAAGAAAAGATCCAATAATCCCTCTAAATTTCTTTTAATCAATAGATTTTCCATTTGGGTCCTTATCCAACTGAACTGAGGAACTCATAGGTGTACTGATAGGTTTAGAATTATCAATTTCATAATTTTTGAGGATGTTCTTAACATATTTCAACTGACTAAGAAATATTTCCTCCTCAATTTGCTTAATGCTAAAACCTAGAAAGTAACTTAAATATCTCATTAAACTCATCTCAAATTCACATCTCCAAATTTCTTCAAAAAGAGAGCGGTGTCCACACTTCCTTTTTCAAAATAACTATCAAGTAGGAAAATGCTCAACCTCTCATACCAAGCCCTGGGTGCCTTTTTCAATCCATATAATGCCTTTTTCAATTTAAAAATATGATTTCGGTATTTTAAATTTTTAAAACCTTGAGGTTATTCAACATAAACATCTTCTTGAATTACCCCATTTAAAAAGACACTTTTATCATTCATTTGAAATAATTTGATTCTTTTAAAATAGGCAAAGGCTAACAAAACCCTAATTGATTCAAGTCTAGCTATAGGGGAAAAAGTCTCCTCAAAATCAATTCCTTCAATCTGATTATACCCCTTTGCCACAAATCTAGCCTTATTTCTAATAACAACTCTTGAGTCATTCATTTTATTCTTGAATACCTACTTAGTTCCAACTACATTTTGATCCTTTGGCCTTACAATTAATTCCCAAATATCATTTCTCACAAATTAATTTAATTGTTGTTGCATTGCCAAAATCTAAAATTCATTCAAAAGTGTTTGATTTATATTTGTGGGTTTTATTATAGAAATAAAAGTAGAATGATTGACTTCTTTACTTAGTCCACGCCTAGTCATAACACCCTCACTAAGTTCACCTAAAATTAATTCTTTTGGGCGATTTTTAGAAAATCTCAAATCTCTAGGCAACAGATTTTCTATCTCTTGCTTTTCATCCAAAATAAATTTCTCAATCTTTTTGGAGTTATTTTTTAACTCATTCTCTTCCAAATTTGGCTCTTCCAAAATTACAAATTCATCAAATACAATATGTGTGGTCTCCTCAACTATCATGATTATTTTGTTAAATACTCTATAAGATTTTCCAACATTAGAGTATCCAAGAAAAAATCATTCATATGATTTTTGATCAAATTTTTCTAAGGTAGATTTTTCATTATTGTGTATGAACACCTTAAATCCAAAAACATGCAAATGTGACAAATTAGGTATTCTCCCTTTAAGAAGCTCATAGTGTGTTTTGTTCAATTTTGACCTGATATTCACCCTATTCAGAACATAACATGTAGTGCTTGCCGTTTTAGCCCAAAAATATATAGGGAGTGAATATTCTCCTAGTATGACTCGAGCGGCTTCTAGTAATATTCTGTTCTTTCTTTCTACTATCCCATTTTGTTGAGGGGTTCTAGGTGCAGCAAAATTATGATTAATTATTTTCTCTTTACAATAATCCTTAAAATTTTCATTTTGAAATTCACCACCGTGATCACTTTGGATTATTAAAATCTCATACCCTAATTTCCTCTAAATCCAAGTAGAAAAATCTCTGAACTCCTTAAATGATTCACTATTATGATATAAGAATTTAACTCAAGTAAATCTAAAAAAATCATCTACTATCACAAATCTGTATACTACCCCTCCTAGACTTACAGTTCTAATAGGTCCAAAAAAGATCTATATGTAAAATATTTAAAGACTTACTAGTTTTAGGATCCTTGTTGAACTGAAAAGAGGACTTCACTTGTTTTCTTATTTGATAAGCATCACAAAGGTGGTCCTTGATAAAGTCTAATTTTGGTATACCTCTCACTAAGTTCTTTTGGGTAATTCTTCTATGGTTTTTCATGCTATAATGACAAAGTCTCCTATACCAAAGCCATGACTCATCAGAAATAGTTTTCAAATAGAAAGCATTAGGAGTTTTTATATAATTTAAATCTAGCATAGAAACATTATTTACCCTTAAACAATGCAAACATCTTTACCATTTAGGCTTAATATGTAGAAAATAGGAAAACATTTTACACTGTATCATTTATCACATAGCTGGCTGATACTCAAAAGATTATACTTTAAGCCTTCTATAAGTAGCATATTTTCAATGAAAAAATTTTCTAAGTTTCCAATCATACCTAATCCAACCACCTTCCTAGTGGTGTTATCTCCAAGTGTAACCTGCCTACACTTCTGGCTTCCAGCAATATAAATTGCTTAGTGTCTCAAGTCATATGCTTTGAGCAACCGCTGTCCAAGTTCCAAATGCTCTCATGAGGCCTTGTATGAGAGCGTGCCGGCAAGACTATCAAATGCTAGACCTGTGAACCTAAATAAGTTTGGGTTCTCCTTTTGGAAAATTAAAACTAGATGCATGTATGCTATATCTAGGTTTATGCATCTTAGGTTTCCACACTAAATGAGTTTTCCTATCTAAAGTACATGTGTGTGCTATATGTCTAAACATGCCATAAGAATAACATTTGACTCCAGGAAATGGATTTCTGAATCTACTATAATTACTTTATTTCATCATGGGTTGTATAAATTTTGGATACAAAATAGGATTAGTAAAATTTTTAAGTGTTGATGGTTTTCTATTTTCCTCAAGAGCTTTTACTTCCAATTTAAGAAATGTGTTTAAATATTTTAACACGTTATTACTATAATTTAAATAATGCTCTTTATTTTTTGATTCATCCGTAAAATTCTTTAATTATTTTTTCAATTGAGCATAGGATGATTTTAAGATCTCATTCTCCTTATTCAAGTTATCAAATTCATCAAGTAAGCTCATATGGTTGTTATCTATTAATGAATGATCTTTCCTAAGGATTTCATGTTCTCTTTGCAGTTATTGTAATTCTATATTCATACTACCTTGCATTTTTTTTAACTTTCTATATGCATCATGAATCCTTTCAGAAACTTCTAAAAGTTCAGCATAGAATAAGTCACATATCTCTTCTTGATCTGACTGATCATGATTATCAGCCATTAAGCATAGATTAGTGACTTCCTCCTCCTTTTAAATTTTTGACGAATCCAAAGCTAAGTTCTTCCAAAAAGCTCTTTAGAATCTCTTCTTTCCCTTCTTCATGTTTAGTTTCTCCTCTACCTTCTCCTCGATGGGAGTGGCTTTTAGGTTTGGGTAGTCTGACTTTATGTGTTCAGGTTTCCTACATCATAGCAAATCACATCTTTTAAAACCTTAACATTCCTATTGAACTTACCTTTGTTACAGTGTTGGCATCTCTTCTGCTTTCTCTTTAGAAAGATTCTAAACTATCTAGTTATTAAGGTGATGTCAACCTCATCCTCAGGTTGCGATAGATTACCTTGTAACTTCTCCACTTTCAGTGCAATATTCTTCTCCTTTCACTGTTCACCTACATTAACCTTTCTTTGACTCACTCCTTGCTCGTGGGTAATTAGTAAACCAAGAATATTATCAATAAAGTAAGCATTCAAATCTTTAGATTATATAATTATAGTTATTTTAGCATCACATGTAGTAGGCAAATAATAAAGAATCTTATTAACCATTTCAGCGTTCGTTAGTTCCCTACCCAATGCATCTAAAAAAGTGACAATTTGAGTAAATTTTGTATACATTTCATAAATGGATTCATTTGGTTTCATGCAAAATAATACATAATCATGTAACAAGATATCCAGTCTAGATTGCTTTACTTCATTTGTCTCTTCATAAGTAATACAGAGTTTATCCCATATGTCATTTCCACTTTTACAAGTTTAAACCTACATGTAGTTTTCTAACAAAAGAAACTGTTTAAACACTTTACATTTAGTTATGCTAAGTCACATTATTATACAATCCATTCAGCAAAAGGTATATCAATTCTAATACCATCAACTAATCTAATTGGTTTTGTAAACCCTTCTTGAACTAAAATCCACATACGATAATCTAGTGACATGCATGTTTTCTAAAAATTGAAAGGGATCTTATCAAATAAAGGAGGACTAGTGATCGAATACCCTTTAGGTGTGTTCCGGTTTCCAAAAGTAGCCATACTCGGTTATCAAAAAGTAGTCTAAACTTATGATATTGAAATAAAGCTCTAATAACACTTATGATTGTTATTGAATTTAGAATAGGTTATTAAACCTAAGCTTATGTCTCAAGTCTAACCAAGAGGGGAGGTGAATTGGTAATTTTAAAAATTACTTCTTGGATTTTTTAGATAGAAAACTGATTAAAAATCTAATGCAAGTTAATTAAGAAATTTTAAAATAAAACTTTTCAATCATAATAGATAACTTACAGAAATTAAAGTAGCAGAAATAAAAATGACACAAAGGTTTATAGTGATTCGGTTAAACATGACCTACATCCACTCCCTGAAGACTCCCTCTTCAGGTATTACTCTATTACCAAAAGTGACTCGCCTTTTGCCCCAATGAAAAGGTAGAGAAGCCTTCACAAAATTCTCTTCTACTAATCCCTGGTGCAATAAAGAATCATTATAATTTCACACTCTCCAAGTGTCGACAGAGAACCGTCAGATAGTCACACTCTCCAAGTGTAAGTAGAGAACCTTCATTCTTTCATACCCTCCAAGTGTATGCAGTGAATCTTCATCTTTTCACACCCTCCAAGTGTTGGCGGAGTACTGGATCTTATTCGAAGATCTTCTCACGAGAAATCTAGAAAGACAAGAGGAAGAGTGAAAAACATAAATCACACTCTGAGATCCTTACCTTTGAGTAACCTTGTGAACCCTTCACACTTCACTTGCAAGAAATCTCTCTCAAATACTATCTCACACTTTCTCCTTCAATTTTTCTTGAATAATCACGCAGACAAGACTCTAAGAAGTTAGTTTTAGTGGATCTTTTATACAAAAGCATGAAAAACCATCCCAAAAACTAAAGTTTTTAATTTTCAATGTACACAATCATACAGTACGATCGTATATTAGTACATATGAATAGTTAAAATTTTGTTTCTATAAACCCATTGTGAATTGGTACAAAATAAGTTCATCTGATATGAACAAAAAACTTTCAAAGTTCATCTATACGAAATGTAGGGAAGAAATGAACAAGAATAGAAATAGAGATGTTCGTCCTGGTACGAACATAAATATCATCTCGTACGATCTTTGTCTGAGGACAAAATTGAGGCGTTCATCCCTATATGAAATTAAATAACATTCATATAATCTTTATCAATGGACAACATTCATCCATGTACAAAATTAAATATCATCCGTACGATCTTCATCTAAGGTCAAAATAGAGGTGTTCGTCCCTGTATGAAATTAAATATCATCCATATGATCTTCATCTGAGGATAAAACAGAGGCGTTCGTCCATGTACAAAATTAAATATCATCCATATGATTTATACTTATAAAAAATATTTTCCCTTTCTGTTCATTCAAATGCTCATTGGGGAAAATAACTAACCAGATTATCCCATACGAAGTGATGTCATACAGTATGATCAGTTTAAAAATATGAATTTTAAAGCTCTCCCCCGGTGTGTGTGTGTGTGTGTGCTTAGTTACTCAATTACAATCACACTCTCTCAGACTTAATAAAATTAAAAATATAGACTTCATTTACGATAAACTCTAAACTATTCTTGATTTGATGTCTTCAATAATCTGAAGTATGATTTTCCTAAAATATTAGTACACACAAGAACAAAAATAATACTTCCAAAATATGTTAGGAGATATAATAATCAAATCAATAATATTTGGAATCATCAAAAACATACAAGTTGCAAGAATATCAAACATGCAAAGAACCTATCTCAATAAATGCTATGGTAAAGACCCCTCGAGTATCTTATATTTACTCTATTGGGAACAAAAATAACAATTTGGAAGCTTCTTCTTCTTTAAATATGAAGCTGATTGTGAATAGGTTTGGTATGTCAAATCTTCCTAATATAACTCAAAATTCAATTTGTTTTGAAGACACTCCAATTGTTTGGATGAATGCTCATATGACAATTACTAAAAATAAGGAAAATCATGCTAAAAATGCAATAATGTTACCAAGTTAATTAATCCCTGGAATAGGCAACTTGACATCAAAATCAACTTTGCCAAGGATGAATCTATTATTACTAAAGATGGAATAGTAAAATTATTTGAACCATCAATTATGGAGGACTCTTAGAAATTGAAATTCTCAGTTGTGGTGAAGGTATTTGGGAAGGACATTCTAGTTCAGGTCATTGCTCAGAAGTTACGCAGACAGTGGAATCAGCTTGGAAAGACTCATATAACCATTTTGGGATTTGGTTGTATCCTTTGTTCATTCCTCTCTTCAGATTCCATGGAAAGTGTTTTATCTAGCGGTCCATGGTTTGTTAGTGGCCACATCGTGGGCATTGATAGATGGACTTCAGAGTTCTCTACATCTTCCTTGAAGGGGTTGATAACTCCTATTTGGATAAGATTACCTCATCTTCCACTTTTTTTGCTGGGATGAAACCAATGTTACACGGATTGCATCTATTATTGGAATTCCTCTCCTAAAAGATGGGAATATGTTCCAATGGAGTAGGAGAGAATTTGCAAGAGTTTGTGTTGGTGTAGATCTTAACAAGAAGTTTCCTTTGGGTGTATGGGTCCAAGGATTAAATGGTAAATTTTTTTAAAAAATTTGAATATGAAATGGTCTCAACATTTTGTTTTAAAAGTGGAAGAATTGGACATATGCTTGCTGACTGTGACTTGTCCTTAAAAATTAATACCACTGAGGTTATTCAAGACCATAGCATTGTAAAGAATGTTGCTAAAAACTCTAAAAATTTGGTTGAAGATAGAGAACTTGAATACGGACCCTGGATTCATGTAAATCGTGGAAGGAAGGGTAGAAGAATTGATTTGCAGAGAAGAGTTTATAAGGTTAAGGCATTGGTGGGAGAAATAGCACCTCAAAATATCATAAAAAATGTGAAAGGAATGGAAGTAAAGGAAGTATCTAAGGTTAGTCCTGTAGATGCAAAAATTATGAATAATGCTGATATTGTTCAACCAATTGAAAAACAAAATTCAATGGTGATTCCTAAAGTTGTGTATACTACTAAATCTGTAGAACAGCTAGTAGATGTTGATCCAAAAAATGTCTCTTATGTTAAGGAAAATATGTTCTAACTGCTTAGTTCAACTAATGAAGATGGTAATTTCAATAGTATTGCTGATTCCAAGGAGAAGGATAGAGAAGATAGAGAAGACAGAGTTGATAGGGAAGAAAGAGAAGAAGGAGAATCAATTAATTATATAAAGGATGGTGTAGATCCACCTATCAAAGAATTTGCATGCAATCCTAATGTGGTCAAATTCATGCTGCAAAAAGAATTGAAGTCCTTAGGTAATGTTAATTTATCCTCTAAAAATAGGAAAGTTGAACTGATTAAAAGGAGAGGTCGTGGGTTTGTGCCCACTTCTAATCCAAAATGAGTTCATTAATATTTTGGAATTGTAGGGGGGCTACGAAAGTGGAGGCCTCCTGTTACTTTAAGGAGATCGTGAATGATAATGATGCAATCTTTGTGGGTCTTCTTGTGTCCAAAATTTCATCTATAGATCCATTGGAGTTCAAAAGATTTATAAGAGACATGTGGGATTTTTTTTATTTCTAGCAATGGGATTATCTGGTGGAATTATGGTGTGTTGGAGATCAGACTTGGCTTTCTTTTCAGTGGTTGAAAAATTTAACCAGATAGTTGTGAGAGAATTGAACATTGCAAACAAAGGCATTTGGTTGATAGCTACAATCTATGGAAGTATAGATTGCTGTGAAAGAAGAATCCTATGGAACAAATTGGAAGCTTTCTCTACCTCAAAACTTTCTATGGTGATGGGCAGAGATTTTAACTACATTTTATTCCAATATGATAAAAAAGGTGGTAAAAAATTTGTCTTATTTCAAGGAGCTCAAGATATGTATTCAGTTATGAGAGATTGTGATTTCCATGAAATTGGTTTTATTAGTCCTAAGTATACATGGTGCAATAATAAAATAGGTAATGCACATATCTTAGAGAGGATGGATCGGTGCATTCTCAAGTGTGTAGCCTTAAATTATTTAGATGTGTAGGTGGTAAGGCACTTAGCAAGAATTGCTTCGGATCATAGTCCTATCATGCTTAGAATTTTTTCTCCAATACTGAATAGAAGAAAATTCTAAGATTTGAAGATGTTTGGTTATCTTATCCTGCTTCGCATTCAGTGGTATGGTTTTCTTGGAAGAAACCAACTGGTGGTAATGCTCTTAAAACCTTGAATAAAAAATTCCAATGATCTTTGAAGGCTTTATTTTTTTGGAATATAGCTAAGCATAGAAGTTTAACTGTGATGAAAGATAGTTTCAAAAAACAAAATCTTTAGCTCTAAGAAGAAGAATCAGTTGATGGTAGTTTTTTTGAACAGAAAATGATATTGTTGAGATCCAAGGTTCGGGATCTCAACTCTACTCATGGACGTCTATGCACTTGGTAGAAACATGGATCAAAATTGCAATGGATAAAAGATGGAGATGCTAATTCTTAATTTTTCTTGCTTCTACAATGGAAAGAAGAAATGGTAATTGGATCAATCAACTTAAAACTAATTATGGATTGCTATTGGAAAATCTTGAAGACATTGTAGAAGTCTTTATGGATTTTTTCAAAAACAAATGGAGGGAACGAGATTGTTTTTTGGAAGGTTGGCCGACTCCTTCTAAGAAGATTGAAGATGCGGAGTTCAGAATTTTGGATAGAGATTTTTCTAAGGAAGAAATGGAGGAGGTTATCAAACAACTTGTATTTAACAAATCTTCTAGAAGAGATGGAATCACATACTCCTTCATCAAAGCTTAATGGCCAATTATTCAAAATGACGTGTGGAGGGCTATCGATTATTTTTTCAAATATGGTTCGATGTGCTCTTCTTGGAAGGAGACTAATGTGATGCTAATTCCTAAGGTAAAAAATCCTTTATTACCTTAAAATTATCGGCCCATTAGTCATTGCAATTGAATTTATAAATTTGTGGCAAGCATGTTAGTAAATATAATGAGTTACTTATTTCCGATGATTATTTTGGAGGTTCAATATGCTTTTGTAAAAGGTCGACTCACATATGATCAAATTCTTCATGATCAAGAGCAATTTCATAAATTTAGAATTTCTAAATCTAAAATGGGATTGGTTTCTATCAAAGTTGATATGAAGCAGGCATATGATAGCATGTGTTGGCCCAAACTCAATCAAATTCTTGAATGGTTTGGCTTTCCTATCAAATTTTCCAAACTTATTATGGAATGTGTAAAGGATCCTAAGTTTTCCATTTTGTTCAATGGTATTAATTCAAATTGGATTGAGTCTAAATGTGGCTTTAGGCAAGGATGTTTGTTATCTCCTCACCACTTTATCATGTGTTCTCAATTGCTGTCTAAAGAGTTTTCTAGAAGAGGTGGTAGAATTGGTATGAAGATCTCATCGAATGCTCCTTTAATCTCTCACCTTATGTATGCATATGATATAACCATTTTTCAGAAGATAATGGTAAAAGCATGAAGAAAATTATTATCATTTCGACAAATTATTGTAATTGGACAGGGCAATTGATTAATTTAAGCAAGTCTTCAATGCTGTTTGGAAAATTAGTTAGAAGATGAACTGTTAGAAATTTATCCCAGATATTGAGGTTGAAGGTGCTTAATGAGCTGAACTTTTTGGGAACAAAGATTGCTTTGAGAATACTTGTAAGTTCAGATTTTAACAACTTGATTGAAAAAGCTGCTGGAAGACTTAATATGTGGGGTAATAAATTTATTTCACTTGCTAAAAAGTTAGTATTACTGAATGTTTCACTTCTTTATATACCTATTTTTTTATCTACTCACTCCCTTGTTCCTTTGGGAGTTTTGAACGAGTTAGATAAAATGTGCAAAAATGTTTTATGGAATAAGAGAGATGGCAGTTTTGGTATCCACTATATTGCTTGGGATATATTGTGTAAATCGAAAAATAAAGGGGCTAGAGGGGTGTAGTCAGTGCTGGGAAGAATAGGCCCATTGAGGGACAAATTTGCTCTTAATTTTATTATAAATCCCTCATCTCTTATGAATAGGATATTAATTTCTAAATATGGTTATGATCTTTAGAGTGGTGGGTGTACATGCAATTACTCCTCAACATGGAAAATTATTTTGAATGGAGCAAAATTTTTACATCCTTTAATGAGATGGAGAATTTGTAATGGTCAAGAGGTGAATACCACAAATGATGTATGGATTTAGGACAAAAGTATTGATAGATGGCCAATTTTTACTTCATTTTCGGATTAATATTCTTCTACACCTTTAGTGTTTATTTCAAATGGGGAATGTAATATAGAGAATCTGAAATAATGCTTCAGACTACAGCTTGAAGATTTAATTCGCCTGGTTCCAATTAATTTTGAAGTTGATAAAGATCATTTGGAGATGACTATAAAATGCTTAGGAAAATTAGTTGCAGCTTTAGCTTTTGAAAATTTTTTTGAAGATGATATGGAAGACTTTTATTGGAGCTGGATAAAGAAATTAAAATTAATGCCACAAGTTGAATTGTTTTGGTGGCGTCTGTGCAAAAATGTTATTCCATCAAATTGGTATCTGCAACACAGGAGAATAATTGATTATGCTAGCTGCCCGAGAGGATGTGAAGGTGTTGAAAATGCTGAACATGTAGCAGTGAACTATGTAATGATCAATAAAGTTCGTGAGAAGCTTGATGCTAGGAATTTCCTGCTACATGTTTTTAACTCTCTAGATGAGTGTATGACTATATTGCGTAATCTTGCGATGATGAATCCATTCATTGGGAATCATTATTTTTCTTTAGTTTTTTTTTTTATTGGAAAAGTATGAATAAAATTGTTCATGGAGATCATGAAGATAGTTGCTCATTTATTACAGCTAATGCTTTAAACTTAGCAGTTGGCTCTTTTCAAGATAATCCAATAGAGGAGAACTGGGAAGCTAATCAACATGAAATGTTGGGTCATTCCTCTTAACTTCCTCAACCTCCTGGTTGGATTAAGATCAATGTTGATGCTTCTCTAAATGCAAATAATAAAGCCGGTGTAGGTTTAGTATTCCGAGACTACAAGGGACGCTTCTTCAGGGCATTTGGATTTAGCTGTATCCATTGGGATAGTGCGCAAGTTGAGATACTATCCATTCTTTCTTTGAGGAATTATGTTCAAGTCTGGATGTTTGATGCAAAGGGTGTTGTGAGTGAAGGAGATAATCAAAATGTTATATTACTTTTTTAGAAGGTTCTTTAGAAAAATTTTATTTCAGAAGAATTTCTAACTCCTAAGGATTTAGATTTTCTTAAAGGCTTTAAACAAGTTCTATTTCATTTTTCTAGAAGGGATTGTAATAAGTTAGCTAATTTATGCGCTAACTTTGCTCTTTTTTCTTATTTTTGTTTGTCAAGATGCTAGTGGTAATAACATTCCTCCTTTTCTAGAATTATTGAAGGAGGAATCAATTTGTACTTAGTAGTTTGAATAAATTGCTTTTATGCACTCTATTTAAAAAAAGAAGAAATTCCATTATAGACATAACATCATAAAAATTTACAAAAAAAACTTGAAAAGTCATCTGGTGGTGCAATGCTTGAAAGAATGGAGCCGCAATACCCTTAAGCTAATTAGCACCTTAGTGTTGAAACTTTTGCTCCGCTGCAGCGCTCTCTGATGTGTATCAGTTACTTCATAAAAAGTTGTGTCTCTTAACTAATAGAATGTGGACTTTGGAAGTTACAACTGCAATGCCACGACATTGTGGAAATTTATGCATTGCGGTGCCAAAGTACAAAAATAGCACCATGGCGTAAAAAGCTATGGCATCGTGTCATTTGAAAAAATTGAATTCAACATTGCTGAGAGAACTTTGTAACAACATGATGTTGATAATGTTATGGTTCTACCTATATTACCACTGAATCTCATACAAACAGAGAACTCGGCACTACAATGCCAAAATTGGGGAGACTCAGCAATATTTAAAGTTGCCCTGCAACATGTTCTATTAAATGTCATGGTGTTGTATGTTTCTTAGAATTTCTACCATTTCTTAGTTTTTCCTGCACAAAAATAGCTAAAGTAACACATTTTCACTGATATAATATATATATATATATATATATATATATATATATTACACTAATCAAATTCTCCTAAGTTTCAGCTCTTACTTATCCTCAAGTAAATAAAGAAATATGTAATTTAGTTTAATCAAATAACCAAAATAAAAATTGATTATTTAAAATTTCTAAATTACTGGATAATTTATCACGGTCTGTAAGTAGTTGAAATAATATAGTTATAGTTATACTTTAGAAAAAATTAATAATTTTCCTAACTAGTCGTCCTGCTTATTGCTTAAATTGAATTCACATGTTATAAATATAGTCACTGACTTTAGAATTCTTATTTGAATAATGTAACTTAAGGATTGTATGTGTTTATAGTCAAAATTTAAAATTTCTATGTTTACCAATATTTTTACTAATTCTCCTATTTTATCCTATATTAATTTAAGTATAAGATTGTAATCAAACTCTAAGCTTTTGTTTAATACCAAATCTTTTACTCCCATTTTTTTCTTACTTTTTCTTCTTTTCTTTTTAAAACTTTTCTCTCTTTTATTTTTATAGAGTACAAAGTTATTGATTTGTAATATTCATTTTGCTTACAATCTTAATGAGTTTAATGTAAGGAGTTAACAAGAATACTAATTAAAAATTAATGTTATATAAGATTTTCAATTTTATTCTACTCATATCTATTCTTTAAACTTAATTATTCATCTTTAATTGAAAGGTAAATGTATAAGCATATAACCTATAAATTCAAGTTAACTCAATCATTAAAATGATTTAAGCTAGTAAAGTAATAATTTTTCCAACCTATGAATTTTAAAGCAATTCTCATTTAAACTATGATATATGGTTTTTTTATTATACTAATTTTACATAAATTGTAATTATCATTTTTATAAATGTTTACTAAAAAATAAAAATACAAAGATATTAATTGAAGACAGTATAAAAATTTAAGCATTAATTAAATTTAATCAAATGAATATAATATAACACATAAATAATCGTAAATAACATGTATTTTCATTTGAATGATAGAAAAGTACAAAAGATGGGATACATATAACAAACAATAACACAAGGTAAAAGATTACTAGTGCATAAATCACCACTCAAACCATCATAATGTATGCCAAAAGACAAAACTCCAACCATTACATCACTCAATCTTTCATACAGAAAAGTCTAAAAAAAAAAAAAAAGAATTTACACACATATAAAAATTCATAGAATATGAAAAATCTATATATTCATATTAAACATTTTTCCTAATCTAAATTCCTCTCATCCGTAAAGTTCCAATATATGATCATTATCATTGAAAACTAGAAAAACCTATTTATCTTGAGTTCCTATGGCACCATTAGGATATATTCTAATGATAGTAAAAGGGCTAGTCTATCTAGATTTTAGTTTTAGGTGGAAGTATTTCTTCCTATACTAAAAAAACAAGACATCATGACATAGATAAAACTTATGATCTAAAACTCAACATAGATGCATTTTCTTCATCTCTACATTAAAGATTTTTGTATTTTCATAAAATTCATTTTTTAATCTATAAAGTTTATCAACTAATGTAGATCTCTAGATGTTTAGAATTGAGAAGGAATCTTCATTCTTTAAGCATACTTCACTTCTTTTTAAGGATGAAAACTTTTGTTTATATCCACCCATTACTTAATTAAAAACTAGAAATGAAAGGATGACAATACCAAATACTGCACTTTAAAAGGATTGATCAGGATATAAAATAACTTATTTAACTTGCCATTTTTATTATGTTCATAAGCGTAGAAGTGCAAAAAATTGAATTTTAAACTACAATGGCATGACCAAGTGCATCAGTGCTATGAGCCGAATTGTGGTGTTCCCTTCACTCTCCAAGTTTTTTTTAAATAACCACTACTAAATCTAATTTATTAAGAACACACCAAATTAAAATATGGGCTTCCTCCCATTCAATTCTAAATTTATAGTCTTCAATCAGACTAGCCTAGATTTCATAATTTGGTTGGGATATATTGCTCCCAATACTAAAATGATTATCACTTGGATCTTTTTCTTTTTTCTTTGGGCTGATTTTACTATTGCTTGGCAATGACCCAATTGGTCTACTACTGTTGGAAATTACAAGCATATTTTATTGGATTTCCAAATTTTATTAGAAGTAGCTTAATTTTGCAATTGAGTTCTTAACTGTATCACTATATTTTCTACTTCCGAACAAATTAATTTTATTGAATCCTATATTATATGCTGCTCTAAAATTAACCGCAAGTTACTAAAGATTGTTCTAATTTACGTCTTGATTATTTTAGCTAGAATTCATTCAATTGTTCCCTTCATTATTATTTGACCAATTAAAATTTAAATGATTCCTCAAACCTTTATTATATTCATTGTATGAAGGATTATTTTATATTACAATCAAATTAATTTTTAAATCCCTTATATATTATTATTTCTAATTGACTTGTGATCTCTAAATTCATAGATAATTCAGTTTCAAATTCTATATTTTTTTGTTTTTGTGCTTAACTTCTTAGAAATAAATATGGCTTTTGCAATCAAAATTGTTAAAGCAACATATTCATATACTCCGGCTACTCTCTTAGGATTTACATTATTAGTAGGCCTCTGGAAATTATTAGTAGCCATTTCCACTATTACTTTATATTCTTCCTCAAATGGCTTAGACATTAAAGATCCTCTAGCTATAGTATCTATTTTATAAAGGATCATACTAATCCATTATAAACTGTTTGAATAACTTACCAATCAAGTAAACCACGACGAGGGCATTTTATCTCCCAACTCTCATAATTCTATTCTCCTTCAAACTGGGTGAAAGAAGTTATATCATTTCTAAGTCTAGTAGTGTTTGATGGTGAAAAATACTTAGCAAGAAACTTATGTGTCAACTCATTCTAAGTTATTATAGATTCTGGGGGTAAAGAATTTAACCACATCTTATCTCTATCAATTAGAGTAAATGGGGAATAACATAAGTCTAATAACATCTCCACACTCACCATTATACTTAAATGTTAAAAAAAATTTTTAGAAACTACCTAAGTGTAAATTGGGATCTTCAACAAAAGTTCCCCTATATTAGGAATTTTGAACCTTTTAAATTATGATAGGTTATAATTCAATGTTTTTTAACTTGCATTGTAGGTGTACTAAAGCTTTGATGAATTCTATCTACTAAAGGGTTAGCATAATCCCTAAGAGATCTAGATTGATCTTGATCTAATACAGGTTCGTTCTACTTCACTAACTTTTTAGTATTATGAACTTTTTGAATGGTTCTTTTTATTTTAGCATCACATAATAAAAGTTTCTTTCTATGTTTGTAAAGCATGCAACAATGAATATGCAATGAACAAATTAAATTAAATTTAAAAGTAGGTTTAACTATATAATTAGTTCAACAATATAGCTAAAATTTCCAAAAAGAAAAATATTTCCCTCGTAACGGCGCCAAAAAAATTGATGGGAACTTTAGAGTGAACTTTTGAAATGTTGAAAAATATAGGGCACTATCTCCCCTTAAAAACTCTTAGATTTTCTTTGATAAAAACAATAACAAACCCTACTTAATATTTGTAAGTATATGTGCCAAATGAAGTAATAAAGTGATAGAGTAGAGTGTCGAACCTATGAGGAAATATGCTTACCTGTAATAAACTACTATTATTATTATAAGAATTATCCTAATGAAATAAAAATAATATTTATGTTGATTTTTCCACTGAATATAAAATTTTTAATTAAATCATTTTGCTTATCTTTCCTAATGACTCTTTAAGGTAATTTAATTCAGAGCACATGCATACCAAGATCTCTGTTAACCTTGTTATGGTGAAGAGGATATCTATAAACCTCCTACATTTATAATGCCTCCTTAAGATCCTTGAATATTTTACATCCTTTGTACAGTCATGTATACATCCTATCTCAATATTCCAGGATATTATCATATTCCTCCATCGAGGCAATATGTACGTTATATCTTTACTTTGTATATGAACACTATATGCATTACATAAGTAGTGTGATAATATTAAAAATATCTTTTAACAGTTGTAGAATAAGTGTCTTCATTTGTACTTAATAAATATTTTAGATCATCAATTAAAAAATAAAAGAATTAGCCAGACGTAGAATGAATAACCAGAAAACATATTTTTATTAAACAGATCATGAAAGATTAAAAATTTGAAGAGAGGGAAATCACATGGATGGATAGAAGTATCTCATCTGCACTCATTCATTTAATTTATAGAGTTATGTCAAGATATATAGGCTAAATACTCCAAACGATTGTATATTGTATTTCCCTAGCCTCCCTTAGAATATTCTCAAAGAGGGAATTAATAAAGTACTATAAAAGTACTAAATTTACATAAGTGACTGAACTCTATTATAAACATAACATCATAACTCTTTATAAGAAAAAAACAAAAAGCAATTTGTGTTGCGGCATTTAAAAGAACGGCGTTGCGGTGCCTCTGAAGTGAACTAGTGCCTCTTGCAAATAAAGAACAAGGTACAACAATGTTAGAATTGGGTTATATAAAAAGTAGCACTATGGTGTTGTTTAGTTTGATGGCACATCAATGTAGGCTCCTTTGAATTTTTGCAAATTTTGAGTTTTTCCTTCATAAAAATAAGTAAAAAAATAAATTTTCACTAAAAATATGATACAAAAAATAATATGTAATTTACACTTATCAAAAATGCATAATTTACACTAAAGAAAATGTAATGGAATTTAAGAAATATAAATTGGCATATAAAAGTAGTAACCTTGTCTAATCTTTGTGTAATATTTGGAAACTAAATATAACACATTTTAGTGGATTATTTTATTGTAATTTCTTCTATAAAAGGATAGTTTGGATAAAATTTTACGTTATTTTTTTGGGTGTCAAGAATCAAAGAAATATTTTTAAACTTAATATTGAATGTACAAATAAGAAATTATTTCTTAAAAATTAATGAAATGAAAAATAAATATAAATACAAGCATTGAGAAGAAACAATAACTTAGAGTAATAGAAACTTTAAAGACAACTGCCAACGGACTTAGGTATGAGAAGTTAAATGATGATGTGATTTAATCAAACAGAAATAAAATATGTAAGACAACTAAATATCATTGACCAGTTAATATAATAAATTATACAAAGTACATGTTGAAGATAGCTACTGATGACTTTTAATACAATACATGAGAAGTTAATTAAATGATGTGACTTAATTAAATAAAATATCTACTATATTAAATAGTTAATAAATGTGAAGAATTAAGTAAATATCTAATTAATGAAAACTTTTAGTGCATAGTTTTGATAAAATTCTGTGTATATAAATGATTATTCATTTATTTTTATGAAAGGCATAATTAATATAAAACTAAAATAACAATGAATGTCCATTTTTTTTGTTATTCTTTATTTTGTTGTTGTCAAGTTTGGCTTCTAGTTCTTTATAATAATCGACATTCATTGCCTTCAAAAGATTTTGAATCTAATTTTGTTCGTGAGTCATACTTCAAAATTACTTTAAGATTAGCACTAAGAAAAATGAGAGAGAGAGAGAGAGAGATTTAGAGCGATAAGTGAGAAGCTTTATAATTGCTCATTGCTAAAAATAGAGACTAGCAGAAAAGCAATTATGCTTTAAGGCTTGCCTAGTGATAACTTATTTACAGGAAAGAATAGGGGTAATACAACATATAAATGTTATATTAAAGGAAATAATTATTATAAATTATGACGTAATCAATTATTTCCATAAGAAAATATATTCTGATTATACATAATAAATTGTATTTGACACAAATTAAGAATTTCCAAATAAGCAGATCTGCATGATGTCACTAACAAGCTTTGCATGTGTTAGCAAATTTCCAACTACTAGTCATGTTGGACGCTTTGAAAGAGTGTGCCTGATCAGCTTATGGGATCTAGTCTAGTGGCAAGTTCTCCAGATAATCTCATGATGTTATAATCCTATATTGTTGTTATGTACTCGTTAGTAGGGGAAACTTCTTCAAGCTAATTTAAATTCTAATGTGGCATAGTTTCTATTTTGATTTGATTTAAATGACAAATGAGACAAATTTCTTATAGTCATTTAAATTGACTCTAACTCGTCCCAATTTATTTTAGGTGTACATAGTTTATTCCTACAAATGCATCGTTGATGTGATTTTAAACTTATTTTATTATTGATATAAGGATTCCTCTTCATATTTTTTTTAATCACGTTAGATGTAGATTAAAAATCATATGTGTGTTATGAAAAATTGTTATTTGGTTGTTATATATATAATGTGTGTGTGATTTAGTAATACAATTAGACTTTCATTTTATTAATAATTTTTTTAAAAGATCATAGCTACATGCGCTTGACACACATTTAAATAAATGAATAAAAAGTATGATCTTTACTTGTATTTTATACTTGTGGATATAAAATATATATATTTAGTGTTACACTATTTCTTTGAAAAATTTTCAATCCATATTCTAATTTTCAATTTTTTTAATACAAAAAAATTTATGGTAACTTTAAATTTGTAAAACCATTCAAATATTTTGTAGGTATCAAATAAGTTATCACTAGCTCACTTGCCCTTAACAACTTTGATTCCAATAGCAACAAAGAGTTATTTCTTACCTTTCATAAATATCTTTTTTTATACACAAGAAAAGCAAGACAAATTATGTAGATAAAAGGCAATAAGATTTTATGTATAATACTGGTTAGAGATGGAAAAAACCATTTGGCCTTATCTTTTAGTTTTGATCCAATTGCCTTGCTTTGAAGTTGAAATAGTTCCTTTTTCTCTATAAATAAAGCTAAAGTGATAAATCTCTTTTAGGGCACATCAAGCTCTCATTCTTGAAACTAACTTTATCATTATTCAATCCCCCAATTAATTCCCTAAGTATACCTTTTAAATGGTTGGGTATCATACACAGATAAAGTTTGATCAAATATCCTTAAATATGCAATCAATGTTGATTAATGTTAGTAATACATACACATCTTGAGGAGTAGCACAAGCTGATAACATCAGTAATCATATAGAACTCCATCCACCTCACTCACTATAACTTGATGGAGTTGGAGAAAACATTTAACAAATTTTTCAAGATACACCTAGATGATTATTGGTAAATGTTTTAAGAGAAATCAAATTAAAAGGATCCTCTTACTTGATAGTTCAATGTAGAAGGCTAAAATTAAGGGTATGATCCCACTCCAATGTGAGTACAAATAATATAATTCAAACTTAATAATGCTCTATTTATAAAGATATATAGCTAAGGCTAAGTCTCCCAAGTTCAAGATTAATAATCTAGAATATTATCATGTTAAAACTAACTCTACTGACCATGTCTTATATTTTGAGTATATTACATTACTACTTGATTCAAATAATGCGTAGAATGTCAACTATTCTTAAAGACATTTAAGTACTTAAGCCATCAATGGTTTGTTTAACTTCCATTAGACCTAGTCACCTTGTTCACTGAGTACAAATGAATATTTATCACTTAGTTTTCTAATTGATAAATGTAAATAATATTACTTTATGTGTTAGTTTGTTAGTAAAAATATTTTATTTTAGTTGCATTTGTGCAAAAAAATATAGGAAGTTTATAAAAAATTCAAGTATGGTATAGTGTCGTGGCATTGGACACAATACTGTTGCAGCACCATCATTGACGGCACTAAAGCGCTGAAATATGGACATGGCGATGCCCAATATCTATTTGATAATGTCACAGTAATGGAGAATTTAGCATTGCAAATCCGAACCAAATATCCCAATGCCGCAACATCGTAGGAGTCAACGTCGTAAATCCCATTATCTATCTAGAAAGTACTGCAATGTAAAACTCTAGTATCGCTAAGTTAAGGAAGTGTCATGTGGAAATCATAACGCTCAACTGTTTGTATAAATTTAGTGCTTCTAGGAAGCAACCTATATATGTGTTATATTAGTATAAATCATGTGTCTTGATTTGAATATTATTTAATTTTCAACACATATTTTATGTGCTATTTATCATTCATATGAAAAAATGTTTTTGAATTTTTCATTGTGTTTTTTTACATATTACCAAATTTCTTTCATACTTAAATTATATTTGTCCTCCAATTATTATTATATTCTTATTATTTAATTAACCTTTACAAAGATGATAACAAAAATTCTGAGAAATTAGGATAATAATAAAACCCAAGATCCTACATTTAATGAACTCTTTTTATACTTCATAGGTTGGAAATACTAATTCTTATCTCACTCAATCATTTGAGTTATTTTCTTACTTTAAGTTTATATGGTACAGCTCTATGAATTTGAAATTTTATCTAACCTAAAGATGTAATTATTAATCTCTTCAAATCCATACTTTAAAATTATTAAGACTACATTAAAATCCTAAAAAAAAGCTGGTAGTAGAAAACATTAATTATGTACTGCATAAAAGAAAATTGAAGAACAACTATAAATAATTTTTTAAAATAAAATGACGAGTATATTAAAAAACTAGTATCAATGAAAGCATAAGATTGGAAATATAATCTTATACAAAACCTATAAAGGATATGATGAAAATTTTCTAATCTAAGGGATGGTGAAGAAATTAAAGCATAATTATAACTACAACCATATCCAATTATTAAAACTATATTATTCACTTAAACATTCAAACTTTATAGATTAAATAAATAACTTATAACATTAAATTAGGTAAACACAATAATGATTTATTAGGTTTAACTTAGTATTTTTCCAAACTAGAAATATAGCTTTGATTCATTTTTACTAATTCTAGACAATGGTGTATTATCCTATATGTTTGTAAATTTAGATTATTACTTTTTATTTTGGTTAATAACTTCATAAAAGTTTTAAACTTTTATTTGCTTGAGGACAAGCAAGAGTTTATGTTGGTGAAGATTTGAGAAGTATAAATAATGTTATATTTTATGTGTTAATTTATTGATGAAAATATGTTATCTTTGTTTTGTTTGTGTAGTAAAATACAAGAAATGGGCAAAATACAACACCACTATGTAGCCATGATTGACATCGCTAGAGCACACAAATATTTATGTGTCATCACACATAATACCACCATGGAGTCATGATTGACTTCATCGGAGCACCTGAATATTTATGTCATGGTGTTCAGTATTTATTTGACTGTACCATGGGTCAGTGGATTTAGTGCCATGAAGCCCAACCAATTATCCAATCATTGCTACATCATACAAGTCAATGTCGTAAAGCCCAATCTCTATCTACAAAGCATTGTGGCATCAAATTCTAGCATTGCTAAGTGAAAGGAAGTGCTAAATGGGAATAAAAATGCTTAAAAATCAGTAGCACCATGATGTTATAGTTATACCTATTTAGGGCATGATCAATTAGCGAAGTGAGACCTCAATTCAATAAGTAGCGGGTCCATGTCAGCAAGCACTGTAGTGGAGAAAACCTTCAGTGTTGTGGCATTAGATTCTTTTATGGGTGCCACGGTGCAAGCGTCTAGAACACCACAATGCCAATATCTATTTTTTGTACCTTTTTTTAAATATTACTTTTGTAATGTTGGTAGAGGAGTTAAGTAAATTGTTTAATTTCAGTTTTTATAGTACTTCTCTGATTTTTTCTTATAGGTAAAAACTATGGGAATTTAGGGACATACTATATACATTTCATAATAGTATTTGGTTTATATTTGTGGAAACAACTTTGTATGTTTAAGGAGGATTGTAGAGTAGAGCATTACACCATTCAATGATTTCTTTTATGCTATACTTTCTTTCTTTTATATAATTAATGAAAATGAATCTGTTTCACTTGTTCTTTATGTCTGGCTAAATTCTTTAGTTTTGGATTGATGGTGTACATGAAATATTAAGTACTGATGAGTTCTCTTCACCAATCATTTCATGATGTTTTTAATATACCATGTATTTATTTAATGCATTTAGTGGCCATATATATAGTTTATATTATGTGTAATGTGGAGCCTAGGAGTTGGAAATAAGGCATAACTAGGTATGTTGGATTGGTATAATGTAACCATAGGAATAATGCTTGTAATTTATTTAATTTATAGAAACAAATTATCATGAGTGGTTTTAACAATGCACTCTTTACTTACTCTTCTTAAATTTTCATAGGGTGACATACTATGGGAGTTTAGAGTGGTATTTAAGTTGAACGAGTTTAATCTATCATTTATATATTTACTCTTTAATTAGTGGTCGATAAAGTATACACTCTGAATGACATTAATATAAAAGAAAATCTTTAGGGAGCATATTGTGTTTACATTACATCAATCTAAAATAATTTATCCCAATAGTATTTCAATTTTTTATTTTAAATTAACTTATTAAATCTCCACATAACTTTTTTTTATTGAGTAGGATAATTATTCTAGTTGAAGTAGACAATACTAATATTTGTAAGTAAATATTCTTCCTTATGGGATCGATACTCGACTCTATCTCTATATTACTTAATTAGGCATATTTACTTATATATATTTAGTGGGATTTTTAAAATTTTAATATCAAATAAAACCTAATCATTATTTAAGGATTGATGGAGCCCTAAATAAATTTTATAATTTTTTAGGTTACTCCTTTGCTCCCCATCAAAAATACCTAGAAGCCCTTAAAGAACTCACAAGCTCATTTATTAGAAGTGCCAAAAAGTTAAGCGTGGTGTTATAAGGTATCATTATTTGGTTTAATAGGGAGATCTTGGAAGTGAAAAAGTTAGAACTCTAGGAAGCTCATACTATCTTGACACAAGTTCTAAGAGAAGGCCTCTACTATTTTACTCTCCTTCTATAGCAACCCTGAATATTAGTTACACGACTCACACTAATTGAAAGTAATATCAATGTAGAGGAGTAAATCTTAAGTGTTGAGGCACCCTTGATCACTCAGCCTAGAGAACTAGCCTTAAGGTGATTAGCATTAAGGCCACTAGTGTGAAACGAGTTAACAAAAACATCGAGCCACACCCATCATTATTTTACCATTATCCTAACTAGCTAAGCACAACCTTCTAGGATAGGCTACTCAAGATCACTATATAGCCTTGTCCAAGAATGAAGGAAGCAATTTGATTCATTAGCTCATTCCATGAAAAAGGTTATGCTGTCAACCCACCAATATCCCACTATAACTCCCAAATGAGTATTATTGGGAAAACTTAACAAAGATTTTCAAAATAAAGGGCTTTTAAGTGTACATTACCCTTCAAAAGGAGTTCCCATACACAAGATTCCTCTAAGCATTACATGTTTTTATAAGGACCATGATCTATATGTAACATTATAAGTTTGTGAAAGTCCTTATCAAGGTGGAAAAGGAGAAGGAATTTATTATCGTTTTTGACCCTTGTTGAGGCTAATAATAAGGTACTATTAAGGACTATGTTAAAAAGCCCATGTCAGCTTACATAATCCACAATTTAGAGGTTATACTTGCAATCCTTGTTGGGGATAGAGTTGAGTCATTAATAGTGTTATGTTTCAAAAGACAATAATGAGACAAGGCAACAAATATATCGCATAATAGGAGCTAGTTGCCAAAATCCCCCATGTCACTTTTACTTAAATAAAAAGATCTATGAGTTTAACTTTATATAAATATTATCATTTTACTACCCAACAATTTCTAAAATGCAAACTTCCTGATCAAAATAAGGATTCCTACAAATATATTTTGTTAAATTTACTTTTTATTAAGTAAACTTTCATAAATCTTAACTTACTGCTACCTTTGGTCCCCTTTATAGCTCCTTAGGTGAAGATATCGAAATTGAAGGTGCTATCTTCATGTTAATCAATTAAGTTGTGTGCAAGTATAATTACATTATGATGGTTGACTTCATCATCTTGGATTTCCAAAAAAACACATAGTATAATCTTTATGAGACCTCTCTTGAATACCTTTTGGGTCATCCTGTCAACTTATCTTGTGGTAGTTATGTTCACAATATGCTATGGTAAGATAGTACTATGGGGTGAAATTATTATTCAAGTGTGTACTACTTGAAGTATATGTGGAACATGGTGACTTCTTCAAACAAAATACTACAACTAGAACTACATCAAGTACTATGGCAAGAAACCACTAAAGTAGCGGAGGAGGAGTAAATAGTGAGAGGTATATAAGTAAAACTTTGAGAACAAGCACATCATTTAACCTAGCACATCAATGTTAGCTCATTCAAACCATTAGTTAGATGTCTTTATATAGAGGGTAGTAGAAATGTCAAGTATTAACATTAAAGACACCTACCACTAGTTAAATGTTGAGGAAGAAACATGCATATTAAGAAAGAAATATGGAAAGCCATTAGCATTCAACTACGATAATAAAAGAAATGGTTCGAAAATTATCGAATACAAACTCTGTTTGAGATATGCAGTACCATAATTGGTTATGAAATTTTATTATGGCTCAGTAGATAAATAGTATGTTAATGTTTATTAATTTCATGAATTTGAACTCATTATGCCACGAGAATGGGTATGCATTTTCTAGAATTTACTCAATGGTAGGCTTCATATTTTGATTACAAAGTATTCTTGCTTCCTTCTAAATTATCTCCATGTTAGAATACACCATAGTGACTTCAAAAAAATATTTTTTATCATATGGAAAGGCCATTATTACTACAAGGTGATGCCACTTTTCTTGAAGAGTGCAATGGAAACTTATTAATGAATGATAGCTTTAGTGTTCTAGAAAAAATGGATGAAAAGTTGAAGTATAGAAGATGCTATTTTTGGTGAAATTTACTTCAATATAGAAAGATATATGAAATATAAAGGTGTCATTTAGCAAACTCAAAGGATAAAGCATGTGACTTAACACCTTAAGTTACTAGCATAGGTTCAAGTAGGTTCCTTGGATTCGTTATAAGTCATAAGGGCATCATAGAAAACCTAGATAAGATTAAGGTAATCTAGGAGTTGTCATCATCCAAAATGATTGAAGACATGAAATAACTTTCTATGTGAGTTATAGAGCTAAATCAATTCATGTCAAAGTTAGGGAAATGGTGCATACCCTCCTTCAAAGTCTTGATAAGTACTAAGAGGTTCACTTGGAGTGAAGATTAGAAAATAGCCTTTCAAAAACTAAAACTCATATATTTATCACCACTGCTCTAATGCATGAGATCAGGAAAAGAACTACTATTATACCTTAGAGTCACGTAAAATTACAAAAGCGCAATGATAAATTGAGAAGAAGAAATTGATGGCTATTTTATTATGTTTCTGAAAGGTGTTGAGTAGAGGTATCCTATCATGCCAAAAGTCATATTATTTTCATATCATTAGCCTTAGGATTAGAACTTTACATCCTAGTTCATACCATTTTAATTCATCACTAACCACACTCTCAAGGTTATACTAACAAAATTTGATCACTTTTGAAGATCACGTATGTTGTTAGTGGTGCTAAGTAAGTTTTAGAGCTCTAATGCATCAAGGATGGCAAATAAGGCACGCATACTCATTGTTTTTTTTTGTGGACCAACAACCCATACATTAATTAATATGGGTTCAACAAGGCTAATCTTACACTTAAACTTGTGAATAATAATTAATAATAGAAAAGGAAAGTAAAATGTGTGCAATAAAGAACTAAAGAAATATCTCCTTAAGGTGAAATTAGTGATCAACAAGTTTTAGTACTAAAAAATAATATAGCACCCGATGGAGCATAATATACTAACCAAACTACTATGAAAGTAAGGTAACCCAGAAGGGTAACATATGAGTTGGGTAGACCTATATATAAAATATATTATCGCAAATATAAATAGTAGTAATTATTATAAAAAAGAATAATTTAAAATGAAGACCACATATTACATCATTATTATATACAAGTTATTTTAGAGGTTAATGATCTCTCTTAACTTGCATTAAGGAAGATAAGATGAGAAGGAGAACATACTCAAAGAAATACACTTTTGTATTTATAAAAGTTACTCAGTAGGAGGGACACTATTAGGGTTAGTAGAGTGACCTAAATAATTATGAAAAAAGTTTAGAGCTCAATTAATCTCTATTGGTGAAAGTTTTGAAAAAGTGATTTTGAAAGCATAATATTATTTGGGGAATTTATAGTCTCAAAATCAAATGCCTCTATATAAATAATATGTTGCCCCTTAAAGGAAAAGATATTGTTCACTAACAAGTTTAGATAATTAAACTGAAAGTTGTCATCCCGATTGTAGTAGTTGAATTTGAATAAGAATCTCATATGATCTCGAAAATTCATAATACAATTTTATCAAAATTCAACCACTATAGTCCTAATGGGAGATAATTAATTTCATATTCCAAATCACAATATTGAATGATACGTCTATCTATGGGGAGAAAATATCACTTATTATCAATTGAAGGAATATGATGAAAATAATCATTGTCAACTTTATTTCCCCAAAGAAGATTATTTTAAGATTTGAAAATTGATTTTGAAAAGGTAGATATGGATACTAAATCTCCTACGAGCGCAAGACCTCATAGTTAATTACATCGTAAGAAACTAATGTCTCCTCTATAAACTCTCAATTAAAATAATGGTGAATTATTGTTTGAAGATTTTGTAGGAGTGATGTCAAAGGGGATGAAATTGGAATTTCAAGTTGGATTGAAATAAGATTAAGAACTTATTTTAGGGTTAGGGGAAGAAGGGTAGGCGACACTTTGAGATTCTAAAAATAATTTAGTAGTGTCCCGACCTGGCCTAGGTGATAGCCTTTCAATATTATGTTGAGAAGAATTTTTATTTGAGTTGAGCATTTTATTAGAAATTGGGGATCATATTACCGGAGTTTAGGGTCTTATGATTCAAAATCAGCCCCGGATCCTAATTCTAAATTAAGCACCAAATAATGGTGACCAAAACCTAACTAATGTAGTGCAAAAACCTGAACTTACCACACCTGAATTGGGCGGTCAGCTAACCACCTAGGTGATTTTAAATCCATGAGTTCAATCATTTTAATTAAAGAGTGGTAGGGATATTTTTATTAAGATTTTGGATAGTCGGGACCAACATCTAGTGCTTATCCTAATTGATCCATTGATTTATGTAGGGTGAAGTGAAAATGTTAAAATAGAATGCAATTAAGATTTAGACTCTTTTAAAATTATTTATAATGCAATGTATGTTGATAAACTTAATTAAATGCAACAAATGAATATGTAGTAGCTTTTTGAAAAAGGTTTAAAAAACATTTTTCCTTAGAGATTTCCCAACATCCCCTTGATAGATTTGTACCCTTAAAGGTCAGGTGGTCTGCCAGAACTAGCAGGCGAGGAGGTTCTTAGCAATGAAGAAAAAGTAAAAATATGCTTATATAAACTCCCGGTAGTCTCGGGCTTACTTCTTAGATCGTTGGAGTGTTTATGTTATTTTAAAAGTTTTATTTAAATTTGAGTAAAAAAAGTTTTCACGTGCTCTCATGAGACTCTGAATGAGTCCAGGCTAAAATAAAAGGGCACACAAATGCCAAAAATCTAAGAAAATTAGGCAAGATCCTATACTCAAGTTAAAAAAATCAAACATATCAAATAATTAAATTAATTAATAAATATCCATAGGCAAACGACCTTGCTTATTACAATCCATAAATACAAAAATTAAAGGTGGTCGGATACCACAAACCGCAATCTCGGATTCTAATCACTAGACACGCGCAAGTACACTTTAAGTGGGATACATTTATCTCTTTAGCTCCTCGGTCTTCTCCCTTTGGGCTCATTAAATCCATTATACTTGAATACCCAAATGAGATAGAAAACTCTACCCCCAAGGGGGAGGATATTCTTCCTACTTTGGATAATATAGTGATCCAAAATTGAGCTTCCAAATGAAAAAAGACGATCCTAAAGGGTTCATTTCGTCATTGGAATTAAATTTTGGGTCTAAGTATCCCAAACTCAAAGACTCTTTCATAACTTAACACTTAATCAAATTACATCGATATAAAAAAAAATTCTAAACTCTCCTACAGGGTTATCCTAAGCATTTAATAATCAATTCAATTCCTAAGTAGTTATATATATGTATAGAAAAGTAAACAAACTTGGTCAAGCTCATTTTTTTTATTTTGGGGATAAGTAGCTGAAGCACCTATACCAATTATATTTATTATTTATTTAACACCATTTATCACCCTATTTAAGCATAGCCTCATGTAGAAAATTTAGTGAACATCTAGATCATTCTTAATATAAGGGTAATCTAATCACCAATCACATCATCAATCCATAGAGTGTTGTAAAGGAATGAAACAAATACACCAAGCAATTTTAATCAAATCATGTAATGAAATCTTAGAAAATACGGCAAATAGCAGTAAAGTAAAAACTAGCCTAAACTAGACTTGGTTGTCCGAGTAAACCATCTAAATTGAGTGTAAAAGGTCGTGTGGCTGAGGTAGATCCATAAGTGGGCTGTTTATTGAGGTTGTTTAATGTTTGAGTTTGTTAAAAGTTAACGGGGAATTTATGTTTGAGTTTAAATATTAATGCATGAATGCTTAGTTAATGGCATGTTTTAATTATTAAATGATTACTACTTTTATTATTCATCGAGGCCATAAATTTTATCTTACATTTATTGAGGCTAATTTAATAGCCTCGTAGGTCTGGGTTATCAAGTAGCAATCGAGGTTAATTAAGTTGATTTAATTTGTTAGAAATTAAGGGTTAATTGATTTATTAAGCTTAATTAGTTAAAGATGAAAGGTAAAAAAATTTTCATTATATTGATTGGCAGCAGATTTTAAAATTTAAATTAATTTATTTTTTTATCATTAAGTTGATTTAATTTGGTAGGCTCGAGGAACTAGGCCTCCTTAAGACACATAGCCATACACCCCAGAGTAGTCCATCCTAAAAACCTTGCTGATGTAGTTGAATTAAGGATTTTAATTTGGTTAAATAATTAAAAATGATTTGATTTAAAGTTTTACACTCCTTTTAATTCAGTCATGGCATTGTGCCACCAAGCTTGAGGAACTAGGCCTCCTTAGGATACATATTCTTGCAGACCAGAGTATTCCATCCTAAAAACTTTATATTTGAAGTGTTTATTATGAATTGAAATGTTGGTTAAGTGGTTTTACAAATCAAATTAGATATTTTTGGAATTTTAATTAATAATTGAATAATAAGATTATTTCAATTCTTTTAATTGCATTAATTAAGGCTTAAAAAGATGACTTTTTAAAATAAAGTTAATTTTGGAAGCTTAATATTTTTAATGAATATTAGACCATATGGTGAGTAGTTATACTAATAGTTTGGTTAATTTAGATTTTTCTATAAAAAGTTATGTTTTTTCAAATTTTGGGCCCAGATTTGAACTACGGTTGACCGGAAAGTTGACTTTTTGACTTTAACTTGAATTTAATAGATTGATATTTTTGATGAAAAGATTTTATTTTTGGTTCATTTCCTTTGAGTCTGATCAATTTGGATTTTTTTAAATTAGTTATGATTTTTAGAATTTTTCTTAATTAATCAAATTTTAAAATTATTTAATTATGATGGTTTAAAGAGTTTTGATCCAAATGAACGCCAAACTGCATTGAATCTCCACTAAAGGTTTAAGAATGAATGTATTTTCAAATGTTTGGTAAATTTTTTATTTTTAATAATTATTTTATTAATTAAAATAATTAATTATTAATTTTTATTAAAAGTCAAATTAAAGTCATATTAATGGTCCAGTCAAAGTGATTTTATTTTTTCTAGGTAGAGGACTAAATTTTGTCAGATTTATATTTTATTTAAGTTTTTTTCAATTTAAATTAGATTTATCGTAACATTTTAAACTGTTTGGGTCCTTAAAAGGGCTGAAATTTGACATGTTTAATTTTTTGTCTTAATGGGCTCCAACGATAGTCAAATTTAAACCTATGGCAGAAAATGTCTATAAGTTTTCTATTGTCAAGTCTCATCCCTATTTGGCTTGTGTAAAATCCCTTATAATTTTTCTTAATTTTCTATACATTTTCTTAATTATTTTCCCTAGGTGGACCTTAGGTTCAATTGAGCCTAAAATTTTGTGTTGATAGCCCTCGGACATATGCAATTACACCAAAGAAAATATGCATCCTAATTCTAAAGATTAGAAGAATTATGAATTTTCAAAAACTTTAGGTCCAAAATGGACCCAATGGTTTGAAGACTCATATCACAATAATTAAATGGATTTTTAAACCTAAGAAAATTACATTGCTTGTCTAAGATACCCATAAACATTTCATTAAAATTTGGGATCAATTTGATCCCTAGATTGTGAGAATATTTGGAAAAATTGATTTCAAATAAATTAAAATATCTCCGAATCCAATGGTCAAAACACACCAATTTTAATTTTAGTAAATACTAAGTCATATTCCATTTCCAACGATACCAAAAAAACATCAATTTTGGTAAAAAAAATTAATTTTCTATGAATTTTGGAAATGTTTGGGCAATAATTGAACTATTTTAATCAAATTTTGTTCAAAGTAGCTGTCGGCACCAATCATAGGCAATGATTGGGATCAAAATGGTGGTGGCGTATTATAGGATGACATGTGGCAGGTGTGAGACCTACTATTTAAACACGTCAGCGGTCTAATATGACCCCTGATTCGGTAGTAGAACGAACTGACGGGCACAATTTTTCAACATAGGTCCCCATGGTTTGGATTAATGCATGTTCAAATCCGGCTAGAGATGGCGCGTGGTCTTACTGAACCTACGATGTCCGATCCTGATGAAGAATGGATCAGACCTGTTGTGATAGATTGTCAGTTATAATTCAAAAATTAATTAAACATCCATATGCTCATAACTCCCAAAATACTCATCCAAATCTCACAAAATTTAAAACAAAGATTAAGGGTAAGATAATCTTGTAATGCTTGGAGTTTGGAGGCTCCATGTATTACAGATTTTTTGTAGTTTCAAATTGAGGTTCTACCTAAAAGTTAGGATATCTTATAATCAAACTGTTGAATTTTTTAGATCTTGGACTCTTTTTTCTCTTGATGATGCCCTCTAAAAGTTATTTGAACACTCCACGACCATTTTTCAACTTGATTTGATGTTGCTGAAGAGAGATGACTTTCTCTCACTAGAATGCTCTCTCCTTACTAAAATAGTGATTTGAGGCCTAGAAATGATGGGGGGAAAGCTTGGAATGGATTTGGGAAGAGCTAGAGAGGATGGTGGAAAGCTCTTGGAAGGATGGAGGTTGTTGGAGTGGGAGCGTGGATAAACAAATTCAAGGATCATCCCTTAGGTCAAGTTTTCTCTCTCCTAAAGCCCTTGATTTTGAACTGATGGCTTAAATTTAATTAGGGAGGGTTTAGATGCATGCTAAGTGTCCCCTTTTTTTAAGTTAAATTTCACAAAGAGGACTACACATTAATTAATAAAATAATTACAGAGTCCTTAAAGGAAATCATCATCTCACTAATGCTTGAATTAGGTACAAAACAAAGCAAAATAAAACCTACTAGGCGATAATCTCCACTAAACAAAAGTACAAGGTAACCTAGTAACATTCAAAAGATGCTATAGATAAGCATCCAAAAAAGAAAGGTAAAGGAAAGAAAATGAAGTCCAATCTTTATGCAAAAAAGCTTGATCATAGCCATGTGCATCTCCACCTGCAAAACAAAACTGCTGAAAAAACACAAGCTAGACCACAAAACTTTATAGGTTAACTAGAAAAAGTAACCAAAATTTAAGCCAGTTCCAAAATAAGATAAGCAACCTTTACAACATAAGAAGTAATCCAAGCCATGCCACCACCTTAAGCCAAAGAAGGGATGAAGACTTATTGAGCTCAAAGTAGATTTAATGCAGTAAGCCTCAATTAGTTTATCCATAAGCTACTCAATCCTACCCTTAGGAGAAATTAAGGACAACTTAAACATGCCCAAATAACAAAGCTTAAATCCCCCTAGAGAAATAACACAAGACCTCCAGCTTATCAACAACAGAAAGACTAAAGTAAAACTCCAAGCTAATCAACTGGATAAGGTTTGACAAATGCCAAGCCAAAAACCTGGGGACAACTAAACACCTGCAGGTGATAGCCAAACCAAAAATAGAGTCAACACAACCCCAATGCCTAGCCAGCCTCTCATAGATACCCCTAGCAAGCCAAGAAAGCAACCTGAAGGTAGGAAAGAAACAATGGGACAAACCATTAATAATATAACCTATGTAATCACCGCTCAAGTCTAGATCCACAAAAACTTCAACTAAACTGAAAGAAACAGAGAGATACCAATTGCAAATCACAAGAGCCAGACAGCATAAAACTAGAGAATTAAAAAGAGAATAGAGCAACACATAAAAACCCAAAGAAGGAGCAAAATCAGGATCCAGCACAGATAAACACCAATCCAGGCATCCAAAGAGATGAACCAAACTAAGGAAATCATAGCATACCTGCAGGAAGCAAGGAAGAAAAGCATAGTACCACCCAACCCGAGAAAAATATAAATAACAAATAAAAAGATAGTGGTTGCATCTTAACCGAGAAAGCCCAAAATCCCAGCCATCATCTAAAGGATACCCACAACAAGCCAATGTGGCAACCAGAAAAGTAAGAGAGGACCGAAGCAGCAACTAGAATCCTAAAAGAAGAGCAAAATAAGGACCCAGCATAGAGAATCTCCATTCTAGGCATCCAAAGATCCAAGACAAACTAAAGAAATCACAACACACCTCTAAAAAGAAGAGAGGAAATGCAAAAAATCACCCAGCCCAAGCAACACCCAGACAACAAAATCACAAGTAAAGAAGTAGTTGTTATGAAAATGCCTACCAACATAAGAATAATGAAAACCACCACTAAGCAGTAGAAAAAATCAAAGAGCCATCAATGAGTGATGGTACCTAAACCCAACCCAATAGAAAAAATACCAAAGAAAGGCCTAGCTCACCAACCAGAGTACCCAATAGAGGCCCCTAAATAAAGAAAGAATAGGAATCCACCAAACAAGTAAATTAAGTTCTAACATAGGGAAGAACAAGATCATCCAGATTAAGTAAACCTTTAAGAGCCATTTGAATAGTGGACCAAATAACATCAGGAAAGAAGTCTAGATTACACCCCCAATTAGCAAGCCAAGTAGCACACGCATTGCCCTCTTGACTAATATGATGAAACAAAAAAACTCATAAAAATCAATAGATTTTTAATTTCTCTAACTTTATAGAAGAGAACCAGGGAGAAATACATATCATCATTAGCATAAAGGAAATGGAAATCATAATCCAAATTAACCTCTATAAACAAGTTAGTTAAGCTAAGAGAAATACACAACTTAATATCATAATTAATCGCCATGGTGATAGCAATAAAGTTATTACCATCCTGAACAGCACCTGCAAAAGCCATAATAAGGGTAACATTACAATCCCTAATTGCACCACCAGAATAACCATTACTAGCACCATCCATGTTTAACTTAAAGAAATTACTGGGGGGTTCCAATAGATAATGTTAGCCTTTAAAGCATTAGGACCCCCCTCCAGGTTAAGGCCTAAAGCATTAGAAACAAAGTAATAGTTTTTGAAATTCTTCACAAAGAGAAGTTTAATAGTCATAAGAGACAAAACTTTACCCTTCAACTTTTGAAAAACCTTATTATGATTCATCCGAACATGATTAAAAAGCGAATTATTCCTCTCCAACCATAAGAACCATATTATGAGAGAAGAAATAACATTATCGATGTGCCCTTTAGAATTGAAGAACCAAGAATTAAGCATAGATTTGAGAGATAAATGAGCATTAAAACAATTTAACTTAAACAAATCATCAAAATAAACCCAATTTTTAACAGCAACAGGGCCAGAAATAAAAACATGATGCATATTCTCCAAATGGTAACAAAATTAACACTTGGAAGGCAACAAAATCCTTTTTTTGTAAGATTATCATCCGCTGGAATAAATTTATATAAAATTCTCCAAACAAAGAAGGCCACAGTAGTAGGAATGCTTTAATGCCAGATCAATGAAAAAATATTATCAATATTTCTCTAAGATCTAAAAACATGCCAAGCACTTTTTAAGTGAAAAGCATCATCTTTGTAGAAATCACATAAGATAGTATCCTTGCTAGCAGGATTAATAGGCGACTTTAGAATTTTATGAATAATGCAATCAGGAATAATAGTGGAAAGTTTCTCATAGTCCCAACAATTGTCTTTAAAAAAAGAATTAACCTTAACAGAAGCACTAGAGGAAGAATTCAAAATAGAATCAATAGGTTGATTACCTAACCACCGATCTTGACAAAAGAATGTATTACCATCATCAATCCCCCAAGCAATCAAGGGCTCAACATCCCATTTAACCTTACAAAGCCTTTGTTACACTCTAGAATCACCTTGCTTAAAGAAACAATTAATAGGGTTCTTGCCAACACAATATTTAGAAAATATGAAATTAGCCCAAAGGCTAAGTTTAGAATGAAAATTATACCATAGTTTAAAAGAAAAAGCCATAGCTAAATCATTCATATTCTTACAGCCTAAACCACCTTCAGCTAAAACACCACAACATTTATCCTAAGCAGCTAAAGTAATTTTGAAGTTAGTAGAAGTACCTTTCGAAAAACATTTATTGATAAGCTTATGAATTCTACTGCAAACTAATTGTGTAGGAAGAATAGTTTTAAAACTATAATATGGTAAAGAACAAAGAACACTTTTGATAAGGGTAACTCTACCACCAAAGCTAAGAAAATTAGAGTCCCATGACACAAGCTTATTATGAATAGAAGAAATAAGATCATCAAAAAGAAAAGTTTTCCTTATACCTTTGAAAAGGGGCACACCAAGGTACTTAATGGGTAATTGAGCATGCATAAAGCCAGTTAAATCTTTGATGGGTAAAATGCGATCATTAGAAATCCTCATAGAAGCAATAAAATAACTTTTAATTTTTTTTAAGAGATAGGCAACTAACAATTTCAAATTGATTAAAAAGATACAAATGTTTATGAATTCTAATAATATATGCATTGGTAAAAAAATTAAAATCATCCGCAAAACATAAGTGAGATATGGAAAAACCATCCAAAGTTCTAAAATACATACTAGTATTTTTTTCAAAAAGATTGGCATTACCCCTAGATAAAAAATCAGCAGCAATAATAAAAAGAGCAGGAGAAATAGGGTCACCTTGCCTTAACCCATGAGACGATACAAAAAAACCATTACTTGAACCATTGACAATAATAGAGAAAAAGAAATAATAGAGAAATATACATCTTCAATACACTTCTTAATAAGATTAATAAAATTGAATTGAAACCAAAAAACTCAAAAATATGATAAATAAAATTCCAATCAAAATTATCATAAGACTTGGCAGTATTAAGCTTAAGTATGAGATTGCCCCATCTCACTTTAACATCCAAATCATGATAGAATTCTTGAGCCAACAAAATATTATTCATAATGATGCTACCTTTTACAAAAACCCATCTGAAAAGGAGAGATAATTTTAGGTAGCAGAGAGGTAACACGATTCATGAGAATTTTAGAAATCAATTTGTTAAAAATGGTATACAAACTAATAGGTCTAAAATCATTCCAAGTGTTGATAGAGTTATTTTTGAAAATAAGCATAATAAAGGTAGAAGTAAAAAACTTAGGAATGGAATTACCAGCAAAGAAATCAAGAACAACAGCAAAAATATAATTATTAATAATGTTCCAAGCTTTTCGAAAAAACTAATATTAAAACCATTCGGCCCAGCCACAAAATTACAATTCATATCAAAAACAGTATCTTTAACTACCTCAAAAGGAGGCCTACAGAGGTTCACATTCCCCTCTTGGGAAATAAGGTTAAAGATAAAAGAATGATCAATAATCTGAGCCGGGTTAAAATTCTTATTAAGACGAGTTTGAAAATATTGAACAGCTAAATTAGCAATCTCCTCATTATTCTTAGTAACAAAACCATCCTCCCATTGAGTTTTATTGATATAATGTTTAGCCATTTTCCTTTAAACCAACGCATGAAAATACTTAGTATTGTTATCACCTTTGGCCAAGTTCTTAGCAGCAGCTTTTTGCTTTCAAAAAACCTCTTCCTGAGCTAGTAATTTAAAAGCTCATTTTTAGCATTTTTTAAAAGAGAAAAGTTAGCATATGTAGGTCAATTTGACAAGAATATCAAAATTACCAACAAGTTGTTCAGCTTTTAGATTATTAGAAAAAAAAAGGTTTTTGAAAAAATTATGGTTCCACCAATTCAAAACCAGCTTAAGCTCTTTCAGCTTAAAACAAAGTCTCCTCATACCAAAAAAATATTATCCAAATGTAAATGAACTTGCCAATTGTTTTGAACAACATCTAAAAAAGAGTCATGAAGTAACCACATGTTTTGAGATCTAAAAGAGAAGAACCGTTGAATTGTCTAAAATTTTGACTATTAAGCAAAGGAGAATGATCAGACAAAGTTCTGCTAAGATGCTGCACATTAATGGAATTAAATGCATTAAGTCAAGAGTCATTAAAAAGCACCCGATCCAACCTTTGCTACAAATGACCCCTATGCCAAGTGAAATAGTTGCAAGAAAAACCAACATAAATTAAATTGCAATAAAAAATCATATTACTAAAATCTTCCATAGAACGAACAGAAGGAGAAGAACCTCCTATCTTCTCAGGGTTAGTAATAACATTGAAATCTCCACCAACAAGACAAGGCAAATTTCAAATACTATGAAAAATAATGATTTTTTCCCAAAGCAATTTCCTTACGTAACAAGAGGAAGCAACATACAAAAAAAAAGCAAAACAATGAAAAATTAAAACTTCAACTTGACAATGCAACACTTGAGTAAAATCTCCAATAACATCAATTTTAAATGGGTCTTTCCAAAAAATCCAAATCTTATTAGCCACATTGAAAAAAGCTTAAATAAAACCCAACAAACGAGAGGTGCTAACCAACCTAGAAGAAGAAATAAGGGGTTCAAGAAGCACAAGATTAGAAATATTATGAACACGACAAAGATTCTTAACACAAATTCTAGAAGGGGGACAACCAATGCCCCTCACATTCCAAATAATAGACAGAAACATAAAAACACAATCAATGGGTAGTATGCAAGCGAGTGGTTCTAGGAGATTGTAATATAACATGATTTTTTTTCCTACCTCCTTTACTCTGATCCTTAATGAAACTAATATCATTATCATCCTTAGAAAAACATTTAGCAACAATTCTCTCATCTTCAACATCATAAAAGGCATCACTATTATAATTAGAGTTTGAAAGATTCTTACTATCATTATATTGTAACCCTTGAGTCTGCTGAGGACATTTATCTTCCATAAACATTCTGTCATCCTCCAAACTACCTTTATCCCTCACCGCAATGCATTCAATGCCTTTACTGAGAGGAGAGTTATTTTCCACAGAAAGAAGTTCACCTTCCTCCAATAGAATATCATTAGCTTCAATCTCATTCACTTGTTCATTCAAGGGATTGGAGAGGTTGTGAGAAAGCATATTACCATTCACATATAAAGAATCTTTGTTAATCATACAAGAAAGACTGGGATCAATATTAGCATCATTTTGGTCATGAATATTTGGCAAAGTTTCCTCAACATTATTCTCACAGACAACAAGAGTATTAGAAATTGTTATAGCATTAACTCCTTGTTCATGATTCACAATAATAGCATTGGAATCAATTGGTTCATGAGCCTCTCCAATGACAACCAGTGGTTCCTTAACAAAGTGAGAAGGATTACAGGTCTTATCCTCAACAATGATGGGGTTAGGAGGAATACCATTCTTAGAAATCCCATTGGCTACCTCCACATATAACTTTTTTGATGAATCCTTCTCTTTAAGAAGATGGGGGTATTTTCAAAAACAGTCATTAATATCATGACCATGCATCTTATAGTAATAACAAAATATAGGTAAATTTTCAAACTCCATATTTTGGACATAACTCTTCACCTCCGAGCCAATCTAAATTTCAGTACGATGTTTCTTAGAAACATCCAATTTCACCAAGACCCTCGCCACGGATGGATAAGAGACAGAAGCAGTGGCTTGGTTCGTTTGCAACGACCTTCCAAAAAATGAAGCCAGCCCAAAAAGGATTTGATCATTAAAGAAATGAAGACTCAAATTAGGGAAAGAAATCCAAATCGGAGCCATAAGAGATTCTTCCCTAACATCAAAATCCGGAGTCCATTTAAGAAAATGCATTTGGAAAGCTTGTATATATTACAATCTCCTAGAAAATATACTGTTGTAATCCAGATCATTAGCAAGTTGAATAGAAACATGCATTTGATCCAACAAGCCTATATGAAATGAACCTAAAAGCTTGAGGTTAAAAAAAAAATTGAATAATAATAAGATTTGGTCTCTTAAGGAGAAATTTCCCCACCAAAGTTAAGGCATAAGGAGCTGCGAACTGATCAACCCCATAATCCTCAAAAAGCAAGGCCAGATAGCCCTAAAAAGTAGAGTGAACAAAATGTGATTTCGGAGATGATGTCAAAGAACCAGCTAAAGCATCTTTGAAAGACTAAGTTTTACTCTTAAGAAAAGTTGCAGTTGATGGGTTTGATGAAGAGCGAATTGTGATCACCCAACACAAAAAAAAACTGAAAACCCTCAAAACACGTGAAGGGAAAAGCATGGATGAGAAGAATTAAAAGAAATCAAACAAAAAGCACCAAAAAACCAAGCAAGGAGGGCCAAACCAGCTATGCCAGAGATGGAACCCTAAAATTCCTAAAGATCGCCTTGGGAGCCAAAGGGGCAGAGACACGTGTTTTATATAATTGGGTAGATATTTATCATAATTCATCTTTTTGAGCATGCTAAATGTCCCTTAAGCTAGCCAAAGCCAAGGAATAGGGCTGGTATTTGAGTGTGACGTCTCTTATTCCATGGAAAAGGGACCACACCTTTTCCTTTTTGGGCTAAACCCAAGCCAAACCTTGTTTAAGGGTCTGGTTTAAGC
Organism: Dendrobium nobile; assembly: GCA_022539455.1. NCBI lineage: Eukaryota > Viridiplantae > Streptophyta > Magnoliopsida > Asparagales > Orchidaceae > Dendrobium > Dendrobium nobile. The sequence goes on from CM039734.1 coordinate 18,497,956, forward strand.
TCTATTAGGGGAGGAAAATTGGGTAACTTTCTAGCAAGTTTGTGCAGCTTTATGGGGTATAGATTTTTCTTAGGTGGCATGATGATGTGGCCATGATTTGACCTCTTTCTCTTGGGTTCAAAGAGGGTTGTAAACTTATTAACTTATTAACCAGTCAATGATGACTAGGATAAGCTTGAAGATGGTCAAGAGGGCTGTAGGAGTTAATCCTAAGGGGATTGGAATCATGGGGTTAAGACTTGCATGCGTTTAGAAAAGTTTGGAGGACTTCGACCTTGCATACAAATTTAACCAAGTAAAATCCATGGATATTTGACTTAGGGATGTGTTTGGAATGTTTGGAGTGTTCAATTGAACTATTTTAGAGGCTTGATTGGGTTTGGAATGGATTCAAACATTGGATTTGACCATGGTTTGGTTAAGGGTTGATTTGATCAACCAAGGTAGACTTGGTCAACTGGTCAAATGATGGGTTAAGTTTACGTCAAACATGTTCAAACAAGTGTTTTGAGATCAATGAAGGTGGTTCTATGTTTTGTTGAGGTCATTTGGATTGAAATGGACATTCAAAGCATTAAGGGGCATTTTGGTCAACCTCGATTGACTTGGTCAACCAGGTCAAACCTAGATGTGAGTTTTGGTCCAATGGATCCGAAATCATATTTAGGATGCATTGGGATAGGTTTTGAGGATTGATGAGGGAAGTCAATGTTGGATTTGAGGCAAAAGATGAAAAACCCATTAAAGGGCTTTTTGGTCATTTTGACCCCTGGTCAACACTAGGTCAAACAGGATTTAGCGAAGTGTAGGTTATTGGTTACAATGTTATTGAAAAGGTCATGGATGTGAATGGAAGGTTTTGAAGGGGTCCCAAGGTAAAATTCTAAAAAATGGTATGTCTAGCACAAGTTGTAAATATTTTAAGGTCTTATAGCCTTTAGAAATCAACCTGATTTTTGGGGTTAGAGTTCTCCAATTGAGCTCAAATTTGGAGGGTTAGCATTAGAGAAATTTCATATCTACATAGAATTGATAGACTATGAATCATCTACTAATTATCTGGGTTTCAAGGTGATACTAAAGAACCTAAAAGGGGTTTCAGGACCTGCGTCCTTAACCAAAAGATTTGATTTAGAATGTTAGATTTTGAATGGATTTAGGAGTTGAATGGTTGAAATTGACTCAACCACATCAGTGGAAGTCAATTAGATGATTGAGATTAATTGGATGTGATTTCAATGTTGATTAAATGTTTATTAGAAGCTTGACTAGGGATTAAATTGGAGAGTATGGTTATGCTTGATTGAGGTTTAATTGGGCCATACCTATGACCTATATAATTATGCAGTAGAGGCTTCCCAATCATTAGGTAACAAAAAAGAAACCCAAGTGGGTGTTAGTGACTCAATACATAAATAAGGACAACAAATGGACCCCCAATATCTATGATAGAACAAAGTTTTAGTCTACATATTGGCGTTAACCAAATGGAAGGATGGAATCATAGATTTTGATTACACACACATGGAAGGCTAGATCTTAGGAAATAAAAGTTGAGTGGGTTTTAGGGTGGTGGCAAAAAAGGCATTATCCATCACTAGTAGGTGATCGTGGAGTTATGCCAAAGTATGCCTAACATAGAGGATCAAGATTAAATGACTTTGTGATGGGGTAAAAATATGCCCTATATAGAGGATCAAATGATCATATGATGAGGTAGAGATATTCCCATCACATAAGATTAGGTTGAATGGTCCTACGGTGGGGTCAAAACATGCCCAAAATAGAGGATCTAGTTGAATGACCATGTGGTGGGGTCAAAATAAGCCCAATATATAGGGTTGAATGATCAATATTATGGGGTGAAGATATGTCCATCATAAAGAATCGGGTTGAATGGTGTTATAGTGTGGTAAAAACATGCCTAGCATAGATTATCATGTTGTGTGACCTTGTGATGGGGTCAAAACATGCCCAACATAGACGACCGGGTGTAATGACCTTTTGGTTGGGTAAAAACATGCCTAATACTGACGATCGAATGATTGTATGATAGGGTTAAGGCATGCCCACCATCCAGGATTGGGTTGAATTATCATACAATGGGATCAAGATATACCCATCATTGAGATCAAATTGAATGGTCATGTGGTGGGGTCGAAATAAGTTCAATATAGAGCACTGGGTTGAATGGTCTTGTGGTGGGTTTGAAACATGCTCAACATAGAAGAAAATATTGAATGACCTTATGATTGGGTTAAAATAAGCCCAATATTGAGGATCAAGTGATTGTACGATGGGGTCAAGATATTCCCATCAGAAAGGATCGGATTAAATGGTCTTATGGTGGGGTTGAAACATGCCCAATATAGAGGATCTGGTTGACTGGCCTTGTGGTGGGGTCAAAACATGCCAAACACATAGGTTCAAGTGATTGTATGATAGGGTTTAGATATTCCCCTCACTGAGGATTGGGTTGAATTATCTTATAGTCGAGTTAAAATAAGCCCAACATAGAGGACCAAATTGAATGGCCATGTGGTGGAGTCGAAATATGCCCAACATAGAGGGTCTAGTGAGAATATGATGGGGTTAAGATATGCCCATCACAACATAATGGAACCTAAGGGAAGAGGACACCTAACAAAGAGGGACGACTAGATGACCATGTGGTGGGGTCAAAACATGCCCAAAATAGAGGGTAGATACTCAAGGATAGGCTGTTGCAAATCTATTTTCATGGCTTATGTTTTGATGATTGACAAACACTATTGATTTTCTTGGACTGCATGTTGCTTCTAACTTTTCAGGAATCGAAGATCGGATGAACAAACAAAGCCAGTTTAAGATTGCATAGGTCTAGGGTTGAGTCAGTCTATACTTTGTTTTTTCTCTTCTTGAGTCTATTTGTAATGGTCAAAGAGACTGATGCTAAGTAACCCTACACACACACTTGAGAGACTTAGAATTTCTATTTTTACTCATATTGGACAGGACGATATTTACATCAGCCTGAACGATCAGGCTTAAAACAGAAAGTCTAAATAAGGATTCTTAATTAAGGCAGCCGTCATTAACAGATCGCCCTGGACGATACGTGTATCGGCCAGGACGATAAGCTCAAAACAGAAAGAAGTTGCCACCATAGATAATTAAGGTATACTATATTTTTAAATTATCGGCCAGGACGATCATTGATTGGCCTGGACGATATACACAATTATGCCTTAATTAAACAGACAAATTAGGGAAGGAATTAAGGATGATTGATACGATCACATCATCCTGGATGATCGCAGGATCGGCCAGGACGATATATTCAAAAACCTTAGTTACTCCTGGACGATTGGGATCAGCCAGCCTAAAAATAGGGCGGTGCTCAGGACGATTTTCATCTGATTTGAACTAATCGGCCTGGAAGATAGTGAGATCAACCAGGATGATCAAGCCAATTTTTAATCGTCCAGCACCCAAAACAGGGCGGTGCCTAGGCCGATCTTTCGAGTTTTGTATTGATCGGCCAGGACGATGTTAATATCGGCCTGGATGATATAGTCGGCAACTTGTAATTAATGAGCTCCTTTGAAGCTCTTCTATTTAAGAGCTCTTGTTAAACATTTTTTAAAACCTATTTGCTGCTGCCTTGACTTGAGAAGGCGTTGAGGAGAGAAAGAGAGAGAGGGAGAGAGAGAGGATCTTGTGAGGGGGAGCTTGTGAGGGGATTCACAAGGGTTGCTTCAAGGATCGCTCTGCTTCTTCTTCGTCTAGAGTTTCTCGTTCGTGGAAGGGTCGGTAGAGGTAAGGAGTCAGTGTCTGGTTGTGGTTCTCTACCAGCTTCAGGAGGAAGTAAAAGGAGATAGGTTCTCTGCCTTGTCGGGGTGGCAAAAAGAGGTTCGTTGTGAAGGCTTCTCCGCCTAGCTGTGGGGGCTAAAGAAGAGTCACGTTTGTAGTGCAATACTCGGAGGGCGCCTCTGGGGAGTGGACGTAGGTCGAGTTGACCGAACCACTATAAATTTCTGTGTTCTTGTTTCTTTCTTCCGCACTTTAAATTTCCGCATTTAGTTTTCTCGTGGTGTGATCTTGGTTTATGTGATTTTTGGTCTTTGAGAAAAGAAATTTTTAAAATACCAATTCACCCCCCCCACCCCCCCCCCCCCCCCCCCTCTTGGTTAGTTTGGGCCAGTTCTATAGGGCTTAACATCCCTAACGAACTTTCATAGGCTTCACCTAACCTTAAGGGAATAGGAGTCGATTGATTGATCTTTTGATTAATTATGAATTTGGAGGAGCAAATTTTATGTTAATTTTAATACTCATTAGGCATGGTACTTCTTAGAGAACCACCTAAATTAAATAAAGCATATGGTGGCATCCTTAGAATTGATCGATATATATGAACCTCCCTCTTAGATTGTCATAAGGAAAAAAAAAGGTCATTCTTATGTTGGTTCAAACTATGCACTTATCTTTTGGTGGCCTAAGATAGATATCCGAAGAACGTAGACTAAGTCTCCTACTTGGAAGGTTTGAGGTTTCACTAACTAATCGAGGGTTTGAATCATTCGGACTTTATTCAACTTTAAGGTTAATTGAGCCTTAGAAATGACGCTCTAAAAGGCCCTTAGACTCCTCTAATTGGAGTCTGGCACTTTGCTCAGTTTTGATTTGATCTTAAATGTTAATTTCAAGTGTTGTAAAGCAGCCCTCTAGATGGGAACGATCTTGGGCCTAGTAGAGTGTTATTTTATGGACTTCACCTTAAAGGAAAATATGTCTATATGTAAGTACTCACACATATCCCTCATAGAAAAGATTTAAATTCTTATCAAGAGTATAATATTCATTCTTTCTATTGAAAATATCTTCTTAACCATTTGGACCTTGTTCGAATGACAAATAATGATAAATTCAAAAGTACAGTGAGAAGTAGAGTGATTCCAACTAACCCGAGAAGTGTCTAAGAATTTAGGTTTTGTTGACCTAGATCAAGTATTATAAAAATTGAAATATGTTCTCCCTTTTATAAATTTTGAATAAAAATAAATTTCAAAAAGGTTTAAGATGGGTAGAGGAATTTGATCTTTTTAATTCTCGTGCATAGAATTTTCTATCAGATAGACTGTCCATGCATGATTATAAATTTAGATTCAAAATTTTTCAAATTCAAGTTATTAAAGGTGATCGGGCTCCTTGAGATTTAAGGATTAAAACAGAATCATCTTTAGCTTTTTTGTAATATGCATTTTGCGGATCTTTTGATTTCTTATTGCACTTTATGCATCATTTGATTTATTTTTATTTTGGTGCACTTTGCGCATCTTTTAAATTTTTTTTTTTAAAAAAAGAGGCTTCAACTCCTTTAAAGCATTAAAATGATTGTTCTTTTTTTTTTTAAATTAGGATTATATCTCATGTATAAGAGAAGAAAACTCATTCTCTTATGCAAGAAAGAATAATCCTTAAATCAGACTCAATCTTTTAATAAGAATATAATTTGGACTTATAAAATATTTTAATAGATTTAAAGCATGTAAGAGACAACTATTACGATAGAAAATTGTGAGAAGTTTTCGAAGATTTTCATTTAAAAAATGAACTTAAGTTTGGCATTGATTTTCATTCAAAAAACAAATTTCTTCATAGAAGTGGTGGGAGGGAGGGGCCTTTCAATATTCAATTGAGTCAAAAACAACTCTCTCTCAAATTCTTTATTTAAAGTAGAGATCAGTTTTCATGAAAAAGATGGACCAACTATCTTAAACATTCGGAATAAATAGACTTGACAAATGATATTTTTTCCTTAAAACTTGAAGGTTTAGGAGGAAAGACCATATCAGTATAGAATTATATTTCCATAATCTCTAAGAAGGAAGAGATTATTAGGGGTATGCACTATCCCAAACTAGTATTGCATCATTTTAATCTAAAGAAGATGGTGTCACTATTTGGCGATATCGAAATTATGAGAGTGGCATCCAAGGCGATTTCTACACCTCCTCCTCTATAGATGATAAAATGGGGCACATATAATAACATGACCTAGCATTATCTAGTAGAGTGGACGGGTCATAACCCTCAGCTTGGGCCTATGTTTCATTATCAGTGATTTCTCTCTTCCAGCTTGATTGATATTTCTCTGGTAAGAGTCAAAAGGGAAATATGAAGATCGCTCTACTCTTCTCACAACTACCCTCCCTTGAGTAATAGGAGGAGGGCGGAAATGACTTCCACCAAAGAGGAGTTTTTTGTAAGGAGAAACAAACTCTTGATCGGTCTTAAATTTAACTCGCTTTTAAACTTATGGCTCAATAGTCTTTATGGCCTTAGCAACCTTTTTTCTAACTCTTCAAAGAAAGTTCTTCCTCTGGTTCTTGCTATCAAAGAGGGTGCTACAAATTGACCCGATCTTAAACATAGATGACCTCTCATCCATCCTTTCTAGTTTCTAATTCTTATCATCCATAGTGAAGGGTGCAGTGGGTAAGGGGGTGACAACATCCTCCATCTTAGAGATGTGGGAGTCAGCTCTCAACCTTAAGGTAATCTTAATTAGAGGGCCACTTATGTTCTAGAAGATATATCCACGATCGTTTCTCCATTAAATAACAACTTCAAGTTTTGAAATCCAACCCCAAACTGAATTGAATTATTGTACAAGACTTCTTCTACATTAACGTTGCTATGAAGAGAGAAGATGAGTTTCCCAACCATTTGAGTTTATTTAATCTTCTAAAAATTAAGAACATGGGATTTAAGTTAATTGATTCTGAGATAGATTTTGAATTTTGAATTTGATTGTTCTTTGCAATATTTTGAAACTCAACATATTGAGTTCTTACTCAACATGATGGTTCACAAAATTAACATGAAAATCTCAAGAGTTAGGCTTGACCCTTTCATTCCTTTAATTGACTTAGGAAAAATGAAAAAGCCTAGATTTCAAGTTGAAATTGAGATTCAACTTGATGTTGAAATTGAACAAATCCCCTTTAAATTCTAAAACTCAACATATTGATAAGGAGATCTGAAGAGTCTGATTTGACACTATCGTCTCACCAATCAACTTGGGGGAAAAAAGGTCAAAATATAATTTTTTTATAAAGGTCTCACTTCACTTTTGACATGGAATTAGAAATTTTATGTTTTCTTAACTTTCCCAAGGAGGATATGTGTAAAAGAGCTAATGGAATAAATGGTAGTTAAGATTACGGATGAAACAAAATTTACCATTATTAAAGATGAAGAGAGATTTTGTCCCACCAAGCCTGTCATTTTTGTTAGTGGAAGTTTTGAAAAAGTTATTTTGAAAAGCTTAATCTTATTTGGGAAATTTGATTTTAAATTTATAGTCTCAAAATCAAATGCCTCATTATAAATGATATGTTCCCCCTTGCAAGGATATCATTCGCTAATGGATTAAGATAATGAAACTGAAAGTTTTCATCCCGATTGTAGTAGTTGAATTAAAATAAGAATCTCATATGATCTTGAAAGATCAAAATAAGATTCAATCAACATTCAACCACTATAGTCTTGATGTGAGATCATTAATCTCATATTCCAAATCAAAATAGTGAAAGATACATATCTCCAAGGAGAGAAAATATCACTTATTATCGTTTGATGGAATATGACGATAATGATTGTTGTCAACTTCATTTTCCCAAATAAGAATAATTTAGAATTTTTAAAATTGATTTTAAAAAAGTGGATATGGATTCTAAATCTCTTATGAGCGCAAACCCTCGTTGTTAATTACATCGTAGGAATTTGAAGTCTCCTACAAAAACTCATGATTAAAATAATGGCAAATATTTGTTTGCAGATTTTCTAGGAGTGATGTTAAAGGGGATGAAATTAGAATTTTAAGTGGGATTGGAATAAGATTGAGCACTTATTTTGGGGTCAGGGGGAAGAAGGGTAAAAGACACTTTAGGATTTTGAAAATAATCCAGAAGTGTTCCAACCTAGGCTAAGTGTTGGACTTCAAATTTTGATTGAGATGAATTTTAATTTGAGTTTAGCATTTTATTAGAAATTTAGGATCATATTCCCAGAGGTTGTGGTCTAGTGATTCAAAATCTGTCACAAATCCTAAATATAAATGGGTAAACAAATAATGATGACCAAAACTTAACTGATGTTGTATAAAAACCTGTACATATCGAGGCCTGGATTGGGGAGCTGGCTAACTACCTAAGTGATGTTAAATCCATGAGTTTGGTCATTTTAATGAAAGAGTGGTAGGAACATTATTATTATGGTTTTGGATAGTCGGGACTGACATCTAGAGCTTATCCTAGTTGATCCCTTGACTTATGCATGGTGAAAATGCTAAAATAGAATGCAATTAAAATTTAGAATCTTTTAAATGTGTTTTTAATGTGATGCATGCTGATTGACTATATAAAATGCAATAAATTAATATGTAGCATGTTGAACTCAATTTTATATGAGGTTTGATCCACCTTTTTAAATCTTTTATTAGACTTTAATGATTGAAAACCCTTTAGTTATAAATCATCCAGGATCTAACCAATCAGTTCAAATAAATCAATCAAAATCAATCTTCAAATCAACCTTCAATCCTAACACTCAACCATTCTATCAACCACTTTAATCATCCACTGTTCAATTAAATCATCTATCTCCTACGTTATTACATAGCAGTCATATACCTCAGTGCAGTACTTTTCATAGTACATTGGTCATCTCTAACCTTAGTCAAGGTCCAAATTATTTCACTTGGAGTCCTATATATCAATCTCTATATCACTAATTCTCTAAACCATGTGATTAACCATCTTGATCTAGTTGAGCTAACTTAGGCTAGCTTAACTGATTATATACTCCGTGGACCTCCAGTTGACTACCAGCTTGCCTTAGAACTCTCCTAAACTTTCATGAACATTCCTCCTAGTGATTTGAATTTGATTGCTCATCTTGACCAAGTTAGAAGTTGACATGGTCAACAAGACCCATATTAAGTCAAACTAGCTCATATAAGGTCTACCTTATACATACAATCAAGAAAATTTTCATAAACCTTCAAGATCATTCCTATATATTACTCCAACTTCTCCAAGTACATATTAGGTCAACTCATGCATGGATTTTACTTAGTCAACTCATCATGCATGGTCAAAACCCACCATCCAAAGGTCAATTTTCTCATGCAATAGATTTATCCATTAAAATTCTTTGTAGACCATCCTACCACCTTCCAATATTCATTGTAAGTCTAATCCATCAAGTTTTTATTATGTTGACTAGTCAAAAGAAGTCAACTAAGTGTTTAATCAAGTTCTTAGTCAACCTTATTTCAAATTTCCATATCTTGGCTTTATATTGCTTCCAAACTCTAACATCAGTCTGCTTGATCCACCTGATATCCACCTAGGCTGGTGTGACCCTTGCTGACTGGTAAAATAGTCAAAAAGAGCTCAAATAAGCTCTAATGGTAAACCGACCCATCCAGTGTTTTGGCCAAACCCAGACATGTCTAGTCATCCAAAATAATTCTAGAACCTTTATGGACTTTATCTCAACCACCTTAACTCTTGTTGACCGGTTAGATAGTCAATAAGAGCTCGAACAAACTCACCTAGTCAACATAACCTATCCAACCTACCTAGCCAAACCTAGGCTCATCCATCTTTCATAATCCACTCCTAAACTTTCCTAGACCTCAGCTCAGCTTAGTCTAGCTACCAGCTTGACCCCTACCTCAGCCCAAAGACCCTAGAAAACCTATTGATTACCCTAGGCTTAAGAATGACCCCAGGTATATTTCACCTGAGGAGTGTGCTCCACCTGCCTCCTAATGGCCAGGGACACATGTCCTACATCCTGTCAACCTCCCTAAGTAATCCAACCCTTTTCTTTTGGCTTCAGCACTTAGAATAGGATAGAAGGGGCGGAACTCTCTCATTTTAAGAAAGATTCATTCTAAAAATTACTAGAGCCCTTTGGCATTTTATTATTCAATTCCAGAGCTTCCTCAATCTTCCCTAATTACTTCCCAACTATTTGGAGCTTTTCAGAGGCAAGAGGGAATTGTACGTGGGTAATCCACAAGCTCAAAAATATCTAAAACATTTGAATACATCATTCATATTAAGATAAATCATAAAAGAAATCTAGGTTTCAAAATAGGCCTCTATGGAAGTTATCTCAAGCTCTAAATTTTATTCCACATTCTTCCTTATTCATTCTATTATATGTAACTCAAACCTAAGATCATTTAAACCATTATATAATGAGTTCAAAACTAAACCTTGTTCTAGGGTTTTCGCATAGTCAGATGAAGAAGATAACCCCATGACCATTTGATTGATTAATTTAGATTTAATGATTGAGATATCATTAGAACTGTGGTCCATTCCAATTATCTACAACCCTAGGATGGATGAATCTCAATTGACATGATCATATCCATTAATCCCTTCTATTGGGGGATCAAGAGACTCGAATCTATTTTGATTCAAAAATATAGTTATCTATCTTAGCCATTAATTTCTTTAAATTTAGAACCACAACTTTCAATCTCCAACGTTTAATTTTATTCAACCTGGCATCTGTTGGTTTGCCAGCTCCACTGATCTAGGTAAGTGAAACTGCATGGATCAAAACCCACGTCAGGCCATATGTAGCTTTTTGAGTTTCTTGTATGTAGTATGGATTTTCTTAGAAACTTCAAAAAACTCATCATAAGATAAATCATGAGCATCCTTTTGATTTGAGTGATCAAAATTATCTACCATTAAGCAAAAGTTTGTGGCTTCCTCCTCTCCTTCTATTTCTGAAGAATCAGATGTTGAGTCTGCCTAAAATGAACTGTGCGGTCTTTTCTTGCACTTCCTAAATTTGGTTTTTTCCTCAACTTTCTCCTAGCTAGGATTAGATTTGAGATACGGTCAATCATATTTGATGTGTTCAGGCTTCCTGCATTTATAAAAAATTATATCATTAGAAGCTTTTGCATTTTTTGTGGAACTTACCCTTATTCAACTCTTGACATCTTTATTAATTTCTTCTTAGGAAACTTTTGAATTGCTTCATCATGAGTGTAAAATAATCTTTATCCTCAGGCTGTGAATAATCACTTTCTAAGTCATCCACTTTCAAGACAATATTTTTCTCCTTCTGCTTGTCACCTATAATAATATTTCTTTGAGTTACTCCTTACACAAAAATAATCAGCAATCCAAGTAGATTATCAATTGAATAAATAGTTAGGTCTTTTGATTCAATTATGGCAGTTTTCTTTATATCAAAAGTAGTCGGTAAACATTGTAGAATTTTTTTTAACTTTCTTAGAATTTGTTAGCTCCTTATCTAAAGCATGCAATGAAGTGACTATCTATAGAAAATGAGTATACATGTCATTGATTGATTCATTCATTTTCATGAAAAAAATCTACAATCGTGTAATAGAATGTTCAATATAGACTGTTTCACTTCATTTGTTCCTTCATACATTATGTAAAATCTACCCCAAATTTCTTCCCTGTTTTACAAGTTGAAACATGCATATGTCTTCAAATTTAAGTGCACAAAAAAACTATTTAAGAATTTAGCATTTTTCTAAGCTAATTCTTTTTCCTCTACTGTTTAATTAATAAATAGTGTATTAGTATTAATACCATCAATAAGTCTAGTGGGTCAAAGTAATCTTCCTATACTAAAATCCACATGCGATTGTCAAGAAATTAAATAAAAATAGACATATGAGTTTTCCAAAAGTTTAAAGGAATGTTATCAAATAGTGGTGGTATAGTGATCAAATATCCTTCAGGAGTATTACAGTTTCTAAAATTTGCCATGATCATTTTCAAAAAGTTTTCTAAACCTTATTTTTTGAAAATAGGCTCTAATACCACTTCAAAGTTTTAATAGGTTGTTAGACCTAATAGATTTTTCCTAAGGCTAACCAAGAGGCGGCTTAAATTGGTAATTAAAAACTCTCTTGGATTTAAAAAAAATCTTTTTCATATATTTTTTACACAATGATAATATTTTCTCAAAAATAAGTTTTCAACCACTAAAATTAATTCTATAAAAAATAAAAAGAAGCAAAAAATAAAGACAGAAGAATATAGAATTTTAAAATGGTTCAGTCTAACTAGATCTACGTCCATTCCCTGAAGATTCCTTCTTTAGGTATTACACTATACCAATATAACTCAAATTTTGCTCCTATAATAAGGCGGAGAAGCCCTTACAATAACCTCTCTTCCAGCAACCCTGGTGTGGCTGAGTACTATTAACCTTTCTCACCCTCCTGTTGATGGCAGAATACCAGCATCATTTCTCACCCTCAAGGTGACGACAGAGTATCGACATCCTATCTCATCCTCATGGTGATTATAGAGTACCGACGTCCTTTCTCACCATCCTTGTGATGGTAGAGTACCAGATCTTCTCCTAAGATCTTCTCTCAAGAGTCTTCGAAGAAGCAGGGCAAAGATTTGAAGAGATTACAAAGAGATCTTTACCTTTCGGCAACCTTCTGAACCCTTCACAAATTCTTCTTGCAAGATCTCTCAATTCTCACTCTCAAACACTCTCACTCTCAAGAGAAATATCAAAGAAGAAACCATTAATAGTCATTTTTAGGACACTTATCAAAAGGATAAGAAAAATAATCTAAAAACTAAAAATTTCAAGTTGGGTGTACTTTGATTGTACAGTACAATCATGCTTCGTACATTTAAATAATTCAAAAATTTATGTATAATCCTGTATGAACCTAATTTCATACTCTATTAGTCATATATATGAATTGATATCGTATAGTATGAATAGTTCAAAACTAAACAAGTTTATCCTTTATATTTTCTTACAAACCCATTTCATCCTCTCATCATCATCTATACAAACCATATATCATACAGTATGAACTATTAAATTAAAAATTACTTTATATGGTACATGCATGGATGATCCCATTTCATACTCTAAAAGTTGTTTGTACGAAACTAATTTCATATAATATGAAAAGTTCAAAAAAATTTCATGTTCCTATGGGATGAACTGGTACGCACCCATTTTGTACTTTGGGTGTCGTCTGTAAAAAATTCACTTTTTGTTGTACGATCAATTCAAAAAATGGTGAGTTTGTTTGAAATAAATTGGCACATATCAGTTTCATACTCTGGACGTCGTCTGTACGAACCCAAGTTTGTTTAGTATGAACAGTTCAAAAGAAATTACTAAGGCATTATTTGAATAACTTAGTTTTAGAGGAACTTTCAGGTCAGATTGTCCAGTACTATTCAAGAATCATATAGTACAATTAGTTTTAAAAGACATGTTTTGACTCACTCCCTTAGTGTGTGTGTGCACGATTATTCAATTACAATCACACTCTCTCAGGCTCAAGAAAAATAGATAAAGTACCAACTTCAATTACAAAAAACCCTAATATAATCTATCTTGAAGTCTTCGACAATGTGGAGTATGATTTCCCTGAATTGTTAGTACGCACAAAAAACATAAGCACAATTTTTCCAATATGTGTTAGGAGAAATATTAATCAACACAATAATATTTTGTTATCATCAAAAGTCACATGATAAAAAAGCATAGTTTTGAAAGCTAAGTTGCAACGAATTTAACTTGTAATAGCTCATTTTAATCGTATTAAAATCCCGTATCTTTCTAAAATAAAACAAATATTTAGTAATGATTGTATAAATAGTTTTATATATATATATATATATATATATATATATATATATATATATATATATATATATATATATTGCAATATTTTCAATTATTTAATAAATTTACATTTGGATTAATTGAAAATTTAAATGGCATAATATTTGAGATATAATATACCTTTTTTCAATTTTTTGGGAATTTTCAAAGCTCAATCTTAACCGAAATGTTTTTCCAGAGGTGTGACCTATTATTAGGATCAAATATTTAGAAAATCCTTAAAAACTTCATAATCATCCTATCAATATATTTTAGAACTCAACGGAATAATTTGAAAACTACCTTTCATTGAAATTTAAACTTCAATTATATTCATATATTTTTTAAGGGAATATAGTTTCTAATACTATAAAACTCTTCTATATTTCCCTTAAACTATGTATAACTATAGTTTGAAATTGAATCAAAATTGTTTGATAATATTATTTATATCATCAAATGATTTTTATTCATTGCTATGTTTATCTATCTTTTTATTGAATTTCCTAAAGTTATAAGTTACTTTCATGACTTATAAATTTGATGATTCATCATGATCATTCCATATAGTATGGAACTTTTTTTTATTGCTAATGATTGCTTTGATGTGATTATAATTAGTTTCCAAAGGCTTAAAAGAACTTGATTTCAATTCTTCAAACTCTAGTGACACCTAAGGACAAACCTTTAGGATTTGGGTCTTAGCTAACTTAGTCATTTTATGATGAATTACCCACATCCACTTTGGATGAAATTCAAACTTAGAAAACTAGTGTCATGCACGTTTGATTAAATATACATTGATTTGTCATTCATTTATTTTCAAATAACTAATAGAATTAGTAAATACTTTGTTAATGAATTAATATCAATCATTTTCTAAATAAGCCTCCAAGCTCTATTCCTTCGATGTTCTATGAGCATCTTTATCCCAATCTATAAATACCTTATAAGAGCCTCCAATCTCCATTCCTTCAACAAAGTTATTCCATTTCTCCTAAGGAAAAAATCTAACCTAAATATAACCTCTAAGACTCTTTCTATAAAGGTAAATGGCTAACACTGTTCCTAGACCTAAGGTCAAAAATTAACGAGTTTTGTGGGGGTATTTCCCATGTTTTACTTATGACCTTCTTGACTGGGATGTTGATTCTGGGAAAGGTTTTTTGTGGCTTGGTTCTCTCTTTTCTGTGGCTAGGAATTTTTTAAAATGTGCGGGTGGTTGTTTACTATTTTCTCTTGGTTTGCTAGCTGGATGCTGCTAGGGATGTCCCTAATTGGTTTTGTTTTGCTGTGGATATATTTTTGTTTTGGGCCTTTAACATGGACTACCAGGTTGAGTATTTCTTATACAACAACTATATTTTTATGCTTATTTTCTCTCATGCTTGGATGAATAGGATCTGTTGTTGTTTATTTTTGTTTACTGGTACTTGGTGCAGTTGGTTTCCTGATGGTAGGACTATTAGTGGTAGCTGGAATTATCCACTTTGTCTCTTATTTGATTAATTGTGTTTCCTATATATTTGATCTCATCTTATTTTGCATAATATTCTTAGTACAAGTATTTTTTGTGAGGTCATTTCGGATAGAGAGCTAGAGCTCAATGCGAATCTTTGTAGTTTTCCTATTTTTGGGGTTTTTTTTTTAAGAAATGCTAAATGCATTAATAAAGAAGAAAACTATTACAAACTACTATATGATAGAACATCTATCACAATCCTCCTTTAAAAATTTTAGAAACAAAGGAGGAATCTTATTGCTACTCAAGTCTTCCAAAAAAAAATCACCAATTAAAGCATTGTTAGCACAAAAATCGGCTAACTTATTACAATTTCTATTTGCAAAATGAAATAAAACTTTGTCGAAGCCATCCAAGAATGAAAAATCCTCACATTCTTCATTATGTACATTCTGGTTTACTTTATCCATAGATTTTGCAAATAATTGTCGATGTTGTGATTATCTCCTTCAATAATAATCCCTTTTGCATCCAACATCCATTCCATGATAATTTTTTTTTATGACTGAAATGAAATCAACTCCAATAGTCCAATATCCCAATGAATGCGATTGAATCCAAAAGCTAGCAAGAGTCTACCTTTTGAATCTCTAAAAACTCCACCAATCCCACCATTGTTAGATCTTGTTAAAGAAGCATCAAGGTTTACCTTAATCCATCCTTGGGGCGAAAGGTGCCAATGAGAAGACAGCTGATCTGGCTGGTTAGCACCCTAGTGGTCCACAAACAGATTAACATTTGTAGTTGATGCAAAACTAATATCATTGGAATCTATAAAGTTTAAACTCAATTCTTGATTACCATGCTTGACAAAATTTCTACTCTTCCATGAAAAATATACCACATAAAAATATAATGTTGCAACGAACAAATTATCCATAGCTATCCATTCTAGGTTGCTTTTGCATTCTCTGATTGATGAAAAAACTTGTACCGGAAAACCTTATTTCTTTAGCAAATCAATGACTTGAAGTAGCTTTGAACAATGCACCATTACATATTTAGAATTTTCCTCTTCATTATATCCTCCAGGACATAAATTATGTCACAACAGCCTTCGGTACATTAAAAAGACATTCAACAAATTGCAATATTGAAAAGCCGCCACCAAAATCATTCCACTCTAGGATTAAGGTGTAGCTTTTTTAACAAGTTTCCATATTCCACCACCATGATCTCATCATCACTAGAATAAGAAGCCAAAGCTGTGATACTTTTACATGAGAATTTATGCCTCAATTCCAAGTAATCATTTATTTGATTAGAAGAAATTTGAATTTGAAGAATAAAATCCACTAGGGAAATCCCAAAAAATTCTTTAAGATGTTCCTTATTCCAATTACCATCAAATATAAAGTAATCGAGTAAAGGAAAATCAAAGTTCTTGACTGCAATAAAAGTTGGCCAGATATCTAGACTTTTATCTAAAATCCAAACATCTTTCAAGATGTTAATAAATTTACCTGATGCAATATTCCATTTAGTAATTGGATGAAGGAATTGAGCTCCATTAGATAAAATCTTCCAGGTTGTTGATCAATTACACTTGCTAGAAGCCTCCCATAAATCAGCACCATACTTTGCCATTAAAGATTTATTAAGCATAGAATCTTCTCTCATTAAAAAACTCCATGCAAATTTAGCTCTTAAAGGTCCAGCTATTGAAACTGCCGAATGAACCCCTTGACCTCCATCCTTTCATGGTTTGCACAAATCCTCCCAAGCGATGTAGTGCAAACAGTGATTTCCTCCTTGCTTGTCCCAAATAAGACTCCTACAAGCCTTGTCCAAATATTTTAGAATACTCATTGGTATTAAAGAGTGAGCATCAACAAAAACCAATAAAGAAGGCATGACCGATTTTACCAATAAAAATCTTCCAGCTAGAGAAATAAATCGCTTTCCCCATATATTGAGTTTAGTAGCAGCTTTCTCTAGGATACCATTGAAATCTAAAGCAACCAACCTTCTCAACACCATCTTAATCCCAAGATAGTTCAATTCATTCACTATTTTGTAGCCTCATAACTTTGATATTACTTTCCTTCTTTTCCTTTTCACAAATTTCCCAAACAAAATAACTGATTTCTGTTCATTTACACACTATCCAGCCCGGCTACAAAAAACAAACATATTTTTTCTGAATTTCTTCATAAACTTATCTTGGCTTCAAAAAATAAGAGAATATCATCTGTATGCAATAAATGTGAAATTCTAGGGGGAGTGGAAGAATTTTTTATCCACAAATTTCTTCCTCTATGAAACAAATCATTTGTCAAAAGTTGAGAACAAAAGATAAACAAGTAGGGAGATAGCGGGCAACCAAGTCTAAATCCACTTTTAGCTTTGATCCCCTTTGAAATTATACCATTGATCAAAATAAAAATTCTTGATTTTCCACACATTCCATTAGAAGACTAGAAAATTTGATTGGAAATCCAAAACAATCCAATACCTTTCTCAAAGTTTCCCAAGCCAAACTATCATAAGCTTGCTCCATATCTAGCTTGATAGCCACCAAACCTTGCTTTGATTTTGAAAACCTTAGTTTATTAAAAAGTTCTTGAGCTGACAATACATGATTAGATAAGGATCTACCTCTGATAAAAGCAGCTTGAACTTCTGAAATTAGCCCATTAACAACCTTCAATAGCCTATTCATCAACATTTTGGCTATAATTTTGTACAAAGAACCGCAAAGACTGATTCGATGGAAACATGAAGTATTAACCAAATTCAGCACTTTAGGAATGAGAACCACCAAAGATTCTTTCCACTTAGGACAAAGCTTCCCTGTCAACAGAAACTGTTGTACTGTAAGCCAAACTTCATTACTTATTATGCTCCAATAATTTTTAAAAAAAGATTAGGTAATGCCATCTAATCCAGGAGAAATATTACTACCAATATTTTTAATAACAATTTTAAATTCTGGAAATGTGAATTCAGCTTCTAGTTGTTTGTAATCTGGTTTAGATAATGACTTCAAAACTGGAGGGCATCCAAGAAACAATCCCTACTCTTCCATTTTTGCTGAAGAAATCCATCATGACTTCTTCAATTTCGGACTGCTCCTCTACCAAATTCCCTTCATCATTTCTCAGTTGGTGAATTACATTCCCAATTCTTCTTCCATTAGCAAAAGAATTGAAGAACTTTGAATTCATGTCATTCTCCTAAATCCACTTCACCTTACTTGGATCTTTGTCTCCACCATGTATTTATCCGTGACATTGCACATTGAATTCATGGGTTTTGGATCTCAACAACATCAGCTTTTCACTGGATAATCCTTGGCCATTCGACTGTTCAAGCTAAAGAGTAGAGATATCATTCTTCAGCGAATCTTTAAGCTCCATAAAATTTTTAAGTTTTGCTTTGTTCCAAAAATGTAGAGCTCTCAAAACCCTTTTGCTTTTAACAATAAGAACATTCATTGCATCACCTCCAACCAGCTTGTTCCAAGTCTTTAGAAAAATTGCCTTTGAAGCCGGAAAAGAAGCCCAAACATCTTCATACTTAAGGAATCTATTTTCATGCGTTTTTTCTTAGAAATTTCTGAGAATTAAAGGGCAATGATCATATGCAATCTTTGCCAAATGTCTGACCACAGCATTATGAATCTCATTCAAAGCTCTTGTGTTCATCTATCAAGCCTTTACAAAATATGAGCATTCCTAATTTTGTTGTTGCACCAGGTAAATATTGGCCCCTCCAAACAAACATCATGAAGATCATTCCTGGAAATGAAAGCTATCATCTCTTGTGGCCCTTGAGAAAAGGAGAACTTCTTCCCTCCCCTCTTTTCTTTTGTGATAATATACAGTTAAAATCTCCCCCCACAACCAAAGGGATGTCCTTATCACATCTCACTTCTAACTTTTCCCACAACCTCCTTCTCATATACAAGTTTTTGTTTCCATACACCATTGAAACCATCCAAGTTCCTTTATTGAAAATATTCAACTCCCCAATTACACATTGGGGGTGAAACATCCAGTAAAAAGAATGTATCCAAATTAGATTTTCATAAGACCATAATTCCTCCAGAAGAACCGTCATAAGGAAATAAGAAAAAATCCCAATCTTCAGCCAAAAATTTATTAATTTCATATCTCTCAATAGAAGAGATTTTTGTTTGTACCACACCAACAAAAAATATATCCCAATCTTTAATAAAAATTTTTAAATAAAGAGAGGCTTCCCTCTATTTAGCCCCCCTATAATTCCAAAAAGCTAAGGAAGTCATTTGGATAAAGAAAGGAAAGGACCCCCACTCCTACCATTAATCAATACCTTAGATTTTTTTGTTTCTAGATGAATTGTTCAAGGGGCCAAGATGCTTTAGTTCTTTCAGAAGTTTTGGTCTTTGAGATCCAGGATTAACCTTTTCCAGATAAATATTCCCCATGTCTTTTGGAACATCTTTAATCTTGCTATCTTTGTTTATAGGAGCCACGGAACTACATTACTGATTTCATCATTTTTGCAAATTCCTCCTTCTTCAAAATTTGGTTCAGCCGGGATAATCAACTCAGTTTTTTGTACTAAACTATCTCCTTCAGCCTCTGTTTCCAGCAATTTGAACATATTCTCTTGAACTGGAAAAGTCACAGTATTAGAAAAAGAATTCTTACCAATTTTAGATGTAGAGCTTCTTGTTATGTCTCCAGAATTCCCAACAACAATTTCCTTAATATTTAGAGTTCCAGCATCAGCATTTGCAACTACATCCTTATCTATAATTTCTCCTTCCAACTATAATCTTTGATTAGTCACTTGTTCTTCAAAAATAACTAGAGTTAAAGTTTTATTAGTAGCCAATTCAACCTTTAGCCCTTTATTCATCTCCACATTCTTCTTTTGATAAGTAACATTTACCCTCCTCTTATTATTAACATAAAACCACAGTCCATAATTCTTTTCTACCTTAGGATCACTCACCACTGGTAATCCTAAACCTCCTTCTGAAGAAACAAGAATAGAAAAGTTATTATCTAAACCATCCTTTGCATTGCAAACATTGTTCAGGTGAGCTATTCTTCCACACTTGTAGCAAAAGGTTGAGATTTTTTCATACTCAACTTTTTGGAAGAATCGTTCATCAAGCCCATCCACCCAAACTCTCAAAGGAAATTATTTATCTAACTCCAAATGAACGCAGACTCTTGCAAACTCCCTTCTTTCCCATTGGACCATATCACCATCGATTAACATAGGAGTTCCAATTAATGAAGCAATCCTTGCAACATTAGTTTTGTCCCAACAATAAGGTGGAAGATTCGGCAATCTCACCCACACAGGAGATGTTAGACCCTTCAGAGATGTACCTAAAAATTTTGGATTCCATTTGTCAAGCCCAATAATATGGCCATTTACAAACCATAGCCCTCCTGAAATCACCTTTTCCATAGAATCTTGTGAAAAGAAAGAAAACAACATCCAACTAGAGCCAAGAATAGTAAGATGAAATTTCCCAAATTGAGACCATTGACGTCTCAATTCCGGAGCTATTATATGAACTGGAATTGCTTTACAAAAGTACCTTCACCATAATGGATTTTTGGAGTTTCTCAGTATTCTCAATCATCTTTGGTTCATACAACTTAATTGCCTTGCCATCATCTGACTTGAACGAGTCTCCCTTTGGCAAATTCAACTTGATGTAAGGGCGTTTTTTCCTTGGATTCTATCTCATTTTTACCATATCAAAAATCCATCCTTCTACATTTGTTTGGACATTCTCACGAACAGCAGATGTTCTTGCACCCATATTTTGAACTGAAGGGTCTCCTTTAATAGATTGACATTATTTCTAAACTTGTTAATAAAGATCTTTATACCAGATGATGAAGAGTCGATATCATTTTATTTAAATTTCACCATCGAGGAAGGAGTTTCCAGATTTAAGTCAGTTGCCACTTGCTTGCCTTTACCAATAATTGGAGACGAAACTTTCCTCATATCTTCACTTGTTTCTCTGATAACAAAAGGTTTGTTGAAAAGAATTTTTTGATTACTCCAGCAATCAAAAATAGACAATTCTTGTTGCAACATTGATTTAAGGCCGGCCATTATCCGGCCACCTGAGTTGGTAGTCGGCTGGCCAATCATCTTCCATGGAAAATCTGCCAATCAATCATTAAATCAAATTTTGAAACTTCTCTTTCTCTAAGAAAATGGCTCTCTCTCTCTCTAGGAATATGACTCTCTCTCTAGGAAAAAGGCTCTCTCTCTCTAGGAAAACGAACTCCTTGAATTTTTTTGGTTTATTTTTTGGGTGCTCTCTCTTACGCACCATAGAATATACCTAGGGTTACTGATACTTTTGCTTAGTAGGGACCTCGAGTTATATGTTTTTTTTTAGATTTAATTTTGTATCTCTTCTAAGCATTAGCTAGCTTGAGGGACCTTTAACGACTCTGTAATTATTTCTTATATTAACGCGCAGACCCCTCTGTGGGTTTTCCCTAAAAAAAGAAAAGCATCTAAGAAGTTTATATAGTTAAAATATTTAATGTGTGATTGAGTCTTTATATTTATTGAAGGTGTGTATGATGTTGCATATCTTACCTAAAGCACTAGGTTTGTGTTTCGATGATATCAAACATTATTATGTTTGATACTGCTTTCTTAAGTTTCTCTGATATTGTTTTTTCTTCTATGTGTACTAACATTTCAAGAATTAAGTCCACCATTTACTTGCAATTCTGATCAGCTCAAGAATGCATCTAGTATTTTCAATTTATTCTATATTTTTCTTTTCTTTAGTTATATCATTCATTTGGGTGGATATCTTTGCTAAGCTACTTTGCGCACACACATGGAGAGATAGAAATTTCTTTTTGAGAGAGAGTCTATTTTTTTGAGTAATTCATATTGTATAATTTTTCTTCATACTATACGATATGTGTATCATATTATATGCTTTAATCTTATACTTTCGATACGTTGTGCTCTGCCAAACCCTAGCGACAAATATGATGGAAGATACTAATTATATATTGATCGACTGCCTGGATTCTCCGTGGCTCCGAAGAAGTTCTTCAGTAAAGATCATGGTTCTATGACCATCACCTGGAGGATAAAAATAAATTTGTGGTTCTCTGACCATTACACGGAGTATAAAAATACAGTTAATGATCTTTGCCTATAAAAATTCACGGTTCTCTGCCATAACGAAGAGGTGAAACAACATTTGTACAGGCTTCTCTACCTTACTGTTGGAACAAAAGGTGAGCCACCTCTGTTTAGTTAATTCTTGGAGAGGGAGTATCTAAGGAGTCGATATAGGTAAGGTTGATCGAACCACTATTAGGTAAGGTTAACCGAACCACTATAAATTTTGGTGTGTTCTTTCTTATTACTTTTACTGCATTTTAATTTATATACTCCTTTTTTTATTTGATATGTCATCGTACCAGTTCTTGTATCTTGTGTATATTATATCATGCCCTTTATACAATATATCATTTATATTTTTATCATGTGCATATGTAAGCAAGGTAGTATATCTAGCTATTACTATTGTTTTTGTCTAAAGCAAGTCATGTAGGCCCTTTAGACCAAACAAGAATAAGTCTCAATAATATCAATCTTATTTATAGAAATCAATTTCATATCACATATCACAATTAAGAGTTCTTTCATGTAAGAACTCATCATTTTCTACCCATCAACATAATATAGCATTTTAATTAGTCACCTTATACATTCCTTTTCATATCACATACGATTAGACCATAAACTTTATTTATTGAAAAGCTTATTGGCCTACCCTTATATACATGATAATATATCTTTAGCAAGCCTTTCTTTCTTTTACAAACATTTCAAATCAGATAAATCCCAATAACAAACATTATGTAAAAATTATATATAATTATTATAACACTTATGTTTATGTAGTGTTCTCGCAAGTATGCATGTATTATGTTAAAGTACATTTTAAACCATATGAATAACAAATCATTGCATATCATTTCTTTCATGTCCAAATGTAATGTTGACTCTTGATCATTTAATACTTGGTATTACTCCACTAATTTCAAATGAAATACCATATATGCAGTACTAACTATAAACTTTTAATATTTACCATTCAAAAAATTTAGGAGTATGATATATATCTTATATAATAAGTTTTATATTAAAAGTTCACTAAAATGAGAGGTATTGGTTTTTTTAATCACAACAGAAAGAAAATAAATAAAAAACACAATCCATTAAAATAAGAGTAGAATTATTATTACCTGTCATGATTAGAATAACTTTTATGATTGGAGTGATAGAAAAAAATGAGCCCAAAGCTTTCTTTCTCTCTCCTCTCTTTCTCCTCTTCCCTCTCCTTTCTCTTCTCTTCTTCTCCTCCCCTTACTAGACATATACAAAAAATGGAACGGGTAGGGCTTAGAGGTAAGGGTTTTATTAAAATAGTTTTAGATCTTTTATTTAAAAGAATAAAAATAAAACTTCAGACCCAATTTTGCAATACTCATGACCTCTACACCATTGCACACACTCAATTTTTGAAAAACCCTAGAGCTTGGCACCGCAGTGCTCCCTTAAGAAATTTTGTTAAAATACTAGTAAAATTAAATTTAAGAATATTAAAATGGGGAAATTATACCATCAAATAATAAAACTTATCTTATTTCTATACGATAGGAGAAATCTATTGAAATACATACATTTTTTGAAAAAATTCCACTTTTAATTTTGAATAACATTATAAAATAGCATGTATATCTTTTAGAAAATATGCTATTCTCTTTGTACTATTTGATTATGAAAAAAATAATTTCAAAACCCTACTTTTATTTATAAATCTACTATACATAATTATTTATATTTTTTTAAAGATAGTATGCTATTTTATGTAGTATTTAATCATGAAAAATAGGAGCATCCCAATTATATAATTTACGTTATTCATATAAAGATCATATAAACCCCTTTGCCTCATCAAATCTTCGTAGTAAGGACTATGCTTGACCTTATAATATATTTTTAGAGAATATCATGTTTATTATTGTACATGTTATTGAATTCCACCATTGTTATATATTGTTGGTCACCTTCAGGATAAATGACCAAAATGGGTGAGTACTCTTTTTTTTCTCAACATTAGCCTGAGAAATCATTAAGAGAGCCTATAGTATGTTTGAACTAGAAGAAAATAAAATTAATTTTATTACAACTCCCATTGTTAATAAATATATTATCAATTATGTAGTTCGTAACTAAAGAAGTGACTTTAGTTATGAGTCTTCTTCTCCTCCTTCATCTATTAGTTTGAAATTTTCAAAAACTATTCTTAAAAAAGACAAAAAAAGTTTTTAAGAAGGATGTTTCCCAAGGTTCAAAGCATGTTTTATTCAAAGAACTCCAAGCATTGGGGCCGGTGAAAGATAGACCGAGAAGAAAGATGACTGAACACAAAGAGAAGATCGGTTCGAAAGGTTCTTCTTCCCTTTTTTCTCCCTAATATGAAGAAGGATTCTCTTATGGATAGCAACGAATTTGGATTTATTTTGGAGATGATCCATATGATCTTAAAGTTTGGTATAATTATACCAAACTCTTGGAATTTATTCTTGAATTGTAATTTTTCTTTCATCTTTTATTTTCTTTTTCTTAGTTTAACTTGTTACTTTAAACTTTGCCTAAATGTTTATGAGATCATTACTATTTCTTATTCTCTAACTGGATGGGAACTCTGGGATACTAATCAACCCTCGGGTTGTTTTATATTTTGGTATCACCTGCATCTCAACACTTTCAAAATAGGAGATAGTGGATTTCAAAAAATTTATAATAAATTTAAATTAACAAAGTTAATTTTAATAAGGTCCTTCTCTCTTGTTGATGAAGGTACCAATGCTTATTTTGCCTAGTTTGTATTAGGTTAACTCCTTTTTCATTTTAATGCTATTTATGCATCTTCTCAAAAAAAACTAAAGAAGTGACAACTCTTTCATCATTATAGAGGTTCTTACCATAACACTCATTTGCTTTATAGAAAGTGGCTATGGAAGAAACAATTATGGGTTCATGCATGTTAGTTGATGAACTAATTTTGATAATTATTTGAATTTTTGGGTTACACGTGAGAGACTCATCTTGTTTGTCTCACATGATGGCAGTCATTATGTTGGCAATGTGAATGGTGTGTGTGTAAGGATAGGTTCATTTTTACTAATCTTTATATGGAACTTCTCTTGGCATACCTAGGGTTATTGAGTATGAACTTATTTAGCTAGCTAGCCTTAATGAGAACTTCAATCAATCTATAAAGGCAATGACACTACTTAGTGTCATGGCCACAATCTTTATAGAAGGAAAAATACTTTGACATGTCCCAAGTATACAATCATAGGTGTTAGCAGCTTCAAAAACTTTTTCTTTTGGAAGGCCTCAACAAGCCCAACAATTAATGCTTATAAAGGTGTGATTGTTTAGTAACTATATGGAGGTTGGATACCTTCTCCTTAACTCGGTAGTGTAGAATTATTTGATTCTTCTTACCTTGGCATGGATGGTCGAATAATTCTAAGTAACCTTGTTTATAACAACACTTTATGATGCTCTGAGAGAAAATGATCTCCCATCATCATTGGTCTTTTATGAACTCTTCGATCTCTCTTAGTGGAAAATTCATATGTGGAATTGGATGATGAAGAAAAAACCACTTGATTATATTCCTTGATGTTAACATGACAATTTCCTAGTTTAAAAAATTCAGTACACATCCTTGGATTTTTTACCAAGTACATATAAAATGAACCTTCACTCAGTCCTTGTGTATGGACAGCTTGGGAAACTTTGCATTCAAAGGCTTTTACCTTGAGTATTTTACTTTGAAATTACACAATTAAACTTCTCGACAACTCCCATAGTTCTAATTGTGCCTTGAGGAGAACTTATGAGCTCTTTGAGGCATTGATACTCACAAATTTGGTTACAAAGATACATTTAAACTCCATAAAAGATGTGTTCAATCTAATAAGAAAGTGAGTGAACCACCTGTGTGTTAATTCTTTAAGAGTAATTAAGAGAATCTGACATATATCCAATAAAGATGACGCAAACTCAAAGTTAGCAACAAGGTATGCTTAGATGGTTCTCCCCTAGTAACTTAGATGGGCATATTGAATTTTGACAATCTGATATCTCTTTCAAGAAAAAAATTATCATTTATGGTTCTAATCTTCTTATATGCATGGGTGACAGGTTGTACTCCTAACCACTCAACATAATGCTAGTTATATAAAGATTTAGCATCAAGCTTAGCGCTCTACTCTTTGTTATCATATAGCAAAACACTAAGTTAGAAGACTCCTTAAAGATATTTTACCTTATTTCAGAACTTCATATCCCTATAAAGGCCCTTAGATAGGTTTTTTTAACCTTTTTTAGATCTCCATTAGATTATAGTGAGTTGAATAGTTTAAAGCTTTCTTGTTCACTAATGGTCCATGGTTAGCTTGTTTAATAAGATATGCATGTAGTCTAGTTATTTGCATCAGTCCATGCTGATCACACCTTTTAATATGTTCATTCTAAGTTTTTCTATAGGTGATACATGGCCTTACTAGCATGTAAGCTCAAAATAAAAATAGAAAGGGAGAAAGAAGTGTTTATTCCGTATAGGTTGTTAAACCTAAGCTATTATCCCAAGGCTAACCAAGAGGGGGGTGAATTGGTAATTTAAAAATTCTCTAGGATTTTTTATTCTTAGCAAGTTAATTTAAGTTTTAAAATAAACTTTTCAACCACAGTAAATAACTTGCAGTGAATAAATGCATAAATTAAAAGACACAAAGATTTATAGTGGTTTAGTCAAATACGACCTAAATCCACTCCCTAAAGACTCCCTCTTCAGGTATTGCACTGTTACCAAAGTATCTCTCCTTTTGCCCCCACAGTAAGGCGAAGAAGCCTTTACAAAAACCTCTCTTCCACCAATCCCTAGTGCGATAGAGAACTATCATCCTTTCACCCCCTCCACGTGTCGGTAGAGAATCATTGTCCTTTCACACCCTCCAAGTGTCAGCAGAGTACCGTCGTCCTTTCACACCCTCCAAGTGTCAGTAGAGTACTATCATCCTTTCACACCGTCCAAGTCTCGACAGAGTGCCGGATCTACTTTAAAGATCTTCTGACAACTAATTAAAAAGAAGAAAAGAAGAGTGATCACCAAAAATACAAAGAGATCCTTACCTTTGAGTAACCTAGTGAACCCTTCACACTCTACTTGAAAGAAATCTCTCTCAAACACTCTCCCACACTCTCTCTTTCACTAGCTCTTGAAAATTAATGAAGATAAGACTTTTTAACGTCAGTTTTAGAGGACTTTTTATATCAGAGACACAAAAAACTATACAAAAAATTGAAATTTTTCATTTTGAGCATACACGATTGTATGTTCATACATACAAATAGTTCAAAAATTATTGCATATGAACTTGTTGTGAATCGATATGAAATGATTTTGTACATGATGATTATCTAGTACAAACTCACAATTTTAAACCTTTGATGGTGTACGTATGATGACGACATCGTACGGTATGAACGAGTTACAAAAATTTCAAGTTTGTTTGGATGAAAAGGGACCTGGCCAACTCATACACTGGACAACGTACATACGATGATGATATAATATGGTCCAAATTGTTCAAAAAAATTTCAAGTTTGTCTGGACGAAAAGGTACCTGTGTACCCATACACTAGACGGTGTACATATGATGACGACATTGTACGATACGAACTGTTCAAAAAAATTTTAGCTTCATCATGATAAAAGGTACTCATCAACTCATACACTGGATGGCGTAAGCATGAAGATGACATTGTATGGTGCAAACCGTACAAAAATTTTTTAGGTTTGTTTGGATGAAAAAAGACAAGTCTAATTTTTACCATGGAAGGCGTACGTACGATTATGATATCGTACAATACGATCAAGACTTAGAAAAAATTTCTACTTTTTGTTCGTTTGACTGCTCGATCGGGAAAATAACTGAACAAATCATCCCATACAAAAAGACTTCGTATAGTATGATTAGTTTAACAAATTGTCAATTTTAAATTCTCCCCCGATGTGTGTGTACACAACAAACCCTAAATTGATCTGATTTGAAGTCTTCAATAATCTGGAGTATGATTCCGCTAAAATGTTAGTACACACAAATAATAAAATAATGCATCCAAAATATGTTAGAAGAAATAATAATAAAAGCAATAATATTTGGAATCATAAAAAACATACATATTGCTAGAATATCAAGAATCAAGAATTAAGTTGCAACAATCTCAACAATCTCCCTCTTTTTGATGATGGAAAAATAATTATTTTTTGAATAAAATTGAATACCCTAAATTTCTCCTTAGCTCCCCCTAAAAGAATAAACATGTGAAATAAGGGATTACCTTAAAGAAATTTTTTTTATTATTATTCTACACAAATGATAAAAACATAGAAATAAAACACACAACACACTAACAATCTAACAAAAAACAAAAAACACTATTTTCTCCCCCTTTTGATAACAACAAAAATGGAAAAAAGAAGATTGAAATGAAAGAAGTCATATCAAAAACCTTAGTAATTGATCTTGAAAGAGATTCAACTATAATTGCAATAATAAAGTTAATGACCATTAGATGAAAATGATAGATTCAAAATATTTAAATTAAAGTATAACATAGATAAGAAAAATTGATCAAGGTCATGAAGCATTCTAGACAATTAGATAAGGAGAATTATTACAAAAGTGGCAAAATGAATATTAGTTCATATCAATTTTCAATATAAAACATAATCGAACATTAGATGATTTGAATTTAAAGATTAAATGATAGAGGAAAGAATATATTCAATTGGCGACATTGAGCATCTTTTCAAATATTTGTGGCACACTTTGTGCATCTTTTTGTATTTGGGCTAATTTTGGGCCTCCTTTAAATTTGTAAACCATTGCACATTCTTTCATTTTGTATAATTATATGTTTCTTTTCTATATCCCTTTTTTTTTAAATTGATCTTTGCAGAATTAATAATTTAAAAAATTAAATTTCTCTAATTACAAAGATAATTATATTGAGAAGAGAAATAAAAAATAATAAGACATCAAAATTACAATAATAGTATTTAAATTATGTTTGCCTCAAAAGAACATGAAATTGATATCCTTAACTTGATCGAGTTATAAGTTAACTTAAAATTTAAAAAAAAAAAATAGATTTCATAATGAAATTAATTTTGTATTGCACGTTAATTTATAACACTTTTTAGATCAATTAAGATAGGATTATCATATAGGGAAACTTACATTTCAAACAACTAATCAAAATAAGACATTTTTTATATCAATTAAAGTCAGAAACAATGAATCTCTTTGATATAAATTCATAAATACAAAATAACATAACATCAACATCACTAAATCACATCTGCAAAGGACAAGTATAATAAAAAGACAAAAACAATGATATCATCACAGAAAACATCACATCTGGAGAGGACTGACAAAGACAACATAAAAGAAGCGCATCAAAACTTTGAGGGACCTGGTCTAGAGGAGGAGGCTGGTTGAAGAATGAGAAATATCTATTCATTATGGCTATATTAGTGTTCACTGAGTCAAACTGACCTCGGATCCAACCCATGTCTAGCTAGTACTGTGCATCCTACTGGTTTAAGTGAGTCTAAATTTGATGAAAACATTGATCAAAATGACTCTCTAACTGGTCAAAGTGCCAAACCATCTCTCAAAAGTCAGGTCCATGAGAAGGTGCAGGTGCTCCCCCTTCTTCCTTAGTATTCTCACTAGAATTATCATTCTTCCCAAAAAGTGATTTAAAAGAAGCATCAGTGAAGTAGATTGGCAACTCAGTGGGAACATCATAATGGAAAATATTGTATTTCTTTTCTAAGACATAGGTCACTAGATGTCTTAGAGCAATATTTCTCTTCCTCCTATGAGAAACAAACCCAATTTTAGAAAAGTTATAAATGTAATCTAGAATGGGTTAGGCTTTATCAATTGGTTGTTCATTCATGATTAGATAAGTAATTGTGAACATAAAAGGAGTAATGTTTATGCGATCACCAGCCTTAGGAATGATTGAAGTTCTGAGCACATGCTAGATGACCCTTGTATTTTGATTTAAAGTAGAAACTCTAGCCAAGTGACCAAATTGAGTAACCCCTCTAAGAGTTTTATTTATTTCAGACCAATCATGGTCAGATTTGGAGGTCATTGTGTGTGCTCTAGTACCTTGAATCCTTAGATGCAGAAAAGTTCCTAGTTCTTCCTTAGTGATTTCTACCCATTTCTTTTGGACATATGATCTTATCCTACTCTCATCCTCACTAAAACTCATATTTTCCAATAAGTAGTGTAAGTTTTCTTTGTGTTAAGCATTAATCAGTATAAAAATGAAGGCAAATTGGGTTGAGGAAAAAAGAGGCATTACTTGAAAATGAATATCGTCCTAAATTAGTAGTTTAGACGGAGTAATTTTTGCACTGATAAACCTATAGTAGGAATCCTCATTTTCTTTAGACAAAAAGTTTTCATCACCACCCCTGAATGATGAACCCATAGAGACTCTACCGCACTTGTTAGAACTGGTCATTTCTAAGATGAGAAGGATTCTAGAAGGGTGTTGAAGTGAATGAAAATGAATTCTCAAGCTCTCCTATTTAAAGAAAAATGACCCTTCATACAGTACAAAAATAGGTTTGTATGTACGATCGTGAAATCGTAAAGGATGAAAAGTTTTCGTATGGATGAACGAACAGGTTCAAAACAAAATGACTTTTTGTAATCACATAAGTTATGAAGCATCCTTTTGTACAGACTTTTTGACCAGACGATCATACAGATGAACATGTGTTCTCCCGGGATGATCAGTTATTTAAGATCATTTTAATGATGATTAGGTTCGTCCCCCATAGAGAATGTTATGTAGTTCGTATAGACGAAACAAAATTTTGTATGTATGATCAGTTATAATAACTGATTCTACTCGGATAACCATCTACATACGTACAGATGAATGAATACAAATTGTATGGGATGATATCAATACCGTACAGTATGATCTATGATAGGAAATTAAAACTTTATGCATTCAGTCCAAAAAAATGATTGACATGTTACAGAATTCGCACAGGACGAAAATAATTTTGTATAATTTGAATATAACACTTAGACAATTCAGCACAAACGATCACAAATAGAAATTTTGATACTTGTTACATGTCTAAAACATACAAAATATAGAAACAAATAACAAAAACAAAAATTGAAAAACACTCACACAAATAAAAACATTGACAACTAAAAATAGAAAATACATATAGAAACATATATAGTTTGCAGAAGAATTAATTTAAGCATTTAAATCGATCACACCTAGCCTTCTTCTTAATGTGCTAAATGTATCAAATGCTAGTGCTTATATAAAAATGTCACCAAGTTAATTTTCAGTTGAAACGTGGTTCAATTCAATTTCAACTTTGGATACATGATTCCTAATAAAATGATGTCTTATATCTATATGTTTGGTTCTAGAATGTTGAATAGGATTTTTTGAAATACAAATGGCACTAGGGTTATTACAATAAATTGGAATTATGCCTATTGTAAATCCTAAATCAATCAATTGTTATTTCAACCAAAGAACTTATGCCACACAACTTTTTAAGGCAACATAATCAGCTTCAGACGTAGATAGGGCTGCAAAATTCTAATTTCTACTAGACCAAGAAACTAAAGAAAATTTCTAATAAATTGACAAGTTTCAGATGTACTCTTTCAATCAACCCTGCAACCTACGAAGTATGAATCTGAATATCTGGTAATTTCAAATGAAGAGCTATACTTAGGATACCAAATGACTAAGTTCTGAGTTCCTAAGAGATATCTCAAAATCTTTTTTACTACTTTCAAATCTGATTCTTTTGGATAATATTTGAAATCTAGCACACAAACAAATATTAATTATAATATTGGGTCTGCTAGAAGTCAAATAAAGTAAAGATCTAATAATTTCTCTAAATTTCTTTTGATCAACAAATTTTTCCCTTGGGTCCTTATCCAACTAAACTGAGGAACTCATTAGTGTATTAACTGGCTTAGCATTATCCATTTCATACTTCTTGAGGATGTCCCTAACATACTTTAACTGACTAAGAAATATTCCCTCCTCAATTTGCTTAATGCTAAAACCTAGAAAGTAACTAAGATATCTCATTAGGCTCATCTCA
Source organism: Dendrobium nobile (assembly GCA_022539455.1). Taxonomy (NCBI): domain Eukaryota; kingdom Viridiplantae; phylum Streptophyta; class Magnoliopsida; order Asparagales; family Orchidaceae; genus Dendrobium; species Dendrobium nobile. The sequence continues at coordinate 18,530,466 of CM039734.1, forward strand.
AATTCACAACTCATTATTTTAGAAAAATCATCACAAATATTTTTATTTGAGGATCCAAAAATGATATCATCAATATTAATTTGAACAATGAGTATATCATCTCCCAATTTTTTCGAAACAAGAATGGTATCCACACTTCTTTTTTCAAAAGATCTCTCAAGTAGGAAAGTGTTTAACCTCTCATACTAAGCCCTAGGTGCTTATTTTAATCTATATAATTCCTTTTTCAATTTAAAAACAAGATCTGGGTATTTTAAAATTTCAAAACCTGAAGGTTATTCAACTAAACATCCTCTTGTATCACCCCATTCAAAAAAACACTTTTAACATCCATTTGGTATAATTTAAATCCTCTAAAATAGGCAAAGGCTAACAAAACTTTAATTGCTTTAAGTCTTGCTACAGAGGCAAAAGTCTCATTAAAAGTAATCCCTTTAACTTAATTATACCCCCAAGCTGCCAATCTAGCCTTATTTCTAACAACAACTCCATAGTCATTCATAAATACCCACTTAGTTCCAACTACATTTTGATCCTTTAGCGTTACAATTAATTCCCAAACATTATTCCTTACAAACTAATTTAATTCTTCTTGCATTGCCAAAATAAAAAAAATTATCCAAAAGTACTTGATTTACATTTGTAAGTTCTATCATTAAAATAAAGGCAGAATGATTGACTTCTTTGCTTAGTCCACACCTAGTTCTAATACCCTCACTAGGTTCACCTAAAATTAGCTCCTTAGGGTGGTTTTTAGAAAATTTCAAATATTTAGGCAAAGGTATTTTATCTCCAAATTTTCATCCAAATTAATCTTCTTATTCCTTTGGGAGTTATTTTCTAAATCATCCTCTTCCAAACATTGGTCTTTCAAAATTCCATGTTCATCAATTACAATATGTGTGGTCTCCTCAACTAACAAAGTTCTTTTGTTAAATACTCAATACGATTTTCCAACATTAGAGTATCCTATAAAAATTCCTTCATCTGATTTTGGATCAAATTTTTCTAAGTAAGATTTTTCATTATTATGTATGAACGCCTTACATCTAAAGACATGCAAATGTAACAAATTTGGTGATCTCCCTTTTAAAGCTCATAGGGTGTATTATTAAATTTAGACCTTATATTCACCATATTTAGAACATAACATGCAGTACTAATCGCTTTATCCCAAAAATATTTAGGAAGTGAATATTCAGTCAACATGGCTCTAGCAGATTCAATTAATGTTTTGTTCTTTCTTTTGACTACACCATTATACTGAGAGGTTCTAGGTGGAAAAAAATTGTAAAAAATTGCTCGTTTTTTGCAAAAATCCTCAAATCTTTTAATTTCAAATTCATCTCCATGATCACTTTGAATAGTTAAAATTTTACACCCTAGTTTCCTCTGAATCCAAGTAAAAAAATCTCTAAATTCCTCAAATTATTTACTCTTATGAAATAAATATTTAACCCACATGAATATAAAGAAATCATCAACCATCACAAATATGTATACCTTTTCTCCCAAACTTACAGTGTTAATTGGTCCAAAATGATCTATATAAATAATCTCCAATAGTTTACTAGTTCTAGGATCCTTATTGGAATAAAATGATGAGTTCAAATATTTTTGTAATTGACATGCATCATAAAGGTGATCCTTAGTAAATTCTAGTTTTGGTATACCTGTAACCAAATCCTTTTGGGTAAATTTTCTAAGGTTTTTTATACTAGCGTGACAATGTCTCCTATGCCATAACGAAAATTAATAAGAAGTCATTTTTAAACAAAAGATATTAAGAGTTTTAATATAATTCAAATCTAGCATATAAATATTGTTTTCCCTAATTCCATGTAATTCATCATTTTCATTTAGGCTTAATATGCAGCTTGTGGGAAAAAATTTTACTTTATGCCCTTTATCACAATGTTGGATAATACTTAAAAAATTATGCTTTAAACCTTAAAAAAGTAATATATTCTCTATGAAAAAAATTTACAAGTTTCCAATCATACCTATGATAACCACTTTCCTAGTGGTGTTGTCTCATAGTGTAACCTTACCTCCATTCCTAGCTTCGAGTGATAGGAATTATTTAGTGTCACCGCTCATATGCTTTGAACAATCATTGCCCATGAGCTAGATGTTCTCATGAGGCCTTATATGAGAGCGCACCTACAAAATAATCAAATGTTAGACTTGGGAACCCAAACAAGTTTGGGTTCTCCTTTTTGGAAATTGAAAACTAGATGCATGTATGATATGACTTGGTTTATGCATCTTAGGTCTCTACACTAAATGACTTTTTCTATCTAAAGTACAAGTGTGTGGTATATGTCCAATCATCTCACAAGTGAAGCATTTAACTGCAGGAAACGGGTTTCTCAAATTTTTATAATAAATATGTCTCTTCCTGGGATTTAAAATATTTTATCCCAAAATAGGATTTATAAATTTTTTAAGTATTGGGGGTTTCTATTTTCTTCAAGAGTTTTAACATTTACTATAAGAAATGAATTTGCATCTTCTAACGCAGTGTTATCATATTTCTGATAGTGCACTCTATTCTTAGATTCTTCCGAATAATTTTTGAATTCTTTTTCCAATTTAGCATATAATGATTTTAAGAGATCATTCATTTTATTCAAATTATTGAATTCATCAAGTAAGCTCATATGGTTGTTATCTATCAATGTGTGATCTTTTCTAAGGGTGTCATACTCTTTTTATAATTTATGTATTAATAAGTTTAGACTAGTAGGCATTTTCTTAAGTTTTATATATGTATCATGTCTTCTTTTTGAAACTTCTTGCAATTCATCATAGGTTAAGTCACATACCTCTTTTTTTGATCTGATTAATCAAGATTATTAGCCATTAAATACAGGTTAGTGATTTCTTCCTCCTTTTTCTATTTTTGACAAATCCAAAGCTGAGACTGCCCAAAAAGCTCTCTAAAATCTCTTCTTGCCCTTCTTCACATTTGCTTTCTCTTCTACCTTCTCCTTGCTAGGAGTGGCTTCTAGATTTGGGCAGTCTGATTTTATATGATTAGGTTTCCTGCATTTGTAGCAAATCATATCATTAGAAACCTTAACATTTTATTGAACTTACCTCTATTCCACTGCTGGCGTCTCCTCTGCTTCCTTTTAAGAAAACTTCTAAATTGCCTTATCATCAAGGCAATGTCATCCTCATCCTCAAGTAATGATTAATCACTCTCCAAATCATCAACTTTCAGTGCTATATTTTTCTCTTTCTCTATTTTCCTGCATCAATCTTCCTTTGACTCACTCCTTGCTCGTAAACAATTAGTGATCTAAGAAGATTATCAATAGAGTAAGTATTTAAATCCTTAAACTTTGTAATAGAAATAATTTTAGCATCATAAGCAGTAGGAAAATAATAAAGAATTTTATTGACAATTTCAGCATTTGTTAGTTCCCTACCTAATGCATGCAAAGAAGTGACTATTTTAGTGAATCTTGTATACAAGTCAGAAATGGATTAATTGAGTTTCATGCAATATAACAAGATATTTAATCTAGATTGTCTTACTTAATTAGTCCCTTCGCAAGTAATACAAAGTCTATTTCAAATACCCTTTCCAATTTTGCAAGTGGAAACCCGCATGTAATCTTCTGACTTAAGTGCACAAAAAAACTATTTAAACATTTTTCATTTAGTTGTGCTAAGTCACATTCTTCTACAGTCCAATTATCAAAGGGTGTCTCAATTCTAATGCCATCAACTAGTCTAGTTGGCCTAGTATACCCTTCTTGAACTAAAATCCACATGCGATAATCAAGTAATTACATAAATGTAGACATACATGTTTTCCAAAAATCAAAAGAGATATTGTCAAATAATGGAGATCTAGTGATCGAATACCCTTCAGGTGTGTTTCGGTTTCCAGAAGTAGCCAATCTCATTTTTCAAAAAGTAGTCTAAACTTATGATTTTGAAATAGAGCTCTAATAACACTTGTTGATTATGTATTGGTTGTTAAACCTAAGCTATTCTCTCAAGGTTAACCAAGAGGGGGGTGAATTGGTAATCTAAAAATTCTCTTAAATTTTTTTAAATAAAATTTTGTTTTGATTCTCATAGCAAGTTAATTTAAGTTTCAAAATAAACTTTTTAACCATAGTAAATAAGTTGCAGTAAATAAATACAAAAACTAAAAGATACAAAGATTTATAGTGATTTGGTCAAACAAGACCTACATCTACTCTCTAAGTCTCCCTATTCAGGTATTGTGCTTTTACCAAAGTGTCTCTCCTTTTGCCCCCACAGTAAGGTCGAGAAGCCTTTATAAAAACCTCTCATCCACCAATCCCCGGTGTGATAGAGAACTGTCTTCCTATCACACCCTCCAAGTGTCGACAAAGAACCGTACTCCTTTCACACCCTCCAAGTGTTGATAGAGTACCGTCATCCTTTTACACCCTCCAAGTATAAAAAAGTTTGTTAGGGATGTTAAGACCTTATGAAGTATCCCAAGGAGAACCAACAGGGGCGGAGGTGAATTTATATTTTAAAAAATAAATAAATTAAACAAACTCAAACTAAATCAAAATTCACCACAAAGAAAATCAAAATGTGGAAATTAAATGTAGAAATAATAAAGGAAAGAAAACACCAGATTTATAGTGGCACGGTCAAACCTTGACCTACGTCCACTCCTTGGAGGCACCCTCCGAGTATTGCACTAAAATCAATGTCTCTACTTTATCCCTCACAGCTAGGCAGAGAAGCCCTTAAAAAATCACTTCCAACTTCCCAGGTGCGGCAAACTAGCTGGGTCCTTTGACACCAAAGAGATCTTCTTCTTCCCAAAACTTCCCTCAAGATGAGCCTTCAATCCAATGGTACTAAAGTGCAAGCTTGCCAGAGAAACCGTGTGAAACCCCCTCAACACTCCCTTGAAACCCCCTCCAAGAATCTTTTACCTCTCCCAAATTCCACCCTTTCCTCTCTCTCCCTTTCAAGCTCTCTCTTCAAGTTTTCTCTAGAAGAAATAAAGCTTTAATGGCTGCCAAAGACACATATCAAGTGCCTTGACAAAGCTTAAATAAAGTGCTTTAAAAAAACACTAAAAATTAAATATGTCAGCAAAAATTGTCCAGGACGATCACAGGATTGTCCCGTATGATGTGCCTAAAAAGAGCACTTCTAAAAACCTAAAAACTCAATTTCGGTGCAAACTATTATGCTGGATGATTGCAAGAGCGTCTCGTAAGACATGCTTGAAAAGAGGGCTTAAAAAATGCCTAAAAACTCATTCAGGCGCCAAAAATTATCCTGGACGATCTCAGAATCATCCAGTATGATGTGCATAATTTGACATGAAAGTCATGGACGATATTAGGATAGTCAAGGACGATTAGTACAAAAATGTATAGACGATCCAAGACGATATTGTGGATCATCCGGGATGATTAGAAGAGAAATTATTGTATTTTGTCCGGACTAATTTGGGAAAATCAAGTATGTCGGCAGACATCATCCACAATGATATATAGATCATCCATGACAATATGATTGAGAAATTTAACCATAATTAGTCCCATAATCACATGATCAATTTAGGCATGATTGGTATTGATCGTCCAGGATGATCAGATCATCCAGGATGATTAGAACAAAATTTTAAACTTAAAGCTTTGCCTAAATTGGCATTGGCGGCTCTTTTCCAAGATCATAAAGGATCATCCTAGATGATCCAAAATCGTCCGGTACGATTAGTTCAAAACTTGATCTTCCTTATTTAAGTAGATCTCACTTCCTTGAGTGTGTGTATGCATGGTCACCAAGCACACATACTCCCTTTCAGGACTTTATATCATTGAATATTACAGACCCTTTTTAACATAACATTATTCAACAAAATCTTGAGCTCTGATTCTTTATTTCATGTTGCATGGTATTCCTGAAATGTTGGTATACACACGAACAAATATAGAATAAAGAATATTATGAGGTATAAAGATGCTTATTAACATCAAAAATATAAAACTGGTGAGCTCAATTCGTAACAATCTCCCCCTTTTTTATGAGTGCAAACATTACTAGTGAAGTTGCAAACTAAAAGGATTATCTCTAAAACTCCCCCTCACTAGAATAAAAAATTAAAATTAGGGGAAAACTTTTTTTTCTTTTATTATTATTTAAAAAAAAAACAAATGCAACAGTACGTTCTCCCCCTTTGACATTATCAAAAAGAGGAGGGGTACAAACAAGAAGAACAATAAAAAAAATAAACAAAATTATCCCTAATTTGGTAAAGAAAAAAAATAAAATATTCTTGAAATGAGAAAGTTATCTCTTGATTTTATTCAAAACCTTAGTAAGGAATGTATTGACAACCTATAACCCAGAAAGGTTAGAAATTCAGAAATTGTTAATCCAAGCTCAAGTTCTTTTAAAGGTTTAAGAACTTTTTAATCCAGTATCTAAATCAAGGAACAAATTAAATAAGAAATACTATTTTTTTCAAAACTCCTTTCATAAAACATATCTAATAGAAGATTAATGCAAAAATTGGTGAATAAGGAATCATGATTTTCAAGCTCAGGTATCGAAAATATCAAGGGTTTTCTTAAGCTTTATGATGTACAAGAAAGGTAAGCTTACTTTTGGGGGCTCATTTTATGCCTCTTGTAAGTTGTTTGGCGCACTTTACGCATCTTTTAATTTTTGATACACTTTGTGTATCTTTCTCAATTTAGCGTCATTGCGCATCTTTTGATTTGACGTCATTGACCATTTTTTTTTCAATCAAAAGTGCCACCTTTTTTAAATTTTAGAAACTAAAGCAAACCCGTTCTATTGAAAAAATGAACTACTTGATTAATAGAATTATGAGGTGGATTCAACAACTTGCAAAAGATCCCTATGCGATAGTCAAAATGCAGGGAGATGAAAAAACTTCAATTTTAGAATTCAATTTGTAATATGATAAAGATTTTGAATCCAAAGTAGAATAACTTATTTAAGAAAAGAGAGGGAGAAAAAATCATGAGTTTTCTTCCCTTAACTATTTTTAGAGAAGTCAAACATAACTTACATAAAAATTCAAGAAAAGCAGGAGGTAGATTTTTCATTTTTAGAAAAAAAATAATTTTTTTTAAATTTTGTTTTTTAAAATGTATAGGAAACAAAAAAGGTGATGTGTGTGTGTGTGTTGATAAGAGAAAACTTCACAAAATAAAAAAAAAAAAAGCAACAATCAAGATGAAGAAAAAAAATAAAAATAAAAGAAAACACTTAAAATAAACAAAACAAAAACACAACACAAACAAGTAAATATATAAACAAGGCTTTTAAACACCATCTTGCTCCTGATCTGATGATTCAGAAGCTAGGTCTGCCCAAGAAATTTTTTGCATTTCATTATTTACTCTTTCTATAATTTGTTTAGCTTTATCCCTTTCTTTTCCAAGAAGAGTTCTTAAATTAGGGCACTGATTTTATACATGTCCAAGTTTCTTGCATCTAAAGAAAATAACATCAGAAGAAATCTTAACATTCTTATCATTTTTACCTTTATTCCACTTTTGTTGATGCTTATGATTGTGCTTTAGTGGGCTTTCTAATTTGCTTGATAAGTCATCACTTTCTTCACCAATTGAGCCTCATTTTTCCATATTTTTAACTTTTAGCGCTATCGTTTCACCTACATCCGAATGTCTTTGGCTCAAACTTTATTCGTAGGTAATGAGTGAGCCAATCAAACTATCGATAGAATATTCATTCAAATTTTTTATTCATAAATAGCAACAACTATGGCATCAAACTTATCAAGTAGACAACGTAGAATTTTATTGACTTTTTCAAAGTTTGAAAATTCCTTACCTAAAGCATGTAATGATATTACAACTTAAATAAGCTTAGTATACATGTTTAAGATCATCTCATAAGTTTTCAAACAAAATAGTTTATAATCATGCATTAAAATATTCAACTTGCATTGCTTGATTTCACTAGTAGGTACCTATATGGTGTGTAATTTATCCCAAATTTCTTTACCAGTAGTGCACGTGGATACTAACATATAATCATAAAAATTTAAAGAATAGAAAAAATAGTTTAATGATTTTGCATTCAATTGAGCATTAATTTGTTCTTCCATATTCCATTGATTAAAAGGAATATCAGTTTTAATTCCATCTTTAACACATGATGGTACAGAATAACTAGTTAAAATCATATGCCATATTTGATAATAAATTGATTGCAAGAAAGTAGACATATAAATTTTCCAAAAATTAAATATAATATTTTCAAATAATGGTGGTCTGGTGATTGAATAACCTTCCGTAATATTACGATTACAAAAATTAGTCATGGATTGACATTCAAAAGTTTTCAAAACTCATTTTTATGAATCCCGCTCTATTACCACTTGAAAGTTTGTTAGTGATGTTAAGCCATTATGAACTAGCCCAAGGCTAACCAAGAGGGGGGTGAATTGGTATTTTAAAAAAAACTTACAATCAAAACAAACTCAAACCAAATCAAAATTCACCACAAAGAAATCAAAATGTGGAAATTAAATGCAGAAATAATAAAGGAAAGAACACACCAAATTTATAGTGGTACAGTCAAATCTTAACCTACATCCACTCCTTGGAGGCACCCTCCGAGTATTGCACTAAAATCAATGTCTCTACTTTATCCCCCACAGCTAGGTGGAGAAGCCCTTACAAAATAACTTCCACCTTCCCTGGTGCGACGGACTAGCCGGGTCCTTTGACACCAAAGAGATCTTCTTCTTCCCAAAACTTCCCTCAAGACGAGCCTTGAATACGATGGTACTAAGGTGGAAGATTGCCGAAGCAACCGTGTGAAACCACCTCCACACTCCCTTGAAACCCCCTCCAAGGATCTTCTCCCTCTCTTAAACTCCACCCTTTCCTCTCTCCATTTCAAGCTCTCTCTTCAAGTTTTCTCCAGAAAAAATGAAGCTTTAATGGCTACCAAAGACACATATCAAGTGCCTTGACAAAGCTTAAATAGAGGGCTTTAAAAAAATCCTAAAAATCAAGTATGTCAGCAAAAATTGCCCAGGACGATCGCATGATCGTCATGTACGATATGTCTAAAAAGAGCACTTTTGAAAACATTAAAAACTCAATTTTGGCTCAAAATATCATCTAGGATGATTACAAGATTGTCCCGTATGATGTGCTTAAAAAGAGGGCTTTAGAAAACTCTAAAAACTCAATTCTGGAGCCAAAAATTATCCTGGATGATAGCATGATCGTCCAGTACAATGTGTATAATTTGACCTGATTGTCCTGGATGACATTAGGATAGTCCAGGACGATCAGAACAAAAATGTAAAGATTGTCCATGACAATATTGTGGATCGTCCAGGATGATTAGAAGAGAAATTATGGCATTTTGTCCTGACCAATTTGGGAAAATCAAGTATGTCGGCAGACATCGTCTAGGATGATATATTAATTATCCAGGATGATATGATTGAGAAATTTCACCATAATTAGTCCCTTAATCACATGATCAATTTAGGCATGATTGGTATCGATCGTCCAAGATGATCGGATTGTCCGGGATGATTAGAACAAAATTTTAAACTTAAATCTTTGCCTAAATTGACATTGGCGGCTCTTTTCCAAGATCATAAAGGATCGTCCCGGACAATTCAAAATTATCCAGTACAATTAGTTCAAAACTTGATCTTCTTGATTTGAGTAGATCTCACTTCCTTGAGTGTGTGTGTGCATGGCCACCAAGAAAGCATACTCCCTTACAGGACTTGACTCAAGAAATAAAAAATTATATCAATGAATATTACAAACCCTTTTCAACATAACATTATTCAATAAAATCTTGAACTCTAATTTTTTGTTTGATGTTGCATGGTATTTCAGAAATGTTAGTATACACACAAAAAAATATATAATAAAAAATACTATGAGATATAAAGATGTTTGTTACCATCAAAAATATAAAACTCGTGAGCTCGAGTCGCAACAGTGTCAGTAGAGTACCGTTATCCTTTCACCACTCCAAGTATTAGCAGATTATTCAATCTTCTTCAAAGATCTTCTCACGAGCAACTAGAAAGTAGAAAAGAAGAGTGATCATCTAAAACATAAGGAGATCCTTACCTTTGAGTAACCATGTGAACCCTTCACACTCCACTTGCAAGAAATTTCTTTAAAACACTCTACCACACTCTCTCTTTCACTATCTCTTAAAAATTCATGAAGACAAGACTTTTTCACGTTAGTTTTATAGAAGCTTTATATCAAAGAAATGAAAAATCATCCAAACAATTGAAATTTTCCATTTTGAGCGTACACGATCGTATAGTATGATCGTATGTTCGTACGTACGAATAATTCTAAACTATTGCGTATGAACCTATTATGAATCTGTATTAAATGATTTCATATACGATGATCGTATAGTATAAACTCATAATTTCATACCTTATATGACATACGTATGATGATGACATCGTACGGTATGATTAGTTACAAAATCTTTCAAGTTTGTTGGGACGAAAAGGCACCTGTCCAACTCATATATTACATGGCAAACGTACGATGATGACATCGTACGGTATGAACTTTTTAGAAAATTTTTAGGATCGTCTAGACGAAAAGGGACTTGTTTAATTTGTACCCTGGACGGTGTATGAATGATTGTGATATCGTACAGTACGATCCATACTTAAAAAAAATTTCAACTTTCTATTCATTTGCTTGCTCGATGGGGAAAATAACTGAACAAATTATCCCGTACAAAAATACTTTCTATATTACAATTAGTTTAAAAATTTATAGATTTTAAACTCTCCCTTGGTTTGTGTGTGTATAGTTACTCAATTACACTCACACACTCTCAGACTCAATAAAATGAAATATACATACTTTATTTATAATAAACCTTAAATTGATTTGATTTGAGGTCTTCAATAATCTGGAGTATGATTTCCCTGAAATGTTAGTACACACAAACAGAAAAACAATACATCCAAAATATGTTAGGAGAAATAATAATCAAAGAAATTATATTTAGAATCATAAAAAATATACATATTACAAGATTATCAATAATCAAGAACAAAGTTACAACTATCTCAACAAGAAGAAGATTTGAAAGAATATATATAAGAAGGTATATCACTAGTTACTTTAAAAAATATATAAAAGATCTAAAATGTGTCTCTTCACCATATATTTATGGGGATTCGATTGCTATGGGGAATGCTGCACCAAAAATTGATAAATTAGACCTAATACTAATTACTCAAGAAATGTGAAGTGCTCTAATAGGTGGTATGGATGGCCATTACTTTTTATTTTAACTCCTCAATCTCATGGAAAGTTTTCTAATGTTATGTGTTCAAGGGCAAGCTGAAACAAGCAAGTACTCTGATAGGTCTTACCGAAAGGAATCCTATTGATGAGCTATTTGATGGTGATGGTGGCCTCTAGAAAATATTTCTTTAGATTCATTTATGTGTGGAATAAATTCACTAGAGTAGCAAGGATAGAGGACTCCATAATCTACCAGACAAGAAGAGGTTAGCTTTATTCTTCCTGGGATGACCCTTCCCTGTATTTGTACTAATGGATTTTATTGATGCCTTATTGTTTGTGTAAATGAATTATTTTGAGAGTATTCTCACTACTTAAAAAATACCTTTCGTGGCACTTAAAATATGCGTTAGCGAAGTTTATAACCCGTACTAAAATGTTTATAGTAGTTTTAAAACAACCACATGTTTGTTATAATTGGTTTTTGATGCAAATCCATTTCATAATGGTTGTAGGATTAGCGGGTTAACTTTATTTTTATGGTGGTAATAACCATCACATTTTTAAAAAATTTGTAGTGTTTATAACCATTGCACTTTACTCAGAATATTGAAGTTATAACCACCACAAAAGACCTATAACTGTATAGGTGGGGGATACCTTATTCTTATTAAGCTTGTGTGGCATGATTTGATTCTTCTACCCTTGGCATGGGTGGTCAACTAATTCTTGCTAGCCTCATTTATAAAGGGACTCCTTGATGCTTCAAGAATTAATGAACTCCCAGCATCATTGGTCTTCTATGAACTCTTCGATCTCTTAAATACTTCTCTCTTACTCCCTCCTGTGCTACTGTTCTCTCTTAGTAGAAAGTTCTTATGGGAAATTAGATGAAGAACATAAAACCACTTGATTATGTTCTTCTATGTTAGCATGGCAATTGGATAGTTCAATAAATTTTCTATACCTCCTTAGATTTTATATACATAGTACATAATGAAATGAACCTTCACTTAGTCCTTATGTATGGGAAGCTTGGTAAAAATTGAATTCAATGTCTTTTACCTAGAGTATTTTACTTAGAAATTACACAATTAAACTTCTCAACAACTCACAAAGTTCCATATTGTACCTCAAGAGGAACTTATGATCTCTTTGTGGCTTTGGGTACTAAAAAATTGGGCTTCAAAAATTCATTTAAACTCCATAAAAGATTTAATCAATCCAATAAGCAGGCAAGTGAACCACGTGAGTGTTGATTATTTTAGAGCATGAAGAGTAGTAGACCATTCAAAGCTCCCTTATGATCGAATAAATATAACATGGACTAAGAGTTAGCAACAAAGAAAACTTGGTTGGTCCTCTCCCAATAATTTAGATGGGCATCTCGAATTTTGAATGTCTAATATCTCTTTAGAGAAAAAATTTATCATTTATTATTTTTCTCTTCTTATATGCTGGAGTGACAGGTTGTACTCTTCTTCACTCATAACACAAGATGGATAAAGATTTAGCATCATGGTTGGTACTCTTCTCTTTAGCTTTCTATGGAAAAATACCAAGTTAGAAGATTTCTTAGAGCTGTTCTCCTGCATTTCATGTATTTGTAGAACTACATAAACATCATGGATTAGTTTTTCAACCTTTCTTATATCTCTATTTGATCATAGCAAGTAGTGTAGTTTGACTTCCATGTTCAGTAATGTTCATGGTTTTTTTGTTTATCATGATATGCATGTATTCTAGTTATTTGCATCAATCCATGCTCATCAAAACTTTCAAGAGGTTCATTCCATATTTTTCTGTGGTGATATGTGACCTTACTAGAAAGTAAGCTCAAGAGGTAGGAACCCAAGATTATATGATGAGTATGGAAAAGAGATGAAGAACATGATTTGGGAGAAGGTATACCACTAGCTCAATAGTACCTTTAAATAAGAAAATAAATAGATCCAAAATGTGTCTCTTCACCATATATTTATGGGTATTCAAGGCTTATAAGGAAGTTTACACCCAAAAAAAAAAAGATAAAAAGTATAATATTAAATGTGACCAAATACTGACTACTCAAAAAATTTCAAGTGCTCTAATAGGGGTTAAGGATGGTTGTTACTTTCTAATCTTACTCCTGAAACTAATAACAACTTCCCTAATGTTGTGTGTTCAAGGGGAAGTTGAAAAGCTAACCCTTCTGATAGGTCTTGAAGGATGGAATACTATTAATGACTCAGTTAATGATACTAGAAGCATCCAAAAAGTGTTTCATGAGCTGTAATTATATGAAGAGCAAATTCACTTGAGTTGCAAGGATTATTGACACCATGGTGCATCGAGCATGAATAGGTGAGCTTGAATCTTCATGGAATGATCCTTCCATGTATCTACATTGATGGATTTTATTGATGGCTTATCATTTGGGGTGTAATTGAGTTAATTTAGGAGTGTTCTCACTACTAAAAAATACCTTTCGTAGCACCTAAATAGGCTTTATTGCCAATTATAAACCATACTAAAATGTTTGCGACAATTTCAAATTGCCATATATCAACTATAATTGGTTTTTGATGCAAAGACATTAAGTAGTGGTTGTGGGACTAGCTGGGTAGGTATTATTTTTGTGTTGGTTATAACTGCCACATATCAAAAAAATCTATAGTGGTTATGACTACCACATATCACCCAGAATTCTGGTAGTTATAATAGCCCCAAAACCCCTAGAATTATAGTGGTCATAACCACCCATAAAGACCCATATTTTAAAAAAAAAGATTTCACAAACATATAATGATTGATACATAATCATATTATAAAATAAAATATACAATATTAATCTCATCTAAGTAACACAATATTCAGCCACATTCAAAAAACAAAATATTCAATACTTAATAATACATGGAGATGTAGATACTCAATTATGCTCAACATTATCTTAATCAACTCAAATTTGAGAGTTAAACCTAATTGTTACATTTAGAAATCTAAATGCATATAAACTATATTAATAAAGGGATAAACTTATTTGAGCATAAGATCATAGTGATCTTGACTCAAAAAATTAAATTTAAAATTTAACAAATTTATCCCTACATCAAAGCTAACATTTGTAGGTAAAAAAAACATTCTAAACTTAATGTTAGCAAAACACTTAAATTTACAAATAAGTTTCAACTAATGAGATAATGAATTCTGGTGAACCTACTAAAATAATGATCTTGGTTACTAGCTAATTTATCATAACAAACATTGTTGGATTTCATCAAAGAAGCAATGAGGAGAGAGAAACCATGAAGGAGAGTTTTTTTGAATTTTCTACTTATCATAATGTTCTACTAAAATGGCAGAAGGAGGTCGCCGACCTCTTTTCGTCAGTGATGAATCTACAAAGATCAATGTATGTTCTTTCAATGGAACGTAATATTCTTTTTAAACCCCAAGTAAGCAGTATAGTGGTACTAAAAAAAATGAAGGCGGTAATCCAAGTTTTTCAAAATATTCAAATTTTTCTCTGAATTTGAATTATGAAGGTTTCCCTAGGTTGCTTAAGGGAAAAGAAAAACTAATCCCAAATGTAGAATCAAAATTTTGTTGGAAAAAATAGTTTTCCATCAATAATGATCCTGATGCCTCAACTTCTAAATCAGTTAAACCTACTTATTTCGTCAACAATGTTTCTTCTGGTAATTCTAATTCACTTCAAAATACTTTGGATTTGAGTGGAAAAATAATTTCTTCAATATTTTAGCCTCATTTGATATTAAGATTAATGATAGGATGATAGGTGATCAAAGTTTTGAAGTCTTATTAAATCTACTAAAGTTAATCAAAAGGAATCAGAGATTATTGACAATACTGCAGACCAAGAGAAGAAAAGTCCTCTTCAAACAAATTTGCATATATAAAATGTGTAGAGAAAATGAGAGCATAATCCTTTAGAATTTCATAAATATTTATCATCATTTTCAATGATGGAAGTACTATATCATTACACATCCAATCAGAGAAGCAGAACATTTTACAGTTGAAGAATGTATTAGTCATTAAAGTCCTTGGAAAGAGGCTTCCTATTTCTATACTTAACAAATAATTCAAAAGACTTTGGTAAACATTTGGCTCTTTTCAAATGACTGGTATTGATCTGGATTGGGTGTTATGCAATTTTCAATCCAAATAATCTAGAGATGATGTTTTAATTGGAGGACCATGGTTCATTTATGATCATATTATTGGAATTGATAAGTGGACACCATCCTTTTCTCCTTTTTTCTATGAGAGGTATATTTTCTCTTATGTGGATTCAATTTCCACACTTGCCTCTTCAATGTTGGATTCCCATCAATATTTCAAGAATTGCTTCAAAAATTGGTCGTCCTTTGCTTCTTGATGCATACACCTTTAGTTGGAACATAAGAGAATTTGCTAGAGTTTTTGTAAGACTCAATTTAGAGTATAATCTACCAACTGGAGTGTGAATTCAAGGATCTAATGAAAAGCTTTTTCAACCATTTGAATTTAAAAAAAATTCCAATTTATGCTTTAACTATGGAAAAATTGGCCACAAGATTTCATCGTGTAAGGAAAATAACAAGGCATCTCATTTTCAAAGACAGATGCTAATATAGAAATTCCTTCTTCAAGTAGTGAAAAGGAAAAAATTGATCTTCCACCTAAACAACTTCATAAGAAAGGTGATTCTCCAAGTGAATAAATAATGAATACGGACCTTGGATTCATGTTAAGTTTAAGAATGGAAGATTTAAAAATGGGAGGTATGCTGGTGGAGGAAGGAGTGGAAGAATGTGAATGATGTTAATCATAAGATGTCATGTGCATATGTAAAGCAAGTAGCGTTATCTTGCTATTACTATTGTTTTGTCTAAAGCAAAGTCAATGTCAGGCCCTTTAACCAAACAAAGTAATAGATCTCAATAATATACAATCTTATTTTTAGAAATCATTTTATATCAACATATCACAATATAAGTATTCTTTCATGTAAGAACTCATCATATTTCTACCCATCACATAATATAGCATTTAATTAGACCCTTATACATTCACTTTTCATATCACATTACGATATAGACACATAAACTTTATTTATTGAAAAGCTTATTGCCTACCCTTTATATACATGATAAATATCTTTAGCAAGCCTTTCTTTCTTTTACAAACATTTCAAATCAATAAATCCCAATAAAACATTATGTAAAAATTATATATAATTATTATAACACTTAGTTTATGTAGTGTTCTCGCAAGTATGCATGTATTATGTTAAAGTACATTTTAAACCATATGAATAAACAAATCATTGCATATCATTTCTTTCATGTCCAAATGTAATGTTGACTCTTGATCATTTAATACTTGGTATTACTCACTAATTTCAAAAGAAATCCATATATGCAGTACTAACTATAAACTTTTAATATTTACATTCAAAAAATTTAGGAGTATGATATATTTCTATATAATAAGTTTTATATAAAAAGTTCACTAAAATGAGGTATTGTTTTTTTAATCACAACAGAAAGAAAATAAATAAAAAACACAATCCATTAAAATAAAGTAGAATTATTTTTACCTGTCATGATTAGAATAATCTTTATGATTGGAGTGGATAGAAAAAAATGAGCCCAAAGCTTTCTTTCTCTCTCCCTCTCTTTCTCCTCTTCCTCTCCTTTCTCTTCTCTTCTTCTCCTCCCTTACTAGACATATACAAAAATGGAACGGGTAGGGCTTAGAGGTAAGGGTTTTATAAAAATAGTTTTAGATCTTTTATTTAAAGAATAAAATAAAACTCAGACCCATTTTGCAATACCCATGACCCATACACCATTGCACACACTCAATTTTTTGAAAACCCTAGAGCTTGGCACCGCAGTGCTCCCTTAAGAAATTTTTGATAAATACTAGTAAAATTAAATTTAAGAATAAATAAAATGGGGAAATTATACCATCAAATAATAAAACTTATCTATTTCTATACGATAGGAGAAATCTATGAAATACATACATTTTTTGAAAAAATTCCACTTTAATTTTGAATAACATTAAAAAAATAGCATGTATATCTTTTAGAAATATGCTATCCTTTGTTATTTGATTATGAAAAAAATAATTCAAAACCCTACTTTTATTATATAATCTACTATACATAATTATTTATATTTTTAAAGATAGTATGCTATTTTATGTAGTATTAATCATGAAAAATAGGAGCATCCCAATTATATAATTTACGTTACAATAAAGATCATATAAACCCCTTTGCCTCATCAAATCTTCGTGTAAGGACTATGCTTGACCTTATAATATATTTTTAGAGAATATCATGTTTATTATTGTACATGTTATTGAATTCCACCATGTTTATATTTGGTCACCTTCAGGATAAATGACCAAAATGGTGAGTACTCTTTTTTTTCTCAACATTAGCCTGAGAAATCATTAAGAAGAGCCTATAGTATGTTTGAACTAGAAGAAAATAAAAATTAATTTTATTTACAACTCCCATTGTTAATAATATATTATCAATTATGTAGTTCGTAACTAAAAAATGACTTTAGTTATGAGTCCTCTTCTCCTCCTTCACCTATTAGTTTGAAATTTTCAAAAACTATTCTTAAAAAAGACAAAAAAAATTTTAAGAAGGAGTTTCCCAAGGTTCAAAGCATGTTTTATTCAAAGAACTCCAAGCATTGGGGCCGGTGAAAGATAGACCGAGAAGAAAGATGACTGAACACAAAGAGAAGATCGGTTCGAAAGGTTCTTCTTCCCTTTTTTCTCCCTATATGAAGAAGGATTCCTTAGGATAGCAACGAATTTGGATTTATTTGGAGATGATCCATATGATCTTAAAGTTTGGTTTAATTATACCAAACTCTGGAATTATTCTTGAATGTAATTTTTTCTTTCATCTTTTATTTTCTTTTTCTTAGGTTAACTTTTGTTACTTTAAACTTTGCCTAAATGTTTAAGAATCATTACTATTTCTTATTCTCTAACTGGATGGGAACTCTGGGATACTAATCAACCCTCGGGTTGTTTTATATTTTGGTATCACCTGCATCTCAACACTTTCAAAATAGGAATAGTGGATTTCAAAAAATTATAATAAATTAAATTAACAAAGTTAATTTTTAATAAGGTCTTCTCTCTTGTTGATGAAGGTACCAATGCTTATTTTGCCAGTTTGTATGAGGTTAACACCTTTTTCATTTTAATGCTATTTTATGCATCTTCTCAAAAAAAACTAAGAAGTGACAACTCTTTCATCATTATAGAGTCTTACCATAACACTCATTTGCTTTATAGAAAGTGGCTATGGAAACAATTATGGTTCATGCATGTAGTTGATGAACTAATTTGATAATTATTTGATTTTTTGGTTACACGGATAGACTCATCTTGTTGTCTCACATGATGGCAGTCATTATGTTGGCAATGTGAATGGTGTGTGTGTAAGGATAGGTTCATTTTTACTAATCTTATATGAACTTCTCTGGCATACCTAGGGTTATTGAGTATGAACTTATTTAGCTAGCTAGCCTTAATGAGAACTTCAATCAATCTATAAAGGCAATGACACACTTAGTGTCATGGCCACAACTTTATAGAAAGATACTTGACATGTCCCAAGTATACAATCATAGGTGTTAGCAGCTTCAAAAACTTTTCTCTTTGGAAGGCCTCAACAAGCCCAACAATTAATGCTTATAAGGGTGATTGTTAGTAACTATATGGAGTTGGATACCTCTCCTTAACTCCTCGGTAGTGTAGAATTATTTGATTCTTCTTACCTTGGCATGGATGGTCGAATAATTCTAAGTAACCTTGTAATAAACAACACTTTATGATGCTCTGAGAGAAAATGACTCCATCATCATTGGTCTTTTATGAACTCTTCGATCTCTCTTAGTGAAAATTCATATGTGGAATTGGATGATGAAGAAAAACACCCTTGATTATATTCCTTGATGTTAACATGACAATTTCCTAGTTTAAAAAATTCAGTACACATCCTTGGATTTTTTACCAAGTACATATAAATGAACCTTCACACAGTCCTTGGTATGGACACTGGGAAACTTTGCATTCAAAGGCTTTTACCTTGAGTATTTTACTTTGAAATTACCAATTAACTTCTCCGACAACTCCCTAGTTCTAATTGTGCCTTGAGGAGAACTTATGAGCTCTTTGAGGCATTGATACTCACAAATTTGGTTACAAAGTACATTTAAACTCCATAAAAGATGTTTTCAATCTAATAAGAAAGTGAGTGAACCACTGTGGTTAATTCTTTAGAGTAATTAAGAGAATCTGACATATATCCAATAAAGATGACGCAAACTCAAAGTTAGCAACAAGGTATGCTTAGATGGTTCTCCCCTAGTAACTTAGATGGGCATATTGAATTTTGACAATCTGATATCTCTTTCAAGAAAAAAATTATCATTTATGTTCTAATCTTCTTATATGCATGGTGACAGGTTGTACTCCTAACCACTCAACATAATGCTAGTTAATAAAAGATTTAGCATCAAGCTTAGCGCTCTACTCTTTGTTATCATATAGCAAAACACTAAGTTAGAAGACTCCTAAAGATATTTATACCTTATTTCAGAACTTCATATCCCTATAAAAGGCCCTTAGATAGGTTTTTTAAACCTTTTTTAGATCTCCATTAGATTATAGTGAGTTGATATATTTAAAGCTTTCTTGTTCACTAATGTCCATGTTTAGCTTGTTTAATAAGATAGCATGTAGTCTTTTATTTGCATCAGTCCATGCTGATCACACCTTTTAATATGTTCATTCTAAGTTTTTCTATAGGTGATAACATGGCCTACTAGCATGTAAGCTCAAAATAAAAATAGAAAGGGAGAAAGAAGTGTTTATTCCGTATAGGTTGTTAAACCTAAGCTATTATCCCAAGGCTAACCAAGAGGGGGGAATTGGTAATTAAAAAATTCTAGGATTTTTTATTCTTAGCAAGTTAATTTAAGTTTTAAAATAAATCTTTCAACCACAGTAAATAACTTGCAGTGAATAAATGCTAAATAAAAGACACAAGAATTATAGTGGTTTAGTCAATACGACCAAAATCCACTCCCTAAAGACTCCCTCTTCAGGTATTGCCTGTTACCAAAGTATCTCTCCTTTTGCCCCCCCAGTAAGGCGAAGAAGCCTTTACAAAAACCTCCTCCACCAATCCCTAGTGCGATAGAGAACTATCATCCTTCACCCCCTCCACGTGTCGGTAGAGATCATTGTCCTTTCACACCCTCCAAGTGTCAGCAGAGTACCGTCGTCCTTTCAACACCCTCCAAGTGTCAGTAGATGTACTACATCCTTTCACACCGTCCAAGTCTCGACAGAGTGCCGGTCTACTTTAAAGATCTTGACAACTAATTAAAAAGAAGAAAAGAAGAGTGATCACCAAAATACAAAGAATCCTTACCTTTGAGTAACCTAGTGAACCCTTCACACTCTACTTGAAAGAAATCTCTCTCAACACTCTCCCACACTCTCTCTTTCACTAGCTCTTGAAAATTAATGAAGATAAGACTTTTAACGTCATTTTAGAGGACTTTTTTATATCAGAGACACAAAAAACTATACAAAAAATTGAAATTTTTTCATTTGAGCATACACGATTGTATGTTCATACATACAAATAGTTTCAAAAATTATTGCATATGAACTTGTTGTGAATCGATATGAAATGATTTTGTACATGATGATTATCTAAGTACAAACTCACAATTTTAAACCTTTGATGGGTACGTATGATGACGACATCGTACGGTATGCAGAGTTACAAAAATTTCAAGTTTGTTTGGATGAAAAGGGACCTGCCAACTCATACACTGGACAACGTACATACGGAGATATATAATATGGTCCAAATTGTTCAAAAAAATTTCAAGTTTGCTGGACGAAAAGGTACCTGTGTACCCAACACTAGACGGTGTACATATGATGACGACATTGTACGATACGAACTGTTCAAAAAAATTTAGCTTCATCAGATAAAAGGTACTCATCACCTCATACACTGGATGGCGTAAGCTGAAGATGACATTGTATGGTGCAAACCGTACAAAAATTTTTTAGGTTTGTTTGGATGAAAAAAGACAAGTCTAATTTTACCATGGAAGGCGTACGAACGATTATGATATCGTACAATACGATCAAACTTAGAAAAAATTCTACTTTTTGTTCGTTTGACGCTCGATCGGGAAAAAACTGAACAAATCATCCCATACAAAAAGACTTCGTATAGTAATGATTAGTTTAACAAATTGTCAATTTTAAATTCTCCCGATGTGTGTGAACACACAAACCCTAAATTGATCTGATTTGAAGTCTCAATAATCTGGAGTATGATTCCGCTAAAATGTTAGTACACACAAATAATAAAATAATGCATCCAAAAATATGTTAGAAGAAATAATAATAAACCAATAATATTTGGAATCATAAAAAACATACATATTGCATAGAATATCAGAATCAAGAATTAAGTTGCAACAATCTCAACAATCTCCCTCTTTTTGATGAGGAAAAATAATTTTTTTTGAATAAAATTGAATCCCCTAATTTCTCCTTAGCTCCCCCTAAAAGAATAAACATGTGAAATAAGGATTACCTTAAAGAAATTTTTTTTATTATATTCTACACAAATGATAAAAACATGAAAATAAAACACACAACACACTAACAATCTAACAAAAAACAAAAAACACTATTTTCTCCCCCCTTTTGATAACAACAAAAATGGAAAAAAGAAATTGAAATGAAAGAAGTCATATCAAAAACTTTAGTAATTGATCTTGAAAGAGATTCAACTATAATGCAATAATAAAGTTAATGACCATTAGATGAAAATGATAGATTCAAATATATTTAAATTAAAGTATAACATAGATAAGAAAAATTGATCAAGGTCATGAAGCATCTAGACAATTAGATAAGGAGAATTATACAAAATGGCAAAATGAATATTAGTTCATATCAATTTTCAATATAAAACATAATCGAACATTAGATGATTGAATTTAAAGATTAAATGATAGAGGAAAGAATATATTCATTTGGCGACATTGAGCACTTTTCAAATTTGTGGCACACTTTGTGCATCTTTTTGTATTTGGCTAATTTTGGGCCCTCCTTTAAATTTGTAAACCATTGCACATTCTTTCATTTTGTATAATTATATGTTTCTTTTCTATATCCTTTTTTTTTAAATTGATCTTTGCAGAATTAATAATTTAAAAATTAAATTTCTCTTTACAAAGATAATTATATTGAGAAGAGAAATAAAAATAAATAAGACAATCAAAATTACAATAATAGTATTTAAATATGTTTGCCTCAAAGAACATGAAATGATATCCTTAACTTGATCGAGTTATAAGTTAACTAAAATTTAAAAAAAAAAAATAGATTTCATAATGAAATTAATTTTGTATTGCACGTTAATTTATAACACTTTTTAGATCAATTAAGATAGGATTATCATATAGGGAAACTTACATTTCAAACAACTAATCAAAATAAGACATTTTTTATACAATTAAATCAGAAACAATGAATCTCTTTGATATAAATTCATAATACAAAATACAAAACATCAACATCACTAAATCACACTGCAAAGGACAAGTATAATAAAAGACAAAAACAATGATAATCATCACAGAAAACATCACATCTGGAGAGGACTGACAAAGACAACATAAAAGAAGCGCATCAAAACTTTGAGGGACCTGGTCTAGAGGATGAGGCTGTTGAAGAATGAGAAATATCATTTTCATTATGGCTATATTAGTGTTCACTGAGTCAAACTGACCTCGGATCCAACCCATGTCTAGCTAGTACTGTGCATCCTACTGGTTTAAGTGAGTCTAAATTTGATGAAAACATGGATCAAAATACACTCTAACTGGTCAAAGTGCCAAACCATCTCTCAAAATCGGTCATGAGTAAGTGGCAGGTGCTCCCCCTTCTTCCTTAGTATCTCACTAGAATTATCATTCTTCCCAAAAGTGATTTAAAAGAAGCATCAGTGAAGTAGATTGGCAACTCAGTGGGAACATCATATGGAAAATATTGTATTTCTTTTCTAAGACATAGGTACCTAATGTCTTAGAGCAATATTTCTCTTCCTCCTATGAGAACAAACCCAATTTTAGAAAAGTTATAAAATAGTAATCAGAATGGGTTAGGCTTTATCCAATTGGTTGTTCATTCATGGATTAGATAATTAATTGTTAAATAAAAGGAGTAATTGTTTATGCGATCACCAGCCTTAGGAATGATTGAAGTTCTGAGCACATGCTAGTGACCCTTGTATTTTGATTTAAAGTAGAAACTCTAGCAAGTGACCAAATTGAGTAACCCCTCTAAGAGTTTATTTATTTCAGACCAATCATGGTCAGATTTGGAGTCATTGTGTGCTCTAGTACCTTGAATCCTTAGATGCAGAAAAGTTCCTATCTCCTATGATTTCTACCTAGTTTTTCTTACATTGGGACATAGATCTTATCCTACCTCTCATCCTCACTAAAACTCAATTTTCCAAAGTAGTGTAAGTTTTCTTTGTGTTAAGCATAATCAGTATAAAAATGAAGGCAAATTGGGTTAGGAAAAAGAGGCATTACTTGAAAATGAATATCGCCAAATTAGTAGTTTAGACGGAGTAATTTTTGCACTGATAACCTAAAGTAGGAATCCTCATTTTCTTTAGACAAAAAGTTTCATCACACCCCTGAATGATGAACCCATAGAGACTCTACCGCACTTGTTAGAACTGGTCATTTCTAAGATGAGAAGGATTCTAGAAGGGTGTTGAAGTGAATGAAAATGATATTCTCAAGCTCTCCTATTAAAGAAAATTGCCCTTCATACAGTACAAAAATAGGTTGTATGTACGATCGTGAAATCGTAAAGGATGAAAAGTTTTCGTATGGATGAACGAACAGGTTCAAAACAAAATGATCTTTTGTAATCACATAAGTTATGAAGCATCCTTTTGTACAGACTTTTGACCAGACGATCATACAGATGAACATGTGTTCTCCCGGGATGATCATTATTTAAGATCATTTAATGATGATTAGGTTCGCCCCCCATAGAGAATGTTAGTAGTTCGTATAGACGAAACAAAATTTGTATGTATGATCATTATAATAAACTGATTCTACTCGATAACCACTACATACGTACAGATGAATGAATACAAATTGTATGGGATGATATCCATACCGTACAGTAAGATCTATGATAGAAATTAAAACTTTATGCATTCAGTCCAAAAAAAATATTGACATGTTACAGAATTCGCAACAGGACGAAAATATTTTTGTATAATTTGAATATAACACTTAGACAATTCAGCACAAACGATCACAAATAGAAATTTTGATACTTGTTACATGTCTAAAACATACAAATTATAGAAACAAATAACAAAAAACAAAAATTGAAAAACACTCACACAATAAAAACATGACAACTAAAAATGAAAATACATAAGAAAACATATATAGTTTGCAGAAGAATTAATTTAAGCATTTAAATCGATCACACCTAGCTCTTCCTTAATGTGCTAAATGTATCAAATGCTAGTGCTTATATAAAAATGTCACCAAGTTTATTTTCAGTTGAAACGTGGTTCAATTCAATTCAACTTTGGATACATGATTCCTAATAAATGATGTCTTATTCTAATTGTTTTTTTGTTCTAGAATGTTGAATAGGATTTTTTGAAATACAAATGGCACTAGGGTATTACAATAAATTGGAATTATGCCTATTGTAAATCCAAATCAATCAATTGTTATTCACCAAAGAACTTATGCCACACAACTTTTTAAGGCAACATATTCAGCTTCAGACGTAGATAGGGCTGCAAAATTCTAATTTCTACTAAACCAAGAAACTAAAGAAAATTTCTAATAAATTGACAAGTTCATCAGATGTACTCTTTCAATCAACCCTGCAACCTACAAGTATGAATCTGTAATATCTGGTAATTTCAAATGGAAGAGCTATACTTAGGATACCAAATGACTAAGTTCTAGAGTTCCAAGAGATATCTCAAAATCTTTTTTACTACTTTCAAATCTGATTCTTTGGAAAATATTTGAAATCTAGCACACAAACAAATATTAATTATAATATTGGTTCTGCTAGAAGTCAAATAAAGTAAAGATCTAATAATTTCTTCTAATATCTTTTGATCAACAAATTTTCCCTTGGGTCCTTATCCAACTAAACTGAGACACCATTAGTGTATTAACTGGCTTAGCATTATCCATTTCATACTTCTTGAGGATGTCCCTAAACAACTTTAACTGCTAAGAAATATCCCTCCTCAATTTGCTTAATGCTAAAACCTAAAAAGTAACTAAGATATCTCATTAGCTCATCTCAAATTCACAACTCATTATTTTAGAAAAATCATCACAAATATTTTTATTTGAGGATCCAAAAATGAGATCATCATATTAATTTGAACAATGAGTAATATCATCTCCCAATTTTCGAAACAAGAATGGTATCCACACTTCTTTTTCAAAAGATCTCTCAAGTAGAAAGTGTTTAACCTCTCATACTAAGCCCTAGGTGCTTTTTTTAATCTATATATCCTTTTTCAATTTAAAAACAAGATCTGGGTATTTTAAATTTAAAAACCTGAAGGTTATTCAACTAAACATCCTCTTGTATCACCCCATTCAAAAAAACACTTTTAACATCCATTTGTAATTTAAATCCTCTAAAATAGGCAAAGGCTAACAAAACTTTAATTGCTTTAAGTCTTGCTACAGAGGCAAAAGTCTACATTAAAAGTAATCCCTTAACTTAATTATACCCCAAGCGCCAATCTAGCCTTATTTCTAACAACAACTCCATAGTCATCATAAATACCCACTTAGTTCCAACACTTTGATCTTTAGCGTTACAATTAATTCCCAAACATTATTCCTTACAAACTAATTTAATTCTTCTTGCATTGCCAAAATAAAAAAAATTATCACCAAAGTACTTGTTTACATTTGTAAGTTCTATCATTAAAATAAAGGCAGAATGATTGACTTCTTTGCTAGTCCACACCTAGTTCTAAACCCTCACTAGGTTCACCTAAAATTAGCTCCTTAGGGTGGTTTTTAGAAAATTTCAAATATTTAGGCAAAGGTATTTTATCTCCAATTTTCATCCAAATTAATTTCTTATTCCTTTGGGAGTTATTTTCTAAATCATCCTCTTCCAAACATTGGTCTTTCAAAATCCATTTTCATCAATTACAATAGTGTGGTCTCCTCAACTAACAAAGTTCTTTTGTTAAATACTCAATACGATTTTCCAACATTAATATATCCTATAAAATTCCTTCATCTGATTTTGGATCAAATTTTTCTAAGATAAGATTTTTCATATTATGTATGAACGCCTTACTCTAAAGACATGCAATGTAACAAATTTGGTGATCTCCCTTTTAAAGCTCATAGGTGTATTATTAAATTTTAGACCTTATATCACCATATTTAGAACATAACATGCAGTACTAAATCGCTTTACCCAAAAATATTTAGGAAGTGAATAGCATCAACATGGCTCTAGCAATTCAATTAATGTTTTGTTCTTTCTTTTGACTACACACATTATACTGAGAGGTTCTAGGTGGAAAAAAATTGTAAAAATTTGCTCGTTTTTTGCAAAAATCCTCAAATCTTTTAATTTCAAATTCATCTCCATGATCACTTTGAATAGTTAAAATTTAACACCAGTTTCCTCTGAATCCAATAAAAAAATCTCTAAATTCCTCAAATTATTTACTCTTAGAAATAAATATTTAACCCACATGAATATAAAGAAATCATCAACCATCACAAATATGTATTCCTTTTCTCCCAAACTTACAGTGTTAATTGTCCAAAATGATCATATAAATAATCTCGCATAGTTTACAGTTCAGGATCCTTATTGGAAAAAAATGATTGATGTTCAAATATTTTGTAATTGACATGCATCATAAAGGTGATCCTTAGTAATTCTAGTTTTGGTATACCTGTAACCAAATCCTTTTGGTAAATTTTTCAAGGTTTTTTTAACTAGCGTGACAATGTCTCCTATGCCATAACGAAAATTAAAAAGAAGTCATTTTTAAACAAAAGATATTAAGAGTTTTAATATAATTCAAATCTAGCATATAAATATTGTTCCCTAATTCCATGTAATTCATCTTTTTCATTTAGGCTTAATAGAGCAGCTGGAAAAAATTTTACTTTATGCCCTTATCACAATGTTGGATAATACTTAAAAAATTATGCTTTAAACCTTAAAAAGTAATATATTCTCTATGAAAAAATTTACAAGTTTCCAATCATACCTATGATACCACTTTCCTAGTGGGTTGTCTCATAGTGTAACCTACCACCATTCCTAGCTTCGAGTGATGGAATTATTTAGTGTCACCGCTCATATCTTTGAACATCATTGCCCATGAGCTAGATGTTCTCATGAGGCCTTATATGAGAGCGCACCTACAAAATAATCAAATTTTAGACTTGGGAACCCAAACAATTTTTGGTTCTCCTTTTTGAAATTGAAAACTAGATGCATGTATAGATATGACTTGGTTATGCATCTTAGGTCTCACACTAAATGACTTTTTCTATCTAAAGTACAAGTGTGTGGTATATGTCCAATCATCTCAAAGTGAAGCATTAACTGCAGGAAACGGTTTCTCAATTTTTATAATAAATATGTCTCTCCTGGATTTAAAATATTTTATCCCAAAATAGGATTTATAATATTTTAAGTATGGGGTTTCTATTTCTTCAGAGTTAAAAACATTACTATAAGAAAATGAATTTGCATCTTCTACACGCAGTGTTTATCATATTTCTGATAGTGCACTCTATCTTAGATTCTTCCAATATTTTTGAATTCTTTTTCCAATTTAGCATATAATGATTTTAAGAGATCATTCTTTATTCAAATTATTGAAATCATCAAGTAAGCTCATATGGTTGTATCTATCAATGTGTGATCTTTTCTAAGGGTGTCATACTCTTTTTATAATTTATGTATGTAATATGATTTAGACAAGTAGGCATTTCTTAAGTTTTATAGATGTACAAGTCTCTTTTGAAATCTTGCAATTCATCATAGGTTAAGTCACATCAACCCTTTTTTTGATCTGATTAATCAAGATTATAAGCCATTAAATACAGGTTAGTGATTTCTTCCTCTTTTTCTATTTTTGACAAATCCAAAGCTGAGACTGCCCAAAAAGCTCTCTAAAATCTCTCTTGCCCTTCTTCACATTTGCTTTCTCTTCTACCTTCTCCTTGCTAGGAGTGGCTTCTAGATTTGGGCAGTCTGATTTATATGATTTAGGTTTCCTGCATTTGTAGCAAATCATACATTAGAAACCTTAACATTTTATTGAACTTACCTCTATTCCACTGCTGGCTTCTCCTGCTTCCTTTTAAGAAAAACTTCAAAATTGCCTTATCATCAAGGCAATGTCATCCTCATCCTCAGTAATGATTATTCACTCTCCAAATCATCAACTTTCAGTGCTATATTTTTCCTTTCTCTATTTCCTGCATCAATCTTCCTTTGACTCACCTCCTTGCTCGTAAACAATTAGTGATCTAAGAAGATTATCAATATAGGTAAGTATTTAAATCCTTAAACTTTGTAATAGAATAATTTAGCATCATAAGCAGTAGGAAAATAATAAAGAATTTTATTGACAATTTCAGCATTTGTTAGTTCCCACCTAATGCATGCAAAGAAGTGACTATTTTAGTGAATCTGTGATACAAGTCAGAAATGGATTATGAGTTTCATGCAATAAAACAAGATATTTAATCTAGATTGTCTTACTTAATAGTCCCTTCGCAAGTAATACAAAGTCTATTTCAAATACCCTTTCCAATTTTGCAAGTGGAAACCCGCATGTAAACTTCTGACTTAAGTGCACAAAAAAACTATTAAAAACTATTTAAATTTTTCATTTAGTTGTGCTAAGTCACTTCTTCTACAGTCCAATTATCAAAGTGTCTCAATTCTAATGCCATCAACTAGTCTAGTTGCCTAGTATATCCCTTCTGAACTAAAATCCACATGCGATAATCAAGTAATTACATAAATGTAGACATACATTTTCCAAAAATCAAAGAGATATTGTCAAATAATGGAGATCTAGTGATCGAATACCCTTCAGGTGTGTTTCGGTTTCCAGAAGTAGCCAATCTCATTTTTTCAAAAAGTAGTCGTAAACTTATGATTTTGAAATAGAGCTCTAATAACACTTGTTGATTAGTATTGGTTGTTAAACCTAAGCTATTCTCTCAGGTTAACCAAGAGGGGGTGAATTGGTAATCTAAAAATTCTCTTAAATTTTTTTAAATAAATTTTGTTTTGATTCTCATAGCAAGTTAATTTAAGTTTCAAAATAACTTTTAACCATAGTAAATAGTTGCAGTAAATAAATACAAAAACTAAAAGATACAAAGATTTATAGTGATTTGGTCAAACAAGACCTACATCTCTCTCTAAGTCTCCCTATTTCAGGTATTGTCTTTTACCAAAGTGTCTCTCCTTGCCCCCACAGTAAGGTCGAGAAGCCTTATAAAAACCTCTCATCCACCAATCCCCGGTGGGATAGAGAACTGTCTTCCTAATCACACCCTCCAAGTGTCGACAAAGAACCGTACTCCTTTCACACCCTCCAAGTGTTGATAAGTACCGTCATCCTTTACACCCTCCAAGTATAAAAAAGTTTGTAGGGATGTTAAGACCTTATGAAGTATCCCAAGAGAACCAACAGGGGCGGAGGTAATTTATATTTAAAAAATAAATAAATTAAACAAACTCAAACTAAATCAAAATTCACCCACAAAGAAAATCAAAATGTGGAAATTAATGTAGAAATAATAAAGGAAAGAAAAAACCAGATTTATAGTGGCACGGTCAAACCTGACCTACGTCCACCTCTTGGAGGCACCCTCCGAGTTAGCACTAAAATCAATGTCTCTACTTATCCCTCACAGCTAGGCAGAGAAGCCCTTAAAAAATACTATCCAACTTCCCAGGTGCGGCAAACTAGCTGGGTCCTTTGACACCAAAGAGATCTTCTTCTTCCCAAAACTTCCCTCACAAGATGAGCCTTCAATCCAATGGTACTAAAGTGCAAGCTTGCCAGAGAAACCGTGTGAAACCCCTCAACACTCCCTTGAAACCCCCTCCAAGAATCTTTTACCTCCCCAAATTCCCCCTTCCCTCTCTCTCCCTTTCAAGCTCTCTCTCAATTTTTTCTCTAGAAGAAATAAAGCTTTAATGGCTGCCAAGACACAATCAAGTGCCTTGACAAAGCTTAAATAAAGTGCTTTAAAAAAAACACTAAAAATTAAATATGTCAGCAAAAATTGTCCAGGACGATCACAGGATTGTCCGTATGTGTGCCTAAAAAGAGCACTTCTAAAAACCTAAAAACTCAATTTCGGTGCAAACTATTATCTGGATGATTGCAAGAGCTTCTCGAAGACATTTGAAAAAAGGGCTTAAAAAATGCCTAAAAACTCATTCAGGCGCCAAAAATTATCTCTGGACGATCTCAGAATCATCCGATGATGTGCATAATTTGACATGAAAGTCATGGAACGATATTAGATAGTCAAGGACGATTAGTACAAAAATGATAGACGATCCAAGACGATATTGTGGATCATCCGGGATGATTAGAAGAGAAATTATTGTATTTTGTCCGGACTAATTTTGGGAAAATCAAGTATGTCGCAGACACAATCCACAATGATATATAGATCATCCATGACAATATGATTGAGAAATTTAACCATAATTAGTCCCATAATCACATGATCAATTTAGGCATGATGGTATTGATCGTCCAGGATGATCAGATCATCCAGGATGATTAGAACAAAATTTAAAACTTAAAGCTTTGCCTAAATTGGCATGGCGGCTCTTTTTCCAAGATCATAAAGGATCATCCTAGATGATCCAAAATCGTCCGTACGATTAGTTTCAAAACTTGATCTTCCTTATTTAAGTAGATCTCACTTCCTTGAGTGTGTGTTATGCATGTCACAAGCACACATACTCCCTTTCAGGACTTTATATCATTGAATATTTACAGACCCTTTTTAACATAACATTATTCAACAAAAATCTTGAGCTCTGATTCTTTATTCATGTTGCATGGTATTCCTGAAATGTTGGTATACACACGAACAAATATAGAATAAAGAATATTATGAGGTATAAAGATGCTATTAACATCAAAAATATAAAACTGGTGAGCTCAATCGTACAATCTCCCCCTTTTTATGAGTGCAAAACATTACTAGTGAAGTTGCAAACTAAAGGATTATCTCTAAAACTCCCCCTCACTAGAATAAAAAATAAAATTAGGGGAAAACTTTTTTTCTTTATTTATATTAAAAAAAAACAAATGCAACAGTACGTTCTCCCCTTTGACATTATCAAAAAGAGGAGGGTACAAAACAAGAAGAACAATAAAAAAAATAAACAAAATTATCCAAATTGGTAAAGAAAAAAAATAAAATATTCTTGAAATGAGAAAGTATCTCTTGATTTTATTCAAAACCTTAGTAAGGAATGTATTGACAACCTATAACACCAGAAAGGTTGAAATTCAGAAATTGTTAATCCAAGCTCAAGTTCTTTTAAAGGTTTAAGAACTTTTTAATCCAGTATCTAAATCAAGGAACAAATTAAATAAGAAATACTATTTTTTTCAAAACTCCTTTCATAAAAACATATCTAATAGAAGATTAATGCAAAAATGGTGAATAAGGAATCAGATTTTCAAGCTCAGGTATCGAAAATATCAAGGGTTTTCTTAAGCTTTATGATACAAGAAAGGTAAGCTTACTTTTGGGGCTCATTTTATGCCTCTTGTAAGTTGTTTGGCGCACTTTACGCATCTTTATTTTTGATACACTTGTGTATCTTTCTCAATTTAGCGTCATTGCGCATCTTTTGATTTGACGTCATTGACCATTTTTTTTTCAATCAAAAGTGCCACCTTTTTAAATTTTAGAAACTAAAGCAAACCGTTCTATTGAAAAAATGAACTACTTGATTAATAGAATTATGAGGTGGATTCAACAACTTCAAAAGATTCCCTATGCGATAGTCAAAATGCAGGGAGATGAAAAAACTTCAATTTTAGAATTCATTGTAATATGAATAAAGATTTTGAATCCAAAGTAGAATAACTTATTTAAAAAAGAGAGGAGAAAAAATCATGAGTTTTCTTCCCTTAACTATTTTTAGAGAAGTCAAACATAACTTACATAAAAATTCAAGAAAGCAGAGTTAGATTTTTCATTTTTAGAAAAAAAATATTTTTTAAATTTTGTTTTTTAAAATGTATAGGAAACAAAAAAGGTGATGTGTGTGTGTGTGTTGATAAGAAAAAAACTTCACAAAATAAAAAAAAAAAAAGCAACAATCAAGATGAAGAAAAAAAATAAAAATAAAAGAAAACACTTAAAATAAACAAAACAAAAACACAACACAAACAAAATATATATAAACAAGGCTTTTAAACACCATCTTGCTCCTGATCTGATGTTCAGAAGCTAGGTCTGCCCAAGAAATTTTTTGCATTTCATTATTTACTCTTTCTATAATTTGTTTAGCTTTATCCCTTTCTTTTCCAAGAAGAGTTCTTAAATTAGGGCACTGATTTTATACATGTCCAAGTTTCTTGCATCTAAAGAAAATAACATCAGAAGAAATCTTAACATTCTTATACATTTTTACCTTTTTCCACTTTTGTTGATGCTTAGATTGTGCTTTAGTGGGCTTTCTAATTTGCTGATAAGTCATCACTTTTCACCAATTGAGCCTCATTTTTCCATTATTTTAACTTTTAGCGCTATCGTTCACCTACATCCGAATGTCTTTGGCTCAAACTTTATTCGGAGTAATGATGAGCCAATCAAACTATCGATAGAATATTCTTCAAATTTTTTATTCATAAATAGCAACACTATGGCATCAAACTTATCAAGTAGACAACGTAGAATTTTATTGACTTTTTCAAAGTTTGAAAATTCCTTACCTAAAGCATGTAATGATATTACAACTTAAATAAGCTTAGTATACATGTTTAAGATCATCTCATAAGTTTTCAAACAAAATAGTTTATAATCATGCATTAAAATATTCAACTTGCTTGCTTGATTTTCACTAGTAGTACCTATATGGTGGTAATTTATCCCAATTTCTTTACCAGTAGTGCACGGGATACTAACATATAATCATAAAAAATTAAAGAATAAAAAAATAGTTTAATGATTTGCATTCAATTGAGCATTAATTTGTTCTTCCATATTCCATTGATTAAAAGGAATATCAGTTTTATTTCCATTTAACACATGATGGTACAGAATAACTAGTTAAAATCATATGCCATATTTGATAATAAATTTGATTGCAAGAAAGTAGACATATAAATATTCCAAAAATTAATATAATATTTTCAAAATAATGGTGGTCTGGTGATTGAATAACCTTCCGTAATATTACGATTACAAAAATTAGTCATGGATTGACATTCAAAAGTTTTCAAAACTCATTTTTATGAATCCCGCTCTATTACCACTTTGAAATTTTGTTAGTGATGTTAAGCCATTATGAACTAGCCCAAGGCTAACCAAGAGGGGGTGAATTGGTATTTTAAAAAAAACTTACAATCAAAACAAACAAACTCAAACCAAATCAAAATTCACCAAAAGAATCAAAATGTGGAAATTAAATGCAGAAATAAAAAGGAAAGAACACACCAAATTTATAGTGTACAGTCAAATCTTAACCTACATCCACTCCTTGAGAGCACCCTCCGGTATTGAGCCTAAAATCAATGTCTCTACTTTATCCCCCACAGCTAGGTGGAGAAAGCCCTTACAAAATAACTTCCACCTTCCCGGTGCGACGAGACTAGCCGGGTCCTTTGACACCAAAGAGATCTTCTTCTTCCCAAAACTTCCCTCAAGACGGCCTTGATACGATGGTACTAAGGTGGAAGATTGCCGAAGCAACCGTGTGAAACCACCTCCCACACTCCCTTGAAACCCCTCCAAGGATCTTCTCCCTCTCTTAAACTCCACCCTTCCTCTCTCCCATTTCAAGCTCTCTCTTCAAGTTTTCTCCAGAAAAAATGAAGCTTTAATGCTACCAAGACACATATCAAGTGCCTTGACAAAGCTTAATAGAGGGCTTTAAAAAAATCCTAAAATCAAGTATGTCAGCAAAAATTGCCCAGGACGATCGCTTGATCGTCATGTAGATATGTCTAAAAAGAGCACTTTTGAAAACATTAAAAACTCTATTTGGCTCAAAATATCATCTAGGATGATTACAAGATTGTCCCGTATGATGTGCTTAAAAAGGGGCTTTAGAAAACTCTAAAAATCTCAATTCAGGAGCCAAAAATTCTCCTGGATGATACAGATCGTCCAGTACAATGTGTATAATTTGACCTGATTGTCCTGGATGACATTAGGATAGTCCAGACGATCAGAACAAAAATGTAAAGATTGTCCATGACAATATTGTGGATCGTCCAGGATGATAGAAGAGAAATTATGGCATTTGTCCTGACCAATTTGGGAAAATCAAGTATGTCGGCAGACACGTCTAGGAGTGATATATTAATTACCAGGATGATATGATTGAGAAATTTCACCATAATTAGTCCTTAATCACATGATACATTTTAGCATATTGGTATCGATCGTCCCAAGATGATCGGATTGTCCGGATGATTAGAACAAAATTTTAACTTAAATCTTTGCCTAAATTGACATTGGCGGCTCTTTTCCAAGATCATATAAAGGATCGTCCCGGACAATTCAAAATTACCCCAGTACAATTAGTTCAAAACTTGATCTTCTTGATTTGAGTAGATCTCACTTCCTTGAGTGTGTGTGTGCATGGCCACCAAGAAAGCATACTCCCTTACAGGACTTGACTCAAGAAATAAAAAATTATATCAATGAATATTACAAACCCTTTTCAACATAACATTATTCAATAAAATCTTGAACTCTAATTTTTTGTTTGATGTTGCATGGTATTTCAGAAATGTTTAGTATACACACAAAAAAATATAAAATAAAAAATACAATGAGATATAAAGAGTTTGTTTACCATCAAAAATATAAAACCGTGAGCGAGTCGCAACAGTTTCAGTAGAGTACCGTTATCCTTTCACCACTCCAAGTATTAGCAGATTATTCAATCTTCTTCAAAGATCTTCTCACGAGCAACTAGAAAGTAGAAAAGAAGAGTGATCATCTAAAACATAAGAGATCCTTACCTTTGAGTAACCATGTGAACCCTTCACACTCCACTTGCAAGAAATTTCTTTAAAACACTCTACCACACTCTCTCTTTCACTATCTCTTAAAAATTCATGAAGACAAGACTTTTTCACGTTAGTTTTATAGAAGCTTTATCAAAGAAATGAAAAATCACCAAACAATTGAAATTTTCCATTTTGAGCGTACACGATCGATAGTATGATCGTATGTTCGTACGTACGAATAATTCTAAAACTATTGCGTATGAACCTATTATGAATCTGTATTAAATGATTTCATATACGATAATCGTAAAAGTATAAACTCATAATTTCATACCTTATATGACATACGTATGATGATGACATCGTACGGTATGATTAGTTACAAAATCTTTCAAGTTTGTTGGGACGAAAAGGCACCTGTCCAACTCATATATTACATGGCAAACGTACGATGATGACATCGTACGTATGAACTTTTTAGAAAAATTTTTAGATCGTCTAGACGAAAAGGGACTTGTTTAATTTGTACCCTGGACGTGTATGAATGATTGTGATATCGTACAGTACGATCCATACTTACAAAAAAATTTCACTTTTCTATTCATTTGCTTTGCTCGATGGGGAAAATAACTGAACAATTATCCCGTACAAAAATACTTTCTATATTACAATTAGTTTAAAAATTATAGATTTTAAACTCTCCCTTGTGTTTGTGTGATAGTTACTCAATTACACTCACACACTCTCAACTCAATAAAATGAAATATACATACTTTATTTATAATAAACCTTAATTTATTTGATTTGAGGCTTTTCAATAATCTGAGTATGATTTCCCTGAAATGTTAGTACACACAAACAGAAAAACAATACATCCAAATATGTTAGGAGAAAAATAATCAAAGAAATTATATTTAGAATCATAAAAAATATACATATATACAAGATTATCAATAATCGAAACAAAGTTACAACTATCTCAACAAGAAGAAGATTTTGAAGAATATATATAAGAAGGTATATCACTAGTTACTTTAAAAAATTATAAAAGATCTAAAATGTGTTCTCTTCACCATATATTTATGGGGATTCGATTGCATGGGGATGCTGCACCAAAAAATTGATAAATTAGACCTAATACTAATTACTCAAGAAATGTGAAGTGCTCTAATAGGTGTATTGGATGGCCATTACTTTTTATTTTAACTCCTCAATCCTCATGGAAAGTTTTCTAATGTTATGTGTTCAAGGCAAGCGAAACAAGCAAGTACTCTGATAGGTCTTACCGAAAGGAATCCTATTGATGAGCATTTGATGGTGAGGGTGGCCTCTAGAAAATATTTCTTTAGATTCATTTATGTGTGGAATAAATTCACTAGAGTAGCAAGGATAGAGGACTCCATAACTACCAGACAAGAAGAGGTTAGCTTTATTCTTCCTGGGATGACCCTTCCCTATATTGTACTAGATTTTTATTGATGCTTATGTTTTGTGTAAATGAATTATTTTGAGAGTATTCTCACTACTTAAAAAATACCTTTCGTGGCACTTAAAATATGCGTAAGCGAAGTTTATAACCCGACTAAAATGTTATAGTAGTTTTAAAACAACCACATGTTTGTTATAATTGGTTTTTGATGCAATTCCATTTCATAATGGTTGTAGGATTACGCGGTTACACTATTTTTATGGTGGTAATAACCATCACATTTTTAAAAAATTTGTAGTGTTTATAACCATTGCACTTTACTCAGAAATTGAAGTTATAACCACCCAAAAGACCTATAACGTATATGTGGGGATACCTTATTCTATTAAGCTTGTGTGGCATGATTTGATTCTTCTACCCTTGGCATGGGTGGTCAACTAATCTTGCTAGCCTCATTATATAAGGGACTCCTTGATGCTTCAAGAATTAATGAACTCCCAGCATCATTGGTCTTCTATGAACTCTTCGATCTCTTAAATCTTCTCTCTTACTCCCTCCGTGCTACTGTTTCTCTCTTAGTAAAAGTTCTTATGGGAAATTAGATGAAGAACATAAAACCACTTGATTATGTCTTCTATGTTAGCATGGCAATTGGATAGTTCAATAAATTTTCTATACCTCCTTAGATTTTATATACATAGTACATAATGAAATGAACCTCACTTAGTCCTTATGTGGGGAAGCTTGGATAAAAATTGATTCAATGTCTTTTACCTAGAGTATTTTACTTAGAAATTACACAATTAAACTTCTCAACAACTCACAAAGTTCCATATTGTACCTCAAGAGGAACTTATGATCTCTTTGTGGCTTTGGGTACTAAAAAATTGGGCTTCAAAAATTCATTTAAACCCATAAAAGATTTAATCAATCCAATAAGCAGGCAAGTGAACCACGTGAGTGTTTGATTATTTTAGAGCATGAAGAGAAGTAGACCATTCAAAGCTCCCTTATGATCGAATAATATAACATGGACTAAGAGTTAGCAACAAAGAAAACTTGGTTGTCCTCTCCCAATAATTTGAGGGCATCTCGAATTTTGAATGTCTAATATCCTTAGAGAAAAAATTTATCATTTATTATTTTTCTCTTCTTATATGCTGGAGTGACAGGTGTACTCTCTTCACTCATAACACAAGATGGGATAAAGATTAGCATCAGGTTGGTACTCTTACTCTTTAGCTTCTATGGAAAAATACCAAGTTAGAGATATTTCTAGAGCTGTTCTCCTGCATTTCATGTATTTGTAGAACTACATAAACACATGGATAGTTTTTTCAACCTTTCTTATATCTCTATTTGATCTATAGCAATATTTAGTTTGACTTCCATGTTCAGTAAGTTCATGGTTTTTTTGTTTATCATGATATGCATGTATTCTAGTTATTTGCATCAATCCCATGCTCATCAAACTTTCAGAGGTTCATTCCATATTTTCTGTGGTGATATGTGACCTTACTAGAAAGTAAGCTCAAGAGGTAGGAACCCAAGATTATATGATGAGTATGGAAAAGAGATGAAGAACATAGATTGGAGAAGGTATACCACTAGCTCAATAGTACCTTTAAATAAGAAAATAAATAGATCCAAAATGTGCCTCTCACCATATATTTATGGTATCAAGGCTTATAAGGAAGTTACACCCAAAAAAAAAAGATAAAAAGTATAATATTAAATGTGACCAAATACTGACTACTCAAAAAATTTCAAGTGCTCTAATAGGTTTAAGGATGGTGTTACTTACTTCTAATCTTACTCCTGAAACTAATAACAACTTCCCTAATGTTTGTGTTTCAAGGGGAAGTTGAAAAGCTAACCTTCTGATAGGTCTTGAAGGAGGAATACTATAATGAACTCAGTTAATGATACTAGAAGCATCCAAAAAGTGTTTCATGAGCTATAATTATATGAAGAGCAATTCACTTGAGTTGCAGGATTAATTGACACCATGAATAGAAAAGTTATTATCTAAACCATCCTTTGCATTGCAAACATTGTTCAGGTGAGCTATTCTTCCACACTTGTAGCAAAAGGTTGAGATTTTTTCATACTCAACTTTTTGGAAGAATCGTTCATCAAGCCCATCCACCCAAACTCTCAAAGGAAATTATTTATCTAACTCCAAATGAACGCAGACTCTTGCAAACTCCCTTCTTTCCATTGGACCATATCACCATCGATTAACATAGGAGTTCCAATTAATGAAGCAATCCTTGCAACATTAGTTTTGTCCCAACAATAAGGTGGAAGATTCGGCAATCTCACCCACACAGGAGATGTTAGACCCTTCAGAGATGTACCTAAAAATTTTGGATTCCATTTGTCAAGCCCAATAATATGGCCATTTACAAACCATAGCCCTCCTGAAATCACCTTTTCCATAGAATCTTGTGAAAAGAAAGAAAACAACATCCAACTAGAGCCAAGAATAGTAAGATGAAATTTCCCAAATTGAGACCATTGACGTCTCAATTCCGGAGCTATTATATGAACTGGAATTGCTTTACAAAAGTACCTTCACCATAATGGATTTTTGGAGTTTCTCAGTATTCTCAATCATCTTTGGTTCATACAACTTAATTGCCTTGCCATCATCTGACTTGAACGAGTCTCCCTTTGGCAAATTCAACTTGATGTAAGGGCGTTTTTTCCTTGGATTCTATCTCATTTTTACCATATCAAAAATCCATCCTTCTACATTTGTTTGGACATTCTCACGAACAGCAGATGTTCTTGCACCCATATTTTGAACTGAAGGGTCTCCTTTAATAGATTGACATTATTTCTAAACTTGTTAATAAAGATCTTTATACCAGATGATGAAGAGTCGATATCATTTTATTTAAATTTCACCATCGAGGAAGGAGTTTCCAGATTTAAGTCAGTTGCCACTTGCTTGCCTTTACCAATAATTGGAGACGAAACTTTCCTCATATCTTCACTTGTTTCTCTGATAACAAAAGGTTTGTTGAAAAGAATTTTTTGATTACTCCAGCAATCAAAAATAGACAATTCTTGTTGCAACATTGATTTAAGGCCGGCCATTATCCGGCCACCTGAGTTG
Organism: Dendrobium nobile; assembly: GCA_022539455.1. Classification (NCBI taxonomy): domain Eukaryota; kingdom Viridiplantae; phylum Streptophyta; class Magnoliopsida; order Asparagales; family Orchidaceae; genus Dendrobium; species Dendrobium nobile. Next base: position 18,570,692 of record CM039734.1, read on the forward strand.
GTAGTCGGCTGGCCAATCATCTTCCATGGAAAATCTGCCAATCAATCATTAAATCAAATTTTGAAACTTCTCTTTCTCTAAGAAAATGGCTCTCTCTCTCTCTAGGAATATGACTCTCTCTCTAGGAAAAAGGCTCTCTCTCTCTAGGAAAACGAACTCCTTGAATTTTTTGGTTTATTTTTTGGGTGCTCTCTCTTACGCACCATAGAATATACCTAGGGTTACTGATACTTTTGCTTAGTAGGGACCTCGAGTTATATGTTTTTTTTTAGATTTAATTTTGTATCTCTTCTAAGCATTAGCTAGCTTGAGGGACCTTTAACGACTCTGTAATTATTTCTTATATTAACGCGCAGACCCCTCTGTGGGTTTTCCCTAAAAAAAGAAAAGCATCTAAGAAGTTTATATAGTTAAAATATTTAATGTGTGATTGAGTCTTTATATTTATTGAAGGTGTGTATGATGTTGCATATCTTACCTAAAGCACTAGGTTTGTGTTTCGATGATATCAAACATTATTATGTTTGATACTGCTTTCTTAAGTTTCTCTGATATTGTTTTTTCTTCTATGTGTACTAACATTTCAAGAATTAAGTCCACCATTTACTTGCAATTCTGATCAGCTCAAGAATGCATCTAGTATTTTCAATTTATTCTATATTTTTCTTTTCTTTAGTTATATCATTCATTTGGGTGGATATCTTTGCTAAGCTACTTTGCGCACACACATGGAGAGATAGAAATTTCTTTTTGAGAGAGAGTCTATTTTTTTGAGTAATTCATATTGTATAATTTTTCTTCATACTATACGATATGTGTATCATATTATATGCTTTAATCTTATACTTTCGATACGTTGTGCTCTGCCAAACCCTAGCGACAAATATGATGGAAGATACTAATTATATATTGATCGACTGCCTGGATTCTCCGTGGCTCCGAAGAAGTTCTTCAGTAAAGATCATGGTTCTATGACCATCACCTGGAGGATAAAAATAAATTTGTGGTTCTCTGACCATTACACGGAGTATAAAATACAGTTAATGATCTTTGCCTATAAAAATTCACGGTTCTCTGCCATAACGAAGAGGTGAAACAACATTTGTACAGGCTTCTCTACCTTACTGTTGGAACAAAAGGTGAGCCACCTCTGTTTAGTTAATTCTTGGAGAGGGAGTATCTAAGGAGTCGATATAGGTAAGGTTGATCGAACCACTATTAGGTAAGGTTAACCGAACCACTATAAATTTTGGTGTGTTCTTTCTTATTACTTTTACTGCATTTTAATTTATATACTCCTTTTTTTATTTGATATGTCATCGTACCAGTTCTTGTATCTTGTGTATATTATATCATGCCCTTTATACAATATATCATTTATATTTTTATCATGTGCATATGTAAGCAAGGTAGTATATCTAGCTATTACTATTGTTTTTGTCTAAAGCAAGTCATGTAGGCCCTTTAGACCAAACAAGAATAAGTCTCAATAATATCAATCTTTTTATAGAAATCAATTTCATATCACATATCACAATTAAGAGTTCTTTCATGTAAGAACTCATCATTTTCTACCCATCAACATAATATAGCATTTTAATTAGTCACCTTATACATTCCTTTTCATATCACATACGATTAGACCATAAACTTTATTTATTGAAAAGCTTATTGGCCTACCCTTATATACATGATAATATATCTTTAGCAAGCCTTTCTTTCTTTTACAAACATTTCAAATCAGATAAATCCCAATAACAAACATTATGTAAAAATTATATATAATTATTATAACACTTATGTTTATGTAGTGTTCTCGCAAGTATGCATGTATTATGTTAAAGTACATTTTAAACCATATGAATAACAAATCATTGCATATCATTTCTTTCATGTCCAAATGTAATGTTGACTCTTGATCATTTAATACTTGGTATTACTCCACTAATTTCAAATGAAATACCATATATGCAGTACTAACTATAAACTTTTAATATTTACCATTCAAAAAATTTAGGAGTATGATATATATCTTATATAATAAGTTTTATATTAAAAGTTCACTAAAATGAGAGGTATTGGTTTTTTTAATCACAACAGAAAGAAAATAAATAAAAAACACAATCCATTAAAATAAGAGTAGAATTATTATTACCTGTCATGATTAGAATAACTTTTATGATTGGAGTGATAGAAAAAAATGAGCCCAAAGCTTTCTTTCTCTCTCCTCTCTTTCTCCTCTTCCCTCTCCTTTCTCTTCTCTTCTTCTCCTCCCCTTACTAGACATATACAAAAAATGGAACGGGTAGGGCTTAGAGGTAAGGGTTTTATTAAAATAGTTTTAGATCTTTTATTTAAAAGAATAAAAATAAAACTTCAGACCCAATTTTGCAATACTCATGACCTCTACACCATTGCACACACTCAATTTTTGAAAAACCCTAGAGCTTGGCACCGCAGTGCTCCCTTAAGAAATTTTGTTAAAATACTAGTAAAATTAAATTTAAGAATATTAAAATGGGGAAATTATACCATCAAATAATAAAACTTATCTTATTTCTATACGATAGGAGAAATCTATTGAAATACATACATTTTTTGAAAAAATCCACTTTTAATTTTGAATAACATTATAAAATAGCATGTATATCTTTTAGAAAATATGCTATTCTCTTTGTACTATTTGATTATGAAAAAAATAATTTCAAAACCCTACTTTTATTTATAAATCTACTATACATAATTATTTATATTTTTTTAAAGATAGTATGCTATTTTATGTAGTATTTAATCATGAAAAATAGGAGCATCCCAATTATATAATTTACGTTATTCATATAAAGATCATATAAACCCCTTTGCCTCATCAAATCTTCGTAGTAAGGACTATGCTTGACCTTATAATATATTTTTAGAGAATATCATGTTTATTATTGTACATGTTATTTGAATTCCACCATTGTTATATATTGTTGGTCACCTTCAGGATAAATGACCAAAATGGGTGAGTACTCTTTTTTTTCTCAACATTAGCCTGAGAAATCATTAAGAGAGCCTATAGTATGTTTGAACTAGAAGAAAATAAAATTAATTTTATTACAACTCCCATTGTTAATAAATATATTATCAATTATGTAGTTCGTAACTAAAGAAGTGACTTTAGTTATGAGTCTTCTTCTCCTCCTTCATCTATTAGTTTGAAATTTTCAAAAACTATTCTTAAAAAAGACAAAAAAAGTTTTTAAGAAGGATGTTTCCCAAGGTTCAAAGCATGTTTTATTCAAAGAACTCCAAGCATTGGGGCCGGTGAAAGATAGACCGAGAAGAAAGATGACTGAACACAAAGAGAAGATCGGTTCGAAAGGTTCTTCTTCCCTTTTTTCTCCCTAATATGAAGAAGGATTCTCTTATGGATAGCAACGAATTTGGATTTATTTTGGAGATGATCCATATGATCTTAAAGTTTGGTATAATTATACCAAACTCTTGGAATTTATTCTTGAATTGTAATTTTTCTTTCATCTTTTATTTTCTTTTTCTTAGTTTAACTTGTTACTTTAAACTTTGCCTAAATGTTTATGAGATCATTACTATTTCTTATTCTCTAACTGGATGGGAACTCTGGGATACTAATCAACCCTCGGGTTGTTTTATATTTTGGTATCACCTGCATCTCAACACTTTCAAAATAGGAGATAGTGGATTTCAAAAAATTTATAATAAATTTAAATTAACAAAGTTAATTTTAATAAGGTCCTTCTCTCTTGTTGATGAAGGTACCAATGCTTATTTTGCCTAGTTTGTATTAGGTTAACTCCTTTTTCATTTTAATGCTATTTATGCATCTTCTCAAAAAAAACTAAAGAAGTGACAACTCTTTCATCATTATAGAGGTTCTTACCATAACACTCATTTGCTTTATAGAAAGTGGCTATGGAAGAAACAATTATGGGTTCATGCATGTTAGTTGATGAACTAATTTTGATAATTATTTGAATTTTTGGGTTACACGTGAGAGACTCATCTTGTTTGTCTCACATGATGGCAGTCATTATGTTGGCAATGTGAATGGTGTGTGTGTAAGGATAGGTTCATTTTTACTAATCTTTATATGGAACTTCTCTTGGCATACCTAGGGTTATTGAGTATGAACTTATTTAGCTAGCTAGCCTTAATGAGAACTTCAATCAATCTATAAAGGCAATGACACTACTTAGTGTCATGGCCACAATCTTTATAGAAGGAAAAATACTTTGACATGTCCCAAGTATACAATCATAGGTGTTAGCAGCTTCAAAAACTTTTTCTTTGGAAGGCCTCAACAAGCCCAACAATTAATGCTTATAAAGGTGTGATTGTTTAGTAACTATATGGAGGTTGGATACCTTCTCCTTAACTCGGTAGTGTAGAATTATTTGATTCTTCTTACCTTGGCATGGATGGTCGAATAATTCTAAGTAACCTTGTTTATAACAACACTTTATGATGCTCTGAGAGAAAATGATCTCCCATCATCATTGGTCTTTTATGAACTCTTCGATCTCTCTTAGTGGAAAATTCATATGTGGAATTGGATGATGAAGAAAAAACCACTTGATTATATTCCTTGATGTTAACATGACAATTTCCTAGTTTAAAAAATTCAGTACACATCCTTGGATTTTTTACCAAGTACATATAAAATGAACCTTCACTCAGTCCTTGTGTATGGACAGCTTGGGAAACTTTGCATTCAAAGGCTTTTACCTTGAGTATTTTACTTTGAAATTACACAATTAAACTTCTCGACAACTCCCATAGTTCTAATTGTGCCTTGAGGAGAACTTATGAGCTCTTTGAGGCATTGATACTCACAAATTTGGTTACAAAGATACATTTAAACTCCATAAAAGATGTGTTCAATCTAATAAGAAAGTGAGTGAACCACCTGTGTGTTAATTCTTTAAGAGTAATTAAGAGAATCTGACATATATCCAATAAAGATGACGCAAACTCAAAGTTAGCAACAAGGTATGCTTAGATGGTTCTCCCCTAGTAACTTAGATGGGCATATTGAATTTTGACAATCTGATATCTCTTTCAAGAAAAAAATTATCATTTATGGTTCTAATCTTCTTATATGCATGGGTGACAGGTTGTACTCCTAACCACTCAACATAATGCTAGTTATATAAAGATTTAGCATCAAGCTTAGCGCTCTACTCTTTGTTATCATATAGCAAAACACTAAGTTAGAAGACTCCTTAAAGATATTTTACCTTATTTCAGAACTTCATATCCCTATAAAGGCCCTTAGATAGGTTTTTTTAACCTTTTTTAGATCTCCATTAGATTATAGTGAGTTGAATAGTTTAAAGCTTTCTTGTTCACTAATGGTCCATGGTTAGCTTGTTTAATAAGATATGCATGTAGTCTAGTTATTTGCATCAGTCCATGCTGATCACACCTTTTAATATGTTCATTCTAAGTTTTTCTATAGGTGATACATGGCCTTACTAGCATGTAAGCTCAAAATAAAAATAGAAAGGGAGAAAGAAGTGTTTATTCCGTATAGGTTGTTAAACCTAAGCTATTATCCCAAGGCTAACCAAGAGGGGGTGAATTGGTAATTTAAAAATTCTCTAGGATTTTTTATTCTTAGCAAGTTAATTTAAGTTTTAAAATAAACTTTTCAACCACAGTAAATAACTTGCAGTGAATAAATGCATAAATTAAAAGACACAAAGATTTATAGTGGTTTAGTCAAATACGACCTAAATCCACTCCCTAAAGACTCCCTCTTCAGGTATTGCACTGTTACCAAAGTATCTCTCCTTTTGCCCCCACAGTAAGGCGAAGAAGCCTTTACAAAAACCTCTCTTCCACCAATCCCTAGTGCGATAGAGAACTATCATCCTTTCACCCCCTCCACGTGTCGGTAGAGAATCATTGTCCTTTCACACCCTCCAAGTGTCAGCAGAGTACCGTCGTCCTTTCACACCCTCCAAGTGTCAGTAGAGTACTATCATCCTTTCACACCGTCCAAGTCTCGACAGAGTGCCGGATCTACTTTAAAGATCTTCTGACAACTAATTAAAAAGAAGAAAAGAAGAGTGATCACCAAAAATACAAAGAGATCCTTACCTTTGAGTAACCTAGTGAACCCTTCACACTCTACTTGAAAGAAATCTCTCTCAAACACTCTCCCACACTCTCTCTTTCACTAGCTCTTGAAAATTAATGAAGATAAGACTTTTTAACGTCAGTTTTAGAGGACTTTTTATATCAGAGACACAAAAAACTATACAAAAAATTGAAATTTTTCATTTTGAGCATACACGATTGTATGTTCATACATACAAATAGTTCAAAAATTATTGCATATGAACTTGTTGTGAATCGATATGAAATGATTTTGTACATGATGATTATCTAGTACAAACTCACAATTTTAAACCTTTGATGGTGTACGTATGATGACGACATCGTACGGTATGAACGAGTTACAAAAATTTCAAGTTTGTTTGGATGAAAAGGGACCTGGCCAACTCATACACTGGACAACGTACATACGATGATGATATAATATGGTCCAAATTGTTCAAAAAAATTTCAAGTTTGTCTGGACGAAAAGGTACCTGTGTACCCATACACTAGACGGTGTACATATGATGACGACATTGTACGATACGAACTGTTCAAAAAAATTTTAGCTTCATCATGATAAAAGGTACTCATCAACTCATACACTGGATGGCGTAAGCATGAAGATGACATTGTATGGTGCAAACCGTACAAAAATTTTTTAGGTTTGTTTGGATGAAAAAAGACAAGTCTAATTTTTACCATGGAAGGCGTACGTACGATTATGATATCGTACAATACGATCAAGACTTAGAAAAAATTTCTACTTTTTGTTCGTTTGACTGCTCGATCGGGAAAATAACTGAACAAATCATCCCATACAAAAAGACTTCGTATAGTATGATTAGTTTAACAAATTGTCAATTTTAAATTCTCCCCCGATGTGTGTGTACACAACAAACCCTAAATTGATCTGATTTGAAGTCTTCAATAATCTGGAGTATGATTCCGCTAAAATGTTAGTACACACAAATAATAAAATAATGCATCCAAAATATGTTAGAAGAAATAATAATAAAAGCAATAATATTTGGAATCATAAAAAACATACATATTGCTAGAATATCAAGAATCAAGAATTAAGTTGCAACAATCTCAACAATCTCCCTCTTTTTGATGATGGAAAAATAATTATTTTTTGAATAAAATTGAATACCCTAAATTTCTCCTTAGCTCCCCCTAAAAGAATAAACATGTGAAATAAGGGATTACCTTAAAGAAATTTTTTTTATTATTATTCTACACAAATGATAAAAACATAGAAATAAAACACACAACACACTAACAATCTAACAAAAAACAAAAAACACTATTTTCTCCCCCTTTTGATAACAACAAAAATGGAAAAAAGAAGATTGAAATGAAAGAAGTCATATCAAAAACCTTAGTAATTGATCTTGAAAGAGATTCAACTATAATTGCAATAATAAAGTTAATGACCATTAGATGAAAATGATAGATTCAAAATATTTAAATTAAAGTATAACATAGATAAGAAAAATTGATCAAGGTCATGAAGCATTCTAGACAATTAGATAAGGAGAATTATTACAAAAGTGGCAAAATGAATATTAGTTCATATCAATTTTCAATATAAAACATAATCGAACATTAGATGATTTGAATTTAAAGATTAAATGATAGAGGAAAGAATATATTCAATTGGCGACATTGAGCATCTTTTCAAATATTTGTGGCACACTTTGTGCATCTTTTTGTATTTGGGCTAATTTTGGGCCTCCTTTAAATTTGTAAACCATTGCACATTCTTTCATTTTGTATAATTATATGTTTCTTTTCTATATCCCTTTTTTTTTAAATTGATCTTTGCAGAATTAATAATTTAAAAAATTAAATTTCTCTAATTACAAAGATAATTATATTGAGAAGAGAAATAAAAAATAATAAGACATCAAAATTACAATAATAGTATTTAAATTATGTTTGCCTCAAAAGAACATGAAATTGATATCCTTAACTTGATCGAGTTATAAGTTAACTTAAAATTTAAAAAAAAAAAATAGATTTCATAATGAAATTAATTTTGTATTGCACGTTAATTTATAACACTTTTTAGATCAATTAAGATAGGATTATCATATAGGGAAACTTACATTTCAAACAACTAATCAAAATAAGACATTTTTTATATCAATTAAAGTCAGAAACAATGAATCTCTTTGATATAAATTCATAAATACAAAATAACATAACATCAACATCACTAAATCACATCTGCAAAGGACAAGTATAATAAAAAGACAAAAACAATGATATCATCACAGAAAACATCACATCTGGAGAGGACTGACAAAGACAACATAAAAGAAGCGCATCAAAACTTTGAGGGACCTGGTCTAGAGGAGGAGGCTGGTTGAAGAATGAGAAATATCTATTCATTATGGCTATATTAGTGTTCACTGAGTCAAACTGACCTCGGATCCAACCCATGTCTAGCTAGTACTGTGCATCCTACTGGTTTAAGTGAGTCTAAATTTGATGAAAACATTGATCAAAATGACTCTCTAACTGGTCAAAGTGCCAAACCATCTCTCAAAAGTCAGGTCCATGAGAAGGTGCAGGTGCTCCCCCTTCTTCCTTAGTATTCTCACTAGAATTATCATTCTTCCCAAAAAGTGATTTAAAAGAAGCATCAGTGAAGTAGATTGGCAACTCAGTGGGAACATCATAATGGAAAATATTGTATTTCTTTTCTAAGACATAGGTCACTAGATGTCTTAGAGCAATATTTCTCTTCCTCCTATGAGAAACAAACCCAATTTTAGAAAAGTTATAAATGTAATCTAGAATGGGTTAGGCTTTATCAATTGGTTGTTCATTCATGATTAGATAAGTAATTGTGAACATAAAAGGAGTAATGTTTATGCGATCACCAGCCTTAGGAATGATTGAAGTTCTGAGCACATGCTAGATGACCCTTGTATTTTGATTTAAAGTAGAAACTCTAGCCAAGTGACCAAATTGAGTAACCCCTCTAAGAGTTTTATTTATTTCAGACCAATCATGGTCAGATTTGGAGGTCATTGTGTGTGCTCTAGTACCTTGAATCCTTAGATGCAGAAAAGTTCCTAGTTCTTCCTTAGTGATTTCTACCCATTTCTTTTGGACATATGATCTTATCCTACTCTCATCCTCACTAAAACTCATATTTTCCAATAAGTAGTGTAAGTTTTCTTTGTGTTAAGCATTAATCAGTATAAAAATGAAGGCAAATTGGGTTGAGGAAAAAAGAGGCATTACTTGAAAATGAATATCGTCCTAAATTAGTAGTTTAGACGGAGTAATTTTTGCACTGATAAACCTATAGTAGGAATCCTCATTTTCTTTAGACAAAAAGTTTTCATCACCACCCCTGAATGATGAACCCATAGAGACTCTACCGCACTTGTTAGAACTGGTCATTTCTAAGATGAGAAGGATTCTAGAAGGGTGTTGAAGTGAATGAAAATGAATTCTCAAGCTCTCCTATTTAAAGAAAAATGACCCTTCATACAGTACAAAAATAGGTTTGTATGTACGATCGTGAAATCGTAAAGGATGAAAAGTTTTCGTATGGATGAACGAACAGGTTCAAAACAAAATGACTTTTTGTAATCACATAAGTTATGAAGCATCCTTTTGTACAGACTTTTTGACCAGACGATCATACAGATGAACATGTGTTCTCCCGGGATGATCAGTTATTTAAGATCATTTTAATGATGATTAGGTTCGTCCCCCATAGAGAATGTTATGTAGTTCGTATAGACGAAACAAAATTTTGTATGTATGATCAGTTATAATAACTGATTCTACTCGGATAACCATCTACATACGTACAGATGAATGAATACAAATTGTATGGGATGATATCAATACCGTACAGTATGATCTATGATAGGAAATTAAAACTTTATGCATTCAGTCCAAAAAAATGATTGACATGTTACAGAATTCGCACAGGACGAAAATAATTTTGTATAATTTGAATATAACACTTAGACAATTCAGCACAAACGATCACAAATAGAAATTTTGATACTTGTTACATGTCTAAAACATACAAAATATAGAAACAAATAACAAAAACAAAAATTGAAAAACACTCACACAAATAAAAACATTGACAACTAAAAATAGAAAATACATATAGAAACATATATAGTTTGCAGAAGAATTAATTTAAGCATTTAAATCGATCACACCTAGCCTTCTTCTTAATGTGCTAAATGTATCAAATGCTAGTGCTTATATAAAAATGTCACCAAGTTAATTTTCAGTTGAAACGTGGTTCAATTCAATTTCAACTTTGGATACATGATTCCTAATAAAATGATGTCTTATATCTATATGTTTGGTTCTAGAATGTTGAATAGGATTTTTTGAAATACAAATGGCACTAGGGTTATTACAATAAATTGGAATTATGCCTATTGTAAATCCTAAATCAATCAATTGTTATTTCAACCAAAGAACTTATGCCACACAACTTTTTAAGGCAACATAATCAGCTTCAGACGTAGATAGGGCTGCAAAATTCTAATTTCTACTAGACCAAGAAACTAAAGAAAATTTCTAATAAATTGACAAGTTTCAGATGTACTCTTTCAATCAACCCTGCAACCTACGAAGTATGAATCTGAATATCTGGTAATTTCAAATGAAGAGCTATACTTAGGATACCAAATGACTAAGTTCTGAGTTCCTAAGAGATATCTCAAAATCTTTTTTACTACTTTCAAATCTGATTCTTTTGGATAATATTTGAAATCTAGCACACAAACAAATATTAATTATAATATTGGGTCTGCTAGAAGTCAAATAAAGTAAAGATCTAATAATTTCTCTAAATTTCTTTTGATCAACAAATTTTTCCCTTGGGTCCTTATCCAACTAAACTGAGGAACTCATTAGTGTATTAACTGGCTTAGCATTATCCATTTCATACTTCTTGAGGATGTCCCTAACATACTTTAACTGACTAAGAAATATTCCCTCCTCAATTTGCTTAATGCTAAAACCTAGAAAGTAACTAAGATATCTCATTAGGCTCATCTCAAATTCACAACTCATTATTTTAGAAAAATCATCACAAATATTTTTATTTGAGGATCCAAAAATGATATCATCAATATTAATTTGAACAATGAGTATATCATCTCCCAATTTTTTCGAAACAAGAATGGTATCCACACTTCTTTTTTCAAAAGATCTCTCAAGTAGGAAAGTGTTTAACCTCTCATACTAAGCCCTAGGTGCTTATTTTAATCTATATAATTCCTTTTTCAATTTAAAAACAAGATCTGGGTATTTTAAAATTTCAAAACCTGAAGGTTATTCAACTAAACATCCTCTTGTATCACCCCATTCAAAAAAACACTTTTAACATCCATTTGGTATAATTTAAATCCTCTAAAATAGGCAAAGGCTAACAAAACTTTAATTGCTTTAAGTCTTGCTACAGAGGCAAAAGTCTCATTAAAAGTAATCCCTTTAACTTAATTATACCCCCAAGCTGCCAATCTAGCCTTATTTCTAACAACAACTCCATAGTCATTCATAAATACCCACTTAGTTCCAACTACATTTTGATCCTTTAGCGTTACAATTAATTCCCAAACATTATTCCTTACAAACTAATTTAATTCTTCTTGCATTGCCAAAATAAAAAAAATTATCCAAAAGTACTTGATTTACATTTGTAAGTTCTATCATTAAAATAAAGGCAGAATGATTGACTTCTTTGCTTAGTCCACACCTAGTTCTAATACCCTCACTAGGTTCACCTAAAATTAGCTCCTTAGGGTGGTTTTTAGAAAATTTCAAATATTTAGGCAAAGGTATTTTATCTCCAAATTTTCATCCAAATTAATCTTCTTATTCCTTTGGGAGTTATTTTCTAAATCATCCTCTTCCAAACATTGGTCTTTCAAAATTCCATGTTCATCAATTACAATATGTGTGGTCTCCTCAACTAACAAAGTTCTTTTGTTAAATACTCAATACGATTTTCCAACATTAGAGTATCCTATAAAAATTCCTTCATCTGATTTTGGATCAAATTTTTCTAAGTAAGATTTTTCATTATTATGTATGAACGCCTTACATCTAAAGACATGCAAATGTAACAAATTTGGTGATCTCCCTTTTAAAGCTCATAGGGTGTATTATTAAATTTAGACCTTATATTCACCATATTTAGAACATAACATGCAGTACTAATCGCTTTATCCCAAAAATATTTAGGAAGTGAATATTCAGTCAACATGGCTCTAGCAGATTCAATTAATGTTTTGTTCTTTCTTTTGACTACACCATTATACTGAGAGGTTCTAGGTGGAAAAAAATTGTAAAAAATTGCTCGTTTTTTGCAAAAATCCTCAAATCTTTTAATTTCAAATTCATCTCCATGATCACTTTGAATAGTTAAAATTTTACACCCTAGTTTCCTCTGAATCCAAGTAAAAAAATCTCTAAATTCCTCAAATTATTTACTCTTATGAAATAAATATTTAACCCACATGAATATAAAGAAATCATCAACCATCACAAATATGTATACCTTTTCTCCCAAACTTACAGTGTTAATTGGTCCAAAATGATCTATATAAATAATCTCCAATAGTTTACTAGTTCTAGGATCCTTATTGGAATAAAATGATGAGTTCAAATATTTTTGTAATTGACATGCATCATAAAGGTGATCCTTAGTAAATTCTAGTTTTGGTATACCTGTAACCAAATCCTTTTGGGTAAATTTTCTAAGGTTTTTTATACTAGCGTGACAATGTCTCCTATGCCATAACGAAAATTAATAAGAAGTCATTTTTAAACAAAAGATATTAAGAGTTTTAATATAATTCAAATCTAGCATATAAATATTGTTTTCCCTAATTCCATGTAATTCATCATTTTCATTTAGGCTTAATATGCAGCTTGTGGGAAAAAATTTTACTTTATGCCCTTTATCACAATGTTGGATAATACTTAAAAAATTATGCTTTAAACCTTAAAAAAGTAATATATTCTCTATGAAAAAAATTTACAAGTTTCCAATCATACCTATGATAACCACTTTCCTAGTGGTGTTGTCTCATAGTGTAACCTTACCTCCATTCCTAGCTTCGAGTGATAGGAATTATTTAGTGTCACCGCTCATATGCTTTGAACAATCATTGCCCATGAGCTAGATGTTCTCATGAGGCCTTATATGAGAGCGCACCTACAAAATAATCAAATGTTAGACTTGGGAACCCAAACAAGTTTGGGTTCTCCTTTTTGGAAATTGAAAACTAGATGCATGTATGATATGACTTGGTTTATGCATCTTAGGTCTCTACACTAAATGACTTTTTCTATCTAAAGTACAAGTGTGTGGTATATGTCCAATCATCTCACAAGTGAAGCATTTAACTGCAGGAAACGGGTTTCTCAAATTTTTATAATAAATATGTCTCTTCCTGGGATTTAAAATATTTTATCCCAAAATAGGATTTATAAATTTTTTAAGTATTGGGGGTTTCTATTTTCTTCAAGAGTTTTAACATTTACTATAAGAAATGAATTTGCATCTTCTAACGCAGTGTTATCATATTTCTGATAGTGCACTCTATTCTTAGATTCTTCCGAATAATTTTTGAATTCTTTTTCCAATTTAGCATATAATGATTTTAAGAGATCATTCATTTTATTCAAATTATTGAATTCATCAAGTAAGCTCATATGGTTGTTATCTATCAATGTGTGATCTTTTCTAAGGGTGTCATACTCTTTTTATAATTTATGTATTAATAAGTTTAGACTAGTAGGCATTTTCTTAAGTTTTATATATGTATCATGTCTTCTTTTTGAAACTTCTTGCAATTCATCATAGGTTAAGTCACATACCTCTTTTTTTGATCTGATTAATCAAGATTATTAGCCATTAAATACAGGTTAGTGATTTCTTCCTCCTTTTTCTATTTTTGACAAATCCAAAGCTGAGACTGCCCAAAAAGCTCTCTAAAATCTCTTCTTGCCCTTCTTCACATTTGCTTTCTCTTCTACCTTCTCCTTGCTAGGAGTGGCTTCTAGATTTGGGCAGTCTGATTTTATATGATTAGGTTTCCTGCATTTGTAGCAAATCATATCATTAGAAACCTTAACATTTTATTGAACTTACCTCTATTCCACTGCTGGCGTCTCCTCTGCTTCCTTTTAAGAAAACTTCTAAATTGCCTTATCATCAAGGCAATGTCATCCTCATCCTCAAGTAATGATTAATCACTCTCCAAATCATCAACTTTCAGTGCTATATTTTTCTCTTTCTCTATTTTCCTGCATCAATCTTCCTTTGACTCACTCCTTGCTCGTAAACAATTAGTGATCTAAGAAGATTATCAATAGAGTAAGTATTTAAATCCTTAAACTTTGTAATAGAAATAATTTTAGCATCATAAGCAGTAGGAAAATAATAAAGAATTTTATTGACAATTTCAGCATTTGTTAGTTCCCTACCTAATGCATGCAAAGAAGTGACTATTTTAGTGAATCTTGTATACAAGTCAGAAATGGATTAATTGAGTTTCATGCAATATAACAAGATATTTAATCTAGATTGTCTTACTTAATTAGTCCCTTCGCAAGTAATACAAAGTCTATTTCAAATACCCTTTCCAATTTTGCAAGTGGAAACCCGCATGTAATCTTCTGACTTAAGTGCACAAAAAAACTATTTAAACATTTTTCATTTAGTTGTGCTAAGTCACATTCTTCTACAGTCCAATTATCAAAGGGTGTCTCAATTCTAATGCCATCAACTAGTCTAGTTGGCCTAGTATACCCTTCTTGAACTAAAATCCACATGCGATAATCAAGTAATTACATAAATGTAGACATACATGTTTTCCAAAAATCAAAAGAGATATTGTCAAATAATGGAGATCTAGTGATCGAATACCCTTCAGGTGTGTTTCGGTTTCCAGAAGTAGCCAATCTCATTTTTCAAAAAGTAGTCTAAACTTATGATTTTGAAATAGAGCTCTAATAACACTTGTTGATTATGTATTGGTTGTTAAACCTAAGCTATTCTCTCAAGGTTAACCAAGAGGGGGGTGAATTGGTAATCTAAAAATTCTCTTAAATTTTTTTAAATAAAATTTTGTTTTGATTCTCATAGCAAGTTAATTTAAGTTTCAAAATAAACTTTTTAACCATAGTAAATAAGTTGCAGTAAATAAATACAAAAACTAAAAGATACAAAGATTTATAGTGATTTGGTCAAACAAGACCTACATCTACTCTCTAAGTCTCCCTATTCAGGTATTGTGCTTTTACCAAAGTGTCTCTCCTTTTGCCCCCACAGTAAGGTCGAGAAGCCTTTATAAAAACCTCTCATCCACCAATCCCCGGTGTGATAGAGAACTGTCTTCCTATCACACCCTCCAAGTGTCGACAAAGAACCGTACTCCTTTCACACCCTCCAAGTGTTGATAGAGTACCGTCATCCTTTTACACCCTCCAAGTATAAAAAAGTTTGTTAGGGATGTTAAGACCTTATGAAGTATCCCAAGGAGAACCAACAGGGGCGGAGGTGAATTTATATTTTAAAAAATAAATAAATTAAACAAACTCAAACTAAATCAAAATTCACCACAAAGAAAATCAAAATGTGGAAATTAAATGTAGAAATAATAAAGGAAAGAAAACACCAGATTTATAGTGGCACGGTCAAACCTTGACCTACGTCCACTCCTTGGAGGCACCCTCCGAGTATTGCACTAAAATCAATGTCTCTACTTTATCCCTCACAGCTAGGCAGAGAAGCCCTTAAAAAATCACTTCCAACTTCCCAGGTGCGGCAAACTAGCTGGGTCCTTTGACACCAAAGAGATCTTCTTCTTCCCAAAACTTCCCTCAAGATGAGCCTTCAATCCAATGGTACTAAAGTGCAAGCTTGCCAGAGAAACCGTGTGAAACCCCCTCAACACTCCCTTGAAACCCCCTCCAAGAATCTTTTACCTCTCCCAAATTCCACCCTTTCCTCTCTCTCCCTTTCAAGCTCTCTCTTCAAGTTTTCTCTAGAAGAAATAAAGCTTTAATGGCTGCCAAAGACACATATCAAGTGCCTTGACAAAGCTTAAATAAAGTGCTTTAAAAAAACACTAAAAATTAAATATGTCAGCAAAAATTGTCCAGGACGATCACAGGATTGTCCCGTATGATGTGCCTAAAAAGAGCACTTCTAAAAACCTAAAAACTCAATTTCGGTGCAAACTATTATGCTGGATGATTGCAAGAGCGTCTCGTAAGACATGCTTGAAAAGAGGGCTTAAAAAATGCCTAAAAACTCATTCAGGCGCCAAAAATTATCCTGGACGATCTCAGAATCATCCAGTATGATGTGCATAATTTGACATGAAAGTCATGGACGATATTAGGATAGTCAAGGACGATTAGTACAAAAATGTATAGACGATCCAAGACGATATTGTGGATCATCCGGGATGATTAGAAGAGAAATTATTGTATTTTGTCCGGACTAATTTGGGAAAATCAAGTATGTCGGCAGACATCATCCACAATGATATATAGATCATCCATGACAATATGATTGAGAAATTTAACCATAATTAGTCCCATAATCACATGATCAATTTAGGCATGATTGGTATTGATCGTCCAGGATGATCAGATCATCCAGGATGATTAGAACAAAATTTTAAACTTAAAGCTTTGCCTAAATTGGCATTGGCGGCTCTTTTCCAAGATCATAAAGGATCATCCTAGATGATCCAAAATCGTCCGGTACGATTAGTTCAAAACTTGATCTTCCTTATTTAAGTAGATCTCACTTCCTTGAGTGTGTGTATGCATGGTCACCAAGCACACATACTCCCTTTCAGGACTTTATATCATTGAATATTACAGACCCTTTTTAACATAACATTATTCAACAAAATCTTGAGCTCTGATTCTTTATTTCATGTTGCATGGTATTCCTGAAATGTTGGTATACACACGAACAAATATAGAATAAAGAATATTATGAGGTATAAAGATGCTTATTAACATCAAAAATATAAAACTGGTGAGCTCAATTCGTAACAATCTCCCCCTTTTTTATGAGTGCAAACATTACTAGTGAAGTTGCAAACTAAAAGGATTATCTCTAAAACTCCCCCTCACTAGAATAAAAAATTAAAATTAGGGGAAAACTTTTTTTTCTTTTATTATTATTTAAAAAAAAAACAAATGCAACAGTACGTTCTCCCCCTTTGACATTATCAAAAAGAGGAGGGGTACAAACAAGAAGAACAATAAAAAAAATAAACAAAATTATCCCTAATTTGGTAAAGAAAAAAAATAAAATATTCTTGAAATGAGAAAGTTATCTCTTGATTTTATTCAAAACCTTAGTAAGGAATGTATTGACAACCTATAACCCAGAAAGGTTAGAAATTCAGAAATTGTTAATCCAAGCTCAAGTTCTTTTAAAGGTTTAAGAACTTTTTAATCCAGTATCTAAATCAAGGAACAAATTAAATAAGAAATACTATTTTTTTCAAAACTCCTTTCATAAAACATATCTAATAGAAGATTAATGCAAAAATTGGTGAATAAGGAATCATGATTTTCAAGCTCAGGTATCGAAAATATCAAGGGTTTTCTTAAGCTTTATGATGTACAAGAAAGGTAAGCTTACTTTTGGGGGCTCATTTTATGCCTCTTGTAAGTTGTTTGGCGCACTTTACGCATCTTTTAATTTTTGATACACTTTGTGTATCTTTCTCAATTTAGCGTCATTGCGCATCTTTTGATTTGACGTCATTGACCATTTTTTTTTCAATCAAAAGTGCCACCTTTTTTAAATTTTAGAAACTAAAGCAAACCCGTTCTATTGAAAAAATGAACTACTTGATTAATAGAATTATGAGGTGGATTCAACAACTTGCAAAAGATCCCTATGCGATAGTCAAAATGCAGGGAGATGAAAAAACTTCAATTTTAGAATTCAATTTGTAATATGATAAAGATTTTGAATCCAAAGTAGAATAACTTATTTAAGAAAAGAGAGGGAGAAAAAATCATGAGTTTTCTTCCCTTAACTATTTTTAGAGAAGTCAAACATAACTTACATAAAAATTCAAGAAAAGCAGGAGGTAGATTTTTCATTTTTAGAAAAAAAATAATTTTTTTTAAATTTTGTTTTTTAAAATGTATAGGAAACAAAAAAGGTGATGTGTGTGTGTGTGTTGATAAGAGAAAACTTCACAAAATAAAAAAAAAAAAAAGCAACAATCAAGATGAAGAAAAAAAATAAAAATAAAAGAAAACACTTAAAATAAACAAAACAAAAACACAACACAAACAAGTAAATATATAAACAAGGCTTTTAAACACCATCTTGCTCCTGATCTGATGATTCAGAAGCTAGGTCTGCCCAAGAAATTTTTTGCATTTCATTATTTACTCTTTCTATAATTTGTTTAGCTTTATCCCTTTCTTTTCCAAGAAGAGTTCTTAAATTAGGGCACTGATTTTATACATGTCCAAGTTTCTTGCATCTAAAGAAAATAACATCAGAAGAAATCTTAACATTCTTATCATTTTTACCTTTATTCCACTTTTGTTGATGCTTATGATTGTGCTTTAGTGGGCTTTCTAATTTGCTTGATAAGTCATCACTTTCTTCACCAATTGAGCCTCATTTTTCCATATTTTTAACTTTTAGCGCTATCGTTTCACCTACATCCGAATGTCTTTGGCTCAAACTTTATTCGTAGGTAATGAGTGAGCCAATCAAACTATCGATAGAATATTCATTCAAATTTTTTATTCATAAATAGCAACAACTATGGCATCAAACTTATCAAGTAGACAACGTAGAATTTTATTGACTTTTTCAAAGTTTGAAAATTCCTTACCTAAAGCATGTAATGATATTACAACTTAAATAAGCTTAGTATACATGTTTAAGATCATCTCATAAGTTTTCAAACAAAATAGTTTATAATCATGCATTAAAATATTCAACTTGCATTGCTTGATTTCACTAGTAGGTACCTATATGGTGTGTAATTTATCCCAAATTTCTTTACCAGTAGTGCACGTGGATACTAACATATAATCATAAAAATTTAAAGAATAGAAAAAATAGTTTAATGATTTTGCATTCAATTGAGCATTAATTTGTTCTTCCATATTCCATTGATTAAAAGGAATATCAGTTTTAATTCCATCTTTAACACATGATGGTACAGAATAACTAGTTAAAATCATATGCCATATTTGATAATAAATTGATTGCAAGAAAGTAGACATATAAATTTTCCAAAAATTAAATATAATATTTTCAAATAATGGTGGTCTGGTGATTGAATAACCTTCCGTAATATTACGATTACAAAAATTAGTCATGGATTGACATTCAAAAGTTTTCAAAACTCATTTTTATGAATCCCGCTCTATTACCACTTGAAAGTTTGTTAGTGATGTTAAGCCATTATGAACTAGCCCAAGGCTAACCAAGAGGGGGGTGAATTGGTATTTTAAAAAAAACTTACAATCAAAACAAACTCAAACCAAATCAAAATTCACCACAAAGAAATCAAAATGTGGAAATTAAATGCAGAAATAATAAAGGAAAGAACACACCAAATTTATAGTGGTACAGTCAAATCTTAACCTACATCCACTCCTTGGAGGCACCCTCCGAGTATTGCACTAAAATCAATGTCTCTACTTTATCCCCCACAGCTAGGTGGAGAAGCCCTTACAAAATAACTTCCACCTTCCCTGGTGCGACGGACTAGCCGGGTCCTTTGACACCAAAGAGATCTTCTTCTTCCCAAAACTTCCCTCAAGACGAGCCTTGAATACGATGGTACTAAGGTGGAAGATTGCCGAAGCAACCGTGTGAAACCACCTCCACACTCCCTTGAAACCCCCTCCAAGGATCTTCTCCCTCTCTTAAACTCCACCCTTTCCTCTCTCCATTTCAAGCTCTCTCTTCAAGTTTTCTCCAGAAAAAATGAAGCTTTAATGGCTACCAAAGACACATATCAAGTGCCTTGACAAAGCTTAAATAGAGGGCTTTAAAAAAATCCTAAAAATCAAGTATGTCAGCAAAAATTGCCCAGGACGATCGCATGATCGTCATGTACGATATGTCTAAAAAGAGCACTTTTGAAAACATTAAAAACTCAATTTTGGCTCAAAATATCATCTAGGATGATTACAAGATTGTCCCGTATGATGTGCTTAAAAAGAGGGCTTTAGAAAACTCTAAAAACTCAATTCTGGAGCCAAAAATTATCCTGGATGATAGCATGATCGTCCAGTACAATGTGTATAATTTGACCTGATTGTCCTGGATGACATTAGGATAGTCCAGGACGATCAGAACAAAAATGTAAAGATTGTCCATGACAATATTGTGGATCGTCCAGGATGATTAGAAGAGAAATTATGGCATTTTGTCCTGACCAATTTGGGAAAATCAAGTATGTCGGCAGACATCGTCTAGGATGATATATTAATTATCCAGGATGATATGATTGAGAAATTTCACCATAATTAGTCCCTTAATCACATGATCAATTTAGGCATGATTGGTATCGATCGTCCAAGATGATCGGATTGTCCGGGATGATTAGAACAAAATTTTAAACTTAAATCTTTGCCTAAATTGACATTGGCGGCTCTTTTCCAAGATCATAAAGGATCGTCCCGGACAATTCAAAATTATCCAGTACAATTAGTTCAAAACTTGATCTTCTTGATTTGAGTAGATCTCACTTCCTTGAGTGTGTGTGTGCATGGCCACCAAGAAAGCATACTCCCTTACAGGACTTGACTCAAGAAATAAAAAATTATATCAATGAATATTACAAACCCTTTTCAACATAACATTATTCAATAAAATCTTGAACTCTAATTTTTTGTTTGATGTTGCATGGTATTTCAGAAATGTTAGTATACACACAAAAAAATATATAATAAAAAATACTATGAGATATAAAGATGTTTGTTACCATCAAAAATATAAAACTCGTGAGCTCGAGTCGCAACAGTGTCAGTAGAGTACCGTTATCCTTTCACCACTCCAAGTATTAGCAGATTATTCAATCTTCTTCAAAGATCTTCTCACGAGCAACTAGAAAGTAGAAAAGAAGAGTGATCATCTAAAACATAAGGAGATCCTTACCTTTGAGTAACCATGTGAACCCTTCACACTCCACTTGCAAGAAATTTCTTTAAAACACTCTACCACACTCTCTCTTTCACTATCTCTTAAAAATTCATGAAGACAAGACTTTTTCACGTTAGTTTTATAGAAGCTTTATATCAAAGAAATGAAAAATCATCCAAACAATTGAAATTTTCCATTTTGAGCGTACACGATCGTATAGTATGATCGTATGTTCGTACGTACGAATAATTCTAAACTATTGCGTATGAACCTATTATGAATCTGTATTAAATGATTTCATATACGATGATCGTATAGTATAAACTCATAATTTCATACCTTATATGACATACGTATGATGATGACATCGTACGGTATGATTAGTTACAAAATCTTTCAAGTTTGTTGGGACGAAAAGGCACCTGTCCAACTCATATATTACATGGCAAACGTACGATGATGACATCGTACGGTATGAACTTTTTAGAAAATTTTTAGGATCGTCTAGACGAAAAGGGACTTGTTTAATTTGTACCCTGGACGGTGTATGAATGATTGTGATATCGTACAGTACGATCCATACTTAAAAAAAATTTCAACTTTCTATTCATTTGCTTGCTCGATGGGGAAAATAACTGAACAAATTATCCCGTACAAAAATACTTTCTATATTACAATTAGTTTAAAAATTTATAGATTTTAAACTCTCCCTTGGTTTGTGTGTGTATAGTTACTCAATTACACTCACACACTCTCAGACTCAATAAAATGAAATATACATACTTTATTTATAATAAACCTTAAATTGATTTGATTTGAGGTCTTCAATAATCTGGAGTATGATTTCCCTGAAATGTTAGTACACACAAACAGAAAAACAATACATCCAAAATATGTTAGGAGAAATAATAATCAAAGAAATTATATTTAGAATCATAAAAAATATACATATTACAAGATTATCAATAATCAAGAACAAAGTTACAACTATCTCAACAAGAAGAAGATTTGAAAGAATATATATAAGAAGGTATATCACTAGTTACTTTAAAAAATATATAAAAGATCTAAAATGTGTCTCTTCACCATATATTTATGGGGATTCGATTGCTATGGGGAATGCTGCACCAAAAATTGATAAATTAGACCTAATACTAATTACTCAAGAAATGTGAAGTGCTCTAATAGGTGGTATGGATGGCCATTACTTTTTATTTTAACTCCTCAATCTCATGGAAAGTTTTCTAATGTTATGTGTTCAAGGGCAAGCTGAAACAAGCAAGTACTCTGATAGGTCTTACCGAAAGGAATCCTATTGATGAGCTATTTGATGGTGATGGTGGCCTCTAGAAAATATTTCTTTAGATTCATTTATGTGTGGAATAAATTCACTAGAGTAGCAAGGATAGAGGACTCCATAATCTACCAGACAAGAAGAGGTTAGCTTTATTCTTCCTGGGATGACCCTTCCCTGTATTTGTACTAATGGATTTTATTGATGCCTTATTGTTTGTGTAAATGAATTATTTTGAGAGTATTCTCACTACTTAAAAAATACCTTTCGTGGCACTTAAAATATGCGTTAGCGAAGTTTATAACCCGTACTAAAATGTTTATAGTAGTTTTAAAACAACCACATGTTTGTTATAATTGGTTTTTGATGCAAATCCATTTCATAATGGTTGTAGGATTAGCGGGTTAACTTTATTTTTATGGTGGTAATAACCATCACATTTTTAAAAAATTTGTAGTGTTTATAACCATTGCACTTTACTCAGAATATTGAAGTTATAACCACCACAAAAGACCTATAACTGTATAGGTGGGGGATACCTTATTCTTATTAAGCTTGTGTGGCATGATTTGATTCTTCTACCCTTGGCATGGGTGGTCAACTAATTCTTGCTAGCCTCATTTATAAAGGGACTCCTTGATGCTTCAAGAATTAATGAACTCCCAGCATCATTGGTCTTCTATGAACTCTTCGATCTCTTAAATACTTCTCTCTTACTCCCTCCTGTGCTACTGTTCTCTCTTAGTAGAAAGTTCTTATGGGAAATTAGATGAAGAACATAAAACCACTTGATTATGTTCTTCTATGTTAGCATGGCAATTGGATAGTTCAATAAATTTTCTATACCTCCTTAGATTTTATATACATAGTACATAATGAAATGAACCTTCACTTAGTCCTTATGTATGGGAAGCTTGGTAAAAATTGAATTCAATGTCTTTTACCTAGAGTATTTTACTTAGAAATTACACAATTAAACTTCTCAACAACTCACAAAGTTCCATATTGTACCTCAAGAGGAACTTATGATCTCTTTGTGGCTTTGGGTACTAAAAAATTGGGCTTCAAAAATTCATTTAAACTCCATAAAAGATTTAATCAATCCAATAAGCAGGCAAGTGAACCACGTGAGTGTTGATTATTTTAGAGCATGAAGAGTAGTAGACCATTCAAAGCTCCCTTATGATCGAATAAATATAACATGGACTAAGAGTTAGCAACAAAGAAAACTTGGTTGGTCCTCTCCCAATAATTTAGATGGGCATCTCGAATTTTGAATGTCTAATATCTCTTTAGAGAAAAAATTTATCATTTATTATTTTTCTCTTCTTATATGCTGGAGTGACAGGTTGTACTCTTCTTCACTCATAACACAAGATGGATAAAGATTTAGCATCATGGTTGGTACTCTTCTCTTTAGCTTTCTATGGAAAAATACCAAGTTAGAAGATTTCTTAGAGCTGTTCTCCTGCATTTCATGTATTTGTAGAACTACATAAACATCATGGATTAGTTTTTCAACCTTTCTTATATCTCTATTTGATCATAGCAAGTAGTGTAGTTTGACTTCCATGTTCAGTAATGTTCATGGTTTTTTTGTTTATCATGATATGCATGTATTCTAGTTATTTGCATCAATCCATGCTCATCAAAACTTTCAAGAGGTTCATTCCATATTTTTCTGTGGTGATATGTGACCTTACTAGAAAGTAAGCTCAAGAGGTAGGAACCCAAGATTATATGATGAGTATGGAAAAGAGATGAAGAACATGATTTGGGAGAAGGTATACCACTAGCTCAATAGTACCTTTAAATAAGAAAATAAATAGATCCAAAATGTGTCTCTTCACCATATATTTATGGGTATTCAAGGCTTATAAGGAAGTTTACACCCAAAAAAAAAAAGATAAAAAGTATAATATTAAATGTGACCAAATACTGACTACTCAAAAAATTTCAAGTGCTCTAATAGGGGTTAAGGATGGTTGTTACTTTCTAATCTTACTCCTGAAACTAATAACAACTTCCCTAATGTTGTGTGTTCAAGGGGAAGTTGAAAAGCTAACCCTTCTGATAGGTCTTGAAGGATGGAATACTATTAATGACTCAGTTAATGATACTAGAAGCATCCAAAAAGTGTTTCATGAGCTGTAATTATATGAAGAGCAAATTCACTTGAGTTGCAAGGATTATTGACACCATGGTGCATCGAGCATGAATAGGTGAGCTTGAATCTTCATGGAATGATCCTTCCATGTATCTACATTGATGGATTTTATTGATGGCTTATCATTTGGGGTGTAATTGAGTTAATTTAGGAGTGTTCTCACTACTAAAAAATACCTTTCGTAGCACCTAAATAGGCTTTATTGCCAATTATAAACCATACTAAAATGTTTGCGACAATTTCAAATTGCCATATATCAACTATAATTGGTTTTTGATGCAAAGACATTAAGTAGTGGTTGTGGGACTAGCTGGGTAGGTATTATTTTTGTGTTGGTTATAACTGCCACATATCAAAAAAATCTATAGTGGTTATGACTACCACATATCACCCAGAATTCTGGTAGTTATAATAGCCCCAAAACCCCTAGAATTATAGTGGTCATAACCACCCATAAAGACCCATATTTTAAAAAAAAAGATTTCACAAACATATAATGATTGATACATAATCATATTATAAAATAAAATATACAATATTAATCTCATCTAAGTAACACAATATTCAGCCACATTCAAAAAACAAAATATTCAATACTTAATAATACATGGAGATGTAGATACTCAATTATGCTCAACATTATCTTAATCAACTCAAATTTGAGAGTTAAACCTAATTGTTACATTTAGAAATCTAAATGCATATAAACTATATTAATAAAGGGATAAACTTATTTGAGCATAAGATCATAGTGATCTTGACTCAAAAAATTAAATTTAAAATTTAACAAATTTATCCCTACATCAAAGCTAACATTTGTAGGTAAAAAAAACATTCTAAACTTAATGTTAGCAAAACACTTAAATTTACAAATAAGTTTCAACTAATGAGATAATGAATTCTGGTGAACCTACTAAAATAATGATCTTGGTTACTAGCTAATTTATCATAACAAACATTGTTGGATTTCATCAAAGAAGCAATGAGGAGAGAGAAACCATGAAGGAGAGTTTTTTTGAATTTTCTACTTATCATAATGTTCTACTAAAATGGCAGAAGGAGGTCGCCGACCTCTTTTCGTCAGTGATGAATCTACAAAGATCAATGTATGTTCTTTCAATGGAACGTAATATTCTTTTTAAACCCCAAGTAAGCAGTATAGTGGTACTAAAAAAAATGAAGGCGGTAATCCAAGTTTTTCAAAATATTCAAATTTTTCTCTGAATTTGAATTATGAAGGTTTCCCTAGGTTGCTTAAGGGAAAAGAAAAACTAATCCCAAATGTAGAATCAAAATTTTGTTGGAAAAAATAGTTTTCCATCAATAATGATCCTGATGCCTCAACTTCTAAATCAGTTAAACCTACTTATTTCGTCAACAATGTTTCTTCTGGTAATTCTAATTCACTTCAAAATACTTTGGATTTGAGTGGAAAAATAATTTCTTCAATATTTTAGCCTCATTTGATATTAAGATTAATGATAGGATGATAGGTGATCAAAGTTTTGAAGTCTTATTAAATCTACTAAAGTTAATCAAAAGGAATCAGAGATTATTGACAATACTGCAGACCAAGAGAAGAAAAGTCCTCTTCAAACAAATTTGCATATATAAAATGTGTAGAGAAAATGAGAGCATAATCCTTTAGAATTTCATAAATATTTATCATCATTTTCAATGATGGAAGTACTATATCATTACACATCCAATCAGAGAAGCAGAACATTTTACAGTTGAAGAATGTATTAGTCATTAAAGTCCTTGGAAAGAGGCTTCCTATTTCTATACTTAACAAATAATTCAAAAGACTTTGGTAAACATTTGGCTCTTTTCAAATGACTGGTATTGATCTGGATTGGGTGTTATGCAATTTTCAATCCAAATAATCTAGAGATGATGTTTTAATTGGAGGACCATGGTTCATTTATGATCATATTATTGGAATTGATAAGTGGACACCATCCTTTTCTCCTTTTTTCTATGAGAGGTATATTTTCTCTTATGTGGATTCAATTTCCACACTTGCCTCTTCAATGTTGGATTCCCATCAATATTTCAAGAATTGCTTCAAAAATTGGTCGTCCTTTGCTTCTTGATGCATACACCTTTAGTTGGAACATAAGAGAATTTGCTAGAGTTTTTGTAAGACTCAATTTAGAGTATAATCTACCAACTGGAGTGTGAATTCAAGGATCTAATGAAAAGCTTTTTCAACCATTTGAATTTAAAAAAAATTCCAATTTATGCTTTAACTATGGAAAAATTGGCCACAAGATTTCATCGTGTAAGGAAAATAACAAGGCATCTCATTTTCAAAGACAGATGCTAATATAGAAATTCCTTCTTCAAGTAGTGAAAAGGAAAAAATTGATCTTCCACCTAAACAACTTCATAAGAAAGGTGATTCTCCAAGTGAATAAATAATGAATACGGACCTTGGATTCATGTTAAGTTTAAGAATGGAAGATTTAAAAATGGGAGGTATGCTGGTGGAGGAAGGAGTGGAAGAAGTGTGAATGATGTTAATCATAAGATGGCTGGTGTCCAAGAAGCTGGTGTGAAGGAACCAAACCAGTGCAAGAAGGATGGTGTAGACATAGAGAAGGTAATTGCTGAACAACAGCTGCTTGTTGAAGATGTAATTTCTGATATAGGAAAATTGGATAGAGGTAAGGAGAAGGATATCGTTGTGGAAAACAAATTTGATGCTATTACTGATGATATTGAATATGGGGAAGTTGTTGTTCCTGTCCAGGTGTAGAATCCAAAGGCTTTTGTTGTTGTTGTCTCTATTCTAGATAGAAGTGTGGTTGCTAATTCTCCTAGTGGCAGCTTGGTCAAGATCAAATTAGATAAGGAGCTGAGGTATTTGGGTCCCTTGGAGCTTGAGCATAGAAAGAAAAGGAGAGATGGGGAGGGGAATATTTTAGGCTGGGACGCTTCTCCTTTGGGTGTTTAATGTCTTACTTTATTTTTTGGAATTGTAGGGGGGCTAGGAAGAAGGAGGCCTCTCTGTATCTTAAGGAGATTATGAGGGACCATGATGTATTTTTTATTGGGTTGACTGAGACTAAGTTAATGAGTATTGATAGGAGGGATGTTGATTGCCTCATTGGGAGTGACTGGGATTTTTTCCACCATCATGATGAGGGTACTTCTTGTGGGATTTTGGTTGTCTAGAATAGGAAGGTGAGGTATTTTGTGGTTGTTGAGAATTCTTCTCAGATGGTGTTTGGTGTCCTCTCTACTCCATCTATGGGGTCTTGGAGGGTTGCTACTGTGTATGGGAATAAGTGTTGTCTTGAGAGAACGAGATTGTAGAGTATGCTTGAGAAATGTGTGGTGGGTAGTGTCTCATCCATTGGGGGGGGGGGGGGAATTTTTATTGTATTTTGTGAAAGGAGGAAAAGAAAGGTGGAAAGAGATTTCTATTTTCTAGGTGACCTAGAGAGATGAGAGGCTTTATGACTAACAATGATTTTCATGATGTAGGTTTTGTTGGACCAAGCTTTACTTGGTGCAACAATAAAGAAGGCACCTCAAGGATTTGGGAGAGGCTCAATAGATGCTTACTGAATTCTTCATCTTTATAATTGGTTCCTTCAGCAAAAGTTAGACATCTTGCCAGGGTAACGTCAGATCATAGTCCCATTGTGTTTAAATTGGAAGAAAAGTAGTTCAACAAAGGCAAGATCATCAGTATTGAAGACACTTGGAGATCGTACCCAGCAGCTTGGAGTATTATGCATAACTCTTGGGAGAAAGCTAATTTTGGTAATGAGGTGGATGTGCTACATAACATGCTCCGAAGAACATTAAAAACTTTATTCTTCTGGAACAAGAACAAGTTCAAATATTTATGCAAGTTAAAGGAAGATTTGAAGAGGGAAATCATGGAATTGCAGATGAAGGAATCCACGGATGGAGGTATCTCTATGGAAAATCTTTTTTTACTTAGAAGCAAGGTGCATGAACTTAATGTCACATTAAGAAGGCTTTCCACTTGGTGGAACCAAAGGGCTAAGGCAAGATGGCATGAGGAAGGGGATACCAATTCTAAGTTATTTCATAACTTTGTGTTAGCAAGGAGAAATGGAAATTGGGTTAGGTAGATCAAATATGTTGACAACAATGTGTTGGGATTAGATTGAAGAGGTTTTTCTGAATTTTTTTAAGGAAAAGTGGAGACATAGAGATTGAAAACTTTTGGATTGGCCTTTGATTTCTGACAATCAGAGGTTAGTAACTTCAGATTTGGATATGTTGAGTGCAAAATTTACCTTGAAGGACTTTAGGGAATCTGTTTTTCAACAAGGAAATAATAAAGCACCTGGAGCGGATGGGGTGACTTCTTCTTTTTATAAGTTCTATTGGAGCATTGTGAGGGAGACTACTTGGAATGATGTCAATGGATTCTTTAAATATGAAGTTATGCATAAAGAGTGGAAAGACAATTTAATTGTCTTAATTCCCAAGGTGAAGAATGCGATCTTGCCATCCAATTATAGGCCAATAAGTCTTTGTTAAACCACTTACAAGATTGTGGCTACTATGATGGTCAATAGATTGAAAAGATGTATGTCCAAGATGATTTCTTAGGAACAAGTGGCATTTATTCCAGGGAGATCAATGTCAGAACACTGTCTACTGGCTCAGAAGATCTTTAACAAGTTTAGTCTCTCTAAGAATAAAAAAGGCATGATGGCTATAAAGCTAGATATGAAGCAGGCATATGATAGCATGGGATGGCCGACTATGCAACTAATTCTTAAATGGTATTGTTTCCCCTCTATATTTTCTTTCTCATCATGGAATGTGTGGTGAAGGCAAGGTTCTCAATTATCTTGAATGGGAAGAACTCAAGATGGATCAATACTCATAGTGGTTTTCGGCAGGGATGTCCACTTTCACCCTACTTGTTCATTATGTGCTCTCAACTTCTATCCAACTCATTTGAACAAAGGGGGTAGAAGTTAGGTATCCAGGTATCTCCTAGATGTCAGAAGATTACACATCTTCTCTATGCTGACGATGTGCTTGTCTTTTCTCAAGCAACATCTACTTTGGCAAAAGTATTGAAGACTATTATGGCAGATTTTTGTAGATGGACGGGTCAAAACAGTCAATATCAACAAATCTCAAATCATGTTTGGTAAGGTTGTTAAACATTCCCATAAGAATAAAGTTACTAGAAGACTTGGTTTTAAGATTATGAAGGAATTGCATTATTTGGGTATCAAAATTACTTTGAGGAGGTTGGGTATGGAAGATTTTCAAGATCTGTTGAATCATGTGCTAGATAGGCTAAATGTGTGGGGAAAAAGTCCTTATCTTTGGGAGGTAGAATAACTCTTATTAAGTCTTCATTATTATCAATACCAAACTTTTTAATAATGCATTCTTTGGTTCTAAAAAGAGTGCTGCATGAATTGGAGAAACTTTTTAGTTACATTATTTGACACAAACCAAATGGGAAGATAGGTTTGCATTATGTTGCTTGGGAGGAGGTTTGTAAACCAAGAAGTGCTGGAGGGTTGGGGGTGCATTCTATATTGCTTAGAGGTGGACCTCTTAGGGTGAGGCTACCATGGAACGTTACCCAAAATCCTGATTCCTTACTCCATAAAAATTTAAATGCAAAATATGGTGACAACATCATGAAGGGTATTTGCAAAAAGAGTGCTTCTAATGCTTGGAAATTTTTGATTGATGGTGGAAAACATCATAAACCCATTGCCAAATGGAAAGTGGGTATAGGTGATAAAATTAGTGTCTTAAATGACATTTGGTGGCTTGACAAATGTTTTAATGCTTGGCCTACTTTTTCTGATTGTGGGGCTTTTG
The DNA here is from genome assembly GCA_022539455.1 of Dendrobium nobile. NCBI lineage: Eukaryota > Viridiplantae > Streptophyta > Magnoliopsida > Asparagales > Orchidaceae > Dendrobium > Dendrobium nobile. The sequence goes on from CM039734.1 coordinate 18,601,292, forward strand.
AGGGAAAGGTGCTTCAACAATTCATTTCAAGGGACGGTGACTGGGATGTATTGGAGTTACAAAGGTATTTTCATAGACAACTTGTCATACTGATTATTTAAATACCTATTAGTTCCATCATGAAGGAGGATCAAGTGGAAGCTTTGTTCCAGCACACTGGTAGAACCATATCTCCCTTATCATAGGAATGTGTGATGCAAGGAAGAAGCAAAGAGGATGATGGTGGTTTCTTCAAGTGGCTTAAGAAATTAAAACTCATTTCAAAGGTGGAACATTTTTGGTGGCATTTAAGTAAGTTTGTTATCCCTACAAATCAGTTTCTCATATATCACAGGCTTTCTTTTGAAGATTTTTGTGCTAGAGGGTGTCAAGAGGTTGAAAACTATGATCACATAGTGATTCATTGAAAATATCTTATTGATGCAATTTCAAAGATTAGAGAATGGGGCTTTTCTATTCCTAATTTACAGTCCCTGGATAGTTGTTTAGAGGAGCTGAGAAGGTTATCACTTTGGAATTCAAATATGGTGAAAATGTACAGTGCATCAATTTATTTGTCCTGGAAAAACCATAATGATATGAAGCATGGAAAGGCTTCTTTGTCTAGCTCTTTGGTTGCAACAAATGTATTATCTTTAGCTATGATACAATCTAGTCCATTTCTAGATAGCTAGGGTGTTAATCTACTTAGGGAGTTTCACAAAACTTGGAGCCCACCATCGCTAGATTGGATCAAGATTAATGTGGATGCTGCAGTTTGTTGAGTCTAGTAATTAGGTTGTTAAGCCTAAGTGAATGTCCCAAGGCTAACCAAGAGGGGGGGGGGTGAATTGGCAATTTAAAAAATATAACTTCAACTCTTGGAATTTTAGAAAACCTTTTGAATTATTGATGCAAGTTAAAATTAAAGTTTAAAATAAACTTTTCAACCAGAGTAAACAACTTGCAATGAAATTAAATGCGGAATAAAAAATAAGAAAGAACACACCAGATTTATAGTGGTTCGGTCAAACCTTGACCTACATCCACTCCCCAGAGGCACCCTCTGAGTATTGCACTAATACCACAAAGTGACTCTCCTTTTGCCCCCACAGCAAGGCGGAGAAGCCTGTACAAAATCACTTTCACCTTCCCTGGTGCGGCGGAGTAGCCGGGTTCTTTAACACCAAAGAGATCTTCTTCTTGCCAAAACTTCCCTCAAGACGACCCTTGAATCCGATTGTACTGAAGTGCAAGTTCGCCGGAGCAACCGTGTGAATATCCCCTTCACACTCCCTTGAAATCCCCTTCAAAGATCTTCTCCCTCTCAAACTCCACCTTTTCCTCTCTCCCTTTCAAGTTCTCTCTTCTAGTTTTCTCCACAAGAACGAAGACACAATGATTGTCAAAGATACACTTTGTCGTCCTTTTACACTTCTCCAAGTGTCGGCAGAGAACCGGACCGATGTTGTTGAACTTCACTTGAGAGCCTTCGCCGGAGCAACCGTGTGAATATCCCCTCCACACTACCTTGAAATCCCCTCCAAGGATCTTCTCCCTCTCAATGATCCCTCTCAAGAGAAAACAACTCCAAAGGCCCTTGTAATAGTTTCTAGGACTCCTTATATAGAAAGGACATGAAAAACCGCCCAAAAAACTGCAAATTTTCAATTCTGTACGCAGTGGATCGTCCTGTACGATCCTGTATCGTCCTGGACGATTTTACTTAAACGATCTGAAACGACCCAATTTGTATATGTGTACGAACTGACTTCGTACAGCTGATCGTCCTGTACGAACTTCGTTCGTCCAGTACGAACGGTTATTACAAGGTCGGTTCTAGAAACTGCTGAAAACTGTTCTAAGTCGGTTTATCGTTTGAACGAAAATGTGATCGTCTGGACGAAAATTTTCCAGAGAGCTGATCGTCCTGTACGATATTTATTTTCTTCTGGACGAAAATTTTCCAGAGGACTCGTCGCCTCGTACGATGGTAAAATTCGTCTGGACGAAAATTTTACAGAGAACCCATCGCCTGGTACGATAATAAATTTCGTCCTGGACGAATAGGACTTAGAAAATTTTTCAAAGCAAGTTCCTATTCGTTCCAAGTGCTCTATAGGAGATAACTGACAGATCGTCCAGTACGATAAATATCGTCCTGTACGATCAGTATAGAATTTCAAGATCTCCTTATTTGTGTGTGTGAGATTTTATTCACTCAATTACAATCACTCCCTTTCATCAATTAAACAAAATATCTCATGTTGAATTTGAATTGAACTTTTCGTAGTCTGGAGTCTGATTTTCCTGAAATGTTAGTACACACAAGAGCAAGTGCAAATCTTCTGAAATTGTTAGGAGATAACTATACATTTGAACAATAATGTTTGGAATCATCAAAACTACATAAGTTGCATAAATATAACTCATTCAAATAGCAACTATTCAAACACAGTTTTGAGTTCAAATCTAGCTGGCATTGGGGGAGTTTTTAGAGACCACAAAGGAAGGCTTCTTCTAGCATTTGGGAAGAATAGAATTCATTGGAACATTGCACAATTAGAGAAGGACGTAGTCTTAGCAATAAGAAAATTCATTCAAAGGTCGATGTTTGAAAGTAAAGGTGTTATCATTTAGAGTGACAATATCAATATTATTACATTCATTCAAAATTCTATGAATAAGGCAAAATGTCAATTGGAGAATTGGGTGGATAAGGAGCTTTCTTTCTTAATGATTTCAATAAAGTCATATTTCATCATGTCAATAGAGAATATAATAAAGTAGCTGATTTTTATACTACTTTGGCTTTAGAGAGTAGAACCTTTGATAGTTTTTCGTTTGGTAACATTCCTTCCTCTTTGTAAGATTTGTTAAAAAAGGAATGTAACTCGTTTATCAAGTGTAACTAGTTTCTTTAATGCAAACTGCACTTATCAAAAAAAAAAAAAGTGAATAAAATGCACTAGGAAAATGGATTCCTGTGTAGAAAAAATTCAGAAAACCAAAAGTTCCTAAATTTGTTCCTGCTAGAAAAATTCTTTAAATCAACTTCTCAAATGTTGGTTCAACATTTTCACCTCTTGATGAAAATATTATATTGAGGATAAGAACTCTATTCTAGAATTACTAGTTCCATCTACAAATTTTAATATGTCTCATTCTGCTATTCCAATCAACAACAACTAAACCATTGATATACTTCAGATATTAAAAACAGTGACAACACAAATTTAGATGTCAAAACAAAATCTTTTGGAGTATTTAATGATTTATCAACCAACTAAAAAAGCTGTTCAAGACAATGTTGATCGTGACGCTTTAGTCTATCATGAAGAATTGAATTTTAGTTTCAACCAAGTTTCCGTTTATAAGCCCGTAATAGTGGATTCAAGTCGAAAAACAAAATCTTCTAGTAATAATGCCAACCTAATAAAATAGTTGAAGCAATTAGGACCTATTGAGAAGGTTCTTTGAAGAAAACTAATTACTGGGGAATCTTCCCCTTTAATTAAAAAATACAATCAAACCTCTTTGGAATTGTAGGGGAGCCTGCATGAATTAAGTGGGATCTCATTTAAAAAACTTTATCAAACAACATGATGAATTTTTCAGTGGTTTATTAGAAACCAAAGTTGATTCATTTGATAGGAATGATATCAATAAAATGTTTGGTGTAGCTTGGCTTTTTTCAATTCTCTTGCTATAGGGAAGTCTGGTGGAATATTAGCTCTTTGTAAGACAAAGATTTCCACTTTTTCTATTATTTTTCACCAGCTCAATGCATTTTAGGATATCTTATTTTTTTAAATTCCTGCAACTATAAAATTGGCATTGTTTATAATAATAAAGATGTTTATGTAAGGAGGAAACTGTGGAAATCTATTAAAAGTTTCTTATCAATCAAAGAACCTTGTATTATTGGAGGTGACTTTAATTTGATTTTATTATATCAAGAGAAGAAAGGGGGGGAAAATTCACTATGTCTCTTGTTCTTAAGGAAAGGAAAGTATTTTATGTCTTGCAATGATCTTCATGACTTGTCTTTCATGGGTCCTTATTACACTTGGTGTAATAATAAAGATTGTTTAAGAAGAATTTGGGAGAGGCTTGACAGAATTATGCTACATTTTTTGGCCCTTCAGTTGTTACCAAGCTTTTAGAACGTACTTGCTCGGACCATTATTCTTTACTTCTTAATATGGTTAATAAAGTGCATAATTACCATAGATTTATGAGATTTGAAAATGTATGGACCTCTTATCATGCTTCTTGACACATTGTCTCTAATTGTTGGAATAAGATTTATTTTGGCTCTCTTACTGATATTCTTCAAAGAAAGTTGAGTAGAATTCTTAAATCTCTTCTTCTTTTTTAATAATAAACAATTTTAAGAGATTTCTATTCTTAATCAATCCATCAATGAAAGAATAATTTCTCTGCAATCAAAAGAGGCTCATTCTTATCTTTTTTTTTTTTTTTGGGAATATTTGGGGCCTTAGCCCATCTCATTTAAAAAAGAAACAAGTACGGGAAAAAGAATGTCAGCCAGCCCATACAAAAAACCGTATGAGTAGTGACAAAACCCTATCAGCCGTGGCTGTTGAACAAAAAGAAGCAAATACAAAGGAAAAAAGTAAAGCAGTAAAACTAAGGACTCAGGTGCAAATTCCTAAATTGTCGAAAGCCACAAAATTCATCTAAAAAGATTATAATAGTTTCCTTGGTTGCCGAAAAAGACCGTCCAAGGGGGAAAACTCGTAGAATTTGCTGTCATCATTGTCCTTCAAAAATAAACCCCCAATGCCAAAAAACGATCCAAGCTTTTCAAAAGAGCTCAACGGGTTAGAAAATAGCCTGGCCAACCAAATGCTACAGAAACAGCCACTGATCAGTTGAATAAATTCTAAAAAAAAATTTCCTTTTGTGATTTTTCATAAAGAAGCCCCTCTTAATTTTGGTAATGATAGTATCTTGGTGGTCAATAGAATTTCCAAATGCTCTATCATTCCTAGCTCTCCAGATATAATAAATGGTAGTACAAAGAAGCATGAAACAGTAATTCTTCTTGATACTATCAATATGCCTTTCATCAATGCAGTTAAAGGTTTTCAGCAGGTCGGCCTCAGAAGCATGTTACCCAGAGCAGGAAAAATCTTTTTGAATATGCTGAAGGTGTAATCACTTTCAAAAAATAAATGCTTTTGAGTTTCAGTGGCAGAAGAGCAAAAACACAATTCGAAGGCACATGAATTCCCCTAATAAGTAATGCATCTACAGTTTTAAGGCCATTTTTAAATGCCATCCAAGAGAAAATAGAGTATCTCAGCGTATGATGTTTATGCTGAACGAAGTTATGCCATGAAACAGCATTGCAACTCACGTAATAATTCCCCAAGAAATTACAAAACTTCGGGTTTGCAGAATTAAGCCACAACGATTTACCACTCATCAGGCAATGAGGCAAAGAGGTAATCAAATTCACCAAGTGAGCAGGAAAACTAGGGGGAAAGCTCCAGCAATTGTTAATAAAAAAAACTGTTCACATACAGGGGAGAAGTAGCAGTTAAATTATAATTGGGGTTTAAATCAAGAAGTCTTTCAGCAACCGTTTTACCAAAACACCAAGGATCCCAGTAAAAAGATAAGGCTCGGTTCTCATTAATTCTGAGGCTTAAATAGTCCTGTACCTTCACGGCTAAATCACATAAAAATTCCAATAAGCAGTAGCAGAAGCATGTCTACTACGGTGATACCAAAACGAAATATGTTTAGCCCGCCACCAGGAGAAAAGAGTGCTGTCAACATTGTAAAATCTCCAAATCATGGAGGAACCAAAAGCGTGATATAAAGAGTCTATAGATGGGAGACCCACCCCACCTAGCTTAGTAGGTTTACATGTCTCCTTTCACGAAATCATATGAAGTTTTCTTTTGTGAATGTCTCCAAAATATAAAAATCTGGAGCAAGTTTTATTAATAGCCCTGCAACAACTTTTCGGGATCCTTAACACCCTAACCCAGTATGCAAGAATGTTGGTAATAGTATATCTCAGGTATTAAAGTCTGCCAACAAAGGATAGGGTCTTTGCTTTCTAGCCATCAAGAGAACGTTGAATTTTATGCAGCAAAGGAAGAAAATCCCTAATCTTTTGTCTTTTGCAAAATATAGGGATACCCAAGTAAACAATCGGTTGAGTGTCAATCGGGATATTTAAAAGATCAGAGATTGACTGAGCCTTCAGAGCACTATTAGAAAAAAGAATAGTGTTTTTAGATTCACATGTAACCCCGTGCTGTTAGCAAACTTCTTCAGGAGAATATTGAGAGTCCTAGCATTGTCAAGAGAAGCTCTACCAAAAACTAGTAAGTCGTTAGCATAAAGGAGGTGAGAGATAGAGATATTACCAATGAAGAACTTCTTGAATTGAGAATTAAAGTCAAGGATTTTAATCATACTCAAGCTAGACTAGAAACACGATGGAGGCAAAGGGCTAAAAAAAATTGGTTAGAATATGGCGACTCTAACTCTCATTTCTCTCACACTTATGCTTCGGCTAGAAGAAACTCAAACAAGATTGTTCAAGTAAAGTTGCATGATGGTGCTATATCCGAAGCTACTAGCTGCATTGCCAATGTTTTTTTCTCAATATTTCAAAAACAAGTGGAAACCAAGGCAATTTCTTCTCAATGATTAGCCCGTTTTTACTGAACATAACAAATTTAAATCATCTCAACATCATATGCTAGAAGCTAAATTCTCTTAAGATGAGCTCAAAGCATTAGTTTTTCAAATGCGATAGAATAGATCACCTAATCTAGATAGTATTTCTCCTGCATTTTTTAAGTTTTACTGGAACATCATTAAAGGTTAATTTTGGAATGTTGTTAACAACTTTTTTCAATCAAATTTCATGCCTTTTTATTGGAAATATAATGTTATTATTCTTATTCTTAAAGTTGAAAATGCTTGTGAACCATCTAAATTTAGACCCATTAGTCTTTGCCAGACTATATACAACATTGTTTCTAAGATGATTTTAAATAGATTCAAACTTATTTTTCTTGGACTAATTTCAGAAGAGTAAGTTGCATATGATCTAAATAGATCTATTTCTAACCATTGTCATTTAGTAAAATAATTTTTCCATAAATTTAGATTCTCTAACTCTATGAGAGGCTTTATGACTTTAATGGTTGACATGGAGCAAGCATATGTAGCATGCTTGACAAACGATAAATCAGGTTATGTTTTCCATGAATTCTCTAATCAAATTCATAAATTGGGTTATGCAATATATTTGTTTCCGAAGATTTTTTCTTTTAATCAATGGTCAACTATTTGATTGGATTTTGACTGAATGTGGATTTAGATAAGGTTTTCCCTTGTCACCCTTTTTATTTATTCTTTGCTCAAAACTTCTTTCCAAAGTTTTTTAGTAAAACAAACTGAACCTGGGGATCAAATATCCTCTAATGCTGAAAGAATTTCATATATATTTTATTTTGATGATGTATTCATATTTACTGAACCAAACTCTCATTCTTTGGATCATATTTCATGCATTTTATCAAATTATTATAAGTGGGAATGGTCAAAAAGTTCATCTAGGAAAATCTATGATTCTTTGCTCTAAGAAGATGAATAGAAGGAAAAAAGAGATACATCTAAAAAAATGTGGATTTAGGCCTTTTAAAGAGCTAAACTATCTTGGAATGCATTTTGTTATAAGGAGAAAATCCGATATAGATTTTCAAAAGCTTATTAAGCATTCATTAGACAAGCTAAATTCTTGGGAAAGCAAATTTTTTCATGTTGCTGGAAGAATTGCTCTTATAAACTCATCTCTGCTTTCTCTCCCCACTTATTTCTTTACTCATTCTTTAGTTCCAAAAGGAATTATTGAAGAATTAGATAAACATTGCAGAAATTGTTATGGGATAAGATTAATGGTAAATAAGGAATGCATTATATTTAATGAAATGAGTTATGTCTTATAAGTGCAAATGGTGGTCTCAAATTTCACTCGGCTTCCTGATGAGAGGGACCATTAAGATCAAAGTTAGCCTAAATCTTTATACAAAATCTTGAAACATTACTAAACAGAACCCTTATTTCTTAATATACACAAGCATATGTGTTGAATCAAGTAATAAAGTGATAGAGTAGAGTGTCAAACCCACAAAGAAATATTCTTTATAGTAAGCAACTACTACTATTTACTCTAATTGAAAAATTATCCTACTAAAATAAAAATATTGTTTGTGGAGACTCATCACTAAATAAAAATAGAAAAATAATGGATACAATATTTAAATAAAGTGTTTGAATTAATAAATGTAAAATTCATATCTTTTGTAATGAAATTCTTTTTTGTAATATGATTTAGAACATATGCATCCCAAGATAATTGTTAAGTTTATAGAGATGAAAAGAATATTAGTAGACCGCCTATAGTTATATCATCTCCTTAAGAACCAAACATATTTTACATCCTAATTCTAGGTCTGAAAACATATTATTTCGATATTCCTGATAGTTCGTATAAACCTCTATCGAGGCTATACATCATACCAGGTTTTAAGTACACATATGGCCACTATATGCATTAAAAAAAGAATGGGAGAATATTTAAAATATCACTTAACTTTATATCCAAAGAATCTTTATTAGTACTTAATATATTCGCTACATCATCAATCCAAAATTAGAGAATTGTCCAAAAATTGAAGAAAAAAATAAACAAACTCTTTTTCATTGAATTCATAGAAAATAAAAATACAAGAGAATGATATCACCAGGAAGGATAAATATTTCTCCTCTACACTCCTTTATTAACATACAAAGTTGCTCCAATAAACACTGATTTAAACTCTCTAATAATTGTATCTAGCACTTCCCTAGTCTCTAAGAGAGACCTAAAGAAATACTTTTAAAGTACTAAAATTATACAAGAGATTGATATCTCTTGCAAACATAACACAATGACTATTTATAAAAAAAACTTAAATTTGGCAACTAACAGTTTGGTGTTTAAAAGATAGGCGCTGCAGCGCCCATAAAATGATCTAAAGTCGTTGTGCTGATATTTTTGCTCCGTCGCGGTGCTTGATGATAGTGAACATGAAACTACTAAGCAAACCATTTTGTTGTTGTGGTACCGTCAAATACATAAGTCTACGCCACCATGTCAATATTGTGGAGCTCTGATGGTGTCCTTAATGGTGCTGTAGTGTTGATTTTTCTAAAGCCATGGCGTTGGACGATACTTAGAATTTAGTTCCATTTTTGTACATTTCCTGAACAAAAAAACTCTCTAATAATTGTATCTAGTACTTCCCTAGTCACAACTAAAGAATACATTTTTACTACAATATAACACATAAAGTAATACATTACTTAGACTTATCAAATTCTTTCTAGATTTAACTCTTGTATATACAGAAGCAAATATTGTTTTTGCAATTTTGATAAAATGATTAACTAAGTTAAAACCTGATAATTTAAAATTACTAAAATATAGGATAACACATAATGCCCAAGAAGTTGTAAAATGAATAAGGATGTAATTCTCGTCAGGAAAAAGATTAATAATTACACTTATTAAACATCCTTATTATTGCTAAATTTGAATTTCTAGGTTATAAATTTATTTATTAACTTTTAATTTTTAATGTGAATAATGTTGCTTAATGATTAGCTATGTTTGTAGTAAAATTGAAACTTCATTAGTTCTCCATCTTTTGTACTAATTTTTTTTATTTTATCCTTTGTAAATTTAAGTATAAAATTATAATCGGATTCTAAGCTTTTAACTAATAACAATTTTTGAATGTACTCATCATTTCTTTTTCTTCTTTTTCTTTTCTATTATTCTTTTGGATCTATTTTCATAATTCTTTTCTTTTTAATTTATGGAGTACATAATTAATGCTTTTGAATGTCATTGGTTCATACCCTTTTAAAATCTTAATGAATTTTATGTAAAGATTTAATAAGTTTATTAATTCCAAATTGAGGTTGAATATGATTTTTAAATTTAATCTACTTATATCTAATCTCTAATTATAACTATTTATCTTTAGTTGAAAAATTAATGCATATGGGTATAACTTATTATTTAAATTAAAATAATAACTTAAATGATATATGTTAGTTAATTATTAGTTTTTTCCACTCTATGAACTATTAATACTGTTCATTAGAATTATAACCTAGTATTTTATTATTACCCGAATTTTACATAATTTTTAATTATCATGTTTACCATTGTTAATTAAATAATAAGAAAATAATAAAAAATTAAAATAATAGCAAACATTTGGGGAATTTTATTAAAATGTAAAAAAATATATATTTAACAATTAACACTACACATACTTTCATATGAATATTAAAAGGTGCATAAAACATACGATAACATAACATGAACATAAGACAAGATAAAAGATAGCTAGTGCACAAGGCACCATACATATCATCAGAAGTGGGTTACCTTCCATATGTGCTAAGTTTTAAGTATTCAGCCTAATTCAACATCAAAACATAGTATCGCTTTATAATTCAAAAGAAAAATAACATGCAACCCAACCAAAGTAGCCTCCAAGTTCTCTCTCTCTCTCTCTCTCTCTCTCTCTCTCTCTCTCTCTCTCTCTCTCTCTCTCTCTCTCTATCTATCTATCTATCTCTCTCTCTCTCTCAAGAAAAATAAAATCAACCCCTAACTCTCTGAAGCTCAATACATCCTTTTCTTTGAGGCACCTTTCAAACTTTTATGTGTTATCAAAAAGTTTTATTCGATGTGAAAAGTATGATCATCAAACAGCCAACGTCGATGACCCATATATGCAAATTTCTCTCTCTCTCTCTCTCTCTCTCTCTCTCTCTCTCTCTCTCTCTCTCTCTCTCTCTCTCTCTCTCTCTCTCTCTCTCTCTCAAGAAAATAAAAATTAACCCCTAACTCTCTGAATCTCAATAGATCCTTTCCTTTGAGGCACCTTTCAAACTTTTGTGTCATCAAAATGTTTTATTGGATGTGAAAAGTATGATCATCAAACAGCCAAGGTCGATGACCCATATATGCAAATTTCTTTCTCTTATATAGCCATAAAGATTCTTTATCTTCTGTACAACAAGGACAAGCATACCTCCCTTTAATTTCTCCCATATGCATGAAAATAATTTAAAGTCCGCATTAATGTAGCGCGTATATTAAAAGTTTATTTAGTTTCGGCTTCATAGCATTCAACTCCATTACATAATTCAAGTAACTCTTGAATTATTGGTTGAAGATATATGTCAATAGCATTTCCTGGACCTTTCTCTCATGGAATAATAGTTAATAAAATGAAAAGATTTTTATTCATTCCACTCCAAGGTAGAAAGTTATATAGAACTAGAATTACATGTCAAATACTATATGTATTTGTCATAATCTTAAGAGGATTAAAACCATTCATTGATAAAGCAAGTTGAACATTACATGGATCATCTGCAAAATAAAGGTATCGAACATCAAAAGATTTTTATGCTTCTACATTATTAGGATGGCGTCATAAGCCATCTTTATTTATGTGTTGCATGCCAAATTATCTCCTCAGTAAATTTGTTTATTTAAACCCCTTTGAGGACTAGGAATTAATGGAAAATATTGAATAATTTTAGTTGACTTCATATAATTTTTCTCACCTACAATACTTCTTTTCTTATAATTTAACCATCTTGATGTTCTACAAATGTCACAAACAACTTGATTAGATTTTCCTTACCAAAACAACATACTATTATTAGGGCATGCATCAATCTTTGTATATCCAAGATTAAATGCTTTCATTATCTTTTTCACTTCATATGTATTATTAGGCAACAACACTCCTTTTCGAAAGCATCAATCATTAACTCTACTAATATGTCGAAAGATCTTGAAGTCCATGAATGTAAAAACTTCAAACATAATAAGTGCATAATGAAAGATGGCTTTGAGAATGCCTTACACCCAGTGTATAACTTTGCTTCAACATCCTATATTAAATTTTCAAATTTTCACTATTATAATTTTGTTGATTTGCATTCACCTCAATCTACTCATCTTGTATGTGTGGACAAAATGTGTGCCTTAATAATCCTTCTATATCATCTGTAATTAAATTCTCATTATGAAATATTTCAATATCTGAATTGAATAAAATAAGAAAAGTCTCATTTATTGCAATGTCGCCTAAATTATAATATTGTTTCCCATGTCAATTCCATACAACATATCCCACAAAAAAAATCCTTTACAAATTAAGTGATCTTTGACTTCCTTCAGTGAATAGAAGTATATATTAATTCATGATTTGTATGGACATAAAATCTTTCTAGATAAATTTTGAGTTGGACTTGCAAAGTCAAGAAACTTATTAATGACATAAATGTAATTACAACTCCATTTAGCTTTGGTAATCCAGCTCTTATCCATATCAAGGGCAAATTTTACTTTGTAATTACTTATTAAAATAAAGAGTTATTTGGCATATCAATGGAGTACAATTTCTATCAAACAAAGAAGCAGAATAAATTAATTATAGTTCGTAATTAGTGCAAAATGCATGCCACTTTAAGGTGTAATTTTAAACTTCTAACTAGCAAAACTTATGCACAAACTTTCATTTTTTATTTAATGCTCAAGAGAATTTTTTTCATTTGTGGGGCATATTGTTAAGAGACTTGCTATTTGCCTGTTTTACATTCTTGCAACTTGTATAGTTTTGATGATTCCAAATATTATTGTTTTATGTGTAGTTATATCCTAACACTTTTTTGGAAAATTTATTTTTGCTCTTGTGTGTACTAACATTTTAGGAAAATCGAATTCCAAACTAATGAAGACTTCAAATCAAATTCAGCATGAGATATCTTGTAATTTGAAGCTTGTAATTTTTGTTTTAATTAAGTTTGAGAGGGAGTGATTGTAATTGAGTGAATAAATACACACACACTTAAGGAGATCTTAAAATTTTTGTTATGATCGTACGGGACGAATAAAATTTGTATGGGTCGATCAGGTCTGTTATCTCCTCGTAAGAGCAATGGAACTAACAGGGTTTGAGGAAAATTTTTTCTAAGTCCTGGTCGTCCAGGATGAAATTAAAATCATCCCTGAAAGACTTGCTCTCTGTAAAAATTTCACCCTGACGAAATTGATAATTGTGACAGGAGGAGTTTCTCTCTATAAAAATTTTGTCCAGACAAAATTTATAATCGTCCCAGGATGAGTTGCTTTCTATAAAAATTTCATCCAGAAAAAATTAAAATCATCCCTGGACGACTTGATCTCTATAAAAATTTCATCCAGATGATGTCATGTTCGTCCCAGGACGAAACGAACCGACTTAACATAAGTTGGTTACGTCCTGCAATTTTTGGGAACCGACCTATAGTATAACTGTTCGTACCGGACGAATCTAGTTCATACGGGATGATGATCGTGTACGAACATAGTTCGTACCAATATTCATTAGGATCGTTTCCTACACTTTAAGTAAAATCATCCAGGACGATCCACAATCGTACGGGACGATCCATTTCGTGTTGACTTGAAATTTTATAATTTTTGGATGGTTTTTCTTGTCTCTTCTATATATAGTCCAATTTTTACTGCCACCAAATCTTTCTTCCCATTGATCTTCATGCCTATTGAAAGAAGAGTCAAGGAGAGAGTGTGAGAGAGTGTTTGAAGTAGGATTCTTGCTACTCGAGCGTGAAGGCTTCACTTGGAGTTTAAATGTAAGAGTCTTTGCTTTTGAATTGTGATTACTTCACTCTTTTTTTTCTTCCTTCTAGATTTCTTGTGAGGAGATCTGTCAAGAAGATCCAGTTCTCTGCCGACACTTGGAGAGTGTGAACAGATGAAGGGTTCTCTGCCCACACTAGGAGAGTGTGAACAACCGAAGGGTTCTCTACCCACACTAGGATAGTGTGAAAGAACGAATGGTTCTCTGCCAACAATGGGGATACTGTAAAAGGACGACAATTCTCTGCAACCACTAAGGATAGTGTAAAAGGATGACTGTTCTCTGCCGTACTGGGTAGTGGTGGAAAGAGTTTGTTGTAAAGGCTTCTCCGCCTTGCTGTGGGTGCAAAAGGAGAGACACTATTGGTATTAGTGCAATACTCAGAGGGTGCCTCCGGGGAGTGGATATAGGTCTGGTTTTGATCGAACTACTATAAATCTTATGTCTTTTATTCTTTACTACTTTTTATTTTCTACTTTTTCTATTCAAAAATTGTGGTTGAAAAGCTAATTCTAAAAAATTCATTAAAGTTTACTTTCGGTTTAAAATATTCAAAAGAGGAATAAATTTTTAAAATACCAATTCACCCCCCCTCTTGAGTAGCCTTGGGACATAAGCTTAGGTTTAACAACCTAATTCATAGTGAACAAATTTTAACAAGTGGTATTAGAGCTTTGTTTCAAAATCATAAGTTTAGACTACTTTTTGATTAACGTAGATTGCTATATTTAGAAACTGAAACAAACCTGAGGGTTACTCTATAACTAGACTTCCACTGTTTGACAATATACCTTTTGATTTTTGGAAAACTCGCATGTCTATCTTTTTACAGTCACTTGATTATCATATGTGAAACTTAGTTCAAGAAGGGTATACAAAACCAACTAGATTAGTTGATGGAGTTAGAATTGAAACACCTTTTGCAGACTGGACAGTAAAAGAACTTGACTTAGCATAATTAAATGTCAACTACTTGAATAATTTCTTTTGTGCTTTAAAATTAGAAGACTACATGCGGGTTTCCACTTGCAAAAGTGGAAAGGACATATGAGATAGACTTTGTATAACTTATGAGGGGACTAATGAGGTTAAGCAATCTAGACTTAATATCTTGTTACATGATTATGAATTATTTTGCATGAAACCTAATAAATCCATTTCTGATATGTACACAAGATTCACACATAAAGTCACCTCTTTGCAAGCACTGGGTATGGAACTAACGAATGCTGAAATGGTTAATAAGATTCTTCATTGTTTGCCTATTGCATATGATGTTAAAATTACTGCAATTACAGAGTTTAAAGATTTAAACATTTACTCTATTGATAATCTTCTTGGTTCGCTAATTGCTTATGAGTAAGGAGTTAGTCAAAGAAAGATTGATGTAGGTGAACCACGAAGGGAGAAGAACATAGCACTAAAAGTGGAAGAGTTTGAGAGTTAACACTCACAATCTGAGGATGAAGACGACATCACAGTGATGACTAGACAGTTTAAAAGCTTTTTAAAGAGGAAGCAGAAGAGACACCAGCAATATAATAGAGATAAATTTAATAGAAATGACAATGTTTCAAATGATGTGATTTGCTATGAGTGCAGAAAACCTGGTCATATCAAGACTGATTGCCTAAAACTCAAAGCCACTCCTAGCAAGGAGAAGGTAGAGGAGAAACCAATTGTAAAGAAGGGTAAGAAGAAGTTTCAATGAGCTTTCTAGGTGGACTCAGCTTCAGATTCATCAGAGACTAAAAAGGAAGAAGAAGTCACTAATCTTTGCTTAATGGCCGATAGTCTTAATCAGTCAGATCTAGAAGAGGTATGTGACTTAACTTATGATGAATAATTTGAAGTTTCTGAACATATGCATGATTCATATAAGAAAATGAAGAAAATGCATGCTAGTCTAAGTTTAAAAATTGAGAAACTTCAAAAGGAACATAAAATCCTTAGGAAAGATCATGCCTTAATAGATGACAACCACATGAAAATACTTGATGAGTTTGATGACTTGAATAAAAATCTTGAGAATTTAAAAACATCCTATGCAGAACTTGAGAAAGATTTTAAGAACTTTAAGGATGAATTAGAAAGCAAATTATATAAAATAAATTATATGAATCAAATTTTGGAAGATATGAATTCATTTTACAAATTAACGATAAAAGCTCTCGAGGATAATAAGATACCCCCTAAACTTAAAGATTTTACTAATCCTAGTATGTATCCTAAATTTATGCAATCCCTGAATAGACAGATGAATGTTAGAAGACCTAGGTAACCATTTCTAAAAGTAAAATATAATAATTGTGGATTGCTTGGATATATAGCTCACACCTATACTTTGAAGATGAAAACTAATTTGGTGTGGAGACCTAAGATGCATAAACCTAGACATATCATACATACATCTGATTATAAATTGCTAAAATATGAACCCAAACTTATTTGAGTTCCCAGGTCTAACATTTGATAATTTTGCAGGGTCGCTCTCACACAAGACCTCGTTAAAGCATATGGTACCTGGATAGTGGATGTTCAAAGCATATGACTGGAGATACTACTCAATTCATAATGTTGGAAGCCAGGAATGGAGGCAAGGTTACACTTGGAGATAATACCACAAAGAAGGTGGTTGGATCAAGTATGATTGGAAATCTTAAGAACTTTTTTATAGACAATTTGTTATTGGTTGAAGGCTTAAAGCATAATTTGTTAAGTATAAGTCAGCTTTGTAATAAAGGTTATAGTGTAAAATTTTTCCCTACTAGCTGCATATTAAGCCTAAATGGAAAAGATGTTTTGAATGGAAAAAGGGTAAACAATGTTTATATGCTAGATTTGAACTACATTCAATCTCCTACTATTTTTTGTTTGAAAACAGTATCTGATGAGTCATGACTTTGGCATAGGAGACTTTGTCATTCTAGCATAAAAAACCTTAGGAGAATTATCCAAAAAAACTTAGTGAGAGGTATACCTAAACTAGACTTTACTAAGGACCACCTTTGTGATACAAGTCAACTAGAAAAGCAAGTGAAGTCCTCTTTTCAGTCCAATAAGGATCTTAGAACTAGTAAACCATTGGAGATTTTGAATATGGATCTTTTTTGACCAGTTGGAACTGTGAGCCTAGGAGGGAAGGTATACGGATTTGTGATTGTAGATGATTACTCAAGATTCACATGGGTTAGATTTCTATTTCATAAAAGTGAATCATTTGAGGAATTTAGAAATTTTTTGACTTGGATTTAAAGAAAACTAGGGTGTGAAATTATTTCTATACAAAGTGATCATGGAGGAGATTTTGAGAATGAGAAATTTGAGGAATTTTGTAAGGAGAAAGAAATTGATCACAATTTTTCTGTATCTAGAACCCCTCAGCAGAATGGGGTAGTCGAAAGAAAAAATAGTATATTAATAGGTGTCGCCCGAGCAATGTTGGCAGAATACTTACTTCTTAAATATTTTTGGGCTGAGGTGGTTAGCACTGCATGTTATGTTCTAAATAGGATGAATATAAGATCTAAAATAAATAAAACACCCTATGAGTTACTAAAAGGAAGAACACCTAATTTGTCTCATTTGTATGTTTTTGGTTGTAAGGTGTTCATTCATAACAATGGAAAATCTGCCTTAGAAAAATTTGATCCAAAATCAGATGAAGGAATTTTTGTTAGATACTTAAGTGTTGGAAAATCTTATAGAGTATTAAATAGAAGAACTTTGGTAATTGAGGAGACCACACATATTGTATTTGATGAATCTGGAAATATGAAAGAGTCAAATGTTGAAGATGATGAAATTGAGATTATCTCTCAAAAGAATGATAAGATGAATTTAAAAGAAAATTTGGAAGAAAATTTAAAAATAGAAAACTCTTTGCCTAGAGATTTGATATTTTCTAAAAACCAGCCAAGGGAATTGATTATAGGTGAACCAAGTGAGAGTGTAAGGACTAGGCATGGATTAAACAAGGAAGTCAATCATTCAACCTTCATTTCAACTATATAACTCACAAATATTGATCAAGCATTTTCGGATGAATTTTGGATTTTAGCCATGCAAGAAGAGTTGAATCAATTTATAAGAAATAAATTTTGAGAATTAACTACAAAGCCAAAGGATCAAAGTGTAGTTGGAACTAAGTGGGTATTCAAAAACAAAATGAATGACTCAGGAGTAGTCATTAGTAATAAGGCTAAGTTAGTAGCTAATGAGTATAATTAGATTGAAGGGATTGATTTTGAGGAGACTTTTGTGCCCGTAGCTAGACTTGAAGCAATTAGAGTTTTACTAGCTTTTGTTTATTTTAGAGGATTTAAATTATATCAAATGGATGTAAAAAGTGCCTTTTTAAATGGGGTAATTCAAAAGGATATTTTTGTAGAACAACCTCCAGGTTTTAAAAATTCTAAATACCCAAATCATATTTTCAAGTTGAAAAAGGCATTATATGGATTGAAACAAGCACCTATGGCTTGGTATGAGAGATTGAGCACCTTCCTACTTGAAAGATCTTTTGAAAAAGGAAGTATTGATACAACTCTGTTTTTGAAGAAATGTGGAAAGGAAATACTCATTGTTCAAATTTATGTGGATGATATCATTTTTGGATCTTCAAATAAAAATCTTTGTGATAATTTTTCTAAAACAATGAGTAGTGAATTTGAGATGAGTCTAATAGGAGATTTGTGTTATTTTCTAGGATTTAACATTAAGCAAATTAAGGAAGGTACATTTCTTAGTCAGTAGAAGTATGTTAAGGACATCCTCAAAAAGTATGAAATGGATAATACTAAACCTGTTAGTACACCAATGAGTTCTTAAGTTCAGTTGGATAAAGACCCTAAGGAAAAATCTATTGATCAAAAGAAATTTAGAGGGATAATTGGATCTTTGCTTTACTTGACAGCTAGCCACCCCGATATCATGTTTAGTGTCTATTTGTGTGTTAAATTTCAATCAGATCCAAAACAATCATATTTGATAACAGTGAAAAGAATTTTAAGATATCTGTTAGGAACTCATAACTTAAGAATTTGGTATCCTAAGTTTAGCTCTTCATTTGAAATAATTGGTTATTCAGATTCTGACTTTGTAGGGTGTAGGGTGGATAGGAAAAGCACTTCTGGAACATGTCAATTCATTAGAAATTATTTAATCTCTTGGTCTAGTATAAAGCAAAATTCAGTAGCCCTATCTACTGCTGAAGCTGAATACATTGCATCAGGAAGTTGTGTGTCACAAGTTCTTTGGTTGAAACAACAGTTGATTGATTTAGGATTGACTATAGGCACTATTCCAATTTATTATGATAACACTAGTGCTATTTATATTTCTAAAAATCCTATTCAACATTCAAGAACCAAACACATAGACATAAGATATCATTTCATAAGGGATCATGTATCCAAAGGAGAAATTGAACTCAATCATGTTTCTACTGAAAATTAACTTGCAGACATTTTTACAAAACTTTAGCCTTTGATACTTTGAGTGCATTAAGAATAAGGCTTGGTGTGATTGATTTGAATGCTTAAATAAAAATGTTTTTGCAACATTGATATTTGTTTTTTAATTAAATGTTTTTGTGTTCTTTATGAGTTTTTTATTTTGTATGTGTGATTTTTCTTTTAGAGTTTGTGTTTCTTCGTTATTTTGTGTTTTTACTGTGTTTTGTGTCTTTGGTTTGAAATGTTTTTGTGACAATCGTCCGGGAAAAATGTTTTTCGTATGGGACGATGTGTGTATTGTGTCAAACTGTCTGATTTTAAACTATTTTGCATGCTGTGTTCAGTGTTTATTAGTCACATCGTCTGTACAATTGTCATGATCGTCCGTGATAAAATGTTTTTCAAAGGACGGGATGAATGACTAAAGTGGTTAAATGGATAAGGTAGTTTTTAATACAAACTTCATACGTACAAACCGTTGGTTCGTCTGGACGAACACATGTCAGTTCGATGTAGGGGACGGTTTCAACAGCCATTAAAATGATATAAGTTCTGATCGTCCCAGGATGAACACGTGTTCGTCTCTACAATCAGACTGTTCAAAAGTCTGTACGAAAGGATGCTTCGTAAGTTATGTTGATTACGAAAAGCCATTTCATTTTGACGCTTTAGATTGTCTGTACGAAACTTTTTCGTACAGGACGATTTGAAAATTTTGTACGGGATGAACTGTTTTCATCTGGTATGAACGAATCGTTTTTCAATAAATAGGCGATCTTTTCAACTCAATAGTCACACTCTAAATATCACTTTCAATCCCTTTCGTTATCTAGATCTTTATCAAATGGCAAGTTCAAGCAAGCGCCAAAAGGTTTTAGCCAAGAAACCTCATAGGAATTCATCCGAGAACTTTCTTTCCAAAGCAAATGAGGATTCTTTTCCTAGGTTTGCTTCAGCCAAAATCACCCCCTCCAGAATCCTAATCCAAGAAGATCTTACCTTTCAAGTAATGAATTTATTCGCTTCAACTCAGTTTCATTTTATCCTTACCCTTGTCCACCTCTACAAGAAGGAAACCTTTCACTAGTTCGTCGCCAACAAGTCCTTTAATTCTGACCACTCTATAATTCGTTCCTTTGTCTTTAAACAAAAAGTTGAAATCACCAAGCATGACATAGGAGCCTTTTTAAACTTAAGGACTGAGGGAGCTAGAGCCCACAACTTGATTACCACTGATCAATATAAATGGTTTCATATTAATAGAGTGATTAGAAAAAATAGTATTGATGAGCATGTGGCTAGGGTATCTGGTCTTCTACGAGAGGCACGTATCATCCAGCATGTTCTTAGAACTTAAATTATTCCTAAAGCTGGTGATAGAAACAATATAACCCCTCTTCTTTCTATGGTGACCTTTTGATCATGTCTAAAGTGCCTATAGATGAAGCCCAACTTCTACTCGACTATCTTTATGGACTTTCTGAAATAGGCCATGTAGAGCAGGAAAGAAAGAGGAACATTGCCTTAGGATATTTAGTTACCTATATTATGGAGAAGAAATACGACTTGATTCATTCTGATTAAGAATATGAAGAACCGCTCTGCTACAACGATGGATCCTTTAGAGCTATCTTAAAAAATGATAATTCAAGTAAAGCACATGTCATAAGTGATACAGAGAAAGAATCAGAAGCTGCTTCTGCACCCGCTAATGAACTAAATTATCAGGATTTGGTTCAAAGATTTGATCAACTAGAGACTCATTTTGATCAATGTTTTGATCAAATTGAGGCTCATCTTCAACAGCAGGATGTTCAATATCAACATGACATGGGTTTTATGAGGGAGCAAATGAATGATATTAGCACCATTATGATGATGATGAGTATATATTTTAACATCTTTGGTGCAGCAGCAAGTGTGATGCTTTTCTTATTTTGTATTTCACTTATCACTTAATATTTATGCACTTAGAAAGATTTGAAATTTTAGATTATTATTTTTGAAAAGAATACGATTACTCTTGAAAATTATAAAAATGTACAAAAATCAAAAGTAATGCACAAAGGTTCGCAATGTGAAAAAGAGGCACAAAATAAGCCTAAAATGAAAAGATGCACAAAAATGTGCCACAAATTAAAAAAAAAGGATGCGCAAAGTGCCACATGTGGAAGTTATTTCTTTCCAAACTCTTTTAATCTCTTAATTCAAATTGATCTTATGTTCATTTATATTTCATATTGAAATTTGAAATATACAATTTTTTATTCATCCTTCTTGCAATGATTTTCTCTATATCAGTGTCTAAATTGAACCATACTTTTGATAAATTTTTTTTATTATCTAAGTTATATCTCTTCTTAAATTCTATGAATTTTTATGATTTGCCTAAAATTTTAATTTTATTTGCATAACTTGTTTAAATCACTTTCAAGATAAAATTATCAATTGCTTTTCATATCTCTACTTACATTTCAAGTTTTTTTCTTCTTCACTTTTTGCTGTTGTCAAAAAGGGGGAGAAATTGTTTGTTCATTCGTATATTGTTCTTCGTTCGTATCATTTTTCGTATATTGTTCTTCGTTCGTATCATTTTGTTTTTTTGTTTGTTCGTATCATTTTGTTTTGTTTGTTCGTTCGTATCGTTATGTTTTGTGTAAAAATTTTGAAAAATAAAAATTTTGATTCAATGCCTCCTTATTTTCATATATTCATCAATTCAGGAGTAGTTTAGGAGATTCTTAGAATTTAAAATCTAACAAACAATAATTATTTTGCCATCATCAAAAAGAGGGAGATTGTTAAGAGAGTTGCTATTTGTATGTTTTACATTCTTGCAACTTATATAGTTTTGATGATTCCAAATATTATTATTTTATGTGTAGTTATCTCTTAACACTTTTTGGAAAATTTATTTTTGCTCTTGTGTGTACTAACATTTCAGGAAAATCAAACTCCAAACTAATGAAGACTTCAAATCAAATTCAGCATGAGATATCTTGTAATTTGAAGCTTGTAATTTTTATTTTAATTAAGTTTGAGAGGGAGTGATTGTAATTGAGTGAATAAACACACACACACTTAAGAAGATCTTAAAATTTTTGTTCTGATCGTACGGGATGAATAAAATTTGTACGGGACGATCAGGTCTGTTATCTCCTCGTAAGAGCAATGGAACGAACAGGGTTTGAGGAAAATTTTTTCTAAGTCGTGATTGTCAAGGACGAAATTAAAATCGTCCCTGGACGACTTACTCTCTGTAAAAATTTTGTCCAGACGAAATTGATAATCGTGCTAGGACGAGTTGCTCTCTATAAAAATTTCATCCAGATGAAATTTTTAATCGTCCTTGGACGAGTTGCTCTCTGAAATTTTGTCCAGACAAAATTTATAATCGTCCCAGGATGAGTTGCTCTCTGTAAAAATTTCGTCCAGACTAAATTAAAATTGTCTCTGGACGACTTGCTCTATGTAAAAATTTTGTCCAGACGAAGTCCTGTTTGTGCCAGGATGAAATGAACCGACTTAACATAAGTTGGTTACATTTTGCAGTTTTTGGGAACCGACCTATAGTATAACTGTTCGTACCGGACGAACCTAATTCGTACGGGATGATGATCGTGTACGAACATTGTTCGTACCAATATTCATTAGGAACGTTTTTGACACTTTAAGTAAAATCGTCCAGGACGATTGACGATCGTATAGGACGATTCATTTCGTGTTGACTTGAAAATTTACAGTTTTTGAACGGTTTTTCTTGTCTCTTCTATATATAGTCCAATTTTGACTGCCACCAAATCTTTTTGCCCATTGATCTTCGTGCCTATTGAAAGAAGAGTCAAGGAGAGAGTGTGAGAGAG
The DNA here is from genome assembly GCA_022539455.1 of Dendrobium nobile. NCBI lineage: Eukaryota > Viridiplantae > Streptophyta > Magnoliopsida > Asparagales > Orchidaceae > Dendrobium > Dendrobium nobile. Next base: position 18,624,368 of record CM039734.1, read on the forward strand.
TGTTTGAAGTAGGATTCTTGCTTCTCGAGCGTGAAGGATTCACTTGGAGTTTAAAGGTAAGAGTCTTTGCTCTTGAATTGTGATTACTTCACTCTTTTCTTTCTTCCTTCTAGATTTCTTATGAGGAGATCTGTCAAGAAGATCCGGTTCTCTGCCGACACTTGGAGAGTGTGAACAGACGAAGGGTTCTCTGTCCACACTAGGAGAGTGTGAACAGCCGAAGGCTTCTCTGCCCACACTAGGAGAGTGTGAAAGGACTAACGGTTCTCTGCCAACACTGGGAATAGTGTGAAAGGACGACGGTTCTCTGCCAACACTGGGGATAGTTTAAAAGGACGACGGTTCTCTGCCTCACCGGGTAGTAGTGGAAAGATTTTGTTATAAAGGCTTCTTCGCCTTGCTGTGGGTGCAAAAGGAGAGACACTATTGGTATTAGTGCAATACTCGGAGGGTGCCTCTGGGGAGTGGATGTAGGTCTGGTTTTGACCGAACCACTATAAATCTCGTGTCTTTTATTCTTTATTGTTTTTTATTTTCTACTTTTTCTATTCTAAAATTGTGATTGAAAAACTATTTCTAAAAAATTCATTAAAGTTTACTTTTGGTTCATAATATTCAAAAGAGGGATGAATTTTTAAAATACCAATTCACCTCCCCCCCCCCCTCCTCTTGGATAGCCTTGGGACATAAGCTTAGGTTTAACAACCTAATTCATAGTGAACGAATTTCAACACATATTATATATATTAGCGCATAAACTTGTTATTTTTTATAAAACTAGGTATAGTAGTTTTGGTATATACTAGTTTCACATTTTTTTCTCTTATATTTTTTTTCCTAGCATTATTTACAAATTCCCATCTTTCAGCTTAGTGTATATTAAGTTCAAAAATAACAAGTTCTAGATAAATTACTAGATATTAATAATACAAAAAATCTAGTTTTTTACTTTTAAATAGCAAAAATAGTAATTTATCTAATCATTTTGATTTATTGAATAGTTACACTCATTATAAATCATGCCAATCTAATTCTTTTTTTTTTTCCTACAGATCAAGAGTAAAGGAGAAAACATAACCACATTTATGAATATATCCCTCTCATTTTTATCTTCATGCCATGCATGCATGTAGACTAAATCTAATTAATCAAATGGAAGCACTAGCATAGATATTCCTTACATACTTTTCGGTACAAAAGTCATATTTAAAAGATACAAACAAACCACTTCTCCTCTCTCAATTAACTCATCTTCATCTGCCTCACTCTTTCTCATTTCATAACTACCTACCACCACTTATCTCTTTCTAAATGTCCTACCAAGAACAAATCAAGACCAACGAAATAATCAAAATTACCCTTTTGTGTTGCCTTGAGAAAAGTATTTTACACTTGGGAAAACTATTGAATCTCTAAATGAACATATATAACTACATAAATAAGTACAATCATCTACTGTTTGATCGATAAATTAGGAGATGGATTAATTTTTGGCAAACTTATTGGACTTGATCGGAGCGGAGTTAGGGCAAGGGATGAACTCCATGAGCTCAGATGCAGTGGTTGCGGAGGATTGACTTGGCGCCGGGTTGAGCAATTGTACTCATGGATGCTCATAGAAAAAGACCTCAGGCGGAAGACTCGCCAATCATCAAATGGATCGGAGTTCGGGCAGAAGGAGATCACTGCATGCGCGATTGAAGTGAGGGCAGGGGACACACCCGACTTTCTTGAGGATTTTTGTTATTACTTTGATTTCTAGCACCACTTAAAATCGGTGCCTAAAGTGGTTTAGAACTATTGCTATAAATTGCTACCTTAAATCCAAATTTTTTTTTTTGTTATGTATTCTCACAAAAGGGGCAAGTCATGTTAATCTAAGTAGTCTCATGTGAATTCTTGATGATTCCCCTTAGGCAAGTCTTTATTCTCAAGGCCTATGGGTTCACCTCCCATATTGTTTCCAGCAAATACCTTTTAAATACTTGGAAATATATACAAATAACATAAGCCACACAATAAAATTCTAATGTATAAAATTTACTTTTTTTTAGTAATTTAATTGTTGGTCACTTAAATTTATGAGTTTATTACCTTAAAAATATTTCATGGGTATAAGATGGGCGTTAACCTTATTTTTCTTTTAAAATATAAAATAATTCACTCAATTAACAATTAACGAATCTGCCACTCAATTTATAAACTTCTCAAGGCGTCTATAAATACGTCAAAACCGCGGCTTCTGTCATCGCGCGTTCCTCTGTCTCTCTCTCTCTCTCTCTCTCTCTCTCTCTCACTCTCTACGTTTGAAGAAAGCCGGCATTTGATAACGGGTAAGATCTAATAAGAGTCCAATACAAACCAGCGTCCTCCATGACATCCTTCATCTTTTTCGGCAAATGTTCTTTTCGAGAACGGTTCTTTCGTTATCGGCATTTAATATTCTGCTCTGTTTTCTTGGATTGATTAGTTCGTATCGTTGTTTACAGATATTCAATTGAAAGCTCAGATTTTTTGGTAATAAGGGGATTTCGCCGTATGTAATGTTCGAGATTAGCCTTTAACTGAATGAAACTTGATATGTAAGACTATTCATCAAGCATATCTCACTTCTAACTTCTGTGGAGGCTATAACCACTGATTTTCCAAATTAAGCTACGCGGATTGCTTGGGATTTATGAGATTAGCTCCAAGTTTTTCGACTATATTTTATACTGATACAAGTCTAGTTATAGGCTGGTTGATCAAATATTTCACAATTTCAAGTTTTGTTGAGATTGTGGGAAAGAGTCGGTAAAAATGAAACATAAACAAGAGAGATACTACGATTGGCTTAGAGATTTTTTTGATATTGATTCCTTCGTGGAATAATTTACTATCTGACCATTGAAATATGCCTTTTTCTTTTACTCTTACTTTTCCCTTTGACCATTAGGTGGTTTTACCACGGTCTTCTCAGCCATGATCAAGTGATTTGGTTAAGGCTAGCCTCGGTTGAATCTAGTATTTCGAACCAATCTTTGATATTCTATTAGTTTGATCTTGTCCTTTTCGATACTCTATAAATTCTTTGATCTACTCTGAAATTCATGGACCGGTCTTAACAATTTTGTCAATGCTGTTTTTTTCATCATTGCTCAATATCCAAACTTTTATTTATGGTTATTGGCCTATGATGTATAGAAATAGACACGACAATATAGACACGTAAATTATTAAAATCATAGCACCTGGATATGGGTTTGAAACAGTACTATAATTTTTTTATTTTTGCTTCCATCAAGCATCAATGTCATGCCAACGTTAGACTTCCAATACATGTCGGAGGCATGTCGGACACATGTCATGTCCGATATGTATTGGACATTGCATAAATTTTTTAGAACTGTGTGTGTATATTAGTTTTTGACATTTCTCATAAATTTGATAGTTTTCATTTGGTTGAATTTGGATTGCGGAGATAAATATTATTAAATCCATCTAAGGAGAACACAGATAACTTAAAAAATGATAGGTTTATCATAACAAAATTTCTTGTTATATTAAATCTAAGAAAATGGTTATTTATGAATTGTTAATAAAAATTATTTGGACAAAATCACGTTATTAAAGTTTCTTCGTAAAGCTGAAAAATTTCAGTTTCATTTCACTTTTGACAGGCGTGACTTGAGATTATATGATTAATTGTATTTTGTTAATGAAATGTTTAGCCTAAAAGCATGCATAATCAAGCATGTAGTTATCGATCTTCTTGAATTTGCTGCACATGTTCTATACTTTGAGGTAATGGTTCCTGATTGTAATGATCATGTCAAAGTAGTCAGTTGATTTGTTGTTCATTATTAGCCCATTTACCTGAACTAATTGTTAGATGGTCCTTTTTGTAGCCTAATAGTTTAGTTAAGGCAATTTACCTTCTCGATTACCTTGGCTTGCTTACCCCACGTAGTGGGATAAAGGGTTGATGTTGTTGTTGTTGATTACCTTGGCTTGCTTTATTGCTTTTGCAATTCATTGCGTTTATTCTTTTATGAAAGGGCTTTTTATGTTTCCGTTTAATGTATATAAATTTCAACGAGGTTTTTATTATTAGTAAGGGCTCTTTAATTGCCATATCAAAAAAATGATATGTTTATCAGATTCCATTATTGAGTGGATTGAACTAAAATTAATATGAACTTTAAACTCAACAAATCATTCAAAATTCTTTATAAGTGAGAATTCTTATTTTGAAAAATAATGAGTTTTTTAGATTCCATTATTTGAGTGGAAAATTAAAACTAATATGGCGTTTAAACTCCACAAACCCTTTCAAAATTTCTTATAAGCGTGGATCTTAATTTCACATTCAAACTGAGCGAAAGCAAGATCAGCAATTTCTAAATTCTATTTTTCTTTTACATCCAACCAGGTGAGCCCTCAAATGAATTTAATTTACAATATTCTAGACAAGTATAAGAAGCTACAATTTGTTCTTAGAGATAAACAATTTAATTGATAGACATGGCCTACTTTAGATATAAAGTTGTTTTAAAACCTCATAATTTTATTAGAATGGAACAAAATTTATATCTTACACTCAAACGACTTTTTGAAATTACTTGCGTTCTATTAACTTAGCTCATATATAATCATTACTATACTAACACCTGGTTATAGCTTCTTTGAGGTGTGAAAATAGCACAATCATGACTGCTTCAACTGCTTTATCAACCATCTTCTCAATTCTATCATCCTCACAACATATTTCATCCTCTTGGACTGGTTCGTTTGATGTTTCATTTGCTTTGACAAGTGGAGTGAAAGCTAAATTTCCATGTTCTGTTAAGGCTTTTCAAATCAAAGAAAATGTCAAAAAGGCCAATACTGTTACTTTTAGCTTTAAGAGTGAGTTAGCAAATGTTGAGGAGGATGCACCTTCGGAATCACAAAAGGATATTCTCAACTTTATCTATTGGAGGTGGCTCCTTGCGACTCTAATGAATATAAAAGTAACAATAGGGAAACAAAGAAACATACTGGATTGGAAGCCTAGGAGATCTGACATGTTCGCTGATTCATTTAGTCATGAACAAGTAATTGATAAAATTTACATGCAGAGAAACTCTGTCAAATTATATGAGATTGATGCTACCGGAAAAGCTTCCCTTGAGACAATAATGAACCTTTTACAGGTCTAAAATTCCTATAGCCTAAATTTTCATTAATTAATTTTCATATTTTTGAGTTCTGACTCTACTTTGCCCTTACAGGAAACAAGTGTTAACCATTTCAAAATTCTTGGGTTATTGGATGATTCTGTTCGTTCATACCCAAAGATAGGTAACGGAAAACTCGCATTAATCATACTTAAAATGCATGTTCAGGTGGAACATTATCCTTCATGGTAAGTCCTTTCTATGCTTTTTATGATTCTCATACTTTTTGTAATTTCTTGTAAGTTATTTTACTTGACATGACATCTATTTTGTAAAGCAAATTTTTAATTCTAATTTGCCTATTGAAACAAACCAAGGCATTACCATTATGAATGCTCCTTTGAAATTGTCATTTTCTTCGGAATGAAATTCACCATGCATGTAGGCTTTCATATCTCTAAGAACATATTCTAGATGTTTCTTTCTAAAGGTTATGATGTTGCATTATGATAGATAACTTAACACATTAAAGTTGCTTCATATAAAAAAAATCTCCTTTTTTTTTAATGCAGGGGTGATGCTCTTGAAGTAAATACATGGTTGAGATGTCATAAAAAATTGAGTATGGCTCGTGATTGGCATGTACGCAATCTTAAGACAGGTCAAAGTATGATTCGAGCTTCTAGGTTAGCCATTCATGCATGTCAGAACTTTCTCCATCAAGCCAAATGAAATATATCGCTTGTTAAATTGATTATGCTAATAATGATTTCTTCAGTATTTCTGCACTGATGGACAAAACCACACGTAAACTTTCAAAGATACCCGATGAAATAAAAGTAGAATTAGAACGCAACTACAAAGATACTATTATTTTGAATGGGGACAACAGAAAGTTCCCTAAACTTAATTTTGAGACTGCAGATTGCATAATAGATGGCTTAACTGTAAGTTTTAGATTGGCTATATTTGTTTGGTTTTAATTTCTTATTTATTGATATATTTTCTCTCTTAACATTCTTTCTCCTTTATTGTTTTATAACCTTCAATTTGTTTGACAGCCTCAATGGGCTGATTTAGATTTTAATATGCACGTGAACAATGTCAAGTACATTCGGTGGATTGTTGAGGTAAAATAAATGATTAGCTTCATTTACATTTGTTAAAATTTTACCCCTCTTCTTGTTCTCTTTGGAAAATAATAAATAAAAGGCAAGAAGAGCAATAGTATGTATGGAAAAATTGAATCTAATTTATCTCTTATTAATGCCTATTCTTTAGTTGTTAGTTTGTTACCGTTCCGCTTGTGTTAATCTGGTTTTATGATTGTCTTTTCAATATGGGCTCATCATTAGAGATATTTTCACATCATATATTGTCATTTCACAAAGGTGTATCATGCTTTCTTGTCTTAATTTCTGCTTTATGAATTCTTATTAAACATTTATTTTTATCTCAGCGGCCATATTAGATGTTAATTCTATGATTAAAAAATATTTTTGCACAACATAGTTAATTATGTGAATTTCTTTAATATATAAAAGGTGTAGTAGAAGTACCTTTGTACCTTTTGTAGTTCATGCCATTGCTTGCTCACATATGCGGTTGTCAGAGCAACATTGCTTATTTGAATTATTTAATAATAAAATGGGAAGGCCTTACTCTTTTCTTTCATCCTGGATTTGGCAGAGCATTCCAATGTCTATGTTGGAGACTCATCAGATGTCCAGCATGGTCCTTGAGTTTAGGAAGGAGTGTAGAATGGGCGATGTTTTGCAATCCCTCGCTGCTATCTCCTCTGTAAGCTCCAATTCCTCATCTGAATTTAACATTGTGTGTAGGCATCTGCTCCAGCTCAAAAGTGGGCCTGCTATCGTGGAAGGACTAACAACTTGGATACAAAAGGTTTGAAAACTTGATTACTTGAGCAACATCCCTAAATCCAAGGTTCAGGCATTTGAAAGATAAATATAATATCCATAATAAAATAAAGTCAGCTAATTTCGTGTCCCTATTTTAAAGCTCAAACGATGGTCTTCGCCTTGGCCTCTAGCGAGCAATTACAATAAATTTGAAGTTTGGTGTTCTTGTGGTATCCTTGTCTATAGTGCTTCAATTAATATATTACCATTTAGTAGTTGTTGTTTATCTGGAGGAATCATAAGCCTTGTATTCCCATGATATCTTTCGGTCAAATCTGGCTCTTATGTTTCAGAAAAAACTTTTACATATGATATAAGTGTATTAAACTTTATAATCTATATATTATTTTATCTGGTTTGCAGCATGAAACGCTCTATTATGATGTTACCGATGTGAATTTTGTGCTTACTTGTCTGAAGGATAAGTCAAATCTAGAGGTGGATGAGTTTATGTTTTTAAAATATTTTGCAGTTAATCAAAAAAAAATTCAAAATCGAAGGCATGGAACTTATTGTGGGTTAGAATATATGTGATGATAGAGTTATGATCCTACGTCTTAGCGTTGCACAGATTTCCAGCTCAACATAGAAAACACAACTTCTTCACGTGGAAAAACCTAGAAAGGGGAAAATTCACGAGGCCTGATCTATTTAAAAATAATTCCACTAAAATTTGAGTAGGTTACAGTGAGTTGATTCACCCCCGAGAGGGATCAGATTATAAATATCAACCGTATGGTTGAAGTCAATGGTAATTGAATGTCCGACGTCACTCGATGGTCTGGTGGAACTTCGGGGTCACCCGATGATCTGGCAGAATTTTAGTATCACGTGGAAGTTCGTGTGTCAATTAATAGAACCTGGTGTCCGTAGGTGACTTGAAAGAACTTCGGACGTTTTTCTCCTTCCACTTGTCACCTGCATCAATCTTTCTTTGAGTCACTCCTTGCTCATAAAAAATCAATGATCCAAGTATATTGTCAATAAAATTAGTAATTAGGTCGTTTGACTCAGTTATGGAAGTTATCTTTGCATCATAACTAGTTGATAAAAAATATAGAATTTTATTAACTTTTTCAGAATTTGTCAGTTCCCTACCTAAAGCATGCAATGAGGTAACTATTTATGTAAAATGAGAAACAAGCAGTGATTGATTCATTCAGTTTTATACAAAAATATTTATAGTTGTGTAATAGAAAATTCAATCTGGATTGTTTCACCTCATTAGTTCCTTAATATGTTATGCAAAGTCTATCCTAAGTTTCTTTTCCTGTTTTATAGGTTGAAACACGGATATAGTCCTCAAATTTCAGGGCATAGAAATTTTTTTTTAAACATTTAGCATTTAATTGACATAGTTCTTTTTCTTATACTGTCCATTCAGTAAATGGTGTTTCAATCCTAATGGTATCAACAAGTCTAGTGGGTGCTATCAACAAGTCTAGTGGGTCTAGTGTAGCCTTCATGTACTAAACTCCACATGCGATAGTCAAGCGATTGAAGAAAAGTAGACATATGAGATTTTCAAAAGACGAAAGGAATGTTATTAAACAGTGATGGTCCAGTGATCGAATATACTTCAGTAGTGTTACGGTTTCCAAAAGAAGCCATGATCCTTTTCAAAATGTTGTATAAACCTTAATTTTTTTAAAATATGCTATGATACTCCTTAAAAGTTTGAGTAGGTTGTTAGACCAAATAGAATTATCCCAAGGCTAACCAAGAGGTGGGGGGGAGTGATAATTTAAAAATTCTCTTAAAATTTTAGAAAACTGATTTAATAAATTTGGCACAACGATAGATTTTCTCACAATATTTTTCAACCATAATAAATTAAAATATCAAAAAATGAAAATACAGTAAAAATAAAGGAACATAAAAACACAAAATTTTATAGTTTTTTGGTGTAACTAGACCTACGTCCACTCCCTGAACACTCCTTCAAGTATTGCACTATATCAAGGTTACTCTCCTTTTGCTCCCACAGCAAGGCAGAGAATCTCGTACAACAACCGCTCTTTCACCACCTCCTGTACGGTAGAGTATCGACATCCTTTCTCACCCTCCGTGTAACGGTAGAGTACCAACGTCCTTTTCCACCTTCTTGGTGATGGCAAAGTACTAATGTCCTTTCTCACCCTCCTGGTGATGGAAAAGTACCAACATCCTTCTTAACCCTCCTGGTGACGATAGAGTACCAACATCCTTTCTCACCCTCCTGGTAATGACAAAGTACCGTGATCTTCTTTGAAAGTCTTCTCGCAAAAGCCTTCAAGTAAGTAGGGAGAAACTTGAAGAACAAATAAGACATTCTTACTTTTGAGTAACCTTGTGAATCCCCTCACAAATTACTCTCAAAAAGATCTCTCAATCTTCTCTCCTAAAACACTCTCCCATACACTCTTCTTTTCACTGTTGAAAGAAATTCGTAGCAATAACTCTACAAGATTGTATGTGATAGTTATTAGGACCCTTATATATGAAAGACAAGAAAAACCATCCAGAAAACTAAAAATTTCAAGTTGAACGTCTTCAGATCATATAGTACGATCATATTTTGTATGTACAAATAGTTCAAAAATCCATATATGATTCTGTATGAACTTGATTTCTTACTCAGTTAGTTGTCTGTACGAACTGACATCATAAAATATGAATAGTTCAAAACTGAACAAATTCATTCGGTACAATTCTGTACGAACCCATTTCGTACACTGTAAATCATATATACGAACTATATATCATACAGTACAAACATTTTAAATAAATCAAGCTTCATTTTGTTCGAACGTGGACAATCCCATTTCGTACTCTATGAGTCATCTATAGGAACCTAAAATTGTATAGTATGATCAGGTCGAAAACTAAAGAGGTCATTTGGGATGAACTAATACAAACCCATTTCATGCTCTGGAAGTCATCTGTGCAAACTCCACTTCTTACAGTAAGATCAATTCAAAAAATGGTGAGTTTGTTTGAGTCGAACTAGTACGTACCCATTTAGTACTCTATAAGTCATTTGTACGAAAACATTATCGTACAATATAAACAGTATCAAATTTTCTCGGGCATGATTTGCTCAACTTCATTTTGGAGTAACAATCATGACAAATCGTCTAGTACAATTTGAAAATTGTATAGTATGATTAGTTTTTAAAAATTAAAGTTTTGACTCACCCTCCTAGTGTGTATGTGTACATGGTTACCCAATTACAATAACACTCACTCAGACTCAAGAAAAATAGAAAAATTACAAACTTCATTACATGAAACCCTATATGGGGTCTCAATTTAATTTTTTTCATCCATTTCCACAAATCGGAATCTGGACCATAATCCATAACAGCTTCCTAAGACAATGCAGCAATAGATTTTCCTGCTGCTTTAAACTTCAGTTCAATTTGATCCAACTCTTGATCATTATATTTCCAAATAGTTTACAAAGGTAGGCCATTTAGAGCTTTATCCAATATCCATGAATCATGCAAACAATTAATGGAATTACCATTAGAAACTCTCCATATTACAATATTTCTAAGGTATGCTTCACCACTGCACAAGATTCTCCAAGTTGAAGAACTCCCTTTCTTTACCGGATTATTCCATATATCAGTGCCATATTTAGCTCTTAAGATACGGATGAGCAAAGAATACGGCTTCATGATGAAATTCAAAGCAAATTTAGCCCAAAGAGGCCCCACTTTAGAAACAGCCGAAAAAAGACCCTTTCCACTTTTTTCTTTTGGTTTGCATAATAATTTCCAAGAAGCATAATGCATACCAACATTCCCATTTTTTTACTCCACAAAAATCCTCTACACATTTTGTCAAAATCTGTTAATATCCCCAGTGGAACCAAAGATCGGTGCAACCAAATGCTGCCGGAGGGACAGCGGAAGAACACCGTCCAAACTGGCTGCGAAAAAGTAGGAAATGAAGAATTTGAAAAACCAATAGAATTCGTTTGAAAAATCCCAGTCTTTCTCTCACTAACTTTCTCCTTGTTAAGCTTCTAAAAAAATCAGCTACCTAATGAATATAAACTATAACACCTGATATATCAACTTGCTTGTGAATTATGCATCGAATTTAATTCAATAAAATTTAGAATCTAATTTTGAATATAGAAATAATTCTTTATTTAATCACAAATTAATCATAATTAAAATAAAATTAGCAAAAAATAATATATATATATATATATATATATATATATATATATATATATATATATTAATTTGAAATTTTTGTTGAAATTTTTTTAACAAATTTTCATATTATTTACAATACTAAAATATTTTTGAATAATTTACACTATCTTCCTAAAGGATTTCACAATGGCAGTTTAAGTTAGTGAAGCAATCATTTTGCAAATACAAATTTGAACTTACTCTGACCTCTAGTATCCATTAAATGATTTATTTTACTTCTTTTGATTTATTTTTTATGTTCACGTACTTGCTCGTAGGTCCCTTGGCCTTTGACTTTTTATTCAATTGATCATCCATTTCGTATCAATATTTTTAGATCACATAGTTGGCCTCCACCAAATGACATTATAATTAACTTATTACAAAGCCAAATTTTAAATAACATCAATATATATATATTACAAGTTACTTTTTTATGAGTATTAATTTTATTGATTTATGTCAACTTAGATGTTGTTTAAAATCATAAAAACTTTTAACTTCCAGTTCTTGACTTTTGTCCAAATGAAGGTTAAGGCTTCGTTTGGGATAGTTTTTGTATTGCTTTTTAAAATGGTTTTCTAGTACAAAAATTTTAAATTATACTAGAAAACTATTTTAAAAAGAAAGAAAAAAGCAATACCAAACGAAGCCTAAGTCACCTTGCCACCTCATTGAAATTTCAATTCTTTCATGTTTAGTAGAAGCTTAAAGTGGTTTCATCAAAATTTTAAAATAACAAGAAGATATATTTAATAGATCAAAATCCCTTTGGATTCTATGGAGATTCAAAGCTTTAAGTATGTTTTATGGTGCTATATAATATATTGTTTTACAATCCATTCCTCTTCTGTGATATTTTCTATTTTCCAATGCTTATAATGTTTATATAGATCATTAATATACTAATAAAAATATTTTAAGGAATTAAAATGAGGTAAAAGAAAGTTTATTAATTATTTTGTATTTTTTTATTGGCAATGCCTTTGTACCAAATTAAATCTTACACATGCTTCTTTAGTGAAACAATGTGTAGCATAATAGAGGAAGAATAAACAAAAGGTAAAATATTTTATGTAATAGATGGTGGGGCTGTAAGTGGAACTAATAGTCTGGAAAAGACTAAAGGCCACTAGAGATCCTAGTTATAATAATGGAATTTTAGAAAGGCCTGCCATCAGATGTTGGTCTCTTCCTAATAAGAAATATAATGTCAACATGAGAAACCACTTTTAAGGCATTATTATATTCCCATATCATCTACTTCTACGGAGGGAACTTAGCATAACTAGAATGTTCCAAATAAAAATCATAGTAGGAAAGTTGAAGAGATCGAATGTGATCACACCCTCTTCAATATAAAAGATGGGAAAGGGTTAGGAGATAAGTTCCCCCTAGTAAACTACATAGAAATATTATTATTGGTCACCATTTTCACTAAAAAGATGACCTTATTTTTATAACATAAAAGAGAATTTGATTCAACAAAAATATATAATAACAATAGCCCTAATATGTGCAAAAATTGTACTTGCTATAACATGAAAGGGCATAAGACTATGAAGCCCTAGATTAGATAACTTCATATAACTTGAATTGATTGTATAAAGGATTTCCATCATTGTATTGATCAAGTGTGATGTGGCAATTGATTGATTGAAACGGGGATGTTGGTGGGTGGTTACAATAGGGACATGTAAGATTAGTAGGCTAAACTTGGCAACACTAACTTAGGTTTTATGGTTTATTGGTTAGAACTAGAGGTCTATGATAGTAGAACATGCTAGAAAAATATTTACAAATTATTTTTGGAATTTAAGGTGGATTTTTAATAGGCTTAAGTGCTTGTAAAAGTTTATTTAGCAAGACAAGGTAGCATGAAAATCACCTTTGGCCGATTGGTTCTAGCGAGATTTGGATTATTTTTGGGCAATTAAAATGTGGGAAATTGCTCAAGAAGTTTAGTGGATGGATAATTAGATAAGGGTATAGTAATTTTTAAGTGGAACAAGTGCATGTAAGATTTAAACTACTTATCAAATTAATAAGGATTGTGATTGCAATCATGTAGGCATTTTTTGAAATTAAACCAGCAAGCCTATTTCACCTGTGATAAAAACTTTAAATTTCTTTTGAAAGGATATCAATCCTTTCATATTTCATCAAATAAGTATTTATAATAGTCATATTACCATTTGAAACTCAAAGAAAAGAGAAAGAGATGTAGAAGGAGAGGAGAAAGAAATTACTAATGTGTAATCACCCTTAACCACCTTTTGAAATCAATGGTCATTGTTGCTTCATATGAAAAATTATTAATTTTATTTATTAAATAAAAATTTTATAAGGATTTTATGTTACATTTACCATAGTAACTTTGAAAATTATATTATAAATACCAATTTTTAAATTTTAAAAACTCAAAATTTGGAATTCAAAATTTTGATGTTTTTAAATGTACTAAACTTAATATTAAAAACACTTATTTCTCATACACCCTTGAACATGAATAAAATGCACTCAAAAGCTAGTTAATCATATGTGGTGGGAATCATCTTGCTTTAACTCTTTATTATTAGTCCATGTCTCATTAGAGGGGCTTCATGTGCTACTTTACGTCCCCTAGACATGAAAGAACTCTTCTCTAAAGAGCTGAAGTCTAGATAATCTTCCACACCATCAGGTATAATCTTCTCCAAATCAACCCTAATAAGCCATGTGTCATCACTGAGTGGCTTATCCTGAACCAAATTAAGAATATCTAGTCTCCAATACTATTTGTTAATGCTTCATTTGTATGTATGCACTTCATTTCAAGGATGTTGGTTGGTTGAATGTGAACATGTTCTTGGTTTCTTGTTCTAACTGTCAATTTCCTTGGAAAATTGATGTATCTTAAATATTAAATACAAGCTTATGTGCATGCCATTTAATTCTTGAAAAAATATATTTGATTCAATATTTTAAAGTGTTTAAATGGGCCATAAGTCCTAGCATGGAGTTTAAGACTAATATAAATCATTATATATTTCGAAGTAGGTTGACACTATTCTAAACATTTGGCAAACCTAAGAGAGGAGTGGGACTGGGTGAATTGGTGCCTATTAAATATTTCAAATTTGTACAAAAGTCTTTACAATTAAAAATTCTTATATATATATATATATATATATATATATATATATATATATATATATTAAAATAAACTATGCTAAAAATTTTAACAAGGACAATTATTTTTTTATTTTGATAAGATAAAACTAATGAAGTAAGACTTTTCATTTTTTTTGTTTTTGAAAATTTTTTTATTAAGATAACAAATGCAAAACATTAACACAAATTGAAATATTTTTCTCTTGGATTTCAAAAATGATCTCTAACACATATTTCACAATAGAGCTTAAAACTAAAGGAATTATAGGAAATAAATGCAAAAAAAAAAAAGTTTTAAAAAATAAAGTAAGAATGACAAACTAAATGTGTTGTTATTTGGTCAACTTGACCTACTTTACCAAGTCCTCTACTCAAGTATTCCACTAACTCTCTCCTTCTACTCCCAAAGAAGGGAGAGAAGCCTTTCTCCTTTAGAATATGCTTGTTGAACAAAAACACTTAAAGTTAACAAAATCTATGATTGAATGAATGATTGTTGTTTTTTTTTTTTGAAAGATGCATGAAGCATTGAAATTAAAGAGAAGCTATTACAAACTAATACCAAGGCAATCCTCACAAAGAATAAGGAAGCCTTTATTTAGAAAAAATTTAAGCATAAGAAAAAAAATCAGAAAAAAGAAACTATCATAATGAAAATAAGGTTCTCTACTTATCATTTTAAACCAATTGGGGTGGAGGGGATACCAAGAAATAATCAACAACCTAAAAGGTTGATTAGTATCCCAGAATTCCCGATTAGGTAGAAAATAAAAAATAGAGAGATACTTATATTCCACTAATCTAGAATTTCTTTCCAAATTCCAACTTCTGCTTAAATTAAAACTAGAAAATAAAAAAGAGCTAAACAAATAACATAACAAAAGAGCATAATAAGCCTCTAGAAAATGCACTGTCATCTTCATGTCTATAGCAGTTCTGTTAATCTTCTTCTCCAATTTGTTTTCCCAATCTCCAAACCAGCCATTGATATCTTCAAATGAAACCATATTAAGAGTGAAATGAAGAAATGGACTTAACCATACCAACCTTCCTACCTCTTAGGCTGCCTTTTATCGGGCCAAATACATTCGCATCTTTAAAGAGATATTTCTTCTGATTTACTTATTTGGAAGAAATAAAAAACTTACCATCCTCATCCATGGTTTCATTGATTTTCACCTTGTGTTCCTTTGCCATAGGAGTGATAAAACTTTGAAGTCCATCCACTACTTTCATGTTATTCTCCTTTTCGTTGCACTTGACATGATCAACCAGATAAATTTCCTCAATAGCAGAATTTGTATTTTGTTTCCAGCAGTCCCCGTCCCAATATCCTCAGTTTTATCTGTTTCCACTTGTTCCAGAGAGTTTGAACAACACTTCAGTTTTTCTGCCATTCCAGTAATCTCAGCACCTTGATCTATTCCTCCCTCTTCAAGTCTTTCCGGTTCAACACTCATCGAATCAGCAACTGTTCTTTTATCTTTTTTTACCTAAATTTGAAGATCTGTGTCCAAACTATGTTCTTTGGCTGGTAGCTCATGATTTTCAGCATCCATCCTTACCAATTCTTCAGCAAAAACCTGGGAAAGTAATTTAAATTTGTTTCCTGACTGCTCAATCATCGGTATCAAGTTATCTCCAGCAATTTTCTTCTTAGCTACACCCTGAATTATCTATTTTTGAAATCTCCTATTCCTCTTGAACTTCACTTGGTTCCAAGGACCATGAGAGTTGTGCGGATTCTTTTTATCCAATTTGTCCTTCAATTTCATATCTCCAAATGTTTTTGAATTCACCACATTGATTCCCTCATTTAAACTTTCATTGTTCACTTCTTTATCAATAACCATACATGCCTCCTTTTTGTATCCAATTTTGCCACAATTGAAACAAAATGTGGAAATCTTTTCATATTCAATATTCTGAAAAAATTTCCCATCTAACCCTTCAATCCATACTCCATGAGGTCATTTAGAGTCTAGATTAATACGTACACAAGTTCTAGCAAATTCACGCCTTCCCCATTTGAACATTTTCCCATCCAAACAATAAGGGAATTCCTATTTTTGAGATAATTTTGGTAACATTAGTCTCATCCCAACAATGTAAAGGTAGATGAGGTAAACGAATCCAAATTGGAGTTGTTAGCCCTTTTAATGACGTAGGGGAAAATTGGGGTGCATACCTACAATGTCCCCTCACACATACCATGGACCACCATTCAATACCTCTTTCATTGTTTGATAACAATGAAATGAATACAATATCCATTCAACACCCAACAAGGTAATATGAAATTTCCCAAACTTATCCCATTGTCTCCTTAATTCAATGCTACAAAGAGAAAATGGGATTTCTTTACCAAATACCTTCAGAATAAGAGATTTGTCAAGTAATTTAATATTTTCAGCAACTTTAACCAAGTCCAGTTTTACCACCTCCGAGACATTACTGTCTACCACCTCCAGCTGTATTGGCTTTGCCACAATATGCTGAATTCTGGACCAGACATTACTGAATTTAAATTTTCAATATTCAGTAATCTGTCTTGGTCCTCTGCTATTTTATTTCCAGCTCCCGAAATCAGATATCCAGCTTCTTTATTTTTCATCAAATTCAAATTCAGAACTCCTAAATTTCCGCCTCAATACTAGGTAAATTTGAAAATCGGTTTACCTTCAATTTGCAACCAATAGAGGATGAAGCCCCGAATCATTAGCCGCTCCAGCCGTCCAATTCTTCACTGGGGAGAAAGGGATCGCCGTCTTATTATTGTTCAAACTTTCAAGAATTTCCTAGCCTTTGCCCAGCACCGGCACCAGATTTTGTTTGGGATGAGAACGACCTTTATTGATAACCAAAGGTCTATTTTTGATCGCCAAATCTTGGTTCCAGGCGTGACTACCGTTGGTTCCGCAAATGGGATACATGGTAGAAAGGGATTTTGAGGTATTCTGGTCATCAGGGTATGATGACTGGCGACCCTCCACCATTCTTCAACCGGAACCAGAGAATTAGGATCGAAAAATTTGAAATCCTCTCACTAGAATTCGGGAGCTTCTCTCACTTCAAAAAGTGCTCAATTTTAATGAATGATTGTTGTTGATGAATTAAAAGAATCTCATGGTATATGACTTATATCATTCTAGGAGTAGAATTTTAGCTATAACTTAAGCTTATAAATTAGGTTGTAATATTTTCATTAGTCTCTTAAGAAAAACATTCTTCAACTTATAACAAAAAAAATTCTTAGATAACATAGAAAGATAAATTACTAGAAGGACCTAAATGACATCTGGTCAAATTGATAACATATTGTCTTTACTCATTATTTAGGCACCTACCCGCCCATAGATTTTGATATACCATCTAACTTATTAAGGTTTAGCTCTATCTCTAGGGGGGTATGCTCCATTAAAAAAAACATTTTTTCTAAACCTTTTTTTATGAATTTAAAATTGAACTATTTTTTTTTATGATTAGCTTTCCTTATATTAATAAGACCAAAAAATAAAATATTAATTACATTTAGAGTTAGAAGCATTAAATACCCCTCATACTTTTGAGACCATATATAATCTTTAGATATTTGTCACAAATTTTTAATTAAATAATAACCTCTCTAATCCTACATTATCATAATGCTAAACATCTTATTTTTGAGTTAATTAGGTTGATTTAGCAAGCATTTCATTCTTGGAAAGATGAAATTTTGAAATCATCGAGCATTCCTAAAACCTTTTATAATTTTGAAGATATATGTACCATCTCAATATTGAATTTCTTTACACTAGGTTGGAACAACTACCCTTTAATAAAATCATCTTAGATTAGGTTTTGATGTCTATTATGTATAATTTGTATAGGTTGTTAAACGTATGCTAATGTCCCAAGGCTAACAAAGACGGGGGTGAATTTATATTTTAAAAATTCTCTAGGTAATTAAGGGAAAATAGTTTTTTTGCAACAATAATTTTTCAACCACAAAAGCTAAAATGCTGAAAAATAAAAAATTCGGAATAAAATGAACAAAAGAATTTATAGTGGTTCGGTGCAACAAGACCTATGTCCACTAACTGAAGACTCCCTCTTCAAGTATTGCACTATTACCAAAGTGACTCTCCTTTTGCCCCCATAGCAAGGTGGAGAAGCCTTTACAATTTTCCTCTCTTCCACCAATACCTGTTGTTGTAGAGAACTGTCATCCTTTCACACCCTCCAAGTGTCGGCAGAGTACCATAGTCCTTTCACACTCTCTAAGTGTTGGCATGGTACTGTCGTCAGTTAATATCCTCCAAGTGTCAGCAGAGTACCAGATCTTCTCTCGAGCAACTAGAAAGAAGAAAGGAAGAGTAGTAACAAAAAACAAAAGAGTTTCTTATCTTTGAGTAACCTTGTGATCCCTTTACACTTCACTTATACAAACTCTCTCTCAAACACTCACCCAAAAACACTCTTTCACTTGCTCTTAAAGAAATCAAGAAGAACAACTCTTTCAAAGTCAATTTTTATGGACTTTTTATATGAAAGACACAAAAAATCATCCAAAAATTTGAAAATTAAAATTTTGAGAGTGTACCATTGTATAGTACGGTCGTACTTTGTACGTACGAACAGTTCAAAACTACTCCATATGAATCTATTCAAAATATTTTTGTACATGTTAATTGTCTAATACAAACCATGTTTGTATTGTACGAACTATAATAAAACAATTTTTGATTCATCTGGATGAAAAGGTTCCCAACCTTTTTGTAATCTGGATGTCATCTGTACGAACAAAGAATCGTATAGTACGATCCGTTCAGAAAAAGTTGGCATTCATCGGGACAAAAAGGGGCCCCTACAATTCGTACTCTAGACGTCGTATGTACGAACAAGGCATCATACAGTACGATCTATTTGGAAAAATTTGGTGTTCTTCAAGATGAATAGGGACCCATCCAATTCATACTTTGGACGTCATCTGTATAAGTAAGGCATCGTACAGTAGATCCGTTCAAAAAATTTAGTGTTCGTCGAGACGAAAAGGGACTTGTCTAATTAATACTCTATACATCATATGTACGAAGAACCCTTCGCACAGTACGATCAGTACTTAAAAATTTTTTATTTGTACAGTTTGTTTTGCTACTCGGAGGAGGAAATAACTGAACAAATCGTCTCATACGAAATGAATTCATACAGTACGATTAGTTTAAAAAATTATAAATATTAAATACTCCTCTTGTGTGTGTGTGCACAATTACTCAATTACAATCACACTCTCTCATACTCAATAAAATGAAAAATATAGACTCCATTTACAATGAACCCTAATCTAATCTGATTTGAAGTCTTAAATAATCTGGAATATGATTTCTTTGAAATATTAGTACAAAAAAATAATAAAAGCAATACATCCAAAATATATTAAGAAAAACTATAATTAAAAAATAATATTTGAAATCATAAAAAATATACATGTTACAAGAATCTCAACAATAAAAAAACTAATTTGCAACAATCTCAATAATCTCCCCCTTTATGATGATGACAAAATAATTATGATTTGAGTTAACATTTATACCCTAAATTTCTCTTTAGCTCCCTCTAAAAGAATGAAAATTTGAATATAGGGAGATTCCATGAAGAGTACAACAAATTGTTTTTTCAAATTTTAAAACAAAAACATATAAACATAAATAACAAATAAAATATAAAAACACAAACATAAACAATATTATTACTCACCCTTTTGGCAACAATAAAAAGGAAAGAAGAAAATTTAAATAAGAGATGTCAAATGAGAAACCAAAAGAATTGATCTTGAAAGTGATTGTAGTATAATTGCAATAACAAAGTTAATTACATAAGACGAAAAAGAAAGATTAAAAAATTTGAAATTAAAGAATAAATTAGATAATAAAAGTTAATCAAGATGCATTGTAGACAATTAGATAATGAAGATTACTACAAAAGTGACAAAATGAAGATTAGTTAATTTTAATTTTTAATACAAAAAATAATTGAAAATTAGATTGATTTGAATTAAAGATTAAACGATAGAAGAAAGAACATAAAAAAAAATTCAATTGGCGACATTGTGCATCTTCTTAAATATTTGTGGCACACTTTGTGCATCTTTTTCTATTTGGGCAAATTTTGTGCTTCTTTTCATTTTGCGAACCATTACACATTCTTTCATTTTTTGTACACATTATACATTTCTTTTTTATACCCTTTTTTTATTTGGTCTTTCTAAAATTAAACATTTCTAATAACAAAAATAATTATATTGAAAAAGAAATAAAAAATACTAAGATATCCAAATTGTAATAATAATATTTAAATTATGTTTGCTTAAAAAGAACATGAAATTGATATGCTTAACTTAACTAAGTTATAAGTTAATTTAATTTTAAAAAATTAGATTTCATAATGAAATTAATTTTATAATGCAAGTTAATTTATAACACATTTTTAGATCTATTAAAAGTGGCTTTTCATATAAACATACTCTCACTTAAAAAATAAGAACAACAACAAATTCACAAAAATATGACAACTTTTATTGATATCAAATAAAATGTTTGATACAATCAGCGCATTAATATCAATAAGATAACATTCAAACATCAAAACCTAAAATATCTCAACACAAAAGCAAGTACTACAAGAGAAATAAAAAGACATCATCACATCACATAACATAAAAGTTTAAGGCTTATAGAAGCAACCAAAAAGAAGTACATCTAAAAGTCAGAGGGGCCCTTGTCTGGAGGAGGAGGCTAGTTGAATGCTAAAAAATAGCTATTATCATAGCTATATTGGCATTAACCGTGTTAAACTATCCTCGGATCTACCCCATGCCCTCCTGGTACCTTGCATCTTTCTGGTTTTAACATGTTTGAATTTGATCAAAATGTTGATCAAAGTGAGTTTCTATACGATCAAAATGTTGGATCAACTTCTAAAAGTATTATTGATCAGATATAGGTGCAGGTGCTGTAGCTCTCCCTTCTTCTTCAAAATCTCCACTTGAACTCTGGTCTCTCCCAAACAAGGATCAAAATGAAGCATCAGTAAAAAGATTGGCATTTCAGTGGGAGGATCAGGATGAATAATGTTGTACTTCTTGTATAAAATGTATGACACTAAGTATTCTAGAGCAATATTCTTATTCCTCTTATGATAATGAAGCCCAATTTTGGAAAGGTTATGAATGTAATTCAAGATTAGTTGGTCCTCATCAATAGGTTGCCTGGTCATGATCAAATATGTAAAATTTGACAGAAGATGAGTCATATTTATGCGATCACCAGCTTTAGGAATGATTAAAGTTCTTATGACATGCTGGATGATCCTAGCTTTTTTGTTCAATGTGTAGACTCTTGCTAAGTAACATACTTGAGTTACACCTCTAAGAGTTTTATTGATCTCAGACCAATCATAATCAAATTTAGAGGTTAAGGTGTGGGCTCTAGTGCCGTGAGTCCTTAAGTGAAAGAAAGTTCCTAAATCTTCTTTTGTGATTTCCGCATGCTATTTTTTAACAAAAGAGGTTATCCTAGTTTCATCCTTACTGAACCTCATGTTCACTAAGAAATAATGAAAAGTCTCTCTATGGTAAGGGTAGATCAAAGCCAGAATAAAAGAGAACTATGTTGAAGCAAAGAGTGGCATGATAGAAAAATGGATTTCATCTTGGATGAGGAGTCTAGAAGGAGTGATTTTGGCGGCTATATACCTATAGAATGTTTCCTCATTATCTTTAGATAAGAAGTTTTCATCCCCATCCCCGGATGATGATCCCTTAGTAACTCGAGAGTGATTGCTAGAGCTTGCTATTCTTAGGACAGATCTTGATGGTTTAGAGAAGGGTTTGGAAGTGAACAAAAATGACTTCAATGCGCTTCAATATAAATAAAAATGACCAATTGTACAGTACAACATTGGATTCATACGTAAGATTTTGAGATTATACGGGACGAAAAAATTTTCATATGTATGAATGATAACATCCAAAATGAATTTACTTTTCGTAAATACACAATTTATGAAAAATCCTTTCATACAGAGTTTTTGACCATTCTATCGTACGAAAAATAGTTATTTAAGATAATTTTAATGAAGGTTAGGTTCATCTACCATAGAAAATGGCACCTAGATCGTACAGACAAAGACAATTCAAACGTATGATTAGTTAGATAATTGACTCTGGTCGGATAACCATCCACATGTATACAAATGAATATGTATAGTTTGTACGGTATGATGACATCAATGTACAATACAAAGTATGTGAAAAATCCAAATTTTTAATGTTCAACACCAAAAATAAATATGACATGCTACAGATTTTGTACAGTATGAAAAAATTTCATACAATATGAATAAACACTTAGAAAATAAATCATGAAAAATTGAAAAAATTCTTAAAAGACAACATACTTCGATAAGTAATAGATTTCCAAACCAAAAACTCACAAAACAAAAACAAACAAAATAAAAACACTAGCAAACAAAAAATAGAAACAGAAAAATTAAATAAAACACACTTAAAGAACATATCAAGTTTGTATAAAATGTTATCTAAGAAATTAGATCAATCAAACCTAACCCTGTTCTTAAGGTGATAAAAATATCAAAGGCTAATGGTTTTGCAAAAATATCTACAAGTTGATTTTCAGTAGAAACAATATTTAATTCAATTTCTCCTTTGGCTGCATGATCCCTAATGAAATGATACCTTATGTCTATATTTTTGGTCCTATAATGTTGAATAGGATTCATAGAAATGTAAATGACACTAGTGTTATCGCAATAAATTAGAATTATGCTAATTATAAATACTAAATCAATCAACTGTTATTTTAATCAAAGAACTTATGCCACACAACTTCTTAAGGCAATATATTATACTTCGGTAGTAGATAGGGTTACAAAATTCTGTTTCCTACTAGACCAAGAAACTAATAAATTTCTTATGAATTGATATGTTCCAGATGTACTCTTTTAATCAACCATATAACCTACAATGTCTGAATAAAAAAAATTTGATAATTTCAATTGAATTGCTGCAACTAGGATACCAAATTCCTAAGTTTTGAGTTCTCAAAAGATTTCTTAAAATTCTTTTAACTTCAATCAAATGTGATTATTTTAGATCAGATTGAAATCTAGCACACAAATAAATACTAAATATTATATATGATCTATTAGCAGTCAAATAAAGCAATGATCTAATTATATATCTAAATTTCTTTTGAACAATAGATTTTCCCTTTAAGTCCTTATCCAGCTAAACTAAGGAACTTGTTGGTGTAGTTACTAGTTTAGTATTATCCATTTCATACTTCTTGAGGATATCCTTAATATACTTTGACTAACTAACAAAAGTTCCCTCCTAATTTTGTTTAATTCTAAAACCAAGAAAATAACTCAGATCTCTCATGAAACTCATCTTAAATTCACTACTCATTATTTTAGAAAAATTATCACAAAGATTTTTATTTGTAGATCAAAAAATAATATCATCAATATATATCTGAATAATGAGTATATCATCTCCTAATTTCTTCAAAAAGAGAGTGATTTCTACACTTCCTTTTATAAAAGATCTCTCTAATAGGAAAGTATTTAACCTCTCATACCAAATCCTAGGTACATATTTCAATCTATATAATACTTTTTTCAATTTATACACATGATTAGAGAGTTTAGAATTATCAAAATCTGGAGGTTACTCAACATAAATATCCTCTTGTATTACCCCATTCAAAAAGGAACTTTTAACATCCATTTGAAATAATTTAAATCCTCTAAAATAGGCAAAGGTTAAAGAAACTCTAATTGCTTTGAAGTCTTGCTATAGGGGCAAAAGTCTCCTCTCAATCCCTTCAATTTAATTAAACCCCTTAGCCACCAATATAGCTTTATTTCTAACCACAACTCCTGAATCATTCATTTTATTTTTAAACACCCACTTAATTCTAACTACACTTTGATCTTTTGGCCTGTCAATCAATTCCAAACATCATTCCTTACAAATTGATTCAACTATTTTTGCATGGCCAAAATCCAAAATTCATTTGAAAGCGCCTAATTAACATTTTTGAATTCAATTATAGAAATAAAGGCATAATGATTAACCTCTTTTCTCAGTCCATGCCTAGTCATAACACCATCACTAGGTTCACCTAAAATCAATTCCTTAGGGTAATTTATAGAAAATCTCAATTCTCTAGGCAAAGGATTTTTTATCTACATACTTTCTTTTAAATTTTTTTTTTCAATCCCTTGGGAGTTATTTTCAAAATGAGCTATTTTCTAAAAGATACTCTTCCAAATTTGGCTCATCCAAAATCGAGATTCAACAAATACAATATGTGTGGTCTCCTCATCTATCAAAGTTCTTTTGTTAAACACTCTATATGATTTTCCAACACTAGAGTATCCAAGAAAAATTCATTCATCTGATTTTTGATCAAATTATCCTAAAGGAGATTTATTATTATTATGTATAAACACCTTATATCCAGAAACTTGCAAATGTGACAAATTAGGTGTTATACCCTGAAGAAGCTCATAGGATATTTTATTCAATTTTAATCTATATTTATCCTATTCAGAACATAACAAGCTGTACTAACCACATCAGCCCAAAAATATTTATGAAGTGAATATTCTTCCAACATAGCTCTAGCGGCTTCAATTAATGTTTTATTCTTTCTTTTGACTATCCCATTCTGCTAAGGGATTCTAGGTGCAAAAAAATTATGATCAATTCCATTTTATTTAAAAAAATCCTCAAATTTTTCATTTTCAAATTCACCTCTATGATCACTTTGAATTGTTAAATTTCACATCCTAATTTCCTCTGAATCCAAGTCAAAAAGTCTCTAAATTTCTTAAATTATTCACTCTTATGAAGGAAAAATTTAATCCATGTGAAACATGAAAAATCATCAATAATCACAAATCTGTATACTTTCTCTCCTAGACTTATAGTGCTAACCGTTCCAAAAAAATCCATATAAATTGTTTTTAATAGCTTGCTAGTTATAAGATCCTTAGTGGAATGAAATGAGGACTTCACCTATTTTCCTAGTTGACATGCACCAGAAAGGTGATCCGTAGTAAACTCTATTTTTGGTATACCTCTAACAAATTCTTTTTTGGATAATTTTTCTAAGGTTTTTCATGCTAGCGTGACAAAGCCTCCTTTGCCATAACCATGATTCATCAGAATCTGATTTTAAAAAAAAATGCATAAGGATATTTAATACAATTTAAATCTAGCAAATAAATATTATTTACCCTATTTCCATGCAGTACATCAATTCCATTTAGGCTTAATACGTAGTTGGCAGGAAAAAAATTAGCATTATATCTTTTATCACAAAGCTGACTAATACTCAAGAAATTATACTTTAAGCCTTCTACAATACATTTTTAATAAAAAACTTATTTAAGTTGCCAATCATACTTGTATCTGTCACTTTCCTAGTGGTATTATCTCTTAGTGTAACATTGCCTCCATTCCTGACTTCCAACAATATGAATTGGGTAGTTTCTCTAGTCATATACTTTGAGTAACTACTATCCAGGTACTAAATGCTCTCATGAGGTCTTGTATGAGAGCGTATCTATAAAATAATCAAATGTTAGTCTTGAGAACCCAAACAAGTTTGGGTTCTCCTCTTGGTAAAATTAAACTAGATGCATGCAAAATATGACTTATTTTATGCATCTTTTGTCTCCACACTAAATGAGTTTTGCTATGTAAAGTACAAGTGTGTGAGATATGCCTAATCATTCCATAAGTAAAACACTTAACTCTAGAAAAAGGATTTTTTAATCTCTGATAATAAAACTGTCTATTCCTAGGTTTTAAGATTTTTGACTTTAAAAAAGGATTAGTAAAATCTTCAATTGTAGGGGGTGTCCTATTTTCCTTGAGAGCTTTCACTTTTACTTTAAGAAATGAGTTTACATCTTCTATCACAGTATTATAATATTTCAAATAGTGCTCTCTATTTTTCAGATTTATCCTTAAAAATTTTAAATTCTTTTTCCAATTTAGTGTAGGATGATTTCAATAATTTATTTTATTTGTTCAAGTCATCAAATTCATCCAATAAACTCATGTTGTTATTATCAATCTGTGTATGATCTTTCCTAAGGATTTCATGCTCATTCTATAACTCAAAAAAATTCAAATTCAACCTAGCATGCATTTTCTTGAGTTTTCTATATGCTATATAAATTCTTTAAGAAACTTCTAATAATTTATTATATCTTAAGTCACATACCACTTTTTGATCTAACAGATCAACATTATCAATCATTAAGCATAGATTGGTGACTTCTTCTTCTTTCTCTATTTCTGATGAATCCAAAGCTGAGTCTTCTTAAAAAGCTTGCTGAAAATTTTTCTTGCCCTTTCTCACATTCACTTTCTCCACCACCATCTCCTTTCTAGGAGTGGATTTAAGATTAGGGTAATCCAATTTGATATGTCAAGGTTTTCTATATTTATAGCAAATTACATCATTAGAAACCTTAACTTTTTTGTGGAATTTACCTCTATTCCACTATTGGCATCTCCTTTGCTTCATTTTTATAAAACTCCTAAATTGGATGGTCATCAATGTAATATCATCGTCATCCTTAGGTTGTTACTGATCACTCTTCGAGTCATCCACTTTCAAAGCTTTATTTTTCTTCTTGTCTTTTCTCCTGCATCAATCTATCTTTGAGTCACTCCTTCCTCATAAAAAATTAGTGATCCAAGAAGATTGTCAATAGAATACGCATTTAAATCTTTATACTCTGTAATTGTAGTTATTTTAGCATCATAAGTCATAGGCTAACAATAAAGAAGTCACTATTTGAGTGAATATTGTGTACATGTTAGATATGGATTCATTTTATTTCATGCAAAACAATTCATAATATATAACATGATATTTAATCTTAATTATTTCACTTCATTAGTCCCTTCGTATGTAATATAAAGCCTATCCCAAATGTCTATTCCACTCTTACAAGAAGAAACCCGTATGTAATCTTCAAACTTAAGTGTACACAAGAAATTATTTAAATATTTTGCATTTAATTTTGCTAATACACGTTCTTCTACAGTCTAGTAAGCAAAGGGTGTTTCAACTCTAATGCCATCTAAAAGTCTACTTGGCCTAGTATACCCATCTTGAAATAAAATCCACATGAGATAATTAAGCGATTGAAGAAAGGTAAACATATATATTTTCCAAAAAATCAAAAGGGAGGTCTAGTGATCGAATACCCTTCAAGTGTGTTACATTTCCAATAGTAGCCATTATAGTTTTCAAAAAGTAGTCTAAACTTATAGTTTTGAAATAATTCTCTGATACCGCTTCTGAAGTTCATATAGGTTATTAAACCTATGATAGTGTCCCAAGGTTAACTAAGAAGGGGAAGGGTGAATTGGTATTTTAAAAATTATGTTGTTAATTAAGGAAAAATAAATTTTTTATATTTTTTTGAAATAATAATTTTTTAACCACAAATATTAAAATGCTAAAAAAATACAAAAATAAAATGAACATAAGAATTTATAGTGGTTCGGTCTAATAAGACCTATGTCCACTCCCTGAAGACTCCCTCTTCATGTATTGCACTATTACCAAAGTAACTATCCATTTGTGCCCACAACAAGGCGGAGAAGCCTGTATAATTTTAATTTTCCCCTCTTCCACCAATCCCTGGTGCTACAGAGAATCTTCATCTTTTCACACCCTCCAAGTGTCGGCAGAGTACCATCATCCTTTTACACCCTCTAAGTGTCAGCAAAGTACCATCATCCTTTCACATCCACCAAGTGTTGGCAGAGTACCATCAATTAATCACACCCTCCAAGTGTTGGTAGTGTACCAGATCTTCTACAAAGATCTTCTTCGAGCAACTAGAAAGAACAAAGGAATAGTAACCAAAAACAAAAGAAATTATTATATTTGAGTAGCCTTATGATCCCTTCACACTCCACTTGCAAGAACTCTCTCTTAAACACTCTCCAAAAAAACATTCTTTCACTTGTTCTCAAAGAAATCACAAAGAAAAACTCTTTTAAAGTCAGTTTCTATGAACTTTTTATATGAAAGACACAAAAAACTATCCAGAACATTGAAAATTGCCATTTTGAGCGTGTATGATCATACAATATGATCGTACTTCATATGTACGAACAATTCAAAAACTGCTGCGTATGAATCTGTACAAAATATTTTTGTACATAATAATCATCTAGTGCAAACCATGTTCTCATTGTACGAACTATAAGAAAATTTTTCTGATTCATAGGGATGAAAAAGATTCCCCACTTTTTTGTACTCTGGACGTCATCTATATGAACAAGGAATCATATAGTATAATCCATTCAGAAAAAGTTGTCATAAGTTAGGACGAAAAGGGACCCGTCCAATTTATGCTCTGGATGTTGTTTGTACGAATAAGGCATCGTATAGTACGATCCGTTAAGAAAATTTTGGCATTGATCGAGACAAAAAGGGACACATCCAATTTGTAATATGGATGTCATCTATACAAACAAGGCATCGTACAATATGATACATAAAAAAAAAATAGCATTCATTGGGAAGAAAAGGGACCCGTGCAAATCGTACTTTGGACTTCATCTGTACGAAGAAACCTTCGTACAATATGATCAGTACTTAGAAATATTTTCTTTCTACATTTTGTTTAACTACTTATAGGAGGAAATAATGGAACAAATTATTCCGTGTAAAATGAATTCATATAGTATAATTAGTTTTAAAAATTACAAATTATAAACACTCCCCAGTATGTGTGTGCACAGTTACTCAATTACAATCACTCTCTCTCAAACTCAATAAAATGAAAAATGTAGACTCAATTTATAATGAAGCCTAATCTAATTTTAAAAATTACAAATTTTAAACACTCCCCAGTATGTGTGTGCACAGTTACTCAATCCCCTGGATAAGAACTTTACCCACATAGGTTGGTGGTCATTTCTACCCATAGTCAGGGAGGTGCCTAACAAGAAAAGAAGGATGGATTTTCTTTTATGTGACGGCAGATAAGCTTTGACTTACTTTTACTCTAGTTATCTCTCTATGTCATCTTAAAATTTTTCTTTGATTATGAATAGAAAAATTTTTATTTCTTAAGAACCTAGCGAAATATCTAGGCACAAGAACGGAAAGTGATGAAGGCACTTAGAGAAAGAAAGTCCCTTTTTCAAAAATTTCACTATTTGAATTCCACTCTTTCAGTAGGAATTTAGGGAATGGTGGCAGACAGCCACTGATTATTGGTGCGTTAGATGCTAGTGGAATGTCTCAAAGGCGATTCAATGACACATAGTCAAGTTAATTTCATTTTATCTAATGTCAAAATGATGAATCCTACTAGAGGTATGACTTCTAGATTAAACGAAGTTCCTCTGATGGTTAAGGAAAATGTGTCTGATGTTATTAAAGAAATTACTCTGATGGAAGGAAAAGGTAAAGGTTTAACTCAAGATTTTGATTACAAGCTCCACTTTTGCCTAAATCTCCACCAAACTCCATTACAAAGGAAAACAATCATGAAGCTTCATCTTTCAGCATGAAAATTTTTGTTAATAGATTTGAAATTTTCAGTTCAAACCATGATGTGAATTCAAATGTTGAAATTAATAAGATATCTTATGTATCAAAGGTGGTGAAGGTTCATAATTTTATGAATGAAGGTGCATATGATTTGAATATGAATTTAGATGGATTGAATGAGGCAATTCAGTCAAAGGTGGTAAAAGTTATTAAGAATGGTGGTGTGAAACCCTGGTCAAGACATTCTCACATAAAGATTAATTTTAAAGAGGTGGACTCATTTTTGATAGATCTTGGTGTAGTTGTGAAGCTACACACTCCTAGTGAAATTTCCAATGCTAACAAGTTACAATTTACTATCGTAGCTAAGGTATTTGGCAAGGATATCCCTATTCATATTATTGCAACTAAATTAAGACGTCAATGGGCTCAATTTGGTCAGTTTCATCTTACTACTCTTGGAATTTGATGGTTCTTGTGTTCTTTCCAATCTTCAAAAGCCATGGATTCAATTATTACAAGAGACCCATGGTTTGTAAATGGCCATATAATTTGACTTGATAAATGGTCCCTACAAATTTCACCTTCTTCTATGAACGGTCTAACTTCTTCAGTATGTATAAGAATGCTACAATTACCATTACAATGTTGGGATGAAGTCAACAAGACTAGAATTACTTCTATGGTGGGGAAACCATTGATGTTAGATGGTAATATGTTTCAATATGGAAGAAGAGAGTTTGCAAGAGTATGTGTTTGTGTTGAGTTGGATAAACAACTTCCTTTAGGAGTTTGGGTTGAAGGACTGTTGGGAAGGTTTTTCCAAAAGATTGAGTATTAGAAGATTTCTACATTTTGCTATGAATTTGGAAGGATTGGACATGCAAAGACTTATTTTTGTAATAGAACCTCATATTCCAAGGCATCAGTGGAGGGTTCTGGTATACTGGGACAAAGTAAGTCTAAAATTATTAGCCAAAATGACATTGATAGAAGTTCATCATATGGACCTTGGGTTCATATGAATTATAGTAAGAAGAAAAGATTATTTCTAGCTAACCAAATTGGAATGCTGGTCATAAGATATTCATGAGGAAAAATTTGATTAATTCCTCAATTGAGTGCGGTGAAGAATGACAGAGCTGTCTCTATTGACATAACAAACTCTACTAACTATTATTTTTATCATTATGGAGGATGGGAATGCGTGTGCTTAGTCTATTTCAAACTAGGTTGTGTTTTAATGGTATGACTAAGCTTTCGATTTCCCAATTGCCTTTTCGTCTTAAAGTCCTCTTAAGGTAGGATCAAATTGGTTTATCTTATGTTAAGAATTAATTTTTGTGTTTCTCCTCCTTTTTGGTGGCTGTGGGGTTCCCCATTGCTGTTGTGTTTGGTTTGGATTCTTTGGGGTGTTATGTTTTTCTCTTGATTCAAGTTTTATTTTTTCTGCTGCTTGAGTTTCCTGCTATTTTGTTTCTTCTCTTGTTCCTCTTTGGTTTTTTTTTCTACTACTGGTTCCTAGAACCTAGCTCTCTGGTAGTTCCCCATCTGATGGAAAGGGCTAGGCCTTTTTTGATCTATTTTTACTTCTTTTATTTGGTGGGCTATGCTATTGGTGATTGCTTTACTTTGCTAACTGATGGTTCTTGTTGCAACTATCATTGGTGTATGCATTATTTTCAACTCTGCGGTTGGATTGTTCTTTACTATTTGGGTTCCTCTTTGGGTTGGTTTTTATTCTATTGTTGATTCTTGGAACCTAGCTATCAGGCTGGCCCCTATTCAGTTTGGATGTTGGAGGTTTGTCTTTCTTTGCTCTATTTTAACTTCATTTGTCTGGTGAGCTTTCTTAGTGGTGATTGCTTTACTATGGTGACTGATGGTTCTTGCTGCAAGTGTCGTTGGTGCCTGCATTATTTTCGTGTTTAGGATTTGCTTGTTGTTGTCTATATGTGGGAAATGCTGTTGTCTGTTGCTGGGAGCTTGATTGTTGTTGCTGAATTCAGCATTCACCTTCTATATTGTGGTAGCTGGAGTATCTTCTTGGTTGTTTGGTTGGAATTTCTTTGCGTAGGCTCTTAGTTTTTGCCTATAAAACCCTCGGGTTAGTGGTATACTCTTATCCAGTGGTGGTTTTATGAATTCTGCTATCAAAATTTTTATTGTTTTAATCCTTGTAATGACAATTTCTTTATTTTTAGTTATTTTTGCTCCTTATTATGCTATTGTGCTGGTTATCACTTGGTCTTGCAGTACTTTTCTTGTGCAGGTTTCTATGCTGATAGGCTTTTTTATGGGAATTAGATCGTTCAAGCTTTTATTTCTTTCTTCCCTTTTTTTGGGTGCTCCCTCTTGCGCACTGTAGGATGAATCTAGGGTTACTTGTACTTTTGTGTAGTAGGGACCTTATGCTCGTAGGTTTTTTCTATTTCATTTTTGTAGCTCTTTTGAGCAGTAGTGGGCACGAGATCCCTTTAAGGACTCTGTAATTATTTTCCTATATTAACACGTAGGCCCCTCTATGGGTTTCCCCTAAAAAAAAACTTCTTTCAAATGCTTTTATTCATAAATGTATGAAGCTTGGGATCAAAATTTCTCCAAATGCACAAAAATTTCCCATTTACTATATGTAGATGATATTTTATTATTTTGGATGCAAAAATCAAAAGTGTGAAGAAGCTGAAGAAATATATTTTGGACTATTGCAATTGGTCAGGTCAAAAAAAAAAATCCAGAAATCATCCATTTTGTTTGGTAAACAATCAATATAAGAAGAAGTGAGCAGATTTCTAAGTTGCTGTGTTTTAAACTTGTGGAATAGATGGAGTATATAGGAGTCAAAATATCATTAAGAAGGATGGTGAAGTCTTATTTTTAACACTTGATGGAAAATACTTTAAACAAATTGAATGCTTAGGGAATCAAATTTATTTCTCTAGCTGGAAGAATGATTCTGGTTAAATCACTTTTCTTGCTCTTCCATTATTTATATCTACACATACTTTGGTTCATTTGGGTCTCTTGATGGAGTTTGATAAAATGTACATAAATTATATTTGGAATAAACATAACGGTAACCATGGTCTTCATTATATGGCTTGGGATGTTGTATGCAAAGCTAAGAAGAGGGGAGGATGTGGTCTATATTCAGCTCTATCAAAGATGGGTCTTTTAAGGGCAAAAATTTCTTGGAAGCTCATTAACAAGCCTAGAACACTTCTTAATAGAAATTTGATTGCAAAGTATGGACATAATTGGTGGAATTGTGAGGTGAAGAGGACCAACTCTGTTTCGTGGAAAATAATTCTGAATGGGTGGAAACCTCTTAGCAACATTGTGAGGTGGGAAATTTGTATGGGCTCATCTATTAATGTTCTTAAAGATGTATGGATTCTTGATAAAAGAATAGATTAAGTGGCCTAATTTCATTATGGAATTGGAAGATGATACATTGTATCTGGATGCATTTATTATTAATGGAAGGCTGAATATAGATTGGTTGAAGCAGCATTTTGGAGAAGAACTTCATAAAATTATCACTCAGATTTGAATCTATCCAGTTTTAATATATGACCAAATGGAGCTAAAATTTAAATTTTTTAGAAAGATAATATATACTCTTATTTCAGAGACATTATACGTTGATGATAGGGAAGTGAACTATTGGATGTGGATAAGAAAACTAAAGCTGAATTCTCAAGTGGAGCTTTTTTTATGCCGCTTATACAACAATAATATTCCATCTATGGCTTTCCTAATGCATAGAAGATTGTTGGACAATAATTTATGTCCTAGAGGTTGTAATGCCATTGAAAATTCTGATCATATAGCTGGTTTTTTTTTTTCAAAACTACTTCAAATGATAAAATTTTTAAATGTATGGGGGGTTTAAAGTTCTAGTTTTAATATCTTTTTCAGGATTGCATATTGGAATTGGAAACGTTAGCTAGTACTAATACTTTTATAGCTGAGATATATTTTACAGTATTATACTTTTCTTGGAATAGTAGAAACAAAGGGAAGCACGGCGTGTGGAAAATAGTTCTGCTTTTATTGCTTCAAAAGTTATCTATTTTGCTGCTTCTTCTCTTGAAAATAATCTTATCTTGAAAAACTAGGGTGTTAATCAGTCTTCCCAGTTGTTTTACAATTATTGGCACCCTCCTCCTCCTGAGGGGATTAAGATTAACATTGGTGCTTCTTTGTTTAGATTTAATAAAGCATGTGCTGGTGGAGTGACTAGAGATAATAAAGGAAGATTCTTGTTAGAATTTGGTTTTGGTTGCATGTATTGGGATATTGCGCAAATTAAACTGTTAGCTAAATCATTGAAGAAGGTTTTGCAAATGTGGATGTTTGAGGCAGAAGGCATTATTTTAGAGGAGATAATCAAAATTTTATCAAGTATCTTCAAGACTCTTTTAGCAAATCACCCTGGTTGATTGGGAACCAAGATGTAGAGGATGTACTATTCTTAAAGTGCCTAATCTGTTATCACCTTTTAGGAAATGAGAACATTAATTAGCTCCAAATGTGATATATCCCAATGCTATAACTTCCTACCATACGCAAGTAAAAACCCTTCCCTTATGGTCTCTTAGAACTTCTGCAATACTTGCTTTATTAGAATGTAATAAAGATGCATCAACATTCAACTTAATCCAATTTGTAGGAGGGGGGACCAAATTTTAGATAGAAGAAAATGTTAGTAAGTTTCCAAGTTATTACAAATTGGAAGAAATAATGAATAAATTGAATCAGAAAGGACTTGATCGAGCAGCAATAGTTGACGGATTAGGACAATTACTCCCATGTGTAATTCAATTTCTTGCTTTCCAATTTTGATATACCGAAGATAAATATAGTGTAGTTGCTCCAGGTTTTGCCACTGCTAGCTTCTCCAGGTTGTTCAAACAATGAGAAAAATCTTTAAACTTAAGTAGATAGATTCCCCATTTATTCAACGTATCAAAAATTTTAGTGAGCTTTTATAGAAATTTCTAAAGATTTTATTTGGGTTTTAGTGACAATAATATTCCTCTTTATTATGTGTCTTTGTTAAAGGAGGAATGTGATAAGTTGCCTATCTTTGAGTAGTTTGTAATTAGGTGTTTTTTTTTAATGCAAGTTGCATTTCCTTTCAAAAAAAAAAAAAAAAAAAAGAACATGCAAGAAAGAAACATATAAAAAGTAAGCAATTTTTAATGCACAATCAATGAAAAAAATCAATCAGCCAAAATATAGAATATACAATATCCATGTCGTAAATTCTACTTAATTTACAACATAGGGTCTACTGTAGAATAAAGGTGGTCAAGCCCCACCGACAATAACCTGCATTCTACTCCTATAAAATGACACAAGCCTTTTAAAATGACGAATTTTTATCTTCAAATTTTCTTTTTTAGCTTAGTTCTTTTCTTCAGGATCCTTGTTGGTCATGCTCTTTTCTTTCGACTTCTTACATGTTCTTCTAATAAGATATCAAAATGAAAATAACTCTCTAATAAAGGATGTTTTTTTCTATTTAAATTCCTAATCTTTAAGACAAAATGTCTCATTTTTTATACTTTCACAACTCGTTTTTATGAAATACATTTTCAAATGATACTCTATTCTTCCTACAAGTTTGTAAAGTCGTTTATATAATAATATCAAAAACTCAACACATTATATAACTATTTGCTCATTTTTGAACAACCTATAAGCTTGGCCATTCTTTTAATAATTAAGGGTGGCTACCAAGTAGAAACACATGTAGAAAATTTGCTTAACTTTTAAACATTATTAATTTTATCCCCCTTTAAATGATAGTCCTACAAAAATAATTTATCAGTAATAAACATCCAGATCACTCATAACATAGGAAATCTAGAGGTCCATCACATATTACATTATAAGCTTTACTACCATCACGATAATCTATAACAATCAGCACACATTCACACATCAATCATTTTCTTATCACAAAAAAAATATCTGAAAGAACAACAGTCTAGCATAAAATTAGAGTTGATTTCTCTAATAAGTAATATAAAGTGTATGTAATAGGTTGTGTGATTTGAATATGTTCTAGGTTAATTAATATTTAAAGTTGATTATCACTTGAATCTCGTTTGTTAAAAGCTAAAGTGATTTTAAATTGATTTCAAGTTTTAATATTTTTATATTTTAAAATTTATTTTAAAGTGTATTTTAAATGGTAATGTTTATTGAGAATTGATTATCTAAAATTCTTACTTTAATTTTTCATTTTTAACTAAAAAGCTTTATAAATACAATACACTTATATCCTCCAAATTATATCCAACATAAGGTATTAAAGCCTCAATGTCTGAGTGCCTTATTATCAATTTCTTAATGATTATTTAAAATGAATAGTAATTATCTTTGTTAAACTAGGGATGTGAGATTTACATCTCCACCCGTAGAGCTAGTTAGTGGCCTTAGTTACCAATCAATAGACTTCTAATCTACCTTTTACTTTTGTTCACCGTTGTTCATTGAATTTAATTTAGTGAGTTAATCATTTGTAAATTTTTTGATAATTTATTAAATTTATTTATTTATTTAAATAATTAAATTTGATTCAACTTTAACTATTTTTATTAATCAAGATTTTTAATTTTTCTTATTTGTCATAAATACTAGATTCAATTCTATGTTCTATGCCAATGAGTTTGTATAATTTTGATTTTAAATTAGTTAAATTAATTTGATTTTTACAAGTTCAATTAATTAATTCAAGTAATTTAGGGGATTTATTTTGTCTAAATTAACACCAAACTTTGTTGAAATCATCCCAAAGTGTCAATAATGACTCCTAAGAATGATTGTGAATGTTTGGAACCATGGAGGAATTTTAATTAATTTTCAATATTTTATTTAATAAATTAATGATTCTTATTTATTTTTATTTTTTTTACTTTTAAATAATTTCATGGGATTTTATTTTTGTCAGTTTGGCATTTAACTCTGATCATTTGGAAATTTTGGTTGTTTTTTTAGCATTTATTTATATTCATTATGTTTTAAGAAAATCTTAGGTCAATTGTGTGGGATAAACTTGGGTTCACTGATTAATAGATCAAATGAACTCTAATTTTAGTAAAATTTGAAATATAGGTTCACCTAAACATTTAATTCAAACCCACCAAGATTAAAGCCATCAAAGTCCCCCAAAACTTCATAATTGATCCCCAAAGTAAATGCAACTATACATTTAGAGACTTAATTCAATCAATCTAACCATTGGATTGGGTAAAATCACTGGCAATCTAACCCATGTGCAAATATAAAAAAAAAAACCACCGAAATTTGGTGTACAAACACTATGTGGATTAAAAGCAATAAATTTCAAAAGATTTTGGTAAAATTAAGAGTCAGTACTTTGGAAATTTAATTGTTAAAGTTCTATTGATCATCAAGGCCCAAAAATAATAACAGTATTTAGAATATATGCCCTACTTTACCATGTATAAATTTGATCTTGATTAAACCAATTATTAGGGA
Organism: Dendrobium nobile; assembly: GCA_022539455.1. Lineage (NCBI taxonomy): Eukaryota > Viridiplantae > Streptophyta > Magnoliopsida > Asparagales > Orchidaceae > Dendrobium > Dendrobium nobile. The sequence goes on from CM039734.1 coordinate 18,661,888, forward strand.
GTAGTTAGGGAATAATAGTTGAGCTTTAAACCTTAATTACTCTCTACACAATGGTCCAAATTCTCTTAAAATATTTTAAAATAAAATTAAGCCCAAGCTAGTTCCATAGAGCCTAAGAACTCAGAAAATTGGATGAGAAATAAAATTTTGGTGAATTTTTAAAATTTTAAGAATTTTTTAAACTTAAAAATATATTTAAATAATATTAGATATGGTGGAACCAATCCTTCACAATGATTAGTGGTGGCGAGGAGGTGATGGTCACATGCTCCTTGAGGAGAAGAAGTTGTTTCATTTTATACGGTTTTACTTGATTGCGTTAGAAGCACTCATGACCATTGATCTTGTATGATTTAGGATCATCAATCATGATTCAGCAGAACAACTCTAATACTTCTAACTCAAAATAACATGGATTAGATGATACTTTCAACTTGATCAAGTTCATTCACATAAAATGGATGGTCTGAATCAAATAGATTCATGTAAGAAGGATTTATAAGCATTTGGAAAGCTCTATATCTCTTTGCATACTCCACCAAATGCCAAAAACTTAAGGGGGATATTTAATGCACTCAAAAGAAGGACGGGGAAGTGTTTGGAAGCTTTGAAAAATGCTTCATTAAAGCTTTTATTATTATTTTTTTCTATACTTCATTAAAAGCTAACTAACCATGAAGTTCTATACTAGGGTTTAAGAAATACCTCAATCAAATTAATGAAACTTCTTGAATTTGGGTCCCATGTACTTTTGGAGACACCCCCTTTATCGTACTTGAAGAACTCAAGGTTGGAGAAACTCTAGATCGAAAGTTCTTTAGCTTGGAATGTTTTCTTCTCGATTACTCTTAAAATACCTCACTCAAAGCTCTTTCAAGATGGAGAAGGATAGGGAAGACTATGGGCAATTATGTGTGGCTAATGCAATACAAAAAACTAATCCCTCCATTATAGAAAAGAGGGCGTTTTATAGAAGAGAGAAAATAACTCCAAATTTTAAATTATTGCAACTTCAGTAACGGCTAGACACCCTTTTACTTAGGCACTATCAAATATGATGTAAAGGAAGATTCTTGAGAGTTTGATTCCTCAAGGAAGTTAGGAATTAACTTTTGAGGCACATAAGGGCTTCAGAAGACTCTTAGCACCTCAACCATCCACAAGTCCAAAGCTGGTTATGGCATGAGAAATGAATGTTCTATAACAAAATGCAATAGTTTACAGATTTTAATTTTGTTTGGGTTATAAATGGGCTTAAGAATTTGAATATTTAACAGTTTAGGTTAGCCCAATTGGTTGACTCAATTCAATCAATAGGTAGGGCTGATTGTGTTTGGTGCAAGGGGTCAAAAGACACCTAATACAAGCATTCATGCAATTTAATTTGAGATGGTTTGCATTTTGGCTCAAGAAAACCCCTTTGGGTTCACTTGGTTCAAGCCACGTTGCCAATCCAAGTGTGCCTATGGGCTGAAACTTTCTTAGATGACTCTTGGGGATCCAATAGACAATAGCCATGGGTTAATTTAGTTTGGCAAGGTATATAATATTGGATTTGAATTTAAAATTGTTTTAAGTTTGGTTTGGTCAACCATAGTTCACTTGATCAACTAGGGTTGACCAAAGGTTCGGGTTAGGTCTAACTAATTATAAATGATATTTTGGACTTATTCGATGTGGACCCATGCTATTAAGATTTCTAGGTTTGAAATTTATATTTGAATGCTTAAGGGACTCTTTGGTTAACCATGATTGGCTTAGTCTACTAGGGCTGACCATAGGTTGGGATTGGATCCAACCCATTCTAAATGTCAATTTAAACTTTTTGTGCTAGGTTTCATAGTTCGTCTTCTATGAAATGCAAGTTTAACGGCTTAAAGTATAATAATATGAATTTTTTTGAAATAATTTTTTTAAATGATAAATCTGATATTTGGGGTTATGCCTTGCTGAAGAGGAGAGAAGGAAAAGAGATAAGGTTGTTCAGGGATTTTTAATCTCCCAATTTTGTTCAAAGATTTCTTCAATTTGTTGTAAGTAACTCAAATCTTACTTTTGTTTTTTAATGATTTTGATAATTATAAAAATTTTCTTATATTGAACAGAATTGATTATTCCTACTGCATTTTGATTATGGTATTTGCATATGCAAGAAAGGTTGGCTGTTAACACAATAAAATGAGTTAGCTATTAAAATATAATACCCTATACAAGAGGGTGGGCCGACGGGCTTTTCTTTAAAGATGACTTGTTGTGTTATACCAATTGTAGTATGTAACAAATGACCAATTATCCCAACGAGCAGAGAGCTTTTTTCATTTTATTTATTTAATGATGTCACCTGTTATAATAATTGATTAATTAATACTATAATTGATTAATTAAATAGAATAATAATTGATATGACTAATGACCAATAGAGAATTAGTTGGGGTAAAAGATGTTGAAAGCATTATATTAAAGCTGGATGTCGTGCCTTGCTAAATCATATATTGATTCATACAGATATTGACAACATTGATAATATTGACAAATACATTAATATCATTGAATGTATTGGATGCTTTAATAATACATAAATAGTTTATGCATATGATCAGATAAGATAGATTATTTTAGTGATTTATGAATGATTTCAATATCATTATTTTATTTATTTATTGAATTTTATATTAATTATTAAAATTTAGATTCATTATAATAATTCTCTGCTTTAATTATTGGTCATATTGAGTTTTATTTATAATATTTTATCTTTAACTATATTGATTCCTATTGATTATAATAGGCTGAGTATATCATATTGATTTTTATTCCTTAAATTGAAAGTTTTAGGAAGTTTTGGATTATTGTTTGGCTTTCAAGCTCTTTATGTGGAATTTTAGTTATTTTAGGTCAGAGAAGGGATTAGGACAAGTGGAAGTGAGATATTTAGATATCCTCAGGTTTTCTTTAAACATTGTTATGTATTTTCCTTTATTCTTTTGTAGTGAGGAGTTTGTGATAGATTAGAGATTGTAGTGATCTTCTGGCTAGTATAAATAATATTATGGGTTAAAAAATAGTAAAAAATTTTGATACGAATAATTTTAGTTACTTTCACTAGTTATTATTTATATTGATAATTTGTAGAAGCTCTAGTATATTCTTAAAATAATAAATAGATAATTCTTCTACAAATTGGTATCAAATTAGTTGTTGGAATAATGTATTAAATTATTACCAAAGCTATGTGAAATTGATTTTGATTCATGTAGATTAGGTATATTAAGGTGCACTAATTTGCTTGTATAATTGATTGCATAAGGTTCTCGATGCAATTCCTAATCAAAGAAATGAAAAGAGATTTGAAGTAAAAAATTTATAAAATAGCATACAAAAAACTTCTAATTGATATTGTTATAGGCTTTAGCAATGTCTAATTTAAAAATAGTGTTCCCACCTCTAACTTTGAAATGAATATCTTCAACAAGTTCTTGCGCCAATAAACTATTATCAATCTTAAATCTACCTTTAACAAAACCTTTTAAATTATTTGAAATAATTTTATCAAGCATAAGAGAAAGGCTATCCAAACAAATTATTGAGATAAGTATACTAAAAAAATGAACAAAGACTAATAGGGCAAAAATCATCCCACATAATGGCAGAAGCTATCTTGGGGATAAGAACAATAGAAGTACCAGAAAAGAACATTGGAAAGGGGGAACCATTAAAAAAATCTAACACAACATCATATGTCATAACAAAAAATATGCCACAGTTTTTTGAAAAATTTTTATAGTAAAGCCATCAGGTCTAGCAATAGAATCAACATTCATAGAAGTAATAATCTTTTTAAGATCATACAAAGAGGGAACCTTTGTAAGAATGTTTTTGTTATCATCATTGATGCAACAAGAAATATGATCGGGATGCTCCACCATCAGGTTTAAAGTTTTTTTAAATAAATAAGTAAAATTATCCACAGTAGACTTGGCAATATTCTTCTCTCCTGCAATATGGTTACCTTCATAATCAATTCTTTTATTGCTAAAACTTTTAGCTTTATTATTCTTAATCAGAGAATGAAAATACTTAGTTTTCTTATCACCTTCAAGAATGTTTTAGAAGCAGATTTTTCTCTCCAAAAAATCTCTTCCTGATCTTAGAGCAGAAAAAGAGAATTTTTAGCTTCTTGCAAAGCCTTAGAATTCTCCAAAGAGGGATTAGTTTGACAAATAATTTCAAGAGAATTAGCATTCTCCTCAACAACCAGAATATTAGCAAAGATGTTTTTAAAAAATAGTCTTATTTCACCAATTGATTCTAAACTTAAGTCTTTTAAGCTAAAGCCAAAGTCTAACCATTCCTTTAATAGCATTATCAAGGTGAAGTGGAGCTTCCCAATTTTCCTTAACTAAATCTAAAAAAGTATCATTAAGAATCCACTTGTTTTGGAACCTAAAAGATTCTATATAATTATTATTCTTAGACTTAATACTAACTAGGAGGGGAGAGTGATAAGAAAAAGTTTTACTGAGATGTTCAATAAAAGTATTATTACAAGCATTAATCCATAAGTCATTAAAAAGCACCCTATTAGGCCTTTTCCACATGTTACCACAATTCCAAGTGCAAGAATTATCAGAAAAAACCTATATCAACCAGCTTACAATCCATAATCATATTATTAAAATCATCCATAGATTGGTAATTCATAGGGTTGCTGCCAAGCCTCTCACTAGAGTTACGAATGAAATTAAACTCACCACCAACAAGCCAAGGAGTATCTATAAGGCCACAAAAATCAAAAAGTTTCTTCCAAAGATTTTTCTAATTAAACAAGATGAAGAAGCATAAATAAAAGATACATAGAAAGCAAAATTCATGCATTCAATTTTATAATGCAAAAGTTGAGTAAAATTTCCAACAACATCAATAATAATTGGATCTTTCCAAAGAATCTATATTTTATTAGAGTATCCCAACTATGTTTGAAACCAAGCAAAGTAGTCGTCTCAACTTGAAAACCAAAATAAGAGGTTCAGTAGTAATAATGATACAAATATTATGAATACAGCATAAATTTCAAACCCTAATTCAAGAGAAGGGGCACCAAATGCCCCTAACATTCCAAATAATGGATTTAAACATTAGAAACCATTTTATTCAAAGTTTGAGACTGGGTACTTCTAGGTGATTGAGCACACTGGCTTTTCAATTTCTTGTTCCTTTTAGAAACTAAAGTAAAGTCTTTATATGAGATAAGTGTTTATCATTGTCTAATTCATCATTAATGTTCACCAATTCATCAGCATTATGAAGATAAGTGGAGTTATCAATACCAGCCAAACCTTTACCATTATTTAAAGGCACACTCTCATGAACCGTGGTAACTCCTTCCATAGGATTGGAAGTAGAAATAAATTCTCCTTCTTCTATATTTTTATGTATATCATTATCTTGCACATTAATTAAAGAAGGATTAAGTCGAAAGTTAGTGCACTCAATATTTTCAACATTTGAAACTAATTCCGAGAGATTTTTGTTAAGAACAGAATGTGTAACTAAAATTAAAATTTGCTCATCCACAAATTCCCCCTCTTTAAAATCTCTATTTTTATTTGTAGAAGTGTTTTGAGAGGCTTCTAGATTAACTCCCTGCATATTAGAAACATTATAAGGCTTAATCCTTCCACCATCATTAATATTTTCACCCTCATTAGTGACCTTTTGAACATTCTCCAAATTTTGAGGTTCCACAAAAGCCTCATCATTATTTAGTGGTAATGTTTCCAAGCCATTCATTACCATTTTCCCTCCCTCGAAAACTTTTAAGTTCTCCATATGCTTTTTTAAATGCAAATTTAAACTAAACCAATCCGTCACACAATGGCCGTACATTTTACAATAAGAACAAAAATAGGAAAATTTTCAAGTTCAACTTTATGAAAATAACCATTCAGCTCAGATCCAATCCAAATTTCCTTAGGATGTTTCTTACAAACATTCAATTCAACCATAACCCTAGCCACCAAGGGCCAGTAGATGTTAGAAGTAGCTTGATCTGTTTGAAGTGGTCGAGCAAAAATTGAAGCAAGGGTAAAAAGAACTTGAGAATTTAAAAAAAGAAGTAATCTTAGATTTGGAAATGAAATTCATATAGGAACAATCAGAGAATCATCACAAACATCAAAATCAGGAGTCCAATTTAGGAGTCACATTTGACATCCAACGATATAATAAGATCTCCAAGAAAAAATTTGGCTATCCTCAAGATCATTCGTTAGTTAAATAGTAATGTTTTATTGTTCCATAAAACCCATCGAGAATGAACCAAAAAGTTTTAGATTCACCAAAAACTTGCGAATAACATCCATATTTGACCTACGAAGCACAAATTTACCCCCCAAAGAAAAAGGAATAGGAGAAGCAAGTTGTGAGACAACTTTGTCATCAAACATCAACCTTATAAGTCAAATGAACAAAATCAAGTATTAAAGATGAAGAGGAACCAGAAAGAACATCTTTAAAAGATCAATATTTAGTATCATTATTCAAAATCCATGGGTTGGAAGATGATGGCGAGGCCATTGCCCACACCTTGCCAAAAAAAAAAAACACTTCCATAGATAAAAAGAAAAACTATGAGAACCAAATAGAAAAAGAGAAGAAATTTAACCAAACAAAATAGTGTGAGATCCACCCCAATGTGATATGGAGGAGAACTTAGATAAGAACCCTAAAATTGCCTCACAATCTCCCAAAATGCCAAAGCTAAAAAGTATCTCAAATTCTAAAATTTTATTTTTCCTTGAAAGGTTTTGCAGCCTTAATAATGCTTTGGGTTTAAGGGGTTAAAGTGCTTATATTGCTCCAAAATTTGTTTGGTAGACCCTAAGGACATGCCTAATCAATATTAAACTAACAAAAAATGATTCCTAGGTCATTTGATAGATTTTTGAGTTCTTTAAAAATTCTCAAAAATTTGGTATGGACTAAGGGGTTTTAGAGTGGATTTGGATTTTGGTTTTGAGTTTATACTTTTGATACTAACCTCACACAAAAAGGAGGTGAAAATATGGACCACCAATAGGTGTGATGAGCTTGAAAGAGTGAATCACACATGTTGGCATTAACTAATACGATCAAATAAGTCCAAAGGATTTTTTTTATTATTTAAAGATTTATGAATATCAAGAAATCTTTTTTCTTTAAATGACTACAAGAGCTCACTACTTTTCCATTGGGGATTTCATGACTAATGTACATGTCTTTTTTTAGTTGGAAAAGTTCAGTAGTAAGAAATTTGAAAAACTACTAAAAAAGGGACTAATAAGGCTTTATCCTATTATAGTGATCAAAATCTCATGGAAAGAAAGTATGGTGAATCACACCAAACCTTTTATATTAAGATTACCTATAGGTCCAAGGAAAGGAAGTACAGGTCTCACACCTAACCAAATGACACTAAAGATGACTAAGTTATAAAGGGCCCCAACATGCTTAAATCCAACACTAGCTAGTCTAGATTTTAGAAAATTGGAAGCTTAAGGACTCATACCTATTCATAAAAGATCCAAATTACCTAAATTTATTTTCCTCTGGTTTTATAAAAGGAAGCACATGATCTCATATGTAGCCTCCAGACACAAAAAATAACTTGCTACGAAAGTGACTAATAGACTTAATTCCAACATTAACTAGTCTAGATTTTAGGAAATAGGAAGTTTAGAGACTCACTCCTATTCCTATGAAATCTATAGGGAATTAGATTTTGATGATAGGACGGTGTCCTAGGTTCTTACTCTAATAAAAGTAGACCTAATTATATGAAAAGGAAGCATGGGGACTCATACCCAACCTTAAAAGACTAGATGGTTACTAACTATGATAGGGACTTGGTGAGTGTAAAAAATATTTTATTTTATATGTTAATTTTCTAAGGAAAAAAAGTTTATTTTAGATGTGTTTGTGTTGAAAATGCAAGAAATATAAAAAAAAACTTTTAAATATAATACAACACCGCTATGTTGGACAGTATCCTGCTACAGCTATATCAATTATTGACACTGCTGTAGTGCCCAATATGGACATGGTGGCCCCAATAAATATTTAACAACAACATAACATCAGAGGAGTCATCGCTGCAAAGCCTAGTCTCTATTTACACAATGTTTCCTAGCTAAGGGGAGTGCCATGTGGACACCGCATTGCTCAACCATCAAAAACATCATAGTTTTATAGTTATAACCATTTAGGAGATGATTTTCCATTGAAGCAATATGTCTATTCATTAAATAGTGAGTCCATAATAGCAAGCACCACAATGGAGGAAATCCTTCATAGTTGCAGTGTTAATTAATTTTTTGGGTGCCACGGTGTAAGTATCTTGAACGCCACGATGCTAGAATAAATTTTTTATGTTATTTTTTATAAATAATACATTCGTAATGCTAGTAAGAAGTTCATTCACTTAGTTAATTTTAGTCTTGACAATGCTTCTTTACAATTTTCTTAGGAATGACAACCAAGGGAATTCAGGGAGCAATAAATCCACTACAAAAGAGTGTTTGGTCATTATTTTTATAAGCAATTCTATAAGTTCAAGGAGGAGTGAAGAGGAGATCATTGTACACATATGATGCTATCTTCACTTCTATGCTTTCTTTCTTTTATGCAATTAATAAAAGTGAGTTTACTTCACTTGTTCTCCTTGTCTGACTAAATTCTCTTATTTTGGATTGATTGTGTAAATGAAATGTACATTACTAATGAATTATCTTCATCAATAATTTAATGATATTTTCAAAAAGTGGGATTCATTTAATGCACATAGAGATCATATATGTAGTTAATATTGTGTTTAATATGGATACTATGAATAGGAAAGTGGGCATAACTAGGTATATTGGAATGGTATAATGAGTGTAAAGAGTAATATATAGGCATATTGCTTGACATATATTAAATTTATAGAGATGAATTGCAATGAGGGGGTTTTAATAGTACATGCTTTACTAACGCTTGTAAGATTTTCATAAGGTAAAAGACTATAGAAGTTTAGAGTGGTATTGAGTTTGCAAGGGTTTTATCTATACTTTATCTCTTCAAGCTTGACTGAACAGTCAAAGATTCATATTCTTTAAATAGCATAAATATAAAAGAGAATCATTATGAAATATATTATATTTACATTCCATCAATCTAAAACATTTTATCCAAATAGTATTTCATTTAAATTTTTTATTAATTTAAAACTAAGTTATTGGATCTCCACCAGAACTTATTTTTATTGAGTAGGATAATTATTCTAATTATAGTGGACAAAACTAATATTTATAGGTAAACACTCATGGGATCAATAATCTACTCTATCAATATATTTTCTGATTTAGCACATATACTTGCATATATTAAGTGGAGTTTTTAAAATTTATATATCAAAGAAAACCTAAGAATTATTTAGGGATTGATAAAAGTCCTAAATTATTTCACAATTCTTTAGGTTACTCCACCGCCCCCATCAAGTTTTTGGCATAGTTACCGGGAAATATTTTATTTTACTTGTGCTTTTAATATATCGTTGAATCAATTATATAATTAGACATATTCATATCTTATTGTTATTATTGCAAATTGGTTTTTCATTTTGTTTGTTTTTTGTTTGCATTAAATTACATTTTGCATTGAGTGTCAAGTCATTAGTTTTTTTTTTTTTTTTTTTTTTTACATTTTTTTCATTTCAGTGCCACAACTCTAACTTTCATTATACCTCAAAAAAACCATTTATGTCCATTTCTAATAGAGGTTTGGCTCATTTTTGTAAGAAATCATTTGAGTCCATTATAAATATAGTGCATGAATTTTTTGCAAACTAAAAAGTGGCTTCAAATTTTAAATGTTCTATGTGAGAGGGAGATGGTTACCTTTTGAATATTCCACCATTAATGGAATCCTCAAGCTAAAAAAGAGAATTTGATGAAAATTTTCCTTTTAGCCATGCACATTTTATTCCCATGAAATTCGAGACCTACTTTGTGGACCAAATACTGGAGTTATGTGGAAGACTAGAGAAGAGAAAACCATTAATTTCCAAGCATCCTATATGACTCAAACCTTCAAGACCTATCACTATTTCATCTATACCCTCATTATCCCTAGTAAGAACATTAGTGAGGTAACCAAGTAAAGATCCCTTCTAAATATTTCCATTAAAAATGGCTACATTATTATTATTAGAAAGTTAATCCTATCTTCCCTTACATACATGATGTGGGGATCTATTTATGTGGGTCTAGTCCACCCTTATTTAGTATACGCCCTTTATGTAGCAGCAGGAGTGAGGGGTGATCAAAATGAAGAACAATTATTCACCATAACTTCTCTCACTAAGGGAAAAAAAACTAAATTTTAAGCAATTAGATAGAGAAGAAGAGGATCCTAATAAGCCCAGGTCTTTTGTTGGGGTAGGGAGGAGTAGTAGTAGGAGTTCTAGGATTCATACACCTTTAAGTGATCAGATGATAGACTTTAGTGGAAAATGGAGAAGGTGACTCAATTTTGTGAAGATTCATGAAATTGGCAATTTGAGGTGAAAATGTTGATGGCTTATAATACAGACCAATAAGAGAAATACTACCATTACACATCTAATTTTATTGAGGCTCTTAATGGAATGTTCAAAAATAGCCCATTTGTTGAAAGGCCAAAGCAGTATGAGTTTCCTTTTTCACTTGAGTACTAAGTTATTGTTTGGTAGCCTAGAGAGAGAGATGAAGATGAGGAAGACCTCAATTCTAACGGGTAGGCTTAATATATATATATATATATATATATATATATATATATATATATATATATATATATATATAAAGAGAGAGAGAGAGAGATAAAGAGAGAGAGAGAGAGAGAGAGAGAAAGAGTGAGTGAGATAGAGAGAGAGAAATTGATGTTTTTAGTTTTTCTATTTTATTTTGGTGTTATTTCATTTTGCATTTTAATTTATAGTCTGGCTGAAGACTTTAAACTTAGCACTTCTAAGAGGCAACCCATGAATGTGTTATGCTAGTACTCATTATGTTATGAATGTTATGTCCTATTTGTGTTTGATAAATGTGTTATGTGCCTTTTATCATTTTTATAAAGGCATATGTTTGTTGTGTTTGTTTATATGTTTATTTACATATTAGCAAATTCCTTTCATATCTAAATTATTATTATCTTCCAACTACTTTTATATTTTGATTATTTAATTAACACTTATAAAAATGATAATAAAAAATGATGTAAAACTAGGATAATAATAAACCCCTATATTTTAGTTTGAATGAAATTTCTTTATACTTTATAGGTTGGAAAAAAATAATACTTAGTTCAATAATTTAAGTTATTGTCCTAATTTGAATTTATAAGCTATACTTTTATAAAATTAACTTTTAAAATATAAAGATTAATAATTAGTATTAAAAATTAGATATGAGTATATTAAAATAAAAAATCATAGTTAACTGAAAATGGAATTAGTAATCTCATCAAATCCTTATATTAAAATCATTAAGATTGTTTGAAGGACTAAAGTAGAAGTTTATATTCAAAATCATTAATTATGTACTCCATAGAAGAAAAAGAAAAAGAACTATAAAATAGTTATGAAGAGAAAAGAAATGAAAGAAAAGAATTAAAAGAATAAGATCATTACATTCAAAAATTTGTATAAGTAAATGCTTAAGATAGAGAATGGGCGCTATGTAGATAGAGACTAGAATGCCACAGTGCTCAACTATCTGTAATTCCATTGCGCTATAGTTGTAACCTTTCAGGACATAATTTGACAGTGAAGTCATGCACCTCTTCACTAAATGTCAAGTCAATGTCAGTAACCGCCGTAGCAAAAGCAATTGTTTGACATTGTGATGTTTGTTAATTTTATGGGAGACACAGTGCAAGTGTCTCGAGCTCCTCTATGCTTGAATTTATTTTTTGAGTTTTTTATAAATAGTCCATTTATAATGTTAGTAAGAGATTTCAGCCTCTTAGTTAATTTTCATCTTCACAATGCTCTGTAATTTCCTTAGGAGTGACAACTAAGGGAATTTAGGGAACACTACTTCCACTTAATAAGAGTATTTGGTTAATATTTGTGGAAGTAATTATGTAAGTTCAAGGAGTGTAGAGGAGATCATTGAACCGATCTAATGATATCTTTTCTTTTCTACAATATATGAAAATGAGTTTTCTTCACTTATTCTTCATGTATGGCTAAATTTACTAGTACTGGTTTGATGTTGTAAATGGAATATGGAGTAATAATGAATTCTATTCATAATTAATTCAATGATATTTTTTATATGCTAGGTCTTCATTTAATGCACATAATGATCATATGTGTAATTAATATTAGGCGTAATGTGGGGCCTATGGAATGGAAAGCAAGCACAACAAAGTATTTTGTTTTATTGATATGATGTAAGCATATGCATAGTGCATAACATATAATAAATTTATAGAGATGAATTATAATAAGGGGGTTTTAACAATACATGGTTTACTTACTCTTCTAAAATTTTCATAGGATGACAGACTATGAAAGTTTAGAGTAGTATTAAGATTGGAAGGGTTTAATATGTCCTTTATCTCTTCAAGCTTGTCTTAGTGGTCAGTGATGTATATATTCTAAATAACATCAATAAAAAGAGAATCATTTGGAATCATATTATATTTACATTCCATTAATCCAAAACATTTTCTCCAAATAGTATTTCATTTAAAATTTTTATTGATTTTAAACTAAGTGATTAAATCTCTACCAAAACTTATTTTATTGTGTAGGATAATAATTATGATTATAGTAAACAATACTAGTATTTGCAAGTAAACAATCTTTCTTGTGGGATCGATACTCTACTCTATCTCTATATTACTGATTCAACATGTATTCTTACATATATTAAGTGGGGTTTCTATAATTTTTATATCAAAGAAAACCTAAACATTATTTAGGAATTTATAGAGCTTTAAATCATTTTCATAATTCTATAAGTTACTCACCCAACCCCATCAGGTTTAAAAGGCTTAAATCAAACATTAGCCAATTTAGGTCCTAGGAGATAGTCAGTACAAAGACTCACACCTAACCTTAAGATGCTAAAAGGTGACTAACCTATAAAGGGGCCAAGCAGCATTAATTCCAACACTAGCTAGTCAAGGTTCTAGGAGTTAGGAAGGTCGAAGACTAACACCTATCCCTAAAAGATTAGAGGAAATTTCATTTTGTTTACCCATAGGTCCAAAGAAGGAAGCATGAGGTCTCACGATTAACCTTCAGACACTAAATATGATAAGCAATAAAGGGGCCTGTAGGCTTAAATCCATTACTAGTTAGCTAAGATCCTAGAAAATAGGAAGCATGGGGACTCACACATATTCTTAAAAAAAATTAAAATTTCTTTCAAGTTTTTAATGACTATCATAAATAAAAAATATAGGGAATCACATTTATCTAGAGAAAATTTTTAAAGTTTTTTAAAATATATCTAATCATAATTTGATTTTAGTTTATTTTTTGACTGATTTTGATTAAGATTTTGAATTTGATTAGTGAGATTTTGATTTTGAAAATTTAAACTTGGAGAAATGATTTGACGATTTTTGAACTTGAAGACTTCTCTTTGATTTTGAATTTGATTTTTATAAAGAATGATATTTAATCAGATATTTCCCATTAACAGGAAACATATTATGGTCCCCTCTATAATCAACTAACTAATAGGAAACTCCTTCTTAGACTTTGTCTATAATGAACGGACCCTCCCATGTTTGTTCAAACATTTCACTGATCTTTTGATGGCCTAGTGTAGCTCTCTAAAGAAGCAAGTTCACGTCTCATATTAGAAAGTTCTTCAGTTGAACGACCTTATTATGAATCTAAATTATTCATGATTTATATAATTCAATATTCTGTTAAGCTTTTAAGAGACATCTTTTATGTTCTTCAAATTCCTCCAATTAGAGTCATGCATTCTGTTTAGCTGTAACTTGATTATGCATGGAAATTCTCAATGAGGCAAGGTGTGCCTGTAAAGGGAGAACGACCTCAAAACCATATACTAAAGCAAACATAGTAGATTGGGTTAGTGTCTTATAAGTGGTCTAATAGGCCAACAAAGCTTTCACTAATCTCACATACGACTAGCATTTTTTATCAACTGGGGTTTTCTTTATGATCTCCACCAAAGTTTTATTGAATACCTCGACCAACCCATTAGCTTGTGGTTAATAAATTATTAAGTACCTCCAATTATTACAATATTATATGGCAAACTTGATGATTTTGGTTTACTTGAATGTAGACCAATTATGAGATATAATTTTGCGGGCCATGCCAAATCAATATATGATATGGTCACAGAAAAATATTATAATATGGTATGATCTTACTTATCATAGGGGAATTTTTCCCCCCCATTTAGAGAAGTAATCAGTTATAACTAAAATGAAGTAATGATCTTTTGATCAAGAAGGATCAATAAGCTTGGTAATATCCATGACTAATTTTTTTAATGGAAATGATGCTATCATACGATGCATCACATTAAGCAAGCATCTAAAATCACACCATAAACATGGCACTGCTGTTAATGTCTTACAACTTTCATGTAATTGACAATCATCAAAGGCCAAAAATACTAAGTCATTAGATTTTAAATTTTATTTTGGGGCAAGATTGGCGAGCACCACACAATCCGACATGTACCTCATTTATGATATTTAGGGCCTTATGTTTGTTTAAACAATGGAGCAACATCTAATCAAATAATTGGTGATATAAAGTTTTGTTGACAAGTAAGTGCATAGGATAAAACACATTTCTTAATTTGATTGAAAAGTTAATTATTGTGAGGAAATTTACCTTTTTGAAGATAATCAATTTCTTAATCATTTATTACATGCGTAGATAGGATTTCAAAATCCTTTTATTATTGTACTCCAAATCTATAGGAGCCTTTTGGGTTTGAACTTCTATAAGAATGGAGTCCTTTTTAGACAAGCAAATTCCTTTGCAAGCTTTGCTAAGGCATCCGCTATGGAATTGCTTCCCTGTGAAATTTTGTACAAATTTACATAGTGAATCTGCTTAAGAAGATATTTCATATATTGATGATGTTTCAAAAGTTTTGATTTTAGAACCATATAGGTTCATGCGATCTAGTTGATAACCAAATAAGAATCTCTTAATATTTTAATCTCCTTGATCTATATTACTATTACAATTTCTAAACTACTTATCAAAGCATTATGTTTAACTTCATTATTTATGTAGGGTTTTTATAGATGATAGGAAATATTCATCTTTCCCTTATCATGAATTATGAAAACGTAGCCAATTAAAACTTTTTTATTGAGAGTAGATTTATGTGTTGCATCTCTTAGCGAAGATACATTGCTATTAAAATGTTATTCCTTTATAGGACTATCAAGTTCCTCTAAACTCATGATTTCTTGATTTGGCAAATCATCATTTAGAGGAGATTTTGCTAGAAATGGGTGTGCTACAAGAAAGTCAGTAGTACACAGTGAAATATAGGTTATATCAAATTAAAGCAATTTACAAGACTACCTGCCAAACATCTTGAAAATGTAGGTTAGATCCTATCAAACTTAACTAGTGATAAAATAAGTAATACCTTATTTTTGGGGCTACAAAAACTAAGGCAAGATAATGCTTCTCAATCAATGGATACATTATTCAATGGTTTTCTTGGAATTAGGGCCATCAAATCTAGAGGATTATTAAGATATTTCTTAATTTTCTCAAAGAAATTCTAACATTTTTTATCCTATATGATTTTACACTACTTCTTAGCCAAAATAGTAAATGATTGATATCATCTAGAGAGATTTCAAATAAAACATCTTCGATGTGCCAATCTACGTTGAAGAGTTCATAATTGAGTGAGTCTTTTGAGAGGTTACACATCTAAGATATCAATTATCTTTGAAGGATCAATTTCAATTCAACAGTGCCTAACTGCAAAGACAGAAAATTTTCCCAAGGTAGTACCAAAGGAACTCTTTAAAGAGTTCATTTTGTGATCATAGTGTGACGACCATTCAAAGTTAGTTCTCAAATCATATAGATCAGCATCTTTGACTTTTCTTTTGATGACCAAATCATTTATATAACATTCCACTTGATTATAGATGAGATCATTAAAGAACTTGGTCATAGTGCTCTGGTAGGTTGCACCAGCATTTTTAAGTCTAAATGACTTTATCCTATAAAAAAAATTCCTATAAGCATTATGGACGTAGTATTCTTCTCATCTTCTGGATCCATCTTGATTTGGTTATAACAAAATGAGCCATCCATAAATAAGAAAATAGCATTCAAAAAGGAAATATCAACAATGAAATATGGTATAGGCAATATAAATTCATGTTTGAGACATATCTTGTTCTGATCCCTATAGTTAACATAGACTCAAATTTGACCATTTTCTTTCAAAATGTATTAAAACTAACTACCTAAGACGGGTATTGTTCCTCTCAAATAAAATTAGCCTTGACCAATTTATTTACTTCTGTAATAACTTGTTAACTTTTAAGATGCATGCATCGAGGAGCATGCTAAAAAAGAATAGCATTAGGGTATTTTTTTTTTTAAGAAATGCAAATTGTATTAAAAAGAAGAAACAACTATTACAAACTATAAAGAAAAAACAAGCCCTTTAAAACTATCATAATGGATATTCGATCTACTAAATTCCATATTAAATCCATTGGGGTGATGGGGACACCAAATATTAAAACAACCTAAAAGGTTGGTTAGTATCCTAGAGTTCCCAAAAGATAAAAAATGAAACCTAGTAAAAATCCCACATTTCATTATAATAATTTCAAAAGGTAAAGAAGAACCTACGAGAAAACAAAAAAGATAATAAACTACAATAAGAAAAAGAACAACTAAAACAGCCTCCAAAATGTCAACATGACCGCCTTCAACATCCTTAGATGCCAACGAGCTCCAGTCAAGAGTTGAATCCACTGGAGCCTCCATGCATCCAATAACAACCACCATGGAAGAAGAAACCAAAGTCGATGAAGCAATGACACCGACACCCATCTCAAGAGTCCAATAACCGACCCCAACAATATCAAAGCCATACGAACTGATAATCACCATCACACACTTCACACTTGCAAGGGAAAAACCAGTAAAATTCAAACCTTGCAAGTCTTTAACCAATAAGCCTTGTTTTTCAAAGAACAAAGGAGAATCCATCTTAAGCCTTGAAGAGATAAGCCCTCTCCAAAAGCAACCTTCAATACATCTTTGATGATCCAAACAATTTCCCATATACAAACCAAACAACAAAATAACTCCAGCATCACCAAAGTAATTCACATAACTATTTCCTCTAGAAGATCCACTCAAAGCCATCAAAAAAACTGCATACCCAGTTGTAGACCGCCTACTCCAAATTTTCACTAAGCCGATCGATATCTCATCAACCATTTCTCCAATATCCTTGAAGAAATAAAAAAAAACTGTTCCATAAAACTCTAAACTGAGCTGAATAAAACATCCAACAAGAACATTTTAGCATACCATTCGTAAAAAATCCTTCCTTAAATGAAAACAGAGGAACACCACAACCTTCATCAACAGATCTTCAGAACAAACCATTCTGCATCTATAAGAACAAAATCCAAAACAAATCTTCTTGAACAACAACCACTTCAAGAACCTCTCATTTACAATCAACAATCCATAAAAATTTTCAGCTCCAAACACCAACTCAAGACATTCGTAAAAACCAACCAAGTTCAAGCAACAATCACCACGAACAATATCAAGATAAACACCAGCAGAACATCCAACCCAAAAGAAAACTGTGTTCAAACATTTCACCATTAGAAACAATTGCAAAATCTTTCCCCGATCGGAAGACTTATTCCAAGAAATACAAAAAGCCATGTCGGACGAACGAGAACCCTCCTCCAAAATCAACTTCAGATTTGTGAAATTACCACAATCAATCAAGAATCTAACTGCAAAAGAATAAAAACCACAAGCACGAACAATCGCTAAATCAGTAAGTAGGAGAAACAGCATCTCTACCCAAATCCACTTTGAATGAAAAGCTTCTTTACCAGAATACCACCTAGAACATCTGTCGGCCTTACCAGACCGACGGAGAACCACCGATCGCTATGGTTCCATCAAAATCGCCAAGAAC
This sequence comes from Dendrobium nobile, assembly GCA_022539455.1. Classification (NCBI taxonomy): domain Eukaryota; kingdom Viridiplantae; phylum Streptophyta; class Magnoliopsida; order Asparagales; family Orchidaceae; genus Dendrobium; species Dendrobium nobile. Next base: position 18,680,112 of record CM039734.1, read on the forward strand.
GCCAAGTTTGTCTTTCGCTCCAGACCAAGGACCTCCGTCAGCCACGCAGGGCTGACAAAGCACCTCTGATCGCCAAAAGATTTCCAAAACCTTTGTTTATGAATTACTACTTCAAGAGTCATGCCTAACATTTCATCATTTATCATGTAAAGGATTCTTTAAACTTAAAAATTAATTTGATTAGATCATTTGATTCATCATCACATTACAAAGAACAAATGAAAGTGGGATGAAGACTATCTTCTATTCCAAGGATAATTTTTAATTCATTAACTGTATCCCTTACTTGAATCTTATATGAATCATCTAATATTTTTAAACAAAACTCTTTGAAAGGATCAATGGTTTTATTAAAGGCCCTATCAAATTCAAGATGATTAGCTATCATAAAATAATATTCATCATCAAGGAATGTACAAATGATATAAAAGCTGATACCATTTCCTTAGTTTCTTTTATCTTTTGTATGCGAAAATCTTTTATAGTATCTAGCTTGGACCTTAGTTCATTGATACGGTGTGAAACATTTTAAAATATAATTCATCACACACAAAGAGAAATAGCTGAAACGTTATTCAATTAATTCATTAAAATCATCTTCCTAAAGTTTTAGATCATCTTCAACTCTTGAGGTAGATAGATAAGGAAATAACTTCTAAACCCTTCCAATTTTACCAGTAAGATTAGGAGAGTCCTTCACTACTAACCCTTCAACCCTGTCATTAGATAGTGGTGTCAGAGACGAGGTTTTAATTTTTTTATTTAACTTTTCATATGTAGTCAATTTGGATCCATCACTTTCTAAAATATTTTTCTCTAGATCGCTATCTTGTTCAAGAGAAGCAAAATTTTGGAGGACGATTTATTTTATTGTAGTCAAAGGGATTCTTACACATTGTACACTTGAGTCGTCTTATGAACTTGATTCCAATTCAATGTGTAATCTTTCTTTCAAAAGAGGCATGGCATTGACCACATGCTCTTTGGCCCATCCTCCCACCTCTTGGAGGATAAGTGTTTGGAGATCTAAACATCATGTCTTTGATGACATCTTTATTATCTATATATTTTTCTTTTTCTTCTTCTTTTCCTTTCTTTTCTTTACTTTTTTTTTTCCTCCATTTTAATTATGCTTTCACTTTTAGAAGGTACAGTAGGTCCTTTGGGAGCATAATATGCAACATCTTTATAAATCCCTACTTTATGAATAGAGAATGGTTGCAAATAACCCTTAATCACATATTCAATTCCATCACAGTGGTATTTGATGCATTAATACATGGTAAATGGAACATTCTATGCTCATGAATATAGGTTCTACCTAAGAGTGCATTAAAGGATATTTCTAAATCAATTATATAAAAATTTGCTCCAATTTGTAACTCTCTAGTTTCTAATATCAATGTAATTGAACAGAAAGCCCTATCGCCCATCTTACTAAGCCTGTGTAGCATCATATTGTTAGTGTTAAATCTATATCTGTCAACTCTTAGATAAGTAAGAGTCTTTACATTCATAATATTGATATATGCACCCAAATAAATAAGGACTCTAAATAACATTAAATTTCCACTTTTACAAAAATGTATAGTGGGTGATTATGATCAAAAGTTCCAAAAAATAAATCTTCATCAAAGGATGTTAGTCCTGGGACTTCCATGAAGTATAAAGCCTTATATTGTAAAGTTATAGAGGAAAATCTCATAGCTGGGAAGTACTTTAATTAAAGACTCCCTCATTTCTTTTGAAAAATTGAGGGTGCCATAAATGCTTAACCTAGCTAGCAACTTCCTATGTTGAGCTAAAACTTTATAAAAACCCCTTAAAACATTAGGATCAGAACCTGATGCACTTGAGGGAGCATTTGGTTGTTGATTAGAAGAGTGGCTTTGTTTATTAGGGGTGACTTACTTTCCTTTCTTATTAGTCATTAACCAAGGTGGTATGACTTGCCACTATAAAGTTGTACTTCCACAACCTCCTCAGGATGATAACCTATCATAGGGTCTACACTACCCCTAAGTGATTTTGACTCATTTTTTTATGAAGAATTTGAATTTAAGAAATCTCTTATGATAGCAATCCCTTGAAAGTTAATCTCAGGGACATCATTATTTGATAAGACTTCATGTTTATTAACCTCACTAGACATTATGATTTGAGGACTAGATTACAAAGAATGTTTATTAATCACTACTAGATTAGTATTATCATTTTGATCATCTATTTTTTTATTTCTACTTTATTTTTATCATCAACCATCAAGATATTCATGGAAGGACCTTTCATTTGTTTATTAAATTTTACCTTTTTTGGATAAAGTTAAAATCAAGTAAAGTTAACGGGGACATGGACTTCACCCCACCATCCACCATCTGTATACAACTATTTTCAACTATTTCTTCCCTCTTTAAATCATGTTTTTTTCTTTTTATTTTATCTATAGTAGGGAATCATCCAAACATCCCCGTATGATGCCTCCAGCTCAACCAACAAGATCATTCTTCAGGCTCATGATGGTAACTATTGAGAAAGTTAAAAAGACTTAGTGATGGCCTATTTTGAAGTTTAAGACAAAGAAATTCCTCAACCATCTATAAGAAAATAGGGAGAAAAACAAGACGAAGTAAGAGATTAACCAGAGATAACTTTGACATACCCTTAACCTAGGTCAATAAGATACTCCTTAAGACATTACCCGTCTTGTAGTTCCTCTCAAACTAAACTTTTAATGTAAATAGTCTTCAATTATATGGCCTATCATGCGTGGTATGTGTAGAAATAAGGGTCATCCTTTTTATCTGCATCTTCTGCTTTTTTGGCCTCTGGTAATTTGATTTTTTTTTCTTAACCAAATATTTGAATATTTTTTAATTTTATTTTAAATGTATAAACTTCATTTCAATTTATCTATAAAAGATGTCAAGAAAATCTTTCAAAGGGGGTAAGAAGTTACCTAAAGTGGTCAAGGAGGAGGATTCTCTTGTTGCTCTTTTATTTTCTTCTTTTCCTTATCAATAGTTGATACTAATGCAGACTTTTTCTTAAAGGCTTTCTAAGGTAAGGCTACCTTCCTATCATTTGAGTGATCTTTACAAAATGGTAAAGAAGATACTTCCTCCTGTAGACTATTATCCTTATCCAGTAATTTCTCAAAAGTATAAATAGAGAATCCCTTTAGCACAAAATGCAATGGGACTATAAATTTTCTTCAATAGAATTTCCAGTAAATGTTTTTCCAACATCTATGGCACTCTGTTCCTGAATAGATTTCTTCACCTTAAAATGTAATCAACTAAAAACTAATAATGTTTTTTTTTTTACATCCACTAAATCTCCCACAATGATATGATGTTGGGCCCTAGCAAATCTTTTGAGGAACAAACTTTTTAATTCACTAAAGGCTTTCATGGACCCATTGGGAAAATCAACATACGAATCAAAAGAAATATCAGATAAATTGTTGGAAAACTATCTAAAACAAAGTATTGGTACCTCCATTGTTAAAATAACTTTCCTCCATTTTCCTATCCAAACATAAAGACATCAATTCCTAGAGTATCTTCCTCATTATAGTCTACTAATTGACCATCCTCTTCATGAACAAATGCTTCTCTTATTTTCTCTTTCTTCATTTTAAAAAATACTTAATTTCTTGGATTGCAACCTCAATAGGCTTTCCCACAATAATTTTGGAGTTTATGGGGAGAAAATCTTTATCAGCTTGTATCATTTCAAGTTCTTTTTCTTCTAACATCTATGTGACTCATTCTATTTTAAGTTTTTAAATACTTTTACTACACTCTTAAAAAGTTAGTCCATGGATTTATTAGACAATGGATCTTTGATTTTGACTTATTCCTTATCTTTTACTCTATCCTCTCCTTTGATTACCCCTCAACCCATAATCATAAAGGGCACTCATAATATGTCTATACACCTCCTCCTATGTAGACGGTAGAATTTTACATAAATGTAAATTAGTGCCATCTAGTAAAATGGCACAAAAACCTAAAAAGGAGGCCTTTTAACTAATCTAGATGTCTTCTCATTTCCACTCTTACCCCTCTTCTTTTGGACAAATTCTTTTTTATGGAGATTTAGGTTTTCTCATTTTAGATCCATAAGTCTATTCAACTAATGTTGACTGTGTTTACTAACTATATTGGCTAAACTAGAGGATGGTTTTGAAGACTTCATATGATACAAAGGGGTTTTTTCATTAGAGTTGTAGTTCTCAACAAACTAAACCAAAATTACCTCCTCAATTTTCTAAGATGCCTGCATAGGGACTTAGTGATATCCATCCACTAACACTGAAATGAGAAGAAGTCTAGCAAAATTCATAGTGATCTCGTTGGGGTGAGGACACCAAACTTTTACTTCAAAATTTTCTTCATCTTGAATCTCTTTAACAAATCGCTCAATAATCTTTCCTTTCATACGACTGAAAATACTTCCATAGTTTCTCCTACTTAGGCAGCGCATATATGAATGATATTTTTTGAAGTTTTACTTTATTGAGCCCTCTCTTCTCTGAGAGTCTTTTTTCATGCAATATTCAAGAGGTTACGATGGAGAATGAGTTATCCTATACACATCTTCCTCTCCTTGCGTTGCATAAAGGGGGTGGAAGCAAATTTTACCTAAGAGTGGGGAACTAGGAGGAATAGGTAGCTCCTCACTAGCCTCAGTCTTAAACTTTTTAATCATCTCTAACTCACCAATTTTCTTAGACTTAATAATATTCTTCCTAACCTTCCAGAGATAGTTCCACTTTTGGATTTTATTGAAAAAAAAAGTGCCAAATGTAGAACCAACTTCAAACATAGGTGGAATATCACTACTAACATCATATTTCATTTTGTTGCCCTCTCAATCTAGAGGAATAATAGCTGCATGGTGTTGCGGATCTATGACTTGTGATTTTGATGATAGCAAACATTCTTATTTCTCTACGACTGCCTTATGTACTAACGTTTCAGGTTCACACAATCGGACTGCATTTTGGAATCAGCTCAAGATTGGATAGACTAGGTCTGAGTCAGTTTGTAATCTTTTTTCCTTTCTTGAGTCTGTTGTATTTGGTATGGGATCTGTTGATTTGTAACTTGGAAGATTTCCTGTTGTTTCCTATAAGATTTTTATTTTTGGTAATATTGGCCGGGACGATATTTATATCGTCCTGGACGATATGTCCAAAATCAGAAACCCTAATTAGGGCATCCTCATTAAGGCAGCCGTCATTAGCGGATCGGCCTGGACAATACTTGTATTGGCCAGGACGATAGTCTAAATTTAGAAAGAATCAGCCGCCATAATCAGTTTAGGAATTCTTTATTTTAGGAAATTGGCAAGGATGATATTCGTATTGTCCATGCTGATCTAACTCAATTATGCCTAAACTGATCTGGTATCTTTGGAAAGCATTAATGGTTGATTGATATGATCACATCATCCGGGACGAACGCCTAATCGGCCAGATGATGTCCTCGATGATCTACATCGGACAGCTCAAATTCAGGGCAATGATCAGGATGATTGAAATCGGTTTTAAACTAATCGACCTGGACGATCGTGACATTGGCCAGGACGATGTAACCAATTTTCTTCTGATTGTCCCAAATCATCCTGGGCTGATGAGCTAAATTTGTACTGATCGGCCAGGACGATATACCTATCGTCCTTGACGATAATGTCGGCAACTTGCATTAATGAGCGTGTTTTGAGCTTTTCTATTTAAGCTTGGCATGACACTTTGTAAGTGTCTTTGGCAGCCATTGTAGCTTCATTCTTGTGGGGGAGACTTGAAGAGAGAGCTTGAAAGGGAGTGAAGAATGGGTGAAGTCTGAGAGGGAGAAGATCCTATGAGGGGGAGACTAAAGGGAGTGTGGAGGGGATTCCACACGGTTGCTCCGGCAGGCTTGCATCTCAATACCGTCGGATTCAAAGCTCGTCTCGAGGGAAGTTCACCAAAGAAGAAAATCTCCTTGGTGTCAAAGGACTCGGCGACTCCGCCGCACCGGGGAAGGTGGAAGTGATTTTGTAAGGGCTTCTCCGCCAAGCTGTGGGGGCTAAAGAAGAGACACTTGTTTAGTACAATACTTGGAGGGTGCCTCCATGGAGTGGACGTAGGTCAAGGTTTGACCGAACCACTATAAATCCGGTGAGTTCTTTTCTTACTATTGCTTCCGTATTATTTTCTTCCGCACTTTGATTTCTGTGGTGATTTTGGTTTGAGTTTTATCTTTGGTTTTAAAGTTATCCAATTCACCTCTCTCTTTGTTAGTCTTGGGCCAGTTCTATAGGGCTTAATATCCCTAACGAACTTTTTAGTGCCATCAGAGCACTTTCAAGTGGTATCAGAGCCTGTTTCATAAAATAAGTTTTTAAAAGCTTTTAAATTTTTGATCCATGGCTAATCGTAATACTGCGGAAGGATATTCAATCACCAGACCTCCGTTATTTGAAAATATGTCATTTAATTTTTTAAAAACTTACATGTCTATTTTCTTGCAATCGATTAATTTTCGCATGTGGCATATGATTTTAACTGGTTATTCATCACCGTCACGTATCATAGATGGAATTAAAACTGACATTCCTTTTAGTCAATGGAATAGAGATGAACAAGTAAATGCTCAATTGAATGCAAAATATTTAAACTGCTTTTTCTGTGCTTTAAATTCTGAAGATTTTATGTTAGTATCCACGTGCACTACTGGTAAGGAAGTTTGGGATAAACTACACACCATATACGAAGGCACTAGTGAAATCAAGCAATCTAAGTTGAATCTGTTAATGCATAATTTTGAACTGTTTTCCATGAAACCTTGTGAGACGATCTTAGACATGTACACTAGGTTCATTCAAATTGTAACATCATTGCATGCCTTAAGAAAAGAGTTTTCAAATTTTGAAAAAGTCAATAAAATTTTTCATTGTTTACTTGAAAAATTTGATGCCAAAGTTGTTGCTATTTGTGAATCAAAAGATTTGAATAATTATTCTATTGATAATTTGATTGGCTCACTCAGTGCCTACGAGCAAGGTTTGAGTCAAAGACTTTTGAATGTAGGTGAAACGATTGTTCTAAAAACTGAAGATACGGAAAAAGATTGCTTAGTTGGTGACCAATGCAATGACTTGTCAAGCAAATCACAAAGCTCACCAAAGCATAAGCAAAAGTGAAAAAAAGGTAAAAAAGGTAAGGATATTCATATTTCCTCTGATATTATTTGCTTTCGATAAAGGAAGCCTAGACATATGAAAAATCTGTGCCCTAATTTAAAAATTCTTCCTATAAAAGAAAAGGGCAAGGCGAAGCAAAATTTAAACTTGGGAAATAATGAAAGGCAAAAAATCTCATGGGCAGATCTGGTTTATGAAGTATCGGTCCAGGAGAGAGATAATGGTTAAAAGCCTTTCGTATTTTTTGTGTTGTGTTTTTATTTTTTTGTTTTTCATTTTTATTTTGTGTTTTTGTTTTATTTTTTCTTTGAAATTTTTATTTTCGTGAAATTTTTTCTCTGATCAACAAACACATTCACTTTTCAAAAAATGAAAAATCTACTTCCTGTTTTTTCTTGAAATCTTTGGTAAGTTGTGTTTGACTTCTCTAAAACAGTCAAAGGAAGGAAACTCATGTTCTTGACTCTCAATCTCTGTTTCCTAAAAGAGGTTATTCTACTTTTGATTTAAAATATTTTTCATCTTTTAAATTGGTTTTTGAAACAAAATTTTTTATCTCCCTATGTTTTATTTATATCATAGGAATCTTTTGCAAGTTGTTGAATCTAACTCATAATTTTCTTAATCAAGAAATTCGCTGTCACTAAGATCGGTTTTTTCTTTGTTTTTAAGATTTAAGAAATGGAGCATATTCAAAAAATTGGCCAATGATGCCAAAAATAAAAGATGTGCAAAAACATCAAATTGAAAATATACACAAAGTATATCAAAAGATGCGCAGAGTGCCAACTAATTATCAAGAGGCATAAAATGAGCCCACAAAAGTTTAATGCTTACCATTCTTGTACTTCTTAAAGTTTAAGAAAACCCTTGATACTTTCGATACTTGAATTTGAAAATCATTATTCCTGATTCAATAATTCGTGCATTGATCTTCTATTAGATATATTTTATGGAAGGAGTTTTTGAAAAATGATTGTTTCTTTCTCTAATTTATTTCATGATTTATATATTAAATTAAAAAGTTTTTGAGCCATTTTAAAGAACTTGAGTTTGGATTATCAAATTCAGAATTTCTAACCTTTTCTGGACTATGCGTTGTCAATCCAATTCTACTAAAATTTTCATTAAAACCAAGAGGTAACTTTCTCATTTTTAAGAATATTTGTTTTTCACTAGATCAGAAAACATTTTTTGTTCATTTTGTTTTTTGTGCCTCCTCTCTTTTTGATAATGTCAAAGGGGGAGATAAACGTAATGTTGAATTTATATCTTTTTTTTCTTTTCAAAAAATTAAAAATAATAAAAATATTTTTTATCTCCCCTATTCTTTTAAAGTGTTATTCTAGTGAGGGGAGATTAGGAGAAAATGTTCCTTTTTGCAAATTCAAATTAAAATATTTGTCATCATCAAAAAGGGGGAGATTGTTGCGGATCTTTATGATTTTGATGATAGCAAACATTCTTATTTCTCTACGACTGCCTTATGTACTAACGTTTCAGGTTCACACGATCAGACTGCATTTTGGAATCAACTCAAGATTGGGTAAACTAGGTCTGAGTCAGTTTGTAATCTTTTTCCTTTCTTGAGTATGTTATATTTGGTATGGGATCTGTTGATTTATAACTTGGAAGATTTCCTGTTGTTCCCTGTAAGATTTCTATTTTTGGTAATATCGATCGGGACGATATTTATATCGTCCTGGACAATATGTCCAAAATCAGAAACCCTAATTAGGGCATCCTCATTAAGGCAGCCGTCATTAGCGGATCAGCCTGGACGATAGTCTAAATTCAGAAAGAATCAACCGCCATAATCAGTTTAAGAATTCTTTGTTTTAGGAAATCGGTTAGGACGATATTTGTATCGTCCTGACCGATTTAACTCAATTATGCCTAAATTGATCTGGTATCTTTGGAAAGCATTAATGGTTGATTGATACGATCACATCGTCCGGGACGATCGCTTGATCGGTCGGGACAATGTCCTGGACGATCTATATCGGACAGCTCAAATTCAGGGCGATGATCAGGATGATTGAAATCGATTTTAAACTAATCGGCCTGGACGATCGTGACATCGGCCTGGACGATCGTGACATCGGCCTGGACGATGTAACTAATTATCTTCTGATCGTCCCAAATAGTCCCGGGCTGATGAGCTGAATTTGTACTAATCGACCAGAACAATATATCTATCGTCCTGGACGATAATGTCGGCAACTTGTATTAATGAGCGTGCTTTGAGCTTTTCTATTTAAGCACTGCATGACACTTTGTAAGTGTCTTTGGCAGCCATTGTAGCTTCGTTCTTGTGGGGGGGACTTGAAGAGAGAGCTTGAAAGGGAGTGAGGAACGGGTGAAGTCTGAGAGGGAGAAGATCATGTGAGGGGGAGACTCAAGGGAGTGTGGAGGGGATTCCACACGGTTGCTCCGGCAGGCTTGCATCTTAATACCGTCGGATTCAAGGCTCGTCTCGAGGGAAGTTCATCAAAGAAGAAGATCTCCTTGGTGTCAAAGGACCCGGCGACTCCGCTGCACCGGGGAAGGTGGAAGTGATTTTGTAAGGGCTTCTCCGCCTAGCTGTGGGGGCTAAAGGAGAGACACTTGTTTAGTGCAATACTTGGAGGGTGCCTCCAAGGAGTGGACGTAGGTCAAGGTTTGACCGAACTACTATAAATCCGGTGTGTTCTTTTCTTACTATTGCTTCTGCATTATTTTCTTTCGCACTTTGATTTCTGTGGTGATTTTGGTTTGAGTTTTATCTTTGATTTTAAAGTTATTCAATTCACCTCTCTCTTTGTTAGCCTTGGGCTAGTTCTATAGGGCTTAACATCCCTAACGAACTTTCTAGTGCCATCAGAGAACTTTCACCTGGGTGACAACATCCCACTTTTTTGGAGCAAGGGAGTTAAACCCTGACCCTAACACAAGCTATACTATGGGTCATCCATTTTATCAGCAGCCAAATCAAAATATTATTACCATTCACCAACAACTCAATAGCTAAAATCCTAAACCAAACTAAATTATCTTTCTTGAATTAATTTCCTAAACAATTAGATTTTTTTAATTGAGAAAATGAGTTTTCCAGCCATTTTTTCCCCACTTTTAAAAATAACCCCAATAAATCAGTTTCTTTAAAGTAATCATTTCTGATAGTTTAAAACTAGTTTGAATTCTAAATTTTGAAATCTCATAGTACTTGTTATGTTATAAGGGAATGTAACTACAACGTGTACCAATGAGGAAGGAAAGTAATTTTAAAAGAAATTCTTGCTTATTTTATTGAAATATTTTATTTCTCAAATACTTCTTGATTTTAAAAATTGAACATACCTAATTTTAATCTAATATGAGGCTCTTAAAATCTGCTAGCGTTCATGAAGATTTTAAAAGAATTTGCTTAAATCTCTCCTTTACCAATTTACATGGCAAGGGATGTCAAAGCCTCATTCTTACATAAAAATCCCTCTCTTACTTCTTTAACTTTTAGATTCTGATCGTGCTTACCTAAGGAAAAATGAGTAAGGCAACCAGTAGGAGAAAGGTAGTCTCAAGTACTACTGATGTAAGAAAAAATCAGCCACTACTAAAGATGAAGGAGAAACCTTCCCGAGCAGAGTCACCAAAAAAATGTGGGAAAAATAAAATTTCACAATGGAGATTTGGGGTGCTTTACTTTTTTGATCAAATATAACATTTAGAATAGATTCGAAGACATAAATAGGGTTTTGATAATTTTTCATTTTTATAGTTAAATACAACAAAAAGACTAGCATACTATCTTGAAAGATAGACCCGCCACACTAGAATATTATTTATAGAAAAATGGAGTTTTTGAAAAATTATCATTTCTGCAAACAAATATAACAAGGGGAATATCACATCACCTCACAAAGTGAACATCACATTATATGAAGGTATTTCGATGCAAAAAAAAAAAAAGGGTTTTGAAATATCATTATTTTTATAAGAAAATATAATAGAGGGAATATCATATCACCTTCTATAGAGGTGTTTGAATACATGAATGAGTTTTTAAAAATTGTATATATTCCAAAAGATTTTTTTCTCATTCTTATGAAAATAAGATGAGATTTATTTTAATTTGGAGTTACATGTCCCACATAAAGGCCAACATTTATGGTTAATTATTTCTTAGGAGAGATAAGCCCCCTAAGAATACTCTTGAATAAAGTAGTGGCAAATATTTTTCTCAACTTTTAGAGTTTAAGTTAAGCATAAGAAGTTTTGGACCTTTTAAAGGGGGCTGGTTCAATGTTAAATAGGTCTTTCTCGAGGGCAAACAATCAAAGGTATGGAGCACTAGGATTCTAAGACCATACAAAAATTCTCTAATATATCTTATGTTGGGCTTTAATATTTTATGATGGAATTTTTTAATGTCTGAATTGACATTTTATTAGATATTTAGGATTATTTTGAGGAGGGTAATGACTTAGGATTTGAGGTCTACCTTAGAACCTAGATCTAAGTTGGATAGTACTAGTAGTAACCCGAACCACTATAATGAAGTGCAATTTTGAACTTACATATTCTCTAGAATATACTGTTAGCCGAACCACCTAATCCCATTGAAACAATATTATCTAGTCTTATGAAAGATGGGGAAACTATTTTTATTCAATTCCATCATGTTTGTATCATTTGCATTTTTTCTAGGATTAGATATGATTTTTACAAGTTCAGTCAACTAATTGATTTAATTAATTTAAGTAATTCATGAGATTTTTTTATTTTTGCTCTAAACCAACTCAAAACTTCATGAAATCTTTCCCAAGTCTCGATGATGACTCCTAAGTATGATTACAAGTTTTGGGCACCATATAGGAATTTTAATTATTTTAATTATTTTAATTAAATTAATTAATAATTTTCTTAATCTTAAAATAATTGTTTTTTAAAGAATTTATTGGAGCTTTTAATTTTCCTCTATTTCATTCAATTTTGAGCATAAAGAAATTTAGAATATGTTTTAAGCATTTTTTTTAATTATTTATGAATTAAAGAAAATCCTTGGTCAATTATGTGAGTTAAATTTGAGTTCACTAATTGATAGACCAAATGAACTCTAATTTCAATGAAATATAAAATATAGGTTCATTTGAGTATATGATTCACATCCATAAATATAAAGCCATCAAAGTTGTCCTAAGATTCATAACTGACCTTCAAAATAAATGTAACTACACATTTGAGGATTTAATTTGATCAATCTGACCTTTAGATTGGGGTAAAATCACTAGCAATCTAACCCTTGAACTAAGATAAACATACCACAAAAATTTGGTGCCCTAACTCATTGTAGATTAAAAGAATTGAATTTTCCAAATTTTGGATCAAATTATCACCCAATACTTGAAAACTTCAGTTACTAAAGCTTCATGTATCATCAAATCCCGGGAAAGTGAGGGTTTGTAGAATACATACCCTTTGTTTACCCTACCAAAAATTGAGCTCAATTGAACAGTGATTAGGGAGTAATTAAAAAAAAAATAGTATAAATTTAAACCCTAATTACTCTTTGTACATGATTCCAAGTTCTTTATTTAAAATAAAATTGGTCTCATGTTGGTTTCACAGAGCCTAAGAACTCAAAAATTTGATGAAAAATATTTTTTTTGTAAATTTTAAAAGTTTCATGCATTGTTTTGGATTTAAAAATGCATGAAAATTGAATTAACAATGGTGGGAACAACTATTTGTAAGGATTGGAGGCGATATAGAGGCGATGAACATACGCGGTGCTTCATGAAGAAGCTGCCTGGCTTTGTGTAATTTTATTTAATCGCATTGGCATCAATTGTGGCCAATGATCCCACACAATTTTTTATCAACAGCCATGATGCATTCAAACAATGCATCATGCGGCTCCTGTACGAAACGAGTCAGATTAAATGATTCATTTGACTTGATATGAATAGTTCACATGAAATGGATAGTATAGATCGAACAGATTCATGCAAGAAGGATTTAGAAGCATTTGAAAGAAGCTCTATATCTCTTTACATACTCAACCAAATGCCATAAAACATTTGGGGGAGCATTATTACACTTAGAGGAAGGATGGGAAGTATTTTGAAGCATTAATAGCACTTGATTAAAAGCTATTTAATATTGAAGTTCAAAAATAGGGTTTGAGAAAAACTTTAATCCAATGGCTAAAACTTCTTGATTTTGGATCCTATAGACTTCTTGAGCTGCTTCCTCTCGATCTTCCTTGAAGACCTCAAGGTTGGAGAAGTTATATATAAAAAATTCTTTAGCTTGGAAGGTTTTCTTTTTAACACCTCACTCTTTGTAACACCTCACAAAGTTTTCTGAAGCTAGAGAAGGATTAGGAAAGCTATGGTGAATTATGTGAGGATAATGCAATGCAAAGAACCAACCTCACCTATAAAGAAAAGTGGAGCATTTATAGAAGAGATAAGATAGCTTCAAATTTTAAATTCTTACCACCTACGTAAGTGCCATCCACCATTTCAGTTAAGGACTATCCTACAGGATAAAAAGGGAGATTTTAGAGAGTCTGAGTCCATATGGACAACGTGCTAGGTTGTTAGGGTTGAACCCATATGAAACATGGGTGTTTTTTTAGATTCTTCACAACTTAGCCATCCATATGGCTGGAGCAAGTTATGGCATGTGTAATGAAGGTTCAAGAACATAAATTAATAATTTACAGATTCTAGTTTGGGCTGGATTACAAATATGCTCACTATTTGAATTTTTAAGGGTTTGGGTTTGCTCAATTGGTTGACCAAGGTCAACCAATGCGATGGGTTGATTGGGTTTAGTGTAAGAGGTCAAGGGACACCTAATGCAAGAATTCATGCAATTTAATTTAAAAAGGTTTACATTTTCGCTCAACAAATCCTCTTTAGATTAACTTGGTTCAAGCCATATGGCTAACTCAAGTGGGCTTATGGGCTAAACTTTGTTTGGTAACCCTTGGGGACCTAATGGACAGTCCCCATGAGTTAATTTAATTTTATAATGTCTAAAGCATTAGATTTGAATTTTAAATGGTTTAGGCTTTGTTTGGTCAACCATAATTGACTTGGTCAACCAGGGTTGACCAAGGTTTATGTTTTGGTACAACCAATTCAAAGTGATAATTTAGACTTATTGGATATGGTCCCATTCCATTGGGAGGTCATTAGATTTGAAATGCATATTTAAATGCTTAAGAGACTCTTTGACTTGATCAACCAAGGCTAAACATGCATTGGAATTGGTTCCAATCCATTCCAAATGTCCTTTTAAACTTATTGGGCTAGGTTTCAAGGTTTGGGGAGGTCTCCTTTTATGAAATGAAAGTGTAAAGGCTTAAGAGCACTTTTAAGTCTTTTGGGTGCTCACAAATTTTGTTATAAATATTTTCTTAAGCTCTTTCCTACAAATAGGTGTCTAAACCACATGAGTGCTAATCTCTTAAGATTCATGAAGAGCATCCAATAATTCAAAGCTCCGTTGATCTCCAATAAAGATTTCATGGACTCAATTTCTGTGACTTGGTTTGTTTGGTCAGTCCTCTCCTAGTAAGTTAGACAGGAATCTTGAATTTTGGAGGATTGTTATCTCTTTAGAGAAAGAATTTTTTAGTTCTGGTTCTATTCATATTGTATCATAATTTGATGAGTTGTAATCTTCATCACTCATTATTGTGTATGAAAAAATAATATTTAACATCAAGGTTAGTGCTCTTCTCTTTGGACAACCATGGTAAAATACCAAGTTAGAAGATCTCTCAGAAAAATTCTCACATGTTTTATGCCTTCATAGCCCTACCCATAAAGTATTGGATCATTTTTGTCAACCTTTTTATCCATGTATATTATTTCACATTCAGTAGTGTAGTTTGAAGCTTCTATGTTCATTGATGTCCCAAGGTTAGATTGTTCATCTAGATGAGTCTCTATTCTAGTCAATTTCATTAATCCATGCTCATCATATCTTTCAAGATGATGGTTCTATTTTTATTTTTTTTAGGTGATACTCCACTTTACTAGCAAGTAAGCTTAAGAGGTATGGGAGAAAGTATAGTACCATCTCAATAATGCCTGTAAAAAATAGAAAAAGATCCAAAATGTGCATCTTCACCTTTTAGTTATAGGGATTCAAGAGCTATTGGGAAGGCTACACTAAAAAATGATTAAAAAATTATAATAATAAATGAGGCCCAATACAAACTTCCCAAGACATGTGTCATTCTAGTTTGTGTTTGGAATGGTTGCTTCTTTCTAATCAAATCCAATATCTCAGGGAAAGTTCCCTTGATGTGAGGGATTAGTTCACTTGAGTTGCAAGGATACTGTTCCTTATGTCTTCCAAGCATAAAGAAATGAGCCTGAGCCTTCTTGGGATGATTCTTCCCTGCAACTATGTTGATGGATTTTATAGACGGATCATTAGTCTGGGTGATAGTGAGTTTCTTTAGGAATTTTCTTCTCACAACAGAGAAAATTCCTATGAATATAAGTGTTCTCATAAATTATTCTCCTCTAGCAAGTTTTTAATGTCGAGGCCTAAAGGTTTCAGTTCCTCTATTGTGAATAGTGAAATATGTATTAATGAGGAGACTACTTGTTATGTTTGGAGTTTGAAAAAGCATTTTTGAGAAGTTCATCTTCTTTGGAAAATTTAATTTCTAAAATTTCAATACTGAACTCGAACATATCATTATGAATAATATATCCCCTCTTGGGGCTAAAATATCAATGCCTTATGGGTTCAAATAATGAAACTAAAACTTTTATCCATATTGTAATAGTAGAATTTAGGGAAGAACAACATATGACCCTGAAGGATCAAAATTACGTTCATTTAGTATTCAACTATCATAATTTGGATGGGAGATCATTAAGTTCACATTCAGAGTTTTGATAAGAAAGGATATATCTTCCCAAGGGAAGAAAATATCATTTACTAATCAATTATCTGAATATAACGATCATGATCATCATTGGTTTTTATTTTTCCAAAGAAAATTTATTGTGTTTTCAAAATCAATTTTAAAAAGTAGATGCAATTTCTAAATCTCCTACAATTGCGAGCTCTCGTGCTTAATTACATCATAGGGAGGTTGAATTCCCTATGAATACTCTCAATTAGAATAATCGTAGAAATTTTTTTTTTTTCTAGGATTGATATCAAAGCAGGTGAACTTAGAATCTCAACTAGGATTGGATCAAGTTTGAGCACCTATTTTGGAGATCAAAGGAGGAGAGGTAGGAAGCACTTTGAGATTCTGAAAAAATTCAGAAGTGTCTCAACCTATTCTATATGTTAGGCTTTAAGCTTTAGACCAAGTTTGAGATGAATGATTTATTATAACATGGATTCTATTTCTAAATTTGGCAATAGTCAACAGTAGCCCAAACCTAGCTAATGCAATGCAAAACTTGGACTTACATCAGCTTGGATTAGGGAGCCAGCTAACCATTTAGTTGTTTTAAAACCATGAGTCTGGTCTTTAATGAGAGAATGGTAGGGACATTATTAATTAAAGTTTTGAGGTGTTTAGGCTAATATTTAGAGTATATCCAAATTAGTCCTCTGAGATTAGTAGGGTGAATATGCTTTAAGAGAAATATAATTAAAATATTAGAAACTTTTAAAAAAATTTCTAGTGCAATGCTTACTAATTAACCTTTGAATGCATAAATGAATATGAAGCAATTTTAAGAATGCTTAAAAATATATTTTTCCTACAAATTATGCAATATCCCCTTGACAAAACTGCATCCTAATAGGCCAGATGGTCTGCTAGAAACCAAAGGCGGGGAGGTGCCTAATAAGTAAGAGAAGCAATAAATATGAATGTATGAGAACTCTCGACGGTCCAAAGATTACTTCTTAAGTTATTAGAATTTTTATGTGAGCTTAAAAAACTTTATTTAATTAGAGTAGAAAAGATTTTTAGCACACCTTCACGAGCCTACGTGTATCCAAGCTTTAAAAAAATAAACATACAATAAAAAAGCTAGAAAATAGATCAATAAAAAAAATCAATTAATTAAATAAAATAAGTGTCCTTATCTTCAGTGTTACTTAATTTACAACCTCATGTTTGTAGAAATTAAAAGTGGCCAAGTACCAGTAACAATAACCTTGATTCTAATCTTAGGACTGACGCAAGTGACTTTAAGTGGGAAACTCTTCTTTTTCTTCACTTCTTCATCCTCCTATGAGCTCCTTGGATTCTTCAAGTATGATGTCCAAATGAAAAGAAACTACTTCCCGAAGGAATGTTTTTTTTTTCTCTTTGGATATTAAAGTCATCCTACCATGGATATCCAAATCAAAGGGAACTCTCCCTTAAGGGATGTTCTATCCTTTTTAGATTTCATGTTGGATGCAGTATCCCAACTTAAAGAACACTTTCACTACTATTAATAACATTCAATTATATGTGTAGAATGTTAAGAAAATTTTAGACTCAAACACAACCTACAGGGTTATCCTAAGCAATTAAAATCAATAATAATAACCCAAGAATTTATATATTTATACATTAAATTAATTCATAGTCATGCTTGGCCATGCTCTTTTAAATTTTTAAGGGGGGCTTTAGTAATTAGCACCTCCAAAAAACTTTTTTAATTTAAACTTTATTTTAGGGGCCTTCTAACCCTTATACTAAGTATAATCAACACACTGAAACACATAACCTAGTTCTCATTTGAGATATCACCAATTTAAGTTGAACTTGAGGGTCAAACAATGACTCTTAAGCCTAAACTAACCATAAATTTCCATATATTTTTTCAAACAAGGGAGAAAATTTTGGACATGTCAAAAACATGCCCAAGATCAATCCCCAAAATTTTAAGCCATGGTGAAGTATCCTTAAGGAATTATTACAAAAATACCCTTAATACTAATACTAAAATTAACTAAACTTCATGCATAATCAAGGCTTCAAACCTTATGGCTTTAATAGGTCTTCTAAAGACCTTTCGAATGAGCTTAAGAATACTTAATTTGGTCAAGTGTATGAATATTTATGAATTTTTGAATTTTACTATAATTTATATTATTAATTAATTCGGAGTTATAGAGTCAATTGTGCTTTTACATGTCGATGTGATCTGATTTGGCAGCTAATCATTGGCGTGGGCTGTGTAACCATGGGATTAACCTTACCCATTGGATGATCAATCAAACGATCATGATTAACACAATTGTGGAACCGTGAGATCTTATTAGTACCATTGGTCTAAATTAACATCCGGGATTGCATCTTCAACCTCCCATAGATGTCTGAAGCCGTAGAGTTTCTCTGGCGGGATTTGAGAGATCCCACTGATGAATCTTAACCAAATTTCATAGGAAGGATCTAGACCATGCAAAATGTTAATCTAATGTTCAAAATTTTGTGGTTTCATGGTTTGCTTCACACTTGACTGGCACTACCTAACTAGGAGCTTGATATTATGATTTTATTGTGTAGAAAGCCCCAATGGATAGGATTTTCTATCATGAAGATTGAGTGGACAAAGAAGAACACTTCTACTTCAAACATCAAAGTCGGACAATCACCGGAAGTAGGATTTTGAGTGAAAGGATGAGTTATTTCACCAAATTTTGATCGGGACACTAGCTTAAAGAGTTTTGGAAGTTAGGGGAATAGATAGGAATACAGAAAGTACTCTATGGAGGATTTTTTAAAGCTTGAATGTGAATGGGGGAGAATGGATCAAGTGCCCTATTCAAGCCATGATCGCAACTTTGGATGGCTGAGATTGACTAGGAAAAGTGTTGGATAGCCGCTAGGTGGAAGGGGATGAGCCATGTAGTCTTTTGTAGCTCACAAAGAATGAGTTCAATCCTTAGGTAAGCTTCAACTATAACTCATGAAGGGGGGCCACTAGAGCTAGTTTCTATTCATTATGACTGCCACCAGCCACTAGTTGGGTCAAGGCGAGCTAGAAATAATGTTGGAGCTTAGGTGATTTCAAACATGAGCTAAATTGGGTAGGAGGCAACCTAATTCAATCAAGTGGCTCATGTTGATAAAGTCATGTATGATTATTTTTAACTTGGGTGCAACCTTAGTCAAGCTAGGTTATGGGCTTGATAGGGGAGATTTGTAGGGTCAAAGGAAATACAACGCAAGTGTCAATTAGGCTTAAATTGGTCTATAGTGAAAAATAGCTCATGTCAAAGTATTTTTGACCACTTAAGCTAGTTGGTTGTTGACTTAAGTCAATACCAGGGCTAGGCTGAATAGGGGAGGTAAGTTGGACCTAGGGCCACCCAATGGAGGTGTTGGTGTGGATTTGTAAAGTCTACGTCGGGAAATGACTCAACCCTTTGTGGTTTTGACCACTTTAGGCAAGCCTAACTCCCAACCTGAGTTAACCTAAGGGCTAGGTCAACTAGGAGAGGTGTGTTGGGTCATAGGGGACCCCCATGCCACCATAGGTCTGATTTAGTTTAGCATAATGATATATTTAGCTCAAGGATAACTTTTTCTTGGACACTTGGGTCAAGCAATACGGCTAACCCAAGTGGATCCAAAGCTTGGGCCTTCAAAAGGGATCTCTTTGGGACCTAAAGGGTCATCCCATGGGTCTGGTTTGTCTTGGGAAGACCTTAGTTAAAGGGTTTGATCTAGGATAATGTTATATGGGTAATTTGGTCAAACTTGGTTTACTTGGTAAATGAAGTTGACCTAGGGTCAATGGCTGAGTCCATTAAGTTTGGGTTCACCATTTTAGTCTAATATAAGTGATCCCGAGTGATAAGGAGGTCATCTAGGTTGAAATTTAAGTTTAAAGGTTTAAAGGGTATTTTGTTCAACCATAGTTAACTTGGTTAACTAGGTCCAACCAAGAGTTGAGTTTGGACTCAAAAAATTTGAATTGATCAATAGAGATCAATGGAGGCGATCACATGCATTGGAGTGGTCATTTGAATTGAAATTGACATTTAAACCCTTAAGAGAATTTTTCTTTAACCATAGTACAATTTACTAGTCAACATGCCATAAGGAGAGTTATGAACAAGTCTAGCATTTTGGGAAAGGTCCTAAGGTAAAATTTCACAAGGTGGAGTGTCTAGTGGAATAGACTATAAATATTTGAATGTTTTATAACCTTTAGAAATTAATTTAGTTTTTGGGGTTAGAAGTATCAGATTGGGCTCAAATTTGGAGAGTTGAACATAAGAAAAATTCTTAATCAATATGCAATTGATAGATAAAAATTAGACGCAATTTAACTAGATTTTAAGGGAATTATAAAATTACCCACAAAGGGTATTAAGACTAAGTTCCTTAACCGTAGGATTTAGTTTGGGATTCTGGAATTGGACTGGATTTAGTGTTTTATTATAGCCAGGATGGGACCTCATAACTTCATGGAAAGATGAGGTCAATAAATGGACCCCCAATATATATAAAAGAATGAATTTTTATTGCACATATTGGCATTAATTGAATGGAGTGATAAAGTCATGAAATTTGATTCTAAGGGAAGGAAACACCTAGCCTTAGAGAATCAAGGTTAAGTCGATACAATGGTAGTTCAACCAAGGGTGTTATCGACTACTAGGGATTTTGATCATAAGGAAAATAAGCACCTAACCTAAAGGAAAAGAAAGGTAGAAGGTAGAACTAGGTTGGTTCCACAAAGGGCACTATCTACCACTAGTAATTCTAATCCTAAGTAAAGGAAGCACTAGGACTCAAAGCTAACCTTAAAGAAAACAAGGACAAGATAAAAATTTGGGGAAGGAAGCACTGGGACTCACACCTAACCATAGCAGATCAAGGATAGATTGAAACTAGGATGGTGCTACAATGGGCATTATCCACCACTACTGATTCTAATCCTAAAGAAAGGAAGCATTGAGCTCACACCTAACCATAAAGAAAAGAAGGGCATGATGATCATATGGGAAGGAAGCGTTGGGATTCACACATAACCACAGAGGATCAAGGTTGGTTTGAAACTAGGATGGTGCCGCAAAGTGTGTTATCCAACACTAGTGATTCTAATCCTAGAGAAAAGAAGTAGTAGGACTCACACCTAACCTTAAGGAAAAGAATGATAGGATGATCTTGTGGGAAGAAAGTGCTGGGACTTACACCTAACCGCAGATGATCGAGACTGGATAGAAAATAGGATTGTATTGTAAAGGGCATTATCCAGTATTAGTGATTCTAATCCTAAGGAAAGGAAGCACTGGGACTCACACCTAACCATAAGGAAAGGAAAGGTAGGATGGGTTAACTTTGATGACAATTGTTTTTGAATAAAAATATGCCAACTCAATTTTGAATTCAAAGACATTTTATTGATTGAAAATTTGAGCTACATTAAGTATAGTATTCCTTAAGGAAACGCCCATTGACAGGCAACATTAGGTGATTTTCTTTACAATCAACAAGCTGATATGAGCCCCCTTCATAGATTATCTCTACGATGAAGGGTCCTTCTCATGTCTAATAAAACTTCGCACTTTTCTTTCAATGAGCTAAGATAGGCCTCTGAAGAACCAAGGCTAAGTCTTTTACTTAGAAAGTTCTTGGTCGTGCTAACTTATCAAGAGCTAAAACCATTCAGGCTTTGTACAAATCCAGACTCTGATGAGCATGGAAATGGTGCTCTTCAAGGCCTTCAAGCCCTTCTATCTGGAGTTTTATATTATGTTCAATCGTGATTTGATTTTGGGCCATAATTTTATGTGAAGGAATATGTACTTCTAAGGGGAGTACGGCCTTAGAAGTATGAATGGAGTGGATTGAGTCAGGGTCTTGTAAGTGGTCTGATAGGCCCACAAGGCGTCCACTAACCTCTCATCCCACTGACATTTATGATCATCGAGGGTCTTTTTGATGAACTACACAAGAGTTTTATTTAAGGCCTCGACCAATCCATTAGCCCATGGTCAATAAATTGTTGAATATCTCCAATCAATATTGTGGCACCTTGCAAAATTGTTAATCTTCATAGACCTTAAAGTGGACCCATTATCAGATATTATTCTTTGAGCTATGTCAAATAAATATATGATTTGGTCAGGAAATAACTTCATGACATGGTGTTATATTATGTTGCGTAGGGGAATTACTTCTTCCCATTTTGAGAAGTAATCAATCACTACTAAAATGAAGCGATGACCCTTTGAAGGATGGTCAATCGACGTGATAACATCCATGCCCTAACTCTTCAAGGTCCACAAAGCTCTCATGAGGTGCAACACATTAGGTAGCTGATGTAAAACCATACCATATACTTGGCATAGATTATAACATTTTGTAACATTCATGTAATTATCAAAATTAGTAGGCCAGCAGTATACAAATCTCTTGATTTTCATTTCATCTTAGGACCCAATTGATGAGTACCACATTGTCCAGATTGGTCCTCATTCATGATCTTTCGGGCCTTTAATTTATCTAAATAGCATTGCCACATCTGATCGAACGATCAATGTTATAACATATTATTCACAAGTCCATACAATAGGGCACATTTCTTGATCTGATTGGAAAGACAATTATCTTGAGGAAGTTTGCCTTCATGAAGGTAGTCAACGAATGGTTACCTCTAGTCAACTTCTTCAATAATTGTTGAAGAGGTAGAAAGAATCTACGAACCTTATCTACTGATATGCTCCAAATCTTTAGGAGATAGGATCTGATGACTTTGAATCTCTATAAAAATTGAGTCTTCTTCTAGGCATGCAAATTTCTTTGCAAGCTTTGCTAAGGCATTCACCAAAGAATTGCTTCCATGGGGGATTCTATACAAAGTTACTATAGGAATGTGCTCGAGAAGGTGACTGGTGTACTTGTGGTATTTGAGGAGTTTAGGATTCCAAACCTTATAAGTTCCTGTAATCTAGTTGATCATAAATTGAGAATTACCAAAGATTTTAATCTCTTTAACCTTCATCAAAATTATAAGTTTTTGGTCAGTTATCAGAGCTTCTTACTTAGCCTCAATATTCGTGCAAGACTTTGATAAATGGTCGTAAAAATACATCACTCCTTTCTTCGATGTTATAAAAATCAGGTCTAA
Organism: Dendrobium nobile; assembly: GCA_022539455.1. Classification (NCBI taxonomy): domain Eukaryota; kingdom Viridiplantae; phylum Streptophyta; class Magnoliopsida; order Asparagales; family Orchidaceae; genus Dendrobium; species Dendrobium nobile. The sequence continues at coordinate 18,703,361 of CM039734.1, forward strand.
TCCTTCTTTACGAAGAATAGTAGATTTTTGGGTTTTGCCCCATTTAGAGCACGCCACACCATCAAAATATAATTACCATACATGATCGTTGCATTCATTTAAACTCATGATTATTCCATCAGGTAAATTATCATTTAAGGAGAATCCACCAACAACGAGTGTGCCGCAAGGAAGTAAGCAATAAGCTATCCTTTCACAACATAGAGGAATGAAAGTGATATCAAATTGAAGTAATATCGTAGACCACCGTGTCAAATATCCTAACAACATAAGATGGGTCATAAGGTATTACAACAAGTTGACTCTGTAAATAAAACTTTGTTTTTAAAGAAATGCAAATTGCATTAAAAAAAAGAAACAACTATTACAAACTAGAAAGCAAAATAAAAACAAGCCCTTTAAAACTATCATAATGGATATGCAATCAACTAAATTTCATTTTAAATCCATTGGGATGATGGGGACACCAAGTTTTAAAACAACCTAAAAGGTTGGTTAATATCTTAGAGTTCCCAAAAGATAAAAAATGAAACCTAGTAAAAATCTCACATTTAATTATAATAATTTCATAAAGGAAAAAACCTACAAGAAAAGCAAAAAAACAACACATTACTACAAGAAAAATAAAAAGAACAACTAAAACTGTTGCCAAAACATCAAAAGGACCTCCATCAACATTCTTTGAGGCCAACGAGCTCCAATCAAGAGTTGAATCCATTGAAACCTCAATGCATCCAACAACAACCACCTTTGACAAACCAAACAAAGTTGACGAAGCAATAACACCGACTCCCACATCAAGAGGCCAAGAATCGGTTTCTACACTACTAAATTCATATGAACTGATAATCACCACCATACACATCATTCTCGCAAATGAAAAACTAGTAATATTCAATTCATTCAAGTCTTCAATAAACAAGACTTGATCTTCAAAGAATAAAGAAGTAACATTCTTAAGCCTTGATAGGATAAACTTCCACCTAAAGTTAGCTCCAATACGTCTATAATGATCCAAAAAACCTTCCATATACGAACCAAACAACATTAGATCAATAGCTTCAATAACTCTGGCTTCACCAGAGCATCTTTCCAAACTATCTTCGTTGGAAGATCCAATCAAAGCCATCCAAATAGCTACATAACCAGTGGCAATAGTACCATCATTATCTTCAATAATATTCAGGAAACCTAAAACTGGTTCTTCTGAATAGGAAGAACCACCTCTACAATCCAAACATCAATACACTAATAATCTCTTGAACATCAAGAGATCACACACCAAGAAAACTATCAAACCAAATCAGACAATACTAGGAGGAAAATGATCTTCACTCCTTTCTTTAATTTCAAAGCTTCCAAACCAACAAAATGCTGAAGCAAAATCAATCCAAATACACCAAGTGGTAACGAAATCAACAAGGATCACATCAGCTGTTTTTCCAAGATTCTTGAAGAAATAATAAAAACTGCTCCATAAGTCTCCATACTAGTTTGGATAAGACAACCAATAAGAAAATTCATGCATCCCATTCTTTAATTGAAGAGTTCCATTCCATAATTGAATACAGAGGATCAACATGCTCTTCATAGACAAATCTTTAAAACAAAACAGTCCACATCTATAAAAAAAAAATCCACACCAAATTTTCTTGAACAACAAACGATTCCACATCAAGAACCTTTAAGTTTCAAACATCAAACCAGAAAAAATTTCAGCTCCAAGCATTGACTCAAGATATTCATAAAATCCAAACAAATCCAAGCAGTAATTACCACAAATAATCTCAAGTCCTAATCCAACAGAACATCCAAACCACAAGCATACATCGGCCAAATGTTTTGCCATCAGAAGCAATGGCGAAACCGCCCACTCTGTTTGACGGAAGAAAATATGATTGGGTGAAGAAAATTACCAAAACCTAAATCGAATGCCTTCCCAACAGAATCTCCCTGAGTAACTCCGGACCGATGGAGAACCTCTGGCAGCCACAAATCCGTCAAAGTTTCCTTATTTCTCGCTCTCGCCTTATCGCTCGCTCTCAATCAGTCTCTAGTTGATGAGAATGTATGTAATGTCTTGATTTTTGGGATGTAAACCTAAAGCAAGATAATGCTTCTGAATTGAAGGGTACCAGATTTTCATAGGAAAAAGTATTCGTCTCAGGTAATAGAGACCATTTTCTTTCCCCACGTCATTATCTTGGGATAGAAGGACGTAGAGCGACTCATCGAGGGAAGCAGTGTAGAGAATAAGAGGTTTCCTCAAAATATGGGTTGCCAATACTGATGGATTTGTAAGGTACTCTTTGATTATTTCGAATGCATTTTGATATTGATATCACTTGAAAGTTCGTTAGGGATATTAAGCCCTTATGAACTAGTCCCGAGGCTAACCAAGAGGGGGTGAATGGGTATTTAAAAATTTCTCCAAACAAAAACACAATCTTAAATCAAACCAAGATTTACCACAAGAGAAATGAAGTGTGGAAATTAAATGCGGAAGAATAATAAGAAAGAACACACCATATTTTATAGTGGTTCGATCAACTTGACCTACGTCCACTCCCCAGAGCCTTTCCTCTAGGTATTGCACTAAACTCAGTGTCTCTCTTTTTGCCCCCACAGCAAGGTAGAGAAGCTCGTACAAAAACTCCTTTCAATCGACCCCGATGAGGCAGAGAACCTAACTCTTTTTGCTTCCTCCGGAAGTAGGCAGAGAACCCAACTCCTTTTGCTTCCTCCAGAAGAAGACAGAGAACCTTGATCAGTTGCTGAAGTAGACCTCTCTTGAACCTTCAAGGAACCAGGGATGATGACCGGAGAAGATGACTTGGATCCTTTCTTGGAGCAACCTTTGTGAAACCTCTCACAAACTCCCCCTCACAAGCTCCTCTCTCTTTCTCCCTTGCTCTCCCTCTCCTCTTGGCTCTCTCAGGTCAGGATATAACCAAAAGATATTATCTTGAGAAAAATAAGAGATCTATTAAACAAGGGCTCCAAATTAGCCCTAATTAGCAACTAATTGTCAAATATTATCCAGGACAATCTATCTATCAATCATCTTATATGATCAATTCAAATTTAGCTCAATCAGTCAGGATGATTTAAAAGACTCTAAACAATTAGAAGGTTACTTTATTCCAATCGTCATGTACGATTAGTTCAAGTTATCAAATATCGTCCATACCATATCCCTGGATGGATGTCTGGACGATGGAAAAATAATTAGATCGTCCGGGCCGATTAGTACAAAACAACAAATATCATCCAGACCATCGCCCTGAATGGATGTCTGGATTATGAAAAAATAACTTGATCGTTCAGGCCGATCTCACGATCATCCCGGACCATTAGTTTAATTCGATACATATCGTCCAGAACATCATCTTGAATAGAGCCAGGCCAATTGTTGATCATCTAGGAAAACTAAGATTTGTGAACTGATCTTTCCGGACGATCCTGCGACGATCGAGCAATAAAACCTTAATTGATTTCCTTAATTATCAAATTAATTTAGGCATAATTGCACTGCATCATCCAGGATGATGTCTAAAAATAACACATAGCTACATAGATATGGAGGCTGATTCTTTCTAATTTGAGCCTATCGCCCAAGATGATGATAACTTCATCTAGGACGATTCACTTATTAAGGTGCCTTAACCAGGATACCCTAATTACGGTTTCTATTTTTAATATTTTTAATTGATCGTCCAGGATGATTTTTGGATCGTCCTGGACGATATGATTAAAACAGAAAACACTAACCAACAGGCAGAATTTTTCCCCCAAGTGTGTGTATGCATGGTTACTTAGCATCAAGACTCGTAATGTTATAACAAACTCAAGAAAAGGTAAAAGACATTTGACATACATTAAAAGCTGACTCAATCTTAATCTACCCAATCTTGATCTGGTTCGATTTGCAATTTGATCTTGTGAACCTGAAACATTAGTAGGCAAGGCAGTCGTAGAAAAATATAAATATTTGTTATCATCAATATTATATTCCTTAAAATAAGATTTGCAATAATTTTCCCTTTTTTGATGATGGAAAATAATCAAACAATCTAAGCAATTCAACTTGAAATATCATAAGAAAAAAGTGTAAATCAAGAAGTTAAAATTTTACTAAAAATGAACATAGTACAACTAAGTAGCATAAAACAGTACAACTACTCCCCCTTTTTGATATCACCAAAAGGAGGAGGAAAAAGAAAAGAAACAAAACAAAAACTACCAAACAAAAGTAAACTACAATAAGGAAAAAAATATCATGAAAATAAACTAAAAGAAGGATGGCCCCTGATCATCCGAAGGAGGTGGTGGTGGTGGCGGCGGAAAGAAACTGAAAAGAGTAGCTAACTGCTTCCCAAACCAGGCCATGTCCTGAACGTGTTGGTGCTGCTGGTGAGCTACGAATGAGTCAAAGTGAGAAACATCCTCCGCATGTTGCTACTCCTGTGCAGCAATGTAGGACTCGAACTGAATCATCCATCGGTCGAACCGCTCCACCAACTTGTCCAACTATGAGTGCTGGCGGAGTAGAGTAGGTACAAGAATCGGTACAGGAGCTTCCTCCTCCTCAGCTTCCTCGTGCTCTGGGTGGAGACGAGTACTCTGTGAAGAATATGGAAGGAGTTGTTGGAGTAGAAGACAGGCTGAAAATTTGGTGGGGCGAGATATTGAAGGTTTTATTTGGATTCCGTGATATATGTTATAATGTGTCCTAAGTCAAAATTGGGCTTCCTTTTATATTCTGGATCTCTAATGCTCGTTAGGTGCTCAATATATCAATAGTATTAAATTCACGGTGGGCCATAATGTTAAAAGTGGTGTTTGAAAGGAGTGGAGTGATGTGAATACGATCACTAGCTTTCGAAAGAACTAAAGTACGAAGGACATGTTGGATAATCCTAGAATCTTTGAGTAAGCTGCTAGACTCTCTAACATGATAGGAAACATAAGTGTTCCTCAGAAAGTGATTGGCCAGAACCCAGTCATAATCGGGGTCTTGAGACAAGATGTGAAGGTTCTCTCCAGTGGTGGACAACTACAGTAGCTCGTGACAGTCTTGATATGTGATTTTGACAGGATGCTTATTAACATAAGACAGAAGAGCAGTGAAGGAAGACTTAATGCGGAGGCTAGCAAAGAATATGAATAGCAATGAACGGGACGACAAGTGTAAGGATAAAGGTAAGAGATGTGTGCGCAAACAAGTCGAGAATAAGATAAGAAAGTATGCGAGGGTTTATAGTCTAGGATAAAGTGATCCCGTCTATCTTATATCGCAGATAGGCGGCTTGATCGGCCGCCTCAATGAAATCAGGGTCAAGATTGGCCCTCAAGGAGCTCTAGAAGCAATACAGGAGTGATTTCCACCAACCATGAACACAAAACCAGAGAAGGAATGAGAGCAAAAGTGGATGGATGACGTTGGGTGAGAAAATTTGTTTGCAATCCTCACTTTAAAAAGAAAATGTACCGATCGTCCAGGATGATCGCATAATCATCCAGGAAAATCAGGTGAAATAATTGTGTCCGGCATGATTGGTCAAGAAGGCAGTAATATCATCCAGGACGATCAGACATTGTCCGAGATGGTAAGATGTATGCAATCTTCCCGAGGAGTCAAGCTGAATGACCGTTGAAAAAGTTTATCATCCTGGACGATTAGGTGGATCATATGGGACGATAAGCAATAATGGATCATACTGGCTGAATTTAAAATGTGTACCGAATTTCACCACGTGGATTATCCAGGATGAACATGTGCATCATCTAGGATGATCACCAAACATCGAGCATAAATTATGAAGATCATCCAGGACGATCACAAATAATTGAAGTAGAAGAAGATCAGATCGTCCTAGATCATCTACGATGATCAGAAATAGTAAAGTCATGTTAGCCGTCAAATGAACTTTTAAGAATGGATTGAATGCATCATCCAGGATGATGTGACTAAAGATTAAAAATTTGAAGATGGATGGAGATGATCAGAAAAGGCCCAAAAAATATAAAAGACAACACTAAATAAATTAAAATAAAATACAAAAAAGATAATAAAAAAGACAAAAGAAATGAAAACAAAGTTTTTTTTTATCAAAATACAAAAATGATAAATTCTCCATATGATTGAATTAAAAATCTATAAGAACAGTGAGTTAACATTAACTTGATCGTCCAGGCTAATCTCATGATCATCCTGAACAATTAGTTCAATTCAGTACATATCATCTATAGCATCGCCCTAGATCGAGCCACGCCAAATTTTGATCATCCAAGAAGAATTAAGGTTTGTGAACTGAACGTCCCGGATAATCCTGCGATCGTCCAGGATGATATGATCTAGCAATCAAACCTTAATTTCTTTACTTAATTACCAGATTAATTTAGGCATAATTACACTGCATCGTCTAGGATGATGTCCTAAACGATGTCCAAAAATAACACATACCTAATTAGATCTGGCGGCTAATTTTTTCTGATTTGAGCCTATTGTCCTAGACGATGTTAAAATCGTCCAAGACGATTCGCCTAATTGCAGCTGCCTTAACCAGGATGCCCTAATTAGGGTTTCTGTTTTAAAATGATCGTCTATAACGATTTTTGGATCATCCCGGATGATGTGATCAAAATAGAAAGCACTAACCAACAGATAAATTTTTTCCCCCAAGTGTGTGTATGCAAGGTTACTTAGCATTATGACCTACAATGTTATAATGGACTCAAGAAAAGGTAAAAGACACTTGATGTACATTACAAGTTGACTCAATCCTAATCTACCCAATCTTGAGTTGGTTCGATTTGTAATTCGATCTTATGGACTTGAAATATTAGTAGGCAAGGCAGTCACAGAAAAACAAAAATATTTGCTATCATCAAAATTATATTCCTTAAAATCAGATTTACAACACTCATCCTATATAAAATTTGTGTTCTTTTTACCCATGATAGAAAAGGGTTGACAATTTCCAAAAAGATTAGATATGAAACTCCTTATACACGCCGGTCTACCTTAACGAAACCATAGTTGAGTATAGCTCTTTGGAGGTGACTTATTTAAGATGGAATTGATTTTGGTAGGATCAACTTTGATTCTGCAATTCCTCTCTACAAAGTTGAAAATTTTCTCTAAAGTGAGGCCAAAATCACACTTGAAAGGACATATTTTGAGGTCGTAGTGATGTAACTACTAAAAAATGACTCTTAAGTCATATAGGTAAGCCTCTTTGACTTTACTCTTGACAACCAAATCATCAATATAGCACTCAATGATTGTGGATTAAGTCCTCAAAAATATAATTCATGGCCCATAGGTAGGTTATATAAGTGATCTTAAAGCCAAATGACATCACATTCTAACAAAAATTTCTTATCATAGTGTTGACCTGTACCTTGTAAAACAAAAAAAAAGAAATCAAATCCTCAGCTGCTCTGGCTTCCCACATCGCACGACGTCCGCACCCCTCGCACGTCGCTCGCACTATCGACGTCGCTTATGCCACAACTCTGCACGACGAGCTTCTCGCGTCGTTAAAATGAGCACGAAGCCTCTCATTCGCGACCTCTCTCTTCCTGGTGCAAAATCTCGCTAGCTCTCCTCTCCTCTCTGACTCCTCAATCGCTATTCGACTTTTCCCTTCCGACGACGTCCCTTCCAGGCCATATCAGAAGTCACGACGGTTTGATCGGAAGCCCCATACGAATCCTTCAACCCAATCGAGCTCCTAGTCGAAGCCTACGATCCAGTCGAGCTCGACCTCCCTACCTTCGAAGTCGCTGTTCCACTGAGCTGTGCCCTCTCCTTCCTGATATTCATAAGCGACGTCGATAGTGCGAGAGAGAGAGAGAGAGAGAGAGAGAGAGAGAGAGAGAGAGAATTTTCTTCCTACCCGAAGCCGATCTCCCCCTTTGGCTTCTTCGTGGTTGCTCGACTTCGCCTCTTTGGCGACCTTCCCTTTCTGTCGGATCGGAAGAAACGACATTTTGATCGGAGCAAGAACGGGAGCTCACTGTGTGAGGGTAACTCTCTCCCTTTCACGCTCAATCTTTGGCCAAATCCCGAAATCCGTCGAACCAGAGGGATTTTCCCATCTTTATTTTCTTTTATTATTATTACTATTATTATTATTATTATTATTATTATTATTAATTATTTTTAATTATAAATTAATGGCAGTCAATTAAAGTTAATAATTATAATTAATACTAATTAATCATGATTAATCACATGATTAATTAAATACTAATTATAATTAATATAATTAGTTGTACAATAATTTTAATTAATTAAAATTAAATTATAAATAAACTCTAATTAATTATTAATAATAATAGTTAATTTTAACAATAACAATAAAATAAAAAATGCCTCTCTTATCTCGGCATTTGTGTCAGGCCGGTAAACCGCCTATACACGCTTTTCTTAGCGTGGTGGGAAGGGAACCTGGCGTGACACCTATGACGAGGTAAGCAAGCAACCCCTCGGCCCCTAGAATCCTCCCCTCGGCATGTGCAACGAGCCGGCTAACCGCCTATACACGCTTTTCTTAGCATGGTTGGAAGGGAACCCGGTGCGATACGTACGACGAAGCGGGAATACCCATAAGTACCCGCTTGCGGGAAAACAACTGCTTTTTCTTTTGCAACAGGTACTGGTAGAAGACCCATACACGCTTTTCTTAGCGTGGTGGGGAGAAAGACTTTACACGGCCGCGGTGTCCTCGAATGAGGGCACCTACCATACACGATTTTCTTAGCGTGGTGGGAAAGGCCCAGTTTTCTGTAGTTTTTTCCCTAAACAGGAGAGACGCCGGGAGGCTGCCAAAATTTCGGGTGAAATATTACTACACTTGGACCTGTTTTGAACTCAAAGAGAACAAAGAGCTCGGACTCAAATGAGAAAAAGCTATGGACTTTTGAATTTGATTGAACATGAACTGTGGACTTGTAGACCATTGAACTTTATTGAACAGGAACAGAGGACTTTTGGACCTGATTCAGAACCAAAACTCAAATGATTTCTAAAAGTTCAAGCCCAAATAAAATAAAATCAAATTGGAATCAAATCCAAATGAAAATGACTATGCAATTGAACTCAAAATATCTCAAAAGACGTTGAATAATCAATTTGAACATGTACTCTGAGCTCGTGTTTGAACTTGGGCTATACGACATCAAGTGGGAATTTGTAAACTTGATGAGTTCAAGTCTGAATGAAATTGAACTTGGATCCAAACACATATAAGGACAAGGCTTGAATCATGTGCAAGGGAGTTCAAACTACAAGAACATTTGTATGGTCAATAGTGACTCAAAGTACGTTACAAGACCTCGATGCACGAACTCCTACAACAATCTCTACGAATGCCTGTTGATTGAGATAGCAATACGGGAGACCAATGATGGAGGATCCACCCCCTGTAAGCAAGTGCAATCATCGACCCACCTGAGATTGGTGAAATGTAGATATGATACTGATGCAATGGGTCTCCTACAAATATCTCCTGGAGATCAAAGTTAATATAGTGGTCCCTTGCAAATCAACTTGTGGATAACAATAGTGTGTATATCGTAGGTACAACGAATCATTGTGGGCACAAGTATAAATATCCCCCCACCTGAGATTGGTGAAAGGTGGGTCAGATGCAAGAACAATGACTCACCTACGAATACTTCTAGGAGGTCGTAGCAGATGCAACGGGTCCTTGCAAATGAATACAACTTACTTGTGGATAACAACAGTGGGTACCTTGTAGGCACGACGAGCCACTATGAGCACAATTATGAATATCACCTACGACAACGTGATTAAGATCTTCAAGTATTTCAGGTATAAGGGGGACTCGATATACGAAAAAGGACACCCCCTGGCAGAAGGGAAGAGATATTTGAGCATATTCGAACTAAACTTTCCGGCATTCCAAAATTTCTCCTTGATCCTATACTCAGGAAGAAAACAATTCTGATATCTACAAACATCGAAAATAGCAAGTCCACTACGCCGAAAAGCCTTCTAAATCAATGGTCATTGACTCCAAAGTCCAAACAGTCCCCTCCCCGGTGAATGAGAAAAGGGGGAGTCAACACCAAGGTGATAAGGTACCTCACCGCACCAGATACCATGCCACTGGATCTGCAATACTTGTACAAGCAGACAGAAGGCGTCTACAATCTATAATGCTACGCCACCGAATCCGCAACACTCGTACTAGCAGATAGAAGGCGTCTACAAATACTTTTAAAATACCCATGCACGTGCACCATAAATATGATACACATAGGTACACTAAAAGGGTATATAAAAATAACCCGCATGGGCCCCAGCGAGCATGTCATTGGTACACACGTGACGTCTAGGGATGCTGCGCAGGTCGATAAGTGAATTCTAATTCGAACCTGATCCTTCTATACAGATTAATAGGAGTCGACAGGGTTCGAACAATCAAACAAATACATGGTTGTGGGGACCTATGTATTTGTTTCAACACATTAATATTAGGCCTTCAAGGCCTATAATCAAAAGAATTCACTAACGAAGGCACGAAGCCTACAAAACCCAATCCTCCTAAGCAGATAAATAGGAGTAAGCAGGGTTCAAACTCTCGGATAAATATGCAGTCATGAAATTGACCAGAATATTTATTATTTACATTCATATTAGGCCTTCAAGGCCTCAACAAAGAAAATTCATGAACAAAGACATAAAGCCTACAAGAAACCTGATCCTCAATCAACAACTTGGCCGAGTTAACAAGGTTCAATCAAATAAAGGGAAATGACCCCAAATACCCCGATAATGACCGTGTTGATTGCTTATCTCAACTAGAGGGGTTAATTTTGCACATTTTTTAAATATCTCCCAAAAGTCCATTCAAAATCCAAATTCCACAAATCCTAAAATACAGATATTTAAAACTAAAATTAATCCATCAATCACTCAAAGAAAAATCCATCCACCCTCTGCAACAGTTTGCTGTGGCGGACAAATCAAAATCAACTTCAGCTCACAAAGAGCCAAATGCCTAGTCGAAAATATCATTAGGATCCATTCTTAAACAATCTCCTGCCAGTAAGGGCGTGATACGTGTCCTCTAACCGACGATTTTGCCGCCAAATGGCACCGCAGGATAAACAGTTATGATGACCCGGGTCCCTCTAAACCGAGTGGTTTTGCTGCCAAATGGCACCACGATATATCGGTTATGGCCAGAGCCAATACGTTCCTTATTGGCATCAAATCCTTGAGATATGAATCAATATGATATGATTGATAGGGAACAAAGCCCTCTGTTAGCTAAGGTGGATTCAAATTTATCCCCTTAGATAAACATTCACCCCTGGTCTACAAGGTCCCCTTGGACGAAGCAATTCATGGCTGCCGGCAAGGATCCTTGTGTCAGGTTGGGTCGACTACCTCCTCTAATTAAGTAGACCAGGGACCACGATGGCCCGGGACGACGGAACCATGGATTATTGATCGGGTCTATAATCCATTCCCCCACCATCTGCTTTAAGTACAAGATGGTGAAATTTTCTATTCTAAATATCAAACCTACAAACTCTTCAATGCCCAAATTTAAACCCAATTTTCCAAATCCTAATCCCAATGCAGCTACTATATGTCTGATAACGCGTATCTCTACGTATCTATTTGACAACTAACCTTAATTGAAAGTTCTCTCTCGTGATCTGGAGGGATAATTAACTATAGGGGCTTACGCCTATAGGAAACCAAAACTCAGATCACAAAGTCCTCACAAAATGAGGGCGAAATCTCTATGTAGTGTCTTATCTACAAACTCATCTTCCTTCCAAAATTTACCCCGAAACTTATCAGTTAAAACTCCATCACCAAATAAAAAGAACAGCGAGCTGGGAGGCCGGGGCCAAATTTTCAGAGCCCACAGATTTCTGGCGACTCCACTTGGGAATGATTTCTCTTTCCATCTCTGGCTAGTAACTAAAATGCTATAGTATAAAGCAAATCAAATTTTAAATTTCCTAAAATTAATCTTTTAAGTAAGATTTATTGGAAATTCAATCAGCTGGATTTTAATTCTATGCAAATTTATCTACTTCTGCTATTTGTTCTAGGTGATTTCTATATTATAAAAGTGTGTGATGACGTATCAATTCTGATCACTAACCCCTACCTTTCATTTTTGCAGAATGGAAATACAAGATACCCCAATGACCATCCAACTAAGATGAGGAGCCAGGATCCAGCTGGAAAATGCTGTGATTGAAACTGAAAATGCTTGAGCCACCATCCACTTTGGTGAGCTTGAATTCTCAGCAGCTACTGCAAGGGTCGCAGCCGTTCCTATATACGGCCTAAATTCTGAAGAATTTTCTGGATGGTCCTATTCTACAAGGACTAATACCAAAGGCGCTTTCCAAGGAAGAACTTCTATGTTTAAAAGATTGTCCCAATCTGAGACCCTTACTGCAAAGAGGGTTATTACTGGAAGGAAAATATCAATGGTGGCTGCTTACACCACCACTCTGCCAACCGGGTTATCTGCACCTGGGAAATATGATACTGAAGCTTCCTTATTTAGAAGAAGACTCAATAGAAGGCAAAGGAGAAAGAGAAATGCAGAGCTACGTGTTCAGCAGTTACCTGTACCAATCCATCCCTCCAATCTGCTAGCACAAGAACTAGAAATCAATATCCCCACTCAAAATAGGTTTTCTAACTTGAAGTGGGTAAAGAGAAATAGCTCGTCTAGTGAGCTGAAGCAATCATTATGGGAGCGTCAACCTGAAGCTCTAATCCCTCAGAAGATAAGAGAGCCTGAACGTCTATCTACTCGAGTCCATCGAGCACTGATGACGGTCAAAGAGAAAGGCCTAATGAAGAAAAAGTTCCAGAGGCCATTGATTGTTGAGGCTCAAAGAACTCCTCCAAGGGAGAGGCTTTCATCTGTCATGATAGCCGAACGAAGAAATTAACAACGCCAAGCTCTACACGGTAAACATCGGGGCTTGACACCTGAACCATATGTTTGGGGATCCGTCGCCGAAAGGTCTCGGTGGAAAGGCAAATAAATATGGAGGCCAAAGCCTCGAAAAGAAAAGATGATTGGATAAAGAATTAATTCGGGTGTGACATCCGGAGCTGTCTCCCAGAGATCCGCCTCTACTAACAGAACTCGTTAGAGATGGGTCCAAAAGAATGCCCATAATGATAATTCTAGTGACAGTCGACATCTTGGAGAGTCTTCCAGTAGATCCCATTATTCTCCTACTTCAACCAAAGAGGAGGTTTATTTCGACCGTAGTCCATGAGTTGAAGAAATAATCATTTCAAGCCAAAAACTTGAAATTCAGTGGCGACGCCGCTCAGAAATTCAGGTACAGAAAGAAGAATATGGCGATGACGATACTATAGAGATCGAGGTGGTTCACATGGTCAGCCACATTGATGAGGAAGATGATGACGATGAAGAAGATGACCAGCAATCACAGCCCCGTACACGTGTTTATTGTCGTCGCCATAGGGCTCGATCTATTGTCAGCCAAAGTGTTCGCTCTTCAGAAGAAGGAGAAGAAGAGGAAGAAGTTAGAGAAAATCCTTTCGCTGGTAAAAACATCATGCTTGCCGAAATGCGAAATAATATTAGACGATAGATGCGAAAGAAAGATAGAGAAATCCCTTAGATAAATTATAAAATGACTGAGATAATGACTCAAATGACGGCCATGATGGAGATGATGCAGAAGACCACTTCTGTTGGTCCTGCACCAGCTCAACCCGTTAACCAAGCTGCTAATCCTCAAAATCTTCAAGTGTCGCAAGCCTCAGAAGTGAAAGGCGTACCTGAAGGTGGTAATAAGAATGATAATCCAACCCGCCGGCGTACTCCGTAAAATGTGGCAGATACCTCTAAACCTGTAACTGCATCACAGTTGGAAGGCTTAATCAGTGCAAAGATTAAGGCCATTATAGTTGCTGAAGAAGCAGAGAAGTTGGTAGGAAAAGGTCACCCGTACCCAGCAGAGTATGACCAGATGCCATATCCAAAAGGATATTCTGTGCCAAAATTTAACATTTTTATGGCAATAAAAATCACAGACAACACTTAGCGCAGTTCAAAGCAACCTGCGGGAATACAGGAGGCAATGATGCTCTGTTATTCAGGCAATTCGTGAGCAGCTTATGTGAAACTACTTTCGAATGGTATGCTGAACTGCCGAATGATTCTTTGAAGACCTTCGCGGAGTTGCAAGCCTTGTTCGTAAAAAGGTTTGCCCGTGCAACTAAGAAGACTACCATCGTTGACCTCGCTCTAGACAAAAGAAGAAATGATGAGTCAGTAACGAAATACATAACACGCTGGCGCAATCTCAACATGAAGTGCGAGCAGCAACTAGAAGAAGAGCATGCAATTCAACTATTGATGGGGAATATTGATGAAAAAATGCAACCCTTCTTGTGTATGGCTTCAATTACTATTATCCAAGATCTGTTAGATAGGGTGGAAAATTTTGAAAAGTTAAACTTGTCAAAATCTGAAAGCCTCCCTGATAGACCCAAAAAGACAAAGGCACCTGACGTCAGGAAGAGTGAGGTCTACTCTGCATTCCCTCCCAGACCTGATAAAGGTAAACGGGCAGTGTACAGTGTGGATAAAAGAAAGCAGCCAATGCAATATGAAGAAAAATCAAAATAGGTTTATAATCCAATTCCTCAACCAAAGCTAGTTCTTGGAGGAACTGATAAACCTCGAGCCTTTCCTGGTGAAGGAGAGCGCCAGAGGCAAATAATTAGAGCTGGTGATAGAACGTTCCCCTCCCTCAAGGAGAAAATGAATAAGGAATATTCATTTAAGAGGGAGAGTGTCGCTAAAATATTCTGACAAGCACTCAAGAACGATCTCAAGTTGCTGAAAGTTCGTTAGGGATGTTAGGCCCTCTTGAACTTAGTCCCAAGCTAATCAAGAGAGAGGTGAATTGGAAAACCTTAAAACCAAAGATAAAACTCCAACCAAAATCACCACAAACAAAGTGTGGAAGAAAAATAAATGCGGAAGCGATAATAAGAAAAGAACACACCGGATTTATAATGGTTCGGTCAAACCTTGACATACGTCCACTCCTTGGAGGCACCCCCCAAGTAGTGCACTAAACTAGTATCTCTCCTTTAGCCCCCACGGCTAGGCGGAGAAGCCCTTACAAAATCACTTCCACCTTCCCTGGTGCGGCGGAGTCGCTGGGTCCTTTGACACCAAAGGGATCTTCTTCTTTGGTGAACTTACCTCGAGACAAGCCTTGAATCCGATGGTACTAAGGTGTGAGTTCGCCGGAGCAACCGTATGGAATCCCCTCCACACTCCCTTGATTTCCCTCCTCACAGGATCTTCTCCCTCTCAAACTCCACCCTTTCCTCTCTCCCTTTCAAGCTCTCTCTTCAAGTCTCCCCCACAAGAACGAAGCTCCAATGGCTGAAAAAAGACTCTTACAAAAGTTGTCATCCCATAGCTTAAATAGAAGCTCTCAAAATGAGCTCATTAATGCAAGTTGCCGAAATTATCGTCCAGGACGATAGGTATATCGACCTGTACGATCAGTACAAATTAAGCTCATTAGCCCGGGACGATATGGGATGATCAGAAGAAACTTGGTTACATCGTCCTGGCCGCGATCGTCCTGGATGATTAGTTTAAAATCAGTTCAATCGTCCTAATCATCGCCCTGGATAGATTCTGGCCGATGTAAATCGTCCAGGCTATCGTCCTGGCCGATCTCACGATCGTCCTGACCGATCTGATCGTATCAATCAGCCATTAATTCTTTCCAAAGATACCAGATCATTTTAGGCATAATTGAGTTAGATCGTCCTAGACGATGGGTATATCGTCCTGGCCGATTTCTTAAAAGATATAATGCCTAATCTGATCATGGCGGCTGATTCTTTCTTAATTGAACATATCGTCCTGGCCGATATAAGTATAGTCCAGGCCGATCAGTTTATGACGGCTGCCTTAACGAGGATGCCCTAATTTGGGTTTTTGAATTTGGACAGATCGTCTAGGACAATATTACCATCGTCCAGGACGATGTTACCAAAAACAGAAATCATTTAGGAAAAAAGAGAATTTCTACTAAGTTACAAAACATTAGGAGCCACACCAAAAATAATAGACTCAAGAAAGGAAAAAGATACAAACTGACTCAATCCTAGTCTACCCAATCTTGAGCTAGTTCCAAGTTGTAGTCTGATCGTGTGGACTTGAAAAGTTAGTACAAAAAGGCAATCGTAGAGAAGTAAGAAATGTTTTGCTATCATCAAAAATATAGACCATAGATCCGTAACAGTTGTCATAATGCAAAAGAATTGAATAATCCAAACACAGCGGCAACCCAAACTACAACCCATATCATCGGGTAGTTAGTCATCTAATTGAAGATTATTATGTCTTCAAAGATTGGTTGGAAAAGATGTACAAGATGGAAGAATTAACATTATCAGATAATGTGTTAGTTCGTCCTAGAAAGGAATCCACCTGGGTACTAACGTCCTCTTCCGTACTCCAGCCTAAAGAAATAATAATAAAAGAATCTATCCAAGAGGAACAATGGGAAACCGTGATCTCTAAGAAGACAACCAAAATGATGAAACAGCTAGTAGTTCCTGGTGTCAAGTCGAAGTCTACTACTGAACCAGTACTGAGTCTAAAGGGGTTGCCTATGTCATAAGCATCCACCTCTAAACAACAACCTGGCTAAGCTAGCTCATCCAAATCTGGTAAAGCAAAGCAAAAGTCTTCCAAGAAGAAAGCCAAGTTGAAGAAGTCTGATGCAAAGAAGACTGTAACCCAGATAGCCATTGATAGTTTGGGTGAATATTACCAGACTACTAGGAGGCCTATTAAGCTCGGTGATTTTATGAAAGAGCTTAAAATAGATGACAAGGAAGAATAAGCTGAGGTCGAATCCCCTCCTATAGAGACATGCTGAGTCATATTTACGGCACCAAAGATAACAGATAGGGAGAAATACGCTGAAGAAGCGGCCCCTGAATTCTGTCTAATGGTGTCATCAATGGAATTTAGTTCAGATGATCTATGTTTTCTAGATGATGAAGATTCAGACCTAGGCGTAGCATCACAAATGAAGCAGCTGAAACTGGGAGACGATTCTGAGTCTACAGATGGATCCCTAAATGCCATAATGGCTGAATCTGAGGAGAATGCTTCATCAAATAAGTCTGAATCAGATGAGGTAGCTCAAGTGCAATTGAGAAGTGGCAAAGTACTATCACCTCCACCAAAGAAGGGGATTCCTAATAAAGACAAGGGAAAAAAGATAATTATCAATGAAAATATTATCCCCGAATACTCCAAGAAGAAAGAGACTTTAGCCAAGGGGATAGATTATAATATCTTGTCCCATTTGCGAAAGATCCCAACACAACTCAGGATATATGATGCTCTCTTGATGTCTAGAGACCTTCGAGAGACTTTGATTCAAGCTCTCAAGAACCCTGAAAGATATGAGGCATATTTTGCTGAGCGTAACCTAACCGAAGTCTTGCAAGCTCGAAATGAGCCGATCATTACCTTTTCCAATGATGATATGATGCTTGGAACAGCAGATCACAACAGCCCTCTATATGTTACAACAGAGAGTGACGGTATGATGATTAGTAGGATTTTGATCGATCCTGGATCTTCCGTAATTCTCATGAGCCTAAGAGTATTGAGATCACTATGCCTCGATGTGGAACATCTTGGACAAGACAAGTTGATGGTACATGGCTTCAATGAGAAAGGGCAGAAAACTCTTGGATCATTCATGCTCCCTCTTGTATTTGGGGAACTTCATACAGAAGCTAAATTTCATGTGATCGATGTGGACACCTCATTTAAGGCGCTAATAGGTTACCCTAGTTATATGAATATGGCGTTGTCCCTTTAACATTACACTAGTGCATGAAGTATCTCAGGGAAGGAAAAGAATTCAGAATTTCTGGTGATTTTCAGCCCTTTGCAGTACATGAAGTAACAATATATGAAGATGTCAGGTACTTCATGCCAAAGAAGCAAAAGCCTTCTAGTTTTCTTGAGGCTAGGGCATCAAATTCAAAGACTGCAAAGAAACCTAAATAAGAAGGTCAGAAGAAGCGTGTAAGAAGAAAGATGGCGACGCCGACTCTTCCTAAAGCACCAACCATTTCCAAAGAAAGGAAACATGTGCCTCACTTAGGGAGTGATACAGATGAAGATGATATCTTCCCTACAAAATCTCGAAAAGTATGTCAGTCCATGGACGAATGGAGTAGGGAGGTTGAATTCTCAAACGATGATTATGATTATGACTCTATCTATATGAATAGAGTGCAAGAAGTATTCTCCAGAAGAATAGATAGCCTGTCAATTTCAGATAGCATACTCGTAGTCACGCGTATCCCCCAACAACACTTCAAGAAAATCATTTCATGTGAGGTGCATAAGATTGAAGAACTCTCCACTCTTTATCTTCCCCCTCTGAAGAAGGGGATTACACCTGAAAATGTATTGTAATCCACGGGAATACGTGAAGAGGAGAATAATGATTGGTGTTGTATGCTCCTCGACTCCGAAGAGTTATTTCCTACGAGGCTACCTAAGTTTAATACCAAAATTATTCAAAGAATGCTATGAAAGCAAATCAATATTCCTACCACCAAACAACAGCTTCGTACAAGCTTGGGCCTTTAGTATGGAAGGAACCCACATCCATTACAATGGAATGATATAGATGCATATAAGAGCATCGGATTCATCAAGAGAAAATACCTCCGGAAGGAGACTTGCCGAGCAGTCACTTGCAAAGAAATCAAATCTGATAATGATGAGGAGGAGATATATGAAGCCAACGCTTATGATGATCAACCCGTGGAAGTCAAGCCTGCACCAGAAGAATTAGAAGATGGTGGACAGGCTGCTATGATGGACGAGCTAAAAGAAGTCAACTTGGGAACTGAGGAATACCCTCGCCCAACCTTCATTAGCTCTCTTCTACCAGAAGATCAAATGAATGAAATAAAAGAACTCTGTGAATTCAGGGACTGCTTTGCATGGATGTATGCTGAGATGCCTGTTTTATCCCCTGATGTGGCAGTTCATAGACTAACCATTAAATCTGGTGCAGCACCCGTCAAACAAGCTCCAAAGAGAATGAGATTGGAGATAGAAGAACAAGTAATTGCAGAAACAAAGAAGTTCATAAAAGCAAGCTTCATCCGAGAAGAGAAGTATGCTGATTGGATTGCAAATATCGTCCCTGTAAAGAAGAAGAATGGTTAGATTCGTGTCTGCATCGACTTCAGGAACCTCAATAAGGCGTGCCCGAAAGATGACTTTCCGCTCCCAGTATCAGAACTTCTAGTTGACAATACTTCCAACTACGACATGTTCTCATTCATGGACGGATCGTCAGGCAACAATCAAATCAAAATGGCACCTGAAGATGAAAAACATATATCGTTCAGAACACCTATAGGCATTTACTGCTACACAGTTATGCCCTTCGGCTTGAAGAATGATGGTGCCACATATCAAAGGGAGATGGCTCGTATATTTGATGATTTGATTCATCAAAAGGTCGAGTGCTATGTGGACGACTTTGTTGTCAAAAGCATGGATAGAAGAGATCACCTAGGTGGTTTGAGAATTGTGTTCGAGAGGATCAAAAAATATGATTTGAAGATGAACCCTCTTAAATATGCATTCAGGGTATCCTTAGGAAAATTTCTGGGATATGTTGTTCGAGATCGAGGAATTGAAGTCGACCCCAACAAGATCAAGGCAATCATGGAGATGCCACCTCCAAAGAACCTTCAGCAACTCCGCTCCTTACAAGGACAATTGTTTTCATTCGGTGATTTATATCGAATCTATTGGGTAGGTGCCAACTATTTTCAAAGCTGAAGAAAAAGGATATATGCTTTAAATGGGATGGAGAGTGCCAAGAAGCATTTGACAGTATTAAAAGAAATTTATTAAATCCTCCTATTCTCGAGGCACCAATTCCGGGAAAGCCTCTTATACTGTACACGGTGGCACTAGAAGAGTCCCTCAGAGCACTATTGGCTCAGCATAATGAAGAAAGAAAAGAAAATGTGCTCTACTATATCAGCAGAAGGTTGATAGGAGCAGAAATCCGTTACTCTCCAATTGAGAAGTATTGTTTGACTCTGATTTTTGCAGTTCAGAAACTCCGCCACTATATGTTATCTCATAAAATCACCTTGATATTAAAGATCGATCCACTAAAGTTTCTGATGATAAGACCAGCATTGATAGGTCGTTTGGCAAGGTGGGCAGTGATACTCCTGCAGTTTGATATCACATGTCCCGTAGAAGGCAGTGAAAGGGCAGGTGTTGGCAGATTTTTTTGCTGCATACCCTATCCCTGCGGATTCACCGCTCAATGATGATCTACTTGACGAGCAGATCATGAATGTCAAAGAGGAGGAGATGCTACGAGTGTGAGAAATGTACTTCGATGGAGCGTAATCGATTAAGCATGATCGGCCTCCAAATCTAGAAAAAGCTCAAGCTGGAATTAGACTCATTTTTGTGGCGCCTAAGGGAGGCATAATGAGATTCTCATTCAACTTGACTGAACCTCGGACCAATAATGAAGCTGAATATGAAGCTCTAATAGCAGGATTGGAGATTGCAATCGATGTTAGAATTCGAAATATTCAAATCTTCAGTGATTCTCAACTTGTTGTAAATCAAGTACTTGGAATCTACAAAATCACCAAGTTCCAGTTGGCATGTTATCATCGGCGAGTTCTTGAGCTTATGATGCAAATTCTAGTTATTAAATTAACTCAAGTTCCCTGAGGTCAAAATGGCAAAGTTGATTCCCTTGCCAAATTGACTAAAGAAATGACGAATATGGATGATGAATGGCCTATAATAATCATGGTACACAATCGACGGATCCTAGAGCCAACATTGTTACAATTCCCGCAGGCAGAGGGAATATCAAATTCAAGCCAACAGGATGCAACACCGGTTGATCCTCAATCTCCCCAACCAGTTGATCTTGAAGACCAGTCTGAAGGACAACAAGTTCCTAAGAAAAGACGTAAAGCTAAACAAGCCTCAAAATCATGGTGGCAATGCCTAGATGTCGAAGAAGAAGATGATTGGAGGCGGCCTTTCATTGACTACTTTAAAGAAAGTAGATTGCCAACGGACAGGTCGTTAGCTGCTCAAATTAGGAAGAGAGTGATACGATATGCATTTATCAACAACACATTATATTGGCGGGCTTTCGATCAAATGTGGCTAAGATGCCTAGGGACTCAAGAAGCTGATAAAGTGGTTGCAGAAGTTCATGAAGGACTCTGTAGAGAGCACCAATCAGGTCCCAAGATTGAAGTCAAAATCAAAAGAATGGGCTATTACTGGCCGACCATGGTCAGGGGTTGTATTGACCACGCTAAGAGGTGCCACGAATGTCAAATCCACTGTGATATTTTACATCAACCGCCAAATCCTCTACCCCCAACGATAGCATCCTGGTCGTTCGAATGTTGGGGTATTGATGTTATCGGGTAGATAGATCCGCCGTCATCAGCAGGACACCACTTCATCTTGGCAAAAACAGACTATTTCTCCAAGTAGGCGGAAGTAGCTTCATTTAAAGAAGTTAAGTCCAAGCACGTGATCAACTTCTACACCCACAATGTTGTTTATAGATTCGGTGTGCCACGCCGTATAATCTCAGACAACAGTACTGCATTCAAAAGTACAAAAATCTACAAGTTTGTTGATCGGCACAAAATCGATTGGCGGTATTCCTCTATATACTATCCAAGAGCAAATGGCCTGGCAGAAGCATCAACAAAATGCTGGTAAAATTGCTAAAGAAGTTTCTCACCAAGAATAAAAGAGAGTGGCATACAAAAATGGCAGAAGCGTTGTTGGCGTATCGTACAACTTATAAAACGCCCACCAAAGCAACTCCTTACTCTTTGGTGTTCGGAGTTGAATCAGTGTTTCCATTAGAAGTTGAACTTCCATCTCTTCAAGTCGCTATTCAGAATGAGATAACTCAAGAACAAAATGTTCGGCTAAGGATGGAAGAGCTCGATGCACTTGATGAGCTCAGGTTGCAAGCTCAGTAGAACCTGGAGATCTACTGAGCAATGATGACAAAATCTTTTGATCAAATGGTGCGTCCTCGATCATTTCAAGAAGGGGAATTGGTCCTGGTGTAGAGAAGGCCAATCATCCCGCACCAAAAAATCGGTGGTAAATTCATATCAAACTAGGAAGGACCTTTCGTCATCGAGAAAGTATTTCAAGGAGGAGTTTATCAACTCATCAATCTGAATGGTTAGAGGCCCATACCGCCGATCAATGGTCGATACCTGAAGAAATACTATGCATGAATTGCTCAAGCAGATGTTATATTTAATACGCTATATTTTCGTACACATTTATTAGCGTATATATTTCATATTTTGAAATTCTCTTCTGTCGATATCGTGCCGTATGCCGAGATCCCCGAATAAATATTTAAAATTATCAATTCAAATATTATTTTGTGCTAAAGAATACAAATACTTATTTTCTAAAGTATATGCGGGTGATCTTTCAAAAGTTAGAGACACCACCTTCTCCAACAAACCAAGACTTAAAAGTCAAGAAAGAGGCTTTTATAACTACACACTCCTATAAATTGAGCCGAAAAAGCTTGAAGTATTTCGACAGCCTGAAGTTTAAGGTTCGAATGGGTGTAACAGGTCGGATCAAACAAGCCCAAATATGGCTAGATCACTAGCAGCTCCGTCTACTCAACAAGCCATAAGAAAGGCCGTAGTATTAGAACCACCATTTCGTCAACCCGTCAGTAAGGACTGTAGGAAGTGCGAAGGCAAATTTGACTCAACAAGTTTAAGTGATCGTAGTCTACAGAATTCTTCTAAATGACTGGAGAATCAAAGTTCCAATTGAAAGAGAAATCTCGAACAACTACCAAATGTACGTAGGCTCTAAAATCTACAACCACGAAGAATGACTCCATATCTGTCAACTTCAGTAAAATCAATATTGGGAAGCGCAATTCTCATAGCTCACGTCTGAAGCCTGAATGGGTGTAAGAGGTCGGATCCAACAAGCCCAAATATGATCGGATCGCTGGCAGCTCCATCTACTCAATAAGCCATAAGAAAGGCCATAGTAGAGTAACCCCCATCTCAGCAACCAGAGGACGAAGAGCTGTCAAATCCCAGCTCTCCCTATCTGATGAACTCAAGTGAATCAGATTAAAGTCTCCTCAATTGGTTAAGGATCAAGATACTACCTACGTTTGGTGCTATCAACTGAATCCAAAACCTATAAATCCTTCAACAAATCAGAAAAGTACAAAGTGAGGATCGAAGGAATTTTTCTTCAACAAGTCCGTTAAAGCATAAAGCAAATGACCGAAGAAAATTATACCAAAGTTCACACAAAGCCTAAGACTGAACTAAGAGGATTCTGTCATCAACAAGTCCATTATGCATAAAGCTCTGGACCGATGACTTCTTGCCACCGACCTAGTACAAACCTAAGGGTTTAGGTCACCGGCATCTACCCCTTCATCAAGCCTACCAAAGCTAGAAGCAAAGGGCAGAAGGCATACAAATCTTCTGACAAGTCAGTAAAGACAAATCAGACAATCCTTCATCAATATCCGCAGCACAAAGCACATGACAGAATGATCAAAATCTCATGACTCAAGCCAAAGATGTGGAATGAGCACCCTTGATGACATCTATAAATGTCCCTAAAAGCCGGGAGCATTTTAAATATTTATTTGGGTCGACATCGCGCTGCATGCCGAGATCCTCAAATAAATATTTAAAATTCTATCAAAATACAGTCAGATGATAGAAGATTCTTGAGCATATGTTATCTAGTAGCATCAATTTACAAAGACGAGATATCAATAATCTATGAATACATCTAAAATAGTCAAGAAAGAAAATCTTAGTGTGACATCCAGGAAAATTCTTGGAGATCCACTAAATGAAAACCCTAGTGTGACATCTAGAGCAAATATCTAGAGATCTACAGGGTCAATCAGCATACAACAAACATGGCTCGCTCCAGGCGCGTACCATATTTGTTGGGGGGTATTTGTAGACCTGTACCATGTAAAACAAAACAAAAAAAACAAATCAAATCCTCACCTGCTCTAGCATCCCATGTCGCACGACGTCCGCACGATCGACGTCGCATCTGCCACGACTCTACACGACGAGCTTCTCGCGTCGTTAAAATGAGCACGAAGGCTCTCATTCGAAACCTCTCTCTTCCTGGCGCAAAATCTCGCTAGCTCTCTTCTCCTCTCCGACTCCTCAGTCGTTGTTCGACTTTGCCCTTCTGAAGACGTCCCTTCCAGGCCATATCGGAAGTCACGACGGTTTGACCGGAAGCCCCATACGAATCCTTCAACCCAATCAAGCTCCCAGTCATAGCCTACGATCCAGACGAGCTCCACCTCTCTACCTTCGAAGTCTCTGTTCCACTGTGCCGTGCCCTCTCCTTCCCAATATTCACAAGAGAGAGAGAGAGAGAGAGAGAGAGAGAGAGAGCGAGAGAGAGAGAGAGAGAGTGAAATTTTTCTTCCTACCCAAAGCCAATCTTCCCCTTTGGCTTCTTCGTGGTTGCTCAACTTCGCCTCTTTGGCGACCTTCCCTTCTTGTCGGATCGGAAGAAACGACATTTTGATCGGAGTAAGAATGGGAGCTCATTGTGTGAGGGTAACTCTCTCCCTTTCACGCTCAATCTTCGGCCAAATTCCGAAATTCGACGAACCAAAGGGATTTTCCCCTCTTTATTTTCTTTTATTATTATTATTATTATTATTATTATTATTAATTATTTTTAATTATAAATTAATGGCAGTCAATTAAAATTAATAATTATAATTAATACTAATTAATCATGATTAATCACATGGTTAATTAAATACTAATTATGATAAATATAATTAGTTGTACATTAATTTTAATTCATTAAAATTAAATTATAATTAAACTCTAATTAATTATTAATAATAATATTTAATTTTAATAATACCAATAAAATAAAAAATGCCTCTCTTATCTCAACATTCGTATCGGGCAGGTAGACTGCCTATACACGCTTTTTTTAGCGTGGTGGAAAGGGAACTTGGCGACACCTACGACGAGGTAAGCGAGCGACCCCTCGGCCCCCAGAATCCTACCCTCGGCGTGTGCGACGAGCCGGCTAACTGCCTATACACTCTTTTCTTAGCATGGTAGGAAGGGAACCCGGTGCGATGCATACGACGAAGCGGGGATACCCATAAGTACCTGCTTGCGAGGAAACAATTGCTTTTCTCTTACAACAGGTACTGGTAGAAGAACCATACACGCTTTTATTACCGTGGTGGGGACAAAGACTTTACACGGCCGCGGTGGCCTCGAAAGAGGGCACCTACCATACACTCTTTTTTTAGCATGGTGGGAAAGGCCCAGTTTTCCGTAGTTTTTCCCCTAAACAGAGGAGAAGCTGGGAGGCTGCCAAAATTTCGGGTGAAATATTACTACACTTGGACCTGTTTTGAACTCAAAGAGAACAAAGAGCCCGGACTCAAATGAGAAAGAGCAGTGGACTTCTGAACTTGATTGAACATGAACTGTGGACTTGTAGACCTTTGAACTTTATTGAACACGAACAGAGGACTTTTGGACCTGATTTAGAACCAAAACACAAATGATTTCTAAAGGTTCAAACCCAAATAAAATAAAATCAAATTGGAATCAAATCAAATGAAAATGACTATGCAATTGAACTCAAAAGATCTCAAAAGACTTTAAATAATCAATTTGAACATGTACTCTGAGCTCGTGTTTGAACTTATGCTATACGACATCAAGTGGGAATTTGTAAACTTGATGAGTTCAAGTCTGAATGAAATTGAACTTGGATCAAAACACATATAAGGACAAGGCTTGAATCCTTTGCAAGGGAGTTCAAACTACAAGAACATTTGTATGGTCAACAGTGACTCAAAGTATGTTACATGACCTCGATGCACGAACTCCTACAACAATCCCTAGGAATGCCTGTTGATTGAGATGGCAATACGAGAGACCAATGATGGAGGATCAGCCCCCTATAAGCAAGTGTAATCATCGACCCACCTGAGATTGGTGAAAGAGGGATATGATACTGATGCAATGGGTCTCCTACAAATATCTCCTGGAGATCGCAGTTGATACAACGGTTCTCTGCAAATCTACTTGTGGATAATAATAGTGTATATCGTAGGTACAACGAACCACTGTGGGCACAAGAATAAACATCCCCCCACCTGAGATTGGTGAAAGGTGGGTAAGATGCAAGAACAATGACTCACCTACGAATAATTCTAGGAGGTCATAGCAGATGCAACGGGTCCTTGCAAATGAATACAACTTACTTGTGGATAACAACAGTGGGTTCCTCGTAGGCACGATGAGCCACAGTGGGCAGAAGTATGGATATCACCTACGACAACGGTGATTAAGATCTCCAAGTATTTTGGGTACAAGGGCGACTCGATATATGAAAAAGGACACCCCCTGGCAGAAGGGAAGAGATGTTTGAGCATATTCGAACTAAACTTCCCAGCGTTCCAAAATTCCTCCTTGATCATATACTCAGGAAGAAAACAGTTATGATATATAAAAACACCGAAAATAGCAAGTCCACTACGCCGAAGAGCCTTCCAAATCAACGGCCATTGACTCCAAAGTCCAGAAAGTCCCCTCCCGGTGAATGAGAAAAGGGGGAGTCAACACCAAGGTGATAAGGTGCCTCATCGCACCAGATACCACGCCATCGGATCTGCAATACTTATACAAGCAGACATAAGGCGTCTACAGTCTACAACGCTACGCCACCGGATCCGCAACACTCGTACTAGCGAACAGAAGGTGTCTACAAATACTTTCAAAATACTCATGCATGTGCACCATAAATTGTATATACATAGGTACACTAAAAGGGTATATAAAAATAACCCACATGGGCCCCGACGAGCGTGTCATTGGTACACACATGACATCTAGGGATGCTGCGAGGGTCGATAAGTGAATTCTAATTCGAACATGATCCTTCTATATGGATTAAAAGGAGTCGAAAGGGTTCGAACAATCAAACAAATACATGATTGTCGGGACCGATGTATTTGTTTCAACACATTCATATTAGGCATTCAAGGCCTATAATCAAAAGAATTCACTAACGAAGGCACGAAGGCAACAAAACCTGATCCTCCTAAGTAGATAAATAGGAGTAGACAGGGTTCAAACTCTCAGATAAATATGCGGCCATGAAATTGACCAGAATATTTATTTTGTACATTCATATTAGGCCTTCAACAAAGAAAATTCATGAGCAAAGGTACAAAGCCTACAAGAAACCTGATCCTCGATCAACAACTTGGTCGTGCTGACAAGGTTCAATCAAATAAAGGGAAATGGCCCAAAACACCCCGATAATGGCCGTGTTGATTGCTTATCTCAACCGGAGGGGTTAATTTTGGGCATTTTTCAAATGTCTCCCAAAAGTCCATTCAAAATTCAAATTCCAGAAATCCTAAAATCTAGATATTTAAAACTGAAATCAATCCATCAATCACTCAAAGCAAAATCCATCCACCCTCCGCAACAGTTTGCCGGGGTGGACAAATCAAAATAAACTTCAGCTCACAAAGAGTCAAATTCTTAGTCGAAAATATCACTGGGATCCATTCTCAAATAATTTCCTGCCAGTAAGAACATGTTACGTATCCTCTAACTGGCAGTTTTGCCGCCAAATGGCACCATAGGATAAACGGTTATGATGACCCAGGGCCCTCTGAACCGAGTGGTTTTGCCGCTAAATGGCACCACGATATACCGGTTATGGCCAAAGCCAATATGTTCCTTATTGGCATCAAGTCCTTGAGATATGAATCAAAAGGATATGATTGATAGGCATAAAGCCCTCTGTAAGCTAAAGTGGATTCAAATTTGTCCCCTTAGACAAACATTCACACCCGGTCTACAAGGTTCCCTTGGATGAAGCAACACATGGCTGCCATCAAGGATCCTTCAGTCAGGTTGGGTCGACTACCTCCTCTGACTAAGTAGACCAGGGACAACGATGGCCCGGGATGACGGAACCATGGGATCTTGATCGGGTCTATCATCCATTCCCCCACCATTTGCTTTAAGTGCAAGATGGTGAAATTTTTTATTTTAAATAGCAAACCTACAAACTCTTCAATGCCCAAATTCAAACCCAATTTTCCAAATCCTAATCCCAATGCAGCTACTATATGTCTGATAACACGTATCTCTATGTTTCTATTTGACGACTAGCCTTAATCGAAAGTTCTCTCTCGTGATCGGGAGGGGTAATTAGCTATAGGGGCTTGCGCCTATAGGAAACCCAAACTCATATCATAAAGTCCTCACAAAATGAGGGCGAAATCTCTGGGTAGTGTCTTATCTACAAACTCATCTGTCTTCCAAAATTTACCCCGGAACTTATCAGTTAAAACTCCCTCGCGGAATAAAAAGAACAGCGAGCGGGGAGGCCAAGGCCGAATTTTTGGAGCCCACACATAGTTTTGAATATATTATTTCTCTCATCTTCTTGAGTCATCTTGATTTCACTAAAACCAGACGAACCATCCATGAAGGAAAAAAACAACAAACGAGGAGGCATTGCCTACCATAAGTTTAGGTATGGGAAATAGAAATTTATCCTTGGGAAACACCTTATTCAGATCCTTATAGTTAACATAAATCTGGATTTGACCATTCTTCTTCCGAACTAGCATTGTACTGGCAACCAAAGAGGGATATTTCTCCTCTCGAATAAATCCAGCCTCTTTAAACTTCTTAATTTCAAAAATGACTTGTTGCACTATCTCTAAGTGTATGCATCGAGGAGCTTGTTTAAACAAAATGGCATCATGCCTACCTCCAAGTTTATGGACTGCTATGTTAGCAGACAAACCTAGAATTTCATCATATATCCAAGCGAAGCAAACCCTAAACTTAGAGAGAAGTTGAATCAGATCATTAGACTCATCCTCGCTCAACAATGAACTTATCAAGGTGGGGCGAGGGTCATCTTCTATTTTAAGGTTAACCTCTTTAAATTTGTCAACTATCGATTTAATCTCTTATTCGAATTCCGGGGGGGGGGTGCATCCCAAACTTGAAGTTCATCAGAAACATCCAAAGTCTCCAAAAAAAGTCTGTCGAGGAAATAGACAACTTCCATGGGGACATTTTTAGATTTAAGATGATCAATAATCATGAGATAATATTCGTCATTGTCAAATGAACTAATGATACCAAAGATGATAACACTCATCAAATTTCTCTTATTTTTTATATGTCAAAAGTTCTCATGATAATGAGCTTGAAACTTAGTTCATCGACTCGGCATGAAACTTTTAGAGATAAGACTTCTAAAACAAATGGGAAAGTAACCAAAAGGTAATTTCATTAATTCTTTTATATCTTTCTCCCCAATGGTTACATACTCTTCTTTACTTGAGGAGGAGCAGCCAAGATAGATATTCTGGACTTTCCTTACTTCACCATCAAGATTAGAAGCTTTCTTAATCACTAACCCTATAACCCTACCAACAGATAGTGAAGTTAAGGTTAAGGCTTCAATTCTCCTACTAATTTTTTCCTATATGATTAATTTAGGTGCATCACTTTGAACTTTCAAAGCATCAACATCAGGATCACTATTCTATTCTAAGGTGAGATCAAACTTTGGGAGAGGATTGATTTTCTAGTAATCCAAAGAAATTCTTAGACTCTGTGCTTCTAAATCTTCATCAAAACTTGATTACGAATCAATATAGACTGAGGTTGTTCTTTTTTCAAATGAAGCATGGCCTCGACCACGTGCCCTTTGGACCATCCTCCCACCTCATTAAGGTAGCATGTTTGAAGGACTAAGGACCACGATCTTGAGGTCGTCTTCACTATCTGATTCTTACAATTTTTTTTTTTTTTCTATTTATCTCATTTTTATTCTTGAATTCCATCTAAGCTTTGCTCATTTAGTTTCCCCTCTTTGGTTTTGATCTCAACTTTAGGATTGGAAGAGGATCCTTTAGGTGTGTAATATGCAGTATCCTTATAGATCCCAATCTCTTAAAAATAAAATGGTTGTAAATCACACTTAATAACATACTCAATGTCATCTAATTGATACTTGATGCATTGATGTGGGGTAGATGGAAATATTCTATATTCATGGATTCAGGGCATACCTAAGAGCGCTTTAAAGAATGTTAACGAATCAATTATATGGGATTTTTCTTCTATTTCTTATTAATCTGTCTCTAAAAGTAGCGTAATCAAACCTAAAGCCCTCTCACCCTTTTTTTTGAACCAGTGCAACACCATCTTATCTGTAGTGAGCTTGCATATATAAACTTTAAGGTAAGCGGAGTCTTCGTGTTCATCACATTAACCGATGCACCCGGATCAACTAGAACTCTTGATAACTTGAAGTTTTTCACATTTAAGGTAATTTAAAGTGCGCAATTATGATCGGTAGTATCCATAAGAAAATCCTCATCAAAAAAAGTTACTCCTAGAATTTCTTTGAAGTAAAGAGCATATCCTATGACGTTGAAGCTAGCTGAGCTAGGAAAATCTCTGAGTCAAGAAGTGCATTGATCAAAGATTCACTCATATCTTTCGAGAGGAATAGGGCGTCATAGATTCTCAACTTGGTAGACAACTTCCTAAGATGAGCTAGGACATTGTAGTAAACCTTAGGAACATCGAACTCAGGACCCGACATATTTGGTGGAAGATTAGATTATTTTGGGGGATTTGGAATTAGATTATTGTAGATAACTTGAATACCTTTTTCATAGGGAGGAAGCCTAGGTGGTAAGACTTTAACATTATGAAGTTGTACCTCCATGATCTAATCGAGAGGATTAACTGGGGCTTGGTCTACGCTCTCCATAGACAATGCATTGTCATTTTTTTAATGGGAGCCAAAATATGAAAAATCTATCACAATAGGACTTCTTTGAAAGTTGATTTCATGGAAGTCGTTATCTGATAAGCTCTCATATTAGACTTCCCTTTGCAGAGTTCAATCTGAATGGTCGTGTTCTTGATTATCTTTAACAATCTCGAGTGGATTATGAATTTGTTTTAAAGAAGAGCCAACTTGCAAATCAATTTCATTCTTAATCATCAAATTTGATATAGAATGATCTTTTTAATTAAAATTTTGACCCTTTAACTTTTATAGCTCAAAGTAAAAGTTAGATAAAAGAAGCGGAGACAAGTTTTTTATGCCACCATCCATTGCTTGAAAACATCACTCATCGATATGCTTCCTTTCTACAAAAACACCACTCTTTTCTTTTTTTATTTAATACACTAGTTCATATAGTTACTGGATAGTAAAGTGGCTCAACATCCTTCTACAAAGCGTCTAGGTTAAACTCCCAAACCTGAGCCCCTAGCACTCATCAGCAGCTATTTAGAAAGATAAAAAAGACTTGTTAATCAAATTTTTAAATGCCCGGGATAGAGCAATATATCTAATATCTTCAATTGATAGAAAAATAGTAGAGTTATTACCTGAGATTTCTTGACTGACCACTAATACATGTTTACTAGATACTCCTTATGAATGATGATACTACCTTGTTTGAAGTTCCTCTCAAGACAGCCCTTGAAAATAATATAGTCTTGAATTTTGTTTCCTATTATGAGATGGTAGGGGAAAAGGTTGATTTCATCCTTCCTATTTGCCTCTTTCGATCGCCTGGCCTCAAGTAATTTGAAGTCTGGTTTCTTTAAAAGGCTTTTAAAAATCTTTCAGGCTGACTTTCTTTTGAAAGGATAAGGATTTGCAAATATTTCTTTAGAAGGGATTGATTAAGAGTCCACAATGGACAAAGGGGCCACCTAAAATGGTTATCTTTGAACTGGTAGTGTTAGGAGAACACTTGATTGACTGGTGGAAGGCTATTTTCCTTTAACTACTGTTGCCACAGTAGCTACTCTTTTTTCAAAAGATTTCATAGGTTTGTCAACTTTCTTTTCACTAGAATTTAAGAATGGCATTCGAGGAGCCTCTTCCTATAGGTTGTTATGCCTTGTTAAGGAGCTTTCAAATATTTTTATTATGAAACCTTTATGGAGAAAAGCAATAGGCCAATGGATATTCTTCAGTAGAATCTTAACTGTGTGTTGCTCTTATAACAAAGGTTCATATTTCATCGAGAGATTTTGCCACCTCAGAATGTACTCAACCAAAGACTCTCCTAACTTTTATTTTTTAATGACCAGATTGTTGACAGTTGTGTGTCGTTATGCCCAAAAAATATATTTATGAATAGGTTTTCTAGTTCATTAATGGTTCTCCCCGCATCATTGAGAAGATAACCATACCATTCAAAAGTAATGCTAAAAAGACTACTAATGAATTGGCAAAATAATATAGCATACGACCCTCCTACGTTGTTATAGCTCACTAATAATGGGCCAGATGTTGTCTCAGCTGTTTAATACCAATGTAAATTTTTAAGGATGGTGACACAAAGCCTTTTAAATAAGGGACTAAATCATATTCCTCAGGGTAGAATATACCCTTTATAATAGATGCAGTCCCTTAAGAATTGGTTAAAGCCTCTCCCTTACTTGATCCTCGATCATCTATTTAATGTCCTTTTGAGCTACTGGTAGAGGCACTGAAAGAATTCAAGGGACTGGTGGATGGACAGAGAGAACAAAAAGAATTGGTTGCTAAACTAGAGGAACTACTGATGTGGACTCAATAATTTTTAAACTGGATTTTAATTTTTTGGTCTAATAAATTACTAATTAAATAAAAAATTGTGGTTGCTTAGCTAAAGGTTGTTGTGCCTTATATAACAAATCTTACATTTCTTTTTTATCTGTAGTAAAATATGTGCATTATTTGCTTCCAGGTCTATAATGTGTTGACCACTATCTCCACCCTTTACTTATCAATCCAAATCTGAATCAACTATTGTTGAACCTCCCTGGTTGAATTGTGTTCACTTGGCTCAACATCCTTAACTGTCACTCTAGTTTGAACCATACAAATGCTACCAGTAGCAATATATTCTTCAATTAACAAATCATCGAGTTCCAGACCAAAAGATTGCTAGTCTTCTTTCTTCTTAAGAATATCTCTAATCTCTTATAACACCTCATCAATTGGTTTGCCTTCTATTTACTTGGCACCAATCGATAAGTAACCTTTATAATCCAAGGTCTCCTCAAATTCTTCTTTGCCAAGCATAGAAAGAATCTCCTACTTCTTAAGAAGATCCACAGAAGAAGGCTCTTCGACCAACTAGTCAATCATTTCTTGATCTTCATCTAGGACTATCCCTTCCCCTTCGACAATCATGGGGTCGATAGTTAGAAGGGTGGCATTCTCCACAGGGTGAGGGGCATCTACCATAGGGGGTGATGAAGGAGATTGAAGGGCAATAGCTCCTAAATCTTGTATGGCAAAGTCCTAAGATCCCTGGGTAAGGACCTCAGGGATAATAAAAGGAATTTATGGGACATCAATCCTGCTAAATTTCTTTGGACTATGTTGCTTCTCAGGGGACTTGGGCCTCTTTCCCTTAGCTTCAATAGCCTGATTTTTCTTATCTTCATCATGAGACTTAACCACCACTAAGGCAAACTTTGAAAATTTAGGAGAAGGGATCAACAGCCCGCCAACAAGATGGCGGCCCTTGCTAGATCGGAACAATACAATTCCCTTTGTCTTAAAGGATGGGGGGTGTAACACCCAATGGTATCCATCTACTAACATAGAAGTTGTTGCAAATGTGTAATAAAGATTGAGATTGTGATTTTTGATGATAATAAAATTTTATTGTTATGATTTTGTTATTTTTTATCCTAACATATAATGGATATTTTTTGTTGTTTATATGAGTACTAATATTTCAGTAAAATCATATACTACTCCAGATTGTTGAATACTTCAAGAAAAGATAGAATATGATTTCATGTAAAATAGTCGATATATCTTTGCTTTTATTTCTTAAGTCTGAGCAAGTGTAATTGTAATTGGGTAACCATTCACACACAGAGGGTGAAAGTAATATTTTCTTCTTATATTTTATCATATTGAACAATATATAATCGTAATGTACGATTTGACTCAATTTTTCTTTAGAATCTAGTTACTCAAACCATAGATTGATTTTCTTAACTAATTGTATTGTATGACATACAGTCACACAGATGACTAATAATGTATGAAATTAGGTTTGTACTAGATCGTACCATACAAACTTGTTCATTTTTGAACTGTTTGTACATTATGATGTCAATTTGTATAGATGACTAAAAATATATGAAATCAGGTTTGTACCAAATTGTACTAGACAAACTTTTTCATTTTTGAACTATTCGTACTGTATAATGTCAAGTCGAACAAACAACTTATAGTGTACAAATTTTGGTTTGTACTAGATCGTACCATACAAACACAAAATTCGCCACAAGAGAAACAAAGAGCAAAAATTAAATGTGGAAGAAATAATAAGAAAGAACACACCATATTTTATAGTGGTTCGGTCAACTTGACCTACATCCACTCCCCGAAGGCACCCTCCGAGTATTGCACTAAACTCAGTATCTCTCCTTTTTCCCATAAAGCAAGGCGGAGAAGCCCGTACACAAACTCCTTTCCACCAACCCCAGTGAGGCAGAGAACCCAATTGCTTTTACTTCCTCCTAAAGCAGGCAGAGAACCTAACTCCTTTTGCTTCCTCCAGAAGCAAGCAGATAACCTTGATCGGTTGCTAAAGTAGACCTCCCTTAAACCTTCAAGGAACCAGGGACGACGATCGGAGAAGACGACTCGGATCCTTATTTGGAGCAACCTTTGTGAATCCACTCACAAACTCCCCCTCACAAGATCCTCTCTCTCTCTCCCTTGCTCTCCCTCTCCTCTTGGCTCCCTCAGGTCAAGATAGCAGCAAAAAATCACCTCTTGAGAAAACAAGAGATCATTTAAACAAGGGCTCCAAATTAGCCCTAATTAGCAACTAATCTTCAAATATCATCCAGGACGATCGATAGATCGTCCCGTACGACCAATTCAAAT
Source organism: Dendrobium nobile (assembly GCA_022539455.1). Taxonomy (NCBI): domain Eukaryota; kingdom Viridiplantae; phylum Streptophyta; class Magnoliopsida; order Asparagales; family Orchidaceae; genus Dendrobium; species Dendrobium nobile. Next base: position 18,738,538 of record CM039734.1, read on the forward strand.
TTAGCACAATCAGCTAGGATTTGCAAAAGTCTGGATGACTAGAAGGTTATTTTGTTTAGATCGTCCAGGACGATAGTATATCATCTTATACAATTAGTATAATTCGTTGAATATTGTCTAAACCATCACCTTGGATGGATGTCTGGATGATGGAAAAATAACTATATCGTCCAAGACAGTCGTCTTTGGCCGATTAGTACAAAACGACAAATATCCACTAGAATATCACTCTGAATGGATGTCTGGACGATGAAAAAATAACTTGATCATCTCATTCAGGACGATCTCTCGATTGTCCTAGGTGATTAGTTCAATTCATTACATATCGTCCAGAGCATCGCTCTGAATGGAACTAGGCCAATTTTTGTTTGTCCAGGAAGAACTAAGATTTATTAATTGATCATCCCTTATGATCCTACGATCATCCAAGATAATATGATCGAGCAATCAAACCTTAATTTCTTTCCTTAATTATCAGATTAATTTAGGCATAATTGTACTACATCAACCAGGACGATATCCTAAACGATTTCCAAAAATAAAAGATGCCTAAATAGATCTGACGGCTAATTCCTTCCGATTTGAGCCTATCATCCCGAACAATGCAAATATCGTCCAGGATAGATCTCTTAATTGCGACTGCCTTAACCAGGATACCTTAATTAGGGTTTTTATTTTTAACTTATCGTCCGGGCTGATTTTTGGATCATACCTACTGATGTGATCAAAATAGAAAACTCTAACCAACAAATAAAATTTTTCGCCCAAATGTGTGTGTGCAAGATTACTTAGCATCAGGATCAACAACTTTTATAATTGACACAAGAAAGGGTGAAAGACAGTTGACGCACATTATAAACTGACTCAATCCTAATCTACCTTATCTTGAGCTGGTTCGATTTATAATTTGATCTTGTGGACCTGAAATATTAGTAGGCAAGGCAGTTGTAGAAAAATAGAAATATTTGTTATCATCAAAATTCTATTTTCTAAAACCAGATTCACAATAATCTCCCCCTTTTTGATGATGGCAAACAATCAAAATAAATAAGGCAATTTAATTTGAAACACCATAAGAAAAAGAAAAGTGAACCAAGAAGTTCAAATTTTACTAAAATAGAACATAGTACTTAATATAATTAAGCAGTGTAAAACAGTACAACTACTCCCTCTTTTGACATCATAAAAAAAGAGGGAAAGAGAAAAGAAACAACACAAAAACTACTAAACATAAGTAAACTACAACAAGGAAAAAAAAACATCACGAAAACAAACTAAAAGAAGGGCGGCCCCTGATCATTCGAACAAGGTGGTGGTGGTGGTGGCGGCTTAAAGAAACTAGAAAGAGTAGCAAACTACTCTCCAAACCAGGTCATGTCCTGATCGTGATGGTGCTGTTGGTGAGCCATGTAAGAATTAAAGTGAGAAACATCCTCCGCATGTTGCTGCTCCTGTGTAGCAACGTAGGAGTCAAAGCGTGTTTCCCACTGGTCGAAATGCTCCAACAACTGATCCAGCTGTGAGTGCTGGCGGAGCTGAGCAGGTGCAGGAGCCGCCTCCTCCTTAGCTCCCTTAGCTTCCTCATGCCCCGGGTTGAGACAAGTACTGTGAAGAACATGGAAGGAGTTGTTTGAGTATAAAGCATGTAAAAGTTTGGTGGGGCAGGATATTAGAGGTTGTATTTGTATTCCAAGACATATGCTATGATGTATCCTAAGGCAAGATTGGGCTTTCTTTTATGTCATGGATCTCAAATGCTTGTGAGCTACTCAATGTATTGAAAAATCAGATAAGTAGCATTAAATTCACGGTGGGTCATGATGTAGAAAGTGATGATCAAAAGAAGCAGAGTGATGTGAATACGAACACCAGCTTTTGAAAGGACTAAGGTACGAAGGACATGTTAGATTGTCCTAGCATCTTTGAGTAAGCTGCTAAACTCTCCAACATGAAAGGAAGCATTAATGTTCTCAGAAAGAAATTGGCCTGAGCCCAGTCGAAATCAAGGTCTTGGGACAGGATGTGCAGCTTGTCTTTAGTAGTGGACAACTGCAGGAGCCCATAACAGTCTTGAGATGTGATTTCTATATGACACTTAATAATATAAGACTGAAGAGCGGTGAATGAGGAATTTATGTGGAGGCTAGCAAAGAATTCAAACAATAATTCAGAATTGAACGGGATGGTAAGTGTAAGGATAAAGGTTAGAGAGGTGTGCACAAACAAGTTGAGTAGAGGATAAGAAAGTATACGAGGGTTGACAGTCCGAGATAAAGTGGTCCCGGCTATCTTGTATCGTTGATAGGCGGCTTGGTTGGTCACCTCAATAAAATGAGGTCAAGGGTGGCCCTCAAGAGCTTCCAACAGGCAGACGAGATCTTTTGCCACCAGCCTTGATCAAGAAAAATAGAGAGGAAGTAAAAGCAAGGATGGTTGTGTGAGGAAAAACATTTGTAATCCATAGTTTATAAAGAAAACGGACCTATCATACAGGACGGTCGCAAAATCATCGAGGATGATCAGGTGAAATAATCACATCCGGGACGATTGGTTAAAAAGGCGGTAAAATCGTCCAGGACGATCAGACATCGTCCGGGACGATAAGACACAGGCGATCACCCTGAGGAGTCAAATTGAACGACCGTTCAAAAAGTATATTGTCTAGGACGATAAGGTGGATTGTTCGGGATGATAAGTAATAATAGATCGTATCGGCCAAATTAAAAGATGTGCACCAAACTTGCCATGTGGATCATCCAGGACGAACATGTGGATCGTCCAGGACGATCACCAATAATTGAGCAAAAAATGTGAAGATCGTCCAGGACGAAGAAAAAAAATTGAAATAGAAACGATCAGATCATCCAGAATGATAATTGATCATCCACAATGATCAGAAGCAGAGAAGTCAAAACAGCCGTCAGATGGAATTTCAAGAGTGGATGGAATAGATCGTCCAAGATCATATAAATATCGTCCTGGATGATGTAACAAAAAGTTCAAATTCAGAGGATGGATTAAAATGATCAGAGAAGGGCCAAAAACACAAAAACCAACAGCATGAATAAAAATAAAATAATGAGAAAAATGATAGAAACCAAAAAAGAATGAAAAAAATAAGTTTTTTTTATTAAAGCATGATAATGATAAAATCTCTATGTGATTAAATTAAAAATTTATAAGAATCAATGAGTTAACATCGTCGAAATCTCAAAAATAATAGAACAACTGATTCTATTAGCCCTAGCTCAGACCTCTCAAAAGGCAAACCATCTTTTGAAAATAAAGATCTAACTTAGAAAAAACAATTTGATGAGAAAAAGAGATCCGTTCAAAATTTGGTTCCAGAAAAATATTTTATAAAATAATATATCAAAGTAATTAGCCACAATCTCGAATTTCGAAATCAAACCTTTGAAAATATCAAGTGACATATGAATTAGATTTAAAAGTTTGAAAGAGAAGAAAGCTTGCTTTTGGTTGGCTCATTTTATGCCTCTTATCAGTTTATTGTCACACTTTGTGTATCTTTTGATTTTGATACACTTTGTGTATATTTTAATTTTTTGCGATCATTACGCATCTTTTCATTTTTCTTTTCTTTCTGGTGCTCATTTTTTGCTCTTGTCATTCTTTGCAAGCTAGATCCTTTTTCAAAAATTCTTAAATACTCTCAATTGTGAGTATATCTTCCAGATATTAGAGAAAAAAATTCACTCTCTAATATAAAAAAGAATAAATCACAATACAGAATCAAAATCGTATGATAAAAATAACGACAATATTACAAAAAATTTAAAAGTAACATAAAGACTTTGAACATTATAAATATAAAATAGATTATTATAAGAAGATTGAAAAAATCTTAATCGCAAAGTCCAGTTATTACTTTAATATAGACTATTATTTAGAAAAGAAAATTACATCACTAAAAGAAGTTAGAGAAAGGAAAACAATCAATAGTGTTTCACTCTTTAACTGATTTAGGGATGCCAAACATTGACCACAAATTTTAAAAATAAAAACAAGTCAAAAGTACCATTTTAGCTGTAACCAAAAAGAAAAATAAAACAACAAGATCATCAGAGATGAAATCACTACAAAAAAATAGCAAATAAAAACGATACTCAAAACTAAAATGAAAGAATGAAAAATAACAACAAATAATGAAGTAGAAAACATGTAAATTAGAATTTATTAAGCAGCAAGATTATACAATTAAGAGCAGTGAGCTTCCGCTGTCTAAGTACCATATGCTCTCATAAGGCCTTTTGTGAGAGCAATCCTGCAAAAGCATCAAACGTTAGATTTAGGAACCCAAACAGGTTTGGGTCCCTTCTTATGAAAAGAAGAATGCAATACATGTGTATTATGCTGTGGATCATGCAATTTGGGTCTCCACACCCAATGTGTACTACGGTGAACAGTGCATGTGTGTGAAATTTACCCTAGCATGTCACATGAAAAATATCTAACATCAGAAAAAAGATTTACTAATATGTTCGGGTTATAATGCCTTTTCCTAGGTTTTGGCTTTAGATCAAGTATGGGTGTAGTCCTCTTTTCCTCAAGTGCATTCAATTTAGCTTTAAACCTTGAGCTTGTACTTTCTAAAACAACATTATCAACTCTCAAATAGTGCTCCCTATGTTCAGATTCATCAATATATATCTTAAAATCAGATTCAAGTGAGGTGTAAGATGCTTTCAATGAATTATGCTCAACAACCAACTCAGAATGTTTTTTATTCAAATCATCAAACTCATCAAGTAAAGACATGTGTTTGCTATCAATTTGAAAGTGATCTTTCAATAAAATTTTATGTTCTTTGTGCAATTTTGAAAACTCCAATTTCAAACTAGTATGAGATTTCTTAAGTTTTCTATATGATGCATGAATATTCTCAAAAAATTCAAGTAATTGATCATAAGTTGGTTCACATACCTCTTCTTGGTCAGACTGATTAAGATGATCATCCATCAAGCACAAGTTTGTTGTCTCCTCGTCAGCTTCAGTCTCAGAGGAGTCAGATGTAAAATCTGCTAAGAACACCTTTTGGAGTCGCTTCTTATCATTCTTGTACTTGAGTTTCTCCTCACCATTTTCCTTGCTTGAGTGATCCTTAAGTGTAGAATAATCAGCTTTGATATATCCAGGCTTCCTGCATTCAAAACAAACCACATTATAAGAACTTTTAAAATTTTTGTTATCCTTACCTTTTTTCCACTTCTAATGATACTTGGGATTACTTCTTAAAAAGCTTTTGAATTGCCTTCTGATGAAGGCAACGTCATCGCTTTCAGACCCAGAAGAATTTGTGTCACTATCATTAGCTTTCAGCGCCACATTTTTCTCCTTCTTCTTACCTGAATCAAGTTGCCTTTGGTTCATCACTTGCTCGTAAGCAATGAGTGACCCGAGTAAGTTATCAATATAATTAGTATTTAAATCCTTAGATTCAGTAATTACAGTATCTTAGCATCAAAAGAAGAAGGTAAGCATCTCAAAATCTTATTAACTCTTTCATAATTCGTTTGCTCTCTTTTCAAGGCATGCAATGAGGTGACAATTTGAGTAAACCTAATATATATGTCAGAAATTAATTTGGTAGGTTTCATACAAAAACTTTCGTAGTCAAGTAATAAGATGTTCAACCTAGATAACTTAACTTCATTTATTTTTTCATAAGTGATACATAATCTATCCCAAATTTTTTTACAAGTAGCACATGTTGAAACACGTATATAATCTTATGGTTTTAAAGCACAAAAAAATAATTCAAATATTTTATATTCAGTTGTGCTGAATCCCTATCATCAAAAGTCCATTCAGTAAAAAAATGTTCAGTTTTAATGTCATTAATGTCACGAGATGGATGTGAATAACCATCTTTAACAAGCATCCACGTGTGATAGTCAATAGAATGTAAAATTGTAGATATACGAGTTTTTCATAAATCAAAAGAAATATTATCAAACAAAGGTAATCGGGTAATAGAATATCCTTTCACAGTATTACGATTACCAAAGTTAGCAATTGATCAAAATTCAAAAGTTTTTAAAAACTCAATTTTATGAATCCCGCTCTAATAGCACTTGAGAGTTCGTCATGGATGTTAAGCCCTTTTGAACTAGTCCCGAGGCAACCAAGAGGGCGGGTGAATCAGTATTTTAAAAATTTCACAAAATAGAAACACAAATAAAATCAAACCATGATTCACCACAAGAGAAATAAAGTGCGAAAATTAAATGCATAAGCAATAATAAGAAAGAACACACCATATTTTATAGTTATTCGATCAACTTGACCTACGTCCACTCCCCGAAGGCACCCTCTGAGTATTGCACTAAACTCAGTATCTCTCCTTTTGCTCCCACAGCAAAACAGAGAAGCCTGTACACAAGCTCCTTTCCACCAACCCCGGTGAGGCAGAGAACCCAACTCATTTTGCTTCCTCCTGAAGCAGATAGAGAACCCAACTCATTTTTGCTTCCTGAAGAAGCAGGCAGAGAACCTTGATCATTTGCTGAAGTAGACCTCTCTCGAAACTTCAAGGAACAAAGGACGATGACCGGAGAAGATGACTCAGATCCTTGTTTGGAGCAACTTTTGTAAATCTCCTCACAAGCTTCCCCTCACAAGATCCTCTCTTTCTCTCCCTTGCTCTCCCTCTCCTCTTGGCTCTCTCAGGTCAAGACAGTAACAAAAGATCATCTTTTGAGAAAACAAGATATCTTTTAAATAAGGGCTCCAAATTAGCCCTAATTAGCAAGTAATCATCAAATATCATCAAAGATGATCGATAAATCGTCCCGTACGATCAGTTCAAATTTAGCTCAATCATCTAGGACGATTTGGAAAAGTCTGGATGATTAGAAGGTTATTTTGTTCAGATCGTCCAGGATGATAGGATATAATCTTGTACGATTAGTTCAAGTCATCGAATATCGTCCAGACCATCACCCTAGATAGATGTCTGGACGATGGAAAAATAACTAGATCGTTCAAGACGATTTCATAATCGTCCGGGCTGATTAGTACAAAACAATGAATATCATCTAGAATATCGCCCTGAACGGATGTCTAGACGATGGAAAAATAACTTGATCATCCAGGACGATATCTCGATCATCCCTGACGATTACTTCAATTTAGTACATATCATCTAAAGCATCACCCTAAATGGAACCAGGCCGATTTTTATTCGACCAGGAAGAACTAAGGATTGTTAACTGATAATCGCGTATGATCCTACGATCGTCCAGGATGATATAATTGAGCAATTAAACCTTAATTGCTTTCCTTAATTACCACATAAATTTAGGCATAATTGTGCTGCATTGTCCAGGATGATGTCCTGAACGATGTCAAAAACTAAAAGATGCTTAAATAGATCTAGCGGCTAATTCTTTCTTTTTTGAGCTTATTATTCCAGACGATACAAACAAAATTTTTCCCCCAAGTGTGTGAATGCAAGGTTACTTAGCATCAGGATCCACAACTTTTACAATTGATTCAAGAAAGGGTGAAAGACACTTGACGCATGTTACAAACTAACTTAGTCATAATATACTTAATCTTAAGTTAGTTTGATTTTTAATTCGATCTTGTAGACCTGAAAAAAGAATTTTGATTTTTAATTCGATCTTAAGTTAGTAAACAAGACAGTCATAGAAAAATAGAAATATTTGTTATAATCAAAATTCTATTTCCTGAAATCAGATTTGCAACAAAATAAAACTTCACTAAGGATCACCTTGTGATGCATATCAATTAGGGAAATAAGTCAAGTACTCCTTTTATTCAATTAAAGATGTTAGAACTAGAAAACCCTTAGAAGTCCTTCACGTGGATCTTTTTGGATCTATTAACAGTGTAAGTCTATGAGGGAAAATTTTTTAGTATGTGATTATTGATTATTATTTAAGGTTTACTTGGATTAGATTTTTATCTCATAAGAGTGAATCAATTGAAGAGTTTGAAAATTTTTCAATTTGGATTCAGATGAAGCTAGGTTGTGAAATTCTTGTAATTTATAGTGATTATGGAGAAGAATTTAAAAATGAAAATTTTGAAATTTTTTTATAAAGAGAAAGGGATTGATCACAACTTTTCAGCTCATATGACCAAACAATAGAATGTGGTTGTTGAAAAAAAGAATAGAACTTTAGTAGAAGCTGCAAGAGTCATGTTAGCTGAATATTTACTTCCTAAATATTTTTGGGCTGAAGCGATTAGCATAGCTTATTATATTCTGAATAGGGTGAACATTAGATCTAAGTTGAATAAATTACCCTATGAATTTTATAAAGGTCGAACACCCAACCTCTCACATCTACATGTCTTTGGATGTAAATGGTTCATTCATAATAATGGGAAAACTCTTTTAGAAAAATTTGATCCCAAATATGATGAGGGAATTTTTTTGGGATATTTAAGTATTGGCAAATCATATAGAGTTTTTAATAAATGAACTTTAGTTGTAGAGGAGACCATTCATGGAGTTTTTGATAAATCTGACATTAATGAAGGGTCTAGGTTAGAAGAAGAAGATATTGAAGAGAATACCCAAGGAATTGAAATTATTAATCTTGAAGAAAGGGTTAAAACAAAAAATAAGTTGCCTAAAGAATGAAAATATCCTAAAAGTCATCCTAAAGAACTAACTTTAAGAGACCCGAGTGAAGGTATTAGGACTAGACATGGGCTTAGCCAAGAAGTGAACCACTCAGCATTTATTTCAATGATCTAACCCACTAATATGAATCAAGCACTTTCTGATGAATTTGAATTTTAGCTAAGCAAGAAGAATTGAATCAATTTGTTAGAAATGATGTCTCAAAATTTATAGAAAAACCTAAAAATCAAAGTATTATTGGAACTAAGTGGGTTTTCAAAAAAAAAAAGATGAATGATTCATGTGTAGTGGTTAAGAACAAGGTTAGATTGGTGTCCAAATTGTACAATTAAATATAAGGAATTGATTTTGAGGAGACTTTTGCCTCTATAGCCAAACATGAAGCAATAAGGGTGTTTCTAGCATTTGTTTGTTTTAAAGAATTTAAATTATTTCGAATGAATGTTACAAGTATTTTTCTTAATGGAATGATAAAAAAAGGATATTTATGTTGAGCAACCTCCGGTTTTTAAAAATTCACAGTTTCCTAATCATGTTTTTAAATTAAAGAAAGCAATATATGAACTAAAATAGGCACCAAAGGCATAGTATAAAAGAATAAGCATTTCCCTACTATAAAATGCTTTTGTTAAAGGAAGTGTGGATAACACTCTTTTCACAAAAAGAGTAGGAGATGACATTCTTATTGTTCAAATTTATGTCGATGATATCTAGTTTGGATCCACTGATGAAAATCTTTAAAATGACTTTTCAAAAATAATAAGTAAGAAATTTGAAATGAGTTTGATAGGAGAGTTGAGCTACTTTCTTGGTTTTAGGATAAAGTAGGAAAAGGATGGCAGTCAATCAAAATATGTTAAGGATATCCTTAAAAAATATGAAATATATAAAGCTAAATTAATAAATACTCCCATGAGTTTCTCAAGCCACTTAGATAAGGAATAAAAAAAATATGTTGATCAAAAGAAATTTAGAGGGAAGATTAGATCATTACTTTATTTAACTGCTAGAAGATCTGATATCATGTTTGGTGTTTATTTGTGTGCTAGATTTCAAGCTGATCCAAAAGAATCTCATCAAATAGTTGTTAAAAGAATTCTGAGATATCTTTTAAGATCTTAAAATTTAGGGATTTGGTATCCTAGGCATAGAACATCTTTTGAAATCATTGGATATTTTGATTCTGATTTTGTGAGGTGTATGGTTGATAGAAATAATACTTCTGAAACTTATCAATTGATAGAAAACTCTTTAGTCTTCTGGTCTAGCAGAAAATAGAATTTAGTAGCTCTTTCTACTGTTGAAGAAGAATATATTTCCTCATGAAGTTGTGTGGATAAAGTGCTATGGTTAAAATAATAATTGATGGATTTAGGTTTATCAAATGATACTATTTCAATTTTTTGTGAAAATACTAGTTTCATTTATATTTCAAAGAATGTAATATAACACTCAAGAACTAAGTATATTGATATAAGGCATCACTTCATTAGAGATCATGTTACTAAAGGAAAAGTTGAGCTACATCATGTAGCAATAGAAAATCAACTTGCAGATATTTTCACAAAACCACTAGCTTTTGAGACTTTCAGCACTTTAAGAACTAGATTGGGTGTTATTGAAATTTATGCTTGGTACTTGTAATTCTGCAAATTGAAATTGTAGTGTACTTTTTTATATTTATGATTGTTTTCTGTTCTTTATTATTTAAGTTTATTTTGATTAAGTTTTCTCCATTTTATCTTTTTTTTTTGTTTATATGTGTTTGTTTTTTATTTCATTTTATCGTTCTTGTTTTATGTGTATTTTATGGATCCTACTTGAAGTATTTAAGAAAATGTATCTTGATCATCATGTGAAAATATAACATTTTATTTTCCATTCGTACTGTACAATTAGAATTCGTACTATATGAATTCTTCATATTTCACATAGTTTCTTTTTTGTATTAGGGAAATGATTTTTTTTCTAATTGTACTGCACGAGCACATGTTCATCAGTACAAATCATAATTTTTTTGTTTGTACGATCCTAGTGGGTATTCTAATATCAGTTATTTTTCAAACAATATATGTATGAACACCTGAACGTATGTATGATCCTGTTGTAAGTTTACATGTGGAAGATCTCAACTGTAATGTACAAACATTATTAATTGATCGTCCCGTAAAAACATCATTTTCATCTCTTGTTGTTAGTTTGGTCAAAAAATTGTACAAAATGTCTCATTTGTACCAGCTTTATGAAAAGACATTCTGTAGAATTAACTATTTTAGACCAGATTAATTTGTATGAGCGAACCAAAAATCGTCCCATACAAAGATATAAATCGTATGTACGAACATAATTTTTTACTGTATGAAATTATTAGAATTCTATAAATTGGAGTTTGTTCTTTGAATTTTTTCAATCATTTTCATCTCCAGTCCCTTTCAATTCTTATGTTCAAACTTTTTGTCAAATGGAAAGCAGTAGCAAGTGGTCTTGATCTTCCAAGAGTGGTTCATCTTGCTCTGAATGAGATGATAATTTTCTGTCTAGGGAGAATGAAAAAGCATTCAATAAGTTTATTCAAGCTAAGATCACCCCTTCTCATTTTCTGATTCAAGAAGACAATAGTTTTAAAATCATGCCCCTTTTAAACTCCATGTAATTTTTTTTCACTCTCACCTTAATCTATGCATTTCATTCTGAGACTTTTCTACACCTTAGGACTGAAGGGGTGAGGACTCATTCATTGATATCTACAAGTGATTATGATTGGACCATTGTTAATCAAACTCTTATGGTAACGACTTCATCTCTCATTTGCCCCTAGTTTCTACTTTGAATCAAAATTGAAATTACTAGATGGACAAGAGGGGGAGTGAATTGTGAAAACTTTTTGACAATAGTTAAAACCTAAGCAAGAGTTCTAATATTTTTGATGTTTTAAAATTTTAACATGAAAATTTAAACAACATTTTTTTCCACAAATTTTCTCAAGCAAATATTGAAAGAAAAAACTAAAAAAGCACGCAGTAATGAAAGACAATAAGAAAAAGCACACCGAGATTTTTATAGTGGTTCGGTCAAACAATGACCTACGTCCACTCCCCGGAGTCCTCCGCTCGGGGTATTTCACTACAAGCAATAGCTCTCCTTTTGCCCCCCTTGGCAAGGTGGAGAAGCCCTTACAATACTCCCTTTCACCAACCCGGCGTGGCGGAGTGCCAAACTCTATTTTCACCCTCCTGGCGACGGTAGAAAACCTTCTCGTTTTTCTCCCTCCTGGAGAAGGCAGAGTACCTCGAGGTCACGGATGTAGAAGAGCCTTTCCCCTTGGAGATCCTCCCACAAATTCTTCTAGGGCCACAGGAGGAGCAAGATGCAGCAAGTTCGGAGCAACCGTGTGATCTCCCTCACACCTCTTCTCCCTCACAACGCTCACCTTCTCCTTCCTCTCTCAAACCCTAAAGAACTTCTCAAGAGCTCTCTCCCTCGGAATCCCTCTCTAACCACGTTCTCCTCTCTCTGATTCACACCTCAAAATATGATAAGTTTTACACATAAAAACAGGCTCCAAAATCCCTGAGATTTCAAAAGTAGCCGTTACTATCGTACAGTACGGTTCATAATCGTACAGTATGATATGTATAAAAAGACTTCGTCTTGGTACGAAGTGGTACGAACAGTTCAAAAACATTCGTACAGTACGATATTAAATCGTACGGTACGATCCACAACAATTCTGTTCGTACAGGACGATAGTCGGGACGATCAATCATCGTCTCTGTTCATCGTATGGTATGATGTACTTCGTACAGTACGATGAGACAAAATCCAAGAGATCGTTCAGGACGATATTTGGGACGATTATAATTCGTCTCTGTTCATCGTATGGTACGGACTTGTTCGTACCGTACGATGTTCAAATTATTATTAAGCTCGGATTTCTTGCACTAATCACGGGTTAAATTAAGTAAGTATTTAAAATAAATCGTACATGACGAACGTGTTCGTACAGTACGAGCGGCACAAAATAACTTACTAAAGTTAAAACAACGGCTAGGGTTTTTGGATTTGAACATATCGTACAGTACGATTATATTCGTACGGTACGATCTATTCACAGAATTGTCCTACCAAGCTCTGATCGTACGGTACGAAATAATATCGTACAGTACGATCTACAGAGAAAAAAAAACTCTAAATTTTTCATTTAAAAACACTCTCCCCCTGTGTGTGTGCATGGTTGCTCAGACTTTTATGCATTTAGTGGCCAGACTCAAAAAAATAAAAATAAAATAAACAACAAAATACATTGCAGACTCATACTCCTAATCTACCCATTCTTGAGCCTTCCTGTCGTCCTGAGTTGCTTTTGATCATTCCTGAAATGTTAGTACTTACGGACAATAGCAAATAATATTCAATGAATCTCAAGATAATTCAAACGACATTATTTGTCATCATCAAAATCTCAAACTCGGGGTCATGAGTTGCAACAAAAATGCTAGGATCATCCAGCATGTCTTAAGGACATCTATCATTCCTAAAGCGGGTGATCGTCTCAATATCACTACTTTGTTGAGTATTATAACATCGTATATCTTATCAAACACTCCATTGGATGAAGCCCAATTGATTATGGATTTCATCTATAGTCTAAGTGACATTAGACTCCCTTCTACTAGAAAAAAGAAGAATGTAGCTCTATGACACTTGGTTGCCTATGTTCTTGAAAAGAAATACAACCTCATTCATCCTGATCTCCCAGATAACCTACCTATTTATTTCACTGATGCCTCATTTCAAATTGTTTCTCACCGGGATCAAGGGGATGAAGGAGAAAATTTTGATGAAAAAGGACCCACACTTGCACCAACTCCTGCTCCTGGATATGATCAACAGTTCTATCAAGACATGATACAGAGATTTGATCGCCTCGAATCTCATATAGACCAACATTTTGATCAAGTTCAGACATATTTGAACCAACAGGATTATAGATATAAGAAGATATGAGCTAGATTAAATGACAATTTGATTCTCTTAACACTCAAGTAGCTACCATCAATAGCTACTTCACACAATTCAATCCTCCACAGCCTCCTCCAAATCAAGATCCTTCAAACAATTTGTTTAGTTGCAGTTTGTTGTATGTTTTTTTTTTTTAGTATTTGTTAATGTATGTTTAGTTGATGTTAGTTATTGTCTTATTTTTTGCTTGTTTTGATTTTTGAGTGTATTGTCATTTCTTTTTATTTTAAGTTGTTATTATTTTAAAAAATGTGTTTGGTTATTACTGGGTATTTATTTTTTTTCCTCTAGAATTATCATTTAATGAGTTAATACTGACTAATTTAAAATGTTCATTTAAAGAATTAAAATTTTACAATCTTTACATCACAAAATTATTTCATTAGTAAATCTTTTTCTTTTCTCTGATTTTAAATCAAATTATAATGAGATCTAGATAAGAAAATCTTTTTATGTTCTAGTAAGTCATTTGTCTCGTTATTATAATTATTACAAAAAGGTAACTTTCTTTCCTTTTATTTTCTTGTTCAATTGGTTGTTTTTATTATTATCTATAGGATTCCATTTTTTTTTTTTTTTTTTTTTTTTTCCTTATACGAGAAAGTTTTTTTTTTATTTAAAAAATACTCACACATGCTAAGATTTATTGATTTAGATTAAGGAAATAACAAAATATCAAAAGATGCACAAAGTGTGTCAATACTGAAAAGATGCACAAAATGAGCCCAACCTAAAAAGATATGTGATGTAAAATTTAAAATCAATAGATGTGCCAAATAAAATTCAAAATCAAAAGATGTGTCATGATCGCCAAAATTGAAAAAATGCAAAAAATGAGCCCACACTACATTTATACTACATCTAATTCTTCCCTTTCTATATCCAATTCTTAAAAAAATCTATATATTTAACAATAAAGCTTAACTATTGAATTTGAATCTATGTGATTTTTGTTTAATTTTTGCGATTATTATTCTTTTTGAGATTTCTGCTCTCTAGAACGAACATTGAATATGATCAACTATTCTTATCTTATTTATTTTTTGGCTTAAAATATGAGTTTAAAACGAGTTTTTGCTTCAAGAATTTAAACCTTGTCATGAAAAAAATATTTAAATTTCTTTTCTTTATCAACCTTTTAGATTCGTCAATACTAGCTTTCATATTCAAATGTTTCTTTTCTTTCCATTTTTTTCTTAATGTCAAAAGGGGATGTTATTGTTTGTGTTTGTATTTGTTTTAAGTCTTTTGGTTAGTAATCTTCTAGTTTGTATTTTTGTGTTTTATTTTTAAGTTTATTTTTTATTTTAGTTCTATGTCAAATTATTCTCAGGGGGAGGTTATTTATGGCTAGTTTATTTAAGGTTTTTCTTGTGGTTGTTGTTATACTTGTTTGTTTTAGGGTCTTTCTGGTGTTTGTATTTATTTTTCTTCTATTTTGCTATATAGTTTGTTTTGTGTTTATCTATAAATATAAAAATTAAAAAGATGGACAAAATTTTATTTATTCTTATAGTCTTTGTGGGCTAAAGTGATTTGAATATGTTCATATCGGCAAATTATACGAAGGGTGGATGAATTTTGCTTTAAATATTCGATAATTAATTTCGATTTTAAATATTTGGACTTGAATTTTTGGAGTTTTAGATTTCATGAATATTTGGCTGGTATTTCAAATATTTGGAATTAGCCCATCTGATTGAGATTTACATTTAACATGGTCATCATCAAGATATTTTTTGGGCATTTCTATTTATTGGTTGAACCTTATCGACCATATATACTTGTTGATAGAGAAACGGGTTCAATGCATGATTTATATCTTTATTAGTGGAGTTTTAATATAAGCCTTGATGGCTTAGTATGCACTATTAAAACAAATATTTCGGTTGATGTCGCGGCCATAAATCTGTTTAATGGTATGAGTCGCGTCAAACCCTACCCCATCAAATATGAGGATTGGGCTCGAACTCAAGTTTATCTCTTGACTCGCGTAACATCCTCAGATATCACGTGTGTGAACACAACATACTCACTAGGGCCCACGTAAGTTTAAGATTATACTTGCATTTTCTTATACTTGAGTGTATATATATATTACAATGCATGTATTGGGGTATTTTTCGTATGATGGATCTTCCATGGCAACTCGTATAAGTACGTATTTGTCGCAATTCACTTCTATATTTGCCCATAGGTGATATGTTGACTGTACAACGAGCCTTCTACAACGGCACGTAGACACTTGGATTTGTTATACCTCATCTGCATCTGCCTATAGAGGACCGGAGTATTTAACTAATAATGAATAATTGTTGATTGTAGGGATGACTTAATATCCACTGCATGGTATATGTTATTATGGAGACTCTCCTACATTCTCTTGTGAATGCTCGCATTCATGATATGCATTACGGTATGTGCTTGGAATAAGCTTCATTATTCACATGTGTATTGGTATGTTCATTGCAATTGTGTGTCGTTAATTGCATGGGATATTACATTTTCTTTGAACTTTTCCAACACATCTTAGTCGATAGTTCATTATATGTTGATATTGGTCACTCGGTGTAGTTGCATTTAGTATCAGTCTCCTCATATACGTCGATCATCGAGTTGCTGCATTAGCTCGCATGTATTTCAATGTTCGTGGGGACTATTGCAGGCGCTTGTATGTTGATCGGTGTTGATTATCGAACACTACAATATTCACTGTCTATCGACGATCATCACTTGCAAATATGTTATTGCGTTTCTAAGGGTATTCTGACTTCATTGTATACATTGATTGACAAATCAATACCTTTTTTTTTTTTTTTTTAAATGAAGTAAAAAAAAAAAAAAGTAGTAG
Organism: Dendrobium nobile; assembly: GCA_022539455.1. Classification (NCBI taxonomy): domain Eukaryota; kingdom Viridiplantae; phylum Streptophyta; class Magnoliopsida; order Asparagales; family Orchidaceae; genus Dendrobium; species Dendrobium nobile. The sequence goes on from CM039734.1 coordinate 18,755,049, forward strand.
AGACCTTCAAAGTTCATGGGTATCAATATTCTTTGTCCATATGTTAATCAGCATCTGTCGAAGGAGTGCCACTACGTTTATTACACATATGATAAATCTCTCATCATTGTCAGGGGACATTCATACTTATCAATAATTCTTCTTGTACTTGACTATGGATAGTGTACTATGATTCTTCTACAGTCACTTGCAAGCAGATTGTAGTACATTCAATCATTCATAACATTTGTTAGTGTTCTCCAATGTAAGTAGTAGAGACTACTACATCTTCTTGCAAAAATATTGTGCGGACTATCATCAACTTCAACTTTGTTATTTACAAGGTACTGTTGCAAATCAGCTTCTTTACTTGCTAATTCCCCTTCATACCTTGCTCACAAATGTGCTATATCATTCGTCATGTGACGCTTATGTATGCTTGTTAGGAAATATGTATTTTCACATGCAGTTAAGTAGCAACGATAACAAAGAGGGACTATCTTCTTTACAACCACATCACTTTATTTGTAGACATGTTATATCTTTTGCATGTTATTTTTCATTGATTGCCAATGAGTTGTGCTTGCAGGAGTTTGATATATCGGTATATATTTGGAAACTTCTCTATTTTACCTCTTCTTTATTTGTCACATCCATATCGATTGTTACTTGTGGACAAAATAACAAATCATGCTTACTAAGACGTTAGTATAAGTTTTTTCATTCATTCATTGATCTTTATTAGCACAATCAAATTCATTGATTAACACCTAAATTTTTAAGGTGATTATTCATTCATTAAGATAAAGTTTGATTCTTCGTTGTGCAAATTCAATTCTTCTGCATTGTCCTCAAGTTCAAGTTCAAATTATTTGAGTCCAATTCATTATCATTCAATATGCAAATTGCCTGCTATCCAAATCAAGTCTCCTGTTAATTTGTTCAAGTATTGTGCATTTTCATATCAAATTTCAGTAGCCTTCGAACGTCTCTCCCATTTAGAAACAATTTTAGGAGTCTTAGCATGCCCGTCACATCAAGAAAGACGTGCACAATCGATGTATTCGTGCTCTTCAACCCCACCACTCCAAGAAAGGTGTGTATGGGTCTTCGAGGGCACTAGTTTGAAAATGCAGTTGTTTCCCCGACAGCACTGAGGCGCTTGCAGGTACTTATATTTTATCCCATCGGGCTAAGAAAAGAGCGCACGAGACTCACCCACCTCACCGCAAGCGTCACGACGAACTTCCTCCCACCGTGCTAAGAAAAGCACGCATGGGGGGGTTCTTCGTCGGGCTGTAAGTGTCGAAAATAGGACTTTGGAGGATTTTGAGTTGAGGGATTATATCTTCACGATGATGGGTAACAATGGCAAATAAAAATGCACAAAATACATATTTCTCGTAAAATCCATTCTCCCTCCTTATTTTTTTATCATCATTTTTTAAAACCTCTTTCTTTATTCTTTTTTTAAAGTTTATCTCTAATCATTTTTGTCATTGTCATTATTTTGCAAACAATTGATATTACCAACACTTAATAATACTGATTAGTAGCAATAAAATATAATAAAGACATTCTGAACGCAAATGTGAAGTTTGTTTTATGATCGAATGCCTTTTAGGAAATGTCGCAGGTTAATTTCCTCAATTTGCTCGTCGTTGCCTCAAGACCATTATCGATCTCGCTGCATGATTTTTTTTGAACAACTGAGCAGTCAATTTTTAGTATTGATGACGTTTTAAATGCAACAGCGAAATCTATTTTATGACCGGACGTCATTTGGGCAACATCACGTGTCAATTTCCCTGATTTGTGTGTTGCCTCAAAATGCGTGTCAATCCTCTCGTGTGGCATTGATTGATTAAATTGACTGTCAATTTGGGTATTGACGACATCCCGAACGCAACGACAACATTTATTTTGCGATCAGACGTCGTTTGGGTGACATCGCTCGCTAATTTCATGGATTTGCTCATCATTGCCTCGAGATTAGTGTCATCGCCTCAAACAACACCAATTGAATAAGTTGACATTGATTTTTGGGCATTGACAATGCTCCGATCGCAACAGCAATATCCATATTGTGATCTGATGTAATTTGAGCAAGTGTTAGTCATCCTTTTGACCGATCTGATTGCGAGAGGTCTCCACTTAAGCGAACTCGACGTCCTAATTGCAACGGCATAGTTCATTTGACAATCGAAGGTCGTTTGACCCTTCATTGTGTCGCATCGACGCATGCCTCATTTGATTCGCCGGTTTTTCTCCCTTGGTGCGTGGTTTGATGCGTAGGGGTCAACGGAATCTTAATTCAAAACTTAGGTAGACAAAAAAGAAATTTGATGATAGGATTGTATTTAATAAATCATATTCACCCAACTGTATCCATCGACATTCACAACGTCTACCCTACATATTATAATCACCCAAATGTATCCATCGACATTCACAACATCTATCCTACAAAATATAATCAGGAGACATCGATGTGAAAATTACTAATCATTACTATAAACACATCCAAAAGAGGAAAAATGAGAACAATTGTCTCTATGGTTGGTATCCAAGTATCCATCTCTCTCTCTCTCTCTCTCTCTCTCTCTCTCTCTCTCTCTCTCTCTCTCTCTCAGCAATTAATTAGATAATATGCTAACTAAATTCCGCAAAACTATGTATGTTAGCTTTTGAAAGTTATGAAAGCTGGCTAATCAATCATGACTGAAATTTCATTTGAAAGCTGGCAAATCAAATGGTATTTGCTAACCAATAGTTAAATTGGCTTGGCTTGTTAAACGAATAACTCAGAAGTTCTATTATATTTGGCTCATTAATTTATCAAGTTGAACGCGAATTATTTACAAACATAATATATCCTTAGGACTAGGAGTAATAAAATAAAATTAAGAATATATGTCACGACATAAATATAAATAAATATTTTATCTATAAATACACATAATAGAGCTACTATAGAACAAAACACAATTAAACAACCTTGTTTTTAGCTCTCCCAATAAATAAACTTATAAAAATTAGTCAAAAATAAACTAATTATAGAGCCAAACAAAACCAGATATAAACAGCTAATTTATTTAACATCCCTTATTAGGAATATACCTAATTTATTGTCGTACATGCATCTTGAATTTGGTCTCTTTTGAGTCTCTTTCATTATTGACTAATGCATTCTGTATTCTTTTTGACTGAGATGTCTCCTTACCTGCATGCAGTAGGAAGAAGGATCCAGAATGAAATTTCATTTGATGTGTAAAGTAGATCACACTTTAAAAGATTGTATTACATGTAAGATAACTCAGAGGACAATATCCAAAAATGGAATAACACCAACATAGATATTTGCATATTGCATAAGAATAATGGAAAACAGTTCAACTGTGTAGTATCACAATATGTTATTCTGGTCAGCCTGCATTACAGGGTCGGTACATTAGGTCCTAATTTTGTAGGGCACAAAATGGTGCATTGGTTTGGATTTACACCATGAAAATTTTGGGATACAAAAAATAGTATTCTTTTTGTTAGATATGCCTTCAAACACAGTAGGGAAAGGAGAGGAACAGATAAATAAAGCATCGCTGAGCTTGCTTGTCACTTTTTGGTGTGTTCGAAAAAAATAGGAGAGAAGAATGAAGACCTACCCAGCGTAATCAAAAAATGTAAACACATGCGAGACCTGTAAGAAGTGTTGTTATTAAAACAGACACCGCATTCACCGCATTGTTGTCAAGAACGTCCATTCCTGATATTCTGATTACAGTAGGCGTTTTTTTTCCGACCACCTTCAAAGATCAAGAAACAAGTTTCAGCTATCACAAATGAGAATATAAAAAAGCTTTTCATTGCAAGCATAGCGATCAGTATGCCACAGTATATGCCATCAATGTACGAACCTAATGGATGGACATATTTTATGAAAAAGAGACTCACTGTAACATTTTTCGCTGAAATGAGGATGGAAAGAAAGAGGGAAAAAATGATGCAAGCGGATCAGGCCCATAGATATGTGAGACAGTAATTTACTTTCTTTCTAGGAAAGAAGAAGGGTCGTCACTTTAAAATGCTGTCTTCAGCAACTTTCTTAATGTCTTTCCTTTGCTTAATTGATGAACTAGTTCGTTGATTGATGGAAATTCTCAAATTCACAAAAATAGAATAAACTGTTAAAAAGGATGGATTGAAAATGGTGTAATTACTTTCTTCCGCAAAGTGCAAAATCCACTAAATTGGAGCGTTGCACCCAATATAGAATCAATTAGGCTTCCGCAAAGCCCAGCAATTGTAGCAATAGGAACTACAAGCAGCTCTCTCCGCGCAACATCAGTACCACATGAAACTGAGAGCCAACCGACCATTACAAAAGTCAATCCTATAAGTAAGCCAGCTGCGGCAGCTGCTAGAAGGCCTTCTACAGAAACTGCGCCATTGGTGCCCTTTCGAACTTTCTGATCATGTAAAATATAGATGATTAGTATTCATTCTTCTTATTGCCGTTCTACCAAATACACAAAATACCAAATGAATGACTGCAATGCAAACAATTTGACAGATTACATCTGAAAAGAGATCAGTAGATTCAGGTGGAATTAACATCAAGATAATTTGCAGAAATATGTTCTCCCTCACTAATTAACATGAAAGGTACAATGATAAGGACTGGAGAAAATATATTATGGCTAGCTGTTAAAAAGAAGTGCAAACTAGAGATAAAGCAAAAAACACTCAACAGCAATGAGAGAAAGGATCCATCCAGCTAATTCTTACGGGATGATAGACATTTTCCCTTAATAAAAGCTACTCTAACATGAGCTTTTCATGATTATTTATATGTCAAAACCCATGCTTTGTATTTTCACTTTTCTTTAAGAGATGAAATATGTCCCATATACTTTATAAAGCAGCACATCCACTATAAAATTTAAAAAGAATCACAAAAGGACAAACCCTTGATACAAGAGCCAAAAAAAAATAATCCCTTGACATTTTTTCTAAAAATGAACAAATGTGCTATAGTAGGGATTGAACCTATGATCTCATGGCTGGGTGTTGGTATATGAACCAATAAGCCAAAGCCTAGTTCGTATGCTTCATATTTTCATGTGATATAAGGTGTATCGAAGGCTGTCTTTTTAATGAGTCGTAATGCAATGAAATGAGATGCATTTTAAATATAGATATGTTTCGCAACTTTTTATGCATATTCTAACGAATATGCATAAATATAACACCCAACACGAGCAAAAAAAAATGCATGAAATATTTATAACAAAAGCAACTATTATAGATAATTATTTTATTAACAATAATGAGCAATAGCAGCAGCAGCAACAACAACAACAAGCCTTTATCTCACTACATAGGGTTGCTTATATGAACCTTTTCTCCATTGTGTCCTATTAAGAATCATATTCTCATTTGAATCTAATAAAACAAAGACCATTTTTAATACTTTCTTACAAAGTCTTTTAGATCTATCTCGACATTTTTTAATATAGACCAGATTTAATATATATATATATATATATATATATATATATATAAGGCTTATTGGAAGTATGGCATTTTATGCAATCAAGCCATCTAAAGATGATTCTCTCTAATCCTATCTGCTACTAGAACTACTCCACCCTTTTTGTGTATATACTCATTTTGCATTCGGTCTCTAAGTATAAAACTACTCATTCACTAAAATATCCTCATCTTAGCAACATTCAAAATAATTTTATGCATCTCTTTTAATGGCCAACATTCTATGCCATAAAGCGTTGCAGGTTTAGGGTTTAACAGCACACAGCGTGTTCTCTCATGTATAACATGATATGTAAAGAGGCCGAAAACATCAAGAAATAAAATAACTGGATTACATCAGATTTTTAAATCCCGATTTTGGCTGGAATGTAAGCCAAAATGACTTGAAACGTATATATGGCAAATCCATCATAAGGTATATATGGCAGATCCATCATAAGGTATATATGGCAGATCCCGTACAATCCCAAGATAAAGATCAGATCACTAAGCATAAGGTATGGGATTTATTTGAGTACCTTATGCTAGGTCTGTCATAAGGTATAGCATAGTTACAATCAATTGATAGAAAAAACCTACACAGAAAAAAGTTAACCAATACATCAAATATAATATTTATTATTATATGATAGAAAAAAAATGAACCTCAAGATGAAGATAAATGTAAGGTATGTCCACTGCAAGATCTGAAACTCAACAACAATCCTAGACAAATGTATAAGGACTCAACAACTCAAAAATTGGGCGCAAAACAAATTTTGCTTCAAGACAAAAATAACATGAAGAAACAAAATAATGTTTTACTCGACTAAAATATGCATAATCACTTTCAAGGGGTACATATTGAAGAATCATTCATAAATTCATAATCAAGTGAGTAGTAGTGTATACTCATGAATGCTTTCAAAGGTGTCTCATAAATAGCTACCAGGTCTTGATGAGGGTACTCTCTCTCTCAATAGGGGTTCCTTCAGGAAACTTATTTGGGACCTACAAAGAAACTCGCTCAAAGGGACCGATGTGCTCAACTCACCCGAGCCAACTTTGAAGTTTTTCCCTACAATATATGAACTAGGGCTCCAAGTCAAACCACCATGCACCACTACCTCTCTCACTGGTTGTACCCCAAAAAATCCTGACTCATGCACCCAAGTCAGCTATAAGAAGCATCTACTCAGAAGACACACTGTTCAACCACAACCATCCGACTTAAAGCTTTTTCATTCCCATATCTCACTCTCCTTCCCCCTTAAGGCTACATAAGATCTTCTACACAAGTCATTTCTCATGCATGATCATTTGTTAGGGTTCACTCGTAGACTCACCTAAATTGTAGTCATCGCCAGTGAGCTCGATCCAGAGAGCTCGCTCATAACTTCACCCTCCTCTAGCCTATCGGGAAGTGACACATGTTAGACTAGGTGTGGGCTCCAAATATTCACGATCCGGCCTCCCCTATTTTAGGAGAGTTTTGATGAATTAAGTTTTGAGGTAAATTTTCAAAAGGTAAATAGGGTTTGAAATAATACACTACCTAAAGATTTCGCCCTCATTTTGCGAGGACTCTAGATCTGAGTTATGGTTTCCTATAGGCGCAAGCATCTATAGTTAATTACCCCTCCAAATAATGAGAGAGAACTTTCGATTAAGGCTAGTCGTCAAACATATACGTATAGATACATGGTATATGGTGTATAGTACCAACATGGGTTGATATTTGAAAATTTAATATTTAAGTTAAAAATTTCACCATCTAGTACTTAAAGAGGATGGTGGGGGGAATGATGATGAACCCGATCAAGATCTAATGGTTACATCGTCCCGGGCCATCATGGTCACTGGTCTACTTAGTCAAAGGAGGTAGTCGACCCTCCTAGGATCACTACTTTCAAACATGGACTTTTTTCTGCTACACTTTTAAATTGTCTCCACCAAACTTTTATTTTCTACTGGCATCCCATCTCTTCTGAGTGTACATCAAATCATTCTCCATTACGCTCTAACCACAAATTCAAAGAAATCTCTAATATGAAATGAAACTAGGGGATGCCTCAAACTCTCTCAAGACCCGCAAAGAGTTGTAACACTTCTCTTCAAGAGTACTAACTAGTTGGGCAACATATATGGCAAGGGTTGTAAACTCCGTCTTGTACTACATCACTATTTACTGGCTTATCCACCGTCGAATTTCTTTATCTACTAGCCTATCCACTAGTGTTATGTCTCTCCATGTAACATAAACACAACTAATAGATCCTTTCTTCCTTTAAGACATCACATACTACCAAAATATTTCTCCAATCTTTTAGCTAATCCTCAACTGTCACAGGCTCTACTGCTCCGTAGAATCGATGAGGATTTAAACTTAAAAATAACTGCAAATGCATATCTACCAACTCTAACTTGATTCCCATCATTTTACTTTAAACCACTCCCTTAACTAAACTACTAAACCAGCAAACTGCATCACCTTCTCAAAAGTCATTACCCCCACTATATTTTGAACTGTAGAAGCCTAATTGGAGCCCTATATATTAGCATCTCCTTGATCTTGGGGGGGTTCAAAATGCAGTAGCACTTCTATCTAGATTAAGAATAAGGAGGGTTCAATTATAAGCATGTATAATACATATTCATATATAAAAAAATACTAGACTACCCCTTAATTCCTTCACTACATTTGTAAATCATTTCCTATGGCTCTGGTTAAGATTCAATTATTTCAAACTATTGCTCTAATACCACTATATTACGCCCCATAATCTAATTGAAGAATTAAATCTTAAACCTAATTATCTCAATTACAATATAACACATACTAGAGTTGACTATATAATCTACAGATATTTACATAGAAGCTCAACTAAATTTCATTCCCAAAAGTATTATATGCAAATAATCCCATCTAAGTTCATTATATATATCAAAATATAATCACTGGATTACAAATGTATCTCACAGTAGAGCTAGATTTTGCCGATCCTAATCTTCTTGACTTCTATTTCATCGAACTTTTTTCCTTCTATAAAATTTCATAAATAACAGAGTAAGCTTCACATGCTCAATAACCCAATTCCTACACAAATATCAATGCACATATTTATAATGTATAAATAACAGCTTTAAACATTAAATTCAAATGAACCAGAATTAACTATAACCTTTTTAGAAAAACATGAACAAAAAAATTTGTTAAATCAGTGAATGTATCAGAATTTACCTTTTCTTACTTTTCCCAGAATGCATTGGTTGAAAGAACATACTTTTACTTACACTTTCACAGAAGTATATGAGTGTACGTATAAAGAGGTTTCAGTATATTTATGCAGAGATTTTAGAGCGTGTTTATCAGTAGAATGTTCTTTACATTTAAATATTAAGTCATTTAACTGAAAATGCCCCATATGGATCATGATATACATCTCCTGATGCTTACTAATAACTTCACTTCACTTCCTTTTATGCCTCTAAGGTTGAAGACCAACTAGATTTCGCTTAAAAGTTCACTTTCACTTATAACTCTCGTAAACCTCTCACACCTGCATAAAATAGATGATGCTAGAAATAACCTTCCACATTCATATAAAATAGATGAGCCAGAATCAGAATCAAAATAGAACTAAAATTCAAGCCCATATAACAAAACTTGTAGTGCACTATTGGTATAATTTTATCATCATCCTCAACTAATTGAGATATTTTGTGATCGAATACGGTATAAAAAAATAACATATTATCTCAAAGGACAAAAATATTTCATAATAGACTCAATAATAAAATTCATAATTTGTGTTTTAACAGAGATTCTCTCCTATTTAATATTTGTTTAAATAGTGTTTATTTCATTCCGGGATACAGATGCCCCATAAGAGCAAGTCCATGTGGTTAATTACATATCAAATATTTGTTAATTAAGAATATTTTTTATTAAAGTAATGGTTTCTTTGAAGTCATCAAAACATTGGCTAATGTGTTATTTTTAAATTTTATAAATTTGTTTAGAGATTTAGTTTTTGGAAATTTCATGGGATATATGATCAACTTTAAATAAGATTTTAGGAATGAAAGTCAAAGAATGGAAAATATAGAAGCACTTGATTCTCAGAAACTCAAAGGTGCTCACACTATTATATGTTAGGCTTTACATTTTAAAATTAGATTTTTATTTGAGTTGATCAATTTGATTTAGAAAGTTCAAACTTATATTCAAACAACATAGGTTGAAGGAAATAAACGAAATATGAGGGCTTCTAAGGTGACTGGAGTCAACCTCGACCTCGGATCCTAAATCTAAGATGAGAACTACAAAGGGGCAGTGTCTCGAACTTAAGTCTAATGGGATGTAAGGGACTCATAAACCTACACCTCATATGGGGCAAAAGTTAGCCAAACCTCTGGACTTATAAACCTGGCCGGAAAGATCTGCCAGCTAACCCACTTACATGCTTCTAAAATCATGAGGTCTGGTCTCATGCACATGAAGATTAAGGAGATTGTTTTGATTTAGAAGATAGAACTTACAATTTGACTTTTAGGCCAAGATGTTTAGCCATGTGGACATGAAAATACTGACCCACGGAATACAGATTTTTTTTATCTAATCTTTAATGTGAGAGTTTCTACATGAAAAATACTGAGTTATGCACGATTATTTTATTTTTGAAAACTTGGCTCATCAGAGTGAGCAATGCAAATTTTCTTTTACATAGAAAATTAGTTATCTTATAATTGATTTTAGATTGCTTATATGTTAATTGACAGAAAAATTAGTTGTCCTAAGAGCCTACTACATAATAAAAATTTAAACCACTATCACTCAAAGAAAGTGAAAAAATCTAAGAAAAAAAAAGCATTCATTTCTAATATGTACTCAGTAAATAATTAAACATGTATATAAGTACAATCAACCAAAGCAGAAAAGTATAGTGTAAATTCCAATTACTATAATTACAATTAGAAGCTAAGTTGTCTACCTTATACAACCCATAAATGATTACAGACTCGACTTATGGGTCTTTAAACTTTAGCTTCTAGATATATCTAGGGCTTCACCTAAGGTAGGTACATCCTTCTAGTCCACCTCTTATGTAACTATATCTCATATGCCTAAATAATACTTCATAAGTCCAATTTTTTTAATGTAAAAATACTCAAACCTGCAAAATAGAGATTAGGAAGCATGTAATATATAGAGCAAAAATGATATCCCAAAATTTTAGATAATTAGTGTCAAGTCCTATTTATGTTCTATTGGTCATGCCTCCTTGAGGTGTTTTTAAGCAACACCGATAAACAAGTATTTTTTTTATTATGATGATTTGTTTGCTTCCTCTTGGACATGACCAATAGTAGAAAAGAGCATATATATCTCTACCCTAACCCTTAAGGGAAAATTCCCATAACACAAACAATATAATAGGAACCACCAAAATATAACAAACACATGCATAGGAAAAACAATTATAATCTTAGCATGCATAGGTGCTATGCACCTAATGTGCGCGGGTTATATGGTATGTCACCCTAAAAATAGTGTTTTGTTTTACTAAGGACTGAATGATATTCACTTTTAATCTAAAAGGTGATTTCACTTCAAGTTATTTATAACTTAAAAGTTTTTATTTGATTTTTAATTATTTTATATTTAAAAGGGTTATTAAAAATCCATAAAATAACCATTGTTTACTTTGAGGCAAGCCTACTATTTATGAAATCTTAAGAATCAATGATATAGGTATTCCACCTTTTGGAGTTCTTTAAGTATTTGGATAAGAAAGAAGTGTTTACTTGAGTAAGATAAATATACTTAAGGATTTAACTTAGGACTTTATGAAATCCACCAACTAGGAAAAGGTGAATTTCAACAAAAAGAGGCTCCTAAAGAAAAATCTAGAAGCTTATATTTTAATTATCATGAAAGGATGATATCACTTATTTTTGTTAAGTGAAGAGCTACTTAGAGTTTGGGTCTAAGTGGATGTGAGATTATCCATTTAATTTGAATCAAATAGATAGACTTCAGCTTTGAGACCAAAGAGGGAAAAACTCTTATTGGATTTGGGTTCAATAGAGGGAGCTAAGGCTTGGAAGCCTAGAGAAAGAAGATCATCTACTGGGTTGCAGATTAAGTAGATAATAGCGAAAGATCCAAAGCTTTGAAACTAAAGTATTGGAGAATTATCTTTAACTTTGGAGCTAAGGAGAGTGGAAATTACCAACAACTTTGAGGTTGAGGGAAATAGGAGGAGACCTGCAACTTTTGAGCTAAGGTTAGGAGATTTTTTAGGACTTTTGGAGCCCATAGAAAAGAGAAATGACTTGTTGCTTTATGGCAACAAATCAGAAAGTAATCATTAAATTTTGTATACAATGATGCATGATTATCTGCCCAATTTGAGTTAGACAAATATGAGTGGGTAACATGTAGATTTGAATTACAAATCATAAGGAGTTCTTTGAATTTTCGAGTTTCCAAAGAGAGGTATCCATTCATCCAACTTGGGTTAGGAGAATGAAATGAAGGTAAAATTTGGATTTCTATGTTTGAGAGCAAGATGACGAGTAGATTGATTGAAATCACTCTTGATGTTTCTCCAAATTTAGAGAGCTGAAACAAGTGGATAATTCTAAATTTGAATAATAAGATAATTTGAGATACCTTTGAGTTTCTCACTATCGTGTATCTCCTTTTTTGTTAAATAATAATGTTCCAAATTTGAATAAATCTCTTAAAATTTTAAAAATTCAAAATTCCTTAATTTTAATAATTGAAAATCATAAATTTAATTATTGCATCCTTAATCAAAAGTTTTTTTAAGAGACTCCCATCTTTAAGATGTAATTAACTATAAGAGCTTGCCCTTATAACGAATAAGTAATCCAATTTAAAATAAATCATATTTTATTTAGTTTTAAAAAAAGTAGAGGAAAAAAACTTTATTTTTTTAAGCTTACACTCGAACATGTTTAATAAACGAGCTCGAGAAGCTCATGGCTCAATAAGCTTGACTCGCGAGCTTATTAACGAGTCGGTTCACCAAAACCCCTCTACTTACAGCCCTAATCAATCATTGACCTAGTTTTTCAAAAGTTTTTAATCGGTAAGTAGGAAACAAATATTCTACACAATCTCTATCATGGTGGCATTACAATTTCTTCAACTTGTGAGCATATACTTTGCCAGCAAGTTTATAATGAGCCAAACTTCAAATTTAAAAGGGAAAACTTATAAACCTAATGTAATATATGCATTACACAAGAAGTGTAATATATCAAGATTTGATTACTTCCCGCATCAATTATTGCATAACCTAAATTCAAGCACTAAAAAGTCTGACCAGAATAGATGAAAGCATGAAAAGGAAATCATATTGAAAACATTCAGACCAATCCGTTTAAATCATCAAGGAAGCTATGCAGAAAACAATAGGGCGTCAGTGATAACGAACAAGATAAATCCACATATGAGAATGAGAAAATAGCATTTCCCGGGAATAGAGATCAAATTAGCATTCCAAAGAGAAATATTTGAAATAATAATAATCTAACTGATATTAACTCAATGAACAGGTAGTTGATTTCAAATCATCAATCGCAGTAACTAGTTCTAGGGATCAAATTAATAAACACTGAAAAGTTTGAGAGAATCAGCTGATTAGTTGGTACAAACGAGCAGCTTTAGGATCTTTCTTCTATTTTTCTCTTTTCACCGAGGAAAACACAGGGCCATTCTGGGAATTAAAATAGAAAAACAAAAGAGAAAATCGTGGTCTTCTTAGTGTAGCTAAGGCGCCATCTCCATATGTAAGTCAACCTTATGTAGTTTGCATAATTTCACATGGAAACAAAAATAATAATAATAATATGATGGCCAATCTATGGCTACAGTTATCATTTAATTTTAAGGTGTCATCTCCTTATCTGGTATTTCTCAGAATCTCAGATTATCCAAGGAATTAATCTCAGATATACCTTCTGATATAAATGATATTTAAAAAAAGAAAAAGTTAAGATGGAAACCTCCTGTATTCAAAATGATGCCTACTCTTTAAAATTTAAGCAGTATTCGTTTATAAACTTTGATAGATGAGACAAGTCAACAAGACTAAAGTGGTTTCTCGAACTATCACTTACCATGCAGTATTTTATATCAATTGAGACCAATTATGCACAGGACTATGTCTCCACGTAAACATATGTGTGAATGACTACCTTACTTTTTGTAAGTGTACTAGCATATAAAGATGGATACTCCCGTATATTTATACATGGGTATGCACATATATGTAAAAATATACCAATGACCATATCTATAGAAATATTGTTCGTCCAAGACTAATAGCATCTCCATCTCCAAATTGTATCAAACATACATTTACCATGTCCACGCTTCTAACATTACAAAATGTGCAGTAAATCAATATTTTTATTATTAGACTAACTTGAAAATGAATAAAAAGCAGAACACGAGGCCTTCTTTTGATTTAAATTTAGATAACAGCAGTTGTTTTCGAGTAAAAGTATGCTGCAAGACAATACGTCATTGTGTCCCTCTCATTTTAGGATGCTAATAACGGAAATAAGTTGTGAAAGAGCCAAGTTCTATACCTTGAAGGTAGTTATTAGTCTAGGTTGGGCATTACTAAGCATCCCAATTTCTGAAGACCAGGTGTCTCCATTGCAACAAGCATAGTGCCCAATAACGCCACCAATTAGGCCAGTTAAAAGGGTTGAATCTTTTGTGTCCAAGCACCTGTCCTTGCCCCCAGTAATCATAGCAACTAGCATAACCAAAATGGTCGCAAGGGCACTATTAGCCAAAACCTGCAACCTGTAGATCAGCACGAGAAAAAAACTCTCAGGGTTAAAGCAGTAAGATAAAATAGTCAATTTTAAAACAATCATTTACGTATTTCTTTCTGTTAGATTGTAGATTAATCAAAATCTCAAAATTGACCGAGTAGTTAGCTTAGAACAGTTCAATGATATATCCAGCTTCGAGAAAAAAACAATCAAGCAACCTAATTAGTTTGTGTCAAATTTCAACATGAACTTCCAAGACAAAGTACCCACGGCACATCATTATCATATTATGCAAAATTTATTCTTAAAATAACAACCCAGTATGCATAACCTTAGTAAATAGAGATCCATGCTTTTCTCTGGGCGGTCACAAAATTTATCTTTTTCATTATTCAATCCTAAAGATTTTGATCAAAATCCTATCCAACATAAAACACGCATTTCAAAAAAGCACATCATAACTTACTAATGACATTACAGTTTTAGCTAGATCCAAAAGTCGAACAACTTTTCAATAGTTTCACAAAATCACCACACCTGGCTTTGAATTGCAAACATAATTTATTAAGAGCATGAAAAACCAATGGACTTCGTAACCGATTTTAAATAAAATATAGGGTGCAGGTGCACATCCATGGCAGCATAAATTATTAAATAATGTCTAGGAGCTAAGATAGGATTATCTTGTACATCCATACATGCCTGCGTAAGTCACTCGCAAGTATCTAAATAGTTTGTCCAAGAGACGCAAATTTAAGGGATACTCGTGCCCAAAGCAACACGTGCTAAAAGAAAATCTCGCCACAAGGGATGGTCATTGAAACTAGCTTATGAGAAAGCAAAAATTTGTCCCAACGAAGCTCACAACACATGAGCTTGCCCTTAGAGGATCAAATCAAGTATGTGCTTACTTCCGACAAGTTTTCCAGAGGACTCACCCCAACTGATTTTCACCCTAAGAGGCATTCCCCAGGAGGATTTTCCCCTCTTAGCAAATTTTCTCAACTAAGTCTCCATTTTCCGTGGATGTCTTACGCTAAGCTATAGTAAACACACACTTATGGAGCACACTCTCATGGCTTCAACCACTATATTTGTCTTTAGATAATAGTTATATTTTTCCGGGAGACTTACCGCTCACATAGAGGGACTCACTTTAGATACTCGCTCATGAATACTCGCCCAAGACACTCACTCACGAGAACTTGCTCAAGACAACCGCCCTTGAGAATTTGCCCAAGGTACTCACACGGGGCTTTCTCAAGCCATGTCATGGGCAAAGAACCACGTTTGCAGCTTTTAGCCTAGCCCACGTGTATATGTAAATTTGTTTATATTATATCATCTATTACTTTTCTTTTTTTTTTCCTCTAAATACAGCCTTTCTTGTAGCTCTTTTAATCCTATAAATAAGGGTGAAGAAGCATATTTTGGACTTCAGTCTATTTTTCTTATTTATGAAAAATCATTTAATCCCTCATTTACACTTCATACTCGCTGATTCCTTCACTTCATACTCGCTGATTCCTTCACTTCATTATATCACTCTAAATCCTAAAACTTTTAGTAGATTAGGTGTAACCCATGAACAAATTCGTATCCAACATCCTCTAAGGTATGATGAGCTTAACTTAACGTTAGTGACCAAAAGACAGACATTATAAGAAAAGAAATAGAACCAGGAATCATCAATGAATATGAAAAATCAAAACATCACAATCAACCATGACTTGATGGAGATGGAAGAGATAATCACAAAGATGATTCAAGACACATTAGGGCAAGATCAAAGAAATGGCCCGAGAAAAAGTACCCATGAAGGATCCTCGACCCAATAGACTGACAAAGATGGCCCTACACAAGGGTGTTAACTTCAACGTGTGTTGCTAACCACAGTCATGGTCACACAAGCGATGACGATTACATCTGTCCACCTAAGCAAGGAGGAGGGAGCTAGAGTTGACCAACGTATTTTCTAAGATGTAGATCCACCTCTCAAATTTAAGATGTCCATCAAGAATAATATCAAATAAGATCTGACCTCATCGACCACATTGCAAATTTAGATTCAGAAACATCCTTGATAAATGTTAACAATGCACTAAAGTATTGACTGTTCTTCATCATCGTTAGAAGTTGGTCTTTGGTAGTTTTCCCGCCTACTGCTGAGCGCAATCATGGGTATGAAAGGAGAACCGAGGGCCCACATGATGGAAAAAGGCAACATGTGCAGCATGATTGATGCCATCACGACTAATAAAGGGCACCCATATTGGCAAGATTGTTGAAAGTCCTAGATACATCATCCTTAGGGAAACATTTGAAACCTCCGTAGTTGAAGGCTACTAAGTTAGAACTGAAAGCGTTACCTACTCACTTAAAGTATGACTTTTTAAGAAAAGAGTCGACCTTGCATGTCATTATCTCTGTTGAGCTTGAAAAAGATCAAGAAAACAAGTTGATTAAAGTTCTTAGTTCAAATAAGAAAGCTTTTGGATGGTCTATTGCTGACATTCAAGGGATTAGTCCGTCTATTTTTATGTATGAGATTTTATTGTAAGAAGCATGTTAACTTAAAGCTGACGTGCAGAAGAGCTTGAATCCGACTATGAAATGAGTGGTTAAAAAAATTCTAAAATGATTGGATATAGATATTAATTATTCTATTTCTGAAAGTGATTGGGATAGCCCAATTCACAGTGTCCCTAAAAAAGGAGGGTTAACTATCATTGCAAACGAAAAGAATAAACTTATTTCCACTAGAACTATAACTAGGTGGAGGATTTGTATTGATTATCGGAAGCTTAACAAAGCCACTATGAAGGATCATTTCTCGTTGCCCTTTTATTGATCAAATGTTGGATTAGTTCAACATCTTTTCTACTATTGTTTAGATTACTACTCTGGTTACCACCATATTCTCATTGCCACCAAAAATCAGGATAAAATAATATTCACAAGTCCTTACGAAACCTATGTGTTTAGATGCATACCTTTTGGTTTGTGCAATGCCCCTGCAACCTTTCAAAAGATGTATGATGTTAATTTTTTCATATTAATTAGGGAAACGCATTGATATTTTCATAGATGATTTTTCAATCTTTGGAATGATATTTGATATCTGTTAAGATCATTTAGAACTAGTTTTAAAAAGATATGAAGCAAGCAACCTTATGTTGAAATAGGATAAATGTCAGTTCATAGTAAATGAAGGCATTATCCTCAAAAATAAAATCTCTGAGAATGGTATGGAGTCAACAAGACAAAAATCAAGTGTTTTGAAAATTTGTCACATCTTACTTCTGTTAAGGGAGTCTAGAGTTTTTTAGGTCATGTCAGATTTTACAAATGTTTCATTAATTTTTTTTTAAAAAACAACTAAACCACTATGCCATTTACTAAAAAAAAATATACCTTTTGATTTTAACTCTGATTGCTTAGTTGCATTTGAGAAACTCAAGAAGTACTTAGTTGGTGCCCTATCATCATTTCACCTCAATGATCTCTTAATTTTGAATTGATGTGTGAAGCCAATAACTATGCTCTTGGAGTGATTTTTGGGCAAATGCTTGAAAAGAAATTCATGTTATTTACTATGCTAGTAGAACTCTAAATGACACTCAAATTAATTATACAACTTCTGAAAGAGAGCTGCTAGCAATAATCTTTTCCTTCGATAAGTTTAAATAGTATTTAATCGGCACAAAAGTAATTGTTTTTACTTATCACTATATCATTAATTAGTTGTTAATCAAGAAAGATGCTAAACCCAAATTAATTAGATGGATTACTGCTACAGGAATTTAATATAGAGATTTTTTATAGGAATGGATCTAAAAATCAGGTGATCAAATATCTATCTTGATTAGAGAGGGAAGATTCTTATCATAATGATAACATGTACTATGATTTTTAAATGTGCTTTGGCATGCTGACATTATTAAATTTATTGTTAGTAATATAATTCTAATTGACATGTCTTATACTCAAAAACACAAATTCATGCACGATACTAAATTCTATTTCTAGGAAGTCTTATATGTTTAGTAAATGCAAAGATCAAATCATTAAGTGGAGTGTACCTGAAGATGAGATAAAACCTATAATTAGTCAATGTCATGATTCTTAATATGGAGAGCATTTTGGAGGGTTTAGAATTGTTTCTAAGATCATTAAATCTAGATTTTATTGGCCTACCCTATTTAATGATATAAATGACTATGTTAAACGATGTAATAGATGCCAGCCGATAGGAAATATTTATAAAATAGATGAATTGCCCCTTACAAACATGTTTTTTAAGACTAGATTGCATAGGTCTGTTTGTTCAATCATTTGAGAGACAATACATATTAATGACAGTTGATTATGTCTCCAAGTGGATAGAAGGAATAAAAACTCCTAAAAATGATGCTAAGGTAGTAATTAATTATTTTTGAAAGAAATATTTTTCAATTTTGGAGTGCCTGAAGTCATTATAAGTGATGGGGGTAGCCATTTTTTGTAATAGAAGGGTAATGAATCTAATTTATAATTTGACATTAAGCATAGAATAGCAACTGCTTATCTTCCCCAAACCAGTGGTTAAGCTGAGATAAGATATTATGAAATTAAGATAATTTTAGAGAAAACTATAATTCCAAGTATGAAATATTGGACACTTAGATTAAATGATGCATTATGAATTATAGGACTATTTGCAAAACCCTAATTAAAGTATTATTGCATAATTTTATATTAAAACTATTTTCTAGGAAGCTTAAGTTCAAATGGCCTGGACCATTCTTCGTAATAAAAGTATAACCTTATGGTACTGATGATATTAAGGATAATAAAATTATCTAGAATTTTAAAGTTAATGATCAAAGATTGAAGCTTTATTTAGAATGAGATGTTAATTACCATAGGAGTTCAATAGATCTGGCTCATCTTGGATGGAATTTTGATATAGTCTAGTTGAAGACTATAAACTTAGCGCTACTTGGGAGATAACCCAATTTATTGTTCTTGTTTGCTGCTAGAAGTTCTTGTGTAAATAGTATTTTATTTGTGGTTAGAAAACCTTTTTGTGAAAATTTATCAATCTTATCATGTTGTGCGTGAAATCTTGATTTAGTGTGATAGGGATTTATTTAAAAAATTTAGCCTAGTGCCACAGCGCTATACCCTACAATGTCGCAACGTCATGTAAATATTTAAAAAATTAATTAAGAATAATTGCACTGCAGCGCTAGAGGAATCTAGCATCGTAGCACCAAATCACCTTCTGGAGCGTCATTAGACCATCCATGCAGCACCACGACATTGAGTTCTATAATCATTTTTGTCACATTGAGTGCTGCAACATTCGATCAAATCAATAATATGGTAGATGAAGCGTCATGGTGGTGGTTACTTCAAGTATTGCAACATCGACATGTATAGAGGGCCGCAACAATCTCACAGTCTAAAAGCTGGTGATTTTAATTCCCAATGCGAGCGTCGCAGCTCTACGTGTCCCCAATGTTGCAGCGCTTTTCCCATTTTGACCTATTTGACCAAGTGTCACAGCGTTACACAAGCCAGTGTTGTGGCGTTAGCCCCGTTATAAGGGTGGTTTATTTTTTTCCCATGTCACTTGTGCAATCTGTTTTCTTTGTGTTTGTATTTCTAGATACCTGGTCATTCCAACTCTCTAGAAATGGCCTCTAAAATTACACTCAGCAGGAAGAGGTCCGTATCAAGTTCCTACAAAGCTAGGAAATTCATCAGTGTAATCGTTGAAGAGAGATACAACAGTCTAGTGACTAAAACCATAATTTTTTAGCATGAGTTTGATAATCCTGGGGGATTATTCAAGTCCAAATTATAAAGAAAAATTGATATTTTCTTGTAATCCAATCTCGTCCTACTAATTCCTGTATAGTTCGAGAATTATTCGCGAACAGGAAGACACCCCAGAATGAGTGCATCTTTGTTCATTATAAGTGAGTCCCTTTCACTACCGTAACAATAAACCAAGTTTTCCTAACCACCAACATTCAAATTGACAGCGACGAGTATCTTAATTTTTTCACAACTATCATAGATTATGAAGAAATCATTAAGTTACTTACCTAGAGAGATTTAAATGCCTAGTGGAAGAGAAGATAAAATTATTAATTTTCATGTGTCAACAACCCAAAATTCTAAAGTCTGACACTATTTCATTTCTACGAAACTTATGCTGAATAGAAATATAAGTGAGGGGACAAAGGACAGACCATTTTTAAATTATTGTATGAAAAAGATTTCAAACACAAGGTGGTTTGACCAAGTAGTTCCTTATTTCTGTTGGAATACATCAAGGATCAACCTTAATCGCATATCTTTTTGCTTCAGTCATGGATGTTCTCACTAGACATTTACAAGAGGTTGTACCCTGGTGTATACTTTTTGCTGATGATATTCTTCTTGTTGATAAGACTAGAGAGGGAGTTGAAAGTAAACTTGAATTATGGAGGTCAACCTTAGATTCTAAAGGATTTCATTTGAGTAGATCTAAAATTGAACATATAAAGTGTAATTTTAGTAATAAATCTAGTGGAGGGTTTGGAACTTTGGGCAATCAAGTCATTAATAAGAGTACACGTTTTTGATATCTTCGGTCTATTGATTAGAGTGATGGTGAAATAGAAGGAGATATTATTAGTAGTATTCAAGTTGGACGGTTGAAGTAGAGGAATGCATCAGGCTTGTTGTGTGATAGAAAAGTCCCCCTCAAACTTACGTGAAAATTTTATATAAGATGGTGGTGAGACATTCAATGCTTTAAGGTGCAAATGTTGGCCATTAAAAGAGAAGCGCAATATTAAGTTAAGTGTTGCGGAGATGAGGATGCTCAGGTGGATGAGTGGCTTTACTCTTAGAGATATGGTACGAAATGAGTATATGCATGAAAAGGTTGGAGTAGCTCCAATGAAAGATAAGATTAGAGAGAGTTGCCTTAGATGGTTTGGTCACATAAAATGGCAGCCTTCCAATGACCCGATTAGGAAGTAGATGTATTAGATTTGGGGGGAAATTTCTAAACTAATTACGGTTAAATATTTAATTCGTTAATTAACAAATCACCAAAATCATCTGTTTGATAGGTGACTAGCTATTTAAAACCCAAATTAACCCCCCCCCCCCCCCCAACATCATTTGGTTGTGTGTTCGTTCTGAAGCTAGTGCACGTGATATCCCCTTTTGGCGAGTCGACGACCAAGCATGTAAGGGTTTTTATTGTTTTTTTTATTAGGAATTTCACAACATTCCTAATCGCGGTATCTAGACGTCCCACAATTTGTATCCATTGCTCCCAAAAAAAAATTAGAAGACAATCTGGTAGCCCATGAGTTAATTGATATAGAAGCATTATGGATGAATCAAGAAAAACAAGCAGCAGGAAATCTGGTACGTGCAACTCAGTGGTACACAACAAGTCTACGAGTCCTACTAGGTACCTTCTTCGCTTGTGTAACATAAACTAACATATTATATAATCATGTATCATCGATTTTTTTTTCCTATCATATCATATATTTCATTTATTTTATTTTATTAGTATTTCAAAACTACAATCTTATTAAATACCTAACTTCTTTTCTCAAACATCAAGGCAGTCACTCCTGAATCCTGATAGAGCAACACGGCGCCCCAAAAGGCGCCAAACTCTTGGGAGCCCACACAACCAGTTGTAAATAATATACATCCTAGTATCACATCACTCTGTGGTAGTCACCATGCCGCTCATCAAAATGGGTTATGGAAAACAAAGGTTATTATTTGTTTAGTCAATATATTTATCCCTTATAATTGTTAAGTTAAAATATGCATTTCAGGGCATGATACTTGAGATCGCTTCCCATCTACATATGATGCTAGATTGACTAGTTAACTATCCATGATTCATGGATGCACTACGATTTAATGGATTAGATTGCGTTAGTCAGATGAGGTACATACGGATGAATTATCACTTATTAACAGGTTTGGAGGAAAGATTGTTCCCGCAGACCAACACATTCCACCTGGCAGTTGGAGAGAATAAGATTACGTTGCAGGATGTCTCTATGATTTTGAATATTCAGGTGGACGGCCAACTCATGTTAGACACAACGTGGTTGGTACATGTAGAAGGTGGACTACATGGCCTGACTACTATGACGACTTGTTAGGTTCTCACCCAGATCCAGATATTGTGTACTATGATCCCTTAGATCATCTCATAAGCTCAAAATTCAGAATGGGGCAAGCTCATGCTCTAACATTTGTTCAACTAAGGTTGGTTGCGTTGGATTTTCTGGAGGAATTCCTATCTGGACATATCAGAGATGGTTTTTTGGAGACATATGCGGGCATATATATTATTCATGATTAGATGCCACCTTCTACCTGACACTTTAGGTTTTAAGATTCATTTGCAGTACTTGTCATTACTTGAGGATATTCCAATTTTCAGGACCTACTCACTTGGAGATACTATCTTGGCAGCACATTGATACAGAGAATTGAGTGAAGCCACCAGGACCAAAAGGGAAAATATAGTAGGTTGCATTTAGTTCTTATAAATATAGATGTTGGAGCATGTTCATGTGGCCAGATCTTCACTTTATGTGCCATACCAATCTATGCTTGAAGGTCTAAGTGTAGGTGCTAGGCATGAAATCTTTCACATGTAATTATAGCATTTGTAATTTATATGGTTCTCATAGCAATAAATATTAAATTAACCACTGATGGAACCAGGATCACTTAAGGCACTTACGGACTAGAAATATCGCAATTAATAGAGATGAGCTTGATGGTTTGATTGATAGTCAGGTATATTTTGTTTTTTTATTAAGGTTTTTTTTTTTTTTTTTTTTTTGAAATACTAATCCTTACTTCCTCACTTTGCTGCCACCAATGCAGTTGACATGGGAGCCTTACACCGTGGATATTCGAGCTCAGGTTACCTATATTTACCTTCACGAGTACCAGTGATCAGTTGTAAGAGAGTTGAGTGGCATCTTACAGACAGACAATTTGGACGTTCTCCTTCTACAGATATCATGTCAATGGATCGTAGATTTGTCAGAACTATGTCCGTGGAAAAGCAGACACAGATTGGGCTTTATACCACCAAGCGTACAATGCCCTATGGGAGAGCAGAAGGGCATAGGGCATCTATTGTTCAATTCGTACACTGTGGTTACCACAATGACTCGGATGTTCAACAGTACTTGAGGTGGTTCAGATCATGGGCCATGCTTTATATGTTGAAGGCACCTCTGGATCCCTCTATGATGTACTACCCTAGAGCTCAAGCTAAGTGACATATGGTGTGTATAACTATCACATTCAAGTTTGACTTATTGCTTTTACATAACATAATGAATTATTTCAATTCTTGCAGAGGGATTTCTTTCCCAGAGTAGAGAGAAAATTACATCCTTATTTTGGCAGGACTAAGGAAACCGCTATGCAGCGGGACATCAACATTGTAGGGGATTTATGTCACAGCCTGCGCCAACAAATGTATATTGATGATGATCGGTACTTTGAGGATACTGACAGTTAGTAAACAGCATTTAGCCCAGCAGATGTACCTACATAACCATACAGTGCTAGACCATCCTCTTACGCTGATGAGGGCCCATCACTTACGGTTCCTACACTACCAGAGGTTGAGGCTGCATTTACCCCTGATTTTGTACCTTCATCCTTGCCTGACACATCCACCACACATGCAGAAGACATTGTTTATGAGCAGCACCACTTACTCTCCAGACCTTTACGTGCACCTTAGTATTTTACTCCAGGCAATGATGTGAAATCACATCGTTATAAGAGGAGGCATCACTGATATGTATTTTGTACCTTTGGGATATTTCTATTTATATTTATGATGTTCACGTAGTACTCTTTTGATATGGATTATATACTTCTTTATTCTATTCCATATACTTTTAACCTTTTTTTCATTTTTCATGTGTTTTTTTTTTCAATTTAAAATACCAAAGTAGTCTTCATTGACGATAGATTAAAAGACAAATATGAATACAAAAATTACAACATAACACGGGCTTAATAGAAAAAAAACGGAGAATAAACCTAAACACTTATGATGACATAAAAAGAAAAAGATCAAATCACATATTCCTAATTAGCATGTGCAGGAGAGCTTGAACCTGTATTTGAGTTGAACAATATTTGAAGTTATACTCAAACTCTCGTTGAATATACTGTCAATCTCCGCCATTCAAAAACTCTTTTCCCTGCACAACATCTCCCAGCAACTTCTTGTAGGAATCTAAAAGCCATTTATCGTATACATGATACCATTTATGGTACATGTTACAATAATTTAGATCAACCATTGACTTTTAAACAATCACCTTGACTAAACCTTCTCTATCACGCCCGATTCATGAATTCGGCCCTTCAGCACGTCCAGCGAGACCAAATGTCCATTATGTTCCATGAACCTCTGCTGCAAATATCTCCACCCCACGTCTCTAAGATCATCGTCAGCACGGTACAACTTTATTTTCATTACTTCATCATGTGTATGCCACAATAAGCAATCTTCATCTTCGCTACAATAATGCATAACACAACGAAATATTTCATTAGTTCTTGCTTTCATGTAAAGGCAATCATCAGTAGATTGTGACAAACTTTCTTTCAACTGACTGCTTCTCTCATGAATCATCTGCTTCGTGGGGATTCTTCGAACCTTATCCATAACCGACGAATACATTACTAAGTTATGTATAAGAAGTTGTACAACTCTTGCAGAAAAAATCTTAAGACTACAACATACAGCTCCTCATCTAAGGAAGCTCTCCATCAGCAGCTTATATAGCCTCTGAATCACATGTAAATGGTCTAAACTAAATAATAAATATCATTTAATGATTTTAAAAGCTACTGACTATATGACAAGGCAACACAAATAGTCATATATGATTTCATAACACACATTGATTTTATAAGACAACTTTACAGCTCAATGAATATGCCTGCTCCTTGCAACTTTACAGCTAAATCAATATCAAAGCTACCACTGGTATTATGCACCTATAAAACATATTTCGAAAACATAGCATTGATTGATTGTTGTTTCTTTAAAAAAAAAACATTTCATATAACCCACACATCTGACGGGCGACTAGTGATGACGGACAACTTAGACATATAATGTTTAAGGTTATAAGATCTTAAGGATATTGTAAAACTAAAGTTGGGTGGAATCCTAGCTAATACTACAACGAGATAGATAGAGATGATATGTCCTTATGCTTTGATTTATAACAACATAAGCAAGAAATCACTCTTATGCCAGCATGTGTTTTTAAATAACATAGGTTCAAAAATTTTTAAATTAGTGAATTTATCTTATATAACTTTAGCTTTTTTACTTTGAATGGCCTAAATTTTTTGTTAATCAATTGATTAGATAAATAGATTAGTTTTATTAATTGGGCTTCCTGGATTATTGAATCCGCTTATGGCGGAGAAGACCCGGGAGAGGCGTCATCCTCGGCCAATACTAAAGTAATTTTAAGAAATTTTAATACTCGTGGGAATGATACTTTTTATTATTTATTGCTTAACAGAATATGTATACTAGTGTAAAACAGGAGTTACACTGTAGAATTGTTGACCTTTGTTAATTAAAACAAAACAGAGGAAATAAGAAAAATTAAAAAAAAAAACGATTACCTGCTCTGCCGAAGACATCCCTCGCACGTCACTTGCACGCAAAAGTGGCATCCCCCGCGTCGCACGATCTCCTCGCGACATCAAAAGGCCTAAGGGAGGGATTCGGCTCCCGCTCTCATTCCCGATCACTCTCGTTCCCGCTCTCACTCTCTCGCTCTCTTGCTTCCCTGATTTCTCCTCCAATGTTGTTCGACTTCGCCATTCGACGACTTCCCTCCCGCAGAATCGAAAGTTATGGCATTTGATCAGAGCAACAACAAGCGCTCGTTTGCTGTAGAGGCAACTTTATCCATTCCCGCGTGCTTCTCCGGCTTTGCGCACCTAACGACATTCCCTCCCTGTCCGGTCGGAAGTCTCGACAATTTTATCGGAGGCAAGAGCGAAGCCCTCTTGCTATGAAGTTAACTTTCTCCCTTGCGTGCGTCCCTCCCCCGCCTCCTTCTGTTGACCCCTATACCTCAAACCACACGAGAAAGGACCAAAACTGATGAATAAAGCGATATGAGCCTTGGCGCCACACGTCACTTGAAGGGCCAAACGACCTCCAATTGTCAAACAGACAGCGTCGTTGCGATCAGGATGTCGAATTCTACTAGGTCGAGGCCCCTTGCAGTCGAACCGGATGAGATCGATCAAAAGGGATGACTGACACCGTAAATTAAAACACAAAACTGATCAAATGACGTCGGAATGACGAACGGATTGCATCGTTATGTTTGGAACACCAAAAATACCCTAAATGCATTACCAATTTGTTTAATTGAGGTTGTGCACGCAAATCGAGGCGGTCCCCATTTAAAAATTACCCTCGACGTTGCTTGAACGTCGTCCGATTGTGAAACAGACTACGTCATTGTGTTCGGAACACTGAAAATACCCTAAATGCACTGCCGATTTGTTTAATTAAGATTGTGCATGCAAATCGAGGTCGCCTCATGTAAAAATTACCATCGTCATTGTTCAAACAATGTCCGATCGCGAAACGTATGGCATCATTGCTACCGGAACATCAACAATACCCTAAGTGCACTATCAATTTATCTAATTTTGATGTTTGGCGAAATCAACACGTTAAACGGTGCGATGTGCACGAATATCAAGAAAAAGCGGCATGCGAATCGAGAAAACAGCACGTAGAATGAGACAATTTTTTGCTGATTAAGTCATGGCCGTCATTTTATATCAATGCATTAATGGTCAATCACTAATTTGGATTTATTTTGAGAAAATTGCAATGGAAAATCAGATGCCAAATTCAGGTAAAAGAATTCAAACTCGTTACTGAATTTGAACTCATTAAATGCCATTTAATATGATACCTCGTTTTGCATAAGCTTTGGTCGCCGTGCACCTGATAACAGAGACAGATTCATTCTATTTCCGTTGTTAAACGAAATCAATTGTTTTCGTTTTTGCTTTTCTCTCCCTGTAGTTTGCCAGAACACAGAACTCACATCAAGTCCCGTTGTCTAGCTTCCTTCAAGTGAATAAAGGGCTCTCTGAATCTTTCTTGGCTGGTTCGGAAGGTAGCTCCACTCCACCCGTTTCCCTCTCCAATCCCTACTGAAGAAGCCTGAAACCCACAAGCTCCTACTTCCTCCCCACTGTCCTGTTGAAGTCCACTCCCTTTGTCCGTCCAGCTCCTCTTCTCTTACCTCTGCACTTCAACAAACCGACTTTTACACTGCTTCAACTTCAGCAAGCCTCTGGCGTTAGATCTCCACAAGCGTTTGTCCACGCCAAGTCCAAGCCCACAGCCGACTTCAGCCCTCTTCACATTCGACCACAGCAGTTCACATAGATCTCCCGAAACCAAGGCTTGTCTCCATCCGAACCTAACAAAGCCCAGCCCAGATCGTTATAACGTGAAGCTCCTTTGTTTCATGCAAGAAAAGAAGCTCCTCTTGTCTCCCTGGTTCTCATACAACAGCTTTCCTTCACCCTTTACACTTAGCCAACTTCCTCTCCAACCTCTCACGGCCAGATTCCACTTCCTGCTCTTGATCTCAAGTCCACCAACTCCACTTAACTTTAATAGCCTTCACTCCACTTAAAGTTACTGCACATTGCCTTCCTCTTTCATTAAGTACTGGCACAAGCACTAAGGTGTTTTAAAGCCTTTCTCCTCTAAAGCTTAGCAGCCTTCATTACCAAACAAGAAAAACTTTCTTAATACAGCTTTAAACACCGAGTATTTGCACTCTTTCCCTCCACTTCCAAAAGGAAAAAGAGAAAAGCTGCTCATATCTACCAAAAAGCACTCCACCACCTCACTTCATAGCCCTTCTACTTTCTCTGTTAAGGGCAAATCCTTCATAACCGAGCCACTACAACAAACCTTCACCCACTTGCTCATCTATCAAACAGTAACTCCACCCTTTAGCAAACCCAACTGTAATCAGCCCAAAACAACCAACTCCTCTTAGCCCAAATCCGAAACAGTAAAGTTCCTGATTTTCCCTTTCATTTTATTTTGGCCGTGCTTTATTTTATCAAGTATCATGGTTAGCATTAGTCACCATTGTTGATCAAATTAGTGTCATTATTCATGCTATTAGTTGGTAACATCAATTGTGTATATTGTTGCTAAAAAAAATATGTATATGCATATGTATGTGTCACATGTATAGTACATATGCATGCATATAGGTATGGACATATATATATGCATATAGATATGTATATATGAGTATGTATGAGTGCTTATGTAAAAAAAAAAAGAGGAGAGAATGAGAGGTGGAAGAAGTTTTCAAAAAGAAAAAGAAAGAAAAAAAGAGAGATTCAAAAAAAAAAGGAGATATAAAAAAAAGAGAATTTTGTGTATCTCCTCGCCACCATCCCCGCCGCCGACATGCAAAAGTATAATTTCTGAACTCAGATTTCCATTCTCGTCATTGGTGGCGAACTAGCAAACCCCATATGCGCTCACGTAGTGATGTGGGGAGGGGAGCTAATGCGACGCATACGACGAGGCAGAAAATCGCCTAAAAGCCTTTCTTGATGCTTGTGACGGGCCGACAAACCCCCTGCGCGCTCACGTAACGTTGTAGGGAGGGAAACCGGTGCGGCGCTCGTGACGAGATGGGTAATCCCCGGAGTGCTCATGTAGCACACGAGGGGGATAAAATAACAATAAATAAACAATAATAAAAAAAACTCTTAAACGCTCATGTAGCGGGCGGGGATAAAAATATATATTTGCAACAGCGGTGTCATTTTGACACCTACCTGAAGCGCTCACGTAGCGTCGAGGGGAAGGTTGCCTCTTGGTTTTTTCCCCTAAAGGAGGGAGACGCCGGGATGCTGCCGAAATTTTGTCTGAAATAAGGCAAGGACTTGAAACAATTTGGGACTTGTGGACTTGATTCAATTGACCTAAATGAACTTAAACTTAAATAAATTTGAAAAATATAAGATTTGAGCTTATATTTGATTTAAAAATCAAATGATAAAAACAAAGAACTTGAATATGAACTTAATTTTGCAAGCATTTGGGACTTAAACTTGCAAGGACTACAGGGGACTCGAATGAAGGGAATAGGCTCATTTGAAGCATAAACTGTATTTGAACTTGAACTTGTGGTCCTTTGAACAAGATTGAACTTGAATTGAATAAAAATTCAAATTGAAATTAAATGTGAGCCTAAACAAATGATGAGCAACAAATGACTTAAATCAAATGAACTAGGTGTTGTGGACATGAGCTCAAATTAGACTCATACATGAACTTTACAAGACAACCAAAGAATTGTATGTGATACATAAGCTTTGAACTTATTACATACAAAGAGCAATAAATTGAAGAAGTACTTGAACATTGAAGGCACAACATGGAATGTAATTCAATGCTTAAAATGAGACATGTAATTTGGCAAGATGATAAAGTTAACCATGCAAGCAAGGATCATGAGGAGAATACAATGATATGCTTGTAATTAACAATACAAGACTTCTAATGGAACATTGAGAAGTGATCACATCGATGAAAGTGCACATTCTAATTAGCAAATGATATCAAATTCATCATATATGATCAACCTAAAGGGGGTATATAACATAAGTGCATGCTATTCATCTTAATCATGGATGGCATATTCATGAAGAACATATGAAGAATATGAAATGAATGTCAAGATCTCTATCCAATCAAGGATAACTAGTTCGTAGACAAATGCAATAGTTATCTACAAATGTTAAAGGTTGACGAATGAAGAACCTATTGAAATTGCTTGCCAGCAATGATGCAAGGCATGCAATATGTATTAAAGGGTACCATTGCCAGTTGGAATGCAAGCAATAATCAATGATTTTTAGCAAGTATATGTGATACAATTGCAAGAAGATGCACAAGAATATCTCAACAAACTCTACAAATCATATGCCAATAATAAAAATATCCTTATCAATCTTGCGAGAAAATAAGGTGGTCATTGCAAGCAATAAAGTCTCTTGCCAACACACTTAATGTAGCTTGCAATGATTACAGAGATACCTCTATAGCCAATAGCAATTCAGTGCTAGACAAATACTTTGCAACATTGCCTTGTGAATAACAAAGCTGTAGCTGATACAGTTGACACAACAATCATGTAAGGAGATGTAGTAATCTTTTCTACATCCACCTAAGAGCACTAACGAAGAGATATAAATGGTATAAGGCAATACAACTTGTCCACGAATAATTATAGAAGGCATGTCTACAAGCAAGTACATGAAGAATGGTGGAAGAGACAGCATGTCCGTAGCACATTCAATGTACCAACCAATTGTTGTGGCAAAGATACTAACACTTCCATGGTTGATAATTGTCCAAAATCAATCAAATACATCGGCCCTCTATAAGCAAGGACAGATGATGTATAGTGAAGTACAAATATCTCAGGGGTTGTAGAATATTCATCATACATACTATATGTTATTTGTAGGCAGAAGCAAATGAGATATGGCAAGTGCAAATACATGCAATTGTCTACAAACGAAGGCAGGAGATTAGTTAGTGCACTACGATCCACCTGCAGAAAGCAACGAGTAGTGCACGACAGTCTACCTGTACGAAGCAGTGAATAACTCTATTCATAAGATGATACAACACGCCACCGGATCTGTAACACTTATACAAGCAGACGGAAGGCGTCTACAATCTACAACGCCACTCCATCGGATCCGCAACTTCTATGCAAGCGGACAGAAGGCGTCTACAAATACTTTCAAAGTATCCCCGCACGTGCACAATAGTTTGTATACACATAGGTACACTAAAAGGGGTAAAAACAATCTTGAAACCTGCAAGGGCCCCGGCAAGCGTGTTATTAGTACACACGTGACGTCTAGGGATGCTGCGCGGGTTATTAAATTCGAACCCAATCCTCCTAAGCAGATAAAAAGGAATAGACATGGTATAATTATAAAATACCCCAAAATACCTGCATGGGCTCCGGCGAGCGTGTTATTGGTACACACGTGACGTCTAGGGATACTGCGTGGGTCAATAAGTGAATTCAAATTCGAACCCGATCCTTCTATACGGATCAATATGAGTCGACAGGGTTCGAACCATTAAGCAAATATAAGGTTATGGCGACTGGTATATTTATTTTATTACATTCATATTAAGCCTTCAAGGCGTATAACAATATGAATTCACTAATAAAGGCACAAAGCCTACGCAACCAGATCCTCCTCAGCAGATAAATAGGAGTAGACAATGTTTAAACCATCGAATAAATATACGGTCATGAATTTGACCGGAATATTTATTCCATACATTCATATTAGGCCTTCAAGGTCTTTAACAAAGAAAATTCATTCTCAGGGCATAAAACCTATGAGAAACCCGATGCTCAGTCAACAGCTCAGCCAAGTCGACAAGGTTCATCCAACAAATGGAAATGACCCCAAATACCCCGATGATGACCGTGTTGAATGTAGATCTTAACCGGAGGGGTTCACAAATAATTTTCAATACCATCCAAAACTCCACAAAGTCTAAAATCCAAAATCTCAAAATCCAAAAAATATTTAAAATCAAATTTCAATCATTTAATCACTTAAAGCAAATATCCATCCACCCTCACAATAGTTTGCCAGGGTGGACAAATAAAAATTTACTTCAACTCACATAGAGCCAAATGCCTAGTCGAAAATATCACTAGGATCAATTCTCAAACAATCTCCTGCCAGTAAGGACGTGGTACGTGTCATCTGACCGGTGGTTCGCCGCCAAATGGCACCGTAGGATAAACGGTTATGACCCGGGGCCCTCTGAACCTAGTGGTTTGGCCGCCAAATGGCACCACGAAATATCGGTTATGGCCAGAGCCAAAATGTTCCTTATTGGCATCAAATCCTTGAGATATGAATCAATAGGATATGATTGATAGGGCACAAAGCCCTCTGTCAACTAAGGTGGATTCAAATTTGTCCCCTTAGACAAACATTCACCCCAAGTCTACAAGATACCCTTTGACGAAGTAACCCATGGCTGTCGATAATGATCATTCTGTTAGGTTGGGTCGACTACCTCCTCTGACTAAGTAGACCAGGGACCACGATGGCCCGGGACGACGGAACCATGGGATCTTGATCGGGTCCATCATCCATTCCCCCACCATCCACTTTAAATGCAAGATGGTGAAATTTCCAGTTTTAAATATTAAATCTTCCAACCCTTCAAACTCATGTTGCTACTATATGCTAGATACTAGGTGTCTACAGATACGATGTATTCATTGACGACTAGCCTTAATCGAAAGTTCTCTCTCGCTATTGGGAAGGGTAATTAACTATAGGGGCTTGCGCCTTATAAGAAACCAAAACTCAAATCATAAAGTCCTCGCAAAATGAGGGCGAAATCTCTGGGTAGTGTCTTATCTACAAATCCATCTGCCTTCCAAAATTTACCCCAGAACTTAATCCGTTAAAACTCCACTCGACAAAAGATAAAGCAAAACAACGTGCGCGGCGGGGAGGCCGGGGCCGAATTTTCGGAGCCCACACCTTCGTAGCTGTTCGACTTCGTTCCCTCATCGACTTCCCTTCCTATCTGATCGCAAGCATAAATGGGAGCTCACTGGCAGTGAAGGTAAATTTCTCCCTTGTCGCATGCTTCTCAGCCTAATCCCATAAATCTGCTAAACCGAAGGACTTAAATGATATAATATAATTTTAATTTTAATTATATTAATTAAATATAATTAATTACAATTATTATTTTTAATTAATCAAAATTTCTAAATTAATTATTATTAATTATTGGTAATTAATTATATTTTATTAAAATTAATTAATGTTAATTAAGTTATAATTAATTTTAAATTAATTATAACTTATTATCTTATTTAATTTTAATAAGTTTAATTAAGTACTTTAATTAATTATAATTAATAAACAAATGATTAATTAAAAAAAATTATTTCATTAATTATAATTAATGAAACATGCCTTCCCCTCTTGCCTCGGTCCACGAGCCTCCACTACTAACAACCCCGCGAATGTACAGATTTTCTAAACTCAGATTCTCGCCCTCAAAGTTCGCGACGGACCGAAAAACTGCCTATACACGTCTTTATTGCGCGTGGTGGGATGGGACCCCGGTGCGGAGCCAACGGCGAGGCGGGGTCACTCATAAGTAACATCGAACGAGGGGAAAGCAAACTGCATTTTTAAATAGGTATCGAAGACCCCATACACCTTTATTGCGCGTGGTGGGAGGAAAGAGCACGGCCGCGGTGTCCTCGTCCGAGGACACCTACCATAAACGCCTTTATTGGGCGTGGTGGGAAGGCCCAGTTTCTCGTAGTTTTCCCCTAAACGGGGGAGACGCCAGGAGGCTGCCGAAATTCTGGGTGAATATAAAACTGAACTCGAACCTGATTTGAGACTCAAATAAACATGAACTGTGCACTTGTTGACCTTTAAACTTGATCGAACACGAGCAGGGGACCTATGAAAATGAACTCAAATGAATTAAATCCAAACTTGAATAAAATACATTAAGAATTTGGATTCCAACACAATGACAAGGACAAGACTCGGACTCGAGTGATTTCAAACTTGAACTCAATTTGAAAATGAAATGAATTAAACGAGACCACTTGAACTTATACTCTGGACTCGAATATTATTGGTTTGAACAATTTGAACTTAAGTAAAGATCTGAATTGAACACAAGGGGCATGTGAACTTGAACACTTGGACTAGATTTGGACCAAGCGACATTAACTTGAGCTCGGACCTAAATTCAAAAGGATAAATACGGAGAACTTTGAATTTGACTTGAACTCAAATTCTCAAAATTAAACTTGTTTTGAACAAGGAGTTCCAAGTAAAACCTGCTTATAAAGAGAAATTAATAACAGTTTCTGTTTGTAAGCTATGGCACGAAATCCTCAATGAACATTAAAGGAGAATCATGGTGATTGAAATGCAAAGAGCTATTAAGTGACATGCACACAAGCAGCAACAATTCAATGTCAAACAAATACAAGGAACCTTCAAAACTCACCGTGCACACAACAAGGAGGGTGCAAGAAGTCCAGCACAAGTGTTAAGATGTATAATACAGCTTATGATAGAGCGGTGACAAGTAGATGCATCTGTCTTCTACAAGCCGAAGAGATTTGATATGCAACAAGTACAAGCACCTACCAACCTTTGTAGGAGGCCTGCTATATATTCAACACATGTTTGTGGGCAAATTGTGAAAGATTTGCAATACATCACAAACATGTATAAGCATGGTGTAATAGACTCCTACGACAATCCCTACAATGCCTGTTGATTGAAGAAGGCAACACTACCACTTGATAGTGGAAAATTCGTCCCTATAAAATACAATTATCAAACCCACCTGAGATTGGTGAAAGGTGGATATGATTTAGAAACAATGGCCCTTCTATGAATATCTCCAGGAGGTCGTAATGGATACAGCGGTCCCCCGAAAATGTAGATGAGCTGCTTGTGGATAACAATAGTGGATATATCGTAGGTATAACGAACCACTGTAAGCACAACTACAGATATCACCTACAACAACGGTGATTAAGATCTACGAGTACGTCGGTATAAGGGCAACCCGGTGTATGGAGAAGGACACTCCCTGACAGAAGAAAAGGGATGTTTGAACAAATTAGATCTAAACTTTTTGGTGTTCCAAAGTTTCTTCTTAATCCTATACTTAAGAAGAAAGCAGTTCTGGTGTCCGCAAACACCGGAAGTAACAAATCCACTACACTGAAGATTTTAAAAAGCGTTCTTTCCAAAGCAGTGGCCATTGACTTCAAAGTCCAGAAAGACCTCCCTAGTGAATGAGAAAAGGGGAGTCAACATCAAGATGATGAGATGTCTCATAACATCCAGATACACCACCATCGAATCCGCAATACTCATATTAGCAGACAGAAGGCGTGTATAAATTCTCAAAAGAAATGTTGTGTATTCAAATGGCACTTACTTGCATAACTAAAATATTTCAAAATACCCCTACACATGCATCATAATTTGTATACGCATAGGTACACTAAAGGGGTAAATGCAATCACGACCTGCATGGGCCTCAGCGAGCATGTTATTAATACACACGTGATGCCAAGGTATGCTGCGCGGGTCGATAAGTGAATTCAAGTTCAAACCCGGTCCTTCTATACAGATCAATAGGACGGATCGTCAGGCTATAGCCAAATCAAAATGGCACCTGAAGATGAAAAGCATGCGTCGTTCAGAACACCTATAGTTATATTTTGCTACACGGTCATGCCCTTCGGCCTGAAGAATGCTAGTGTCACTTATCAACGGACGATGACTCGTATATTCGACAATTTGATTCATCAAAAGGTCAAATGCTATGTAGATGACTTGGTCATTAAAATCATGAATCGAAAAGACCATCTAGATGACTTGAGAACAGTATTCGAGAGGATCAAAAAATATGATCTGAAGATGAACCCTCTCAAGTGTGCATTCGGGGTCTCATCCGAAAAATTTCTGGGGTACGTTGTTCGACGTCGAGGCAACGAAGTCAACCCCGACAAGATCAAGGCAATCATGGAGATGCCACCTCTAAAGAACCTTCGACAACTTCGCTCCTTATAAAGGCAACTGGCTTTCATTCGGCGGTTCATATCGAATCTGTCGAGTTGGTGCCAGCTATTTTCAAAGCTAATGAAGAAGGATATACACTTTAAATGGGATGATGAGTGCCAAGAAGCATTTGATAGCATCAAGAGATATTTGTTGAATCCTCCTATTCTGGCGGCGCCAATTCCGGGGAAGCCTCTTATACTATACACGGCAGTACTAGAAGAGTCCCTCAGAGCATTGTTGGCTCAGCATAATGAAGAAGGCAAGGAGAATGCGCTCTACTACATCAGCCGAAGGTTGATTAGAGCAAAGATCCGCTATTCCCCGATCGAGAAGCATTGTTTGGCTCTGATTTTCGCAGTTTAGAAGCTCCGCCATTATATACTATCTCACAAAATCACCTTGATATCAAAGATCGATCCACTGAAGTTCTTGATGACAAGACCAGCGTTGACAGGTCATTTGGCAAGGTGGGCAGTGATACTCCTGCAATTTGATATCACATACGTACCACAAAAAACAGTGAAAGGACAGGTGCTGGCGAATTTCCTTATTGCACATCTTATCCCTACGGATTCACCACTCAATGATGATCTACCTGACGAACATATCATGAATGTTGAAGATATGCTACGAGTATAGGAAATGTACTTCGATGGAGCATCATCAATTAAGCGCGCTCGGTCTTTAAATCTGGAAAAAGCTCAAGCCGGAATTGGACTCATCTTTATAGCACCTGAGAGAGGCATAATGAGATTCTCATTCAGCTTAACTGAACCTCAAACCAACAATGAGGCCGAATATGAAGCTCTAATAGCAGGATTGGAGATTGCAATTGATGTTTGTATCCGGAATCTCCAAATCTTTGGTGATTCTCAACTTGTTATAAATCAACTTTTGAGAGTTT
This sequence comes from Dendrobium nobile, assembly GCA_022539455.1. Classification (NCBI taxonomy): domain Eukaryota; kingdom Viridiplantae; phylum Streptophyta; class Magnoliopsida; order Asparagales; family Orchidaceae; genus Dendrobium; species Dendrobium nobile. Next base: position 18,792,076 of record CM039734.1, read on the forward strand.
ACAAAATAACTAAGTTCGAATTGGCCTGTTATCATAGGCGAGTTTTTGAGCTTATGAACCAAATTCCAGTTGTTAAACTAACTCAACTTACCCGAGGTCAAAATGGCAAAGGCAAAGCTGAATTCCTTGCCAAACTGGTTAAAGAAATGGAGAACATGGATGACGAATGGCCTATAATAATTATGGTGCACAATCAGCGGATTCTAGAGCCAGCACTATTACAATTCCGCATCCGGTGGGAATCCAAAGTTCAAACCAGCAGGATGCAACTCTAGTTGATCCTCAATCTCGCCAACCAGTTGATCTTGAAAATCAATCTGAAGAACAGTAAGTTCCTAAGAGAATACGTAAGACTAGTCAAGCTTGAGAATTATGGTGGCATTGCCTAGATGTCGAAGATGAAGATGACTGGAGGCAACCTTTCATTGACTATTTCAAAGAAAGTAAACTACCAAGGGACAAATCATTAGCTGCTCGAATCAGAAAGAGAGCACTATGGCATGCATTTGTCAACAACATGTTGTATCGGCGTGCTTTCGATCAAATGTGGCTAAGGTGCCTAGGGACCCGAGAAGCTAATAAAGTGGTAACAAAAGTTCACGGAGGACTTTGTGGAGCGCACCAATAAGGTCCCAAGATGGCAGTCAAAATCAAGAGAATGGGCTACTATATTGACCATGCTAAGAGGTGCCACGAGTGTCAGATCCACGATGATGTTATACATCAACCACCAAATCCACTGCACCCTAAAATAACATCCTGGCCATTTGAATGTTGGGGCACTGATGTGATCGAGCTGATAGATCCGCCGTCATCAGCGGGACACCATTTTATCTTGGCAACGACCGACTACTTCTCCAAGTGGGCAGAAGCGGTTCCATTAAAAGAAGTTACGTCCAAGCATGTGATCAACTTCTTCACCCATAATGTCGTTTATAGATTTGGTGTACCACGCCGAATAATCCCAAACAACGGAACTGCATTTAAAAGTATAAAAATTTACAAGTTCGTTGATCGGCATAAAATTGATTGGCGGTATTCCTCCATATACTATCCAAGAGCAAATGACCTGGTAGAAGCTTTCAACAAAACACTGGTGAAATTGCTAAATAAAGATTCTCACCAAGAATAAAAGAGAGTGGTATACGAAGATGGCAGAAACGTTGTGGGCATAACACAACCTACAAAACACCGACCAAAGCCAGTCCTTACTCTCTAGTGTTTGGAGTTGAAGCAGTGTTGCCACTAGAAGTTGAACTTCCATCTCTTCGGGCCGCTATTCAGAATGAACTGACTCAAGAACAAAATGCTCGGTTAAGGATAGAGGAGCTCGATACACTCAATGAGATCAGGTTGCAAGCTCAGCAGAACCTGGTGATATACCAAGCAAGAATGACGAAGTCCTTTGATCGAATTGTGCATCCTCGATCATTCCGAGAGGGAGAAATGGTTCTAGTGCAGAGAAGGCCAATCATCCACATAAAAAATTGGTGGCAAATTTGTATCCAAGTGGGAAGGACATTTCTTCATCGAAAAGGTGTACCAGGGAGGCACTTATCAACTCATCGATCTGAATAATCAGAGGCCCATGCCGCCAATCAATGTCGATATCTGAAAAAATACTACGCATAAAATTTTCCAAGAAAATGATATGCTTAATGTGTTATGCTTTCATACATGCTTGTTAGCACATACATTCTATATTTTGAAATCCTCTTGTGTTATGAGAATGCATTTCAAAATCCCCCCATCAGACTGGGGGCATTTTAAATATTTATTCGGGTTGACATCGTGCTATACGCCGAGATTCCCAAATAAATATTTAAAATCTCAAAGTTTCAAATTTATTCTGCTCTAAAATATCCCTGCAAGACAGAGGGCATTTTAAATATTTAATCGGGTCAACATCGCGATGTGTGCCGAGATCCCCGAATAAATATTTAAAATCATCAATTCAAATGTTCTTCTAAGCTAAACAATGTTTAAAATTGCATATTCGGGTATTGAGGCGTTTTTTACTCGTGAGGCGAGGCGTAAGCCTCAAGGCGTTTTGAGGCAGCGTTTTGAGACGTAAGCCTCAAAATCAAAAGATTGCGTAAACATAAAATGAGAAATTTTTTATATACTAATAAGTGAATAATATAAAACATAAAAAAGCATAAGATATGAAGTGAAATCAAAATATCCCAATAATAAGACAACATGAAATATAGTTCAATTCAGAATTCTATCTTTCCCAAATCCCAGTATTCTTTTCATTAAAATATAATTCCAATTTCCAAAAATAAATAGTAACGGCATATCGCATAAGAACTCATAAGTCATCAGCACTGTCATCACTAAGGAGTTCTTCATTCGAATCATCATTATGATGAACTGCTCTCTCCACTTCCTCCTCTCCAATAGAGTTCAATGTCGGGCATTTACTTCAAGATTTATGTAATGTTTTAATACATATAGCGTGAGGCGTAAGCCTCATGCCAGTGAGGTGAGGCGGGCCTCAACCAAGTTGAGGCTCAAGCCTCATAAAAAAAACTCTATGCGTAAGCATCGAGGCGTTTTTTACTGAAATTGCGCAAAGTCGGGCCTCAAGGCGAGCCTCATATTACGCAATTTTAAACTATGGTGCTAAATAATACAAATACTTCTTTTATAGAGTATATGCAGGTGATCTTCAGAAAATTCAAGACATCGCCTTCTCCAACAAACAAAGATTTAAAAGTCAAGAAAGAGACTTTTGTAGCTACACACTCCTACAAATTGAGCCGGAAAAGCTTGAAGTCTTTCGACAACCTGAAACTTAAGGTTCGAATGGGTGTAAAAGGTCGGATCCAACAAGCCCAAATATGGCCGGATCGCTGGCAGGTCGTCTACTCAACAAGCCATAAGAAAAGTCATAGTAGCGTAACACCCACTTCATAAACCCGTCAGTAGGGGGTGCAGGAAGAACGAAGGCTAATTTGACTCGACCAGTTTAAGTGATCGTAGTCCACCAAATTCTCCCAAATGACTGGAAAATCAAAGTTCCAATGAGAATATAAGTCTAGAAACAACTACTAAATGTACGTAGGCTACAAATCTTCGACCACAAATGATGACTCCAAATCTATCAACTTTAGTGAAATCAGCATTGGGAAGCGCAATTCCCATAGCTCAAGTCTGAAGCCAGAATGGGTGTAAGAGGTCGGATCCAACAAGCCCAAATATGGCCGGATCACTGGCAACTCCGTCTACTCAACAAGTCATAAAAAATGTCATAGTAGAGGAACCCCCATCTCAGCAACCAGAGGATGAAGAGCTGTCAAATCCCAGCTCTCTTGATCTGATAAGCTCAAGTAAATCAGATTAAAACCTCCTCAAGTGGTTAAGGATCAAAATACTGCCTACATTTGATTCTATCAACCAAATCCAAAACCTGCAAATCCTTCAACAAATCCGTCAAGCACAAAGCAATGATCAAAGGAATTTTTCTTCAACAAGTCTATCAAAGCATCAAGTAAAGGACCGAAGAAAACTATCCTAAAGTTCATGAAAAGCCTATGGCTGAACTGAAAGGATTTGTCATCAATAAGTCCGTTATGCACAAAACTCTGGACCGATAACTTCTCGCAACCGACCTAGTATAAACCTAAAGGGTTTAGGTCACCGGCATCTACCCCTTCATCAAGCCCGCCAAAGTTGGAAGTAAATGGCATAAGGCATACAAATCTTCTAACAAGTCAGAAAAGACAAATCAGATAACCCTTCATCAATGTCTGCAGCACAAAGCACAGGATAGAAGGATAAAAATTTCAGGACTAATGTCAAAGCTGTAGAATGAGCACCCTGGATGACATTTACAAATGTCCCTAAAGATTGGGGCATTTTAAATATTTATTTGGATCGACATCACGCTGCATGCCGAAATTCCCAAATAAATATTTAAAATTTTCCTAAGATACAACAAGATGATGAAAAAAATCTTGAGCATATACAGAAAGGCTCTAAACAAAAATGATCGTCGTGACTAAAGAAAACAAATGGTGGCGATGCTGTCCACCATCGTCAATCTACAAAGACAAGAAATCATCTATATATGGATACATCCAAAGATCTATAGAGAAAGAAGACTAGTGTGACATCCAAACATATTTTTGGAGATCCAATAAAAGATAGCCCTCGTGTGAAATCTAGAACAAATATCTAAAGATCCACAGGGTCAATCAGCATATAACAAACGTGGTTCGCTTTAAATACGTACGACATTTATTTGGGGCATTTGTTAACCTCTGTTAATTAAAACAAAACAGAGGAAATAAAAAAAATTTAAAAAGAATGATTACCTGCTCAGCCGAAGCCATCCCTCGCACGTCGCTTGCACGCCGAAGTCGCATCACCCACGTCGCACGATCACCTCGCAACATCAAAAGGCCGAAGGGACGGATTCGGCTCCCACTCTCATTCCTGATCACTCTCGTTCCCGCTCTCACTCTCTCGCTCTCTCGCTCCACAATTTCTCCTCCAGTGTTGTTCGACTTCGCCATTCGACGACTTCCCTTCTGCGGAATCAGAAGTTACGGCATTTGATCGGAGCAACAACAGGCGCTCGTTGGCTGTAGAGGCAACTTTCTCCCTTCCCGCGTGCTTCTCCGACTTTGCGCACCCGACGACATTCCCTCCCTATCCGGTCGGAAGTCTCGACAGTTTTATCAGAGGCAAGAGCAGAGCCCGCTTGCTGTGAAGTTAACTTTCTCCCTTGCGTGCGTTATTCCCCCGCCTCCGTCCTAGATGTTCGACTTCGTTCTCTCGTCGACTTCCCTTCCTGTCTGATCGCAAGCATAAACGGTAGCTCGCTGGCATTGAAGGTAACTTTCTCCCTTGTCGCATGCTTCTCGGCCTAATCCTGTAAATCCCCTAAACTGAGGGACTTAAATGATATAATATAATTTTAATTATAATATATTAATTAAATTTAATTAATTACAATTATTATTTTTAATTAATCAAAATTTCTAAATTAATTATTATTAATTATTGGTAATTAATTATATTTTATTTAAATTAATTAATGTTAATTAAGTTATAATTAATTTTAAATTAATTATAACTTATTATCTTAATTAATTTTAATCATTTTAATTAATTATTTTAATTAATTAAAATTAATAAATAAATGATTAATTAAAAATAATTATTTCATTAATTAGAACTAATTGATTTTAATTATAATTAATGAAACATGCCTTCCCCTCTTGCCTCGGTCCACGAGCCTCCACTACTGACAACCCCGCGAAGGTACGGATTTTCTAAACTAAGATTCTCGCCCTCAATATTCACGACGGACCGGAAAACCATCTATACACGCCTTTATTGCGCGTAGTGGGTTGGGACCCCGGTCCGACGCCTATAACGAGACGAGCAATCAGCTAAACTCTACTTTGGTGTTCGTGGCGCACTGGAAAATTACCTATACACACCTTTATTGTGCGTGGTGGGATGAGACCCTAGTGCGGCGCCTACAGTGAGGTGGGGTCATAAGTACCCTCGAGCGAGGGGAAAGCAAACTGCATTTTTAAACAGGTGCCTAAGACCCCATACACGCCTTTATTGCGTGTAGTGGGAAGAAAGAGCACAGCCGCGGTTTCTTCGTCCGAGGACACCTACCATACACGCCTTCATTGCGCGTGGTGGGAATGCCCAGTTTCTCGTAGTTTTCCCCTAAACGGAGAAGATGCCGAGAAGCTGCCAAAATTTCAGGTGAATATAAGACTGAACTCGGACCAAATTTGAGACTCAAATAAACATGAACTGTGGACTTGTGGACCTTTGAACTTGATCGAACACGAGCAGGGGGCCTATGAAAATGAACTCAAATGAATTAAATCCAAACATGAATAAAATACATTAAGAATTTGGATTCCAACACAATGACAAGAACAAGTCTCAAACTCGAGTGAATTCAAACTTGAAATAAATTTGAAAATGAAATGAATTAAACGAGACCACTTGAACTTATACTCTGGACTCGAATATTATTGGCTAGAACAATTTGAACTCAAGCAAAGATCTAAATTGAACACAAGGGGCATGTGAACTTGAACACTTGGACTAGATTTGGACCAAGCGGCATTAACTTAAGCTCGGACCAGAATTCAAAAGGACAAATACGGAGAACTTTGAATTTGACTTGAACTCAAATTTTCAAAATTGAACTTGTTTTGAACAAGGAGATCCAAGTACAACCTACTTGTAAAGAGAAATTAACAATAGTTTCTGTTTGTAAGTTATGGCACGAAATCCTCAATGAACATCAAAGGAGAGTCATGGTGATTGAAATGCAAAGAGCTATTAAGCGACATCTTTGTTTAAAATTGCGCAATAAGGGCGAGCCTTGTGGCGAGCGTCAGCGCAATTTGTCCCAAAACTGCCTCGAATCTTACGCAATTCCACCCCTGGCAGAGGCGTACGCCTCACTTGGACTGAGGCACGCCTCAAAGGCGCAATTGCGCAACTCTTGGTGGGCGTACGCCTCATGGGATTAGGGCCCACCCACTTAAAATGAAGGTTTTTTCTCCTTAAACAGCACGCCAGCAGCTCCTCCTGATTTTTTCCTTCCCGCACGGCTCCAGTTCGCGAAACAATAAGCTCCCGCACGGTCCTTACCCGCCGGCTTCCTTCCCGCCGGCGCCACCTCTCTCCGGCGAAGTTGAAATTTCTGGCCGCCCTCTAAGAGTACTCCACATTGGATTTTAAGTATTTTTTTAGTTTAGGGTTTGATTTTTCAAGAGTAGAAAATCTAGGGTTTATGTTTTTTGATTGTTTTTTTGTGTTTTTGGATTTTTGCTTTAAGAGACATGGTTAGAGGTATAGAAAAGGCGAATATGTCACTGCGGCGTGACCCTTCTTGGAAATATAGCGTGCAAGTTGATGTAGGAGGGGACGAGAAGACGTATGTTTATTTAAAATGCAATTTTTTTAAGAAAGTGGTGAAGGGCGGAGTAACCCGCATGAAGGAACACTTATCATGCTCTCATAAGAACGTAGCACCGTATGCAAAAGTGCCGAACAATGTGAAGGAAGAAATGATTGCTTACATGAAGAAAACTACCACAGCAAAACACTTATAACATGAGCAATTTGATGAAAGGGTCGAATATGATGCTTATTTCGGGAGCGATTGCTTTAAGAGACATGGTTAGAGGTATAGAAAAGGCGAATACGTCATTGCGGCGTGACCCTTCTTGGAAATATAGCGTGCAAGTTGATGTAGGAGGGGACGAGAAGACGTATGTTTATTTAAAATACAATTTTTTTAAGAAAGTGGTGAAGGGCGGAGTAACCCGCATGAAGGAACACTTATCATGCTCTCATAAGAACGTAGCACCGTATGCAAAAGTGTCGGACAATGTGAAGGAAGAAATGATTGCTTACATGAAGAAAACTACCACAGCAAAACACTTACAACATGAGCAATTTGATGAAAGGATCGAATATGGTGCTTATTTCGGGAGCGAGAGTGGAAAGGGCTCTTCCTCCACTATACATAACAGAGGTGCACGGGATCCTATGGATCAGTATATGACTAATCCAGAAGAGGATAGAGGACAAGCACAAATGTTGTCCGCGGCTGGTACTAGAGAGGGTCGACGCCAGGTTTGCATGGATATTAGCAGGTTTTTTTTTAAAAATGCCATACCATTTAATGTTGCTACGTCGTCTGCCTACTTCAATATGCTGCGATCTGTAGGATTGTATGGGAGAGGGTTGAAGACACCTTCCATGTATGAGTTGCGAACATGGATTTTAAAGGAGGAGCTGCAGAACACCGAGCGGAGTATTGATGAGATAAAAGGACATGGATTGAGACTGGTGTTACCATTATGTCAGATGGATGGTCTAATATGAAGAGCAGGAGCTTGATTAACATCCTTGTCAACAATCCCTACGACACGGTGTTTTTACGATTAGTTGAGGTTACAGATGAAGTGAAAAATATTGCATTCATTTTCAATTTACTAGATGGGGTTATTGAGGAGATTGGGGAGCAATTGGTTGTTCAGGTAGTGACTGATTATGCCAGTGCATACAAAGCAGCTGGTCAGATGTTGATGGAGAAGAGGACACACCTATATTGGACCCCCTGCGCAGCACATTGTATCGATCTCATTTTGGAGGATCTTGGTGACTTACCTCAGCACAAGAGCGCTCTTTCTAAGGCGAAGAAGATTAAAAAATTCATCTGCAATCACTCATGGGTCTTGGGCTTGATGAGAAAGTTTTCAAAGAAGGAAATCATTCGCCCTGCAACCACTAGGTATGTTCTTAAATTTGAGCACTGCAAATCATTATTGCAATTCCTACTGTATGTTCTTACATTTGTGCACTGCAAATCTATAGATTTGCCACATCTTATTTGACACTGCAGAGCCTGTTGGAAGTGAGGCAACCTTTGGAAGCAATGTTTACATCAACTGAATGGCTTAACTCTACGTGGGGGAAGAAAAGTGAGGGGAAGGAAATAAGAAAGATAATTCTGAATGATAAATTTTGGGCTACTGTGACCTATGACATATTGAGCACGAGACCCTTAGTGCAAGTACTATGCTTAGTGGATGCAGAGAAAAAACCAGCTATGGGTTTTATTTATAATGTTATGGATGAGGCCAAGGAGTTGATTGCACACAACTTGGGAGGAGAGGAGGCAAGTTATAAAGAGATTTGGGAATTCATTGATGCTCGGTGGGAGGTGCAGTTACACCGTCATCTACATGCAGCGGCATATTATCTCAATCCTCAATTTCAATATTCAGAGAAGAAATCTTCAAACCCGGAGGTGAAGCTTGGTCTGTATTATTGTATGGAAAGACTAATACCGGAGCAAGCAAATAGGGAGCTTGCAGATTTACAACTTGTTCTATTCCGGAATAAAGAGGGTTTTTTTGGTTTGAATGCAGCAAAATCAACCATTGTCAAACGGTCTCCAGATATAATTATTTTAGTAAATGCAAGATACTTTATTCAGTTCTGAATTATGATTATCTTTTATATTCTTGAAAACAGTTGAATGGTGGATCTAATTTGGTGATTCCACCCTTGAGTTACAGAATTTTGCTGTAAGAGTGTTAGGCCCACTTGTTCTTCTTCTGGGTGTGAGCGAAATTGGAGTACATATAGTCAAGTGCAAACAAAGAGAAGAAATCGGCTATCAACACTCAGAATGAACTTTCTCGTATATATTATGCACAACAAGAGGTTAAGAGATAGGAGGTTGAGGAATAAGGGGTTGAAGGATGACGAGGACCAGTTGGTGTGTGATGATGTGTCATCTGATAATGAGTGGTTCATAGATGATGAGACAGATTTGTCATTATCAAACTTACAGCTAGAAGACCAAAGTGTGGATGTCTTGAGGGGCGAAGCAGATCAAGTGGGCACATCCACTAGTACCACACCACACACATCCACTAGCTCTGCAGCACAACAATCAAGTAAAGGTATTCCACAACTTCTTATATGCTATCGCAATATATTTATATCAAGTGAGCAATTAACATGATAATGATCTTTTCTCTTATTGAACAGGAAAGAGAAAAATGAGTCATATTTAAGATGATGATGATATGACATTCATAGATATAATTGGAGAAGAATATTCCCTTGAAAACCCATTTAGTGATGGGATATGATTGCATTTTATATGTTCTTTGTACTTTGGGAGTTTTGTTAAACTAATATTTTGTGATTTTGTACTTTGGGACATGATTTTATTGCATCTATTTTGCTACTTTCCATTATTTTCATATATCATTTAGATGTTTTTATGTAAGATAGAATATTGCTATTATTTACTTGCTAAAATCCTTAATTTCTCATTTACGCAATTCTGTGTCCATGAGGCTTACGCCTCAAACCGTCTCGAGGCTTACGCCTTGCCTCACGGACGAAAACCGCCCCGAGGCTTAATTACGCAATTTTAAACCTTGAGCAACATGCACACAAGCAGCAATAATTCAATGTCAAACAAATACAAGGAACCTTCAAGACTCACTATGCACACAATAAGGAGGGTGCAAGAAGTCCAGCACAAGTGTTAAGATTTATATACAACTTATGATAAGTGGGGACAAGTAGATGCATCTGTCTTCTACAAGCCGAAGAGATTTGATATGCAACAAGTACAAGCACCTACCAACCTTTGTAGGAGGCCTGCTGTATATTCAACACAAGTTTGTGGGCGAAGTGTGAAAGATTTGCAATACATCACAAACATGTATAAGCATGATGTAATAGACTCCGACAATCCATACAATACTTGTTGATTGAAGAAGGCAACACTACCACTTGATAGTCGAAAATATGTCCCTACAAAATACAATTATCAAACCCACCTGAGATTGGTGAAAGGTGGATATGATGTAGAAACAATGGCCCTTCTACAAATATCTCCAGGATATCGTAGTGGATACAGCGGTCCCCCGCAAATGTAGATGAGCTGCTTGTGGATAACAATAGTGGATATATCGTAGGTACAACGAACCACTGTAAGCACAAGTACAGATATCACCTACAATAACTGTGATTAAGATTTACAAGTACGTCAGTACAAGGGCAACCCGGTGTATGGAGAAGGACACTCCCTAGCAGAAGAAAAGGGATGTTTGAACAAATTAGAACTAAACTTCCTGGTGTTCCAAAGTTTCTTCTTAGTCCTATACGTAAGAATAAAAAAGTTCTGGTGTACGCAAACACCGGAAGTAACAAGTCCACTACACTGAAGATTTTAAAAAGAGTTCTTTCCAAAGCAGTGGCCATTGACTTCAAAGTCCAGAAAGACCTCCCTGGTGAATGAGAAAAGGGGAGTCAACAACAAGATGATGAGTGTCTCATGACATCCAAATACACCACCATCGGATCCGCAACACTCATATTAGCAGACTGAAGGCGTATCTAAATTCTCAAATGAAATATTGTGTATTCAAATGGCAATTACTTGCACAACTAAAATATTTCAAAATACCCCTACACGTGCACCATAATTTGTATACACATAGATACACTAAAGGGGTAAATGCAATCACGTCCCGCATGGGGTTCGGCAAGCATGTTATTGGTACACACGTGACGCCTAGGGATGCTGCGCGGGTCGATAAGTGAATTTAAGTCCGAACCCGATCCTTCTATACAGATCAAGGAGTCGACAGGGTTCGAACCTTCAAACAAATACACGGTTGTGGGGACCGGTGTATTTGTTTTAATACATTCAAATTAGGCCTTAAAGGCCTATAATCAAGAGAATTCACAATCAAAGGCAATAAAGCCTACGAAACCCTATCCTCCTAAGCAGGTAAATAGGAGTAGACAAGGTTCGAACCATTGGATAAATATATAATCACAAAGTTAACCGGAATATTTATACATTCATATTAGGCCTTCAAGGCCTATAATCAAAGAATTCACTAACAAAGGCACGAAGCTTACAAAACCCGATCCTCCTAAGCAAGTAAATAGGAGTAGACAGAGTTCATACCATCGGATAAATATGCGATCACGAAGTTGACCTGAATATTCATTTTATACGTTCATTTTAGGCCTTCAAGGCCTTTAACAAAGGAAATTCACAAACAAAGGCATAAAGCCTGCGAAACCAGATCCCTTATCGGCAATTTGATAGGGTCGACGAGGTTTAATCAAATGAAAATGACCCCAAACACCCCGATGATGGCCGAGTTGAATGCAAATCTCAACCGGAGGGGTCCATTCTAAATAATTTAAATGCCACTCAAATGTCCACTAAAATCCAAAACTTTACAAAGTCCAAGAAATCCAAAAATCATTCCAAATTCCAGATGTTTAAAATTGAAATGATCTATCAACATTAAAGCAAAATCCATCCAACCTCCGCAATAGTTTGCCGGGACGGACAAATAAAAACTTACTTCAGCTCACATAGAGCTAATGCCTAGTCGAAAATATCACTAGGATCCATTCTAAAACAATCTCCTGTCATTAAGAACATGGTACGTGTCCTCTAACCGACGGTTTTGCCGACAAATGGCATCACAGAATAAACGGTTATGACCCGGGGCCCTCTGAACCGAGTGGTTTTGCCGCCAAATGGCACCACAAAATATTGGTTATGGTCATAGCCAATATGCTCCTTAGTGGCATCAAATCCTTGAGATATGAATCAATAAGATATGATCGATAGGGCACAAAGTCCTCTGTTAGCTAAGGTGGATTCAAATTTATCCCCTTAGACAAACACTCACCCCAGGTCTACAAGGTCCCCTTGGACAAAGCAACTCATAGCTGCTGACAAGGATCCTTCTGTTAAGTTGGGTCGACTACCTCCTCTGACTAAGTAAACCAGGGACCACGATGGCCCGGGACGATGGAGCCATGGGATCTTGAACGGGTCCATCATCCATTCCCCCACCATCCGCTTTAAGTGCTAGATGGTGAAATTTCCTATATTAAATATCAAACTTTCCAAACCTTTACAAATACCCAAATTCAAACCCAAGTTCCAAATTTCAAATGTTCAAGCTGCTACTATATGCCAGATATCACGTATCTCTACGTATCTGATTGACGACTAGCCTTAATCGAAAGTTCTCTTTCGTTAGTGGGAGGGGTAATTAACTATAGAGGCTTGCACCTATAGGAAACCAGAACTCAAATCATAAAGTCCTCGTAAAAATGAGGGTGAAATCTCTGGTTAGTGTCTTATCTACAAACTCATCTGCCTTCCAAAATTTACCCCGGAACTTACTCCCGTTAAAACTCCCTCGCCGAAAGGAAAAAAGCAAACAGTCGCCGGCGGGGAGGCTGGGCTGGAATTTTCGGAGCCCACAAGAATTAAGCAAATCATACTTAAAAAGACAAAGTACTATAGGTAAAGTGCTTGTCAGGTTGCACTCTCTCCTTCACTCTCCTCAGAGGTATGTGATAGCAGATCCTAGAAGTTCTTCTACTTAATTTTGTTTTTGAGCTCCTTATAGTTAGAGATAACTAACTTCTATATATAGTATTTGATGCCCTCACCATATTTCTTGTTGAGCCCTCCTAATATTGTAAACTACAGAGAAGGCCACCCAACTCTCCTCATTTAGTTTAAACTCTCTAATTTGTTGAGTGAGTTTTCTAGTGCTTCTCACCGACTCCTTTTCTTCCTTGAAGGCAACACCCTTCTTTAAAAACTCCTGCAAGGTGACCTCCCTTATAGTTAGCTCAGTCTTTAAGGACTCGACCTCCTCCTTCGCTTCTTATCAATACATGAACGCCTCTCGAAGAATGTCCATCACCTTCTGGGTGTCCTCACAAAAGCTGGTGAGTTTCATGACAACCTGTAGATGACTGAGCACCAACTTCAAAGTGCTTGGCTAGATTATGGTGCTAGCGCTAATGACGACGATAAATACCGCATCCTCAAGTAATACCTACAACTCCTTGTCCACACTAGTCAAGAAGATTTTCAACTCCTACTTTGTGACTTCATAATTGGGCAGATGGGGCTTCCCATATAGGGGTTTAAGTGAGCAGAGCCGGCTCGAACTCGACTCATTAACGAGCTCACGAGCCGAGCTTATCGAGCTTTGAGCTCGAGCTCGAGCCTATAATCGAGCTTGAATGGTTAACGAGCTCGAGTTCGAGCTTGAGCCAAATCGGCTCATGAGCTCGCGAGCCGGCTCGTTAATTATTTATTAAGTAAAATAATATATAATTTGTGTTATAATAAATTAAAATACATGTTAATGAATATATATGTTAATTAAAATAATATATTAAAATATATTATAATATATGTTGGGAAGATATAATTGCTTGGGAGTTGGGATAACCACAGTTGATTTTATTAAAATAATATATAAATTATATTATAATATATATTAATATGCTGCTCATTAATAACTTGCTATGATGCTTGATGTGAGTTCAATATGACAGCTGCTCACATGGAAAGTGGACGGGCGGGAAAAAAATGGGTCGGCGGGAGAAATGGAAAGGACGGGCGGGAAAATGCCAAATTGAATTGAGCCGGCTCGCGAGCCTGCTCGAGATCGTTTGCAAAAGGACGAGCTCGAGCTCGAGTTCGAGCTCGCTTTTCGACTAACGAGCCGAGCTCGATAAGGCCTAAACTCGACTCGAGTCGACTCGACTCGTTTACACCCCTGTTCCCATATGTTTGAGCTTTGAACCCTCCCTAGTCTTTATAGTCTTTTTCATCCTCTTCTTCTCCTTCAAATTACCTCCTCCAACTCCAACTACCCCTCGGAGAGCGAGATGATACATTTTTTATTGCCCTTTGTGGGCTTTAGCTTGGGTTTCAGCCCCTCCTCAACCCTAATCCTATGTCCTCATTAATGATGTGCCCACAACTTGGCACTATTGGCAAGGCTACAATGATAAGCATAGATGGAGCGACTTTCCCCTTATTGTCAGACACAGGCTTACTCAGCTCATCTAAAGATTCGGTGAGAGCTTAAGCGGTAGGCTAGGGAGAAGCAATGCATACTACGGAGGGTAATTACAGATATCGAAGGGCATGTAGATGCCAACGACTTAGCTTTAGGGCACCATTCAGGCGAACTCGCCAAAAACTTCACCACCTTAGCCTTCCTCTTCCTTTGTCCCTCTTGATGAGGACCCATGCTAAGGAACTCCAACATAATTAGGTCTTCAGAATAAGTGTACAAGCTTATCCCACATGGAGCATCATAAACTGTGTCATACACTGCCCATGAGTCCACATGATTGCTAAGAAGAAGAGCCCTCCCCTTTAGGTGATTAAAGGCCATGGACTCTTTCTCATTTAACTTAGAGACAATGGTCTTTTCTTTGGTTTAGGGAATGAGGTGAGTCAACATAGCTCATCCAATTCACGACTTAACAAATATAGACTCTGACTTTCAATCCTTCACATTATTCACCCACCCTTCAGCCACATATGAAGGGAGAAAAATTGAATATTGTCATCCTTCAAGGCCTTGATGATGAAGATTTAGTGGAACAAGTTGAAACTCCACATAATCTTCTCTTGCTACAATGAAAGATGAAGCTCACCATACTTGCAATTGAGATTGAAATGATTTGCAATGAGTTTTAGATGAAGTGGAAGCCAAAATCCTACTTGAACTATCACAAGGGTGAACAACACATTCATGTAGAGGGTGTTAAGGTGTTCATCCTCCGTAGAAACTTGAACTATTATATTAAAGTCCTCGTATTGATACTCAAATAATATCATGTCAACAAACATCTAAGTCGTCAATATAATTGTCAATTGCGAATGGCGTACTACAGGTTAAAGTCCCTCATGGAGTCATAGTGCATAGCACATGGTGCGACCCGCACCATTTTAAACATGGCACATAATCTAAAATAATTAAAATATATATATATATATAGTAATATTAAACATAATTAAATAATAAATAATAAGTTGATTAGAGCAAAATTTAGGAATGAATATCCTGTCATACAGCAAAAATGATAATTTTAAATCCGACATAAACTTACATCAATAGATTTAAGTAAGATTTAAGCATAATTTAGCCCAAATCCCGCCAAATCGCAAAAATGATAGCTTTAAATCCTACAAAAAAAAAAGTTAAATCCTTAAAAAAAATTTATATGTTATTAATTTGATGTTTAATTAATTAATAATTAATTATGATATTAATATATAAACCTTAAAAAAATTAATTATAATTCATAATATGAAATTTATAACATGTTAACGAAATAGCGCGCCATTTGCACTTTGCTCCATGCGCAATTTCTCATGCATGGCGCAAAATAGCACGCGCTATTTTGATGCACCACACCATGCTGCACGCCATGACGCACGCAATTTTATGCCAATAGAAGTCGTCGTATGTTGGTCCGTAATGTCCTACTCCACTGGAGTTATCCTTATCAAAATGAATAATCAAGGAGAGACAATTTATTATACGATAAGCTAAACGAAATCTTAACAAGCCAATCATAGAGAGCCCAAGTCCTCATATATAAGTCAAGTTCCCACCGAGTTGAGCCTAGAGCCTCGAACTCAATTGGCGGGTGATCTAGAAACTTGCTCGAGATCAAGTGGATCTTAGGCTCACTCTAGACTGGGGACATGTGACCCCCAAACATATCTTTCTCAAAAAATTAAAAAGGAATTGTTCTTACATCCACTGAACTCACGACTACCCAACTTCCTCCACCATGGGGTCATGGCTACCTATCAACTCCATCTAAGAGCGAGTTAACGCTATTGGTCCTCATATATAACTTTTTCTAATAGCTTATTTAACCCTAAAAATAAGGGTATAAGACAAGTTTTGGGCTTCATGCCATCTTTACTGTTCACAGAGATCATTTAGTCATTTTCACATTTACTTCCATACTAGTTGATTCTCTCACTCCATCCTCTCACTCTAGCATGCTAAACCAGCTAGTAGGGTCAAGTGTCGCCCACAAATAAATTTGAATCCAACATAGTTACATAGTTGGCATTAATTTTGTTTGGAATTTGGATTGAAAAGAAATCAGGAACTAAGTGAGATAAAATAGATGAGAAAAGAATAAAAATAACAGTAGCAATAAAAATCCCAAACTGTCACACAACTACATATCTTAAGCACTCTAAGCACCTCACAAATATCTCTCGTAACCATTTCCTTCAGCGCAAAATTTACAAAAATCATAATTTAAAAGAAGGATGGGACCATGTGAAATTCTGAACGTCAAATTTACGAACAAAAAAAAAACAGCCCATCTATTTAGGTTTAAAATGATAGTAATACAAATCATAATAATAATAAGGAGCCCTAATAATAATATCACAAACTCACCAGTTTCGCTGCCCTCCTTCCTTGAACTCCTCGTCGACGCTCCTCTTCTTCTTCTCTCCGAGCCTGGTGAGCTTGGATGAAGTGAAGAAGAAAACTAGGAGGAGAGCCCCAAACCTTCAAATAGACACGACCATAGAGAATCAGAAGCGCCAGCACAAGTCGATTCGAGGAAAAGGAAGCCAGCAGAAGAGGGGTGTTTCGCAACCTGTAACTGCACGTGATGTGGATCGCCATCACTAAGAACCCTGATAAAGCCCCTGACAGATCGAGCGACTTCCGCCTGAACGCTCCCGCTGAGATCACCGATGAGAGCAGAAGGGCTACAGCTGATCGGACTAAGAGATACTCCATCTTGATTGCTCTCGATCTCTATTTCGTAGAAAAAGCCCGACTGAGGGAAGAAGTGGCTCTAGTAACACTTGTTGACCACGAGTAAGCGTTCGCAGAAAAAACCTTACGGAGGGATGAAGCGGCTCAGTGTGAGAGAGTTGCTGACCACGTAGCCAAAGGACGACAGCCTGTACTTGATCTACATATTGTCGAGGCTATAGCATCGTCTTTACATAGCCAGACTTTTACGGTGTTTTGTCTAAATAAAAAATAAAAATAAAAAGATTTTGTAGTGGCATTTTTCTGTTACCAGTAAAGTTGCACATGGATGTGAATAAATTTTATAAAATATATTTTAAAATTTAAAATTATATAAATCAAAAAATATATTAATAAGTGCATTTATAAATTTATAATAATTATTATCTTAATAAAAATACAAGAGTTATTCATATAAAATTATATTTGATAAAATATATTAATTTTTATAATTTGGTGGAAAAAATTTATTTGTTATAGAATTAAAAGTGCAATAATAATAATCAAACTACATTTGAAATAATACTTTAATATTTTATTACAAATATGTGATTTTGATCTCATGTAAATGTCGTAAATTTAAAACATAAAATAGAAATAAAATAAATATAAATTAATTGAAAATCAATATCTCACATCAATAAAATAAAAAGATTGCCCTTGTTATAGAATTAATAGTGAGATAATAATAATCAAATTACATTTGATATAATACATTAAAATTTTATTACAAATATATTATTTTGATCTCATCTAATCATGATAACATTAAAATATAGAATAGAAAATGAATAAATATAAATTAAATGAAAACTAATATCTCACATCAATAAAATAAAAAAATTACTCCTATAATTCTGTGTTGTATTCTATGACCCCTAGTCTGAGATTTTGATGATAACAAATAATGTTGATTCAGTTATCTTATTCTTCATTAAATATTTTGAATGTTACTCTTGTCTATGAGTACTAACATTTTAGAAAGATCACACATTACTCAAGACAACGGATGACTCGAGACTCGGTAGAATAGGATGTGAAGGAGTCTTTAATTTTTTATTTTCTTTATTTCTTTATTTTTTGAGTTTGCCCACAAAAAGTATATGCAAACTGAGTGACCATGTGCTCAGACAGGGAGAGAGATTTTTTTTAAGAAAAAAATATATTTTTATGTAGATCATACTGTACGATTTAAAATTATATTGTACAATGCACTGTGGCCTAACGACTATCTTCTATGAACTAATCGTATTGTATGATAGTGATTGTACTGTATGATAGTGATCGTACTGTATGATTCATTTTTAACCTGAACCCTAACTGCCTGATTAATTTAAGCAAGTTTTTAATATTTGAATTTTGAACACTTCATATTGTACGAATATTTGAATACTTGCTAAAATTAATTCCCCTTGATTAGTCAGTTAAAACAAGGCTTAATTAATTATTAGTGATCATATTATACGACTGCGATCATACCGTACAATGAATCGGGATTATTTTGGGGGCGTACCAGCGTTTGTAATGTTGCGGATCTGTTTTCATGGTTTATGATTTTGATGATAGCAAATACTCTTATTTCTCTACGACTGCCTTATCTACTGACATTTCAGGTCCACACGATCAGACTGCAGTTTGGAACCAGTTCAAGATTGGGTAGACTAAGTCTGAGTCAGTTTGTACCCTTTTTCCTTTCTTGAGTCTATTGTATTTGGTGTAGCTTCTCATGCGTTGTAACTTGGAATATTTTCTGTCTGTTTCCTAAAGTTTACTGTTTTTGGTAACATCGTCCGGGATGATATTTATATCGGTCTAGACGATCGGTTCAAAAATAGAAAATCTAATTAGGGCATCCTTATTAAGGCAGCCGTCATAAAGAACATCGTCCTTGATGATTTTATATCGGCTAGGACAATAGGCTCAAAATAGAAAGAATCTGCAGCCAGATCTATTTAGGAATTACTTATTTTTGGACATCGTCCAAGAGATCATCCTGGACTATAAAATATCATCCAAGACGATCCAGCGCAATTTTTTTTAAATTAATCTGGCATTTAAGGAAAGCAACTATGACTTGATTGGATGATCAAATCGTCCTGGACGATCGCAGGATCGTCCGGGACGATACGCTGGACGATTGGATATCGGACAGCTCTTTTGTAGGGCGATGTTCACGATTTTTTCACGATTTGTACTGATCGTCCGGGATGATATGAACAAATTTGAAAATTTAAAATGAATGGTTGGGATTTTGTTTTGAAGAAAATTCAAGTAGCTTTTATAATAGTATTATATATGTAAAGATTATTTAATGAAATAATTAATTACGATTAATACTTTTTTTTTAAATTATGAATTATTAAAATTATAGAATTTTAATAGTTTTTAATGAATGAATATTAATTAATGAATTATGTTATTAATTGCTCCGATGTATATAAATTAAAAATATAATGCAATTGCTTGGATAGGTATAAATTAAAAATATAATGCAATTGCTCAAATAGGTATAAATTAAAAATATAATGTAAATAAATATGTTAATTAATTATATTTGAATATAGAAATAAATACAATTCTAGTATTTGGCATTCCAACAATTAGTTCTTATTTAAATAGAGACATTAATAGTACCATAAATAGCGTCATAATTAAAAAATCTGTTATCAAAATTCATTGATTAATCATAATTTAAATTTATATTAAAAGATAGGAATATAATTTTTAAAGGTTAGGATTCCATTTGAAAAATTAAAATGAATGGATGGGATTTTGTTTGGAAGGAAATTCAAGCGGCTTTTATAATAGTTGTATAGATTTTTCTTCACCAAGAAATTATCCTTTCTCCAAAAGAAATTTAAATGACCAAATTCTTTACACTACAGTAAAATGTTCCATTACCGTTAGACTTTCTGGCTAACATACATGCGCCGGAAAAAGCTGCAAGCTAACCGACAGAATATGAATCCATAAAATTTTGACGTACTTTCCACCATTATGTTACCGATGCATATTTCGCTGGCTTATTCACTAGTATATATATTAAATTCCAGAGAAATTTTCATCAAAAATTACTGTCGGAATCACCAATGTAAATTGCATTGTCTTACTTAAACTCGATGAAAATTTTCCGGCATATTGTGTCACAACCCAACCTGAACATGAAAGGTCCTATCATGTTGGTCCATGACAGGCAAATCCCAAGATCTAGTTCTGAAATTGCTTTCAGATCAGTTCTTCCTATATTCATGGACATAAAGCTGAACCACAGAGCTCCTAAAACATCCGAATACAAAAAACTAATCCATAAAATTTCTTTCATTCACCAAAATCATCATATAAATTACAGTACATGGCTTCAGACATAATACATAATAGAAAAATAAACTAGCCATGACTGTACAAAAATCAAAATAACAAAAATACCTATGACTTCAGATCAGATCCTAAACATCTAGTATTCAACCTCTTTCCATTTACCCAATCCTGAAAACCATGAATAAAACAACACAACAGCTCAGCAAGTCACACTAGCCAATCTAAAATTTTAAACATACTTTTTATTTCAAATATTTTACTAAACTAAAAATCACAAAAATAGAAGTACATAGCAGACATTTAAGGATTCAGATAACCGTATAAAATTCAAACAATAGTACAGAATTCAAATAATTGTTCTGAATGCAGATGATCGCACGGAACAGATAGTCAGACATAATTGAATCATTCTACAGAACAGTTAATTGTACATAACATAACAAAAAAATTATTCTGCAGATAACCATATAGAACAGAACAAAATAATTAAATAAACAGAGATTCATGTCACAACATTATTTGGATCGGATTTATCATGTCATAGAGTTCAAATCACATTTCAGATCACTTTTTAAATCACATTTCCCTGACACAGACAAAATCTTAAAGGATTCTTGCCCCTTATGCCTCATGTTGTGCTTACAACACCAGAACATATCAGATATACATAGTCATTTAGATCAAATCACATTTTCCTGACACAAATAGAATCTCAAAGGATTCTAGCCCCTTATGCTTCCCGTTATTCCCTAACACAGATAAAATCTCACAGGATTCTAGCCCATTATATCTCCCTTTATTTCCTGACACAGACAAAATCTCAAAGGATTCTGGCCCATTATATCTCCCTTTATTCCCTGACATAGACAAAATCTCAAAGAATTCTGGCCCATTATATCTCCCAACAGATATTATTTAAGCACATTAACATTTATCACTTGAGCACTTGAACACATATAACATCACATTATAACATTTACAGAGCATTTGAGCATATATCAGAATATCAATCAGATTGTATAATAGTAGACAACAGAAAATTCAACAAGGCAAAAGTACACAATTTCAAAAATTTACCAAATTACTATAGATCATTTAAAACCACATTTCAGACTTTTCTTGAACTGTAGCACTATTTTTTAACATCCCGATAATTTTCTATTCAATAAAAATCCAGCAGATTTAAAAATATCCAGTGAAAGATTTCCAAAAAATATTTTAAATGCGTAGAATTATAATTTCTATAACATATAAAATTTATGCTGTAAAAAAATTTTCGGTGCAAAGTTAACCCCTTTTTTGCTAATGGATATAGAATTTTAATCAAAAAATTTGTCAAAACCCGTGTTTTTCAAAATTGAGATAGGTGAAATGTGTCTTACCTTGAGTCAAAAAACTTCCTCAATTGCGTCGATGGACGAAAACGGACCAAAAAGTCGCCCAAAAATTGGATCTCCTCTTTCTCTCTCTTAAAACCGAGCAAATGGATATATTTATTGACTTAGATATTTCTCAACGTATGGATGAAAATTTATGTTTATCACGGGATGATCGGCTCTGTTCTGTCATCAGGCAACGTTCGTAGGGATGATAATTAATTTCGTCCCAGGACGATCTCCTCTATCAAAAACTTGTTCAGTTCGTCCAGACGGTTCGTATAAATGAAGTCAGTTCGTACAGAAGATGAAAGGGTCTCACATATTGTCCCACGATCATGTTACCTGCAAAGAATATGTTAGAATATATGACAGAGAAAGCCCTATTTCACCCGCTCCGTTGTCTTTCTTCTCATATTGTTTACTCTTCATTCGGTTCATTCCTCTTATGTTAGAGATCTACACCGAATGCCGCCTCCATCAAGACTGGTTCGTTGCATACATTCATCGCCGACCTTACCGAAGTTCGCCACCCTGGTTACTGAAGTTCGTCATTGTTTTTGTCAAAATATGTCGTAAGTTTTTCCTTTTATCATGGATGTTCTCGATTGACATTTACAAGATTTTGTAGGATGGTGTATGCATTTTTTTGATGATATTTTTTCATGTTAATGAGTATAGAGAGGGAATTGATGTGTATATTTTTAGTTGAGATTAATATATTTTTGCTTTAGTCGTGGATGGTCTCACAATACATTTGTAAGAGAATGTACCTTGGTGTATGCTTTTTACTGATGATATTCATCTTGTTGATAAGAGTATAGAGGGAGTTGAAGGTAAACTTGAATTATGGAGGTTGACCTTAGAGTCTAAAGATTTTTGCTTGTCTTGATCTAAAAATTAATATGTAGAGTGTAATTTTAGTATTAGTAGATCGAGTGGAGGGATTGTGACTTTGGGCGATCAAGTCATTAATAAAAGTACACATTTTGGAAATATTGGATATATTGTTCAGAGTGATGGTGAAATAAATGAGGATATTATTAGTATAATTCAAGTTGGTTGGTTTAAGTGGAGGAATGCATCGGGCTTTTTGTGTGATTGAGAAGTCCCCCTCAAACTTAAAGGAAAATTATATAAGATGGTGGTGAGACCTACGATGCTTTATGGTGCAGAATGTTGGCCACTAAAAGAGAAGCATAATATTAAGTTAAGTGTTGCAGAGATGAGGATGCTCAAGTGAATGAGTGGATACCCTTAAATTTTTGATACAGAATGAAGATATATTTGAAAAGTTTGGAGTAGTTCCAATTGAAGATAATATTAGTGAGAGTCACCTTGGATAGTTTGGTCACACAAAATTACTGCTTTATGGAAAGGGTGTGACGCTTTGTATTTCCTCTGAACAAGGAAGATGGCGGGAGACTGCCAAAATTTTCATTGATAGGAGACCTTTGCGAAATTAAAATCAACTTATTTTCTTTCAAAAAATATTACAATAATATCAAATATATTAATATTATAAGTAGGATATATTATTAATATCAAAAATCAAAAAAGTTGAATGAATAACTAATTGACTCATGGACGAAGTAAATTAATAAATAAGATTATTAAAGGGGTGAATTTTTTCATTCAGATAGCTTCTCAACTACATAGCTTCATCTTAGATGGAATTTGTTGCATACTTCTGAATAACCAATAAGGAAGGGGTGCACAACTCACTCAGAGTTATCCATTATTATTAAGATGTTAAGCAGATGCTAAAATAACTGTAATTATAGAATCAAAAGATTTAAATGTTTACTCTATTGATAATCTTCTTGGTTCACTAATTACCTACGAGCAAGGAGTGAGTCAAAGGAAGGTTAATACAGGTGAACAGCGAAATGAGAAGAACATTGCACTAAAAGTGGAAGAGTCGGAGAGTGATCTATCGTAACCTGAGGATGAGGAAAGCATTGCTTTAGTGAATAGACAATTCAGGAGCTTTCTTAAAAGGAAATAGAGGAGACACCAATAGTGGAATAGAGGTAAGTTCAATAGGAATATTAAGGCTTCTAATGATGTAATTTGCTACAAGTGCAGGAAACCTAGATATATAAAGTCAGACTACCCAAACCTAAAAGCCACTTCTAGTAAAGAGAAGGCAGAGGAGAAATCAAATGTGAAGAAGGGCAATAAGAGATTTCAAAGAGTTTTTTGGGCGGACTCGGCTTCTGATTCATCAGAAATAAATAAGGAGGAGGAAGTCACCAACTTGTGTTTAATGGCCAATAATTTTGATTAGTTATATCAAGAAGAGGTATGTGACTTAACCAATCTTGAACTGCTAGAAGTTTCTGAAAGAATTTATGATGCATATACGAAGTTAAAGAAAATGCATGCTAGTCTGAATTTTGAATTATAAAAACTGCAAAGAGAACACAAAATCCTTAGGAAAGATCATGCATTGATAGATAACAACCACATGAGCTTACTTGATGAATTTGATAATTTGAATAAGGAGAATGAGATCTTAAAATCATCTTATGAAAATTGAAAAATGTATTCAAAAATTTTAAGGATGATTCTGAGAGCAGAGAGTATTATTTGAATTTTGATAAACATGTGTTAGAAGATTTAAACACATTTTTTAAGTTGAAAGTACAATCTCTTAAGGAAAATAGGAAACCACAAATACTTAAAGATTTTACTAATCCTAATTTATATCCAAAATTTTTACAACCCAGGAAAAAGATAGAATAATTATAGAAAATTAAGAAACATATTTCCTGGAGTCAAATGTTATTCTTATGGCATGTTTGGACAAATATTACACACTTATACTTTAGATATGAAAACTCATTTAGTGTGAAAACCTAAGATGCATAAACCTAGACATATCATATTGAAAGTTTGTTATGGATGTTAAGCCCTTATGAACTAGCCCAAGCTAACCAAGAGGGGGTTAAATTAATATTTTAAAAATTCTTTGAATCAAAATCGCAATCAAAACTCAAACCAAAATCACCACAATGAAAATCAAAGTACAGAAAAATAAATGCGGAAAACATTAGTAAAAGAACACAGAAATTTATAGTGGTTCGGTCAACTCGACCTACGTCCACTCCCCGGAGGTGCCCTCCGGGTATTGCACTAAACACCGTGACTCTCCTTTTGCTCCTACAACAAGGCAGAGAAGCCCTAAAAAAACTCCTTTCCACCAACACTAGTAAGGAAGAGAACCTGACTCCTTTTGCTTTCTCCTGAAGTAGGCAGAGAACCTTGATTGATTGCTAAAGAAGACCTCCCTTGAACCCCCAAGGACGAAGGATGACAATCAGAGAATATGACTTGGAACCTTGCTTGGAGCAACCTTTGTGAAACCCTCTGACAAACTCCCCCTCACAAGTTCCTCCCTCTCTCTCCCTCTCATCTTGGCTCTCTTAGGTCAAGACAGCAGCGAAAGATACCCTAAGGGGTAGAACAAGAGCTCTTAAATAGAAGAGCTTCAGAATAGCTCATTAATTGCAACTTTCCAACTTTATCATCTATGACGATATTAATACCGTCCTGGATGATTAGTGCAATTTAAGCCTAATCAGCTGGGACGGTCTGAGATGATTAGTGAAAATTTGTTCATATCATCTAGGACGATGGTATATCGTCCTGGCCGATTAGTTCAAATTGCAGAATTTTCGTCCAAACCATCGCACTGGTTAGGGGTTCTAGACAATACAAAATTGGCTTAATCATCCGTGTCGATCTCATGATTGTCCAGAACGATCAGCTCAAAATCAGAAAAATGGTCCAAAACATCGCTCTAAATAGACGTACAATTTTTGGTCATCCAAGAATAACTAAGGCTTTTGAACTAATCATCCCGAACGATCCTGCGATTGTCCAAGATGATGTGATCGTATCAATCAAGCCTTAATTTCTTTCCTTAATTATCATATTAATTTAGGCATAATTGTGTTACATCGTATAGGACGATGTCCAAAAAAAAAACCTAAACAGATCTGATAGTTGATTCTTTCTGTTTTGAGCATATCATACCGAATGATACAAAATCGTCAAGGATGATGTTCTTAATGATGGCTGCCATAACTAGGATGCCCTAATTAGGGTTTCTATTTTTAGTCTGATCATCTAGGACGATATGATTATCATCTTGGATGATTTACTCAAAATAGAGAACTCTAAGTCTAGATAGAAAAATTCCACCAAGTGTGTGTGTGTAAAATTACTTAGCATCAGGAATTACTTTTATTACAAAATTGACTCAATAAAGAAAAAGGTTTACAGACTGACTTAGACCTAATCTACCCAATCTTAAGCAGGTTTAAATTGTAGTCTTGATCTTGTGGTCCTGAAATATTAGTAGGCAAGGAAGTTGTAATAAAATAAAAGTGTTTGGTATCATTAAAATTCAATTTCTGAAAACAGATATGCAGCACATATATCCATCTAATTTTAATTTGCCAAAAGGAGAACCCAAACTTTCTTAGGTTCCCAGGTCTAACATTTGATAGTTTTATAGGCACGCTCTTATACAAGGCTTCGTGAAAGTATTTGGTACCTGGACAACAGTTTCTCAAAGCATGTGACTAGAGATACTAAGCAATTTATATCGCTGGAAGCCAGAAGTGGAGACAGGGTTACACTTGGAGATAACACCACTATAAAAGTGATTGAATTAGGTATGATTGGAAACTTTGAAAATTTTTTCATTGAAAATATGCTACTTGTAAAAGGCTTAAAGCATAATCTTTTGAGTATCAGCCAGCAATGTGATAAAGGATATAGTGTAAATTTTTTTCCTACTAGCTGTATATTAAGCCTAAATGGTAATGATGTTTTGCATGGTTTAAGGGTAAACAATATTTATATACTAGATTTAAATTGTATCAAAACTCGTAATGCTTTATGTTTGAAAACTATTTCCGATGGGTTATGGTTATGGTATAGGAAACTTTGTCACTCTAGCATGAAAAACCTAAGGAGAATTACCTAAAAGAATTTTGTGAGAGGTATACCAAAATTAGACTTTACTAAGGACCACCTTTGCGATGCATGTCAATTAAGAAACTAGGTGAAGTCCTCTTTTCTGTTCAATAAGGATCTTAGAACTAGTAAACCTTTGGAGAATTTATATATGGATCTTTTTAGACATGTTGGAATTGTAAGTCTAGCAGAAAAGGTATACGGATTTGTGATAGTAGAATATTTTTCTAAATTCATTTGGGTTAAATTCTTATATCATAATAGTGAATCATTTGAGACGTTTAGAGATTTTTTGACTTGGACTCAAAGGAAACTAGGATATAAGATTTTAACAATCCAAAGTGATCACAGCGGTGAATATAAAAATGAAAATTTTAAAGATTTTTATAAATAAAAAGGAATTCATCACAATTTTTCTTCTTCTAGATCTCCTCAACAAAATGGAGCAGTTGAAAGAAAGAACAAAATATTAATTGAAACCGCTCGAGCCATGTTGGTAGAATATTCACTTCCTAAATATTTTTGGGCTGAAGTGGTTAACACTTCATGTTATATTTTGAATAGGGTGAACATCAGATCAAAATAAAACACCCTATGAGCTTCTTAAGGGGAGAACACCTAATTTGTCACATTAGTATATTTTTGCATGTTTTTGGATGCAATGTGTTTATTCATAATAATGAAAAATTTGCCTTAAGAAATTTTGATCCAAAATTAGATGAAGGGATTTTTCTTGGATACTCTAGTGTTAGAAAATCTTATAGAGTATTTAACAAAAGAACCTTGGTAGTTAAGGAGACCACACATATTGTATTTGATGAATCTAAAATTTTGGAAGAGCCAAATTTGGAAGAGGATGAGATAGAAAATAACTCCCAAAAGATTGAGAATATTATTTTGGGGGAAAATTTGGAGATATAAAACCCATTGCCTAGAGATTTAAGATTTTCTAAAAATCCACCCAAATGAATTGATTTTAGGTGAACCTAGTGAGGGTGTTAGGACTAGGCGTGGACTAAACAAAGAAGACAATCATTCTTCCTTTATTTCAATAATGGAACCGACAAATATAAATCAAGCACTTTTTGATGAATTTTGGATTTTGGTAATGCAAGAAGAATTAAATCAATTTGTGAGAAAGGATGTCTGGGAATTAATTGTAAGGCCAAAGGATCAAAGTTAAGTCGGTATTTAAGAACAAAATGAATGACTTAGGAGTTGTTGTTAGAAATAAGGCTAGATTGGTGGCTAAGGGGTATAATCATATTGAAGGGAGTGATTTTGAGGAGACTTTTGCCCCTATAGCGAGACTTGAAGTAATTTGGGTTTTGTTAGCCTTTGCTTGTTTTAGAGGATCCAAATTACTTCAAATAGATGTTAAAAGTGCCTTTTTGAATGGGGTGACTCAAGAGGATATTTATGTTGAATAACCTCCAGTTTTGAAAATTTAAAATACCCAAATCATAATTTTAAATTAAAAAATGCATTATATGGATTGAAACAAACACCTAGGGCTTGGTATGAGAGATCGAGCACTTTCCTACTTAATAGATCTTTTGAAAAAGAAAGTGTGGACACCACTCTCTTTTTGAAGAAATTGGGAGATGATATACTCATTGTATAAATTTATATTGATGATATCCTCTTTGGATCTATAAATAAAAATTTTTGTGATTATTTTCTAAAATAATGAGTAATGAATTTGAGATGAGTCTAATGGAAGATTTAAGTTACTTTCTAGGTTTTAGCATTAAACAAATTGAGGAAAGAATAATTCTTAGTCAATCAAAGTATGTTAAGGACATCCTCAAAAAGTATGAAATAGACAATACTAAACCTTTTAGTACACTTATGAGTTCCTCAGTTCTGTTGGATAAGGACCCAAAGGAAAAATCTGTTGATTAAAAGAAATTTAGGAGAACAATTGAATCTTTGCTTTACTTGACTGCTAGCATACCCGATATTATGTTCAGTATTTATTTGTGTGTTAGATTTCAATCAGATCCAAAAGAATCGCATTTGACAGTAGTGAAAAGGATTTTGAGATATCTCTTGGGAACTCAGAACTTAGAGATTTGGTATCCTAAGTTCAGCCTTCATTTAAAAGAATTGGATATTCGGATTTGGACTTTGTAGGTTATAGGATTGATAGAAAGAGTACATCTGAAACATATCAATTTATTAAAAATTATTTAGTTTCTTGGTCCTTTAGAAAATAAAATTATGTAGCCCTATCTACAGCTGAAGCTGAATACATTGCCTTAGGAAGTTATAGTGGCACAAGTTTTTTAGTTGAAATAATAGTTGATTGATTTATGATTTATAATAGACACAACTCCCATTTATTATGATAACAGTAGTGCCATTTGCATTTCAAAGAATCATATTCAACATTCTAGAATCAAACATATAGATATAAGACATCATTTCATAAAGGATCATGTATCCAAAAGTGAAATTGAACTGAACCATATTTTAACTGAAAATTAACTTGGAGACATTTTTATAAAACTACTAGCCTTTGATACTTTTAGTGCATTAAGAACAAGGCTTGATGTGATTGATCTGAATGCTTAATTAAAAATTTATGCAAACTTGATATGTGTCTTTGTCTGTTTTCTATTTTTTTATATTTTATGTTCTTATTTGTGCTTGTGATTTTGTGGTTTTGTGTTTTGTATGATTTTGAAATATTTTTACATTAGATTTCTTGTTTTTGATCGATCGTGCAAATTTTTCTTCATGTTATATTCATAACGTACGAAATTATTTTCATCATGTATGAATTCTATAGCATTTCGATCCTTATTTTCAACTAATTGCGTAATGTTTTTCATTTTCAAAACATATCGTATACTACGATATTTATATCATCCAGAAGGATTTGAATTATTTTGTATGTAATAATATAGATGGTTTACGGGTAGAATCAGTTATTATAACTGATCGTATATATGAACTTGGAGTTCATACATACAAACCACGTGTCATTCGATATAGGGGATGAATCAAACCGTCATTAAAATGATCTTAAATAACCAATCATTGTGAACTAACACCTGTTCTTCTGTACGATCGTATGGTCAAAAAGCCAGTACGAAAGGATGCCTCAAAAATCATGTGATAACAAAAAGTCATTTTATTTTGAACGTATTCATTCGTACATATGAAATTTTTTTTTATACATACGAACCTATCAATCGTATAGTATGAACCTATTTTCATACGTATGAAAGATCTTTTTCTTTAAATAGGACGGCTTTAGAATTCAATTTCATTCACTTCAATAAACTCTTCTAATCCTTCTCAACTTAGTAATGGCCAGTTCTAACAAGTGGGGTAGACTCACTAAGGGTTCGTCTTCTAGGAGTGGAGAAGACGAGTTTCTATCTAAAGCTAACAAGGATTCTTTTCTTAGGTTTGTTTCTACCAAGATTACACCCTCTAGAATCTTACTACAAGAAATCATACATTTTCAAGTCTTGCCTCTTTTTGCTGCCACCCAATTTGCTTTTATCCTAACCCTGATTCATGTCTATAACAAGGAAACTTTTCACTACTTTTTATCCAATATATCCTTTAGTACTGATCAAAGTAGGATTAGATCTTATGTTTTGAAGAAGAGGGTTGAAATAATAAGGAAGATTTAGGAACCATTTTGTACTTAAGGACTCAAGGAGTTAGAGCACACACTTTGACTTTTGCATCTGATTTTGATTGGACTGAAATAAATAAAGTTATTAGAGGGACTGAACAAGTATGTCATTTGCTTAGGGTCTCTACCTTGAACCAAAATGCAAGGATTATCCAACATGTCCTTAGAACCTCTATTATTCCTAAAGCTGCTGAGCGCATTAATATTACTCCTCTTCTGTCCACTGTCACTTACCTTATCATGACTAGTCAACCTATAGATGAAGCCCAACTCATTATTGATTATATTCATGATCTTTCTAAAATTAGACATGTCTCACATAAGAGGAAGAAGAACATTGCTTTAAGACACCTAGTGACTTATATCCTTGAAAAGAAGTACAGTCTTGTTCATCCTGATCCTCAACTTGAATTGTCTATCTACTTCACTGATGCTTCATTTTGAGTACATTTTGGGAGAGATGATACAAGTGGGGATTCTGAGGGAGAAGGGGGAGAACCTGCACCTACACCTATGCCTGCTTGTGGACCTGACTTTCAGGAGATGGTCTATCGCTTTGACGAACTAGAGAGTCATTTTGATCAGTGCTTTGATCAAATTCAGACTCATCTAAATCAGCATGACACACAATACCAGCAAGACATGGGTTGGATTTGAGGTTAGTTCGATTCGGTGAACACCAACGTGGCTATGATGAATAACTATTTTTTTATCTTGAACCAGCCACCTCCTCTAGACCAGGGCCCCTCAGAATTATAGATGTACTTCTTATGTGTTGACCTTGTAAGTCTTTGGTGATGTGATGTGATGATTTTTATATTTTGTTTTAATGTTCTCTGTACTTATTTTGTGTCAGACCTTTGATGTTATTATGTTCTTTCATGAAATGAGATAGATGTATCATCTTCATATTGATATCAATAAAAAATGTCTTGTTTTGTTTAGCTGATTTTATTTCTTATTTGAAATGTTAGTTTGCTTATATGATAATCCTAACTTAATTGATCTAAAAAGGTATTATAATATGATCAGTAATACAAAAATTAATTTCATTAGAAAATCTAATTTTTCAAAAATATAAGATTAATTTATAACTCAATTAAGTTAAGGCTATCAATCTCATATTCTTTTTAGGCATACATAATTTTTATATTATTATTGCAATTTTGATGTCTTATTATTTTTTATTTGTTTTTTCAATATAATTACCTTTTTTACATAGAGAAGATTGAGTTTTTAGATTATTGATGTTGGAAAGATCAATTAAAAAAATGGATAAATGTACAAGTGTACAAAAATTGAAAGAATGCGTAATGGTTCGTAAATTGAAAACAGGCATAAAATTAATCCAAGTCAAAAAGATGCACAAAGTGTGCCACAAATATTTGAAAAAATACACAATGTCGCCAAACAAGTATATTGATAATATTCTTTCCTCTATCTTTTAATTTTCAATTTCAAATAATCTAATTTTTAATTATATTTTTTATTGAAAATTGACTTAAATTAATCTTCTTTTCGTCACTTTTGTAATAGTTCTCCTTATCTAATTGTCTAGAATATTTTATGACCTTGATATATTTATCTTGTCTATATTATATTTTAATTTAAATGTTATGAATTTTTATTTTTTTCTAATGAACATTAATCTTGTTATTGCAATTATAATTTAATCTCTTTCAAGATCAATTATCAAAAGTTTCTCATATGACTTCTTACATTTCTTTTGTTTTTCTTCTTCCTTCTTTTTATTTTTGTCAAAAAGGGGGAGAAATATTGTTTGTTTGCATTTGATTTTTTATTTGATTTTTGTTTTTTAGTTTTTGTTAGAGTTATTTTATTTTTCTATTTGAAGTGTTTTATGAGTTTATGAAAAATTTAAAATAAAAATTTGATTTGTTCTTAATAGAAATTCCTTTATATTCACATGCTTATTCATTTAGGGGGAGTTAAGGAGAAATTTAGGATTTTCAATTTTATTCAAATAATAATTATTTCTCCATCATAAAAAAATGGGAGATTGTTAAGATAGTTGCTACTTTTGCATGTTTGATATTCTTGTAACTTGTATATTTTTTATGATTCCAAATATTATTGATTTGATTATTATTTCTTCTAACATATTTTGGAAGAATTATTTTACTCTTGTGTGTACTAATATTTCAGGAAAATCATACTCCGGATTGTTGAAAACTTTAAATCAAAATCAGTTTAGAGTTTATTATAATTGAAGTTTGGATTTTTCATTTTATTAAGTCTGAGAGAATGCAATTTTAATTGAGTAACTAAGCACACACACACTGAGAGAGAGTTTTAAAATTCATATTTTTAAACTGATCGTACTATACGATATCACTTTGTACGGGACGATCGGGTCAGTTATTTTGCCCAACGAGCAGCGGAACGAATAGAAATGAAAATATTTTTTCTAAGTATGGTTCGTATGGGACGATCCCAATTTTATTACAGGGATGAACGCCTCTGTTTTGTTCTTGCATCATGATTGTACGGGACGATCTCAATTTTCATATAGGGATAAACACCTCTGTTTTGTTATAGCACGAAGATCATATGGGATGATCTTAGTGATTGTACATGGACGAATGCCTCTATTTTTTTCTGAAACAAAAATCGTACAGGACGATCCCAGATTCGTACAAGGACGAACATCTCGGGTTAGTTCCCGCATATTTTGTCATGCCATTTCATATAAAAGAAATTTAAAAATTTTTTGTTCGTCCTGGATGAATTTAGTTTATATCAGATGATGAAAATATAAATTTGTATCGATTCACAACAGGTTCGTACGCACCAGTATTTGAACTATTCGTACGTACGAACATACGATCATACTATATGATTGTGTAAATTTAAAATTGAAAACTTCAATTTTCTTGATGGTTTTTTGTATCTTTTGTATAAAATTTCTACTAAAACTGACGTGAGAAATATCTTCTAAATCTTGACTTCGTGAACTTTCAAGTGCAATTGAAGGAGAAAGTGTGAGAGAGTGTTTGAGAGAGATTTCTTACAAGTAGAGTGTGAAGGGTTCACAGAGTTACTCAAAGGTAAGGATCTCAGTGTGATTTATGTTTCTCACTCTTCCTCTTATCTTTTTAGATTGCTTGTGAGAAGATCTTTAAAGAAGATCTGGTTCTCTGCCAACACTTGGAGAGTGTGAATAGACAAAGGTTCTTTACCTACACTTGGAGAGTGTGAACAGCCGACAATTCTCTACCAACACTTGGAGAGTGTGAACAGCCAAAGGTACTCTGCCTACACTTGGAGGGTATGAAGAACGACAGTTCTCTGCTGACACTTGGAGAGTGTGAACAGACGAAGGTTCTCTGCCAACACTTAGAGGGTGTGAAAGGATGACAGTTCTCTTTCGCACCAAGAATTAGTAGAAGAGAGTTTTATGAAGGCTTCTCCGCCTTGCTGTATGGACAAAAGGAGAGACACTTTTGGTAATAGTACAATACATGAAGAGGGAGTCTTCAGGGAGTGGATGCAGGCCGTGTTTGTCCGAACCACTAAATCTTTGTATTGTTTAATTTTTTGTTGCTTACTTACTGCAAGTTTTTATTTTCTATTTTAGTGGTTGAAAAATTTATTTTAAAACTTTAATTAACTTGCTTTGTGAATCAATCGATTTAAATTTTTAAAATCCAAGAGAATTTTTAAAATTACCAGTTCACCCCCCTCTTGGTTAGCCTTGGGACATTAGCTTAGGTTTAACAAACTATTTAAGATTTAACAATAATCAACAGGAGCATCACCGGCCTCCATTTGCTGATGGCTCCTTCAATGTTCGCCCTCCTTCTGCAACTGCTCGGAATTTTCTCAGCTTGTTGCAGGTTCGCCTTTTCCTGCTTGTGGAGATTCAGTGTATGATCAAGATGTGAAAATGAGGTTTGAGAAAGAACACCCTTTGATTATAAATGAAGGCAGTTTATTGAATAAAAAAAAATTGAAGTTTTAGGGAAAGGCAAGAATGTTTTATTCAAAAGTTTTGTTAAAATCCAGTCAAAAGATGTTGGTATCTGAGACTCTAATTTTGATGTTCAGGCTGATTTTGGTACCTTATCTTCACCTGGTTCAAGGATTGTGTATATTAGAGATGGTGTTTCAAAATCTTGTGGTACTGTGGCTACTACGCTGGAAGATGCTGAGAATTCTGAACTTAATTCTGTTAAGGGTCCTGTTTCAGATGTTCATATTTCAGATGCTTTGGTAGGCATGAATGTATCTGTTGAACCTAATGTGCAAGGGACTACATGGTCAATCAATCAACTTCTGATCTAAATAAATTTCGTTGTTGTGAATCATGGGAGTTGGGTAATTGCAATTTAGCAATGAATAGTATGGATGTTCTTAAACCGCAATCAAGCAATGTGTTGAATAATGCTTGGAGCAAAAAATTGAACATAAAAGTAGTGGATCTAAACATTGGTGAAGAATTTATTGAAAATGGGTATGTAGTGAAGTTGCATACTAGAAATGAATTGGAATATTCAAATAAGCTTCAGAAATCCCTGGTAATCAAAATCTTTGGAGTTAATGTTCGCTTTCATGTCATAAGTATGGAGTTGAGGAGGCAATGGGGGCATATTTGGCAAATTTCATTTGACTTTGCTCGGAATGGGATGGGTTCTTTGTGCATTCAATGAACGTGAACCTATGGAGAAGGTTTTAACTAGTGGACCTTGGTATTAATGGAAATATAGTTAGAATGGATAGATGGTCACCATCATTTTTGCCAACTTCCTTTTAAGGCCTAACTTATCCTATATGAATTCAAATGCCTAATCTCCCATTACACTATTGGGATGAGATTAACATTTGTAGGATTGCATCCATGGTGGGTACTTCTTATCTGATTGACGAAAACATGTTCCAATGGGGTAGGAGAGAATTTGCAAGAATTTGTGTTTGTGTTAAGCTCAACAAAAAAGTTACCTTTATGAGTGTGGGTTGAAGGCAACTTGGGTAAATTCTACCAAAATATTGAGTATGAAAGATTACATTCTTTTTGTTTCACTTGTGGGAAGATAGGTCATTTAAAAAATAATTATTTGGGTAGTGGGTTAGAAGCTTGCCAAGCTCCTGTGAACATAGAAATCCAAGCTAAGAAGGTGAGTTCTAAAGTTGCTTATAGGAAGATGGAAGATGCTGCTAATGCTAGTAGATATAGTTATGGACCTTGGGTCCATGTTAATTATGAAAAAAGAAGATTTAGAAATACAAACCTTAAAGTTAATGGGCAACCTTTAATGAAGGAAGATGTTGTTAAAGAGGTTGGAGGCTCGATGATCCCTATTGCTGAGAAGAATCCTGATGTTGTGGTAAAGACCATTGCTTGTATAATGATGGTGAATCCTGATGCTACTGAGAAGGATCTTGTTGCTGTGAAGAATCCTGATGCTGATGTACATACTCTTGTTGTTGATGTGAAGGAGAATAGAAGAGATGGTTCAAAATTGATACTTGGAGACCTGGGAACACATACTAAAGATATGGGTGGAGTGAAAGTCACAGATGGAGCTGGGTTCCAGAACAATTTGGAGCATCAATGCTGCGGGAACTTGAGATGGTATGGCCCCCAAATCAGATGTAATTTTTGTTAATACTAATAAATTTGATGTATTAAATGCTATTGTTGAGGAAGGTGAGATTGTTGATGTGGTAATGTCTCATGGGAATTCTGTTATCAAGGAAGCAAAAGGTTGTGATGACAAAGTGGATCTAGATGTTGTGATGAATGATGAGTTGAATATTAAAGAAGGTTATTCTTCTACTATAAAAAAGAAAGGTGTAAAGCAGCTGAAAGGGTTAGGGCCAATCAAATTGGTTACTAGAAGTAGAAGAATGGATGGTGATCTAAGGGAGAAAGTGAGGAACTCTTCACCTCTTATCCAATAATGGCTTTTATAGTTTTCTGGAATCGTAGAGGATCTAGGAAAAGGAAAGCTTCTCTATACCTTAAGGAGGTTGTGAAGGATCATGGTGCCTTTTTTGTGGGGTTGTTGGAATCCAAGTTGGCATCAATTTTTAGTAGGGATGTAAGTTCTTTGATTGGTATTGGATGGGATTATTTCCAAGTCCCTTCGGAAGGGTTGGCTGGAGGTATTTTGGTGATCTGGAAAAACAATATGGCTTCTTTCAGTGTGTTGGAATATTCTTCTCAATTTGTAACTGGTGAGTTGGATGTTCCTAATAAAGGTAGATGGAGGGTAGCTACCATTTATGGTAGTAAAGAAGTTTATAGAAGGACTCTTTAGGAGAAATTGTATTGATTTTCCTATGGTGGTAGGTGGTGATTTTAGTTGTCTTCTTTTTAAGGAGGATAAGAGGGGTGGGAGAAGATTTACATTTTCTTTGGGTCCTAAATAAATGAAATCATTCTTAGCTTGCAAAGACCTTCTTGAGGTTGTTTGTGTTGGGCCGAAGTTTACTTGGTGTAATAATAAATCTGGTGCTAATCAGATCCTTGAAAGGTTGGACAGATGCTTTGTGAACTCGCCGGCTATAAGTTTGTCTCACAATTTGGTGGTTAGGCACCTTCTAAGAGTAGCATCGGATCATTACCCAATTTTGTTAAATATTTTTGAAGTTTGTCCTATGGCTAAAAGATTTATTAAATTTGAAGATGTCTGGGTCTCTTTTTCAGCCTCTGGTGCAATGGTGAGGAATGCTTGGAATAGGAAAACTTTTGGAAGCTTCTCTCAAATTCTTAACTACAGGATGAATAGAGCTTTGAAGTCCTTATTTTACTGGAGTAGAGCTAAAATGAAATGTTTAAATCAACTGAAGGAGAGCCTTAAGAAGAAAATTTCAGAACTTTAATTAAAAGAAGCGGATAATGGATGCCTTTCGGTTGGATTATGTACCTTAAATCTAAGGTAAATGAGCTAAATTCTACTTTGGCTCGCCTAAACACTTCGTAGAGGCAACGTGCGAAGGTTAAATGGATGGTAGAGGGTGATTGTAATTCCAGTTTTTTTAGTCTTTTGCTAGTGCAAGGAGGAATTCAAACTTTATTTTCAGCATAAAAGATGAAGATGGAAGTCTAGTGGAGGATCAACATCGGATCGAGGAGGTTCTACTCCGATTCTTCAAAGGAAAATGGCGTGAAAGAAATTATTCTCTGGACGGGTGGCCTAACTCGTGGAGATGTCTGGATGAGGAGGATATCAGATTGTTGAACAAAGATTTCTCCTTTGATGAAGTGGAGATTGTGATCAAGCAAACCAGGGGATACGTTGCTCTAGGAAATGATGGCATATCATACTCCTTTATAAAAAGCTATTGGTCTATTATTAAGGATGATTTCTGGAAGGTTTTGTACTAGATCTTCTCTATAGCTAAAATGTATGATAGTTGGAAAGAAACTCTTATAGTGTTGATTCCTAAGTGAGTAATCATATGACTCCTAATTACAGACCAATCAGCTTATGCAACATTGCTTACAAAGTAGCTGCCAAGGTTTTGTTAAACAAATTTTCTTGCATTATTCCAAAATTGATTTCTCAGGAGCAAGTGGTGTTCCTAAAAGGGAGATCTTTGTCTGATCATGTCCTCATAGATCAAGAGATATTTCATAAGTTTAGGTACTCTATATCCTCTAAGGGTTTAGTCTCTTTCAATATAGATATGGAGCATGCTTATGATTCCATGGGGTGGCCGACTCTAAGTAAAGCTTTAGATTATTTTGGATTTCCTTCTTTCTTTTCTAAATTAATCATGGAAAGTGTACAAGATCCTTCCTTTTCATTGTTGATTAATGAAAATCCTTCTAGTTGGATCAATGCTAGAAGTGGATTCTAGCAAGGGTGTCCTTTGTCACCTTTTCTTTTTATCCTTTGTTCTAAGCTCATGTCAAATGCATTTTTGGGAAATGATTCAATTGGTATTTAGGTTAGTCCAAATGGCCCAAATATCTCGTATTTGCTTTATGCAGATGACATTATTATCTTCTCTGAAGCTAAGTTGAACACTATGAAGAAGATTAAATGTATACTGAAGGAATTTTGTGGCTGTACTAGACAAAAGGTGAATAATAATAAATCAGGGATCTTGTTTGGAAATTCTGTTAGAAGAAGAAGAAAGAGAGCTATAACTAATATCATGGGCTTCAAAGCGGTAAAGGAGTTCAATTATGTTGGAGTCAAAGTTGCTTTGAGAAGGTTAGTAAGGACAGATTTTCAATTCATCATTGATAAAGTTTTAAGGATGCTGAACACTTTGGGCGACAAATTTATTTCATTGTCTGGAAGAATCACCCTTGTTAAATCAGTATTGCTCTCTTATCTAACTTTCCACTACACACTTTCTATGATTCCAAAGTGTATTTTAAATGAGATTGATAAATTATGTAGAAGTTTCATTTGGAATAAAATGAATGGAGGATTAGGCCTCCATTATATGAGTTGGAATATATTGTGCGAACCTATGGAGAATGGATGGCGCGGGTTGCACTTATGTTCTAGCAAAGTTGGCCCATTGAGGGATAAACTTGCGTGGAAGTATAATCAAGACAAAGATTCATTGCTGCGTAAGGCCCTATACCCGAAATATGGTTCTCTTTGGGACTATAGTGCTGGGAAGAAAGCAAGTTCGCCTTCTTGGAAATTAATCACAGATGGAGGCAAGTTTCTTAAACCAATTATGAGGTGGTGTATTGCAAATGGTGATTCAATAGATATCCTTAAAGATATCTTAGTCATGGATAAATGTATAAATATTTGGCCAAAATTTGTGGTGTCTAAAGAATTCAATGAAGAGTCAGGGATGATAAACACTTTCACTTCTGACGGAAGGTGGAATATTAATGAATTGAAGAAGAGCTTTGAAAATGATATTGTGGAATTGATTAGTAACATAGAGATTTATTCAAATCTATATGAAGACCGACTAGAACTTATTCAAAAATAACCAGGGAAGTCTATCTCGGCGTTGGCTGCTGCGGTAACTGAGCAAATTTGTCCTGAACATAATTACTGTGGTTGGATGAAGAAGGCAAAGCTCAATGCTCGGGTGGACAACTTTTGGTGGAGAATATTTAATAATGCTATTCTAACTTATCATTTCTTATCATATAGAAGATTGCAAATGAGTGACCAATGTCTAAGAGGTTGTAATGAAGTTGAAGACATAGATCATGTGGTCAACAATTATAAGAAGCTTAAGGAGGTGTTTCTCCATTTAAATAAGTGGGGCTTTGGAGTCCCACTTTTTCTTTCTTTTGAAGATAGTTATAAGTGGCTAGCTCTACAAAATTCCTTATTGGTGAAATTGTTTTGCAATGCAGTTTACTTTACATGGAAGGAGAGGAATGAATTGGTTCATGGGAAATCTAAGAGGAGTTTGATGTTCATTTTAGTTGAATTTGTCAGTCATGTAGCCGTTTCTAATGCTTATAATTGTTTTAGCTCGAGCCGGTTTGTTGCCAATCAGCATTAGTTGTTGGAAAATATTTGAGACCCTCCTCCACCCGATTGAATCAAAGTTAATATTGATGCATCCTTATTACCTTCTTACAAAGGAGGGATAGGTGGCATTTTTCGAGATCATAAAGGTAGCTTTCTTTTGGCTTTTGGAAAAA
Source organism: Dendrobium nobile (assembly GCA_022539455.1). Taxonomy (NCBI): domain Eukaryota; kingdom Viridiplantae; phylum Streptophyta; class Magnoliopsida; order Asparagales; family Orchidaceae; genus Dendrobium; species Dendrobium nobile. Next base: position 18,832,204 of record CM039734.1, read on the forward strand.
CTTGTGTTCAATGGGATATCTCACAATTGGAGCTTCTAGCTATAAAATCCATTAAAGATGTTAGTAAAGATTGGATGTTCGAGTATAAGGGCATCATTATTGAAGGTGACAATTCCAGCATCATCAAGTTCATACAAAATGTGTTTAGAAGAGCTGAACAAGGATTAAAAGACCTTTCTTTTATTAAGGATTTTAATTATGCGATTTTTAATTGTATAGAGAGGAGTTGTAATAAGTTAGTGGATCTATGTGCTAACTATGCTAGTTTTAGTTCTTTTTTTTTTTGGGACATTTTTTTGAATAAGGTTCCTCCTTTTGTTAAATTGTTAAAGGAGGAATTTGTAGGAAGTACTTTATAGGTTGCTCTTTTCCTTTTTAGTAATCAATGCATTTATTGCTTCTTAAAAAAAAAGGAAACCAACCTAGCAGATTACATAATTCTTATAGATTTATATCAGACTAAGAAGTTAGTTTCCAAACTTAGTTTAACATATACAAAGATAGATTATTATGTCAATGACTGCATGTTATACTATAAAGATGATCAATCAGATATTGTATGTCATTACTATAATGTATCAAGATTTAAACCAAAATCTGTGACAAAATAATGCTGATGGAAGTACTAGTCAATAAGATGTTTTACTTACCCATAACTCCTAGACTACAACGGTTATATGCATCGATGAGATCTATTGCACATTTGAGATGGCATAATGATCACATCTTGCAAGAAGGTGTTATTATATATCCATCAGAAGCAGAGGCCTAAAAGCACTTTGATCGTACACATCCCACCATCGCTAAAGAATCAAGAAATGTAAGATTAGATTTATATGTAGATGGTTTTACTCTATTTAACCAGTCTTCTTCACCATAATCATGCTGGCCAGTGATACTCATCCCACACTATCTTCCCCAGAGTTATATATGACTATTCTTTTTATGTTTCTAGCACTTATTATTTTAGGGTCATATAATCCAAAAGCAAAGATCGATGTATTTTTATAATCGTTAATTGATGATTTAAATTTATTATGAGAAGAGGGAGTATGTATATATGATATCTCAATTGAATAAACTTTATAATAAGGGAAGTATTACTTTGGATAATTAATAACTTTCCTACATATGGTATACTTCCAGTTTAAAGCACTTCTGACAAGTTAGCCTGTTTATATTATATGGAATATACCAAGTCATTTATTTTAAAACATGGATAAAAGAACACTTGATTTGACTATCATTGCATATTCTTACTTACATGTCATCCTTTTAGAGGAAATAAGGATGCCTTTGTTAAAAATAAAATGGTGATATCGTTGTCACCTCCTATATTAACTAGTGAAGATATAGTTGAAAGAGTAAGGTCCATGCCCATAATAGTGAATTCTACAACATTAGCTAATTACAAATTGCCAGAGTATGGTGTCAACCACAATTGGACTAAAAGAAATATTTTACTCTTTAAACCACATGTCCCGCATTTCTTTTGGGACTTTCTTTCAAGAAATATAAGGAGCATTATACCTGCTATGTATTATATCCCATACTTTATGCGTTGGTTGTTTTGACAAGTAAAACATGCAAAAAATATGTAAGGTGAGAAAAATATTTATTTAATTTTAGTTGCATATTAACAATATAATAAATATTTACATTTCACTATCAGATTCAATGAACATGCAAACCTTTATCGCCTGTTTTACAACTGGTGTAGAAGGTCCATCTGTAGCGGGCTGAGGGGGTGGTGGGGGATAGTATGGCGAGACATATGGTGGATATTGATAAGTAGGAAGGCCACCATGAGAAGATGGGGGTGGGTAATAAGGGTAGAAGGGAGTACTTTGCATAAGTTCTGGCGAAGAAAAGTGGGATCCAGTGAGTAAAACTGTGGGCTACTGGCTACATGAGTAGGTAATGGAAAGCTAGGCTAACGCAGAGTGGTAGGTAGAGACAAAGAGTTCCCCTCAGTATGTACATACCTACTAGGTGGGTTACGAGTCTTCTTATTGCACCTACCAAAAATATTTTTATCAATCTTCTATGACGCTAATCAACTGAAGCCATTTATATAAAAATTAAAGAAATATTAGTGGCATAAATTATAGTAAAATTTTAATATAAAATAGCATAGCAATTAAATGAATGAAATAGAGCAATAAAATAAATAAACTAACTATTATCATGTTGTTTAAATAAATTATATTGTTAATATAAATTATGGATTCATAATTGATTGTCAAAAAATATTTATCATATGTTAATTCACTTTCATATGATGAAACATCTACACTACTATCAAATTTTTCATAACTTTTCTCTATGTTTAATCTACTTCCTCTAATTAAAACTCACTCTCAGTAGTTACAATTTGATCGTCCACGTTGTTAATAAGATCTTTTAAGTTTAACATAAACCCTTCTTGATGCACTTGTGGTATTAATGTGATTTTTTAAATTACTCCCCTTGGTTTAAACTTCATAACTACGAGTCCATCTTAATTGCCTCGTAATCTACTTAGATAGTTAGTAAAATAGACTTGGCTTGCCTGGCTTACAATAATGAATGGGTCAAACTTTACATATCTCTTACCCCGCTTAACTTCAGTTGTACCGTAAAGTGGATGAATTCTAATACTTCTATTACGTGCATACACTCATCAATAATACTTGACAAAAAATTCAATGTCTTCTTTAGTCATTCAAGTATCATTAGAAGGATATTGGTTTTTCTATTTGATTAAGAATTTAGGCAATGAGCATGTTATCAGAGAGTTCTTTTGGAATCATGCCATTAACATTTAAGAATTATGAGTATGATGAGCACGCAAAGTTGTACTTGTGTCTCCTATGATAAGTTTTCCCTTTGAATCTCCTTTCCATAGTCATCATTTTCTAATAAAATCCAATAAACTTTTGCAGGACATAGAAAATGCTTATGATCCAATCTATCATAACTGAAGCATAAATTAGAACTCCTTCATATTCTATTAGTTGAAAGAATTTTTCATTACTTCCTTCTATCAAAAACCCAGTAGGTAATTTATTTTCCAAATTGATTCGAACAAAAACCCTAAAAAATTCCATTCCACCCCGATTGAAAGTATTAACATCATTTAACAAAGGATGACAAAACAAAGAAGCAATTCTAGTGATATTCCTCTCATCCGAACAATGAAATGGTAAGTGAGGGAACCAAATCCAAATAGGAGAAAAAAGACCTTTCATAGAGAAAGGTGAGAAAGATGGAGTCCACCTGTCTAACCCAATTACATGCCCCCCAACAAATTGAGGACCCCCACTTAAAAGTCCTTTCATAGCTTCCTTTGACATAAAAGAACACAACACCTAACCCATTCATATACTAGTTAGCTGAAAAACTCCAAACTTGGACCATTGTCTTTTATGATCAATACTAAGAACATGGATAGGAAGTTTCTTCCTCACTAGGTTAATAACCACAATAAATTCCAACTTTTTAAAGTTAAACAATTCTGAATCTGAATGCAACTGAATAGTTTTACCATCTTTTGAATAAGATGACACATCTTCTATCATATTCACCTTTATAGGGTTAGGTTTCTTCCAAGAATTTTTAAAATAACATTTATGGACTTCAGTCCCTTTATTATTATATTATGTAGAACACCCTGAGTGAATTCAGACATATGAAGATGATCGGTTCCTATGCCTATTTCATTTTCCATAATTTGTCTAGATTATATATGAACCTTATTATAAAGGTCACCACAAATATTAGACAAAAATGGGTTAGAAAGACTTACTTCTCTTTTGACATTACTAGATGAAATATCAACCATCTTTTTAAAAACATGAACAACATCTAAAGCTGAGGAGGTAGACACCACATTTTCATTAATAAAAAAAAGCATTGTCCTTCCACCATAACTCTTCATTGATCTCACCATCACCTTGCTCCGAAGGATCATCATCAACAAGAGCTTGCTTCTCCTTAAAATTAAAAAGCCTGCTTGATAAGTGGAGGAAAATCTTCACCTTCTAGATTCACAACCGAACACATGTTATCATTTCCTCTAAACAATTTACCACTCAAAACATGAACGGATCTACCTCCTCTCCATCCTACTCCACCGGCAAGAACTCTTGACCTACTCCGACGGCACCCATCTTAGGAATTTCGATCACAAAACCACCAGTGACACAAATGATTGGTGGTCAACAATACCCCCCCCCCCCCCCCCGCCATAATCATAAAGCACACTGAAAACCTGCAAATCCGCAATCAATTTCAAACATTCCAATTCTCTCTCCTCAGACCTTCTTTCCAGTCTCACTACACACTTTTTAAATATTTGAAATAAAAAATTATTTGTTTTATCTCTTAGAGGGGAAACAAATGCATTAATTTGAAGGCTTGGGACTTTTTTATTAACAGCTTCAAGCTTTGAAGTGATTAATTAATAGGGTTCTTTAAACCTTAAATATATAAAATACTTAAATAAAAAATGAAGGACTCTATAGACTTGCTTTATCCCTTAGGGGGAAATAAATGCATTGCAATTATGAGCCTATAATTTGTTTATTAGTGATCTCAAGCACTTTGAAGTAATTAGTTAACATAAAAGTTCTTTAAAACCTAAAGCTAAGCATTTTAAACAATTAAAATTTTTTAAATAAAACAGAAATCATTAAATCATTACAATTTAAATTTAAATTAAATCCTTTTGACCTTAAACAAATAAATATAAATTACACATAACATAAACAAATAATAAATTAATACAGACCCAAACCACACAACTTATCACACACTTTAGTTAGGATAACTAACTATAGTCTAGGCTAGGGTGGTGTTCCTTTTCTGAACTTTTATGTGATGTTGATACTTTACTTGGAGGGTATCTATTTGCTTTGTGTAATTACTTTTTTGTACTTTGGGATGTCATAAATTCATTGTATTATTAGATATCGGCACAACACATTTACTTTACTTACAGTGAACCTTACTTTTTCAGTTGGTTGTATTTGCATTTGTTAAGTCGATGTTAGTATTTTCTTTTTGTAAAGAGTAAAATGTCAATAGGTTAAAATTAAAGTATAAATGTAAATATAAAGTATAGATTCTTTGTATAGCGAGATCGAGCTATAAATATAAAAAGTTGTAAAAGATTTTAAATGTTCATGCTTATATACACTTGTAAAACTCTAAAAGGAATGATTCATCTTCCTTTGAGGGTCATTTTCTTTTAGAATTCTATAGAAGACTTGGAGACATAAGGCTTAAAAAAAAAGAGAAAACACATTTAAATTTACATTGTTCATAGATGTAGAAATCTATGCTTGAGGTGGAGCCTTGCCACCTTACTTTTATAATAGACCTTGGGTTGTACCATACATTCTTTGTAAATAAGTAATAATAAAGGTTTATTTATATATATTTTTTATAAACATCAATAAATTGCATATATGCGAGATGATAGATGTTTTCATTAGATTGGGTAGATTATTTTCTTAGGTTTCTACGATGTATATATCCTTACCTTTATAAGGATACATATGTTTGATCTAGGACGATGTAGTTTGGTACTACATACCTAAATAACTTTACCTAGTCATGCATATAAGCACACAATTTACTTTTCTAAAATATACACTAGCCCAACACACAAGACAATAATAAGGAATGAAGGGCCTAAGAAACGAGTTGTCATAGTATTCCTTAGTGGTATAAGATCATTATGCAGCCGAATTTTTTAAAAAAATCTAGGTTTAGAAAATATTTAGAAATTAAAATAAATTTGATGTTTATGGTAAAGTCACATCAAATTGCATTAGTTAGGTGCATATGAACCATATATATCTTGTAAATTCTTATTATAAATTCAAAACTTAAATCCTCGATTTCTAGTTAATAAAATAGCTATCTACCATGCATGCATAAGGCCTTAAAAACATTTTAAAGTTGTGTTGTTATGAGGTTAACTAATAGTTCATTCCAAGCAGATTTAAGTCCAGATTTGCATACACTTTATAACCCCCCCCCCCCCCCCCCCCCCGCAAGGATTATCCAATTTTTTAATAAATTGTAAACTTAAACCTAAATAAAATACTGATCTAAACTATAAATCCAAACCCTGAATAGGATAGAGTGTTCCTAGATTTATAAAGGCTCAAACAATCTCTACCTTTTCTCCTTTAACCCATAAAGAAGTCTCGAGTCCATGAATTATTCTCGATTGATTTGTAAGTGTAAACTAAATTTTTTTCAATCTTTGTAATTTCAAAATAGTTTATTTGCCACTTTAATTATGAGTTTTTCTCAGGATCTGTTGAAAGTGCTATGATGGCACTAGAAAGTTCGTTAGGGATGTTAAGCCCTATGAACCGGCCCAAGGCTAATTAAGAGAGAGAGGTGAATCAGTATTTAAAAAATACACAATCTTAAAACAAAGATCAAGATTCACCACAATGAAAACCAAAGTATGGAAATTAAATGCGGATGTAATAATAAGAAAGAACACACTAGATTTATAGTGGTTCGGTCAAACCTTGACCTATGTCCACTCCCCGGAGGCGCCCTCCGGGTATTGCACTACACTAAGTGTCTCTCCTTTAGCCCCCACAGCTAGGCGGAGAAGCCCTTACAAAATCACTTCCACCTTCCCCGGTGCGGCGGAGTAGCCGGGTCCTTTGACTCCAAAGAGATCTTCTTCTTTGGTGAACTTCCCTTAAGACAAGCTTTGAATTCGATGGTATTAAGGTGCAAGCCTACCGAAGCAACCGTGTGGAATCCCCCTCCACACTCCCTTGAGTCTCCCCTTAGAGGATCTTCTCACTCTCTCAGGCTTCACCCGTTCCTCACTCCCTTTCAAGCTCTCTCTTCAAGTTTCCCTAAAAAGAACGAATCTACAATGGCTGCCAAAGACACTTACAAAAGTGCATTGTCAAAAGCATAAATAGAAGATCTCAAAACGAGCTCATTAATGCAACTTGCCGACTTTATCGTCAAGGGCGATAGGAATATCGTCCTGGTTGATCAGTACAAATTAAGCTCAATCAGCCCGAGACGATTTGGGACGATCATAAGAAAATTGGTTACATCGTCCGGGCCGATGTAATATCGTCCTGGCCAAAAAGTTTAAAATCGAGTATAATCGTCCTGATCATCGCCCTGAATCGAAGATGGCCGATGTCAATCATCCGCGACATCATCCCGGCCGATCCTGCGATCGTCCCGGACAATGTGATCGAATCAATCAGCCTTTAAAGTGTTCCAAAGATACCTTATTAATTTAGGCATAATTAAGTTAGATCGTCTTGGACGATGTGGATATCATCCTGGTTGATTTCCTAAAATAAAGAATACCTAAACTAATCATGGAGGCTAATTCTTTCTATTTTTAGCTTATCGTCATGGTCAATACAAGTATCATCCCTGTCAATCAGCTTAATGACGGCTGCCTTAATGAGGATGCCCTAATTAGAGTTTCTGCTTTTGAACCGATCATCCAGGCTGATATAAATATCGTCCCAGATGATGTTACCAAAAATAATAAACTCTAAGGAATAGTCAAAAAATCTTACAAGGTGCATGTGTGCAAAGTTATATAGCATCAAGAGCCACACCAATTACAAATGACTTAAGAAAGGAAAAAGGGTACAAACTAACTCAGACTTAGTCTACCCAATCTTGAGCTGATTCCAAATTATATTTTGATCTTATGACCCTGAAATGTCAATAGATAAGGCAGTAGTAGAGAAATAAGAGTGTTTGCAATCATCAAAATCATAAACCATGAAAATAGATTCGCAACAATCTCCCCCTTTTTGATGATGACAAATATTACTATTTGAATTTGCAAAAAGGAAAATATTTTCTCCTAATCTCCCCCTCACTAGAATAAAATTTTTAGAAATATGGGAGATAAAAAATTTTTATTGTTTTTAATTTTTTTGAAAGAAAAAATACAAGAAAAAAGATACAAATTCAACAGTATGTTCTCCACCTTTAACATTATCAAAACGAGAGGGGGCACAAAAAATAAGAATAAAATAATTAAAAGACAAAAATAATCCTTGATCTAGTGAACAAAATAAATATTCTTAAAATGAGAAAGTTACCTCTTAGTTTTAATCAAAAATATAGTAGAATTGTATTGACATCGCATAGCCCATAAAAGGTTAGAAATTCAGAATTTGAAACTCCAAACTCTAGTTCTTTTAAAGGCTCAAAAAACTTTTTAATTCAATAGCTAAATCAAGAAACAAATTAGAGAAAGAAACAATCATTTTTCAAAACTCCTTCCATAAAATATATTTAATAGAAGATTAATGCATGAATTATTGAATCAAGAATCATGATTTTCAAACACAAGTATCGAAAGTATCAAGGGTTTTCTTAAGCTTTAATAAGTACAAGAATGGTAAACGTTAAATTTTGTGGGCTCATTTTCTGCCTCTTGATAATTTGTTGGCATACTATTCATCTTTTAATTTTTGATACACTTTGTGTATTTCCCTTTTTTTCAATTTGTCGTCTTTGTGCATCTTTTATTTTTGGCATCATTGGCTAATTTTTTTAATATGCTACTTTTTTGAAATTTTAAAAATAAAAGTAAACACATCCTATTGACAAAACGAATTTCTTGATTAAGGAAATTATGAGTTAGATTCAACAACTTACAAAAAATTCATATGCAATAAATAAAATGGAGGGAGATAAAAAATTTTAGTTTCAAAAACTAATTTAAAATATGAAAAAAAATTTAAATCAAAAGTAGAATAACCTTTTTTAAGAAATAGAGATTGAGAGTCAAAAATATTTGTTTCCTTCCTTTGAGTGTTTTAGAGAAGTTAAACATAATTTTTATAAGAATTCAAGAAAAAATAGGAGGTAGGTTTTCATTTTTAGAAAGATGAACGTGTGTGTTAGATCAGAAAAGACATAAAAAAAAAGTAATGAAAAAAGAAAAGAAAGGAAAAATAAATAAATAAAAATAGAAAATCATAAAAACAAAAGAACAAACAAAACATGCAAACATAAAGAGTACACACAAAATAATTTAAGCATCATCTTGCTTCTGATCAGATGATTCAGAAGCAAGATCTGTCCAAAAATTTTTTTGCTTTTCATTATTTCCCCAGTTTATAATTTTCTTTGCTTTACCCTTTTCTTTTGTAGGAAGAATTCTCAAATTAGGGCATTAATTTTTTATATGTCCAGGCTTCCTACATCTAAAGCAAATAACGTTAGAAGAAATTTTAACATTCTTACCATTTTTACCTTTATTCCATTTTTGCTGATGCTTATGCTTTGGTGAACTTTTTGATTTGCTTGTCAAGTCATTGCTTCCATCACCAACTAAGCTAACTTTTTCCGTATCTTCAGCTTTTAGTACTATCATTACACCTGCATCCAAAAGTCTTTGACCCAAAATTTTCTTGTAGGCAATGAGTGAGCCAATCAAATTATTAATAGAATATTTATTCAAATATTTTAATTCACAAATGGAAACAACTTTAGCATCAAACTTATCCAGTAGACAACGAAGAATTTTATTAACTTTTTCAAAATTTGAAATTTTTTTTCCTAAAGCATGCAATGATATAACAATTTGAATAAACCTAGTATACATGTCTAAGATCATTTCATAAGATTTCATGGAAAATATTTCATAATCATGCATTAACATATTCAACTTGGATTGCTTGATTTCACTAGTGCCTTCGTATATGGTGTATAGTTTATCCCAAATTTTCTTACAAGTAGTGCACGTGGATATTAACATAAAATCTTCAGAATTTAAAACACAGAAAAGTAATTTAAAGATTTTGCATTCAATTGAGCATTGATTTGTTCTTCCCTATTACATTGATTAAAAGGAATATTAGTTTTAACTCCATCTAAAACTCATGATGGTAATGAATAACCAGTTAAAATCATATGCTACATACAAAAATCAATCGATTGCAAGAAAGTAGACATGCAAATTTTTCAAAACTCAAATGTAAAATTTTCAAATAAATGTCGTTTGGTGATTGAATAACTTTTCGCAATATTATGATTAAAAAATTTAGCCATGGATCAAAATTCAAAAGTTTTTAAAAACTTATTTTTATGAATCCTGCTCTGATACCACTTGAAAGTGCTCTGATGTCACTAGAAAGTTCGTTGGGGATGTTAAGCCCTATGAACCGGCCCAAGGCTAATTAAGAGACAGAGGTGAATCGGTATTTAAAACAAACACAATCTTAAAATAAAGATCAAGATTCACCACAATGAAAACCAAAGTGCAGAAATTAAATGTGAAAACAATAATAAGAAATAACACACCATATTTATAGTGGTTTGGTCAAACCTTGACCTACGTCCACTCCCGGAGGCACCCTCCGGGTATTGTACTACACTTGTCTCTCCTTTAGCCTCCATAGCTAGGCTGAGAAGCCCTTATAAAATCACTTCCACCTTCCCCGGTGCGGAGAAGTAGCCGGGTCCTTTGACACCAAAGAGATCTTCTTCTTTGGAGAACTTTCCTCAAGACAAGCCTTGAATCCGATAGTATTAAGGTGCAAGCCTGCCGGAGCAACCGTGTGGAATCCCCCTCCACACTCCCTTGAGTCCCCTCTCACAGGATCTTCTCCCTCTCTCAGGCTTCAACCGTTCCTCACTCCCTTTCAAGCTCTCTCTTCAAGTTTCCCCCAAAAGAACGAATCTACAATAGTTGCCAAAGACACTTACAAAAGTGTCTTGTCAAAAGCTTAAATAGAAGATCTTAAAACGAGCTCATTAATTCAACTTGCCGACTTTATCATCCAGGCTGATAGGAATATTGTCCTGGCCGATTAGTACAAATTAAGCTCAATCAGCCTGAGACGATTTGGGATGATCAGAAGAAAATTGGTTACATCATCCTGGCCAATGCAATATCATCCTGATCAATTAGTTTAAAATTGTATAATCATCTAGATCATCGCCCTGAATCGAAGCTGGCTGATGTCAATCATCCACGACATCGTCCCGGCCGATCCTGCGATCGTCCTGGATGATCTGATCGAATCAATCAGCCTTTAATGCTTTTCAAAGATACCATATTAATTTAGGCATAATTGAGTTAGATTGTCGTAGATGATGTGGATATCGTCCTGGCCGATTTCCTAAAATAAAGAATACATAAACTGATCATGGCGACTGATTATTTTTGTTTTTAGTTTATCGTCATGGCCGATTCAAGTATCGTCCAGGCTGATCGGCTTCATGATGACTGCCTTAATGAGGATGCCCTAATTAGGATTTCTGCTTTTAAACCGATCTTCCAGGTCGATATAAATATCGTCCTGGACGATGCTACCAAACACAGTAAACTCTAGGGAACAGTCAGAAAATCATCCAAGGTACATGTGTGCAAAGTTACATAGCATTAGGAGCCACACCAATTACAAAAGACTCAAGAAAGGAAAAAGGGTATAAACTGACTCGGACCTAGTCTACCCAATCTTGAGCTGATTCCAAATTGCAGTCTGATCTCGTGACCCTGAAATGTTAGTAGATAAGGCAGTCGTAGAGAAATAAGAGTATTTGCAATCATTAAAATCATAAACCATGAAAACAAATCCACAACATCTGTATTAGACTATAATTAACTATAGAGGGGTGTCTATATAGGAGATCTAAACCCCATTAAAAAATAAACCTTTAGTTCATTAATTTGACCCAGAAACCTCATCGCCGTGCTCTCCTTACATCGAAGACGGAGAGGGAATCTTCGCTTAGTGAGACGAGGCTTGTTGTTACCGACTGGTTCTCTAGCTGGCTCGCTTAGGTTTGAGAGTCAAAGACGAAGCTCATTAGCTTCCTGGCTCACTACTGCCTGTTGGACATTAAGAGCAGAGATGGACATTAAGAGAAGAGATGAGGCTCGCTGCCGTCGGCACCAATTCCTAAATCTCGCCCCCATATCTGGTCTCGTCTCCGACAGGCTGCAGTTTGGCGCTTGCCTATTGCCATGCGTCCAACCAAGTCCCAGAGGTTTGCTTTTCCTCTTCTACTGCTTCGACGGAGTTCCTTCCATTCCCTTGCAGTAACTGCAGATGAGCTGCCTCCTTTGATAGTTTGACAGAGTTCCTCCCATTCACACGCTTCCTCTGCCATAACCCATGTCGTGTCGGCAACCTAAAAACCCAACATGTTGGTCCGGATTGAATTTTATGACCCGTTTGTAACAATAGGTTAAGTTTGGGACATGTCAAATAGCATCAGGTCAATTCCAGGTTCGACCCACAACCCGATTTTGACACCCCAACCACCAACTGTTTGCCACCACCGCCTCCATCAACTAGTCGCTACCATCTTTGAACTTTACAATGGATTAAATTTACTTCAAACCAAACAAAAAAAATCATTTAAATGAATTTACTTTACACTCATCCAAACAACTTCAAAATATTCCTTTTACATTACATTCTTTTTACAATGTATTATTTTTTTAGCATACCAAATAACCCCTTAGGAGAGAGACATCTTTTTAATTTCTTAGCTCATTGATGAAATTTTAAATTTGTTTCTTCTGAAAGGAGAGAACACGGAGTGAGTCATGACAATTGCCTTAAAGCATCTCCAATGGAACAGCAAACAACTGTTTGCCATTCATCTATCGCTCCAACCAAGCGACAATTTTGCCGCTATTTCACCTCGGGTAAATAGTGCGATGCCATTGGCGTTGCACTGTTCACCCACTAAATTTTAATGTGTCAACAGGATTTGCCCGTGAAATGGAGAAAGATGATTAAGAAACAACAAGTCCGCAAAATGTAGTTTGATTGGAGCATAATTAAGGCATTTTAAAATTTTGCTGTATTTTATAATGAAAAAAGGGATTTTCGATTGAAGATGCCCTTAGAATTTCAACAATTTTTTTATCATTTTGACAAAAATTGCATAAAGATATCCCATCCACTCAAGATGGATTTTAATGCCTTTTAAAAATACTTTAAAGAGAAATATAATATATAAGTAATTAATCTTTTACATAATATTTTACAAAACTCTAAAATAGATCAAAAATTTTAAGAATTGTGATTTTTTATTTTTATTATTTCTTTTTGTTTTTTAGACTTACCTTGATCATATTTTTATCAAGATATTCAAATACAAATATTTGTCATGTTTTATTAATATTGTTGGGCCATTGCTAAAGTTTTTTTTATAACAAATGTCCAAAACTTGAAGCTCCAACATAATCCAAAATGTTGCATATAACAATTATTTAAGATATTAAATAAATTTGATTAAGAAAACTTTGGATGATTTTATCTTGAGGCATACCTAAATGTCACACAAGCAATATTCTTAAATGTGAAATTACATAGAATGATTTAAGGTAATTTCAATTCTCTGATATGGGATTTCTCTCCTCGTCGATATCAATTATTAGCAGCCGTTCCTCGACGAAATTCCTCGGCCCTTCAGAATACAATGTTGGTAGATACGCTTTATAGGCAGGTAAATACCGAGACACAAAGTCCAAGACCTGTAAAATAATTTAAATCAAACGAATAAGGTTAAGAGAAATCTTTGCAAGATTTTGCCATATTCTTCAAAACAGAAACTGTTCACAGATGCTCTGCAATCATGAGCGACTGATTTTGAGGCCCACTCAAAATTTTGGCCATGTGCTATGGTAAGAAAAATTGGCTAAGGGCATCTCTAACCGAACTCCAAATACAGAATGGCGTCGCTAGCAAGTTCCAGCCAAACGTCAAAACTTCCGGTATTTTATTGCGGGTGAACAGTGCGACACTAATATTGGCGTTGCACTTTTCACCTGCGCTATTTTTCTATCTCTACCGGATTTATCGAAGAAACGCGCGAAGGAGAAAGATGGTTACTTGGGCGCAAAATAGAGTTCGATTGGAGATGAATCACGTTATTTTTTTGTTACACTACATTTTAGAGTGAAAAATGAGATTTTCGGTTGGAGATGCCCAAAGGATATCAAAATTAAACTTTTAGCTATGATAATATCAAGGTTAGTGAATTTATTTTGTGATGAGTGCTGATTAATTCTTCATAGATGATACTTTTCTAAAAATAAATTTAACAATTACAAAATTCATCATGATCAAATATCGTATAGGCCCATTAGTGATCAGGGTTAGCGAAACAAAGTGTAATGTTGCCAAGCCTCAGCTGTATTGAACATAATTTGGAAGCAGAATAATATGGAACTAATATCAATGGGTGGGGAAAATATAAAAGAAAATAGAAGAAAAGCACACCTCCTCATTGGACAAACCAGGTTTCCCATCATTTCTCATGGCCACTTCAGCCTGAAAAATGAAGATCAATTTAATGAAGTGTGAAAACATAGAAAAGTACAACCCCTCACCGCCAGAAAAATAAATAAATAAATGAAAACCTGTAATCTCCACTGATAGACATAACTAGGATCCTTGATCTTGATAATTATCCATGAATTTACGAATCTGTCCCATGCGTCATAGTAGGCTTCAAGATTTCTATTTACAATTTCAAGCTGAAAAAAAATAGTAATTAAACAGCATATGTAACTCCAAAAACCAGGAGAAAGAGGTGAAAAGGAACCAATTGATAGTGGTTGGTTTTTTTTCAAAAAGCTTGCCTGTGGGTCTACTGCTTTGACAACATCACTTGGGAGAGGTTGAAAGCCAAGCATCCAGCCTTCAAGTAGAACCACCTATAGAAAGCACAAAAACCTGCCAAGTTGCATTTCATCACAAGTATATATATATATATTTGTTTTGCATAGCTTTACCGTTAATGGACCTTCAACCTCTGGCCATTCTGAAGGATCAGCTCTATCACCTCGGCCTCCATGTGAAGACTAGAAGTAATGCAACAGAAGCCAAAAATATCAACAAAAACAACTTGCCAAGCGGAAGACAGTCGCTTTTCATGCTTACCTTATCATACCGTGGAAGCTTCATCTTCATGCCTGAAAAGTTTTATAGTTCACCAGTTTTCAATTTGTAAGAGAGTTTTCGATGGGTTCCAATGCATGTAGGCACAGAATTTTTGGAGAGGTATGATACCTGCTTTTGTCAGTTCTTTTAGAGCTGTGAGCGTATCCAGAGACAATTGCAGGTCATGGCTTCCAGCATTCCCACGAAACTGAAATTAATTGGAGGCCAAATGTCTATTTTCAGAGTTTCTAATAACTAAAAATTCTAACAGTGAAGAACCATCCAAAATACGTGCAATGCACAAATCATTGCCTTATCTATTGCTCATTTGCATAATGTTCAAGATAAAAATAAATTTCAAGACCTCCAAGAGAGCGTTTCCAGGGTTTTGGCTCCTTAAGTTGGCCTGTAAGGAAAATTACACAAATATAAAAAAGAGAGGAAAATATAATAAAGTGGAAAGTGGAAAGCTAATGAAGCTTGCTTCAATATTTACACCTGCTCATCTGCTGTCAAATAGAAATCATCAATTGACAATGTTGCAGCATTCCTGAGAAAATGCCTCATTAGTTTGGCAATGTACTTACAGTTTAGCAACTGATTGCAACATCCTACCTGCCAGTCCGATGGAAAAGGTACTCTAGAGCAAAAACAAGTGTTGTTTTGCCACTACCCTGAGGAGCACTGATGCCAATCTGCAACATTGGAGAAGGTGCATCTCTTTTCAAAAGTTCAAGTCAGTTCAGTGCTTTTAGAGGTGAATGTTTACATAATGTCCAAAAAATAAAATTGAATTATCACATAAAAGATTGATAGTTTCCCAACAGCGGTACCGATAGCACATGTTAATGCATTAGTAGAGTATAAGAAGAAAAAATTGCAGCCGCAAAATCAAAACAACTTGGGCCGATAGCATCATCATTCTCGAATAACATGCAAACACCAAGAGGTTGTCTCCACAATCGAGGGGATTATACCGAGCTAAGCGATTTACAATAGACTGTTTGCAGAGAAGCTCCATGGCCTGTCAAAGCATTTATCACTGTCTCAAGTAAAAACCACTTAATGATAACCATCAATGAAAGAAGAAGATAATTATAGGCATAAGACGTCATTCTTGTCAATCTTCTCCTGCCTTAATCCAAATTCTCCTGGGATATTCTACACTTTTATTGTCACAATACAAACTTAAGAATCACAAGAATCCCATCAGAGCAAACAATATTACCTTTGAGTACTCCAAATTTTTTTATTACATTGATTTACAGATATCTCTAAATAACATATTTAGAGACTAATCTTATGTCGCAATTCAATGACATCTTGAAGCCACCTAAATCAGGCAGCATCATGATATCACAACATCTAGACATCAACAGTTTTGGTCCACATCTCCATGCTAGTTGCTTATGTTATGCCCCCCCACCCCCTCATTTGCATCTGACATCCATGTTTCAGTATTAATTTGAAAACTAAAAAGATGCTAGATGCGTGGAGAATGAGTGCCTTGGTTCCCATTTTTAAGAATAAAGGTGATACACAAGATTGTGCGAATTCCAGAAGAATAAAGTTAATGAGTCATACTTTAAAACTATGGGAGAGAGTTATGGAGCATAGGTTTTGGCAAGACACTAATGTTTCTCAATATCAATTTGGATTCATGCCAGGAAGGTCTACTATGGAAGCTATACATTTATTGAGAGGTTTGATGAAGAAGTATAGATAGAATAAGGGGGATCTACATATGATTTTTATTGATTTAGAGAAAGCATAAGATAAAGTTCTAAGAGAAGTTCTGTGGAGAGTTCTACATAAGAAAGGGGTTAATAATGCTTATATTAAAGGATATGAATGCGGGAGCTATTGTGTTCAAACATAAGGTGGTTTGACCATGCAATTTCCTATTTCAACTGGATTACATCAAGGATTAAGCTTAAGCCCATATCTTTTTTGCTTTAGTCATAGATGTTCTCACTAGACATTTGCAAAATGTTGTACCCTGGTGTATGCTTTTTGCTGATGATATTCTTCTTGTTGATAAGATTAGAGAGGGAGTTGAAGGTAAACTTGAATTATGGAGGTCAACCTTAGAGTTTAAGGACTTTCATTTGAGTAGATTTAAAACTGAATATATGGAGTGTAATTTTGATAATAATAGATCTAAGTAATAAGAGTATATGTTTAAGATATTGTGGGTATATTATTCAGAGTGATGGTGAAATAGATGAGAATATTATTAGTAGAATTCAAGATGGATGGTTGAAGTGGAGGAATGCATCGAGCTTGTTGTGTGATAGAAAAGTCCTCTCAAACTTAAAGGAAAATTCTATAAGATGGTAGTGAGACCTGCAATGCTTTATGGTGCAGAATGTTGGCCATTAAAAGAGAAGCATAATATTGAGTTAAGTGTTGTAGAGATGAGGATGCTCAGGTGGATGAGTGACTTTACTCTTAAAGACAATATACAAAATGAGCATATACGTGAAAAGGTTTGAGTAGCTTTAAGGGAATATAAGATTAGAGAGAGTCTCCTTAGATGGTTTGGTCACATAAAACGGCAGCCTTCTGATAACCTAGTTAGGAAAGTAGATGTATTAGATTAGATTTAACTTATGTTAAGAAAGGTAGAGGTATACCAAAAATAATTTGGTTATAAAATAATAGAAATGACATTTCTTTATTAGATTTAGATGAGAATTTAACACTTAACAGGACAAAATGGAGAAAAATGATTCATGTAGCCAACCCCACATAGTGGGATAAAAACTTGCTGTTGTTGTTGTAGTATCAGTGTTTCAGTATATTCACCATTTCATCCACCACTCTTGTCAATCGCTATTATCTGTCATCATTGATCTAATCACCAACATCCTTTACCGACATAGAAGAAGTGCTACATGCTATTCTTGGTCAAATTTGATTCTTTTTCACTAGCCTCTCGATGAGCATTGGGTCATCCTATCTAAACAAGTCGAAGTATTAATCTTTGAAAAAAATTGTATTCCCTAAATAGATCCATATTTAAGTGTCAAATCAATTGCTTGTGCAGCACTCAAGCTTGACTAATGCCTGATTTCCATATTCCACATCCAACTTTAGGTCATCTGTACGCCAAAAAATAATTGTTCAGCAAATGAAAGGTACTTCAATAGTTACATTATTATTAAAATGTCTTATTTATATCTTAAGTATCTCACAACATCTTAGCATGCAGAAGTTAGTCATTCATCGAATGCAAGGAATCAAGTATTATTATATAAATTTGCAAATTTAAAACAGGTGCCACAACAACTGCCATGCAAGTAATTGACATGAAAACAATTTAAATCTAAACATATTTGAGGGTCTAGCATCACTCTTTAACTTCCCTTGTATTTTTATTTTTTTCTCCTGTACTGAAGTGTTTTAACGATTCTATCTTGTTGGTATTTCCATGATAGCTTTTACTTTAACTAGACCGGGCGAATATAAAAGCCAAAATTTGATTGGGCAATAAAATAAATATAATTGATTTGCTCACCATTCTTTATGATAATTGGATGAGTCAAAATTAAACTTATTACGGAGCATAAGAGTATTGATTTAGTCCCATATTAGATAGGTAAAAAATATATTAGTGAAAAAAAAACTAGTGGTTGCCCTACACCCACTGGATTAAGTTTTTATGTTGGAAATGAATCAAGTCATTAGCATATCAAGCCCAATTTGATACTATATTGATCTACACTGTCTAACAAGCAATACAAAAACCAAAAGTTTAGATGGGATTGAGCAACTCTCCCATGGGTCTTGACAGGCTTCTATTACAGTCAAATTAGGTTCATAAGCGGATGATTTTCATACAAGTTAAATAGCCTCTTGGTGCTTTTGATGGTTATTAATGTTAAAAAACTACTGTTTAAGTGAGAGAGATAGTTGATGTAGAGAGTTCCCATGTGAAGTAGATTGATTAAGATATGTAAAAATATATGATTTAATCCCATATGAGATCGGTGAAATATTTCATAGAAAATGCTCATCATCAAGTAGATGGAATACTATTTAGGCCCCAACCATCTAAGAAGCTCATCTTAACATGTGCTTCTTGGTCTTATTTTGATATGAGGTTAATTCCTTGCAACTATCCCTATTTAAGCAATAAACTTCAATCAATTGGTTAAGTTCAATCATAAAATGTCAATTACTAAATTAGTAAAGTCTGAATTGTTCATCACCTTTCAATCATTCAATGATTTGTTGTCAATCAAACTTAAAATTCAGATTGAAATCCTTTTTTTTTTAGATTGAAACCCTTCTAAATTCATCAATAAACCTAAAACTTCAATCACTTTCAATCATTCAATCAAAATCCAGTGTAAAGCTCAGTGTGTAAAATCCAGTTCAAATCCAAACCCTAAAACCTTTGGACATTTCCCTTTCTCAAGGAAATTTTCAATTAGATCAAAACCATAGATAAAATTCCAGAAAGTGTGTTTGATGAATCATTCATATATTGATTAGACATATCCCTAAAGTCTATTTATTTATTTTGTAGGCATTCATATCCTTCTAAACCTTAAAACTTAAAAGCATATTCCATTGGGCCAAACTTTTCAAATATTTACAGTATTTGTAAACTCATTGAAAGCATTTGTAAACTCATTAAACTTATTCATAATTATCATTACAATGATTTGGACTCCTTTGAGTTCATGGCACACTATGGTTGACCCTATTTGACCTAGTTTGACCCATGGATTCTTTTAAATATAAAACCTTCATATGCATGAATCATATTGAATCATTCAATTCAGGACTTAGATTTGCTCCTTAGGTATTTGACAATCATTCATGATCATGCATAGATGCACTTGAGACCTTTAAAAGCCTAGGTTGAACATCATTGGTCACTTTGACAATTAAAGGTCTCGTTGAACCCTAAACCCTAAATCTCATATAGAAGCTCACCTAAACCCCAACAAAGAATTCAAACTTCTCCAAATATAAAATCATACATGCTTAACCCAAATTGAAATCTTGGTGCACCATAATTGACCATGGTTGACCAAGAAACTATTACGCCCTAGAACCCTAAATTGAACTTTGTCGAAACTTTCAACATAGCTTAACCTTGCGATGGCCCAAGATCACTTCCAACAAATCCTAAATCACATTTGGAGTCGATTGGAGCCAATCCCAAGGCTTGGTCAAGTCTGGTTGACCAAGTGAAACTATATTGACTGAACCAACCCTAAACCTCCTAAATTTGAATTCCAATGATCTAGACTAATCTAAGGCATCCTAACCCTTTGGTTGAGTGTCCATTGGGTCCCCAAGGGTCAACCCTGAGTGACTTAGCCCTTGGGCCCACTTGAGCTAGACAATTGGGCTAACCAAAGTGGCTGAGAGAGGTGTCCATTGAGCCATTTCTCAACTCAAGTCAAACAAGGCCAATTAAGCTCATGCATTAGGCTCGTGGACCCTATGCACTAAACCTAGCCAGCCCATCGTCTAGGCTAACTTGGTTAGCCAAATGGACTGGCCCAAACCTTAAAAAATACAAATCCCTAAACCATTTACAAATTCAGACTAGACCATGGCAAATTAACCATTGCATTATCTTCTGGAATGTTCAAGACACCTATCTCAATCATCTCAGCTGAGGTGGTGACCGAAAAACCAAGAAATAGCCATGCACATGACTTGGTTCAGCTTTAGCTCCCTCAGTAACCAACCATATGGTTTGTGACTTCCTTGGTGAGTTGTCCTGAGCCTATTGGCCTGTTCCTAACTGCTTTTGCAACTTGACATGGCAGGACCTAGCTGGAAGTTTGATTCAGACAAGAAGACTATAAATACTCCCATTTTTCTCTATTACATGTTTCTGGCATTTGCTTCCAAAACACTCCCTAGCCTTCTAGTATTCATTCTGCAGCTCTCCAACTTATCTAGTGACCATCTCTGACAAGTTTGAGTGAGCTTCGGTGATACCGTCTTGACCAAAATCCAATTCCTATTCCAATGAGTTTTAGACTCCACAACACTTGAAGGAGAAGTGCTCGTTGGGGTTAGACGAATTCAATCGAATCAAGATCCAGCACAATTCACCACTATATTGAGGTAGGATCTAAACTCGAGCTCTTCATCCCTAGGTGTCGCTCAAGTGTGAAAAAACATTCAATCCAAGGGTTTCCAACTGTTGAACTGAAGGTTCAAGAGAAGTGATGCTCTCTGATTAATTTGAACAAAATCCATAGAGCTGATCTCCTAAATCATGTTAAAAAATCATTTATGGTTGAGAAACCTTGCGAGAGGTAGGAGATGAAATTAGAGTGGTTGGTTTCAATCAATAGCTTTGATTAAGTCGGATCACGCTTTGTTTGGCGCTCCCATGGTATTAAGTCTTTAAACAAGAACCATTCGATCTCAAATCGGACGGTTATAAACTAAAGCGTGTTATCCTTAGGTCCCTCTAATGATTGTTAAGCCAATTAAATGGTGTCGTGTAGAAAGCTTAGCACAATCAGCCAGATGACTATGTAAATTGATAAAAATATTCATAGAAATTCATCTGATCTTAGAAAAATTATAACTCATCACACACTTATCTGAATTAGGCATAAATAGGTTTTATGAATTTGTCTTGAAGAGTAGAATAAAAGCCATGTGGTTTAAAACTAAATTTCTAATGGATTAAAAATAATTTAGAAATACTCTTTAGACTATTTTTGAGATTATTAATTAAACTTAAATCAACATGACCCCAAATTTATATTGGTTAATCGTGGATGTTTATGACATGTTAGAAATTATTCATCTTTGTTTGGAATCTTTTAGGGCTTAAATTAGGCCATTCAAATTAATAGGTTAGAAATTGACCTAGATGCAAATCCATAAAGCATTAGGATTTGATTTGCTATGGTGTGTTAAATTAGTGTCCAAGGGTTAGATTACCATTGATTTGAACCCAATCCAAGGTAATGTTAGCCTAAAATTTAATTTCTAAAGTATAAATATATTTAATTAAGAAATTAATTACAAACAGTAGGACTTTAATGATTCCAAATTTATTGGGTTTAGTCATTAGGTCTTAATTGACTTAGGGTTTAAATTTAAAGTGATTTAGAACTCATTTGGTCTGTCAAATAGTAAACTGTAAATTCCTTAATATAATTGATTAGAATTTTAATAAATCATTAAAAATATAAAATAAATAAAAAAAATAAAAAATAAATTGCATTCAACTTCAAATTCATTAAACTTTAAAAGAAAAAGAAAAGCCCTTTCAAAAAATTTAAAAAACTTAAAGTAAATTAAAAATTAATGAAAATTCAATAAATAAATTAATAAAATAGTTAAAAATAATAAATGATTACCAAATAGATTTATACTCTTTAAATTATTACTTAGGCCTGATGACCTCTAGTGTAATTTCAAGTTATTTGGTATGATTTGGTTCAAGAATCAAAATTACCTTAAATACCTAAATTAAAGAATTCAATAAAATTGACTAATTTTGTAAAAATCACAATTAAATAAATAAAAATCCTAAAAAAATAAACTAAATTGCATTCAACTCTACATAGAACATAAAATTTATTAAAAATATTAAACCTCTGAAATTTGAAATAAAAAATTAAAAGTAAAATTTTGGTTAACTTAAGCAATAAAGTATAAAAGATGACATAAAATAAATGAATAAATAATAAATAATAAATAATAAAATAAAATCAATAAACATAAATAAATAAATAAATAAATAATAAATTAAAATCAATTAAATAAATCCAAATTCAATAAATAAAAGGAATAAAATAAATATAAAAAATAAATAAAAATAAGAAAATGATAAATGAAATTAAATTGATTTAAACAGAATAAAATTAAAATAACAAATTAAATTCAACTTAAACAAATAAATTGAATCAAATGCATTTGATTTAGAAAACCTAAGATTTTATTAATTGATAACTTTAACGTTTATTTGAAATTATTACTTAACAACGTTTTTTTAAACAAAATAAACAATTAAATAAAATGTTGATAAAATGAAATAACTCTAAGCAATTGCTATCTTTTTGGAGGGGAATAAATGCATTATGCTTATGAGCCTAAGATTTGTTGATCTATGAGCTCTACTGTTCTAGCACTTAGAGGTTGTTAAGCATTATGTTCTTTAAAACTTAAAGTTAAATAACTTGAATATTTAAAATATTTAATAAAATATAAAGTTTTAAATTATTAAAACTTAAATTTAAATCAAATCTCCTTAACCTTAAACAAATGAAAGTAAATTTTAAATAATTTAATAAAAAATGCTTAGGGCATATCCAAACCACACAACTTTCATACACACTTTAAATAATTTGTTGGGACAACCAATTATAGGCTAGGCTAAGCCAATGATTTGTTCTGGTTTATAGTATGAGATGCCCTGCTTGAAGGGTATTTACTTAGCTTGTGTGTTTACTTTCATACTCTGAATGTCATATATATATATTCATTACATTGATAGATATTGGCACTACAAAGTTACTTTACTTGCAATCCACCTTACTTTTCAGTATCATGAATTTGTATTTATTGAGTTAGTGGCAATACTTAACTTTTATGTAAAAAATAGAATATATCTAAGAGCAATGTAAATTATAAATTGTAAATATAAATGTAAAGTTTAGCTCTCTTATATATTTAGATGGAGTTGTAAAATGACAAGTGTTGTAAAAGATTTAAAGACAATTGCTTATATACAGTTGTAGAGCTTCAAAATGAAATATTTTCTCTTCTTTTGAAAGACATCCCCTTTTGAAATTCTATAGAAAATCTTGGAGCCAGAAGATTTCAAAACTAAATTAACTATATTTAACTCTATATTATATAGAAATAGAAATTCAAGCCTATTGTGGTGGAATTTGACCACCTTTAATTTTCAACAGACTCTGGGTATACTTTACTTTCCATTATAAATGAACAAAATTTTAGTTATACATTGCTTGTTAAATCATACATATATCATGCACTGCACTAGTGAGATGCATTTGCAAATCAAACAAATCCTGATTAAATTTTACACTAAAATCTCCTTGATTCCAGTTAAATAAAAAACCTACCTATCATGCATTCATAAGGTGTTGATTGACACTTAGGATGTCAGCTGATAGTCCACTCAAAGCAGACATAAGTCTAGATTATACACAATCTCAATTTCTCCTTCTCGAGAGGGTCGTCCAAATCTAAATAAATTATAAAATCAAACTCATATTTAAATCTAAATATTTTCTTAAATTAGTAAATCCTTCAGTAAATGAATTAGGTTTTATGTATTCCTTTTAGTAGAATAAAAAGCTCAAACTTTGGTTAAGTTTTTGTAAGTTTAAAAAGTCTAATCTCCACTTTAATCAAGAGTTTTATCAAGACTTGATTTGAGAATTAATTAAATATAAAGGCTTGCCTCTGTATGGAGTCTAGAACCCAAAAGAAAAAACCTATTGAGTTCTCTAAATGAGCTAAAAAATCTTATGGACGCAACATAGTTTCATACCTAGGCATTGTGTGTTTATTTTATCTTTTGAGATGAATTTAACATTCCCTATATTGTGTTTGATTATGAAAGTACCTTTATTTCTCTTTTCAAATTAAGATGAAAGCATTAGTCTATCATTAGTCTATCTTTCAGGATATTATAATGTTTCACTATACAAAATTGATTAAAGAAATATAAAGCAAATCAATGGCATGTTTATTTGTCCACAGTGTTACACTCCAAAGATAATATCAAACCAAATTTGAATAAACTTATAACAAACATATTTAATGAAATCATACCAAATCAAATATATAGAATTTCATAACTAAAATAACATCTTATTAATACTAATATATAAATAAAATCAAATGATACATGCCCTTTATATATGTTTTCCAAAGACCAGAGATAGATCTCACACCAACATTCTCTTTTTTCAAAAATCATTGTCTTCATCTTATCTTCATAATCATCTCACCTTACTAGACTCTCAAAATATTCAATTCCAAAATAAGTATGTTCCCACACAAATAAACACGATCAAATTAATAAATCTAAGGCCTATACGAAATAATGCAAATACAAAAATGACAATGTAGATAAATTGCAAGTATCTACACAAATTCCTATCAAGAGGCTCAACCAGAGAAAGAATGCGCTCATGGCAACGCTTACTCGAAAGAGACCTCACCTAGAGAGTAAATCGCCAACATCAATTCATTAGCAAATAGGAACTCGCCTAAGCAAAGATTGCAACATACAAGCTAGCACCAAGAGAGATGGATAAAAAATGCATTCATTCTCAAAACAAGTTCATTCTGAAGGCTCATCCAAATAGGCTTTAATCTTATGGGGCACTCAACCCAAGAAAGCTTGCTCCCCCATAGCAGTTTCCCTCAACTAAGACAAATTGTCTTCCGTGGATGGCCCAATAAGAGCTACAGTAAGCACACACTTACAAGAGTCTATGATTGTGATTTCGTTGGCCATGCTCGTACTTGGGTCTCAATCACATTTGCCTAGGTACTCATTATTTACTTCTAGGAACTCACCACTCGGCACTAGAAACTCGCCTCCATAAACTTACACTAACCATAAGTTCTCACAGGCTTTCCCAAGACGCTTGCCCGAAAAGACTCACCAAAGGTACTCAACAAAAGACCTAGTAAGAGGTAGAGGGCCATGTTTATCCTAATCAACTTAGTCCATATATTTGTGTCAGTTTGTACACATCTTGCACAAGGTTTTTCTATATTTAGTCTTTCTTCAAGCCCTCTTAACCTATAGATAAAAGGTTAAGAGGAATAATTTGGAATTAATGATGCTTCATGCCATTTTTTATATTATTTTCATTATTCATAGAGATATCTTAGCCTCTTTCTTACTCTCTAGGCAGACTAATTTCCTCATTTGTTTTTCTTGCTCTAGCTAACTAGTAGGGTCATATGTAACCAATGGACAAAGTTTTAATCCAACACTACTTGAAACTTGCATGTTGCATTTCAATATCAAAATGAGCAAAAAATATTACAGACATGTCAAGAGATGTTATCATAATCTTCCCTCAGCAAAATTAAAAAAATCGATGCAGGATTGTCACCATCTAAATTTTTCTACACAAAATTAAAATTTAAAGTAACTTCAGTGCAAACATATCGAACCCTATGGCTTTGCCTTGATATTTGATGGAAGATCACTCTATTGAATTGTGTCAGCAATGTGATATCATGCCAGCTGCCTCTCTTCGTGCAGACTCCAGTGATCTAAAACTGCAGGCTATACTGGAAAAATTTACCCGCTCTTTGTCTTTCTAAAGATGCTATAAGAATTAAGGTCAAATGTATCTCAGGCAGTTGTTGACCAAAAATCAAAATCATTCATTCCATACATTGAAGCACACCCATTTTTCAGTTGGCCAAACAATCAAAGCCACAAACCTTCATTCAAAATAAGCAGCTAACAAGGCGAACGAAAACAATCCCAAGTCAAGAACTTTTTGCATACCACTAGAGGAGGGGCGACTTCCTCCGCATCTCCAAACCCCAGCACGTGCCGCTCTATCTGCTTCTCGCACCAGAGGAAGACCGGAACATAGAAGTGGTAAACCCTTGCCTTCTCCGGCGCAGTCAATTGGAGCTCGTTCAATCCAAACAGCCGACACAGATATCCCCCGCAGAGCAACCATTTGTCGATGCCCTCCGCCACGTTCTCTGCCGTAAATCCCATCCTCTGCAAAAGAGGCCCTGTGCAAATGAACTCAAAGAGGTCGTCCACAGAGGATACGAGAGCCGAAGATGTGGGGAACACAGGCTGAGCCGCCGCTAAAAATCGCCGGAAGTGAGAATAGTGAAGAGAAGCGAGGGTTTGGGATGGTCGACCAGATTTGGGAGCGATTGAAGGGTCGGCCGTGAGGATAACTGGAGAGGGTTGGGATCGGAAGGGAAAGAGAGAGGAGCAAGACGTAGGGGAAATCGTGGTTAGAGTCGCCATAGTAATTCGACGACGGAGACGAGTATGTCGGTGGCAACCGATCGGCTTCGGACACCTGCTTTAGGTAATGCACTGGGAGATTGTGAGCTCACGGACTGCGGGAACAAAAAACCAATAACCCCTTTTATCGATCCCGCCCAATTTACAGTTGCTATAACTGGAGCAGGGGCGGCAACTCGAGACAGTTCGACGGACGGAGGGAGGATAGATAAAATGAGGTGCAGCGCTTTGGTTTGACAACGTAAAGGTTTTGCGCGAGTGGATGGAGTTTATTTATTTATTTATTAATATAAGTTCTAAAATTTAATAATTTAGAATAATGTTTTAGACTTTTAGGATGATTTTTTTACTATTTGATTTTCAAATTATAATTATATTTTTTTGTTGAGTTACTATTTTATTGCTGTTTTCGATAATTTTTCTATGCTGGAAAATTATTTTTTATAATAGCATTTAAAAAGTTATTATTCAACAATAGTTCTATAACCATGTTGTGTCCTGAAATATTCACGACGGTAGAGAAATATAAAGTTTAACGTCTTAGCTTTGTACGAAGAGCCAACACACAATTAGATAAAAGAGATATGATGCAGTATTCAAAAGAGACACCAGCATTTTTATGTGAAAATCTCATAAAATGAGGAAAAACCACGGCGCATAGGCATAGTTTGGATGAATCCACTAATATTTGTAGTCGATTACAAATGAGTCTCTTCTTTGGAGAGGCCTTAGCTTGATGTAATAAATATACATCATATAAAGTGCATGATGTGAATTGAAATAAGCACTATTGACTTGTTTGTATGATTGGCAGGATCATAGTTGGCGGGCGACGAAGATCGCAAAGATCGTAGTCTGGTGACGGTGGTCGGAGGGACAGTAGTCGGCTGGCAACAGTGGTTAGAAAGACTGTTGTCTGGCAATGGAGGTCAGAAAGACTGTTGTTTGGCAATGGAGGTCAGAAAGACTGTAGTCAGTGCGCAATACTGGTCAGAAAGACTGTTGTCTGACAACAAAAGTCGGAAGGATCGTAGTCGGCTGGCGACAAAGGTTAGAAGTCCGGCGATGAACAAAAGTCAAGCGTCGGGCAGAAGTCTAACGATGGACGGAAGTCCAACATCAGATAGAAGTCCGACGAAAGTCTAGCGATGGGCAAAAATCTGACGATGGACAGAAGTCTGGCAACGTGTGGAAGTCCAACGACGGGCAAAAGTCCAGTTACGAGCGAATGTCCAGTGATGGACAAGACAGAAGTCCGAAGTTAGGCGGAAGTCCGATGAAAGTTTGTGGCCAGGTGAAAGTTTGACGTTAGTTGGCGGCGAAGAAGAAGTCCTGTGTTAGTGGCCAGGGAGACGTATGTCGTCAGTTAGCAGCTATGTATAAATCCAACATTAATTGGTGGCCGGGCGAAAGTCTGGCATTAGTCGGCGGCTGGACAGAAGTCCAACATCAGCCGACGGCCAGGTGAAAGTCCGACGATGGTTGAGGAGTCTAGTGGCAAGAGGGTTATCTTCCTTCTCTTCCTTCTCTTATTTACTTGGGCCCCTTCCTCCCTCCCTATTCCATGAGGGATGAGGGATCTATTTATAGTTTTTTAAGAGTGACATGAATTGTAAATATGAGAAAGATAAATGATAAATTGGGAGTAGTTTAAATGGACAGCCGATGTAGTTCCCCTTAATTGTTGATCGTTTATTGAGCACTTGAATGTTTTAATGATATCAAAATTTAGCAGTCTTAGGCTCGTTGGATTCGTCTCATTGAACCACTTGATTCGATTATAAGCATGACACATTTGGAAACCATTTGGTAATCCAACTTATGGTTTGAACCTTCCAAATATGCTTCAGGTCTTTGATTTGGACTTATTTGGGCTCAGACTGAGTCAAATTTTGTGTTTTTGGGTTTGTATTTCTGAGACGTTCAATTCTATTATAAATTTGTTGAAATAGGAGTTCAGATGGACCCGAATTTAATTTTTGAAGTTTCCAACTTGATTTTTTACTTCAAGATTTTTGCCCAATCAAGATAATTTTTTGATGATATATCAAACAACCTGTATAAAAAATTACAGATGTCTCAAATGGACTCTTGAATACAAGGAGGATTAATACAATATTGAAAAAAAATACAAATGTAGTCTCCCCATCAAATTTTAACAATGACACAATTTCTCTAAAATTATGGTGAATGATTAATGAATTTAATTTAAGGTCCTTTAATGCTAGATTGGTCATGCAACTTATCTTATTTGGTTAATTCCAAATTTTTATGTTCTTGATCTTTAATTTTATTTTATTTCTCTAATTTTTTTTTATATCGGGATAAATCATCAATCAATGTAAAAATATATTTATTAGCTTCTAAGACATTTGAAATTTGTATAATTTTGAAAAAAAAGTTATAAAATGGACTTTATTTTTTATTTTTGATTCATCGAATACATTTTTTTGCTGGTGTGAATTTTATATGAAAGAGGTTGGTCTAATCTTAAGTGAAATTTAGTGATTGATCTCTTAGTACTTTAGTGAAGATTTAGTTATATTTTCTAAATTTTATTCTTCCCTATTCTCAACATAATTATTTTCTCTTAATTATAATATGGAGCTAGCTTTCTTCAACCTCAAAACATATCCAACATTTTCAAAATTCCCTCAAATATTCCCCCACATCACTCAGCATCTCAATGACTCAACTCTAAAATAATACTAAGATAACCAAACCAAAAGCCAAATATATGAAGACAATGTTTAATTATGAGTAACTGGATTAAAAATATTGTAACTCATATACTACTAATGTAAATTAAATAAATTTGCCATTATTTTTTTATTACTAATAATTTTCAGTGGCTAGCTGATATGTTAAATATTAAGAAAGTAGTAGAAATTTATAAATTTGATGATTTGTCAATCTTGACTGCACAACTTGCAGCAATTTCTAAAAAAATGGATGTGAAAATAGAAATAAGGATTGATGGATATGATAATTTCAACAAAAATTCTAAAAATCTTAGCGTCGTAGCGCCGCACCACGTAGCACTGCAGTGTAATCCCTCAAATTTTGAATAACTCTATCATCATAGGAATGAGAAAATACCCTTGGAAATATTATTCTACAATTAGCATATCTATTACAATATCAAGTTGCTTCTATTAAAAATTTGAAAAAACAATTAAATTAGCCTGTAATTTTAATTAGTAGTAGACCTCTTGAATATTTACTTAGCAATACTGAAGTTAGTCCAAAAGAAAATGAAAAAGATCTTAGTGGAAGTCTTTTGAAGAATGGAAATAATGTACCTCGATCAAATTAAAAATCTAGGCAAGTCTAACTGAAGACTATAAACTTAGCGTATGTGGGAGGAAACCCAGATTTAGTTTGAGTGTGTTATTAATTTGGTTGAAGACTATAAATTTAGTGCTTTAAGGGAGACAACTCACTTGTGATGATTTGTTGATGCCCTAAAGCACTAGTTATCATGCACTTGTGTTATTATTTTATATAACATATTTTATGTATTTTTATCACTCATATAAGTTCTAAACCTATAACTGGAGCAGGGGCGGCAACACGAGACAGTTTGAGGCAGGGAGGGAGGATAGATAAAATGAGGTGCAGCGCTTTGGTTTGACAACGTAAAAGGTTTTGCACGAGTGGATGGAGTTTTTTATTTATTAATATAAGTTCTAAAATTTAATAATTTAGAATAATGTTTTAAACTTTTAGGATGGTTTTTTTACTATTTGATTTTCAAATTATAATTATATTTTTTGTTGAGTTACTATTTTTTTGCTGTTTTTGATAATTTTTCATGCTGGAAAATTATTTTTTATAGTAGCATTTAAAAAGTTATTATTTCAATAATAGTTCTATAACTATGTTTTGTCCTGAAATATTCGCGGTGGTAGAGAAATATAAAGTTTAATGTCTTAGCTTCATACGAACAGCCAACACACAATTAGATAAAAGAGATATGATGCAATATTCATAAGAGACACCAACATTTTTATATGAAAATCTCATAAAATGAGGAAAAACCACGGGGCATAGGCATAGTTTGAATGAATCCACTAATATTTGTAGTCGATTATGAGCAACATTGATATTTAAAAATGCTCATAATTTCATTAAGATTGTAAAAAGAAGAGATTGTGATCGACTAATATGAGCAAAATTTCATTTTAAATTTTCATTAAGATTGTAAAAAGATGACGAGCAAAATTGATATTTAAAATCATTAATTATGTACTTGTAAAAAAAAATAAAAAAGAAAATGAATTTCAAAAGAGTTCTAAAATGAAAAGAAATAAAATACATGAAACAAAATTGAGTATATTTTAAATTGGTATCAATTAAAATCTTAGAATCTAACTGCAATCTTATACTAAAATTCACAAAGGAAAATGCGGGAAAACTATTACAAATAATGGTGAATTAATGAAAATTTAATTTTAACTACAAACACATCCAATATCTTAATCTTTATTATTGAATTTAAAATTTAATATTAAATGATTAAATTCATAATGAGTAACTTAC
Source organism: Dendrobium nobile (assembly GCA_022539455.1). Taxonomy (NCBI): domain Eukaryota; kingdom Viridiplantae; phylum Streptophyta; class Magnoliopsida; order Asparagales; family Orchidaceae; genus Dendrobium; species Dendrobium nobile. The sequence goes on from CM039734.1 coordinate 18,863,662, forward strand.
AATTAAGTAATGCGCTATAGGAAAATTGTCCAATACAGGCAGCAATTTTAGACTGTTTAACACAATTTTCCGGCAAATTTTCAATTTTCCGGCAAATTTTCAATTTTTCGGCAATTTTCCGTTCTAACAGAAATATTTTCGGGAGGTTTTTTGGCTGCTACAATAGTCAGAAATTAATGGACCCAAAACCACAGGTAAACCGTCGGAAGATTTAGCGCAAATACCATCAGTGACCCCCGATTTTTACTGGTGGTATTGACTACGGTCAAACTGTCGATATTTTCGGTTGCCAAACCACCAGTTTTTACCGGCGGTGAAATTGCCTTAGTCCGATATTGAAGTTTTCAGTGGCTAAATTGCCAGAAACATGTAGCAATTAAATGACAGCCCCCCTCTATCCAAATAAATTTTCATAATTACATGTAGGCAGTTCAAAACACAAAACAAATACTTTTAACCATATACTTAGCTAGTTTAAAACATAATATGTGAAACACACTAAAATCCACAATCAATGGATACTCTAACAATTTAAAATATAAAATATATAAAATTCAACTTGTTAAATAATCTTTAAAATATAAAATAAGTTCTTTCATATCCATATATTCAAAATACACAAATTAGTTCTTCAAATAAATAATAATAACTAATCATCGTCCATATCATCGCTGCCTTGTGATTCAGGTATGTTGCAAATCTATTTTCATGACTTATATTTTGATGATTGACAAACACTATTGATTCTCTTGGACTGCCTGTTACTTCTAACTTTTCAGGAATCGAAGATCGGACGAACAAACGAAGCCAGCTCAAGCTCGCGTAGGTTTAGGGTTGAGTCAGTCTGTACTTTATTTTTTCTCTTCTTGAGTCTATTTGTAATGTTCAAAGAGGCTGATGCTAAGTAACCCTACACACACACACTTAAGAGTTTAGAATTTCTATTTTTACTCATATCGGCTAGGGTGATATTTACATCGTCCTGAACGATCGAGCTTAAAACAGAAAATCTAAATAAGGATTCTTAATTAAGGCAACCATCATTAATAGATCATCCTAGACGATATGTGTATCGGCCAGGACGATAAGCTCAAAACAGAAAGAAATTGTTGTCATAAACAATTAAGGTATTCTGTACATTTTAGTAATCGGCCAGGACGATCTTGGATTGGCCTGAACGATATTCACAAATTATGCCTTAATTGATCAGACAATCAAGGAAGTAATTAAGGATGATTGATACGATCATATCGTCCTGGACGATCGCAGGATCGGCCAGGTTGATCTATTCAAAAACCTTAGTTAACTTCTGGACGATAAATATCGGCCAACACAAATTCAGGGCGATGTGCTGGACGATAGGGATCAGACAGCTTGAATTCAGGGCGATGCTCTGGATGATTTTCCTCTGATTTGAACTGATCAGCCTGAACGATCGAGAGATCGTCCTGGACGATCAAGCCAATTTTTAGATCATCCAGTTTGCATTCAGGGCGATGCTCTGGCCGATCTCATGGAATTTGTACTGATTGGCCAGGACGATGTCCATATCGTCCTGGATGATATAGTCGGCAACTTATAATTAATGAGCTCCTTTGAAGCTCTTCTATTTAAGAGCTCTTGTTCAACATTTTCAACAAGCTTTTGCTGCTGCCTTGACCTAAGAAGACCTTGAGGAGAGAGAGAGAGAGAGAGAGAGAGAGAGAGAGAGAGAGAGAGAGAGAGAGAGAGAGAGAGAGAGAGAGAGAGAGAGAGAGGGAGAGAGAGAGAGAGAGAGGATCTTGTGAGGGGGAGCTTATGAGGGGATTCACAAGGTTTGCTTCAAGGATCGCTCTGCTTCTTCTTCGTCTAGAGTTTCTCGTCCATGGAAGGGTCGGTAGAGGTAAGGATTCAGCAACTGATAACGGTTCTCTGCCAGCTTCAGGAGGAAGCTAAAGGAGATAGGTTCTCTGCCTTGCCGGGGTGGCAAAAAGAAGTTATTTGTAAAGGCTTCTCTGCCTTGCCAGGGTGGCAAAAAGAAGTTATTTGTAAAGGCTTCTCTGCCTAGCTATGGGAGCTAAAGGAGAGTCACGATTGTAGTGCAATACTCGGAGGACGCCTCTGGGGAGTGGACGTAGGTCGAGTTGACCGAACCACTATAAATTTCTGTGTTCTTATTTCTTGCTTCCGCACTTTTATTTCGGCACTTATTTTTCTTGTGGTGTGATTTTGGTTTATGATATTTTACTTCCTTGTAAAAAGAAATTTTTAAAATATCAATTAACCCCCCCTCTTGGTTAGCTTGGGCCAGTTTTATAGGACTTAACATCCCTAATGAACTTTCAAGCGGTATCAGAGCGGGATTCATAAGAATTAGTTTGAAAACTTTTTGAATTTTGATCCATAGCTAACTTTGGGAATCATAACACCACTGAAGGTTATACAATTACACGACCTTCTTTATTTGACAACTTACCTTTTGATTTCTGGAAAACCCGCATGTCAACGTTTTTACAATCAACTGATTATCACATGTGGATGCTTATCAAAGAAGGTTATTCTCCACCTTCTCGTGAAATTAATGGTGTTAAAACTGAAATTGCTTTACTGAATGGACTTTTGATGAAAGAGATTTAGCTCAATTAAATGCAAAATATTTGAACTATTTTTTCTATGCTTTAAAATCTGAGGATTACATGCGTGTCTCCACTTGCAAAACTGGTAAAGAAATTTTAGATAAACTGTGTATCACTTATGAGGGCACTAATGAAGTTAAACAATCTCGTTTGAATATTCTCTTGCATGACTACGAACTTTTTCGTATGAAACCATCTGAATCTGTTTCTGACATGTATACTAGGTTTACTCAGATAGTTACCTCACTGCATGCATTAAGAAGAGAACTTTCAAACTTTGAAAAAGTAAACAAGATTTTGAGATGCTTGCCTTCGTCATATGATGCTAAAATCACTACAATCACTGAATCTAAGGTTTTGAACACTTATTCTATTGATAACTTACTTGGCTCACTCATTGCTTACGAGCAAGGGGTGAATCAAAGAAATCTTGATGCAGGTGAGAAGAAGAAGGAGAAAACAGTTGCACTGAAGGCGCACAAATCAGATTCTGAATCTTCCGAGTCTAAAAGCGATGAAGTTGCCTTCATCACAAGGCAATTCAGAAGCTTTCTAAGGAAGAAGCAAAAGCATCATTGGAGAAAAAGTAAGGATCATAAATATTCTAAAGGATCTTCTGATGTTGTTTGTTATGAATGCAGGAAATCAGGACACGTGAGAAGTGATTGCCCTACACTTAAAGATCACTCAAGCAAAGGAAAGGGTAAGGAGAAACCTAAGCTAAGGAAGGATAAGATGATAGTACAAAAAGCATATTTGGCAGATTCTGCATCGGACTCATCAGAGACGGAACCAGAAGATGAGACATCAAAATTGTGCTTGATGGCAGACAATAATCTTGATCAAGAAGAGGTATGTGAACTTTCCTGCGATCAACTTCTTGAAGTTTCAGAAAAAATTCATGCATCATATAGGAAATTAAAGAAAACACATGCTAGCTTGAAATTAGAATTTTTGAATCTACAAAAAGAGTATGAAATTTTGACTAAAGACCATCAAACGATTGATTCAAATCATATGACTTTACTTGATGAATTTGATGAGTTAAATAAAAATCATTGTGAATTAGTTGAGAAGCATGATGTATTAAAAGTTTCACACACATCACTTGAATCTGATTTTAAGAAGTCTAAAGAGATGGAGAAAAAATTGAGGATTGAAAATGAGGTCTTAAAGAGCACTAATTTGAAGATTCAAAATGAATTAGAAACATGCAAGAAAATAAGGATGACATTTACTTTTGATCAATTGCCAAAACCTAGGAAGAGGCATTATAACTCAAACCACTTAAGAAATCTTTTTCCTGGAGTTATATGATTTTCATGTGGCATGCTAGGACACATCTCACACACTTGCACAGTTCACCATAGTACACATTGGGTGTGGAGACCTAAGGTGCATGATCCACAACATACCACACATGCATTGCATTCTACTCTTCATAAGAAGGAACCCAAACCTGCTTGGGTTCCTAAATCTAAGATTTGGTAATTTTACAAGAGGGCTCTCACAAAAGGCCTTGTGAGAGTATGTGGTACCTGGACAGTGGATGCTCTTGACATATAACTGGTGATGCCAATCAGTTTGTGGTACTAGAGTCCAGGACTGGAGGCAAGGTTACTCTTGGAGACAACACCACCAAGAAGGTGGCAAGCGCAGGTATAATTGGTAATTCCAAGAACTTTATGATTGAAAATGTTTTGCTTGTAGATGGATTGAAGCACAACTTACTCAACATCAGTCAACTCTGTGACAAAGGCTTCATCGTGAAATTCTTTGCAAATTCATGCATTGTAAGTTTAAGTAACAACACTATTTTGCAGGGAAAGAGGATCAACAACGTCTACATGCTTGATTTAAATAACATTGAATGTGCTGCTTCATTTTGCTTAAAAATAGTGATTGATGATTCATGGTTGTGGCACCGGAGATTTTGTCATGCAAGTATAAAAACCCTTAGGAAAGTGATCCAAAAAGACCTAGTTAGAGGTGTCCCCAAACTCAAGTTTTCAAAAGACCACCTTTGTGATGCCTGTCAACTAGGAAAGCAAGTCCACTCCACCTTTCACCCCATTAAGGACATTAGCACCTCTAGACCTTTAGAAGTCCTTCTCATGGATTTGTTTGGCCTCATTAGCATTGCCAGCCTGAGAGGGAAAGTCTATGGATTTGTGATTGTTGATGACTACTCGAGGTTCACTTGAACTAGATTTCTTTCACATAAAAATGAGTCTTTTGAGGAGTTTAAAACATTTTCTACTTAGATTTAGAAAAAGCTAGGTTGTGAGATTTTGACCATCCATAGTGATCATGAGGGAGAGTTTGAGAATGAAAGATTTGGAGATTTTTGTGGGGATAAGGGGATTAGCCATAATTTTTCAGCTCCTAGGACTCCTCACAGAATGGGGTAGCTGAAAGGAAGAATCGGACCTTGGTGGAAGTCGCTAGAGCCATGCTTGCTGAGTATTCACTTCCAAAATACTTTTGGGCTGAAGTGGTTAACACAGCTGTTATGTGTTGAATAGGGTGAATATTAGAACCAAATTAGAAAAGACACCCTATGAGATCCTTAAGGGTAGGACACCCAATCTTTCCCACCTTCATATCTTTGGTTGTAAGGTTTTTATTCACAATAATGGGAAGTCTCATTTGGGAAAATTTGATCCTAAATCTGATGAAGGAGTATTCTTGGGATAGTCTAATGCTGGGAAGTCTTTTAGGGTGTTTAACAAGAGAACTTTGATGGTGGAAGAGATAACCCATGTAATATTTTATGAGTCTGATCCTAAGAAACATGAAGTTGAGGATGATGATGATATTGGAGAGATTACTAGTGGAGTAGAAAATTTGGGAAAGGGGGTAGAACACCAAAATAATGAAGAAGGAGGAGAAGTCACCCAAGGAGTAGAAAATATTGATTTGGATGAAAGGGTTGGACCTTCTCATACTTTGCCTAGAGATTGAAGATACTCTACAAGTCACCCTAAGGATTTGATCTTAGGAGACTCTTCTAGTGGAGTTAAGACTAGACATGGACTTAGGAAGGAGGTGAACCACTCTGCCTTTAGCTCAATGATAGAACCCACCACCATTAACCAAGCCCTTACTGATGAGTTTTGGATTTTAGCAATGCAAGAAGAATTGAATCAATTTGTTAGGAATGATGTTTGGGAGCTTGTAGAAAGACCTAAGGGATAAAGTATAGTTGGGACAAAGTGGGTCTTTAAGAGCAAGGTGAATGATTCAGGAGTGGTGGTTAGGAATAAAGCAAGATTGGTGGCTAAGGGGTATAACCAAATAGAAGGGATAAACTTTGAGGAGACTTTTGTCCCTATAGCTAGATTGGAAGCCATTAGAGTGCTATTAGCCTTTGCATGTTATAAATGATTTAAGCTTTTTCAATATTAATGTCAAGAGTGCCTTTTTAAATGGGAAAATAAAAGAAGATGTGTTTGTAGAACAACCCACAGGTTTTGAGAGTTCCCAATTTTCAAATCATATTTTTAAATTAAAAAAGGCTTTGTATGGGTTAAAGCAGGCACCAAGAACTTGGTATGATAGGCTTATCACATTCTTAATAGAGAGGGAGTTTGTCAAGGGGAGCGTAGACACCACCCTTTTTCTTAGGAGAGTTGAAGATGATTTACTCATTGTTCAGATTTATGTGGATGATATACTCTTTGGATCTTCTAATAAGAAATTGTGTGATGATTTTTCTAAAACAATGAGTAGAGAGTTTGAGATGAGTTTGATCGGAGAGTTGTCCTACTTTTTGGGGTTTAGCATAAAATAATTGGAGGATGGAACCTTTTTAAATCAAACAAAATACATAAAGGATATTTTGAAGAAGTATGATATGGACAAAGCTAAGCCAATTAACACTCCCATGACTTCTAGTGCTCCATTGAATAAGGACCCAAGTGGTAAGTCTGTTGATCAAAAGAAGTATAGAGGCATGATTGGATCTTTACTTTACTTGACTGCGAGCCGACCTGATATTATGTTTAGTGTTTCCCTTTGAGCTAGATTTCAAGCTGACCTTAAGGAGTCTCACCTGACTGCTGTTAAGAGAATTTTTAGATACCTTTTAGGGACCCAGGGCTTAGGGATTTGGTACTCTAGACACAGCACTTCTTTTGAGATTATTGGATTTTCTGACTCTGATTTTGCAGGATGTAAGGTGGATAGAAAAAGCACTTCAAGAACTTGTCAATTCATAGGACAGTCTTTGGTCTCTTGGTCTAGTAGGAAACAAAATTTTATTGTACTTTCCACTGCTGAAGCTGAGTACATTGCTCTTGGAAGTTGTGTGGCCCAAGTCCTTTGGTTGAAATAACAGATATTGGATTTAGGATTACTTGTAGGCACCATCTCAATCTTTTGTGACAACACTAGTGCCATATACATCTCTAAGAATCCTATCCAACATTCAAGGACTAAGCATATTGACATTAGGCATCATTTCATTAGAGATCATATGACTAAGGGAGACATTGAGTTACACCATGTGACAACTGAAAATCAACTGGCTAACATCTTTACTAAATCACTGGCCTTCGATACTTTCAGTTCTTTAAGGACCAGATTGGGTGTGATTGACATAAATGCATGAAACTTGATCTTTAAGTTACTTTATTTTGTTTTTTGCTCTTAGTTTTTGGTGTGGTTTACTTTCTTTTGTGTGTTTTTTTAAAGCTTAGTTTTCAAAATCATCGCTGAAATGATATCATATTCATTGTCCTTGTTTTTGAAAATTTGTAGTCAATGTGTTTTTCATCTCTTAATATCTTAGATAGTAAAAATATTTTGTGATTGTGTATCTTTCTCTAACCTATTTTAGTGGCAGAGTTTTCATTTCTAATCAAAAATCTATTTCAAATTAAAGATTGTGTATGAAATTAAGACCTTTTCTTAAGCTTGCTTAAGCAAATCTATCTTGTATTTATAATGTTTAAAGTCTTTTTGTCACACCAAAATCCCTCGTTACTCTTGTCTTTGATTATTAATTCTGTTTGTGATAATTCTTCCTTATGTTAGAGAGAGAACTCCTATTCTCTAATATCTAAGAATATATACTCACAACTAAGATTTTTTTTAAGAGATTATAAAAGAGAATATAGCTTGCAAAAATAATTTTTTTTTTGGGCCAATGATGCGAACAAAAGAAGCGCAAAGATGCCAAATTGAAAATCTATAAAAAGATGCAAAAAGCGCCACTCAATTGACAAAAGGCATAAAATGAGCCAACTCAAAAGCAAGCTATTCTCTCTCTTTAAATCTTTTAGAACTTAGAAGTTTTGATTCTCAAAGGTTTGATTTCGATTGTTTTACGATCGTGACAAATTTACTCTAGTTCATTATTTTATAAAGATATTTTTTCTTAAACCAAGTGATAGATGGATTCTTTTTCTCATATCCAATTAATTCTTTGAGTTAGGTCATTAATTTCAAAACACGATTCTATCCTAAGAAAATGTCTGAGCTAAGGGTAACCATGACCGGATATTCTACCATTCTTTGGATTGTTAAAATTGTTAACTCATTAACCCACAAGTTTTTAAATCAATCACATGGAATACTACATCATTTTCATGCCTTGGTTAAAAAAAAAATTTGTGGTTTACTATTATTTTTTGTTGTTCCCTCCTCCTTTTTGATATGTCAAAAGGGGGAGAAGTTTATGATGTTTTTACACTTGTCGATCCTGTAATTTTACTGCTGATTGTCTTCGTAGTGTTTTGCCATCATAAAAAAAGGGGAGATTGTTGCAAATCTATTTTTATGACTTATGTTTTGATGATTGACAAACACTATTGATTCTCTTGGACTGCCTGTTACTTCTAACTTTTCAGAAATCGAAGATCGGACGAACAAATGAAGCCAGCTCAAGCTTGCGTAGGTTTAGGGTTGAGTCAGTTTGTACTTTGTTTTTTCTCTTCTTGAGTCTATTTGTAATGTTCAAAGAGACTGATGCTAAGTAACCCTGCACACACACTTGAGAGATTTAGAATTTCTGTTTTTACTCATATCGGCCAGGATGATATTTACATCGTCTTGGACGATCGAGCTTAAAACAGAAAATCTAAACAAGGATTCTTAATTAATACAGTCGTCATTAACAGATCGCCCTAGATGATACGTGTATCTGCCAGGACGATAAGCTCAAAACAGAAAGAAATTGCCGCCATAAATAATTAAGGTATTATGTACTTTTTGGTAATCGGCCAGGACGATCTTGGATCGGCCTCGACGATATTCACAAATTATGCCTTAATTAATCAGACAATCAAGGAAGTAATTAAGGATGATTGATACGATCATATCGTCCTGGACGATCGCAGGATCGGCCAGGACGATCTATTCAAAAACCTTAGTTAACTTCTAGACGATAAATATCGGCCAGCACAAATTCAGGGCGATGTGCTGGACGATAGGGATCGGACAGCTTGAATTCAGGGCGATGCTCTGGACGATTTTCCTTTGATTTGAACTGATCGGCCTAGATGATCGAGAGATCGTCCTGGACGATCAAGTCAATTTTTAGATCATCCAGTTTGCATTCAGGGCGATGCTCTGGCCGATCTCATGGAATTTGTACTGATCGGCTAGGACGATATTCATATCATCCTGGACGATATAGTCGGCAACTTGCAATTAATGAGCTCCTTTGAAGCTCTTCTATTTAAGAGCTCTTGTTCAATATTTTCAACAAGCTTTTGCTACTGCCTTGACCTGAGAAGACCTTGAGGAGAGAGAGAGAGAGAGAGAGAGAGAGAGAGAGAGAGAGAGAGAGAGAGAGAGAGGATCTTGTGAGGGGGAGCTTATGAGGGGATTCACAAGGGCTGCTTCAAGGATCACTCTTCTTCTTCATCATCTAGAGTTTCTTGTCCGTGGAAGGGTCGGTAGAGGTAAGGATTCAGCAACTGATAGCGGTTCTCTGCCAGCTTCAGGAGGAAGCTAATGGAGATAGGTTCTCTGCCTTGCCGGGGTGGCAAAAAGAAGTTCTTTGTAAAGGCTTCTCCGCCTAGCTGTGGGAGCTAAAGGAGAGTCACGATTGTAGTGCAATACTCAGAGGGTGCCTCCGGGGAGTGGACGTAGGTCGAGTTGACCGAACCACTATAAATTTCTGTGTTCTTGTTTCTTGCTTCCGCACTTTTATTTTCGCACTTATTTTTCTTGTGGTGGGATTTTGGTTTATCATATTTTACTTCCTTGTGAAAAGAAATTTTTAAAATACCAATTCACCCCCCCCTCTTGGTTAGCTTGGGCCAGTTCTATAGGGCTTAACATCCCTAATGAACTTTTAAGGTATAGCCTCTTGCTCCTTTTTCTTTTGGCTTTTATCTCATATAATCGCAGCTCCGTATGCATCTCATCATGAATCTTTCTCATCTTCTTTATCTTTATTATCAGGGCAGCTACCCTCTAGCTAACGGTTTCTTCAGCTCCACCAACATCATAAAATGTTGAAGTAGATGTATTACCCTCATAAGTATATCCCTACAAACCTAAGCCATAAACCTTCCCCTTATGCATTCCTCTAATAATATTTGACCACATGTGATACTCAAAATAATGGGTTGATCCTGAAGATGATTCGTCACCAGTAGACTGCTGGCTATCCTAAAGTCATATAAAATCATCCTGTAAGAAAAATCCATAAATTAAAATTTCTATTTATTTCATATTATTACTCAAAAAATTATACTTGCGTGAGCTTTTCTTCCCTTCTCATCAACCCACTAATGATTAGCTTAATATTGGTGAGTCATCATATGCAACTCCAGTGGTGTCAACTCCCAACTAAGATACTCTTTATGCAAATAAAAAATATAATTGAAATAATGCACATATATTTATAAAACTAATTGAAATAATATTTTACCAGTTGTCATTTATGTTCAGTATAAGGCACTCAACCACCGATATGAAAAGAGCTTCCTAAACCCCCGAAGTCATGTGCTCTATTTTGCTTAGTTTACTCTCTCAATTTGATGAACTCAATGCTTGCTTAAGCTCTACTTAAATCAGCCCATACTCCCTCGCTAATCCATAATAGATGTTGCCCAAACTTTTTAATGTATGTGAACATGTACCTAAAAAGAGTAGAGCCTCTCCTCTCAAAATTTGTTTTGATCCTCATACCATGCTCAGGCAACCACCTAAAATATTATTGTAAAACATTGACTTAATAAATAATATTAATACAGATGAAATAAAAAATTTCAAGTAATGCTAAATAAAAATACCAAAAATTCTCTGTACCATATATCCCTAACTTCTTTTCAGATATTCTTTCATGAGAAGTAAGAAGAATCATATTTGCTCTGCATGATGTCACAAATCTTGTGGATAGGCTTCCTTGAGGGATTAAACCTATAGGTAAATTTTTTTGTCGACAACTTATAATAGATCAAATAATAATAACTTTACAAAATAAACCGAACTTATACATCACCCTTAGACTCTATCTATACATGCTTATCTTCTATTATTGCAGGCTCCCCAACACCAACCTCTACTTATGTTGATGGTCCATCCTATTCTAGTCGCATAAGAGGTGGGTAATATAGGGAAGGTGGTAAGAAGGGCAAGGGTAGGTTGATAGAGCTATTTGTTATGTTCGTGGAAGGTAATATAGATATAATGGAGCTGAGTGTGTTTGCTCTATAGAGGATAATCGATGACTCGTTGACGTACAAGGAGGGAACTACCTAGCTTGGTGTAGTAATCCAGCCACAGCTAGATCTGCCTATCCCTGACCCTACTCAATGGGGATAGATAATGACTCCAAGGTGGTGGTGTGGTATCACTGATGGAACTCTCTGGCCCTAACCATCATAACCCTGTCTAGACTTACTTGGTTCAGTGCTCAACTTTTTTCTATGAACAAATATTAAAATGGATCTATAAGAAGGATCGTCACATGAAGTCATATGTGTAAAAGAAGTAATTAATAGATCGCTGTAACATATAAAAATGAAGTTGTAACATATATGAAAACTTGCATAAGTAGAAATAAAAAAAAATAAAATGTAGACCGTTAAGTTGTAATAAACTTGAAGAATTATAAATATATAGTTATAGAATGTATAAATGATTTATATAAAAACAAAATTTACATAATTATAAATGATTTAATTATAGACGTTTATCAAGAACATCAATTAAAGAGCTTGTCTAGCTATTCACATATTCTAACTATATTTCAGCATTATATGCTATAGTTGACATCTCATTAATTTCAACAGACCTACACTCTGACATATCATCCTCTTGATGTGCAGTAGCTATGATGTATTGTTTGTCAATGATCCCCCATGCTTTGGTGTTTATGATAGCTAGCCAATCATATTTATCTCTTCAACCACTAAGATATTTGCTGAAATAAACTTGAACAACTTGACTTGCTAGCACAAGTAAATCAAATTTTTTGTATATGCTACTACATTTTACTTCTACTAAAACATACACAGGATGAATCCTTGTGCCTCTATTCAATACTATATCATACAATTGAATAAACATATAAGATTATCATCTTCTCCTAGGTATTGTAGCTCAAGAACCTCATCAAGAATATCGTAATAATAACACTCATCCTCTTCATGAGTGTTTCATCTAACACAAATCCATAATTTTTAGTTTTTCTTCATTTACTCCATGACATGGAATGAAATCTAAACCCATAAATGATTTATATTATCAAGGTGTTTGCTTTTCATATTGGGCCCATGCTAATTGTTGCATCCCTTTATTGAAAACTATGTTACAGGGGTTATGCACCTAAGAAAATTTTAAAATTTTTGGGCTTCAAATATTTAATAAGATGAAAATCAATGAAATAATATAGATTTTACTCATGTATGATCTAAACCAAGCCTGAAATTCATTTGTAACAAGTTTCTCAATAGCTGTAGTATCTATTAGAGGCAAACTGCTTATAAAATACATAGTGATAAATCATTCAAGTAACACTTCAATATTAAAATTTACATGATTTCTTTTGCATATTATAGAAAAACTTTAAGATTAGTTGGACTTACTGATAGTTTAGTAACACATATAAAGTTGCTATTTTGATTTTTAAATTATTGAGGAATCTTTTAATACATTTGTCACTGGACTTTCCATGACTTTTAAAGATTGATATTGTAGATTACGATTATTTTTCGATATCGAAGTCCATGTTACGATCAATCTTTGTTCTTGTACTCCTCACATGGGGCTTGAAAGAGCAGATTTAGGTGATTTCTTGAGCCAAATATGATTTACATATCGATCTTTCTAGTCGTTCTTTATTTTAACATATTTTTTCAAATTATTTAAATATCTATTAAATAATTAGAATTATTAGTTATAATTAAAAATATGTTTCTCCTATCAAAAGAGTATATCCAACAATATTGCATAGGTCCACGAACTCTAGCCTCATAAAGTAAATGGACTTGAAGATGTTTTATAGAATCAAAGAATCTTAGTGGATTTTTTTTTTAACTTACATAGGATGATTGGTATGTTCTCCTTGCTCCTTCATAAATTATCTTCAATTAGTTTAGATAAACATATGTCTTTGAAGAAAATGCTAAGCTTTGTCATTAGATGTGATATGTAATATAATAACATATATACTATAATTAGAAGGATCACCTCTAGAATTATGTGACAATTATAACTTTTTAGTCAAAATAATCTTACAGATTTAAGATCAATACATCGACTTAAGTTTGATCCCTAGCCATCAAACATTTTAAAATCATAAAATGACTAACATATTGATCTTTTTTTGTTTTAATATGAAAGAATAAAGTGCTTTGAGCTTTATTATTTTGCTATTATTGGTTGTTACTAACTTTAGATTTCTTCATCGATAATACTTTTTAATATCCATTTTAGATTTCACATTATCCTTACTCTTTCCTTTAACATCCATAATTATATTTAAAATATTATCAAAAAAGTTTTTTTAATATGTATAATATTCATATTATGCATTATCAAATTTCTAGTCCAATATGATAATGTCCAAAAAATATTTTTTTAATCTAATTATGTTGAACACCATATCCTAAAACTTTTCTCTAATAATGTTAGGATATTAATAATTAATGAAATACTAAAAAGTCTTTATAATACATCATAACCACTTAATCTGGGTGGAGGAGATGACCCACTACGGGAAAACACGCGAAAACCGTCAGATTTTCCGGCGGAAAATTTTGGACGGTAATAAACGGCGCCGTTACCGGCAGATTTGTTCGACATAAAGTTTGCGTCAACTTTTCCAGCGCAACATACGTCGTAAATTCACCGACGCCTGTTCGGCCGGAAACTCCGATGGTATTATGATGCCGTAACCATTTCCGTCGCACGTTACGGCGGAACTATTCCGGCGTACGTTACCGGCGGAGATTGCGCCGGCGTATTTAAACTCAACGAAATATATCCGACGGATTAGACGTCGGAAATTATACAGACGTCACTAGTGCAATTACCGGCGGAACGTCCGCCGGTAAAAGCCCTATTTCGCGAACCCGAACCCGTCTGGCCGTCATTCTTTTCCTTCCATTCTCTCACTTCGATTGCTTCGTTCGTCGCCCTCCGTTGTCGTTCGTCGCTCGCCGTGGTTAGACGTCGCCGACGGTCACCAGACTTCGCCGTCGATGATCACCGGACTTCGCCGAGCCTCCTTCCTAGTCGCGTGCCGCCTCTCTGCTTCCTAGTCGCACGCCGCCGAGGATAACCGAAGGTTTATGTTTTCAAATTTTTTTTTGATTTCGGTTAGATTACATATAGATTAGCCTTTAGTCCATATCTTTTTGCTATAGTCATGGTTGTTATCACTAGACATTTGCTAGAGGATATAGTTTGGTGCATGCTTTTTGTTGATGATATTGTTCTTGTTGATAAGACTAGAGAGGGATTTGAAGGTTTTTGTTTTCAATTTTTTTTGCTATTTCGGTTGGATTACATATAGGACTAGCATTAAGTTCATATCTTTTTGCTATAGTCATGGTTGTTATCACTAGGCATGAATTATAGAGAAATTAAAAAGATGCCAAATGAGTGAAGGAGTGTGATGTTTACTATTTTCAAGAATTAAGGTGATGTACAACAGTGCATGAATTATAGAGAAATTAAGTTGATGTGTCATACATTTAAATTATTGGAGAGAGTAATTGAGCATAGATTACGGCATGATACTATTGTTTCTCAAAATCAATTTGGATTCATGCTGGGTAGGACTACCTATGGAAGCGACATATATTTTGTGAGGTTTGATGAGAAAACATGTGATAAAGTTCTACAGGTGTTCAAATGCAAATGAATCAAGCCGAGCCGAGTTTGTGAGTGTTCATGTTTGAGTTTGTTTAGTATTAGCTGGTTTAATTTCGATTCGTGTTTTATTTGAGCTTTATTATTTTTGTTCATGTTTGGTTCGTTTAAAATATTGGGTGTTCATGTTTAGTTTAAGTTAATGTTTGGTTCATATTTGGTTCGTTTAGTGGTTATCAAGCTTTAAACAAACAAGCATTAACTAGGTATGAATGAGCTCAATTTCTATATGTTCATCAACTTAACAAACGAGCCTTTTGTGAATGCCTTTATATTGGTTATGGTTTGCCTCTTTGGTTTAGGTGGCGTTGATATCTTGGATCTACTAATTAGATAATATATAAATTCATTATTTTTTTACTCTTATATATAGGTTATGGATATTAGAAATCAAAGAAGTTGGATGTATAACCGATTATCTCAAGGTCGGAAAACATTAACAGATGAATTCATCAATGGGGTGAACTTTTTCATTCAGCAAGCGAAACAGCTGCCCAGCTTTATATCAGAAGGAAAGTTTCGATGTCCATATTCTAAACACAAAAATCTAGTGCACCTAGAACCAGATGATGTAACTGTTGATCTGTATCGCAGAGGATTCATGCCACGGTATTGGTATTGGACTTCTCATGGTGAGTATGAGCCACTATTTGATTATCAATGCAGTCCTTCTTCAAGTAGTAATGTTGCTGAGGCTGAAAACATCCGTCAAAATCTTGAGGAATTAGTTCATGATGCAACTGGAATTCAAACTGAACAAAATACAGAAGAGTTACCGAATATGGAGGCACAAAACTTTTATGATTTATTGCATGCTGCCCAGCAACCAATCTGGAAAGGGTGCACGACTCACTCAGAATTATCTGTTATTGTGAAGATGTTAAGCATCAAGGCTGAATATAACGTTGCTCGTGAATGTTTTAATCAATTCATTGGGCTGCTTAAGGAAACCAATCCGATAGATAATTTAATTCCTACAGATCTATATCGAACAAAGAAGTTAGTTTCTAAACTTGGTTTGACATACATAAAGATAGATTGTTGTATGAATGGATGCATGTTATACTTTAAAGAAGATATCGCAGAAATTGTATGCCGTCATTGCAATGCACCAAGATTTAAACCCAAATCTAGAAATAAAAGGAAGCAAAAGGATGTGCCTGTTAGTAGGATGTTCTACTTTCCAATAATTTCGAGACTACAATGGCTATATGCATCCATGAGATCTGCTGCACATATGAGATGGCATAATGATCACATTCCACAAGAAGGTGTTATCACACATCCATCTGAAGCAGAGGCTTGGAAGCACTTTGATCGTACACATCCCACATTCGCGGCAGAACTAAGAAATGTCAGATTAGGTTTATGTGCAGATGGTTTTACTCCATTCAGTCAGTCGGCTACACCGTACTCATGTTGGCCTGTGATACTCACTCCTTATAATCTTCCTCCAGAGTTATGTATGACTACTCCTTATAAGTTTCTATCACTTATAATTCCAGAGCCACATAATCCAAAATTGAAGATTGACGTATTCTTACAACCTCTGATTGATGATTTAAGTTTATTATGGGAAGAGGGAGTAAGTACATATGATATCTCCATTAAACAGAATTTTACACTAAGAGCAGCATTACTTTGGACAATTGGTGACTTTTCTGCATATGGTATGCTCTCAGGTTGGAACACTTCAGGCAAGTTAGCTTATCCATATTGTATGGAAAATACAAAATCATTCACTTTAAAGTATGATAGGAAGAACACTTGGTTCGATTGTCATCGAATGTTTTTGCCTCAAAGTCATCCTTTCAGGTGAAATAAAGAAGCGTTTACTAAAAATAAAATGGTGATGTTTCAACCTCCTCCAAGATTCAGTAGTGAAGAAATTTTTGAAAGAGTAGAGTTCTTGCCCACCATAATGGAATCTCCAACATTAGCTGAGATCAGATTGCCAGAATATGGTGTCAACCATAATTGGACCAAGAAAAGTATTTTTTGATCGTTGCCATATTGGAGAACAAACTTGATTAGACATAACTTGGATGTTATGCATATAGAGAAAAATGTTTTTGATAATATTTTCTATACAGTTATGGACATCAAAGAGAAATCAAAAGATAATATAAAAGCAAGGATGGACTTAAAGGAGATTTGTAGAAGGAAAGCTTTGGAATTGAAGGATGGTGGAGCCGGAAAATTTCTCAAACCCAAAGCTCCATTCACATTAACTTTAGAGCAAAAACGAGCAATTTGTGAATGGGTGAAGACTCTACAAGTACCTGATGGATATTCTTCCAATCTAAGCAGGTGTGTTGACATAAAATTAGGGACATTATTCAGATTAAAAAGTCATGATTGTCATATCTTCATGCAATGTCTACTATCAACTGCTTTTAGTTATCTTCCAGATCAGATTTTAAAGCCCCTGATCGAGCTAAGTGTCTTCTTCAAAGATTTATGCTCTTCTAAATTAAATGTGGAGAATTTGATTCTTATGGAGCAGTAAATTCCATTCATTTTGTATCAACTTGAGAAAATATTTCCTCCAGGCTTTTTTGACTCTATGGAGCATCTACCTGTTCATTTACCATATGAGGCTATGGTTGGTGGACCCGTTCAGTATAGGTGGATGTATCCTTTTGAGAGATATTTAAATAAACTTAAGAAGACCGCTAAGAACAAATCACGACCCGAAGGCTCTATCTGTGAAGCATATTTAACATACGAGACAACTTAGTTTTGCTCGTATTATTTTGAAATAATATCTCAATCAGGTGAAAGTTCAGCATCTCAAAATATTGGTAAATCCTCTAATATATCTGTATTCAGCGGAATTGGGGAACCTTTAGGCACTAGCACTGTGCGCTATTTGACCGATAAGGAGATGGTAGTTATCACATTGTACATCTTGCTTAACTGTGATGAAGTGGAGCCATATCTCGAGTAAGTTGAGTTAAGTTGTTTATATTTTTGATTTTCTTTTAGACTTTGTTCTAAACTCAAGACAAAAAATTTGTAGGAGGTTCATTGATGGTCTTAGTACATCAGAAGAAGGAGAAGTCCAGAAGATAGTGGAAAAAGAATTCACTGCTTGGTTTAAAAATACGGTATGTTTTGAATAATTATTCTTACTTAATGAGTTAATTATTTTAATTAATAACATCTTCTACATTTGAAGGTACACACTGAAGACAGTTCGCAGTATTCAAGGTTATCTGAGTTAGCTTGGGGACCAAATAGATTAGTAAAATGTTATCAAATATTTGAGGTCAATGGTTATAAATTCCAGATAAAAAATTGGTGTGAAGGAAGGAAGATAGAAAATTCTAGCGTATGTGTAAGAGGGAACACCCATACAGGGGATGATTCTGAATACTACGGGGTATTACAAGAAATATTAGAGGTTGAATATCTCGGTCAGAGGAACACTGTGTATCTCTTCAATTGTGAATGGTTTGATCCAGTACCAAATAGAGGCACGAAAGTTCATCCAATTTACAGTATAATAGAAGTAAAGCGGGGTAGGAGATATGCAAAGTTTGATCCTTTCATCATTGCTAGTCAGGCAACTCAAGTCTATTATGCTAAATATCCAAGCAGAATACGAGGCAAACAAGATTGGCTGGTAGTTATGAAGACAAAACCAAGCGGAGTAATTGAGAAAACCACCTCAATACCATCAGCACATCAAGAAGAGTTTATGTCTAATTTAAAAAATCTCCCAATCAATGTAGATAACCAAATCAGAATTAATGAGAGCGAGTTGCAGTTAGAGGAGGTAGATCTAACCATAGAGGAAAGTAATGATGAATCTGATAGTAATGGGAGTGTATCATCTTATGCAAGTGAATCAGCAAATGATGAGTTAACAACATAAGGTAACTTAAATTTTTTTTAGCTACTGCATTGCATTTTATTTTACTTCCCTGCGTTTACTTTACTGCATTTTTTTTAGCTACTGCACTGTTTTATTTTACTCCCCTACATTTTACTTGACTGTGTTTTTTTTTAGCTACTGCACTGCTTTTTTTTTACTCTCCTGCATTTTACTTGACTGTATTTTTTTTAGCTACTACACTGCGTTATTTTTTATTAAATTTTTGTTATAACTCATATTTCTAATATTTTTTTTATTATGTGCAGATGGCTTCTGGTGAGGAGCCTAGTAGAGGATTGATAAAAAATATTTTTAACAGGCGCACGATGAAGACCACTGCAGCTGGACCATCTAGAACAGTACGTACTGAGGGGACCACCTCGACTCAGCCTGCTACAGAGCCTCAGCCTACTACAGCCTCAGCCTACTACACAGCCTCATCCTGATACACAGCCTTTACCCACTCATTGAAGCGGTAGCCCTCAGTTTTACTCACCAGACCCCCGATTTCTTTCACCTGATCCTGGGCAGAGTACTCCTTTCTACCCTTACTACACACCCCCTCCGTATGCTGGTGCCCCTCCTACTTATCTATTTCCACCATATGCTCCACCATACTATCCCCCACCTCCCCATCAGCCCGTTACAGCTGGTCTTTCGACAGCAGCTGGACCTTCGACAGCAGCGGGACCTTCGATAGCAGCTGCAGTAGAGCAGGAGACAGATGGTAGAATGTTGATAGCACCTGAGGGTGACACGTACGTACATTCTCTTTTATTTTTTTAAACTAACAAACATTTTTATTTTATATTTTATATTTATTTTATATAACTTTATTTTTGTAGGTTCTACCCATCAAAACAACGGACACATAAAATACGGGACATCATACGGAGCAGGTTTGACGCTCCTTATGTTTCTTGGAAGAAAGTCCCGAAAGAAGTCCGGGAGATGTGGTTCAGAGAGTTTGAGGTATTTTTGGGTTTTAATTTTTATGTTAAATGATTTATTCTTTTTTACTTAAGCTAATACTCTTATATATTATATATCATATGTATTTGATTGTAAAAAGAGTTTTGTTGGCTTGCCCCAACACAATGACAGAATTAGAAAGAATTTTGAGAAGCGTGGGTCTACTCGGATGCGTGACATGTTCACTGATATTAGAAAGTCTGGGAAACGACCACTGTGGATTGGAGAGGTAATATGGGCTGAGTTAAATGCAGCTTGGGGCAGCGAAGAGTACAGTAGGAAGAGGGATCAGAATCGACAGAACAGAGCTTCTGATGTTGGTGGGTTGGGAAGTTCACTTCATACAGGCGGCTCTGTTCCACATACTGAGCACAGGCGTCATTTGGTAATGAATTTTAAATGTTTTTTAAAATTGTTCTTTAATCTATATTAATAAAATTCTCTTAATTCAAACAGAAAGCAATGCTTGGTAGAGAACCAATTCCTGTTGAATTGCATAGTCGCACTCATAAGCGACAGGAGGATCAATAGTGGATTGATGAGAGATCAAGAAAAGCCTATGTAAGTATATTTTTATATATGTTTAATATTTTCTAAGTTTTAGTTTAACTATATATATTTATATTATACTTTTACAGGAGGATTATACACGGCTTCGAGAGACTCATGCCGCATAAGGTGAGGGCTCTTCTGGTGGCTCTGTGGAGTATTCTGAGTATCGCATCTGGTCGCAGGCCATCGGAGGAATGCAACATGGTAGAGTATATGGCTTAGGTGCGCAAGCTCAGGCATACGAGGGGATGACATCCTCTACTGCATCCAGCTTCGCATCCAGTTCGCATGAGTCCTTACAAGCTCAACAAATAAGTGCCCTTCAAGCTGAGCTAGAACAAGTAAGGAAATCACAAGCTGATTGGCAGGCTCAGCTGCAAGCACAGGTTCAAGCTCAGCTGCAAGCACAGGTTCAAACAAGTATTCAGCAACACAATCAGTTGTTGGATGAAATGCGCAAGATGAGGGAGCAGCTGAGTGGAAAAGAGGTAGCTCCACCTGAGGAGGAGTCCACGGAGTCAGAGTAGTTTAATTTAGTTTATATGAACTTGTTTATTTCTGTGAACATGTTTTATTGAACAGTTTCTTTTAATGTGATGTGTTTAGTTGATTGTTAGTACTAAACTGTTTCTTTTAATGTTATAAACTGTTGTGAAACTGTGGTGAAATTGTTGATATGTTGTAATGTTACAATTGAATTGTGGTGGAATTGTTATTTGTATTTATTTGCAGGTGTGGAAATTTGATTGTTGGCTGAGAATGAAATTTTTTTTGTCAATGCTACAGGTTTCCGGCGGATTTTGCGCCGGAAGTGCGCCGGAAACGATGATACAACGAATCGTATCCTGTGTACCGACGCCTTGTTCAGACGGCAACTACCGGCGGACGGTACGCTGGTAATTACCGGCGTATAATTTGCGTCACAACAGAGTTCGTGGGTTTCCTACATGCACGTTGCAGCGTTATAACCGCCGGTAATGACCGGCGCATAATGTGACGATAATTACCGACGGAAATGGCGTCGGAATTAAGACGTTTTTTAACGTCGAAAATGATCCTTTTTTTCGCCGGTAGTTCGTCGGAACATGCGCCAGCGAAATTTTCGACGCAAATTTCGCGCCGGAAATAATTTATCAATGCAGCCGAAACCGACGTATGAATTTCCGCCGAAAAGTGCGACGGAGACTTATGGTTCCGTCGGATTATCTATGTTTTTCGGCGGATTTCGTCCGCCGGTAATAAGGGGTTTTCCTGTAGTAACCTATCAACTCTATTTTTAATGAATGCATCCTTATTTTTACTAAATAGATTATTAGAAGGTAGGAATATACCATGAAAATGAAACCAAGTATTTTTTCCTTCATGTTATAGTACGAAAGATTTAGAATTTTCAATGTAGTAAGGGCAAGCTAATTTTTCTGCTTTGCTCCAACACGATAACATACCATAAGCTGAAAAATTGCTAATGATCCATAAAATGTAGCTTTGAGGAGAATTTTTTTTGGTTGAGATGTCATATATGAGGACATATTCCCATAAGAACTTGAGATCATCAATTAACGGTTATAAAAAATTATCAATTTTTGCTTCTAGATAATGTGGCCTAAGTATTATAAGTGTTAAGAATATATATGGGGCAATCATACACTTCTCTTATAGAAGGTTCTATGGTGTTAGTATAACTAGCCAATAAGAATATGGTAAAGCTACCTAACTAAATGGAGTAAAACTATAAGCTCATAATCTCAATCTTATGTTGTGGCATAGCAATTAATAAAACATGCGTTCGATTAAAATGTTTCCACACTTCAGCATCTGATGAATGAGAAAGAACACCACTGTGTGCTAATTTCTTTTTATATCATCTCATATGACCTGTTGAACTCATTAATGTGTAGAGCTGCTGAGGTCTTTGAATAATTGATAAATAAAATAGACTGGAATATAAAACATCTTTCTTTTGATGACATTATTTTCTTGAGTTGGATTTGAACTGAGGCGTATTGCAGGTATGATAATAAACTTCTTTCGCATCATCCTTGTTGTATAACATATAACCATTTATACAACAATAAATTTTCGTAGTGGAGAGACCCAACTTTTATACTAATTTCTTTACTTGATACAAATCTGCGGGGATTAAATTGTCTGCTGGATCTGTTTCCTTAAGAAGACCAATGAAGTTATTTAAGTCATCATGAGGAATATTATATTCAGTTTTGATACTTAGCATCATAATAGTAATCAATAATTCTAAATAGGTTATGCAACCAACCCAAATTGACTTTTTGAACATCATGTAGTAATTCAAATAATTTTTTGGTTTTTGAGTTTGGTGTCACTTCCATGTTGGCCCATAAATTAGGACCTGGTACATCAAAAAAAGTTTTTCATATGGGCTACTCATTTTTATTACTTTCAAAGTATTAAATGTACCGATATAAGTATCTCTATATGGCTCATACTTGCCATATGAGATCCAAATCTAGTATCCTGAAATAAATCCCAAATGATATAAATCAACTTTTACATCATCAAGCTTAAGGAATGCATGATTATTGGACTTCGAGCATGAACATCTAAACATTCTATCAAACTTAAATGATGGTAGTTGACAAATGACTTGAATAAAACTCTCAACTACCTCTATAAATTCATTTATTAATCTTTTTTGACCCAAAAACATTCTCTTATATATAAAATTTATCTCTTATTGGATAGTCATTTAAATGTTAAAGCAAATGTTCCCTATGTTGTTGTGAAATGAATTATTAAAAAAGGTGCAGCTGAAAAGCTGTGGTAAATGCATCAAGGTATGAAATTCATTGTGGAATAATTATAACTTTTTTTATGAATCAAACATGATTGATTTTATAAGATTGTATTTGACTATTAATTTTGATCAATTTCCCTCCACTACTCTTTTAAATTTAGAACATTCAACCTTGTCATGAATCACTACAGGAAAATTTGGTATTACCAACAGATTTTTTGGCTGATACACATGTACCGAAAAAAGCGATGGCCTAACTGACAGAATATACACCAATAACATTATAGTGGAATTTCTAGTGAAATTTTTGTTGTAAATCTGATTTTATGGATTAGAATTTTGATGATAGCAAACATTCATGTTTTTTTACGACTGCATTGCCTACTAATATTTCACGTTCATAAGATCAAGACTGTAATTTGAACCAGCTCAAGATTGGGTAGACTAGGTCTGAGTTAGTTTGTAAATTTTTTCATTTCTTGAGTCTATTATAAAAGATGCGGTTCCTGATGCTAAGTAACCTTGCACACACACACTTTGGGAGAATTTTTGACTGTTTCATAGAGTTTACTATTTTTGGTAACATCGTCCGGGACGATCCATAAATCGTCCTGGATGATCTGTTTAAAAACAGAAACCTTAATTAGGGCATCCTAGTTAAGACAACCATCATTAAGCACATCTTCCTAGACGATAGGCTCAAATTAGAAAGAATTAGCTGCTAGATCTATTTATGTATTCTTTATTTTTGGACATCGTCCAGGACGTCCTAGACGATGCAGCACAATTATGCCTAAATTAATTTGGTAATTAAGGATTGATTGTATGATCATATCATCCTGGATGATCGCTTGGATAATTGACATCGGCCAGCTTCTATTCAGGGCAATGCTTTAGACAATTTTCACAGATTTGAACTAATCGTCATGGACGATCAAGCTATTTTTCCATCATCCAGACATCAATTCAATTTGATTATCAGGGTGATATTCTTCGATTTGTTCTAATCGTACATGACGATATATTATCGGCCTGGATGATATATTATTGGCCTGGACGATATGAACAAAAAACTTTTAATCGTCCCAAACTGTCCGGGCTGATTGCGCTAAATTTATGCTGATCGTTTAGGATGATATCCATATCATCCTGGACGATATTCATATCATCCTGGATGATAAAGTCGATTTGTATAAAATAAGAGCTATTCCAAAACTCTTCTATTTAAGAGCTCTTGTTCTACCCAAGAGCTCATCTTTTGCTGCTATTTTAACCTGAGAGAGCCAAGAGGAGAGGGAGAGTAAGGGAGAGATAGAGAGGATCTTGTGAGGGAGAGTTTGTGAGGGAGTTCACAAAGGTTGCTCCAAAAAAGGATCCATCATCGTCTTCTCCAGTCATCATCCTTAGTTTCTTGGGGGTTCTAGAGAGGTAAACTTCAGCATCTAATCAAGGTTCTCTACCTGCTTTAGGAGGAAGCAAAAGGAGTTGGGTTCTCTGCCTGCTTTTGGAGGAAACAAAAGGAATGAGTTCTTTGCCTCTCCTGGGTTGGTGGAAAGGAGGTTTGTAAAGGCTTCTCCGCCTTGCTGTGGGGGTAAAATGAGAGATACTGAGTTTAGTGCAATACTCGGAGGGCGCCTCCTGGGAGTGGATGTAGGTCGTGTTGACTGAACCACTATAAATTTCTGTGTTCTTTATTACTGCTTCCGCATTTATTTTCCGCACTTTGATTTTTATGGTGAATCTTGATTTTTGTTTTAAGATTATATTTTGATCGAAAGATTTTTTAAAATATCAATTTACCCTCCCTCTTGATTAGCTTGGGCTAGTTTATAAGGGCTTAACATCCCTAATGAACTTTTAATTTTCACTATTACATTACTGACATATATTCCTTTGGTGTTTTTTTTTTGGTATATAAAATATTCTGACGCAAATTTTGCCGATTATTACTGGTGTAAATTGCACCAGCTTACTTAAACTCGATGAATATTTTCTAACGTATTAACCACCAATAATATTATTGATGGATAATCCACCAGAATATCTGATGGAATGAGCCCTATTTTGACCTCTTAGCCACCTTTCTTCTTATTCCCTCTTCATTTTGGTTCTCTCTGCTCGCATCTGAGAGCTGCCACGAATATCACTAATATTATGACCAGTCCCTTGCCGTTGTTCACCGTTGAGCTTGCCCGCCTATATTTCATACATTATTGAAGGTCACCACCTCCATTCTGGACATTACTAAAGGTTGTCGCCTCCGTTCTATATGTTACCGAAGGTACATTTGCTACCTCCGTTAATTTTTGTTAATGATATTCTTCTTGTTGATGAGCTTAGAAAGGGATTTCATGTGTCTTTTTATTATCTTTTTTCTTTAGTTATGGAGGAAGTTTTAAAAGGAGGACCTTGGTATGTGGGTGGGTTCATAGTTGGTATTAATAAATTGACTCCTGATTTTTCTCCTCTCTCTATGGATGGAATATCTTCAGCTATTTGGGTTTGATTGCCTCATTTAACACTTCATTGCTGGGTTGAAGTTAATGTTACTAAGATCATATCAAGAATAGGAACGCCATTGTTATTAAACAGAAACATGTTTAAATGAGGTAGAAGAGAATTTGCTAGAGTTTGTGTTTAATCAATTTGAATACTAAGCTTCCTTTTGGAATTTGGGTTGAAGGGTTGTGTGGAAATTTTTTCCAAAAAATTGTATATGAGAATATATCTTCTTTATGTTTAAATTGTGGCAACATAGGACATAAAGTTTCTTTTTGTCATAATGTCTCTGCTGAAGAGAAAAATTGAAATGATCATTCTAAGAATAAAGTAGTTCACAAACCTGATAATGAGATTTTCTATGGTCCTTGGATGCATGTTAAATTTAGAAATAAAAAGAGAAGAAAAATTTTTATTCAGAAAAAACTAGATGGCAGGATTCTTAAATCTGATTCACAGATCCTTGTGGATACTTGTGTTACTGATGATGGAAAGGTTATTGAGAAGGATACTGGTTTGCTTGATAATAATTCTGAAGGAATGGTGGATACGTTTGGTGCAATATCTGATAATAATGTATCAGATTTGGTAATGCCTTATCTCATGAGTATGATGTCAACAATTTTGTTCAAGTTGTTGTCAATGAAGATTTAAATGGTGATATTGATGGTATTAAACATGTTTGTGTGACTAAAACTAAACCTTATGATGCTGTTTCAAAGATTATTTCTGAACTATTTGAGGTATGTGGTTCTGCTATTCAATGTGAAGGAAAATTAGATGAAGGATCTGAACTGCTATGGATTTTCCATCTGATGGACATGATATCAAGTTGGAAGGATGTGTGAAGGAGGATAGCTTGAAGAATGGTAATGAGGTGAATTCTTCAAGTTATAAAATAAAATTGTTTAAGGAATTACAATCTTTGGGTCCAGTGGAAGATCTACCTAGGAGTCAAGTTGGTTTGGGACTAAATAGCAGTTACGGGAATCATTCCCTTCTATTATCAAAAATGAATTTATGTTGATGGGATTGATAGTGAAGCTATTTTTTAGGCTTCTTGGTTTTGTATCTTTGGTATTTGTGAGGAAGGCTTCAGAGTCTCTGATTATTTGGGTTGAAGTGTTAGTTGTAGTTGATAAAGGTTGCTGCTTACAGAAGATAGCTATTTTTCGTTGGATATATAAGTTCCGGTTCATGAAGATTACTTGGTTGGCTAACTTCGATGGTGTTGGTCTAAGGATTGAAGTGGAAGCTATTTGGATGCTCAGATTGGTTTTTACATGTAATTTTTTTATATTTGCATAATAGAGGATAAGACTCTAACTAGTTTTCACTTTTTACTTATTTGGGAACATTGGGATACTAACCAGCCCTTTCACCCCATCTGGTTGAAATGAAAAGTAGTGAATCTTGTTTCTATTATGCTGTTTTCATTTTTTGCAAATATTTTTTTCTTAGGATCTCTTTGCTTTTCAATAATGGTTATCTTCCGTTTGTTAGGAAGGTAACTTTTATAAGATTTTTAGTTGTTTTTTCTTTTCTTTTCTGATTGTAGTTGTTTCTTTTTTTATTGTTTTATGCTAATTGCATTCCTTAAAAAAAGTAGTAATGAAGATTCTTATGCTATAAAGTTAAATGATATTTTATATATTTTCTCACTATTTATTTAATGCATATAGTGTCCATATTTGTAGTTAAAATCTTGTGTGATGTATAGTATTGACTGAGGAATGCAAGAATAACCAGAAATATTAAATTAGTATGTTTGCATACTTAGATATATGATGCAAATATGCTAGATTCCTAAGGAGATGATATAACTGTATGAGGTCATCAAATACCATTTTCACCCCTACAAGCTTGACAGAGATTTAGGGATGCATATGCTCTGAATAATATTTACAAATAAGAGTTTCATTAAGAAATATATGCAATTTATATTCATCACTCTAAAACACTTTATTAAATATTATATCAATTATTTTTATTTACTGATTGAATCTCCAAAACAACCATTTTTATTTCAATAGGATAATTTTGAATTAGAGTAAATGATAGTAGTTGATTGCTAGAAAGCATAATTCCTCCTGGATTCGACACTCTACTCTATCACTCTATTACTTGACTCAACATATATACTTATGTATATAAAGTAGGGGTTGTTATTTTTTATGTATCAAAGAAAACCTAAGCATTGCTTACGGGAGGCTAGAGCCTTAAACATTTTAATAATTCAAACGTGCAATCCATAGCCCCTATCAACTATTTGCAAAAACATTTTGCCAGTATAAAACTTATAAGTCATGCTAAAATCTAGTAGACCAACATCTTCACTAAAGCATGGTAGAAGTCGATGGACTTAGGTTGAGATGAAAGAACTTTAAAATTTAAATATTATTCTAGGTTCTATAACAAACATTTACATAGAAAAGTACCACTCAAAATTAAGAGAAAATTTTATAGGATGGTGGTGATACATGCAATGCTTTATAGCATAGAATGTTGGCCATTAAAAGAAAAGCATAATGCTAAGTTAAGTGTTACTAAGATGAGGATGCTCATGTGGTGAGTGAGTTTACTTTTAGAGATAGGATATGAAATGAACATATTAGTGATAAGTTTGGAGTGGCTCCAGTGACAGAAATAATTAGAGAGAATCGCCTTAGATGGTTTGGTCATAAAATTGTGGCTCTAATCACAATTATTTATTTGATTTAAATCAGAATTTGACTCTAAATAGGCCATAATGGAGAAAAAGGATTTGTGTATCATCCCCACATAGTGGGATAAAGTCTTATTGTTGTTGTTGTTGTTGTTGGATTAAGAGTAGAAAACTTTTTTATGATTGTCAACATTTTTATTTTTTATTTTTATTTATTTTTTGGTTATGATTGTCGACATGCTGCAATTTATTGCTCCCAAGTTTGAACTCATACGCACATTGGAAGTCATAATTGAGAACAAATCTTTAACCACTTCCACAGCTAGCCAACCATTAATTTTCATTAAACTAATGTTCCCACAATTCACTATCAATTAGAAACAAATAACTTTTTTTTTCCTTTATACAATAAGTTTTAGATTGGGTCATCCTCAGCTACAAATCAATTCACTAAAACTCAACACCAAAATAAGATTTTTTTATCTTCTTTGAGGAGAGATAAAGTTTTGAATTCCCAAATAAGCCGATCAGTTGTGAGGAGATAAAAGCTATGAGGAGAGAGAAAGCTTTGAATTCTTGCTGGTTACTTCAGCATTTTTTTGGCTAGATGGTAGAGGTTGGCCACTAGCGATCAACTGTTGATGAAGATTCTACAAAAATTACTGTTGGTCGTTCAATGGAAGATAATTGAACTTTAAAACTCCAAGAAATCGATACTCTGGTATTCATATCAATAAAGGCGGTAAATCATGATATTAAAACAAAACATGTTTCCCTTTGAATTTGAATTCTAATGATTTTCCTAACTTATCAAAAGGAAAAGAGATTTTAATCTCTAATGACAATTCCAAGGTGCGATGGAATAAAAATGTCTTTTATCAAGGATTCAGAGGCATCATCATCAAAATCTATTAAACTTATAGATTCTGCATCACCGCGTTCTAAAATAAATCATTCTACTATTGAAGGAGAGCCTTTAATTTTGAATACACAATATGATATTGGCAATATCCTGGGTAAAATTGAAGTAATTTCTTCTTATAATGTTATCATCCAAGATACTATTTAGAAGGTATCTATAATTCAAAATGACACCTCATTCCAAAAGAAGAATAATGTCACAACACAGACGAAACCTCAATTGCTTGGTGCTTGGAGTCATCTTGAGCATATTTCTTTAGATTTTCATGAAGATATTACATCTTTTTGTAAGGACGGAGAGACTATTATATTGGATTCTAATTTTAGAAAGAAAAATTTAATGCAACTTGATAATTCTTTATTTATCATAGTTCATTGTAACAAGCTCCCTCTTTCTATTCTTAACAAAGAATTTCAGAAACTTTGGTCTATGTTTGGTGATTTTCAAATGACCGGCAATGGTCTTGATTGGATCCTATGCAACTTTCAATCCAAAGACTCTAAAGATGGTGTTCTGAATGGTGGTCCATGGTTCATTGAGAATCACATCATAGGTATTGATAAATGGTCACCATCTTTTTCATTTTTTTCTATAAAGGTCCCTTCTCTCCTTTATGGATTCGATTACCACAACTACCTCTCCATTGTTGGGATCCAACTAATTTTGGCAGAATTTCTTTAAAATTTGGGCATCCTTAACTTTTGGATGCTCATACATTTAGTTGGCTAGGAGAAAATTTGCTAGAGTCTTTGTAAGACTAAATTTAGAAAATAAATTTCCTACTGGTGTATGGATTGAGGGTTCTAATGGAAAATTCTTTCAATCTGTTGGATATGAAAAAATTGAAATCTATGCTTGAATTGTGGAAAGCTTGGCTAGAAGAAATTATATTACATTCAGCTTGTGAATGCCAATTTTCAAAATGCTGATGTTAATAAAGAATGTGCTCCTCCTATTGGTGGCAAGGAAAGCAAAAACTCTATAGTTAAAGATCATCATTAAAGAACTGGTTAAGTTTCCTCTTCTGATGATTATGTCAGTTGGATTCTTATTCAGAAGAAAATCAGAAAGCCAAAGGTTGTTCCTACAAAGAGAGAATCTAAAAGCAATTTTCCATAATCCGGTTTTAGATTTTCTCCCCTTGAGGAAATCACTATCAAGAAGGATATTGATAATGTTCGTGAGATTTATATAGATGATTTCATACCTACTCCTACTAAAATTTCTATTGTTACTACATTAGAGCTAACCAAAGAAGTTCAAGCAAATGAAGTTGTCTCCAATAATCTACAAGACACGTCTAATGATGGACTGAAAGATAAAGTTCTTGTTTCATAAACTACAACAAATCTTAAAGATCTAATGGAAAATTCTGAGTAGGTTTGCAATCCTGAACATGTCGAATTGCTTGGGAAATCTAAATTTGTTAGTAATAAGGCCAAGCTTAGTAAAGAACTCAAGAATTTAGGACCTATTGATAAGGTTCATAGAAGAGGATTTACTATTGGTGGGGAAGCATCCCCTATAGTTAAATAATGTAATTAATTCTTTTTTTGAATTGTAGGGGAGCCGCAAGAAGCAAGTGGGCTTTCATTTGAAAAATCTTATAAATCAACATGATGTTTTTTATTGGTTTGTTAGAAACCAAAGTTTAAGTATTGGATATGAGTGATATTAATAAGATTGTTGGAATGGAATGGCACTTTTTTCATTTTCTAGCTATAGGAAAATCTGGTGGTATTCTAGCTCTGTGGAAGAGTAGAGTTGCCAATTTTTCAATTCTTGTGTCTTATTCTCAATGCATTCTTGGAAACCTGGTTTTTCCCCATTCTATTACTTATAAAATTGGTATTGTTTATGGAAATAAAGATGCTTATGGAAGAAGGCTGCTTTTGCATTATTTAGAAGAGTTTTAATCAATAAAAGATCCTTGTCTAATATGAGGGGATTTTAATTGCATTTTATGAACAAATGACAAAAAGGGAGAAAAAGAATTTTCTATGATGCTTGGTCCTCAAGAAATGTAGGATTTTATGTCTTGTAATGATTACATGACCTGTCATTTATTGGGCCTCATTATACCTGGTGTAATAACAAAGATGGGGTAAGCAGAATATGGGAAAGGCTTGATAGAATTTTATTAAACTTTTCTGCCCTTCACTTAATTCCATTTGTTATTACCAAACATTTAGCTCACATCTGCTCAAAACATTGTCCCTTGGCTATTAGTTTGTGTAATAAGGTTATTAAGCATCATAGGTTTTTAAGATTTGAAAATGTATGGACTTCTTATCCGAATACTTGGCGTATTATTTCTAAATATTGGAAGTAGAAAGATTTTGGCTCCCTAACAAATGTTCTTCAAAGAAAATTATCTAGAACTCTCAAATCGCGGTATTTTCGGAGTAAGCGCAATGTCAAAGATCTTTCTCTTCTTGAGTTGTCTCTTAATGATAGAATTTTGATTTTTCACTCTAAAGAAGACATTTCCTATCTTTATAAAGAAGAGTTCATTGAATTGAGAAGTAAGGTCAAAGAACTTAATTCCACTCAAGCTAGATTAGTGATTTGGTGGAGGCAAAGAGCTAAAGCCAATTGGTTAGAATATGGGGATTCTAACTCTCATTTTTTCCACACCTTCACTTAAACTAGGAGGAATTTTAGTAGAATTGTTAAAGCTAAGCCACCTAATGGAGTGTTTTTTAAAGACCCTTGCTGCATCTTTAAGGTGTTCACTCAGTTTATTAAAAACAAGTGGAGTTCGAGGAAGTTCTCTCTTAGTGATTGGCCTCTTTTACATGAGGAAAGCACATTAAAATCTATTAATCACCATCTTCATGAAGCATATTTTACTATGGAGGAGCTCAAAACTACAGTTTTTTAGATGGGATAGAATAAATCACCTGGACTGGATGATATTTCTCCTTCATTTTTCAAATTATATTAGGAAATTATTGATCTTCATGTGTGGAAAGCTATATATACTTTTTTTGAAATAATTTAGATGCCTTCCAATTGGAAGGATACACTTGTAATACTTATTCCCAAAGTTTAGAATGCTTGTGAACAATTCAAATTTAGGCCGATTAGCCTTTATCAAATAACTTACAAGATTGTTGAAAAGATGATTTTAAATAGACTCAAGATTTTTTTGCCAACATTAATCTCCAACCAGAGCAGGTGGCTTATGTTCCGAATAGATCTATTTCTGATCATTGTGTCTTAGCTCAAGAGGTTTTTCATAAATTTAGATTCTCCTCTTCTAAAAGATGTTTCATTGCCTTAAAAATAGACTTGGAGGGAGCTTATGATAGCATGTATTGGCAAACTTTAAATCAACTTATGGTTGTTATGAACTTTACTCCCAAATTCATTAATTGGGTTATGCAATGTGTCAGTTTTCCAAGATTTTCAATTCTTATTAATAGTCAGCTTTCAAATTGGATTAAGGATGAATGTGGTTTTAGACAAGGTTGCCCCTTGTCTCCCTTTCTTTTTATCCTTTATTTTGGGTTTCTTTGCAAAGCTTTTCAGCAATATAAGATATACATTGGCATCAAAATGTCATCTAAATCTGAGAGAATATTACATTTGCTATGTGCTGATGATGTATTGATTATTGCCAAAGAAAAGGCTCATTCCATGGATCTCATTACTAGCATTTTGCCTAATTATGCTCTTTTAGCAAATCCATGATTCTTTGCTCTAAGAAGATGAACAAAATAAGGAAATTGTGGATTTCTAAGTGCTGTGGTTGAGACTTGTTAATGAGTTTCATTATCTTGGTCTTCATTTTATCATGATGAGAAAACTAATTTCAGATTTTTAAAATCTTATTAACCATTCTATGGATAAGCTAAACTCTTGGGGAAGTAGATTTTTATTTCTTGCTAGAAGAGTTACTTTAATAAACTTTTCTCTTGTTTATCTTCCTATATATTTCATTACTCATTCCCTTGTCCCTAAGGGAATTCTTGAAGCATTGGATAAACATTACAGAAATTTACTTTGGCATAAAGAGAATGGAAAGCAAGGAATGCATTATATCAATTAGAATGAGCTCTATCAACCAAGTACTATTGGCAGTCTTGGCTTTCATTCAGCCTCCTTATGGGAAGGTCCATTGAGATCAAAATTGGCATGGAATTTCATTTAAAAACCAAACTCATTACTAAATAGAATTATTATTGCTAAATATGGTAACAATATTTGGTTTTCATCTCGAAGTGGCACTTCTGAAACTTGGAAAATTATTTTAGAAGGTGCAAAGCATTTAAAGCCAATTTTAAGATGGAGAATAGGTAATTAAAAAACACCAGGATTTTGGAAGATGTTTGGATTTGTGATAAATCAATTAAAATGTGGCCAACATTTATCAACATTAACATTACAGAGCAGCTCATAGTGGATGCATTACTGAATAACATTGGTGATTTGAATTACAAATTCATGCAAGAATCTTTTGGAGAAGAGCTGATCGGTGTTATCAAGCAAGTTCAATTCATTTCTAATTGTGCGGAAGACAAAATGGAGTTAATACATCAGCATTCGGGTAGATCCATAGCAGCTTTAGCCTTTGAAGAGAAGATCAAATCTTATGAAGTCAATGATTTTACTTGGTTGAAGAAGCTTAAACTGAAACCAAGGATTCTTTTTTTTCTAGTGGATAGTTTGCTTATACATAGGAGGTTGTTAAATTCCAATCTCTGTCCAAGGGCAAATTATTGGGTCAGGTGACAGAACTCATCTCTGCGTTCGGTCGCCAATAGAAATGCGACATCTGTTAGGCATTTTTTTAAATTTATAACTTTGCTTTATGTCTTGTCAGAGTGAGCGACCCGACCCGATAACGCAGTTCATTTGAACTTTTAAACATTTGCCGCCCTATTTTTGCAATTTGATACCCACTAAAGACGTGAATATCTACTGCTATAGAAAAAATGAGCCAGAAAATTGCACAGAAGAAATGGACTGCTCAGCGAAGAGGGAGGTGGAAGAGAGCATGGAAGAGGGAGTGCATGAATCGGAAAGGATGCATGAATCGGAAGGGCTGGTGCATGAATCGGAATCGGAACCTAACTTAGCTGGAAATTCCTCTGGTTTCAACATATCGGTAAGTTTCTTGGAAAAACAATTTAGAAAGTTGTAAACAGTCAGTTTTAATCTCATCGCCGCAGAAAGAAGACGTAGGTTTCAGCTCATTAGACTCTTAGGATCTTAGATTTTGCGATTTTAAGCAGAATAAATTTTTTTTATCGAAAAAGTAAAAAAAAAAATCTAATGTTGTTGCTTAGCTTTCATTATTGATTTTAGGATGAAGATGATAAATAAAAAAATGAACTTGTTTAATATCTAGTTGCGCTTCAGTTGCGCTTTACTTGCGCTTTCAGGCTATTTTTAAAGATGAGACAGAAGCATATGAATGTTTTTGCACTTATGCTCACGATAATGGCTTTAGTGTCCGAAAGGATCATCATAGTTTTTGGCCAAATTCTAGAAAGATAAAATCGAAGGACTTTGTTTGTTCAAAAGTTGGTTTCAAGAAAAGTGATGATCTTAATTCAGGAAAGAGAAAGAGATTCACTAGACCAATTGTCAGAACTGGTTGTCCAGCCATGGTGAGGTTTATCACAGATGAAGATGGTTACTGGCATGTCAAAAGATTTATTGAATCCCACAACCATGAATTAGCTAGCCCAACTGACCGACACCTTTTAAGATCATGTAGGAATGTTATTGAGGAAAAAGCTTCCGTCCTAAAATCGATGACAGATGCAGGGATTAGAACCGTTGATGCATATGCCTACCTTACAGAGGAAGTTGGTGGATGTGAGAATGTCGGATTCTCTAAGAGGGATGCCTACAATTTTATTCAGAAGGAGAAAAGAGCAAGGATTAAAATTGGTGACACTAATTCTTTGATTTAATTATTTAAAGATTGACAAGTTGAGGACCACATGTTCGCATGGGATGTTCAATATGATGATAAGGATAGATTGTTAAATTTTTTCTAGGTTGATGACAGAAGCAGGATAGATTATGAATGTTTTGGAGATGTGTTGAATTTTGATACTAGTTACAGGCTGAACAAGTATAATTTTGTTTGTGAGCCATTTGTTGGTTTTAACAATCATTGGCAGAATATTTTATTTGGGGTTGCTTTTTTGTCAGAAGAAACAATTGAAAGTTTTACATGGTTGTTTAAAATATTTGTACGAATAATGGGTAATAAATATCCAACAATAATATTCATTGATCAGGACCAAGTTATGGCCAGGGCCATAGAAGTTGCATTACCTCACACTCGTCATAGATTATGCCAATGGTACATCTTTAAAAAGGTTCCATCAAAAGTTTCCATCTACAATAGCAATAATAAAGTTAGAGGACTCTTCCATAAGTGTATGAGGTGGTGTGATTCTGAGGAAGTGTTTGAGGAAGCATGGGATGAAATGATCAAGGAAGGGAATCTTCATAACCATGAATGGTTGCAGGATCTTTATAAGATAAGGAGAAAGTGGTCAACTGCTTTCAACAAGGATTCTTTTCGCATGGGCATTTTATCAATGCAGCATAGTGAGTGTACTAATAATGTGTATTATGGCATTTCTAAGCCAACAAGTTCATTAACTGATTGTTTTCTTGGGTTGAAAAAGGTACTAATTAATTGGCGGTGAAATGAGCAGGATGAGGATTACAAATGCAGTCAATCTGAAATTGTTCTCGTGATAAAGAACAGCTCAATATTAAAACAAGCTGTTATGGTTGCACTATGGTTGCGCTTTACTTGCGCTATGGTTGCGCTTTACCTGACTGTGGTTGCGCTATGGTTGCGCTATGGTTTAGCTTTACTTGCGCTTTACATAATTAATTTAAAGTATATTTAAAAGTTATATAATATATTTTACTGATAACTTATATTAAAATAAAATAGAACTTGAACATTTTAGAAGAGATGGAGGAATCCAACCGAGCTATTATTGCGCTTTTGTTTAGCTTTGTTAGAAGTTACAGAATATGGCACATCTTCTTTAGCCGATGGTGGTGGTGGAGGAACATCTTGTATTGGTGGTTGTGGAAGAAGATCTTCTATGGCCAATGGTGGAGGTGGAGGAACATCTTGTATGGGTGGCTGTGGAAGAACATATTTGGGAGGTTGTGAAATAGCTGGAAGAAGATCTTCT
Organism: Dendrobium nobile; assembly: GCA_022539455.1. NCBI lineage: Eukaryota > Viridiplantae > Streptophyta > Magnoliopsida > Asparagales > Orchidaceae > Dendrobium > Dendrobium nobile. The sequence goes on from CM039734.1 coordinate 18,900,060, forward strand.
TTAGGTTGTTCTGAAGGATGCATAGCTGTATTTTTCACTGATTGGATGCTGGAGGAAGAACTAGATATAGGCGGCTTCTCTGGATTGTGATCACAATTCATTTGAAATTCAATAAACTTGTACTTCAGGGAGTCTTGATCTGCTTGAAGTTTCTCCACAATATCTTCAACACGATCCAATCTAGCTCCCAAATTCTCTTCAATTTTATTCAACATCTTCTCAAATATTTCAAAACATTTTTTCTAAACAGCCTCTAAATCTTCCCTTCCAATGGGTGGCTGTTCAACAGAAGGTTGAGTGGTGTAAATTTTTTCAGTTGGTGGACGCGTAGAAGGTTGAGTTGGTGGCAGAGGTGAACTTTTTGGTGGTAGTTTATGAGAAGAATCAGGGGGAGAGAAGGGGAGAGGGAGGTGGGGTGGTGTCAAGTTTTTTCCTTGCGGATGACTTAATTTTCTGGGGTGTTTGCAATTTCTATGGTTCATGCCATGCCCGGGTTTCCAAGTTCTGTATGGCATTAATATCAGCCCCGCATTTTTCGGCTTCTTCATTGCTAACATTCTCAAGACAAACATAAATCTGCAAAAATAAAAAACATATTAATTTCCTAAAGCGCAACCATAGTGCAACCATAGAGCAACCATAGTGCAAACATAGCGCAACCATAGCGCAAGTAAAGCGCAACCATAACATAATTTACATCATGTACACAAAAAAATTACCTCATTTTTCTTTAAAATTTAAATAATTTTGCTGCATTCTCTTGAGTAAAGTATAATTCAGTATACCCCTTCCATCTCAGAAAATGCAGTTTTATTTCTGGATCGGATGGTTTATTCAAAGAAAAATGTTCCAAAAGCCAAATCTGTATAATGCCAAATATAAAAAATTAAAAGTTAACATTAAAAAGCATTATACATAGAGAATAACCAGTAGGAGTGGAAACTTACTAGTAGAAGAGGAAAAAAACTATTGATGTAACCCAATGGTCTTTGCTTTTGAAACTTCTCAAAAATTGTGTTGAATTCCCCGACCATGAAGTTCCTTAAGCATGAAGCCCAATTAATGGAAGTGAACTCACTTAAATTATTTGCAACAGATGTGAACCTTCTAGGGATTTTATGGTTGTTTAGTGGAAAGAAAAGGTTAGATAACAAAAACATAATAAAGGTCTTTATTTTAGTAGCATTATCAGATAATCTGTCTAATTTTGACATTTCTATTTTAATTTTAGTTGATAGAGGTCCATTTAGAGGATCAATCCTCCATTTGATATCAATGCCTCTGTTAGGCATAACTGTCAGAAAATTTCAGTTGTTAAAGTTAAAAAAACATATCCCTATAAAAATTCCATATTCAAAATATTACCTATCAACAAGGCAACCTCGTTAGAAGTGAATTTCAATACATGACCAAGGATGATGAAGCCTTCTTCAGCAGGACTCCAAAATTTGAGAACCTCAAAAAGAAGTAGTATACACTGCTGGAATGCGGGGAACTTCAAAAATTGATGAATGTTCAGATTCTTTAATGCTTGCTCTACTTCATCATCAATAATCTCGATAAAAGCATCACAATGTTTCCAAAAAGAAGTAACATAGCATCTAGATGTTACTGGCCTTTGATACGGCATCCTCATCTATAAAAATAAAAAAAATCAGAACCATAGCGCAACTATAGCATAGCACAACCATAGCGCAACCATAGCGCAACTATACATTTCGTAATTATTTAGCTTAAAAGAAGGTTTAAATTCAGGAAAAAAAAATTGAACATATATGCTAGTTATACAATTATTACTAAACCCTAAAATTTAGCAGAAAGCATAAACCTTTCGTATCGTTTGTTTCATCCATTTACGAAGAGAAGAAGCTTGCAAATCAGAAATAAACATTTGAACATTACATTACATTAAACAAACAATGGTAAAATTATAACTAAACCAAACCCTAAAATTTAACATATAACTTAAACGCAACGAATGCGCAAGTAAAGCGCAAGTTAGGCGCAACCATACCTCTTCCTGATTGATGATCTTTTACAAACTCGTCGTCTACCTCCGGCAGGAATAAGCTATTGCAGAACCGAAGGTATTGGAGGAATCCGAGAGCGCTTATCAGAGCTGAAGTAACAGTGAAAATGTCGCTTGAAAATAAAATACGCGGTGTTTCCATTCTTTATTTTCCTAAATTCAAATGAACTGCGTTATCGGGTCGGGTCGCTCACTCTGACAAGACATAAAGCAAAGTTATAAAATTAAAAAAATGCCTAATAAATGTCGCATTTCTATTGGCGATCGAATGCAGAGATGGGTTCGATCACCTGACCCAATAATTTGCCCTGTCCAAGAGGATTGTTGACCTCTAAGTGTATAAAAAAAAATCAAACTACGTACCTGTCCGACGCCGAATTCAGCACGATGTCGTTTCTCTTCTCACGATCTTCGCATAAGACTCGCACGACGACATCACATCTCTCAAGATCTCTCTGGCGGTCGTTAAAGGCCGAAGGAGGAAGGTCTCGGGGCTCTTTTTACCCCTTTCGCGTCGCCACTTTGAGTCCTTCGTTGATGTTCAACTTCGTTCGTTCGATAACTTTCCCTTCCAGTTTGGAAGTTACGACAGTTTGATCGGAACCAACAACGGAGCTCACTCCGGCTTCTTGTGGTCGCTCGGCTTTGCTCCTTCGACTCGTCCCCTTTTTGTCAGATTAGAGTTACGACGTTTTAAGCGGAATCAACAGCGAGAGCTCGCTGACTGGGAGAGTAACTTTCTACCTTTCATGAGTCTTTCCTTGGCTCCTTCGTGCTACTCGACTCCGCTTCCTCCAGCGACTTTCCCTTCCTGCGGATCGGACATTACGACGCTTTTGATCGAAAGCAACTATAGGAGCTCGCGTGCAGTGAAGTTGGATCGGAAGTTAGGACATTTGATTTGAAGCAACAACGGGAGCCTCGCTAGTTGAGAAGGTAACTTTCTCCCTTGCACGCGGTTCTTCGGCTCCTTCTCTATTGTTTGATTTCGCCCCTTCGACGACATTGCCTTACTGTCGGGTCGGAAGTAATGACAATTTGATCGGAGGCAAGAATGGGAGTTCGTTGGCTGTGAAGTAACTTTCTCCCTATCGGGCGCTTCTTCGGTTCCTTCATGGCTATTCGGCTAAGCTCCTTTGACCACGTTCCCTTCCTGATGGTCGGAAGTTGCCACATTTTGAACGGAAGTAACGACGGGACTAGCTCCTATGAAGGTCTTTTTTAAAAAAAACTAAAATTAATTATAATTAAATATTCTAATTATATTTAATTATTATTAATAATGATTCATTTTAAATTATGATAAATTATAATTAATTTTTTATTATAATTATAGTTAATTTAATTATTAACTATAATTATATAAAATTAATTATAATTAATTATTATAATTTAAAATAGTAATTATTCATTATAATTAATTATGATTAGCTATTAATTATAATTAATTATTTTTAATTTAAAATTAATTATTAATAAATATAATTAATTTATTATTATTAATTAATCAATTATAATTAAAACTAAAATGTCCTTCCACTCTTGCCGTGAGCCGACGACGCCTATACAGTCACCGACAACTCCTGTGCAAGGTATACAGTTCCAAATCTTGCCCTCGTCGTGCTTGACGCACCGGTGGACTCCATATACACGCTCTTATAGCACGATGGGGGGAATCCGGTGCGACAGGAGCGACGAGGCGGGAAGCCCTATACACGCTCTTGTAGCGTGGTGGGAAAAGTCCTCGACCTCGACATTAACACCATCGACAACTAATACAAAAGGTATAATGTTCTAAAACCCCATTCTCGACATTTGTATCAGACCGGAGAACCACCTATACGCGCTCTCATAGCACGGTAGGAGGGAGCCCGATACGACACATACGGCGAGGTGGGTAAGCTCTATACACGCTCTTGTAGCGTGGTGGGGAGAGCCATTGGTGTTCTTGTACGGGTACTATTGAAGGTCCTATACAATATCTTGTAGCGTGGTGGGATGAAAAGATGTACGACCACGGTGTCTAAGGACACCTACTATACATGCTCAAGTAGCATGGTGGGAAGCCCAGCTCATCTACTTTTCCCCAAACGGGGGATATGTCAGGGTGCTGCCGAAATTTTTATTTAAGTGCACAAAGCTTGAACAATAAGAATACTTCACTTGAGCAGCAATGCAGAGGACCCGTACTTGGACATGAATGTATAGAACTTGAACTAAATGTGCAAAGGACTTGTACGAACAATAGGAGACTTGAACTTGAACTGAACTACATGAAGTGGAACCTAAATCCTTAAAATGCACAATCAGGATCAAAATTCAGATACCAAATAACAATTTAATGCATTCAAACAAATACAAACCAATAAGCAGGGGACTCGTGGTGAACTTTCAGATGCGATTGACTTATAAGCGACATCAGTTAACTATTGAATGCATAAGTACCACGCATATACAACAGTCAAAGATATGTTGAGCAAGCAACAGATCGACCCGTGGATTAAAGAAGAAATGAATGATAATTAACTTGCAATATCATAAAAATTGAAAAATAAATACTAACCATCAATACTTGAATACATAAGCGCACAATGAATAATCCCGGTTTATACAATGACAGATGTAGTGGACTACTACAATAGTTCCTACGAGGTCAAAAGCATTGTGCTTGCAAGTAATAATAATTAACTATAGAATATACGGGTATCTCCCACCTGCATAAATGTGGGATAAGATATGAATGCAACAATCATTTCAATGCATATGAGTAATGATATTCAATCAAGTCCAAATAATACGAATCTACTGCAAAGAATATAAATGTCTTCTATATGCAACAACGAAGAACTCGAAGCACAAGCAATGTTGCCTGTAGATTGAGATGGAAATATTGTTAATTGATAGTAGAAGATTCGTCCTTGCAAGAAAGTACATCAAACCATCTGAGATTGGTGAAAGGTGGATATGATACTAGTGTAAATGGCTCTCCTACGAGCATTTCTAGGAGGTCTTAGTGGATACAACGGGTCCCTGCAAATGAATACGAGCCGCTTGTGGATAACAACAGTGGATATATCATATGTACGATGAACCATTGTGGGCACAAGTACAGATGTCACCCAAAATAACGGTGATTGAGATGTTGTAAATTATGTCAGGTATGAAGGCAACTCGATTTACGAAAAAGGAGACCCCCCCAGCAGGACGAAAGGGATGCTTGAACAAATTATAACTAAACTTCATGGTTTTTCAAAGTTTCTTCTTGGTTCTAACCTTAGGAAGGAAACGACTCTGGTATCCACAAACACCATAAGTAACAAGTCTATTACATTAAAGAGCTTGAAAGAGTCCATTTCAAAGCTACAGTTACAAACTTCAAAAAGAACGCCCCTGGTGTATTTGAAAAGGGGAGTTAACATCAAGATGATAAGATGCCTCATGACATCCAAATAATACCAGCACTGAATCTATAATGCTTGTATTAGCAGAAAGAAGGCGTATATAAGCTCTCAAAAGAAATGTTGTGTGCATTTAAATAGTAATTATCTACACAACTACAAATATTTCAAAGAACCCCTGAACATGCACCATAGTTTGTATACACATAGGTGCACAAAAGAGGTAAATGCAATCACAAGACCCGCATGGGCCACAGCGAGCATGTTATTGGTAGACATGTGAAGTCTACGGATGCTGCGCAGTTCATTAAGTAAATTCAGATTCGAACCCGATCCTCCTTTGCGGATAAATAGAAGTCGATAGTGTTTTAACCATCAAACAAATTCACGATCGTGGTGACCGGTGTATTTGTTTTAATACATTCATATTAGGCCTTCAAGGCTTATAATCAAGAGAATTCACTAATAAAGGGCACAAAGCTTATGAAACCAGATCCTCCTAAGCAGGTAAATAAGAGTAGACAGGGTTTAAACCATTAGATAAATATGTGGTCATGAAATTGATCGGACTTTTTATTTGATAAATTCATATTAGGCCTTTAAAACTTTCAACAAAGAAAATTCACAAATAAAGACACAAAACCTACAAAACCTGATCCTCCTAAGTAGGTAAATAAGAGTGGACAGGATTTGAACCCTCAGATAAATATGCGTTTATAAAGTTGACCAAAATATTTATCATATGCATTCATATTAGGTCTTCAAGGTCTATACCAAAAGAAATTCATTCTCAAGGTCATAAAGCCTACAAAACCTGATCCTATGTTGATAACTCAATAGAGTTGACAAGATTCAATCTATAAAGAGAAATAATCCCAAACACGCTGATGATGACCTTGTTGAATGAAGATCTCAACCAGAGGGGTACATAAATATTTTCAAATGTTTCATAAATATCTAAATGCCCATCCAAAATCCAAAACCCCACAAGTTCTAAAATCAAAAAATCTCAAGAAAAATTCATATTCAGATATTTAAAATTGAAATTAAACTATCAATCACTTAAAACAAAATTCATCATTCCTCTGCAACAGTTTGTCGGGATAGACAAATTAAAATTTACTTCAACTCATAAAGAGCTAATGCCTAGTCAAAAATATCACTAGGATACATTCTCAAATAATCTCCTGCAAGTAAGGACGTGGTACGTATCCTCTGATTGGTAGTTTTGCTTCCAAATGGCACCGCAGAATAAATAGTTATGATCTAGGACCCTCTAAACTGAGTGGTTTTTTTCGTCAAAGGGCACCACGAAATACTGGTTATGGCCAGATCCAATACACTCCTTATTGACATCAAATCCTTGAGATATGAATCAATAGGATACGATCGATAGGACACAAAACTCTCTGTTAGCTAAGGTGGATTCAAATTTGTCCCCTTAGGCAAACATTCGTCCGAGGTCTACAAGGTCTCATTGGATGAAGTAACCCATGGCTGACGATAAGGATCCTTTTGTTAGGTTGGGTCGACTACCTCCTCTAACTAAGTAGACCAGGGACCACGATGGCCCAAGACGACGAACCATGGGATCTTGATCGGGTCCATCATCTATTCCCCCACCATCTGTTTTAAGTACAATATGGTGAGATTTTAAATTTTAAATATCAATTCTCCAACCATTCTAAGCCCATGCTCCTACTATAGCTATATAACACATATTTTCAACATATTGGATTGATAACTAGCCTTAATCAAAAGTTCCCTCTCATTATCGGGAGGGGTAATTAACTACAGGGGCTTACCCTTATAGGAAACCAAAACTAAGATCATAAAGTCCTTGTAAAATAAGGGCGAAATCTCTAGGTAATGTCCTATCTACAAATCCATCTTCCTTCCAAAATTTACCCCAGAACTTGAATCCATTAAAACTCCCCTCGCCGAAAAGAAAAGCAAATAGGCGGGCGGAGGTCGGGGTCGAATTTTCGGAGCCCACAAATTTCTGGAGACTCTGTTGGGGATTGGTTTCTCTTTCCATCTTTAACTAATTGCATAAATGCTATAGTAATAACAAAAAAAAAAGTAATGATAATACTGAGCTCTATACGATAAACATCAGGATGTGATATTTGGTCATTATGCCCAAAAATTCAAAGTCTCGATAGAGGTAAAAGCAACCATCCGATAGAGGAAAAAGTAATAAACTATTATGATGGTAAAACAAAGAAAGAGTCAAGGTATGTATGGTGACCATCAGGGTATGACACTTGGAGGTATATCCGAGAATCCACTGCCGAAAGGTCTCGACATAAGAAAAAAAAAATATAGAGACTCACATCTCTTGAAAAAAATATATTCAAAGAATAGTGTGACATCTAGTGTGTACTCCTAGAGATCTATCATTAAAGAAATTTATCAAAAGTGGTTCTCAAAGATGGCCCCTATAGACAATATTCTCGATGGTCGATATCTTGAAGAATACTCCAAGAAATCCCATTATTTTTTTCAACTATATCTTCTTGAACTGAGAAAGACTCTCTTCCAACCTTCATTAGCTCCCTTCTGCCAGAAGATCATGTAGAAGAAGTTAAGAAGCTCCTCTATCAATTCAGGGACTGCTTTGCCTGGACATATGCTGAGATGCCTGGCTTATCCCTTGATGTAACAGTTCATAGATTAGCCATCAAATTGGATGCATCACTCGTCAAATAAGCTCAAAAGAGAATGAGATTAGAGATTGAAGAACAGGTCATTGTAGAGACGAAGAAGCTCATAGATGCGAGATTTATTCAAGAAGAAAAGTATGCTGATTGGATTGCTAATACAGTCTCTATAAAGAAGAAGAATGGCCAGATTCGCATCTGTATGACTTTAGGGATCTCAATAAAGCATGTCCAAAAGATAACTTTTCGCTCTCGGTATAAGAGCTTCTAGTTGACAACACATCCAACTATGATATATTCTCATTTATGGACTGATTCTCGGGTTACAATCAAATCAAAATGGTTCTTGAAGATAAAAAACATATATCATTCAAAACACCTATAGGCAATTTCTGTTACACAGTCATGCACTTTGGCCTAAAGAATGCTAGTGCCACTTACCAACAAGCGACGACTCATATATTTGATGATTTGATTCATCAAAGAGTCAAATGCCATATAATTGACTTGGTCGTTAAGAGCATAGACCAAAAAGATCACATTGATGACTTGAGAACAGTATTCAAGAGGATCAAAAAATATAATATGAAGATGAACCCTTTCAAGTGTGCATTTGGGGTCTTCTCCGACATATTTCTAAGGTACATTATTCGACGTTGAGGCATCGATGTTGACCTAAACAAAATCAAGGAAACTATGGAGATGCCACCTCCAAAGAAGCTTGGATAACTCAGGTCCTTATAAGAATAAATGGTTTTCATTTGGCGATTCATATCAAATCTGTCGGATAGGTGCTAGCCATTTTCAAAGCTGATTAAAAAGGATGTACTCTTTAAATGGGATGAAGAGTGCCAAGAGGTATTTGATAGCATCAAGAGATACTTATTTAACCCTCCCATTCTTGCGGTGCCAATCCCGGGGAAGCCTCTTATATTATACACGGCAAACACTAGAAGAGTCCTTCGGAGTATTATTGGCCCAACATAACGAAGAAGGGAAATAAAATGTGCTCAACTACATCAGTTGGAGGTTTATAGGAGCATAAATATGTTACTCTCCATGTAAGAAGCATTATTTGGTCCTAATTTTTGTAGTTCAGAAGCTCCACCACTATATGATGTCTCACAAAATCACTTTGATATCAAAGATTGATCCGCTAAAGCTCTTGATAATAAGACTAATATTGACAGGTCATTTAGCAAGGTGGGAAGTGATACTCCTATAATTTGACATCACATATGTTTCATAAAAGGCAGTAAAAGGGCAGGTGTTAGTAGATTTCCTCGCTGCACATCTTATCCCCGCGAATTCATCGGTCAATGACGATCTGCCTGACAAGCAGATCATGAATATTGAAGAAGAGGACATACTACGAGTATGAGAAATGTACTTTGATAGAGCATCATCAATTAAGCACGCTCGGCCTCCAAATATGAAAAAAGCTCAAGCCGAAATCAGTCTCATTTTTGTAGCACCCGAGGGAGGCATAATGAGATTCTCATTCAGCTTGACTGAATCTCAGACCAATAATGAAGCTGAATATGAAGCTTTAATAACAGGACTGGAGATTATAATCGATGTTAGAATTCAGAATCTCCAAATTTTCAATGATTATAAACTTGTTGTAAATCAAGTACTGGGAGTTTACAAAATTACTAAGTTCGAGTTGGCCTGTTATCATCGGTGAGTTCTTGAACTTATGAAACAAGTTCCAGTTGTCAAATTAGCTTAAGTTCGTCGAGGTAAAAATTGTAAAGCTGATTCTCTGGCCAAATTGATTAAATAAATGATGAATGGAATATAATAATTATGGTGCACAATCGTCGGGTCTTAGAGCCACCTTTGTTACAATTCTTGCAGGTAGAGGGAATACCAAGTTCAAGCCAGCAAGATGCAACTCCAGTTGAGCCTCAATCTCCCCAACCAGTTAATCTTGGAGATCAGTCTGAAGAACAACAAGCTCCTAAGAAAAAGACATAAGGTTAGTCAAGCTTTATAATCATGCCGGCATTGCCTAGATGTCGAAGAGAAGATGACTGGAGGCAGCCTTTCATTGACTACTTCAAAGAAAGTAGATTGCCAACGGATAAATAATCAGTAAGAGGCTCGAATTCAAGGCGATGCTCTGGACGATTGAAATCGGTTTTAAACTAATCGGCCTGGACGATCATGATATCGGCCAGGACGATGTAACCAATTTTCATTTGATCATCCCAAATCATCCCGGGCTGATGAGCTGAATTTGTACTGATCGGCTAGGACGATATAACTATCGTCCTAGACGATAATGTCAGCAACTTGCATTAATGAGCTTATTTTGAGATTTTCTATTTTAGTTTTGTCAAGGCACTTTTGTAAGTGTCTTTGACAGCCATTTTAGCTTCGTTCTTGTGGGGGAGACTTGAAGAGAGAGCTTGAAAGGGAGTGAGGAACGGGTGAAGTCTGAGAGGGAGAAGATCCTGCGAGGGGGGGACTTAAGGGAGTGTGGAGGGTATTCCACACGGTTTCTCCAGCAGGCTTGCATCTTAATACCATCAGATTCTAAGCTTGTCTCGAGGGAAGTTCACCAAAGAAGAAGTTCACTTTGGTGTCAAAGGACCCGGCGACTCCGTCGCATCGGAGAAGGTGGAAGTGATTTTGTAAGGGCTTCTCCGCCTAGCTATGGGGACTAAAGGAGAGACACTTGTTTTAGTGCAATACTTGGAGGGTGCCTCCAAGGAGTGGACATAGGTCAAGGTTTGACCGAATCACTATAAATTCGGTGTGTTCTTTTCTTATTATTGCTTCCGCATTTAATTTCCGCATTGTTGGTTTTGATTGTGATGAATCTTGTTTTTGATTTTAAGATTGTGTTTGTTTTAAATACTGATTCACCTCTCTATCTCTTTATTTGCCTTAGGCTAGTTCATAAGGGGCCTAACATCCCTAACGAACTTTCAAGTGGTATCAGAGCACTTTCTAGTGTTATCTGAGCACTTTCAAGTGGTATTAGAGTCGTATTCATAAAATCTAGTTTTTAAAAGCTTTTGAATTTCGATCCATTGTTAATTTTGGTAATCGTAATATTGCAGAAGGTTATTCAATCACCAGACTACCTTTGTTTGAAAATATTACATTTGATTTTTGGAAGATTCGCATGACTACTTTCTTGCAATAGATTTATTTTCGTATGTGGTATATGATTTTAACTAGTTATTCATCACCGTCACGTATTGTTAATGGAGTTAAAACTGATATTCCTTTTAATCAATGGAATAGGGAAGAACAAGTAAATGCTCAATTGAATGCAAAATTTTTAAATTGCTTTTTCTGTGCTTTAAATTCTGCATATTTTATGTTAGTATCCACAAGCACTACTGGTAAGGAAGTTTGGGATAAATTACACACCATATACGAAGGCACGAATGTAATCAAGCAATCCAAGTTGAATTTGTTAATGCATGATTTTGAATTGTTTTTCATGAATCCTTTTGAAACTATCCTAGACATGTATACTAGATTTATTTAAATTGTGACATTATTGCATGCTTTAGGAAAAGAATTTTCAAATTTTGAAAAAGCTAACAAAATTTCTCGTTGTCTACTGGATAAGTTCAATGCTAAAGTAGTTTCTATTTGTGAATCAAAAGATTTGAATTAATATTCTATTAATAATTTGATTGGCTCACTCATTGCCTACAAGCAAGGAGTGGTTCAAAGACTTTTGGATGTAGGTGAAATGATTGTTCTAAAAGCTGAAGATACAGAAAGAGATAGCTTAGTTGGTGACTAATGCAATGACTTGTCAAGTAAATCACAAAGCTCACCAAAGCATAAGCAAAAGTGGAAAAAAGGTAAAAATGGTAACGATGTTCATATTCCTTCTAACGTTATTTACTTTTGATGTAGGAAGCCTGGACATATGAAAAATCAGTGCCCTAATTTAAAATTCTTCTTACGAAAGAAAAGAAAAAGGCGAAGCAAAATTTAAACTGGGGAAATAATGAAAGGCAAAAAATCTCATGGGCAGATCTGGTTTCTGAAGCATCGGACCAGGAGAGAGATAATTGTTAAAAGCCTTTCGTGTTTTTGTGTTGTGTTTTTGTTTTTATATTTTTCTTCTTTATTTTGTGTTTTTTTTATTTATTCTTTGAAATTTTTATTTTCATGAAAGTTTTTTCTCTGATCAACACACATATTCACTTTTCTAAAAATGAAAAATCTTCTTCCTGTTTTTTTTTTAAAATCTTTGGTAAGTTGTGTTTGACTTCTCTAAAAACAGTCAAAGGAAGGAAACTCATGTTTTTGACTCTCAATCTTTATTTTTTAAAAGAGATTATTCTACTTTTGATTTAAAATTTTTTTTCATCTTTTAAATTGGTTTTTGAAACTAAATTTTTTATCTCCTTACATTTTATTTATCGCATAAGAATCTTTTGCAAGTTGTTGAATCTAACTCATAATTTTCTTAATCAAGAAATTCGCTTTGTTAATAGGATGGGTTTACTTTTTTTTTTTTAAGATTTAAGAAAGGTATCATATTTATAAAAAAAAAATTGGCCAATGATGCTAAAAATAAAAGATGCGCAAAGATGCCAAATTGAAAAATAGAATACACAAAGTGTATCAAAAGATGTACAGTGCGTCAACCAATTATCAAGAGGTATAAAATGAGCCCACAAAATTTAATGCTTACCATTCCTGTACTTCTTAATAGCTTAAAAAAACCCTTGATACTTTTGATACTTGGGTTTGAAAATCTTGATTATTGATTCAACAATTCATGCATTGATCTTTTATTAGATATATTTTATGGAAGATATTTTTGAAAAATGATTGTTTCTTTCTCTAATTTATTCCTTGATTTAGATATTGAATTAAAAATTTTTTGTGCCTTTTTAAAGAACTTGAGTTTGGAATATCAAATTCTGAATTTCTAACATTTTTCGGGCTATGCATTGTCAATTCAATCCTACTAAATTTTTTGATTAAAACTAAGAGGTAACTTTTTTATTTTAAGAATATTTGCTTTTTCACTAGATCAGGGAACTTTTTTTTCTTTTGTTCATTTTGTTTTTTTGTGCCTCCTCTCTTTTTGATAATGTTAAAGGGGAGAACGTAATGTTGAATTTGTATCCTTTTTTTTCTTTTCAAAAAATTAAAAACAACAAAAATATTTTTTATCTCCCCTATTTTTTTAAAAGGGTTTATTCTAGTGAGGGGGAGATTAGGAGAAATTAATTTTTTTTGAAAATTCAAATTGAATTGTTTGCCATCATCAAAAAGGGGGAGATTATTGCGGATCAATGGTTTATGATTTTGATGATAGCAAATATTATTATTTTTCTACGACTGCCTTATGTATTGACATTTCAGGTTCACACGATCGGACTATAATTTGGAATCAGCTCAAGATTGGGTAGACTAGGTCTGAGTTAGTTTGTACTCTTTTTTCTTTCTTAAATCTGTTGTATTTGGTGAGGCACCGGATGATTTATAACTTGGAAGATTCTCTGTTGGATTTCTATTTTTGGTAACATCATCCTGGACAATATTTATATCTGCCGGGATAATCTGTTCAAAAGTAAAAACCCTGGCATCCTCATTAAGGCATCCGTCATTAGCGGATCGACATGGATGATACCTGTATCGGCCAGGATGATAGTCTCAATTTAGAAAGAATCAGCCGCCATAATCAGTTTAGGAATTCTTTGTTTTAGGAAATCGGCTGGGATGATTTTCATATCGTCCAAGCCGTTCTAACTCAATTATGCCTAAATTGATCTAGTATCTTTGGAAAACATTAATGGTTGATTGATACGATCACATCGTCCGGGATGATCACCGGATCGATCGGGACGATGTCCTTGATGATTTACATTGGACAGCTCGAATTCAGGGCAATGCTGTGGACGATTGAAATCAATTTTAAATTAATCAGCCTCGACGATCGTGATATCAGCCAGAACGATGTAACCAATTTTCTTCTGATCGTCCCAAATCGTCCCGGGCTGATGAGCTGAATTTGTACTAATCGGCTAGGACGATATAACTATCATCCTGGACGATAATGTCGGCAACTTGCATTAATGAGCTTGTTTTGAGCTTTTTTATTTAAGCTTTATCAAGGCACTTTTGTAAGTGTCTTTGACAGCAATTATAGCTTCGTTATTGTGGGAGAGACTTGAAGATAGAGCTTGAAAGGGAGTGAGGAATGGGTGAAGTCTGAGAGGGAGAAGATCCTGTGAGGGGGGACTCAAGGGAGTGTGGAGGGAATTCCACACGGTTGCTCCGGCAGGCTTGCATCTTAATATCATCGGATTCAAGGCTTGTCTCGAGGGAAGTTCACTAAAGAAGAAGTTCACTTTGGTCTCAACGAATCCAGCGACTCCGCCGCACCGGGGAAGGTGGAAGTGATTTTGTAAGGGCTTCTCCACCTAGTTGTGGGGGCTAAAGGAGAGACACTTATTTTAGTGCAATACTTGGAGGGTGCCTCCAAGGAGTGGACGTAGGGCAAGGTTTGACCGAACCACTATAAATTCGGTGTGTTCTTTTCTTATTATTGCTTCCTCATTTAATTTCCACATCGTTGGTTTTGATTGTGGTGAATCTTGTTTTTGGATTTAAGAGTGTGTTTATTTTAAATACTGATTCACCTCTCTATCTCTTTATTTTCCTTGGGCTAGTTCATAAGGGGCTTAACTTCCCTAATGAACTTACAAGTGGTATCAGATTACTTTATAGTGTCATCTGAGCACTTTCATTAAGGACTCGAAAAGCTGATAAAATGGTAGCAGAAGTTCACGAAAGACTTTATAGAGCACACCAATCAGATGCTAAGATGGCGGTCAAAATCAAAAGAATGGGCTACTATTGGCCAAGAATGGTAAAGGATTACATCGATCAGTCTAAGAGGTGCCACAGTGCTAGATTCACAGTGATGTTATAAATCAACCGTCAAATCCACTGCACTCTATAATAGTATTCTGGCCATTTCAATGTTGGGATACTGATGTTATCGGGCCGATAGATTCGCCATCATCAACAGGACACCGCTTCATCTTGTCAATGGCCGACTACTTCTTTAAGTGGGCAGAAGCGGCTCCATTCAAAGACGTTATGTCCAAGCACGTGATCAATTTCTTCACGCATAACATTGTTTACAAATTTAGTGTGCCACGCCGTATAATCTCAGACAACGATACTACATTTAAAAGTACAAAAGTTTATAGGTTCATTGATCGGCACAAAATGGATTGGTGGTACTCGTTTATATACTATCCAAGGGCAAATGGTTTGGCATAGGCCTTCAACAAAACACTGGTAAAATTGTTAAAGAAGATTATCACCAAGAATAAAAGAGAGTGACATACATAAATGGCAGAGGTGGTGTGGGCGTATCGTACAACTTACAAAATGTAAACCAAAACCACTCCTTACTCTCTAGTGTTTGGAGTTAAAGCAGTGTTGTAATTAGAAGTTGAACTTTCATCTCTTTGAGTTCTTATACAGAATGAGTTGACTCAAAAAAAAAAATACTCATTTAAGGATGTGTTGCAAATCTATTTTAATGACTTATGTTTTGATGATTGACAAACACTATTGATTCTCTTGGACTACTTGTTACTTCTAACTTTTCAGGAATTGAAGATCGGACGAACAAACAAAGCAGTTCAAGATTGTGTAGGTCTAGGGTTGAGTCAGTCTGTACTTTATTTTTTCTCTTATTGAGTCTATTTGTAATGGTCAAAGAGATTGATGCTAAGTAACCTTACACACACACACACACTTGAGAGACTTAGAAATTCTATTTTTACTCATAT
This sequence comes from Dendrobium nobile, assembly GCA_022539455.1. Lineage (NCBI taxonomy): Eukaryota > Viridiplantae > Streptophyta > Magnoliopsida > Asparagales > Orchidaceae > Dendrobium > Dendrobium nobile. The sequence continues at coordinate 18,915,952 of CM039734.1, forward strand.
CGGCCAGAACAATATTTATATCGTCCTGGACGATCAGGCTTAAAATAGAAAGTCTAATTAAGGATTCTTAATTAAGGCAGCCGACATTAACGAATCATCCTGGACGACACGTGTATCGGCTAGGACGATAAGCTCAAAACAGAAAGAAGTTGCCGCCATAGAAAATTAAGGTATACTGTATTTTTAAATAATCGGCCAAGACGATCATTGATTGTCCTGGATGATATTCATAAATTATGCCTTAATTGATCAGGAAATCAAGGGAGTAATTAAGGATGATTGATACGGTCATATCGTCCTGGACGATCGCAGGATTGGCCAGGATGATCTATTCAAAAAACCTTAGTTACTTCAGGACGATAAATATCGGCCAGCTCGAATTCAGGGCGATGCTCTGGACAATTTTTCTCTGATTTGAACTGATTGGCCCGGACGATCGTGAGATCAGCCTGGACGATCAAGCCAATTTTAAATCGTCTAACTTGTATTCAGGGCGATGCTCTGGCATATCTTCTGAGATTTGTAGTGATCGGCCAAGCCGATGTCCATATCAGCCTGGACGATATAGTCGGTAACTTGTAATTAATGAGCTCCTTTGAAGCTCTTTTATTTAAGAGCTCTTGGTCAATGTTTTGAATAACCTTAGTGCTGCTACCTTGACCTGAGAAGGCCTTGAGGAGAGAAAGAGAGAGAGGGAGAGAGAGGATCTTGTGAGGGGATTCACAAGGGTTTCTTTAAGAATCGCTCTGCTTCTTATTCGTCTAGAGTAAAAGGAGATAGGTTTTCTGCCTTACCGGGGTGGCAAAAAGGAGGTTCGTTGTAAAGGCTTCTCCGCCTAGCTGTGGGGGCTAAAGAAGAGTCACGTTTGTAGTGCAATACTCGGAGGGCGCCTCCGGGGAGTGGACGTAGGTCGAGTTGACCAAACCACTATAAATTTCTATATTCTTATTTCTTGCTTCCGCACTTTTTATTTCCGCATTTATTTTCTCTTGGTGTGATGTTGGTTAATGTAATTTTTGTTCTTTGTGAAAAGAAAATTTTTTAAAATACCAATTCACCCCCCTCTTGGTTAGCTTAGGTCAGTTCTATAGGGCTTAACATCTCTAACGAACTTTCAAGTGGTATCAGAGCGGGATTCATAAAAACTAAGTTTGAAAACTTTTTGAATTTTTGATCCATGGCTAACCTTGGGAGTCCTAACACTATGGAAGGTTATTCAATTACACGACCTCCCATTATTTGACAACTTACCTTTTTATTTCTGGAAAACCCGCATGTCAACATTTTTATAATCTACTGATTATCGCATGTGGATGCTTATCAAAGAAGGTTATTCTCCACCTTCTCGTGAAATTAATGGTATTAAAACTGAAGTTGCTTTTACTGAATGGACTTTCGATGAACGAGATTTAGCTCAATTGAATGCAAAATGTTTAAACTATTTTTTCTGTGCTTTAAAATCTGAGGATTATATGCGTGTCTCCACTTGCAAAATTGGTAAAGAAATTTGAGATAAATTGTGTATCACCTATGAAGGCACTAATGAGGTTAAACAATCCCGTTTGAATATTCTCTTGCAAGATTATGAACTTTTTCATATGAAACCTCATGAATCAATTTCTGACATGTACACTAGGTTTACTCAGATAGTCACTTCACTGTATGCATTAGGAAAAGAACTTTTAAACTATGAAAAAGTAAACAAGATTTTGAGATGCTTGCTTCGTCATATGATGCTAAAATCACTGCAATCACTGAATCTAAGGATTTGAACACTTATTCTGTTGATAACTTACTTGGCTCACTCATTGCTTACGAGCAAGGGGTGAATCAAAGAAATCTTGATGCAGGTGAGAAGAAGAAGGAGAAAATAGTTGCATTAAAGGCGCACAAATCAGATTTTGAAACTTTCATGTTTGAAAGTGATGAAGTTGCCTTCATCACAAGGCAATTCAAAAGCTTTCTAAGGAAGAAACAAAAGCATCATTGGAGAAAAGGTAGGGATCATAAAAATTCTAAAGGATCTTCTGATGTTGTTTGCTATGAATACAGGAAACCAGGACACGTGAGAACTGATTGCCCTATACTTAAAGATCACTCAAGCAAAGGAAAGGGTGAGGAGAAACCTAAGCTAAGGAAGGACAAGATGAGAGTACAAAAAGCATTTTGGGCGGATTTGACATCGGACTCATCGGAGATGGATCCAGAAGATGAGACATCAAAATTGTGCCTGATGGCAGACGACAATCCTGATCAAGAAGAGGTATGTGAACTTTCCTACGATCAACTTCTTGAAGTTTAAGAAAAAATTCATGTAACATATAGGAAATTAAAGAAAGCACATGCTAGCTTGAAATTAGAATTTTTAAATCTACAAAAAGAGCATGAAATTTTGATTGAAGACCATCAAACGATTGATTCATATTATATGACTTTATTTGATGAATTTGATGAGTTAAATAAAAATCATTGTGAATTAGTTGAAAAGCATGATGCATTAAAAGTTTCACACACATCACTTAAATCTGATTTTAAGAAGTCTAAGGAGATGGAGAAAAATTTAAGGATTGATAAAGAAGTCTTAAAGATCACTAGTTTGAAGATTCAAAATGAATTAGAAGCATCTAAGAAAACTAGGATGACACCCACTTTTGATCAATTGCCAAAACCTAGGAAGAGGCATTATAACTCAAACCACTTAAGAAATCCCTTTCCTAGAGTTAGATGTTTTTCATGTGGCATGCTAGGACACATCTCACACACTTGCACAATTCACCATAGTACACATTGGGTGTGGGGACCTAATGTGCATGATCCACAGTATATCACCCATGCATTGCATTCTACTCTTCATAAGAAGGAACCCAAACCTGCTTGTATTCCTAAATCTAACTTTTAGTAATTTTGCAGGAGGGCTCTCACAAAAGGCCTCGTGAGAGTATGTGGTACCTGGACAGTGGATGGTCTCGACATATGACTGGTGATGTCAATAAGTTTGTGGTATTAGAGTCCAGGACTTTACTTGATGAATTTGATGAGTTAAATAAAAATCATTGTGAATTAGTTGAAAAGCATAATGCATTAAAAGTTTCACACACATCACTTGAATTTGATTTTAAGAAGTCTAAGGAGATGGAGAAAAATTTGAGGATTGAAAATGAGGTCTTAAAGAGCACTAGTTTGAAGATTCAAAATGAATTAAAAGCATGTAAGAAAACTAGGATGACACCCACTTTTGATCAATTGCCAAAACCTAGGAAGAGGCATTATAACTCAAACGACTTAAGAAATCCCTTTCCTGGAGTTAGATGTTTTTCATGTGGCATGCTAGGACACATCTCACACACTTGCACAATTCACCATAGTACACATTGGGTGTGGAGACCTAAGGTGCATGATCCACAGCATATCACTCATGCATTGCATTCTACTCTTTATAAGAAGGAACCCAAACCTGCTTAGGTTCCTAAATCTAACTTTTAGTAATTTTGCAGGAGGGCTCTCACAAAAGGCCTCGTGAGAGTATGTGGTACCTGGACAGTGGATGCTCTCGACATATGACTGGTGATGTCAATCATTTTGTGGTACTAGAGTCCAGGACTGGAGGCAAGGTTACTCTTGGAGACAACACCACCAAGAAGGTGGTAGGCGCATGTATAATTGGTAATTCCAAGAACATTATGGTTGAAACTGTTTTGCTTGTAGATGGATTGAAGCACAACTTGCTCAGCATCAGTCAATTCTATGACAAAGGCTTCATTGTGCAATTCTTTGCAAATTCATGCATTGTAAGTTTAAGTAACAACACTATTTTGCAGGGAAAGAGGATCAACAACGTCTACATGCTTGATTTAAATATCATTGAATGTGCTGCTTCATTTTGCTTAAAAACTGTGATTAATGATTCTTGGTTGGGGCACCGGAGACTTTGTCATGCAAGTATGAAAACCCTTAGGAAGGTGACCCAAAAAGACCTAGTTAGAGGTGTCCCCAAACTCAAGTTTTCAAAAGACGACCTCTGTGATGCCTGTCAACTAGGAAAGCAAGTCCACTCCACCATTCACCCCATTAAGGACATTAGCACCTCTAGACCTTTAAAAGTCCTTCTCATGGATTTGTTTGGACCCATTAGCACTGCTAGTCTGGGAGGGAAAGTCTTTGGATTTGTGATTATTGATGACTACTCGAGGTTCATTTGGACTAGATTTCTTTCACAAAAAAAATGAGTCTTTTGAGGAGTTTAAAACATTTTCTACTTGGATTCAGAAAAAGCTAGGGTGTGAGATTTTGACCATCCATAGTGACCATGGGGGAGAGTTTGAAAATGAAAAATTTGGAGATTTTTGTGAGGACAAGGGGATTAGCCACAATTTTTCATCTCCTAGGACCCCTCAGCAGAATGGGGTAGCTGAAAGGAAGAACCGGACCTTGGTGGAAGCCGCTAGAGCCATGCTTGCTGAGTATTCACTTCCAAAATACTTATGGGCTGAAGCGGTTAACACAGCTTGTTATGTGTTGAATAGGGTGAATGCTAGAGCCAAATTTGAAAAGACACCCTATGAGATTCTTAAGGGTAGGACACCCAATCTTTCCCACCTTCATGTCTTTGGTTGTAAGGTTTTTATTCACAATAATGGGAAGTCTCACTTGGGAAAATTTGATTCTAAATCTGATGAAGGAGTATTCTTGGAATATTCTAGTGTTGGAAAGTCTTTTAGGGTGTTTAACAAGAGAAATTTGATGGTGGAAGAGACAACCAATGTAGTATTTGATGAGTCTGAGCCTAAGAAACATGGAGTAGAAGATGATGATGTTGGAGAGATTACAAGTGTAGTAGAAAATTTGGGGAAGGAGATAAAACACCAAATTAATGAAGGAGTAGGAGATGTTACCCAAGGAGTAGAGAATTTTGATTTGGATGAAAGGGTTGGACCTTCACATACTTTACCTAGAGATTGGAGATACTCTATAAGTCACCCCAAGGATTTGATCTTAGGAGACCCTTGTAGTGGAGTTAAGACTAGACATGGACTTAGGAAGGAGGTGAACCACTCTGCCTTTATCTCAATGACTGAACCCACCACCATTAACCAAGTCCTTACTGATGAGATTTGGATTCTAGCAATACAAGAAGAATTGAATCAATTTATTAGGAATGATGTTTGGGAGCTTGTATAAAGACCTAAGGGACAAAGTGTAGTTGGGACAAAGTGGGTCTTTAAGAACAAGGTGAATGATTCAGGAGTGGTGGTTAGGAATAAAGCAAGATTTGTAGCTAAGGGGTATAACCAAATAGAAGGGATAGACTTTGAGGAGACTTTTGCCCCTGTAGCTAGATTGGAAGCCATTAGAGTGCTATTAGCCTTTGCCTGCTATAAAGGATTTAAGCTTTTTCAAATTAATGTCAAGAGTGCCTTTTTAAATGGAGAAATAAAAGAAGATGTGTTTGTAGAACAGCCCCCAGGTTTTGAGAGTTCCCAATTTCTAAATCATGTTTTTAAATTAAAAAAGGCTTTGTATGGTTTAAAGCAGGCACCAAGAGCTTGGTATGAGAGGCTTAGCACATTCTTACTAGAGAGGGAGTTTGTCAAGGGGAGTGTAGATACCACCCTTTTTCTTAGGAGAGTTGGAGATGATTTACTCATTATTCAGATTTATGTGGATGATATACTCTTTGGATCTTCTAATAAGAAATTGTGTGATGATTTTTCTAAAATAATGAATAGAGAGTTTGAGATGAGTTTGATGGGAGAGTTGTCCTACTTTTTGGGGTTTAGCATAAAACAATTGAAGGATGAAACTTTTTTAAATCAAACAAAATACATAAAGGACATTTTGAAGAAATATGAGATGGACAAAGCCAAGCCAATTAACACTCCCAAGACTTCTAGTGCTCCATTGGATAAGGACCCAAGTGGTAAATCTGTTGATCAGAAGAAGTATAGAGGTATGATTAGATCTTTATTTTACTTGACTACGAGCCGACTTAATATTATGTTTAGTGTTTTCCTTTGTGTTAAATTTCAAGCTGACCCTAAGGATTCCCACATGACTGTTGTTAAGAGAATTTTTAGATACCTTTTGGGGACACAAGGCTTAGGGATTTGGTATCCTAGACACAACACTTCTTTTGAGATTATTGAGTTTTTTGACTCTGATTTTGCAGGTTGCAAGGTGGATAGAAAAAGCACTTCAGGAACTTATCAATTCATTGGACAGTCTTTGGTCTCTTGGTCTTGTAGGAAGCAAAACTTTATTGCACTTTTCACTACTGAAGCTGAATACATCGCTCTTGGAAGTTGTGTGGCCCAAGTCCTTTGGTTGAAACAATAGGTATTGGATTTAGGATTACCGGTAGGCACCATCTCAATCTTTTGTGATAACACTAGTGCCATATGCATCTCTAAGAATCCTATCCAACATTCAAGGACTAAGCACATTGACATTAGGCATCACTTCATTAGAGATCATGTGACTAAGGGAGACATTGAGTTACACCATGTGACAACTGAAAATCAATTGGCTGACATCTTTACTAAACCACTGGCCTTCGACACTTTCAGTTCTTCAAGGACCAGATTGGGTGTGATTGACATAAATGCATGAAACTTGATCTTTTAGTTACTTTCTTTTATTTTTTTATGTTTAGTTTTCTTTTTAGTGTGTTTTACTTTTTTTTTTAATTTTCAAAATCATCGCTGAAATGACAACATATTCCATGCCCTTGTTTTTGAAAATTTGTAGTAAATATATTTTTCATCTCTCAATCTCTTAGATGGTAAAAATATTTTATGATTGTGTCTCTTTCTCTAACCTATTTTAGTGGCATAGTTTTCTTTTCTAATCAAAAATCTATTTCAAATTAAATGTTGTGTATGAAATTAAGATCTTTTCTTAAGCTTGCTTTAGCAAATCTATCTTGTATTTATAATGTTTAAAGTCTTTTTGTCACACCAAGATCCCTCGTTATCCTTGTCTTTGATTATTGATTCTATTTGTGGTAATTCTTCCCTATGTTAGAGAGAGAGCTCATATTCTCTAATATCTGAGAAGATATATTCACAACTAAGAATTTTTAAGAGGTTATAAAAGAGAATGTAGCTTGCAAAAAAAAAAAAAAGGCCAATGATGCCAACTAAAGAAGCGCAATGACGCCAAATTGAAAAATATACACAAAAGTGTATCAAAAATAAAAAGATACGCAAAGCGCCACTCAAATTGACAAGAGGCATAAAATGAGCCCACTCAAAAGCAAGCTATTCTCTCTTTTTAAATCTTTTAGAACTTAGAAGTTTTAGTTCTCAAAGACTTGATTTCGATTGTTTTGCGATCGTGACAAATTTACTTTGATTCATTATTTTATAAAGATAATTTTTTCTTAAACCAAGTGATGGATGGATCCTTTTTCTCATATTCAATTAATTCTTTGAGTTAGGTCATTGATTTCAAAAGATGATTCTACCCTAAGAAAACGTCTGAGCTAAGGGTAACCATGACCAGATATTCTACTATTCTATGGAATTGTTGAGATTGTTAACTCATTAACCCATAAGTTTTTAAATCAATTACATAGAATACTACATCATTTTCATGCCTTGGTTAAAAAAAAAATTTGTTGTGATTTGCTATTGTTCTTTTGTGTTCCCTCTTCCTTTTTGATATGTTAAAAGGGGGAGAAGTTTATGATGCTTTTACACTTGCCAAACCTGAAATTTACTACTAATTGTCTTCGTAGTGTTTTGCCATCATCAAAAAGGGAGAGATTGTTGCAAATCTATTTTCATGACTTATGTTTTGATGATTGACAAACACTATTGATTCTCTTGGACTGCTTGTTACTTCTAACTTTTCAGGAATCGAAGATCGGACGAACAAATGAAGCCAGTTCAAGATTGCGTAGGTCTAAGGTTGAGTCAGTATGTACTTTATTTTTTCTCTTCTTGAGTCTATTTGTAATGGTCAAAGAGACTGATGATAAGTAACCCTACACACACACACACTTGAGAGACTTAGAAATTCTGTTTTTACTCATATCGGCCAGGACGATATTTATATCGTCCTGGACGATCAGGCTTAAAACAGAAAGTCTAATTAAGGATTCTTAATTAAGGCAGCTGACATTAACGGATCGTCCTGGACGATACGTGTATTGGCCAGGACAATAAGCTCAAAACAGAAAGAAGTTGCCGCCATAGACAATTAAGGTATATTGTATTTTTAAATAATCGGCCAGGACGATCTTTGATTGTCCTGGACGATATTCACAAATTATGCCTTAATTGATCAGGAAATCAAGGGAGTAATTAAGGATGATTGATATGATCATATCCTCCAGGGAGTGGACGTAGGTCGAGTAGACCGAACCACTATAAATTTCTATGTTCTTGTTTCTTGCTTCCGCACTTTTTATTTCCGCATTTATTTTTCTCGTGGTGTGATTTTGGTTAATGTGATTTTTGTTCTTTGTGAAAAGAAGTTTTTTTAAAATACCAATTCACCCCCCCTCTTGGTTAGCTTGGGCCAGTTCTATAGGGCTTACCATCCCTAACGAACTTTCAGGATGGAGGAGCTTAATACACTCGATGAAATCAGGTTGCAAGCTTAACAGAACCTGGAGATTTATTGGGCAAGCATGGCAAAGTCCTTTGATCGAATGGTGCATCATCAATCATTTCAAGAAAGGGAATTGGTACTAGTACAAAGAAGGCCAATCATTCCACATAGAAAAGTTGGTGACAAATTTGTATCCAACTGGGAAGGAACTTTCATTATCGAGAAACTGTACCAGGGAGGAACTTATCAACTCATCGAGCTGAATGGTCAAAGGCCTATGCCGCCGATCAATGACCGATACCTGAACAAGTATTATGCATGAAATTGCCCAGAGAAATGTTATGTACAATACGCTATATTTTTGTATATGATTATTAGGATATACATTTCATAATTTGAAATTCTCCTGTATTATGAGAATATAATTCAAAATCCCCCCATAACACTGGGGGTATTTTAAATATTTATTTGGGTTGACATCGCGCTATGAATTGAGATCCCCAAATAAATATTTAAAATTTAAATATTTCTAAATTTATTCTACTATAAAATGTCCCTACGAGACAGGGGGCATTGTATATATTTATTCGGGTCAACATCGCGCTGCATGCTGAGATCCCCAAATAAATATTTAAAAATATCAATTCAAATATTCTTTTACGCTAAAGAATATAAATAATTATTTTTATATGTATATACAGGTGATCTTTCAAAGCTAGAGACACCATACTCTCCAATGTACCCAGACTCAAAGGTCAAGAAAGAGATTTTATGGCTACACACTCATATAAATTGAGCTAGAAAAGCTTGAAGTGTTTCGACAGCCGAAAGCTTAAGATTCGGATGGGTGTAAGAGGTTGGATCCAATAAGCCCAAATATGATCGGATCACTGGTAGCTCCATCTACTCAATAAGCCATAAATAAGGCGGTAGTAACAGAACCCCACCTTTGTCAGCCCGTTAGTAAGGACTGTAGGAAGAACGAAGGCCAATTTGACTCAACCAATTCAAGTGATGGTAGTCCACCAAATTTTCCCAAATGATTAGAGAATCAAAGTTCCAATGAGAAGATGAGTTTCGAGCAACTACCGGATGTTCATAGGTTCCAAAAAATATTCAACCACAAAGAATGACTTAAAATCTACCAACTTCAATAAAATTAGCATTGGGAAGAGCATTCCCCATAGCTCAAGTCTGAAGCCTAAATGGGTGTAAGAGGTCGGATCCAATAAGCCCAAATATAGCCAGATCGCTGGCAGCTCCATCTACTCAACAAGCCATAAGAAAGGTGGTAGTAGAGGAACCCCCATCTCAATAAGCAGAGGATGAAGATCAATCAAATCCTAGCTCCCCCGATGTGATGAACTCAGGTGACTCAGATCAAAGTCTTCTCAAGTGGTTAAGGATCAAGATATTACCTACGTTTGGTACTATCAACCAAATCCAAAACCTACAAAACCTTCAATAAATTCGTAAAGCACAAAGCGAGGATCGAAGGAATTTTTCTTCAATAAGTCCGCCAAAGCACAAAGCAAAAAACCAAAGAGAATTATCCCAAAGTTCACACAAAGCTCAATGCTAAACTAAGAGGATTTCCATATCAACAAGTACGATATGCACAAAGATCTTGACCAATGACTCCTGGCCAATGACCTAGTATAAACCTAAAAGGTTTAGGTCACTGGCATCTACCCCTTAATCAAGATCGCCAAAGCTAGAAGCAGAGGGCAGAAGGCATACAAATCTTCTGACAAGTTAGTAAAGATAAATTAGATAACCCTTCACCAAGTTCACCACTAAGAGCATTGGGGAGAATGATCAAAATCTTAGGGCTCTAGCCAAAGCTATAAAATGAACACCATAGATGTCATCTACAAATGTTCCTAAAGATTAAAGACATTTTAAATATTTATTTGGGTCAATATCATGCTGCATGCTGAGATCCCTAAATAAATATTTAAAATTCCATCAAGGTAAAATCAGATGATGGAAGAATCTTGAGCATATGCTATCCATTAGCATCAATCTATAAAGTGATACTCTAGGAATCCAAGTACGAAGTGCTATATTATTATCCTTGAGGTCCTTGACTAAAACTAGTACATCAACCATCTATGGATACATCAAACAAAGTTGAGGAGAAAGAAGCCCTAGTGTGACATCCAAACAAAATTTTGGGATCCACTAAAACAAAATCTAAGTGTGACATCTAGGCAAATTCTTGGAGATCCACTAAATAAAAGCTCTAGCGTGACATCTAGAATAAAGATCTAGAGATCCGCAGGGTCAATCAGCATATAACAAACGTGATTCACTCTAGACGCATACCATATTTGTTGGGAGGCATTTGTTGATCCATAATTATATAAAAAAAGTCAAATAACATACCTATCCTGTGCCGAATTCAGCATGACATCGTTTCTCTTCCCATGATCTCCGCATAAGGCTCACCTGACGACATCACATCTCTTACGATCTCTCTAGCAGTCGTTAAAAGGCCGAAGGAGGAAGGTCTCAGGGCTCTTTTTCCCCCTTTTGTGTCGCCACTTCGAGTCCTTCATCACAGTTCAACTTCGTTCATTCGACCACTTTCCCTTCCAGTTCGGGAGTTACAAAAATTTGATCGTAACTAATAACGGAGCTCGCTCTGGCTCCTTGTGGTCGCACGGCTTCGCTCTTTCGACGCATCCCCTTTTTGTCGGATCAGAGTTACGACGTTTTGAGCAGAACCAATAGTTAGAGTTCATTGATTGGGAGAGTAACTTTCTACCTTTCATGCACTCTTTCCTCGGCTCCTTCTTGCTACTCGACTCCACTTCCTCTAATGACTTTCCCTTCCCGTAGATCAGGCATTACGACGCTTTTGATTGTAAGCAACTACAGGAGCTCGCATGTAGTGAAGTTGGATCGAAAGTTAGGACATTTGATCTGAAGTGACAACGAGAGCCTAGCTAGTTGAAAAAGTAACTTTTGCCCTTGCACATGGTTCTTCGACTCCTTTTCTATTATTTGATTTCGCCCCTTCGACGACATTACCTTACTATTAGGTTGGAAGTAATGACAATTTGATCGGAGGAAAGAACAGGAGTTTGTTGGCTGTGAAGTAACTTTCTCCCTATCAGGCGCTTCTTTGGTTCCTTCATGGCTATTCGGCTAAGCTCCTTCGATGACTTTCCCTTCCTGATGGTCGGAAGTTGCCACATTTTAAATGAAAGTAACGATGGGGCTAGCTCACTATGAAGGTCTTTTTTTAATTAAAATTAATTATTTTTAATTATAATAAATTATTATTATTAATAATTAATTAAAAGTAATTATAATTAAATATTCTCATTATATTTAATTATTATTATTAATGATTAATTTTAAATTATGATAATTATAACTAATTTTTTATTATAATTATAATTAATTTCAGTATTAACTATAATTATATAAAATTATTTATAATTAATTATTATAATTTAAAATACTCATTATTCATTATAATTAATTATGATTAACTATTAATTATAACTAATTATTTTTAATTTATAAATAATTTTTTAAAAAAATATAATTAATTAATTATTATTACTTAGTTAATTATAATTAAAAATAAAATGTACTTGCCCTCTTTCCTCGAGTCGATGCTACCTGTACAGTCACTGACAACTCCTGTGTAAGGTATTCTGTTCCAAATCTCGGCCTCGATTTGCTTGACTCACCGGTGGACCCACTTTACGAGCTCTTGTAGCATGGTGGAGGGTAATCCGGTGCGATAGGGACGTCGAGGCGGGCAAGCCTTATGCACGCTCTTATAGCATGGTGGGGAATATCCTCGACCTCGACATCAGCACCGCCAACACTACTACGAAAGGTATAATGTTCTAAAACCCCATTCTTGATGTTTATATCGGACCAGAGAACCACCTATATATGCTCTCGTAGCATAGTAGGAGGGAGTCCGGTGTAACACATACGGCAAGGTGGGTAGTCCCTATATACGCTCTTGTAGCGTGGTGGGGAGAGCCACTGGTGTTCTTGTACGGGTACTATTGAAATACCCATACACGCTCTTGTAACGTGGTGGGATGAAAAGATGTACGACTGCGATGTTTAAGGACACATACCATACACGCTCGAGTAGCATGGTAGGAAGGCCCAACTCCCCTACTTTCCCCCAAACGGGGGATATGTCGGGGTGCTACCGAAATTTTCATTGAAGTGCACAAAGCTTGAACAATAAGAATATTTCAGTTGAGCAGCAATGCAGATGACCCGTACTTGGACATGAATGAATAGAACTTGAACTAAATGTGTAGAGGACTTGTACGAACAACAGGGGACTTAAACTTGTACTGAACTACAAGAAGTGGAACATAAATCCTAAAAATGCACAATCAGGATCAAAATTCAAAAGCTGAATAACAACTGAATGCATTTAAACAAATACAAACAAACAAGCAGGGGACTTTTTTTTTTTTGAGAAGATGCAAAGTGCAATATTATTGAGAGAAAAAAAAACTATACAAAGATAAGATTATCACATTCCTCCTTTAAAAGTTTGAAAAACATTGGAGGAACGTTTTTGATAATCAAATTATTCCACATAAAGTCACCCAACCTAGCATGGTTAGCACAATAATCGGCTAACTTATTAGAAGTTCTATTTACAAATTGAAAGATGACTTGATTGAAACTTCTAAGAAAAAGAAAATCAAGTAGCTCGGGATTGCTACTTACAGCTGGTCCTTCCTTAAAGATACCTTGAATGTGCTTCATAACATTGTAGTTGTCTCCTTCTATAATGATTCCTTTAGCTAGATACATCCATTCTTGAGAAAAACTTTTAAAAACCTTCAATGCCTCCAACTCAAGTGCCGAGATATCCCAGTGAATACTTTTGAAACCAAAGGCATATAAAAATCTACCTTTATAGTCTCTTATAACTCCACCCACACCTGCAGTATAATTGTTGTCAAGAGAAGCATCCACATTAAGTTTGATCCATTCAGCTGGAGGGGGTTTCCAAGTTTGTTGAAACAGCAAATGCTGATTAGAAACCCAGTTGGCTGAAATGGTATACTGATTAAAAGAAGAAGATGCAAAACTGATAGCATTTGCTGCAATAATTGAAATGCTATCTTCCGCCGATCCATGAACAAGTTTACTTCTACTTTTCCATGAGAAAAAAATAGCAGAATAATACAAATTAGCCAAGAAAGGATTGATAGTAGATATGGTAGAGAACCAATTTATACAATCTTCAAAACTATTGAAAGCCGGAAATTCATAACCCCATTTTTTAAAAGAGCTGATGATATTCTTCATAAAAAAATAATTCACAGTTAAGTGATTGTCATCCTCTTTGTCGCAGCAGCCTCTTGGACATCCGTTCAAGTCAATTAACCTTCTATACATAAGGAACTCATTTGTTGGAATTGCCTTATGTAACAATCTCCACCAAAAATTTTTAACTCTTGGCCTTAATTTGAGTAATTTAATCCATCTCCAATTTGCATCTTCTACTTCATTATAACTTAGATGTTCTGAAATTACTGCTGATAGAGATTTTCAAGATAATTTGTAAATTAGTTCCAATTCATCTTCATGAGCATTTGAATTGATAGGGATCGAAGTAATGAAATCTGCTAGTTCCTTGCCAAAAGTTTCATTCAATTTCAATAAGTTCCAGCAACCATTATTAAGAAAATAATTCAAGGAACATTGATCTTCGTTTAAATTTGGGACAAACGTTGGCCATTTCTCTAAACACTTATCAAGGATCCAAATATCCTTACTAGTGTTAATACTTTCTCCATTAATGATCATCCACCTGATTACATTTTGAAGAAGTTTGCTTCCACAATTAATAATTTTCCAAGTTGGTGAACTACCAACTTTAACTGCAGAAAAATAGAATATGTTACCATATTTTGCTTTAAGAATTCTGTTTAATAAGGATGAAGGATTTGAAATAAAGCTCCATGCAAGTTTTGCTCTCCATGATCCAACTTTATCATAAGCAGACATAACTTCTTGGCCACCAAATTTGATTTGTTTGCAAAGAGTTTCCCATTTCACATAGTGGATTCCATTATTTTTATTTTGCTTTATCCAGAGAAAGTTTCTACATAATCTATCAAGTTCTTTTAACACTCCCATTGGAATAAGGGAATGTGTAGAGATGAATATTGGAAGTGATAAGAGTGCTGATTTAATCAATTGAAGCTTACCGGCCAAAGTAAGATAATGATTTCCCCAAACATTAAGCTTGTCATAAGCTTTTTCCAAGACATTTTGAAAGTCAGAAGCTTTTAGCCTTCTCAAAGCTAATTTATGCCGAGATAATTCATCTCATTTACTCTTTTGAAACCCATAAATCTGGATAGAGATTTAGTGACAACTTTGTTAACAGATTTGCTGAAAATCAAGGAGGATTTTTGGTTGTTAACCGATTGTCCAGTCCAGTTGCTGTACATCTTCAGAATTTTTTTGATTTTGGTAGCATTCCTTTTATTGGCATCCGCAAAAATAATAGTATCATCAGCATACTGAAGGTGAGAAATCATTTCAGCATTTGGTGTTATCTTTACACCAATCTTGATACCATAACTATTGAAAATTTTCGATAGAAGTTGAGAACACATGATGAATAAATAGGGTGAAAGAGGGCATCCTTGCCTAAAGCCACATTTAGCTTTAATCCAATTAGTATTTCTACCATTAACATTAATAGAGTACTTTGTGTCCACCACGCATTGAATTAGGAGATTAGCAAAGCAACTTGGAAAGCCAAAAAGATCTAAAACCTTTTTTAAGGTGCTCCACCCCATACTATCATAAGCTTGCTCCGTATCCACCTTAATTGCCATAAAACCTTTCTTCACTTTAGAATTTCTGAATTTGTGGAAAATTTCTTGGGTGAGCAGAATATTTTCAGAAATAGTTCTTCCTTTGATGAAAGCAACTTGATTTTCCGAAATGATCTTTGGCATAATAAGCACCATCCTATTTAATAACATCCTTGCCACTATCTTATAGATAGAATTGCATAGACTAATAGGTCTATAATTAGAAGGAGCTAAAGGATTTTTCAATTTAGGAATGAGAACCACTAAGGTTTCTCTCCATTTATCACACATCAATCCAGTTTTAAAAAACAGAGAAACTGCCTTCCAAACATCAGCTTTGATAATATACCAATAGTATTTGAAAAAGGAATAGGAGATACCGTCAATGCCTGATGAGTTGTTGTTTTCCAGTTGAGAGATTATGTTTTCCAGCTCTTCTTCAGAGAATTTAGCTACAAGTCGAACCTTGTCATCTTCATCAATAGTTTTGGAAAAGTTAGGCCAGCCAATGAGAGAACATCTTCTGTGTTTCCACTTTTCCTGAAAAAATTTTGAAATAATTTCTTTAATACAGTTTTGGTCTTCTGTCAGAATGCCGTCAGAGCTTCATAACTGAGTAATATGGTTGTTGTTCCATCTTGCCGAGGCCACAGATTTAAAATATTCAGAATTGGTATCACTCTCCTTATACCATTTCACCTTAGCTCTTTGTCTCCACCAAGAGCTTAGTCTTCCTAAGGTAGAATTAAATTCATTAATTTTGTACCTTAGTAATAGGATTTTGTCTTCAGAAAGACCTTCTGGACTAGCTTCTTCCTCTTGCAATAATAAAATTTTTGCCTTCAACTCTTCCTTCAACCTGTTGAGGTTAGCATGTTTGGCTTTACTCCAATGAAAAAGAGCTTTAAGAACTCTTTTGAGTTTGAGATTTAATTTCTGGACATCATCGCCTCCTGCTGGTTTAGCCCAAGAGTTTGCCACAATACCTTTAGAAGCTGGATAAGAAGTCCAGACTTCTTCAAACTGCAATCATCTATACTTCTTGAACCCATGATTACAAATGTTAATAACTATTGGGCAATGATCTGATGCAATTCTACCAAGATGATGTACCGCAGCAGGTTGTAAGATCTTTAAGGCTACTGAATTCAGTAAACACCGGTCCAGTCTTTCAAGTATGCGTGCTCCACCTTTCTTGTTGTTGCACCAAGTAAATTTGGGACCAATAATTCCAACATCCTGGAAATCACAATTCTTCATAAACTTTTGCATGTCTTGAGGTCCTTGAGAGAAGGTAAATCTCTTCCCACCTCTCTTTTTCTCTTGAGAAAGAATACAATTGAAATCTCCTCCAATAATACAAGGAATGCAGGAATTGGTGAATAAACGAAGGTATTCCCAAAGTTGTCTTCTTTTATAAACCTCTTTGCTTCCATATGTTGTGGCAATTAGCCATTCATTCCCACTATTCATTTTCAAATTACCAATAACCAATTGGTTTGAAAAATGACTGATATTAAACGAGCAAATGTTAGAATTCCAGCAAATGAGTATACCACCTGATAAGCCTCAGCAGGAACAATAAAGAATTCCCAATTGCTTCCAATAAGTATGTTTATTTCAGCTCTATCAAAAGATTGGACTTTAGTTTCAATAAGTCCAACAAAAAAAAACTTGAAGATCTTTAACAAATTCCTTAAGGTAACGAGAGGCCTCCAACTTCCTATCCCCTCTACAATTCCAAAATGATAGAGACGTCATTTGGATTTAAAAATGGGATTACTCCCATTTTTAAGCTTCTTTGATTCTTCACCTTTCCTCTTTTGTAAAAGAATGTTGTTCCTCCCCAAAGAATTAAGCTCTTTGACAAGTTTACCTTTATTTTTCACAGAGTCTTCCGTCTTGCTTTTGACTTGATCTGTAAGGGGAGATTTTGAGCAAAGAATCTCACCTTCTTCAAGAATTCCTGATTTATCAATCAATTGTAGAGGATCCTCTTCTTCTTGTTGTAGACAGTTCAAAATATTGATTTTGTTAACAGTTTCCATAGAGCCGGATTGAATAACAGTCTGCATATTTGTTACCTTTGAATTGCAGAGTTCAACTGTTGAGGTAACATTTTTGCAACGATCTTCCATAATTATTTCTTCATTTAAACCTTCTGAAATAGAAGTGATATGATTCTGTACTGTTGTATTATTGACAGTAACAGATTCATTAGGTAAATATCCTGAAGCACCTGAATCACCAGCTAAAATATTAGTAGCTTCTTCAATAACAGGGTTTAATGGAGTTCTGAAAACAGATTTCTGGACATAAACACTTTTAGTATTTCTGAGTCCTGTTTCTTTGATGAGATTCTTCCCCTTGTATAAAGAAGGCTTGTTCTTTCTCTTGGAGTTCTCGACAAAGATCCAAGGACCATATGCTTTCTCAGAGTCAGTACAATGTTGGGATTGAATGATATTAGTAAGATCTTCCTTATCTTTAAGATTAGCAGATTCCTTAGGGTATGTCGTGAGTTCATCACTACAATTAGAGTCTAGATGCCCGATTTTGCCACATTTAAAACAAAAATTGGAGACTCTCTCATATTCAACTTTTTGAAAGATTCGTCCAAAGGAACCTTCAATCCAAACTCCTGTTGGAAATTGCTGATCCAGAGACATACGAATACAAACTCTGGCGTACTCCCTCTTGCTCTATTGAAACATATTACCATCAATCCATAGAGGAATTCCAATTTTAGTAGCTATTCTGGCCACATTATTTTCATCCCAACAAATCAAAGGAAGATGAGGGAATCTGGCCAAAATTGGGGAAGATAAACCTTTCAAAGAGGTGGGAGAAAACATAGGAGTCCATTTTGTCGATTCCAACAATGTGTCCATTGACATACCATGGGCCTCCTTCCAAGACTTTGTCTATAGCTTCCTTATCAGTAAAAGAGCAAAGAATCCAGCCAAGTCCTAGGGAAGTAATATGATCCTTTCTGAATTGAATCCATTGGCGACGTAGTTCTCTAGCGATCTCATAGACTGGAGCATCATCTCCAAAAACCTTTACCACCAAGGATAATTATAACTTATCTGCATTCATCTTCAGGTTTTCTTCATTCAGTTTGATAGCTACACCATCTTCAGAGAGAAAGGAATCTTCTCCTTTTAAATTCACCTTGATATTAGGCTTTCTGGACCAAGCGTCAACAGGATTAGAATTGTCTATATCATTTGCATTGTCATTACAACGAGCACTTGAAGTGTTTTCCATTAAGTTCCGAGAGAAAGAGACTCCTTTCTCTATTAATTGATTCTTGACAGTCGGATTGTTAAATTTGTTCACAAACAATTTGAGACCAGACGAAGACGACGCTTCGTTGTCAGCTAAATTCATTTTATGCTCAACAGGAGATTTGAAAACCTTAGAAGGAGAATGAACCATTTTTTCTTTACCTTTGCCTGGAACAGTCGAAATAAACTTCCGATTTACTTTTGTTGGTTCGTTGATTCGAAGAATACCAGATATATGAATTTTTGGAGATTCGAATTTTTGATCGGAGATCAAAATATTGTCATCAGGACGATTCCGGCGACCTGCGGCCGAGGCCGCGTCGTCTTCCATTGGCGGAGAACAACCCGCCTTAAAAAAAGGACCGTTGAGATTTGAATTTCTTTTTTCACAAACTTACTAAATCCGGGAGCTTCTCTCACTAGCTTCTCTCACTAGCTTCCACCACAAGCAGGGGACTTGTGGTGGAGAACTTTCAGATGCGATTGACCTGCATTAATGTAGGCCAAGATGTGAATGTAACAATCATTTCAATGCATATGTGTAATGATATTCAATCAAGTCCAAATAATACCAATCCACTGCAAAGAATATAAATGTCGTCTATATGCTACAACGAAGAACTCAAAGAACAAGCAATTGAGATGACAATATTGTCAATTAATAGTAGAAGATTCATCCTTGCAAGCAAGTACATCAAAACCACCTGAGATTGGTGAAAGGTGGATATGATACTGGTGTAAATGGCTCTCCTACAAACATTTCTAGGAGGTCATAGTGGATACAGTGGGTCCCTGCAAATGAATACAAGCCACTTGTGGATAACTACAGTGGATATATCATAGGTACCATGAACCACTGTCGGCACAAGTACAGATGTCACCCATAATAATGGTGATTGAGATGCTACAAATTATATTGAGTATGAAGGCAACTCGATGTACGAAAAAGGACACCCCCTGGGCAGGACAGAAGGGATGCTTGAACAAATTAGAACTAAACTTTCTGATATTCCAAAGTTTCTTCTTGGTTTTAACCTTAGGAAGGAAACGACTCTGGTATCCACAAACACCAGAAGTAACAAGTCTACTACATTAAAGAGCTTGAAAGAGTCCATTTCAAAGCTACAGTTACAAACTTAAAAAAGAACCCCCTGGTGAATGAGAAAATGGGAGTCAACATCGAGATGATGAGATGCCTCATGACATCCAGATAATACTTCCACTGGATCTGCAACACTCGTATTAGCAGATAGAAGGCATATATAAGCTCTCAAATGAAAGGTTATGTGCATTCAAATAGCAATTACCTGCACAACAACAAATATTTCAAAGCACCCCTGCACATGCATCGTAGTTTGTGTACACATAGGTACATTGAAGGGGTAAATACAATCACAAGACCCGCATGAGCCCTGGCGAGCATGTTATTGATACACATGTGACGTCTAGGGATGTTGTACGGGTCAATAAGTGAATTCAGATTCAAATCCGATCCTCCTATGTGGATCAATAGGAGTCGACAAGGTTCAAACCATCAAACAAATACACGATTGTGGCGACTGGTGTATTTATTTTAATATATTTATATTAGGCCTTCAAGGTCTATAATCAAGAGTATTCATTAATAAAAAGAACAAAGCCTACGGTCCTATCCTCCTAAGCAGGTAAATAGGAGTAGATAGGGTTTAAACTATTGGATAAATATATAGTCACAAAATTGACCGGAATATTTATTTTATACATTCATATTAGGCCTTTAAGGCCTTCAACAAAGAAAATTCACAAATAAAGTCACAAAGCCTATGAAACTCGATCCTCCGAAGCAGGTAAATAGGAGTAGATAGAGTTCGAACCATCAGATAATTATGCGGTCATGAAGTTGACCGGAATATTTATCTTATACATTCATGTTAGGCCTTCAAGGTCTGTAACAAAAGAAATTCATTCTCAAGGCTATAAAGCCTATGAAATCTGATTATATGTCGATAACTCGATAGAATTGACAAGATTCAATCCATAAAGAGAAATAATCCCAAACACTCTGATGATGGCTGTGTTGAACGAAGATCTCAACCAGAGGGGTTCATAAATATTTTCAAATGTCTCCTAAATATCCAAATGCCCATCAAAAATCCAAAACTCCATAAGTTCTGAAATCCAAAAATCTCAAGAAAAATCCCAGATTCAGATATTTAAAATTGAAATTAAACTATCAATCACTTAAAATAAAATCCATCCACCCTCTATAATAGTTTGTTGAGGAGGACAAATTAAAATTTACTTCAGCTCCCAAAGAGTTAATGGCTAGTCAAAAATATATCTAGGATCCATTCTCAAACAATCTTCTACCAATAAGGACGTAGTGCGTGTCTTCTAACTGGCAATTTTGCCCCCAAATGGCATTGTAGAATAAATGGTTATAACCTAGGGCCCTCTAAATCGAGTGGTTTTAGCCGCCAAATGGCACCACAAATTACTAGTTATGGCTAGAGCCAATATGCTCCTTATTGGCATCAAATCCTTGAGATATGAATCAATAGGACATGATCGATGGGGCACAAAGCCCTCTGTTAGCTATAAGGTGGATTCAAATTTGTCCCCTTAGGAAAAAATTCATCCTATGTCTACAAGGTCTCCTTGGACGAAGCAACCCATGGCTGACGACAAGGATCTTTATGTTAGGTTGGGTCAACAACCTCCTCTAACTAAGTAGACCAAGGACCACGATGGCCCGGGACGACGGAACCATGAGATCTTGATCGGGTCCATCATCCATTCCCGCACCATCCATTTTAAGTATAAGATGGTGTGATTTTAAATTTTAAATATCAATTCTCCTACCATTCCAAGCCCATGCTGCTACTATAATTAGATAACACATATTTTCAATGTATCTGATTGATGACTTACCTTAATCGAAAGTTCTCTCTTGTTATCCGGAGGGGTAATTAACTATAGAGGCTTGCCCCTATAGGAAGCCAAAACTTAGATCATAAAGTCCTCACAAAATGTTGGAGAAATCTCTGGGTAGTGTCTTATCTACAAACCCATCTGCCTTCCAAAATTTACCATGGAATTTAAATCCGTTAAAATTCCCCGCGCCGAAAAGAAAAGCAAACAGGCGAGCGGAGGCTGGGGCCGAATTTTTGTAGCCTAGAAGGATGTCTTTTGGAAGAAGGAATATTGCATATTTCTATTTTTTTGTAAAAAGATAATTGAAATCTTTAAAGTGCTAATGAAACAGGGAATCCAAATTTGTTCATTTAATTCAACCTCAAATTTGTCGGATCATCTTTATTCCTTATCTACAAAGAATCCTGTTCTTGCTAGAATATATTGCTCGTCTAATTTTTATTGTTGGAAATATAGGAATTCTATCAAACATGGAAAAAAATATGCATCTCATCATTTATAGTAGCTAAGGTGTTTTCTATATCTATTGAGCCATATCTTAATATAATTATGGATAACTGTGCTTCTAACCGGTTCTATAAACTGAAAGTGAAAATTTGGCATCCTCCACATCCAAATTGGATTAAGATTAACATTAAATAATGGAGCAAGCATTGGAGGAGTTATAAGGGTTGATAAAGGAAGGATTATCTCTATTATTGGAAAGCAACTTTATCATTGGGATATAACTTAAGTTGAAATCTTTGCTATCCTTGCTATTAAAGATGCTATTGAAGAATGGATGGTTGATTATGAAGGAATTTGGATAGGAGGGGGCAACAACAATGTAATTAAGATTTTTCAAAGATCCTTAACCACTCAATTTTGGCTAGATGCAAATGTTGAATCTTTGGATTTTTCTTTTTTACATGACTTTATGAGTATTATTTTTAATTGTATTTCTAGAGAATAGAATAAGGTTGCAAATTGTTGTGCAACCAATGCTCTTAGTGGTAGTTTCTTTTAGGACTTTTTCCATAATAATCTTCCTTCACTTTTTACTTTATTATTGAAGGAAGAATGTGATAGATTTGCTATCAATTAATTGTTCTTTCTCTTTTATTTTTAATAAAATTGCTATTTACATTTTCTTGAAAAAAAAAAAAAGATTTGTCATCTTAGATGGAAGGTTCAGAAGGCTACAACTGAGGTATCATTAAAGAAAAAATCCTGAAATATCTAAAGTTAATGAGAATTCTTTGATGTTATGTGGAGGTCATTCCCAAGCATTATCTACTATAGAGGGAGAGGAAAGCATCAAAAGAATTACTAAAACTCCAACACCTCCTTTCCCTATAATACCAGTTGTTCCCTCTTTGTTTGAAATAAAGGGGAATTTTAAGACCTTACAAGTTGAATTGATCAAAAATTATGCTGCTAGGTATGGACAATCAAAGAATTTTTTTTCAAAGATGTTAAGGATGTGAAAGATATTAAAACTAGATTAATAATAAATCAAGAGAAAGTGGTTTCACCCTCTGCAAAATGATGTGTGACTTTTAAAGGACAAAAACCTATTGTAACAACTGACTATCATTAAGGATCGAACAACCTCCCAATAAATAATCATTAAAGGATATCATTAAGTAATTGGAGTGAGTGAACTCCTATAAAATCTTTGGGATATTTTTATTAGCCTAATGATGGTATAATCCCATATCTCATTTATCTTCTAATAAATGTAGAAATTTTCCAAGTAGAACTTCTATCCTTATTTTGGGTCATCATTCACAAAGAGTTGATCGACATCATTTATAAGGTAAAGAATCAACTTGCTATCATGATAGAAGGATGCTAAAATAAATAAATAAACCATCTTTATTTCTCGATATGATGAAG
Organism: Dendrobium nobile; assembly: GCA_022539455.1. Lineage (NCBI taxonomy): Eukaryota > Viridiplantae > Streptophyta > Magnoliopsida > Asparagales > Orchidaceae > Dendrobium > Dendrobium nobile. Next base: position 18,939,422 of record CM039734.1, read on the forward strand.
GTTTTGATGCCCTAAAATGGCAACTAGTTTGACTGCATTCATTACACATAAAAATAGTATAGTAAAGGAAAAAAAAAGGAAATAAAGAAAAACAAGTAATTGAATCCTTATATGTTAGAGAATATACTCCAATACACCTGCATAATGTTGCGAAAACATCAATTGAAGAAATGATAAATTTTTTAAAGGAGTGTATATGGTTGATAGATGAGTAAGAAGAAACAAAGAAGGTAGAAATAAATTCAAAAGATGAAGAAATGTCTAGAAGTATCTATGTGGTAGGTACTCATTCATCATTATAAAGAGAAAGAAAAAGTAAAAAATCTACAGGTGCTAAAGTGGATGATGGTGATATTGAATATTCAACACAACATCTCATAAAATAGTTAAATGAAAAAGATGAATAGATTCTTAGTATGTAAAAGAAAATAGAAAAGATGATGGTTATGTTGGCTATCATGTATAGTAAAGGATCTCCAACTTCAAATGCATAGATCAAGTTATCACCTAATAAGTTTATGAACCAAAACAAAGCCAATGAACTCAATAAAGAATTAACAAAGATTAAACTGATCAAGTTAGAAAATGAATCAACTCAACCACTTGATATAAAGCAAGTGGTAGAATATCAGGTTAAACATGCATTTACTAGGTCTTGGGATACTTCATATATTTTATTGAGTAGGCTATACTCAAAAAAATATGACTTGGTTCCATATATGAAAGGATTTGTACCATCTTTATTAAAATAATTTGATGGCATTGACAATCCCAAACAATATCTTCTGCATTTTAGAGTTGGTTTGCAATAATGCTAGAGGTAGTGATGTACATTAGTTCAAATAATTTATCATTACTCTATATGGTATCATATTTGATTGGTATGCTAAACTACCCCACATATTATTCTATACCTTCAATGAGTTTGAAACCATGTTTTTAAAAAGATTTTCATGATCTAAACACCACATGTCAATTTTGTTTCTTAAAAGATCAGTCTTTAAGAGATATAAAAAACTTGAAGGCTCATAAGGTACTAGAAAAGAAATTAGGATCAGTTTCTATAATTCTTAAGGTAAATCAGTCAATATAAATTAAGGATGAAAATCCAAGTCAGCCTACTAAGTATTAACAATTCAGTTGACTGCAAAATGATTGATAATTCAGTTCTTTTTCATATTTATCTTTAGAAGAGAAAAAGAGAAATTCAAATCACTCAAAAGTAAAACTTATCCATTTTAAAAGCATGGTATTCAAAAAATTTTTAAAAACCTTATGAAAAAAAATGATTACTAATTTTAATTTTTTGAATCCTAGGAAGCTAGAAGATGTGGGTAAATCAGAGTAACCCAAATATTCCCATATCACTTGATGATTAGTCATGAATTAGAAGATTATGTAGATTTGTAGGAATGTCTCGAATAAAATATTAAAGAGGGTCAATTGTGATACACAAGAAATATATAACTGATTTGAATTAGGGATCCGCTAAATATGTGATGTGAGTCTCCAGGAGCAAAGAGTGTCATCCAAGTTTATCTGGTAGTTCTTGACAAAGAAAAGCATAATAAAGTTCTGACCAAAGAGCCTGAGGAAGTGTAATTAAATATTTTTTTATAGTCTCAAAGGAGGAAGATAAGGCACAAATTGAATTGGTATCTGATAAAAAACAATTTCTACAAATGGGAAGTCTAAATCCCTAAAACCTTTAATGTAGTATGACTTTTATTTTATCTTTCTTGGGAATAAGAAGTTAATGAAAAAGGATTCTACATATAACTCATTTATTTCTACTGAGGAATATCCATATAAAAAATGATAAGATAAAGAGAATGATTCCTAAGAAATAATAAAGACATTAAATCATTTAAAAAGTCTCTATAATATCTATCTAATAATGCTTCCCCTATTCTTGATGTTAGGGTTGATCCTATCAACATTTAATTAGAGATTTCTAATTCAGATAGTTTGTTAGAGGAAAATCAAATGATGATCAATGATTAGGATGAAAATTAATGAGGCTTTAGTTCTTTCTATAGAAATGAGGAAGGCTTTAATGAATGCCTTACTCGACCCAACCTTCTATATGGATTAGATATTATCATCATAGTTATAAGTGATATATTTAAAGGAAGTTATAGGAGCCATATTTACATATGAACATTTGATGCTAGGAACTTTTGATCATAATAGTCTGTTATATATTTTTATGAGTATAGACAATTTTAAATTATCTCACTTTCTTATTAATTTCATAGAACTCTTTCATATTTGAATGTGGATACTTGCAAACTCAAATGTGATAATGTTGTGAGGATTCAATGAATGGAAAGAGAGATTTGGGTTTAATAACCCAGCTCCTAAAAAATGAAACATTAAAAATGGAAGCCAAATTCCACGTTATAAATTTTGAGGCTTCTTTTAATGCTCTCTTAGGTATACCCTAGCTTCCTGATTATATAATGGCACATGCCACCCTTTATCAGTGTATCAAATACACTCACAAGGGAGTCAATCACTATATTAAAAATGATCTACAACCTTTTTAGATTCATGAAGTTGGTATATATGAAGATGCTTTATAGTATTTGTCTAAGAAGCATTCTATCTTCTCTAAAAAATTAAATTTGTCAAAGTGGAAGAAAAGGAAAGAAAGGAAAGAACAAAAAGAAAATTAAAAAATAAAATGAAAGACATTATGGCCCCAAATATGATGTTTATTAGCATCTTGCCCTACTTCATGAAGGTGTGGTAGAATAGCCCAACGATTTAAAGGAAGTAGCCTAGGATGGAAAAAAAAAATCAAATGATAAGAGAAAATGAAAAAGAGTATATTCAATTAAAGGAGCTTATAAATGTATCAATTTGGAATCTAGTTCGGAGGATGCGTTATGTGTTTGAGAAAACCAACATGTAGTAGAATATGGGAAAAGTATCAAACAACCAAAGTTAGAAATTTTTATAGAAGTTGATTACGATAAGGATAGGGTCCAAATTACTTTGGAAGATAATTAATATATATCTGTCATGGAAAGATTATAGAAAGTCATGGAAAATATAACCTTAACCCCATTATTCTAAAGTGATTTAATAGGTTAGATATGAAATCATATCCTCTATGAAACCTAGATTCCAAAGCAAATACTTTTGTATCCTCTACTAGTAAAACCATAAAAATAGATGTAATCCTTGATCATCAATTTATGGATGATATAATAGAGATTTCTTTTGACTGGTACTCAAACAGTGTAAATAAGTTTGCTAAGAAATGTTTAGCACCATCAAATTAGACTAGGGATGAAGCCCAATAGTATGAACACCTGTGAAACATGAAATACCACAGATATGCATCAAGATCAAGTGTTAGTGTCACTACTCAATGTCTATTTGGTGATGACAAACATTGTGTAATAATTTGAAATATTATAAAATTTGATACTCTCTTTTAAGGGAAAATTAAAGCCTTTAATGAACTTTATTTAATAACTTCAAATAATTTAGATAACTCTCAATTAAGGGATGCACCTTGAGAATTTCAAGAAAGAATTATATCTATAATATATCACTACTAACTAGATGCCTAAATGCTTGAATGATTTGTTGGGTGAGATGTAGTTTCCTAGATGCTTGAATGATATGCGTTGGTTTGAAAAATGACTAGATTTTCTTTGATATGAATATACCCACTAAATATGCATGCTCATGTGTCGATCAAGTAAAAATGTGATATGAGAAAGTGTCCATCCTACAAGGAAGTGTTTTTCTATAATGTAAATTTTCTAGTACTGTCTACTTTAGCTTCAATTTTTATCTTACCAATAGAAAACGAGATTTTAGATTTTGTCTCCAATTAAATTTGAAATAGATAAAAACATTATATTATTAAATGTTTTGGACAAATGACTATAAACTAAATATGCTTTCCTAAGTAGACTCTTCAATGTTTGATATGGATCAGTGTATACAAATAAAAAGATCTCTATTGAGCTAGTATGAATGTGAAGGGTGCTTTATGAACTTCCTACAATTATTATATCTCCAAAGAATCTAAAACACTAAACATCCAATGTCTAGTAATTCAAGAGTTTCATTTAACTTACCCTAAATGTTCTAATATTCCTCCAGCAAGGTAATATATCACACTAAATTTTAACTATACACATGGTCGTTGTATACATTAAATTAAGAATGGGATATATTGAAAATATCTATAAATTTATTAAATCATAAGTGTTTACATTAATACTAATAAATGATTCACACCATTATCCATAACTAGAGAATTAACTTGCCATGGAATTAAAATAGAACAAGACCAAATTTATTGATTATATAAAAAAGTACAAGAATTAAAATGAAAAAAATATCACATTGATAGCATAAGTTTACTCTCCATATCCTTTCCTTACTTGAAAAGTCTTTTTTCTCACAATAAGATCGGCAAATGGTCTCGAAATGATGTTTTTTTCACTCTTCTTGCCTTCCTTAGACTTAACTCTAAGGTGATACTACATATAAGAACTCAAGAACTACAGGACTATGATTGTCTCTTCCTGAAATGAAAAATTTCCCTACTAAGATGAACTAATGAACTATTTATACTGGTATTTACGTGGAGGTAGGCATCATGGTTCTTGACATATAAGCACTATGGCATTAAAGAATGAATTAGCACCTCAATAGGGTTAGATTTGTTCCATTATGGCATTGAGTTGACCTGACACATCTATTGGTAGAACTGATATGACTTTTTGTTGAGTTGGCATGGATGCACATGTTGGCAACTGATCCAGCAAAACCTTGAAATGGTTTAGAATTACTGTGGTGTTGTATAGTTACACTATGATGCTTAAATGTGTAATTTAATGCTATGGTGTTGTATAGTTACACTATGATGCTCAAAATTTTGAAACTCTGGAGCTATGATGTTGATTTCTGGTATTGTAGTGTTGTGACGTGTTGTGTTGTTGATCTTGGAATCACTTGGGAGTTGAAATAATTGACATTTTTCTTGAGGCTTTAGTTTTGTGATATCCTAATTTGTCATTAGGGGGGTGTGGACATTGCGGTGTAGTTGAAGCGATGCGGTGTTGGTTGATAACTTGTAAGTTTTATTGCATTTCTTGAGACATTCTTTTACAATAATAACCTGAAGTAATATTTTTACTGATATTTAAGATAGTAAAAGACTATAAAATTTACACTTAACAAATTCCCCTAGCTTAAACTCTTGCATATCCTTAAGAAATGGTGTAATTGCCTATTAATTAGCTCACAAGTTAAAATAAAAATTGATAAATTGATATTTCCAAAGAATAAGAAAATACTTGACCATTTAGAAGTAATTTGGAATGATCAAAGTTAGGTAATTTTAATTTGAATACTTATAAGAAATTATCCTAATCCGTAATCCTTGTTGTTGATCAAAGTAAACTAATATGCTAAAAGTGTGAGTGTAAATTTTAATACTTATTTTGGATATAAATAAGATATCATTTAGAAAATGTTTCTACTAGTAGTTAAATTAGAACTTCATTAGTAAATCATTAAGTTTTATTAAATTCTTCTATTTTATTTAGGCATTAGATTACTTGTGGGAATTGAGCTTTATCAAATAGCAATTTTTGAAGTCCTCTTGATTTATTTTCTTCCTTTCTATTGATTTATATTTTTAAAATTTGAGTACATAATAATAATTTTGAATATTTGATTTCTTTATTCCTTTAAGTAATCCTAATTTAAATTAATGTAAGGTTATTACTAGGATCACTAATTTCATATTTAAGTTTACAATGATTTTCAAAATTTAATCTACACACTCCTTTATTTAAACTTAGTAATTTAATCATTAAATCATTAGATTGAGCTTAAGTGTATAACATTTAAGTTCAAAGTAAGAAAAAAACTTCAATGGTTTAATTTAGTTAATTATTATGGATTTTAAATTAAAAATTATGATTCTTTATTCATCTAAATTATCACCTAGAGTTTATTAACATTTTTTATTTTAAAGAATTTTTAATTTCTATTTTTATTTTGGCTAAATGGGTAATCAAAGTGTAAGCACAATTCAAAAGACATTTTTAATAATAAAGCGATAAGCAAATTACAACAATGATAAATAGAACATAACCAAATACTGAAAACAAACTAAAACTGCTCACAACAACCCAACATATTTGGGTTGCCTCCCATGAGCTATATGTTTTCAATTATAAGCCAAGCTATGCTAATTTATTTTCTTAAGGGTGAGCAAATTTAGTGATATTTCTTAAATGATCTTCACCTCTTAAATAAGGCTTCAATCTATAGTCATTTACCTTAAAAATGTGAAAGGTTATTTTTTCCTTAATTTTTATAGCTCTTTAATGAAATAGTTTTATAACATTGAATGGAGCTAACTACCTTATCTTAAGTTTTCCTAAACTTTTTTTTTTTTAATTTGGAGTTAAAAAGAAAAACCTCTTATCCATGGATAAATTCTTTCTTAAGAAGCTTATGATCATGCCATTTTTTAATTTTATCTCTATAATTTTTAGCTTTTCATAAGCTTTATTTCTAAATTCATCTAACTCATTCAACTCTACTTACCTTTTTTTTTGCTCCCTTAATATTAAAATTTAATTTATTAAAAGCAAAAAATGCATTATGTACTAATTTTATAGGAAGGTGATAAGCTTTTTTGATGATTAACTAATAGGGAGACATTCTGCGATGTGTTTTAAAAGTAGTTATATATGCCCATAATGCATCATCTAGTTTATTATCTCAATCTTTTCTATTGGAGCTTACCAATTTTTCTATGATTATTTTTAATCTTCCTATTACTTTTTTTTTGGAAACCCATGGACGGACCTATGCATTAATTTAGGAAAAAATTACACAATCCTTAAAGGTACCTCAAGGTTACTAATGCTCATGAGAGCTACAAAAAGAAAGCAAAAAAATCTTTAGAGCTTGAGTTCCCTACTAAGCAAAAATACAATCAAACCTAGGTACAATCTACGGTGCACAAGAAAGAGCACCAAAAAAAAAAAAAGGAAGAAACTAAAAAACAACATTCAGCTCTCGCTTCCCATTCAATATGGCACCACAACAAACACCTGCACTAAGAAAATTCTGCAAAAAAAAAAAAAAAAAATTAAGAAAGATACCCAAGGTAGAGATGGCACAAAAAAAAAAAGGCTAGCAGATTGATAGTTTTAGAAGATATCCATAAAATAGATTAAAAGGAGGAATTAAGAGGAAATAACAAGCACAAAACCACTATCAGCTAAGCAGGCAAGATAATCAACATCAACCATGTAACCCACATTAATAAAGACACATAAAAAGGTAGACGGGTTAAACAACTTATTCACCTCCAACTTAGTATAAATAGCGAGACCAACAAGTAAAAAACAACACTGCCAGGCACCATTAAACCCGATAAAATAGCAAGGATTCCAAAGCATCTGAGCATAGGAAGAAAGAACAAAGCCAAACAAAAAAAATATAATTAGAAGAATAGTCGGTAGATAAAAAATACCCCACAAGGCAGTCCAGGTTAGAACCAACCCCAACAAAGCACAAAGGATCCATTACCATGAACTAAATACAGCTCCTCAAAAGAACCAGATTGTACAACCAAATAACCAAGCTTAACATCATGGTATAAACAAGACCCCCAAACTCATTGAGGTCAGAGCAACATAAATGAAATCTACAAAACCCATAAATAACAAAAATTGAGAGGCTCCAGGAAACGCCCACTAGCAAAGCCCCAAAAACACCCTTGATAAGCATATAGAAATAGAAAATTCTGGTTATCATAGAGAAGCATAGAGTATCATTCTTGGCATCCAAATAGAACTGATCAACAGTAAGAAACAAAATAATAGAGATAACCACCAGCACTCCAACTAAGAGGCAACCCCCAAACCAAAGAAATCAAGAACCATAAGCTCCAGCCACCAGTAAACATTAAATTATAACATAGGGAAGACTAATCTTATCTAATATTAAAAGTCCTTTTAAAAAAGTAGGGAGTTTAGGAGTAGAAAATTTAATAAAATCATCCATATCACACCCCAAATTGGCAAGCCACTCTGCACAAGCATTTCCCTCCTTATACAATTGAAAGGAGTAGTTCATAAAGATCAAGCAATGCTTAATATCCCTCACCAGATAAAAAAGAGAAGGATTGCATAAAGTATCATCAACAGTATTTAGATAATGAATACTATAATTGGAATCCACTTTAATAACAATGTTAGAAATGTCAAGAGAAATGCATAATCTAATCCATGAAGAATAGCTGAGAGGATGGCAAAGTTCACATCACAATTCTATAAGGGACACATAAAAGCCATAATAATACTTCCATGACTGTCCCTAATAACTCCACCACACCTCGAGGTGGAACAAATAATAGCACCATCCATATTTAATTTATATGAGTTATTAGGATGCTTGAGCTAGTAAAAAAACCTAGGTTTAGTAGAAAGATGATCATCCTCCAACTTGAGAGCTAAATCAGATGCCATAAAGAAATAATTCTTAAAATTCTTGACATAGAGTAGATTAAAAAAAAGCCCCATAACCTTATCTTTCACATTCTTAATAATCCTATGGTGGTTCATACCTACTCCATCAAAAAGGTAAATATTTCTATCCAATCATAAATACCACAAAGTGAGAGAAGAAATAGCATTTATGATATAGCTTTTGGACTTAATAAACCAAAAGTTAAGCAAGCATTAATAGATAAATTTAGCATTAAAGCAATTTAGTTTGAAGATGTCATCAAAATATGCCTAGGTTTTAACAGCTAAAGAACCAGAGGGGAAAACATGATGCATATTCTTCACATTATAACAACATTGGCACTTGGATGGAAAAATAAAGCCTCTTTTAATTAAGTTATCATTAGTGGTAATGAACTTATGCAAAACTCTCCAGATGAAAATAGCCATAGTGGAAGGAATACTTTTATGCCAGATCATAAAACAAAATATTAGTAATATCATTCATGGATCTAAAATCATGCCAAGCATCCTATAATCTAAAACCCCCATCTTTGGAAAAATTGCATATTAATAAATCATCAGAGTCAGTGTTTAGGGGGAGGTTCAAAATTTCTTGAATAATAGAGTTAGGAAAAATATTAGCAAGTTTATAATAATCCCAATAGTTTTAAGTAATGAAATAGTTCACCTTGACTGCAATAGTGGAAGAGGAGTTAATAATCGAATCGATAGAATGAGAACCCAACCAATGATCTTACCAAAAGAAAATGTTCACATCACCAAGCCCTCAAGAGATGAGGGGCTAAACAACCCATTTAACATTGCAAAGTCTCTAGCACACTTTAGTGTCACCTTTATTAAAAAACAAGTAGTCAAGTGCTTACCTACACAGCATTTAACAAACAAGAACTTAGCCTAGAGGTTCACTTTAGCATGAAAGTTGTACCAAAACTTAAAAGAAAAAGCATAGGTCAAATCATACATACTCTTACACCCTAGGGCACCCTCATCTAACAGACCATAATACTTGTCCCAAGAAGACCAAATAATTTTCGAATTGCTATTAGCCCCTCCAAAAAAAATTACTGAAAAGTTTCTCAATTCTATTGCAAACTGCATAAGTAGGTTAAAGAGTTTGGAAAATATATATACATGAAGATAGCAAACAACACTTCTAATGAGAATTAATCTATCCCCAAAGCTCAGAAAATTAGAATCTCAAGACAAAAGTTTGTTCTGCATAGAAGTAATCAAATTATCAAAAAGAAAAGTTTTCTTTCTACCTTTAAAAAGAGGAACCCCAAGGTACTTAAAAGGCAATTGACCCTGCATAAAACAAGTCAGACCTTTGATAGCCAAAATATGATCATTTGGCACTTTGTTGGATGCAATAAAACAACACCTGTACTTGTTAAAAGGGAGCCCACTAAGAATTTGAAAATTATGAAAGAAACCCATAAGTCAATTGATACTATTTAAAGAAGCATTCATAAAAATAATAAAATTATCAGCAAAACAAAAATGAGAAATAGGAAAACCACCCAAGGATCTAAAGTAGAGGCTTGGGTGATTTTCAAAGAGGTTGGTAAGGCCTCTAGATAAATACTCAGCAGCAACAATGAAAAGGGTAGGGGAAATTGGATCACCCTATCTTAAGGCATGAGAGGATTTGAAAAAACTAGTGGTTTTGACATTAATAATATTAGAAAAAATAGGATCCTTCAATGAAGTTTTGAATAAGGCTAATAAAAATCAAATTAAAACCAAACAAATGAAGAATATTGTAAAGAAAGTTCTAATTAATATTATCATAAGCCTTGGAAATATAAATTTTCAAGATAATGTTGCCACCTCTCAACCTAAAATCCAAGTTATGATAAAATTTTGAGGCAAAAAGAATATTATTAGCAATAACATGCCCCTTGACAAACCACATTTGAAAATTTTAGAAAGAATAGAGCTTAAAAGACTCATAAGAATTTTAGAGAGCGACTTATTAAAAAAGGTACAGAGATTAATAGGTCTAAAATCAATTCCAATTATTAACAAAGTTGCTTTTGGGAATGACCATAATAGAAGTAGAAGTTAAAAAAATTTGAAATAGTGTGACCATACAAAAAATCAATAACAATAGAATAAAGATCATTACTAATAATATGCCAAGCTTTCAAGAAAAACTTAGTGGTAAAACCATCCGGCCCGACCACAAAGTCACCATTCATGCTATGAACAATCTCTTTAATCTCCTTTAAAGAAGGGGTTTAGAGAGGAACTCATTATCATCTTGAGAGATGAGATTACAGATAATATAGGGGATATCAATATGGCAAGGAGTAAAATCCTTATTTAGATAATTTTGAAAATGTTGAACTACCAAATTAGCGATTTCCTCAACATCCTCAATAACAAAGCCATCATCATGATTGAATTTATTAATGAAGTTTTTAGCACATTTCAACTTAACCATTGCATGAAAATATTTTGTTTTATTATCACCTTGAACAAGTAGGTTTAGAGAGAACCTAGAGAGAGAGCTTACCAATTTTTAGAGAAAGAATTCACATTTATTTAAAAATTTTCATTCCGGCTGTTGGTGGAGGATCTTCCGCTTATGGTGGAGGTGCCATCGACGGCCAACTCTGGCCATTGAAATCCACTTGAATGTTCTCTTAAGGAGTTGCATTTGTCTGATTCATATTTTGGTACTATGAAGACTCTTAAGAATGGTGCTCTGGTGATCAAAGAACCTACTGTTGTTGGTTCAAAGAAGATTTCTTAGATTATGGGTAAAGGAAAACAAGTGGAGGAAGGTATGGCATTTAAAATACCCCATGATAAAGGAAGTTTCTTAGTTTTGAATAGTCATAATGATTTTGAAGAATCATCATCTTCAGATATGAAGCTGATTATCAATAGATTTGGTACTGTCAATAGTAAAGAAAATTCTAATGCTTTGGATGCTGCGGGTGATCTATCACTGTTCAAGAAAATGCACATGTTAATATTTCAGAAAGAAATTTTGTATAGCAAGTTAAAGCTAGGGTAGATGCCACAAATCCAGAGAACCCTCAGAATAAAAGTCTTAATATAGAAAATTTATTTTAATAAAGATGATTATATTCTAACTGAGGATGGTATGGCTGTTAAATTACATGAACCAAGTGTGAAAGATAATTATGAAAGAATGAACTTTTTTATTGTAGTAAAGGTGTTTGGAAAGAGTATCGCACTTCATGTCATTGCAGAGGAGTTGTGCAGGCAGTGGATGTAGTTTGGAAAATTCCGTTTAACTTGTTCGGGCTTAGGCTGGGTTTTATATTCATTTTTTTCTTCATAATCTATGGAGAATGTTTTATCAGGTGGTTTATGGTTTGTGAGTGGAAATATTATGAGTATATACAAGTGGACTCCAGATTTTTCTAAAACGTCTTTAAAAGGATTGACATCTCCTATATGGGTGAGGATGCCACATTTACCTTTTTTTTGTTGGGATGAAGTCAATGTAGCTAGAATTACTTCTTTAGTTGGAATACCTTTGTTGATAGATGGAAATATATTTTAATGGGGAAGAAGAGAATTTGTGAGAGTTTGTTTTGAGGTTCTTTAGATAAGCAGCTTCATTTGGGTGGGTGGGTGGATGGAAGAGAGGGTCGATTCTTTCAAAAGTTAGAGTACCAAAATAACTCAAATTTTGGTTTGAATTGTGGGAAATATTGGTCATTTTATCAATGAATGTAACTTGAAGAAAAAATTAGTTTCCAAAGAAAATGTGGTGAAGTCTACTTTAGAAAATCTTGGTGCAAAGAAATCTCAGCCAGAGACAAGTGATATAGGATTAGTGTTTGGTCCATGGATACACATTAATTATGGAAGAAGATGAAGATTTTTAGAAAATTTCGAAGGCATTCACAAGAAAATAACACCTGTATTTAAAAATAAAGTTCAGCAAAAAGTAAATAGTGGAAATGGGTTGGAATTGAAAGATAGCTTTGTGGAGTGCTCTAGTGCCTTGCTAGTGATTAATGAGGAAGTTCAAGTTTTTGTTCAACAATCTAAGGAAGTTGCTACTAAAGAATTTAACCAGGATGATTCTAGTGGGGAAAAATATTAAGACCAATTATTGAAGAAGCTTAATGTTGATGCCATTAAGAAGAATTTGTCTCTGGATCAGGTTATTCTTGAGGATGAGAATGTTTTTAAATTACTAGACTCAAACGATGTTAATGAGAGTTTGAAGATTAAGGGAGAATTGGTTTATTCTTCTTTCAACAAAAGAGAAGAAGGGGAATTGAGTGGAGAAGTAAGGACTTTGGAGTTCCACCTGATTTGGTGGAGGGAGACAATTCGAGTGTTGCAAAATTTAAATTACAAAAATAACTCAGATCTTTGGCAATGTCAACTTACTTTCCGATAGTAGTAAGAGTGGAATGATGAAGAAGATGGCTAGTGGGTCTAATCCCACTTCTTATCATAAATGACTTTAGTTATTTTTTAGAATTGTATAGGGGCAAGGAAAATTGAAGCCTCACGATACGTGAAGGAGATTATGACTCTATCTTTGTTGGTCTTGTTGAAATTAAGATCTCTTCTATGGATTCTTTTGAATTCAAGAGATTTATAGGTCATAAGTGGGATTTTTTCCTATTACTATAGTTTGGTTATCTGTTGGCATTATGGTGTGTTGGAGGTCAGATATTGCATCTTTTTTAGTTATTGAAGATTCTGAGCAAGTACTTATTGGTGAACTTAAAATTTATAATAAAGGAGTGTGGTTGTTAGCTACAGTTTATGGGAGTAGGGATTGCTCCAAAAGAAGGAGTTTATGGAGTAGCTTTGAGCTATTTTCTGGCAGAAATATTCCAATGGTGATAGTAGGTGACTTCAATTGCATTTTGTCCAAAGACGAGAAGAGAGGAGGTAAGAAATTTATTTTTTCTCAAGGGCCACAAGATATGTACTCTTTTTTGAGAGATTATGATTTTTAATAAATTGGAGTTGTTGGTCCTAAATATACTTGGTGTTATAATAAGAGTGGTGCAGATAGGATTTAAGAAAGGTTAGTTTGGTTTATTATAAATTATGTTTCACTAAATTATTTAAAATTGGTGGTTGTGAGATACCTGGCTAGAGTAGCTTTGGACCATAGCCCTATTATGCTTAAAATATTTTCTTCTATGCTTCGGAGAAGGAAAAAAGTGATGTTTGAAGATGTTTGGTCAATATATCTTCCTTCTCATTCTATTATTTTTCATTCAAGGAAGAAACTGATACACGGTGATGCTGCAGAAATTTTAAATAAGAAGTTTAGTAGATAGTTGAAGGCTTTATTTTTTTGGAGTAAGGCTAAACATAAAAAATTATATGAGCTGAAGGCTAATCTTAAGAATGAAATTTTGGAATTACAAGAAGAAGAAACTATCGAAGGTGGACTTTTAGACCAAAAATTGATTTTGTTGAAATCCAAAGTTGGTGAACTCAATTCCACTCTGGGCAGGTTGAATACCTCGTGGAAATAGAGAGCTAAATTGTAGTGGATGGATGATGGTGACTCAAATTCTATGTTCTTTCATGCTTTTACGACGGCTAGAAGAAATGGAAACTGGATCAATCAAGTGAGACATGGAAATGGTTTGCTAGTTGAAGATCATATTTGTTTAGAAGAGATGTTCTTGGATTTCTTCAAAAATAAATGGAGGGAATAAAAATGTATTTTGGGAGGATGGCCATCTTCTTCTATAAGGCTTGATGATGGGGATAGAATTATTCTAGAGAAAGAATATTCAAAAGATGAACTTGACATGGTTATTAAAAAGATGGAAGACAATAAATCACCAGATAATGATGGGATAAATTATTCATTTATTAAGTCTTATTGGTCTTTTATTCAAGATGACGTGTGGGCGGCTATTAGCTCTTTCTTTAGTTCAAGTTTTTTGTGACCTTTGTGGAAAGAGATTATTGTGTTGTTGATACTAAATGTAAAAAATCCTTTGGTGCCTTCAAGCTATTGTCCTATTAGTCTTTGCAAATCAATTTATAATATTGTGGCTAGAATGCTATTAAATAGGATGAGTTACTTGTTCCCAAAAAATATTTATGAAGTTTAATATTCTTTTGTGAAGGGTCAGTCTATGTCTGATCAAACTCTTACTTACTCAAGTGCTATTTAATAAATTTAGATTCTCTAAATCTAAAAAGGGTTTGATGGCTATTAAAATTGATATGGAGCAAGCATATGATAGCTTGGGTTGGTCTACTCTTAATCAACAAACAATTCTCAAAAGAATTAATCTCAGGGAATAAATAACCCCACTTAGCGAATACAGCAAAAACCCAAATCAATTTCTCACATTTAACAACCACATGATAACAATCTTCAACAGCTGGACATCCTCTCAGACAGTTCTCAGAATTCGCCAATCTTTTGTAGAATAAAAAAGACTTGAAAGGAATGGTATCAATTTTTAGCCTCCATCAGAAAAATTCAACTCTAGGCCTTTGTTTTACCTTTTTAAACCAACTTAGATGGTCATCATCTACCGCCTCCACATATATTTTTTCTGTAGCCAGAGCAATTATAGTTTTACCTAAAAAACTATACAACAGTTCTGCACAGTCTCCATTAAATTCGTCATTAATATGAATTTGAAGGATAAGCTCAACCAGCATATCACGAAAGTTACATTTCACTGATTCTTCATCCCAAGCTCCCTCTTTGATAAGATCAAATACTTTATCATCCTCCAAAATAGAGCAATCCACATACGTTGGCCAGCTTTCATTCCTCATGTCTAGGATCCAAATATCATTTAGAATTCTGATGTTTGAACCAATCCCAATGCTCCATCTGATTACTGGAAGTAATGATTTAGCTCCTTGTAAAATAATTTTCCAAGAAGGAGAATAACAATTCCTCCTCTCCCCATTCCAAGGATCATTCCCATATATGGCAATTAAAGATCTGTTAAGCATAGAAGTCGGATTTGAGATAAGATTCCAGAAAAACTTGGCTCTCAGAGGTCCAGTCTTATCAACATCCGAATGTAAACCTCATCCTCCCTTCAATTTAGGCAAACACATCACATTCCAAGCTACATAATGAAGGATGAATTTTCTAATGTTGCTGTGCCACAAATAATTTCTGCACATTCTATCAAAATCATTTAAAATCCTCATAGGAATGAGTGAGTGTGCTGCTAAAAAGAGTGGAAGAGTTAGAAATGAAGATTTAATCAAAGTTAGCTTTCTAGCTTGAGAGATAAATCTATTTCCCCACATATTCAGCTTATTACTAGCTTTGGACATAAGATTCTAGAAATCTGAAAGAACCTTTCTTCTTAACACCAATTTCACCCCAAGGTAAACCATCTCATTTACCTTCCTGAAGCCCAATTTTTTTGCCAATTTACAGCCTCTACGCTTCCTCACAGCTTTACCAAACATGATAGAAGACTTCAACAAGTTAATTTTCTGTCCAGTCCACTTGCAGTAATAAAAGAGGATTCTTTTGGTTACTTTTAAACTAGACCAGCTAGCATCAGAAAAAACCATCACATCATCTGCATACATTAAGTGAGAAATCAAAGGAACAGCTGGAGCCACTTAACTCCCACACCCTTTCCAAACTGATCAAAAGCATCAGATAAGAGTTGAGCAGACAAAATGAAAAGATAAGGAGAGAGTGGACATCCCTGTCAGAATCCACTTCTGCCAAAAATCCACTCCGAATTATTGCCATTTATCATAATGGAGAATTTAGGATACTTTTCACACTCCAAAATGAGATTTGAAAAAACCTCAGGAAAACCATCCCTCTCAAGCACTTTTCCTAAAGTAGCCCAACACATACTATCGTAGGCTTGCTCCATATCGCCTTTCAAAGCAACCATGCCTTTCTTTGCTCTAGAAAATCTCATTTTATGGAAGATCTCTTGAGCAAGCAAGATTTGATCAGACATCGATCTGTTTTTAACAAAGGCAAATTGAACTTCCGAAATCAACTTAGAAAGAAGACCACTGAACCTGTTCAGCAGCATGCTAGCAATCACTTTGTAAATAGAATTACAAAGGCTAATAGGACGGTAATGAGACGGAAAGTAAGGATTAATAGTCTTAGGAAGTAAAACCACATTTGTTTCTTTCCACACAGGACATATTTTTCCAAGAGTAAAAAAA
Organism: Dendrobium nobile; assembly: GCA_022539455.1. Lineage (NCBI taxonomy): Eukaryota > Viridiplantae > Streptophyta > Magnoliopsida > Asparagales > Orchidaceae > Dendrobium > Dendrobium nobile. The sequence continues at coordinate 18,956,104 of CM039734.1, forward strand.
GACATAATAGCCAACTATACATCATCACCAATAATTGACCAGTAATTTTTAATGAAAGAATAGGTAATACCATCCATACCTGGCGATATATTTCCCTTTAAATTTTTAACTACCTGCTCCAATTCTTCCTTAGAGAATCATCTGCTTAAGAATCTCTGTCTAAGATAGAAAGCTATGAATTCACCGTAGGCCATTCATCTAAATAGCAGCAACAATTTTCCCACTTCTTATGAAAAAACTAAAGGAAAATTCACTCCACAAAATCTCTATTTTGAAAAAGCAACCCGTTGCTGTCTTTAACCTGCTTAATCCAGTTACAGCTTCTTCTGGCTGATGCATAGGAGTGAAAGAACTTGGAATTAGTATCACCTGCTTCCAACCAGACACTTTTGATCTTTGTTTACACCATGTACAAAGTCTACCAAGGGTTAAATTAAGTTCGCCAACCTTTAATTTCAACAGATCTAAATTGGAATCGAAAATGCCCCTATTGCCAGCTTCTTCCTCTTGTAACTTAAGAATCTCCACTTTGAGTTTATTTTTTAACTCAGTCAAATGCTTGTGCTTGGCTTCGCTCTAGAAAAACAAAACCTTTAAGACTCTAGAAAAATTTTTATCCAAAGCTTCAGCCTCATCACCAACAACATTCTTCCTCCACGAATGGGGCACAATCGAATAATAAGCGGGGTAAGAAGACCAAACATCTTCAAATCTCAGCTTCCTATTTTTCCTGATTTCGGTAGAAGAAATTTTCATCAAGATGGGATAGTGATCTGAGCCTACTCTCGCCAGATGTCTTACCACATGTAAGTTTAGTTTCTTTAAAGCACTAGAATTAATAATACAATGATCCAATATTTGTAAAATTCTTGCTGAACCAATCTTATTGTTGCACCAAGTGAATCTAGGCCCAACAAACTCAACTTCATGAAAATCACAATTGTTCATAAAATTTTGCATATCTTGAGCACCTTGTGATAAGACAAACTTCTTAGCACCTCTTTTATCTTCTTGAGATAGAACACAGTTGAAGTCCCCTCCCATAATAGAAGGAAGAGAATTATTTTTAAATAATTCCAAACTGCACCAAAGCTATCTTCTACAAACTACATCACAGCTACCATAAATTGTAGCCACCAACCATGTATCCTTATTTTTAATACACAACTCACCAACTACCACCTAAGAAGAAGAGAAAACCATTGAAAAAGTGGCAACTTCCAAATTCCAACAAACCACAATGCCACCAGAGGGCCCTTCAGACGGGAATTGAAAGGACTCCCACTTATTACCTATCAACAAATTAACATCCATAGCATCTATAGAAGATATCTTAGTCTCAACAAGACCAACAAAAAAAGAGTCATGCTCACCCACAATCTCCTTCAAATATCGAGAGACTTCCTTCTTTCTAGCCCCTCGACAATTCCAAAAAATAATAGACTTCATTTTGAAGTAAGTGAGGGAATAGTCCCACCACTTTTCTTCTTTAACAATTCAGATTTCCTATTCTTAGGCAGCACATTGCCATTACCCAACGATCTCAATTCTTTCTGTAGCTTCAATTTTGTATTGACTTAAACATTCTCCATCTTTCTCTCTAAGTTTCTGGATATATTTACCTCCTTGTCACATAATTTCCCCTCCTCATGAAAGTCCTCCACAGTGAATCCACCTGTCAACTAGTTCACCTCAGGAACTACTTCCACCTTATCTAGCAACTGAAATTTATTAACATTAATAGTAATAACATTATTACACCCCGGATTGGGTTGATCCCCAGAACTAATTATACCATCAAACGTCTCACCATATTCCAGCTCTTTACCAATCAGAGTATTTTGAACAATTGTAGCCACTTCTGGAATACTTTTGGGTTGTTGATCCTTACAAACAACTCCTTCACAGAAATCCATACTGCTTTTATGAATCAGTTCAGGAATATCCTGCTTCTGATTTGGAATGGATTGCTTCTGAAATTTAGTTCTGAAACCATTTTCAAACTTTCTTCTACCCTGGTTTACATGAATCCACAGCCCATAAGAAGTATTAACTTCAACCACCTTGTTTGGAACATATATCTCCTTAATGTTCACCTCCTTAACTTCCTCATCTTTACCCAATCCCCTTGCAACCAACCTCTGCTCACATTCTTTTTCCTGATTTCTGATTTTACCACAACTAAAGCACAATGTTGAAATTTTCTCATATTCGAGCTTCTGATAAAATCTACCTTCCACTCCTTTCACCCAAACTCCCAAAGGAAATTACTTATCCAATTCCATGTGAACACAAACACGAGCAAACTCTCTACATCCCCATTGAAACATATTTCCATCAATCAATAATGGAGTTCCCACCATAGAGGCAATCCGAGAGATGTTAACTTCATCCCAACAATACAACGGTAAATACGGCATCCTGACCCAAACTGGAGATGTCAAACCTTTTAAAGAGGTCGCAGCGAAATTAATGCTCCACCTATCCATACCAACCACATGCCAGTTCACAAACCAGGGACCACCCGACAGAACACTATCCATGGCTTTAAAAGAGAAGAAAGAATAGAGCACCCAACCTCATCCAAGAATGGTTAGATGAAATTTACCGAATTGCATCCACTGTCTACGCAATTCTAGAGTAATCATCTGCACCGATACATTACTCCCAAACACCTTCACAATAATTAAAAAACTGTCATTTATTTGAATTGGCTTTAATATTTGATTCAAATAGCTTCACTGCTGACCCATCCTTAGAAAGAATAGAAGAGTCTTTCTCAAAATTGATCTTGATATTATGCGGCTTAATCCAAGGATTCTTTACGTCCTTGTCGAAGCACAACTCCTTAGATTCTTCTTGGGCAAAATAATAAATGTTTGAAGTAACTTTCTCATTACTATTACTCACCATACCATCCATATCATCCACAACTCTGAACCTTTTCACTTTGAAATTAACATTCGAAGAAGAAGCCTCCTCACCCAAGCTTAGTATCTTTGATGACTCACCATCACTACAAATTAAAGGATTAATAGGCTTACCTCTTTCAACAACTAATTTCCCCTTTCTAGACACTGGAGAACAAGAATTCAACATAGGAATCTTTGATTCTCTAAAAAACCAACGAACCTTCATCTCCCCATCGACGATCAGGAAGAAGATTACCACCATTTGAAATCTGAGGCTAACGGACCACAGCACCTCCGCGATCAGTCAGAGGCCCTCCCGCCATGAGCAGAAAAATCACCTTAATCCAAGGGAAAGAACAAATCAAAAAAATCAAGAATCACTTTCTCTCACTAGAAACCCAGAGCTTATCTCTCTAACTCTCCGCCTCTCCAATGCCCGACCCTATGTCTCATCATTTTTATCTTTGTTAAAGAAGGAATTTGGTTTGAATTAGTTACTTTAATAAATTATTTTATGCATTTTCTTCAAAAAAAAAAAAAAAGGTGCTTCGTAACAGCTTTTTGTTTCCAAAAAGCTTCCTCCCGAGCTTGTAATTTAAAGAGATAATCTTTATCATCCCTCAGTGAACTGAATTGCTTTCAGAAGGATACAATTAACAGTTATGCTCAATAGTGTTCACTTTATTTTCAGTATTCAAGATATTGGTGAAAATATTTTTAAAAAATATTATGGTTCCACTAATTGATGACTTGCTTAAGCCTTTTCTGTTTTAACCAAAGTCTCTTCATATCAAAAATAGAGTTATCTAGAGGAAAGGGAGCATGCAAATTTTCCTAAACCAAGTCCAAAAAATAATCATGAAGCAACCATATATTTTGAAATCTAAAGTGAGGCAAAGAACTCATATGTCTGGTCTTGAGACTAATTAACATAGTAGAGTGGTTAGAAAGAGTCCTACTAAGATGCACAATAGAAATAAAATTAAAAGAGTTAAGCCAAAAATCATTAAACAACACCCAATCCAACTGTTGCAATAAATGACCACAGTTCTAAGTGAATTTATTACCAGAGAAGCTAATGTTAACTAAATTATAATCCAAAATCATGTTATTAAAATCCTCCATTGAGTGATAGAAAGGAATAGAACCCCCAATACATTCAGAGGGATTAGAAATAATGTTAAAATCACCACCAAAAAGCCAGGAAAAGTAACAAATACTATGGAAATTAATGAGTTTCTCCCAAAAAACTTTTCTAGTAATACGAGAAGAGGCAACATAAACAAAAGAGGTACAATAATTTATATTTAAAAAGTCAATATTATAATGCAAAACTTGAGTGAAATATTCAATAACATATATCTAAACAGGAGAATGTTGGTAATCCTGCTTAATTTAATTTTGTTCATGATATCCCTATTTATGAGAAGGAAGAGGTTTGTTGGGGTTATTACCCCGATGATGTCTGGACTTATTTCATTATTTTTTGCTTACATATTTTTATCTATTTCAAACATGTCTCTTTGAATTACCATCTTTCAAGATATTATTGCTCTTTGTATATTTTTCTTGTGGTTGTTATTTGCTTTTGCAGGATTTTATTAGTGCAGGTATTCATGCTGATGGGATTCTTGATGGGAAGATGGTATTCCAAGATATTTTTTGTTGTCTTCCTTTCTTTTGGGTGCTCTTACTTATGCATTGTAAGATGTATGTAGGTGTTTCTGTAATTTTGCGTAGTAGGGACCTTGAGCTCGTAGGTTTTTTTGCTTTTTTTGTAGCTCTTTTGAGCATTAGTGGACTCGAGGTCCCTTTAAGGACTTTGTAATTTTTTTCCTATATTAACACGTAGGCCCTTCCATGGGTTTTCCCTAAAATAAAAAATCTATCTGAACACGATCCTTCCATAACAACTAAATCTTATTAGCAGTATTCGAAATAACATGCTTAAAGCCCAAAAATATAACATTATTAAGTAATTTAGCGTAAGTAATGAGAGGTTTAAGCAAAACGTGAATATAAATATTGTAAATATGGCATAAGCTTTTAACCCTTAACCTAGAGGAGGGGCAACCAAATGCCCTTACCATTCCATATGATAGCTTTAAGGTTATAATGACTAGTTTACGAACGAGTGGTCCTAGGGTATTGTAATATGATGTTCTTGTGTTTCCTACCTTTCCTAATATGAAACTTGGTATAACTAGTGTCATGATCATCTTTGGCAAAATATTATGCCATAATATACATATCCTTTGTATCAAAAAAAGCATCATTATGATAATGATAGTTTAATTGAAGCTTATAATCATTGTGCATACCCTCTTGCCTTACCTCCGGAGCTAATTCACCCTCCTCCAAGGTATAGCCATCCTCCACATTTTCTTTACTACTAATGCTAATCTCAGCATTTACTTCCACCAAAATGAGTTGGCCACCCTCCAGATCATTCACAACATATTAATAAGTCACATTATCATACTAATTTTAGTTAAGAACACAAGGACTAATAGAAGATGATGTAAAAATATTTTGATTAAAAGTGATAGCAAAAATTTTATCATCCATATTTTCACAATCGTTAGATAAGATAAAGGTATAATTAATATTGTCTCCCTATACACGAATAGGGACATTGATATTGGTGGAAGGCGATTCAGTATGAGCACTGGAAAAGTGTATTGGGTCCTCAATATTATCATGTGGTTTAGGAATATTGCCCTCAACCTCTCCAAGATTAGGAATCTCAAGACCATGAAAAGCCAAAAGAATTGCATTTCCTTGATATTGTTTGGAAGAATCCTTCTCCTTATGAAGATGTGGATGTAACCTGTAACACTCATTTAAAACATTGCCATGCATTTTATAGTGAGAAAAAAATGGGATAATTATCAATATAAACTTTTTGGAAGCAACAATTCAACATCGATCCAATCCAGATCTCATTAGGATGTTTCTTAGAAATATCCAACTTGACTAAAACATGAGCTACAGATAGACGTGAGATAGAGGCAATAGCTTGGTCTGTCTGTAGAGGCCTACCAAAAATTGACGCCATACCAAATAAAATTTGAGAATTAAAGATATGGAGTCTCATATTCAGGAAGGATATCCACATAGGAGCAATAGGGGATTCCTCATGAACATCAAAATATGGTGTCCATTTGAGTAATCGCAATGGCAAGCTTGAATATTGTAGGATCTCCAAGAAAAAAATGCGGCTATAATCAAGATCATTAGAAAGTTGAATCACAATGTGCCTCTGATCCAACAAATTGATATGAAAGGAACCCAACAGTTTTAGATTAATTAAAAATTTGTGTATAACATCTAGATTTGGTTGTCGAAGAAGGAACTTTCCAACCAAAGTTAAAGCAAAGGAGCAGCCAGCTTAGAAACCATGGAATCATCAAACATCAAAGTAAGACAGCTTTTAAATGAAGTTTAAACAAATTGAAGTTTTGCAATTGAAGAAGAAGAGCCAGCTAAAACATTCTCAAGTGATTGAGATTTGCCATCAGGAAACAAAGAAGATTAAGGGATTGATGATGACGAAGTTGTCATCTCCCAAAGCTAGAAAAACAAAAAAAACTCTCAATAGAAAAGATAGAAAGAGCTAAAAAAACAAGGAAACATATCAAGAGAAAAATAGAATAAATCAATGTCAGGAGGGAGGAACTAGGAGCTCGTGTGAGGAAACCTTAGATAGCCAATGAGTCGCTAGAGAGCACGAGCATTGAGAGGAAGTTTTTTTTATCCCTATTAGTTATTTTAGGTTGACCACTAGTTTAGGGATAAGAACCTATCACAATTTTATAATGAATATCATATTTAACAAGTGATGCCTCTATTCTTTTATTATAAAACTAACTTCCCATATCACTAATTAATACTCCAGGCATTCCAAATCTAACAAAAAAATATTTTACTTTGAAAACTTAAGCACAACCTAAGCGTTAGTTTTATAGGTTTCTACTCCTGCGATCCATTTAGATACATTTTTAATAACATTCAAAATATGTTGTCATCCATGGACTTGAACAAATGGTCCCATAAAATCTAATCCCCAAACATCAAACAACACAACTTCCAAAATATAACTTAAGTGTATTTTTACTCTTTTAGAATTATTGCTTACTCTTTGACCATGATCAAACCTATTAACATAATCATTAAAATATTTAAATAATATAGGATGATAAAATCCTTGTTGGAGTACCTAATAACCAGTTCTAAACCTCCAAAATTCCCTTTATAATGTGAATTATGACATTCCCTAATTATCAATTATACTTAATCCTTACAGATGCATGTACTAATGTTTTAGCCATTACAAGTCTTAAATAGATATGGCTCATCCCAAAATTTTTATTTGATATGATGTAAAACATTCTTTTTCTAAGTAGAAGATAAATCAAAAGGAAGTACACCACTAATAATAAAATTTATAATATCAGCATACTAAGTCAAGCAACTCAGATGCAAAGAAATTTGTTGCTCGTCAGGAAAAAAAATCAATAATGTCAATTTTGGGACACACATTTCTTGGAATGTAAGTCTTGAAAGTTGATCTTCAATTTGATTTTAAATTCTTTTTTTTATCAAAAATTTCTACATCAAATTCTTGCAACAAAAGAATCTACCTAACCAATCAAGGTTTGATATCTTTTATTGTCATAATAAATTTTATTATAAAATAAATGGTAAATTTAATAATAATTAAGTCAATGAGATAAGACTGAAATTTATTAAAAGAAAAGATAAAGGCTATTAGTTTCTGTTTAGTGGTGGTGTAATTACATTGTGAAGTGTTGAATGCTCTACATGCATAAAAAATGACATGAAAGTTTTAATCTTTTTTTTTTTTTTTGGCCAAGAAAATCAACTACAATAGAATTACATGCATCACAGATGACTATAAAAGGCAAAGACTAAAAAGGTTTAGTAGTTGTAAAAGTAATCGTTAAATGCATATTAAAAATGTAAAGGGAAATATGACATGTAGTGTCAAAAATAAAAGGACCATGTTTTTCCAATAAATGATATAAGAGTTTGGTTATTTTAGAAAAATTCATTATTAATATCATTTAGAATCCTGCATGCCCTAAAGGGCACCTAATGCTTTAACTGAAGTGGGTGGTTGTAGTTTACTACAACATGAACCTTAGCTTTATCCACCTTTAATACTTAGAAATTTTATGCTCTAAAATATCCCTTCAATCACCATAAACATAAAATTTTCCAAATTAAGCACTAATTATGTTTATACACATATTATATGCATATTATTTAAATGATCAAGATAAGAATTAAATGTTGTGCAAAAAAAAATTCATCCATAAAAATTTCAAAGCCTTGCATTACTAAGTTTAGAAAATCAACATCACACATCTTTAAAAAATTTAGGTGCATTACAAATACCAAAAGATATTCTTCCAAAAGAAAAGTTGCATACTGGCTAGTGAAGGTAATTTTTTCCTAGTCTTTAGGTTCTATAGAAATCTAGTCTTAGTCTCAATATCTATTTAAAATGTAGTAAAAGGAATGTCCTTCCAACCTATCCTACACTGATAAAAAAATTCAAGGGAAAATAATCTTTTTAGTGGTATTGCTCAACTTTCTATAGTTTATACAAATTATGTAACTAGTGACTATCCTATTAGGAATTAACTCATTATGTTCATCGCATAATATAGTGAAACCAACCATCTTAGTAATGTAATGAATATGTCTCACTGATGCTCTATTTGAAATAGGATAGACAATTCCAGCATCTAACCATTTAAGTTTATCCTTTTTAAAAACTTCTAAAATAGATAGATTTAGTATTCAATGAGGGTCATCTATTGGTATAGAATTCTCCTCCATTAAGATTCTATGCATGTGGATAATTCATTTAATATCATAGTCCATACAAAAGCTTTGTTATAGATCCCTAAAACACTAGTAAAACCTCCTTCCTACTCTTTTTCCAAACATGTAAAAATTATAACAAGTCAAATTGAATCAGTTCCCAAAAAAGGCATACTTAAGATGGTTAGAAAGGATTTTAAGCTCTAAAATAGTTGCTTCTTGTACAAATGGTATAAAATTTCTACCATAAAATGTTCTCTAAAAAAATTTAAATCTCCTTAAATATCTAATTTGTTTCTCCAATAAATTGAACATTTCCACCTAAATGTTCACAATGTTTCCCTAAATCTTCTTCTTATGAATATTTCACTATCAAATCATCTTTAAAATTCTTAATAACCTTTTCTTATAAATCAACTATGAAGCAATATTTATTCTTTGTTTAAGGATTTCAATGATTTAAGCACATCAATAGTTACTTCTTGATCTTGCAATCTCACAGTTAATATCGCTTTATTATTATCAATCATAGCATTACCCATTACAATGAAAGGTCTTCCCAAAATTATAGGTATCTTTTATCCTCTTCCATCTTTATGACAATAAAACCAATAGGGAAAATAAACTTATGCAACTTAATAAGAACATCTTCTACTAATTTTTCAGGACAAGTAATTGATCTATCAGCATGTTTAATGGTGATTTTGATTGTTAAACCTCTCCTGCATCTAATCTCTTAAAAAATGGATAAAGTAATTAGACTAATAATGGATCCTAAATCACATAATGCTCTTCCACAAAATTTGTCACCAATAGTTAAGGGAATGGTGAAATTACCATGATTCTTCAATTTTTTAGTGAGCTTGTTTGTAAATAAAAGTACCACACTCCTCATTTAAAGCTATAATTTAAAATTGTCTCAATTTCCTTTTTTATTCAATATATGCTTTATAAATTTAGCATAGGTGGGCTTCTACTCTAAAGCTTCTAAGAAGAGTATAATAATGGATAATTTTTTAAACACTTCTAATCACTTAGAGAATTATTTATCAAGATTTTAGTTAATTAGTCTCCTAGGAAAAGGGAGTGGTGGCGTCTTTACAATCTTCCTTACAGGTCTTTTAGTCTCATTAGTTTGTTCAAATTGTTTAGTAAACGGTTATTCTTTTAATGGATCTTCTACCTCTCTAACCTTTTGATGTTGATTTTTATCCTTATAAGGATCTCCCAAATATTTCCCACTTATATGTTGAATATTATTACGTTGCTCTTCTAGGGTAGACTGTTCATAATAAGATTTATTTTTGATTTAACAAGCAAGTTTCCTTATTTTATTTTCTATATTTTTAAGGGTTATAACTTAGTTTTGTAGTTGAGTTCCTAATTGAATCAATACCTCTTTCAATGGTGTCTTCATATGTCTAAATGGATTATTTTGATTAAAAATAGAGGAGTAATACCGCGATGCTAAGATGACAAACTCCATGATGCTTGACTATCTAGGTTTTGTTATAGGTTGCTGATGATTACTCCATATTCCTCAAAGATTAGATTGACCTGCATTGATTGTTACCACCAATTTTTTTACTAGAACAACTAAAGTTAGGGTGGTTCCTCTAACCTAAATTATAGGTTTTCAAATAATGATAATTTTGTCTTCCAATGTCATTAGCATTCTCAACCCCTTAAGCACTATTCTCACCCATAAAATTTAAATATTTCTCTTCCAAAAGAATATGTGATATAAATCCTAAATTAACACCCAAATTATCCAATTTCCTAGAAATAATTGCTACTTGAGTTGTCAAAATTGATAAAGCATCTAACTCATATACACCAGATACTCTCTCAAGATTCACCCTATAAGAAGGTCACAAAAAATTATTTAACATCATTTTTTTTGATTCCTGCACATGTTTTGTGAAATGTTTAGAATTTAAAGATTCTCTAGCAAAGACATTAACAATTGACCTAAGTGATCCAACCAGGCATATGAATAACCAACCAATTAGGTAAAGTATGATGAAGGAAATTTCTAAATATTTCTTCAAATCTATATCAACTTTCATAGATAAACTCTCCTTTAAATTAGAAAAAAGACGTGATATCATTTCAAAGCATGGAAGTTTTAGAAGGTGAGAAATATTTTGCTAGAAATTTATGTGGTAACTCATTTCAAGTGGTTATAGAGCCTGGAGAGAAGGAATTCAATCTTAGATTTGTCCCTTAAAAGATGAAAATAATCAAATCCTAATAGCATCTTTGATGACATTATTGTACTTGAATATTGCACATATTTCAAAGAAACTAGCTCAGTGTAGGTTGGGATTCTTAAGAGGAGTTCTGCCAAATTAGGAATTTTGAACCATTTGAATTACGGTAGGTTTCAACTAAAAATTATTGGCATGGATAGTAGTTGTATTAATACCTTGATGAATTCTATTTACTATAGGATTGGAATACTCTCAAAGAGGTTTAATATTGTTCTAATTTTAAACTGGTTAAATCATACTTAAAGCTAAAGCAATTTTGAATTTTTTAATTTTTGTTAATGTTCACTCAATCTCTAAATCAAACACTAAGGGCTCCTTACTAGAACTTCTATAAATTCACCAACAATAAAAGAATTAAATTATATAAAATAATATGAAAATAAGTAGTAATTATTTTCTTTTTTTTATAAAATTAAAACTAAAATAAATAAAAAGAAGCAAACATTAAAATACAAGATATATCATACATATAAAATAAACACTTTTAGTAATGTCAAATAATTTGTAATTTCCAAATTACTTCCTCAGAAATGGTGCAAAAATATAATGGCTTGGGTGGAGGCGTAACTAATTAGATGCTTGAATGATATGTGTTGGGCAAAAATATTCGTAGGTTTTCTTTGATTTAAAATTACCAACTAAATATGCAAGTGCATTTGTCGATCAAGTAGTAAAGTGATTTGAGAGTGTATAGATCTGACGAGAAAGCATTCTATAGTAATGCAATTTTTTAGTACTCTCAATAATAGCTATAATATTTATCCTACCAATTAAAAATTAATGGTTTGGATTTTGTATCTAGTTAAATATGTAGTAGAAAAGAAAATTACCAAATAATTAAATGTTTTAGATTAATGACTATGAACTACATAAGTTTACCTAAGTTTACTCTTCGATGTTTGATGTGGATCAGAGAAAATGCATTCCTGGATCTCTATTAAGCATGTAGGGGTATAAAAGGAGGTTTCTAGCCTTTGTATAGTTATTATATCTCTATAAAACCTAGAACACTAAACATCCTATATTTAGGCAGGTAAGAGTTCCATTTTAATTCTCTTAGTTATTCCAATATTCCTCAATTATGGTAATCTATCACTCTAAATTTTACTAGACACTTACCCATTATATACATTAAATTATGAATATGAGATATTGAAAATATCCTTTAACTCATTAAGCATAAGAGTATGTAATAGTACTAGTAAGGATTAACAGCATTAGCTAAAAACTAGAGAATTATCCAACAATAGAATTAAAATAGAGTAACACATAACTCATTGATTGTTTAAAAGAAAAAGTATAAGATTCTAAGTGAAAATAAATATCACCCTGATAGTATAAGTTAACTCTCCACACTTCTTTCTTACTATAAAAATTTGCTTTCTCATAATAAGGTAGGTTAATGATCTCCAAATAAAGTATATTTCTCTCCCATAGCCTCCCTTAGGCTTAACTCTTAGGGGGGACTACACTTAAGACCTCAAGTACTAAAGGTATATGCTAGTTCCTTCCCAAAATTATAGAGTAAAAAAATGGTCTCAAGGGCAAAAATTCTCGATAGGCTAAAGTTGTGATGTTAGAGAATGAATTAGCACCTTGGCTCTGCTAAGCTTTCTCCACTATGGGATTGGGAATACTTGACGTATTTTTTGGTTGGACTTGACTGGCTTTTTTTTTTTTTTTTTGAGTAGGCATGACTCCTCATTTTGGAAACTACTTCAAAGAAGAGCTAACAAATTTGAATCCTATGGCACTTGGATATGTAATCCAGCATTACAACATTATATAGTTTGACACTCTATTCTTCTAATTCTCAAGAATTTGGTGTTATGATACAAATTTTTGGGACTGTGGTGTTGTGAAGTTCTATAATATAGACCTATGAATCAATGGGACTCTAAATTAATTGACATTTTCTCAAGGCTCGGGCACTTTTTTTTTTTAAGGAGAAACCCACAAATGGGCCTACACATTAATTAAGGTAAAATTGTACACAGTCCTAAAGGGGATCTCAAGCTTGCTATTGCTCAAAGAGATACAAATATACAGAAAAGAAAACCTAGAAGCTCGAGTTCCCCACTAAAGAGCAATATAAGAACCCCTAAGTACATGCTATGGTGCTTAAAAAAAAGCACCAAAAAAGAAGGAGCTAATAAAAAATAACTAAAATGCTTACAGTAACCAATCCCCATGGCAACCTTGCAATCATCCACCCAAAAATTAACCTGCAAAAAAGGTTGATAGGCAAGAAGGATATAGCAGTAATATGGCCTAAACAAAATATGAGGATAGTCCAAAAGATAATTAACAAAAATATTAGTATAATAAACAAAAGGAACATAAGAAGCCAAGCTAACCACCTAATCAATCTCTACTATAACAACAAGATAAACAAGATACTTAGAAAAGAATTGATAGAATAAGGGTAAATTATCAAACTCCAGGAAAAGCCAACTACTAGACTCCATCTCCACCAAAAAAAAGGATACATCCAATAAAAGGCACCAATGCTCCCATCATAATAACCATACGAGGCAAGCAGAAATAATAAGATAAACACAGCCCAAGGCTCAGGCACTATGATGTCTTGATCTGGCACAAAGGTGTTGTAGATGTTATGACACATATAGTTAAATTGATGTGGTGTTAGTTCAATAATTACAAATATTTATCCTTGAGAAATTCCTATACAATAATAACTAAAAATTATAACTTCTTTCTTATGCCTAAGATAGTAAAATAACTCAAATTTTACACTTAATAAGCAACCTATTAGCGTGGATTGATAAGAAATTTTTACTAACTTATCTACTAACAAGTGGAGAGAAAAATGTGGTCATCTAAGTATTAATACCCTATATCATAATGAACCTACATAGTTTAGTTCTTCCTGCAATTCATTAACTCCTTGACTTTAATCATTCTTCTGAAAACACCATTTGGATCTATATAAATCAAATATATCAATGTTGGTTCCCTAACCGAGTGTCTAACCCATTTAACTCAAATGAGCTAGCTCAACCTAGCCCTATTAACCAAACCCATTAATTGAACTATTATAAACTCTAAATCTCCTAAGAACATCACTAAATAAGTTTGAACATAGCTCCCCATACATGGACATGCATAGTTAACCTAGCCAAGTCAACATTAGAATTCATCAAATCAACCTAAAATTGGTTAAACTTGACTAGCTTAGATTAACACTTAAATTCAACAAACCAAATTTCACCAAACCATCAAATTTAAATATTCTCATGCTTATGACCACTCAAGACCATCCTAGAATTTTTTTATCAATTTTCCTTGGTCAACATAGTCAAAATAGGTTAAATTTATACAAACCTAATTTCTAAATTTAAAATCTGAACACAATGAATTAAACCTCATTCATTCAACCCAAATTGCAACTTTAGAATCCATGAAATCCATCCTAAATTAATTTTGACATGTTGAATGGTCAAGAGAGTCATCAAACTCAAATTCTTCAAAATCGTCAAATCCTTATGCAAATTACATAAGCATACTTTCCTAATAGGTTTTGAGTACTCAAATATTTTCCATTAAATACCTTGACACTTGTAAACTAGCCTTAGTCCTATGTTTAAAATAAAACTTGCTAGTGGCCCATCCTTGTGAAAGAGACAGCCCATCACTTTAAAGCTTTCTATGCCGCGCATATGCTCCTTAACAACCTTTTGTGGACAAGTATTATGTCATACCACATAAGATTTGCTTTAAAATATATTTATATTTCCTTAATCAAATCTATATAAAATGACATTACATAATATTGAAGGATAGATTACTATGTGAATATTGATTTGAGAAGAGAAACCTTCAATTTTTTTTCTTGGCCAAACACATCATAGGGAATATTAAATTCAACCTAGAAAATGAAAGGAACATTCACCTATAATTTTAATCATGAAATGAAATTAATAAATATATTTTTATAATAAAAAATGCATAAGGAATATTTAATTCTTCCTAAGGATAAAAGGAATATTCACTTATCATTTTAATCATAAAAGTATATTATTGATTTATTTTATAATCAAATTATATAAAGAATATTCAATTCATCACTAAGGATAAAAGGAATATTTACTATTCATTTAATCATGAAATTTAATTCAACTATTTACTTTTATAATTAAATATATAAATAATATTCAAATTACCCCTAAGGATAAGAAGAATATTCATTTATCTTTTGATTATGAAACTAAACTAATGTTTGAAGCATAAGCCTACATCCACAAATTTTTCACCTACCAGTAGAAAGAAACTAAGATAGGGTTTATCTTATTCTAGGTTTTAGACTCCCTATAATAGCAAGACCTCATAATTAATTACATCTCCTAAGAGAACACTCTCAATTAAAGTGAATTTTAAGAATTTTAAAATACAAATATATTTAAGGAAATGTCTGGGCTAACAAGATTTTAATTTACATGTTTTATGTTATAAATTCTACACTTATATTTGGAATTTAGATTTTGAAAGAGTATAATAAAATAAGAATGTGCATAGACTAATGGGGTGTATATAATTTGGACTTACACTAGCCTAGAGTGAGTTGCCAACTAACAATCCTAGGCATAATCAATCGCCACATGAATCAAGATTACACGTGCTCTATCCTTGGAATTAAGGAATTATTATTTACAAAACTTTATAATATGTGTATGATCATGCAAAGAAATGATGCATGAATAAGAATGTAAATAAAAGAACTTTTGATTCATTTATAATTTGGAGTACAACCTAGCTGTTGTAAAGAAAAGGTGGCCAAGTTCCACCAATAACAAGCATGGATTTTTACTCCTATATAAATTAGATTTGAATATGATTATTTATTTTTTGTCTTCAATCTTCTAAATGTTGAATTAATTATAATATTTCAAAATATAATGATTTTCAAAAGATAAATCTTTTTTAATATTTTATAATTCTTAACACTGTACAAGTAAATTTAGTTATATAAATATCTAAAACATTTACATCATTAGTTTTTATATTTTCCTTTGCATCTTCCCCTAGTTACATTCTACCTTATAGGAATATAAAAAATCATTTATATAAAAATGTGCATAAAATTTCACATATAAAAGGTGAAGTGTAAGCATTTATATATACAAAATTTAAATTGAAATAAAACTGCAAGACTTTAAATTTTTTCTCTGAGCTTTAGTGCACAAATAGAAGTGTAAATATGAAATCTATATTATAGAAAGTAAGCATACAAATATAAGTACCCTCTAGGCAAGGAACTCCAAGCAAACCAAACCAAATCTCCATCCTAACCTAGGCTAGAGTTGGTAATCCTAGTAAACCATTTAAGTGCGTGTAGAAAGCTATATAGCTTAGATAAGTACTAACTTTAATTATTTTAAATATATCTATAATTGATTTGATTTGTTCAAAATTTTAAGTGTGGTTTGAATTTAAGTGCTTAATGATGTAGACATCTTAAATCTTATTTTAAAGAGGATTTTAATTATAGTAATTACAATTTTTAGATTTTATATAACATAACACTTAAAAACTTCTTAGTGTTAGAAGCTATTAATCAGCAATTCCTAGGTTCATAATTGTTATTCTACTAGTCTTTCAAAACTAGTGTAGATGGATAGCATAGAGTCCTTAATCAAGTGTTTTGATCCTTAAAACTACTTAATCCATCACATCTTTAACATCTTGAAAGGAATCAACCACAAGGGATAAAATCTCTAATATATATGTATTTTATTATTAAATTTTAAATTAATTTAGTTTCATTGATTAAAAATTTATTAAATTTTTAATTTTAATGTTTATATTCTCCCAAATTCACTCGTGGCATTATCAAAATTGGCACAGGGACCAAAGCCCTGTTAGGATCCGTAGCCCGATGACCCAAGGTAGTCCAACCAAAAAACCATTTTGATAGAGTGCTGGTTATTTATTTGACTATTGTTATTTAATTTTATTAATTAGGTTGATGATTTATCAAAATTTGGATGGTTTATTGAGTTTTTATATTTTAATTAATATTTTAAAACATTTAATGTGGGGTCCATTTCTTGACTTTTTAAATTTAAATTAGCTTATAGAATTTAGTATTTTTAATACTATATCTGATTATGAGTTCAATGCTTTTGAGTTTACAGGATTTGAATTTTCTAGAATTAGTTTTGAATTTTATAAGTTTAGGTTGTTTATATGAATAATATTAGCCCAAATATTTGACATTTTGATTTGTGATAATTTTTAGAGTTTTTATATTTTTAATAAATACTTGAGATAGAGATGAGTAAAATTCCATTGAGTTTGTTGGATTTGGATTTTTTAGAATTAGTTATGAATTTTACAAGTTTAATGCATTTTATGTACTAAGTTTGACCTAAATGTCAACTTTTTGATTTATAATGAATTTTAGATTTTTTATATTTTTCATAAATATTAGACCCAAAGATGACCTCAATGACTTTGTGTTTGCTCAATTTGGAGATATATAAAATTAGTTATGAACTTTTGATGTTTGGTGATTTAATGGATTTGTTTAGTTATTTAATTTTTGAGCATATCTTATTTTTGTTCCAAATATGCTCCAAAATTGTTGAAATCTTCCCAAATGTCATAAATAACTTCTAAGGATGCTTTTAAGTGTTTGATATTTATTTGGTATATATATATAATTTTAATTTATTCATAGATGTTCTTGATTATTATTATTTTTTTGTTTTGGGTGAATTTTAAGGGGCTTTTATTTATCCTCTTTTAAGATTTTAATTCTAAGAATTTTGACATATTAAATGTATTATTTTATTTTAAAATGGATTTATTGCAAATTTTTAAAGATCTTTGGTCAATTATATACATGAGTCTAAGGTCCACTAAATGACAAACCATTTACTTCCAAATATAGTGTAATTTGAAATACAGGTACATGAGTACATTTGTTTCAATCCCAATCAATTTGAACTCATCAAAGCCTCCCTAAGTTGAAAAATTAATCACCTATATATATATATATATATATATATATATATATATATATATATATATATATATATATATATATTGCTTTGATGATTTAATTTATAAAATAACTAAGTTGACTTAGATGAAATAAATGGAAAACTAACCATTACATATATATAAAAACATTACAAAAGAATGAAAATCTAATTTTAAGTGTGTGGATGGTTAAAAGTTTTCAAATTATGGGTCAAATATTGACCAATAAGATTGAAAATTCTCTTCATAGAAAACCTGAGTTAATCATGATCCAAGAAAATAAGGATAGGTCAAGGATGCTACCTAATATCTAACATTATAATTTATGATCAAATTGACAATTGGAGCTTAAGAAATTCAAGAAATTTAAAAACTAAATATGTCAAATTAACTCAAGAACCACTAACCAAATTCTCCTGAAAATATTTTTAATAAATTTTGGAGGTCAAAATCTTTCCAATGAGACCATTAACACCCTATTATAATATAGTAGAGTAGCTGAATCCTTTTCACCCTCCCAATGAGGTGGAATAAACAAATCTCATTATCTCTCAGGTGAGGCAATGTAATCCAATCTCTTTCACCCTCTTGGTGTGGTGGAGTACCTAATCACTTTCAAAAAGTTCAAGGAGGTTGTAAGACCTCAATGAATTATTCCTAAGGCATATTAATATGAAATCAATGCTATCACTTGATGTGAAAGCTAATACGATTATCAAAAGTAATAAAGATGGTGATGCTAGTCTAATCATTAAAATGTAATACATAGAGTTTCAATCTAGTAGTTATAAAAAAAAGAGAAAATATTGAAAAATAAAGTCTATATAGCAAAAATTAGAATGAGTACATAGTATTTATAGTGGTTCAGTGAAATCATAACCTACGTCCACTCCCCATAGTCATCCTATCTAGGTGTTGCACCATCACTATAGTGTCTCTCCGTTAGCCCTAGGGCCAGGCACAGAAGCCCTTATAAAATCTCTTCTACCTACCTAGTGTGCTAGAGGACTGTAATCCTTTCATAGGTAGAGAACCTTGAATCCTTTTTCTCCCACCTAGATATGGTAGAGAACAAAAATCCTTTCATAGGCAGAGAACTTTGAATCCTTTTTCTCCCTCCTAGAGATGGCAGAGAATTGGAATTCTTTTATAGGTTGAGAACCTTGAATCATTTTTCTACCTCCTAGAAATGGCAACGAACCATAATCATTTCCTAGGTAGAGAATCTCAAATCCTTTTCACCACTCTTGGTGCGACGGAGTAGCCGGGTCCATTGACACCAAAGAGATCTTCCTCCCAAAACATCCATAAAGATAAACTTTGACACATAGAGGAACTCAGACGCAAGTTTGCAAGAGCAACTATGTGGAACTGTTTCTCACACTCCCTTGAAACCCATAAGGATCTCATGCCTCTCTCACAAACCTCACACTTTCTCTCTCTACCTCAAGGCTCTCTCTTCAAGCTTTCTATAGAAGAAATCAACTAAATGATTTCTGAAAAGACTCTCATAAAGTCTTATTTGAAAGCTTAAAAAGAGGGCTTAAAACCCTAAAAATTCAATTTAGCCGTCAAAGATTATACAATATAATTAAAGGTTCTTCCTATACGATGTATAGAATTTGACCTAGTAGTATTGTAAGTTCATCAGTATAAATAACCAATCGTATAGTATGATTAGTTTCATTTTGCCTGTTAATGTTGTTTGATCATAAGTACGAATGACCAATCATACAATATAATTAGTTCAACCGAAATGTAGTTCATTGAGGCCAAAATATAGAACAACCAAAAATCATCTCTATTGATCATACAAAATGATCTAATTAGTATATTACAATCAAAAAATAAAAATTAAGCAGATTTGATTGATTAATCACAAGATTATACTAGGAAATATTTTAAACATCATATATTAAAATTAGTTTTGTAAAATATTAATAGAACAACATTTCAATTTCAAAATTTTGCCTAATTTAATGAATGATGGGGTTTCTAATTATAATAGATCATCCAGAATAATGTTGTGTTCATAATGTATGAATAGTTATATTTTTAAAATTGTTTTTCCAAAGAAATAAAATATTTTAATTAATTTTGGTAACACTAGTTTGAGTAGTATGATCCATATTGTATAGTACGATGTATAAAAAAATTAAGTCATTTAAATTTATTTTTGCTTGCTTTGCGTGTATGCATGGTCACCAAGCAGCATTGACCCTTATAAGACTTGACTCAAGAAATTTAAAATAAATTAATGAAAATTAAATATTCTTTCAACATAACCTATTCTACCCCATCTTGAGCCCCGAATCTTTAAATAATGGTACATGTTGTACTTGAAATGTTAGTAAACACATAAACAAATATGCACTACAAATGGTAGGAGAAATAAAGAGGTAATTAATAATATTTATTATCATTAAAATTATAAACTCGTGAGCCCGAGTGGCAACACTTTCACTATCCTCAATATGGTAGAGAAGCTGGTGGTCCTTTGACACCAAGAGTTTCTTCACAGGATTTCCCTCAAGATGATCCTTAACTAATGGAGGAAAAAAGGTGGATGTTTTCCAAGGCAACTATGTTAAAACTTCCTCTCTCACTCCTATGCTCCCACTTGGATCTTTTCTTGGTCTCACAACTTTACCTTTCTCTTCCTAACTCAATATTCTCTCTTTAAACCATTTTTTACATAACACCCATGCTCTCATATTTCCGAAGACTCTTACAAAGTTTATTTGGAAAACATAAATAGTGAGTTTCCAAAAACACTAATTTTTTATTTTTCATGACTCTGTTCGTATAGTATGATCAATAAATCAAATAGTTTGATTAGTTCAACTAACCTAGTGTAGTACTTTACGATGAATAGGAGTACAATATAATCACTTTAATTTCATAATTGATTGTACTACACAAATAGATAGTAATACAATATTATTAGTTTAAATCCAAGATAAGATCATATAGGATAAACAAAATGTCATCAATAGAGTCCTAAAGTATTTCATATAGTATGATATTATGATAGTATTGGATGAACCAAAGTTCATCCAGAGACTCCACAAGTGAGTCATGTAGTGATCTATAGTCATACAATATGACATGTAATTAATTCAAACTTGATTTAATTACTTGATTAACTGACAAAAACTAGGTAATAATTAATAGATCATACAATACAAAAGGATTCGTGCAGTACGAATAAATTAAATTTCAAAATTCAAATTTATGTATTTTTGGTCTATTAGATTTGATGACGCTGATATTTCAATATGGTGTGGTGTTTGTACTATATGATTGATTATATTTTATTATAAATTTTTAGTTTGATAAATTAATTTTATTAATTTTTAATTGAATTGAACGTAGAGTAGAATTAAGATCTTACAATATAATTTCTCAAAGAAAATTAAAATTTTATTTTTTACCATCTATGTGTGTCTATATGGTTGTTAAGCTAACATACTCCTTTTTACATAGATAGACTCATGAAAAAAATCAAAGTATGGACTCTTTAACATATAATTTAAGTCACACACTTATAAAGCACAGTCTTAAGCCTAAATCTTTAATCCTTCTTTGTGTATGTTATTACCTGAAAGGATTGTATTATCTAATACAAATCTCCAAAATAATATACATGAATAAGTAGATAATTTTCTAATAATATTTGTAATCATCAAAATAAAAGGTCAGGCTATGGGATTGTAACATTATAGTACTGAGACAATATATTTAATGTTGTTATATGGTGCATATTTTTCATTATGAATGTTTATTTAGCGCCGTTGTGCTACCAAGAGCACTGTAGCATTAGGTTAAATTAATAATTAGTCAATTATAATATCACGATGATAGCCTTTACCAAGAATCATAGTGCTTACACATGTCAAGCTCCATGATAGTCCCATAGTAAAAAAGCTATCATTTCATTTTCCTATTCCTATGTTGTAGCACTATAGGTAATTTAACATATGGACACTATTAGTTAATTATTTATGATTTAGAACTTCCTAGTAACCAAGCATCTCCCATCATGGTGAGTAGATTCCCCCATCAAAGTGTCACAACACTCATCAAGTTTTACCAATAGAAAGGTCTAGTTTTCATTAGTTTCATTGAAGTATGAGTTTTCTCCTCTATTGATTTTGTGATTTAATGTTTATTTGTACTCCTTCTCATTCGTTTTTAAATCCATGAGGGGAGATTATGTCTATGATTGTGAGAAGGTATTGGGTAATCTTATTAGAGAAACCTAGTGTGTGTATTATGAATATTTTTAGAGAGTTTTTTTGTTAATGTTGAAGAAGCCTAGAGTAAATGGTGTTTTGCAAAGGGAAAGCGATAACCTTTTGATCCATCCAATATCAATAAAATCTATGAATTTAAAGACAAAAATTTTGATAAGTACTTTACCTTTAGTAATACACCTATAGACCCCTAGGAGCATTTAAGTGTGATGTGTAATCCAATAAGTGGACTAGTGTGGAAAAAAGAGATGAAAAAAATTATCAATTTCCCTTCTTATTTAGCTCAATTGTTTAATGGTTTTCATTTTTTCATTTCTACTAGATTTCATCAATGCAAAAACATTAGAGAGGTTATCCGGGATTGGGAAATTTTATTTATGCAACTCAATTGGGTCACTCAATTGATGAAGATAAATTAATATTTTCATCTTTAATGAATATCATTAGGGGCTCCACTTCGATTGCTTTGGGTCATCCTTCTGTTGCATACTCTTTTTGTGTCATCATTTATGTATTAGGCAAGTCTGGCGAGAAGCATCTTTCTCTAATGTCTTATCTCACCAAGGAGAAAATAGAGAAATTTTAGAATGGAGATAAGGAGGTGGAAATAGGCTCCAATGAGTCCCGCTTGTCCAGTCAATCCAATAGTAGTTGGTCAAGAGCTCGGCCCCTCAGATCTTTAGGTGATTAGTTTGTTAATTTTATAGAGAAAATGGTTTTGGTTACTTCTTTTTATTATGAGTTTAAGGAGTGGAAACAGAGTATGGACATGAAAGAAGCATGTAACTATAATTTACAATTGAACAAAACATTTGTTGGCATTTTAGGAATGAGTGCAATCATGGAAAACCAGGATCAACTTCAATTCTTGCTAGATCTTATGATGAACATGATGTGTGGTACCCACTTGTAATAGCAAAAGATGATGATAATAATGATTATTAAAATGAGGCAGAGGATTGGGATTGATCTCTATTGATTTTTTTTTCTTTTCCTTGCACGAGAAAGAGAGAGAGGATATGTTGTGGAAGTGGTAATTTTTATTTTTCTTTCTTTATTTTGCATTTGTTTTCTTCACAAGTACTTGAAAGATGGATGTTGTGGAAGTTCTTGTGATTGGTTTATGTAATAGTGCATAAGGTAGTAAAGTTGTAGTTTAGTACATTTGATTATAGTAAGCCTTTTATACTCAGTATAATTCTTATCAGAAGGCATGTTTCAGATTTGCTTTGTTCCATTAGTTTCATGCATAACTTTAGTAATTTTTATGTATGTTGTTAATGTTCTTTGTCTAAATTTTCTTTAATTTAATTTCCTAATTTTATTAATTATTAAAATGTACTCCAAGTATTACATAATGATATTTATGTTAACCCAAATGAAAAGTAGTAATTAAAAATCATCTCAAATTAATAATAATACAAAATGATAGGTGTTAAATTGAATGATCGAAGAATAATAATTCTTAATCTAAAAATCATATTAATCAATTAAGGAAAACAATCTAATTTAGAAATATAATTTTGAACTTAAATGCTATAACTCTTAAGCACTGACTATTGGTGACGAGATTGGAAAACTAAGTTTAGAAAAAGAAGTTAGATTAATTTATATATCTCATTATGATATCAAGTATGCTATTAGTAAACTTGTTAAATTCTTACATAATTCGAATTTATGGTCTCTTGAAGAACTAAAATAATCAGATATTTAAAATCATTACTTTAGTACACAAGTGCATAAAAAGAAAAGAATTGAAATATAAAAAAATCAAAAGAAAGAAAAGTCAGAAAAAAAATGAGAACTATAAAATAAAAAAATTGGTATTTGAAAAAGTTGAATTCCTAAAACGATTATAATACTCAATTTTTAAGAGGAGAGTTTAGGTGAGCTATTTCATATGAAGGTTTGTAAAAGAATTTCAAAAATTACTTAATTTTTAATCAATTCTTAAATAATTTACTATTCATTCTAAACTAGTAAGACAACATTTCACTTACACTTGTTGTGGATGAGTTCAATTTTTGTAATAATAAAGGTGATTCCTTAGGATGATTGTTCATGATTTGTTAAATTAAAGTTTTCATAACTTGATCATTCCAATTCACATCTAGATGGTAGAGCATTGTCTTACATTTTAATTAATTTTAAATTACAAAATTTTAAGTTGAAATAATAAAGTTTATTAGAGTAAACATAATTGCTTGAGAACAAGCTAAGTTTTTGTCAGGGGAAAATTTTAAGTGAAAATTATATTTTTTTTAGTTCTGTTAATTCTGGTTAAAATGCATTCTTTAGTTCATGTTGTTCAGGAATGTCTTTGGAAGAGTAAAATTCTAAAGTTTAGAGAAAGAATTATAGCATCGAAATATTAAGTGTTGCAACATCTTAAACACCCAACATTCTTAAAGGACATTACAACACTAGACCAACAGAAGAAATTCATTTAATTTAGCACCCTAGTAGAGTAAAGTTCATTACTACATCTCCATGTCGTGTCACAACACCTCAAATCAAAATTGTGGTGCAAGAGTATTTAGAAAAATTATAACTTATTCAACTTTAAAATGACAACCCCAAAAATGTCATCTTGCTAGATGATGTATGCAAGCATTGTAGAACCCAACTTTTGTAGCTTGATGTAGAGCATTTAAGAAAAAGAAGAAACACATCATATCAATCATGCATCATGATGAATCAGTAAAAAGTTGTGTAATATCAGATCAACAATGTAACAGAGAGAAGTAAACAAAACTGAGGTGCTAGTCCATGTTGTAAAACTCTAGCGACACCTTAACATGCCATGATGTCTAAGTCTATTTATGTATAAAGTATAAATAGTTTTTCTATCCTTTTGTGAGAGAGGTTATTGTAAAGCTTAATTAGATAAGTTTTAGAGAGACTAGGGTATTATGAGATACATCATTTAGAGTTGTTTGTCAATATTGTATTGATAAAATAATTAATTTAAGAGGAAAGGTATATGGAGAGCAAAGTTATAAGGGGAGATTTACTTTGGGAATGGTCCATCTATAAAATATGTTTGGGATTCTTCATTATGGATGATATTTCTACCTTCATCTCAACTTGTACTTCCTTTTGAGAAAGTAATAAAATTTATTTAGTTCAACTCTTAGGTTTGTTCTAATAACATGAAAACCTACATAATTCCTGATATAGAGTCATGTGTTTAAAAGTATGAATATTTATTTGCAATATTTTCCACTCTTTGTTTAATTTATGCAAAGGAAATATATAAAATTTAATAATTTGTTTGATGTATTAACTCAATGGAGGAATGTTGGGATAAATAGGAGAATTGAAATGTAATGCTTACATACTTAGACATACGATGTTTAGTGTTCTAGGATTTATAGAAATAGGATAATTATTAT
Organism: Dendrobium nobile; assembly: GCA_022539455.1. Lineage (NCBI taxonomy): Eukaryota > Viridiplantae > Streptophyta > Magnoliopsida > Asparagales > Orchidaceae > Dendrobium > Dendrobium nobile. Next base: position 18,981,798 of record CM039734.1, read on the forward strand.
GGCCAAAAGCTATTTTTTGTATCCTTACAAGCTCAATTTAGATCTAGGATGCATATGCTCTATTTCATAATTATTATAGAAGAGTCTTCTTAGGAAGAACTTAGGATATTCACTATTATTAGTTTAGGACACTTAAATTATTGCTATCTTTACTATTTCCAATATTTCTCATTAGAAATTTAAATTATCCATGATTTCATTTCATTGGATAAATTCCATATCTTGAGCAAATAGTACTAAAAATAATTATGTGTAGCATATAATTCTCTCGTGGGATCAACACTCTCTCACTATGTTTATTACTTGATCGGAACATGCACTTGCAATTTCATTGGGGTTTTATTTAACACAATATAAACATGGCCTCAATACAAGGTGATGTGCTAAAGTAAGAAGCCTAGAGTTGCATCTCCAATTTTAGATAAAGCATTATGTAATACCAAAGCAATATAATTTTAACTTAAGTTTATTTCAAAGGTTTGTTAGCTCAAATACCACTACTAAAATGAGGTCAACACTCTTCTTCTCTAGTAAACTAAGATAAAAATAGGATTATGAATTGATTAAAATCTATTTTAATATTTAAAAACCACTAATTTGACATAGTGTCGTGGGGCTGACCTTCTCATCACTGATGTGCTCTTAGAGAATCTATTAAGTTCTTCTATAATATCCTCACCTAAAACTTGACAACATCGTGGCTCCTCGTGGTGCTACAGAGCACACTCCAAATCACTTTTTTTCTTCTACTTTCTTAAGAGCTTCATGTCAAGGCACTAAAAATTTGGGTGCCGCGGGGACTAGAGAACAATTTTTTCATTTTGGATTTTTACTTCTCGAAGCCAAATGTTGATCACCTAATTCCCGATTAAGCATTCTAAGAATTTTCATTGCTATTGAATTAATATTAATAATTATTAATTAACATTTTCAAAAAATTTTAATGATGAATGTTATATCTCTGATATATTATTTAGTGATGCAGTGAAATAGATATGTTTTGACCCTAGAGTATGCATATTACCCTTTAATTTTGCTAGAGTATGCATATTACCCTTTAATTGAGCAAAATTTGAGCAGGAGTGGAATCTTCCTCCTTTTGGTTTACACACCCAACACATCTTACACTGTTGATACCTTTTATTAACTGTAGCTCCAGTAAACTGCTTTCCCTAGTCGAAGACGATCTAGAGCATGATCTCTCTACCCACAGGTGATTTCTTCCTTTTCCTCTTCTCTTCTTTTTTCTTCCTTCTTTTCATTTTTTTCCTTCTTCTTCACTCTATTCCTTCTTCTTATCCTTATATTTCTCTGCATTTTTTTTCTTCTTCTTCACCCACATTCCTATTTTCTTCTTTATCCAAATCTATTTCTTCTTCATCATCCACTGCATCTCCCACCTTTCCACATTCATCCAAATCATCTTCTTCTTTCTTTTCTTATTTCACTTCTTCTTTTCTATTCCTTCTATTCTTATTTCTTCACCTTCCTTTTTTTTACTTTTCCTTTTACTAATTTCTCTTTGTTTTCACCTAACCCATTTTTTCTTTATTTAATTTCTTCCTTTCATTATTACTCTATCCATTCTTTTACTTTCTCTGTGCAAAAACAATAATTTTTTAAATTTTATTCAACAACTATCATTAAGGTTTGTGATGTGAGAGCAATATAAGCTCTACTTGTGATTTTTAATTGGCAACACCTTTACATGAAATTTTCAAGTTGATTACTTTACAATGATCTTAACATAAAGCTTTCATAATGTAAGGCATGATTTTTTTTAATCTTAAATTATTCATTGTAATTTTACTAGTGAAATATCACTAAGAGAGATTTATGTCTGTCTTGCCCATATTGAAACATCATATGATTTTGTTTTTGAGAATGTTTGTCAAACGTCACCTCAGATTTTTTGACTAACATATTTGGTATGAAAGTTTTATGTTTCGTACTTCTTTAGCCATTGTGATGTTGGATATAATCTACTTTCTAAACTTCTTTGTGATCTAGGCTCCCTAATGCACATTCAAAAATATGATTTTGAACATTTAAGTAAAAAAATAAATAAATATGATTCAGTCATTGATTTTGAGAGTTCATGCATAAGTTTTCAAAGATATCTGAAAGTTGTGGGAAAATGCATTGTAAATTGTAATGGTATGGATTTACGATTCAATTGGAAAACATATATACACATTGTTATTCTTTTCAAATTTTATGTTCATGTTCTGAATAAATAGGTGGGCAAGTTTATTGGAATAATTGAGGTAAGGGATACCTACACTAGTTCGCATTAACATTTGTGTCAAGTTCAAAGTATGAAAGGAAATCATTGCTAAATAAATACAATTGTTGTTCAAAATTTGTAGGGATATATTAGAATCAATATGAAGTTCAAATTATTGCACTTGAAACTTTAAAATTTAGTATATATGTTTATGCCTTGGATAATTGTAATCAAGATTCATTTAATTTGATGCCTAACTTAGAAAGATGTTTTGTATATTAAGAAAATATTCATTTATAATATTTCTATAGTAATCAAGCCAAAGATGAAATGGAAAATTTGGGTGTCCCTTTATGTTTTCAAAAGCCATGTATTAAACATACGACTCATTAACAATGCCTATATGATATTTGCATATAGTCTTGATTTTTTTTTTAAAAAAATTTCTTTTCAAATCCCATCTACATGCTTGAATTCATATGAATATAGAAGCTTGTAATTATAATATATAACCACACCCATTCTAGGTTTCAATCACAAATATGTACTGATTCAACATGAAGTTTGCTAAACTTCTATATGCTCTACATATGATTTTCTTTTGTACTCTATGTTTCTGTATCATGTGTACATATTCAATGGAAGGTTTGTATTCTGATCAAGATATAAAACACCTCATGTGAATATATTGTGAATGATGTTTGCTTTATGTTCAATCAAATCATGTTATTGAGAAATATTCAATACATTAATGTTGATCACCACTGTACATCTCATTTAGTTTATTAAAGGTAAACACATGTGTTGTGTTTACACTTGCAAGGTTTAATTTCAACACTAGATGAATGTCTGACATCCAAGTGGAATATATTTATACGTATTGTGTTCTAAAGGTTACGATTTAAGGAATTTACAAGGATTTTGAAATAAAAGAATATTATCAAGAATGAAATTCTTTGAGATGCTTCATTTATATTTACTAATTGATCTTTTTTTAGGAATGAATGCTCATTCATGTGGACTTTGTTTTATGTTGGAATGGAATGTATGCATGAATGAGAAAATTTTATGATGGAGTGAGATTTATCATATACCTATAAATGCTAATTATGTAGTCAAACTCCATTTGTTAGCTTCTGTAATTTTAAGCATCGTATATGATTTGTTATTCTCAAATTCATATACAACTATATTATTATATTTCTTCTATTGTGTATATGTCAACAATAAAAAAAGTAATACATGAACTTGGTAGAACTCTTCATATGCGTTAGGTGGCCAGATGACTTAATTAGAATAAATGGTGTATATTACTCATATGATGATATCAATATGTATATTGTATCTTACGATTCATATAGCTTGAGGATATTATTTAGGTGGTGGCATCAATGTACATATTGAGTCGTGTGTGTCTTTATTGTGGATAACTATTTGTGCTGGTTATTTATATCTCCTATTTGCATATGTTCTTTTTTCACTTTCTTTCCATATATTTGAAATAAAATGTTACAAATCTTAAATGCGTTAAATTAATTTTTACTTAATTTTATTTGTCTTTGAATTGTCTGTATGCGTACTCTATTTCTTTCTCTCTTTTCTTTTTCTTGTGAGGTACAAACCATTTTTCTTGGGAGAATATTAGCAGGTCATGTTTGCATGGGGCCTTATGAGAAGGCTCCTTCATTTTTTGGGAGTCTGCAAAAATGCCTCAATAAATCACAGTCTGGTATAGTTTCTGTAATTGGTTAAGACTACTCATTATATGACAAATGGAAACTCATTAGCATACACAGGACTGTTATTTTATTTTCCCACCCAAAATGTATACAGTAGGATATTAGTCAATAGCCCATAGGTTAGAGCAATAAAGAAGCCCCAGCCTTATGGGCCAAGGCTTGCTCCTTTTCTGTGCCTTAGAGACCTTCATGGTCAATTAAGCCATGTATTGTTGGCCCCACCCATTATGCCATGTTCATCGCTGTTTTTCCTACATGAAGTCAGTACCATTAAGAAGGTTTTCTATAGAATTTAAAAATATTAAGATAACTTTAAAATTTGCATATTCAATAATTATGGGCCTTTAATATTATTTCAATAAATATGTCAAGAAAAAGATTAAAAAAATGAAATAAAATACAAGCTATAGTATATTAGATAAAACACTGTCTCTTAGTAATCAGTGTGTGTAGCTTTAATGTTTAAACCTTGTATAACACCCTATAATTGAAGTTCATTTACTCTAAATGATAATAAGGGAGGAATTGCTAAAAATCTAATGGGCTAAGTTAATTAACAAGATAAAACTAACGAACCCATAAGTAATCTTAAACCATTAATGAATCAACCAGAATGATAATCACGCATAAAATTTATTAAAAAACATAAATTTAATAACAATAAGATGATTAGCTGGTAACCTAGGCTTATGAGGCTATTAACTTAGCCCTAAGGAGAGTGAAATTAACCTGATTTCCCTTATTTAATAAGGATAATTATCACATAAGTTAAATGATTAGTAATAAATCACCAACAAACAAAACTTTATAATCTATTCCATACTCAATTTGCAATATAAAAAATGAATATGGAACTCAAAGATTTAATGATTAAAATGACAAATAAGACATCACAATTTAATTTTTTTTTAATATAACTATATCCGTCAAAGAAGTTTTTCTATAGGACTACCTTAATCTGTGGGACTCATGTCCTAAGGCGATTTCATCCTCGTACCCACTGCGATAATGCCATAAATTGATTAATAGTAAAATTTGATAAAATTTAAAAATATCATGAACTTTGAGTTGAACTTATATAAATCTATAAACAACCCTAAAATCGTAAATAATAAAATAAAATCATTGAAATATAAAGCACATTCTTTATAAACAACTAACTCAATCATGAACAAAAATATGCATTAATTAAGGCATAACTAAAGAAAAACTATAAATTTCTCCTTTAACAACTCTCCAATTCTTAATAGAACACTAAGATACTAATTCTTAAATTTAAACTAAAATCATTTAACTCTAATAAAACAAAAGAACTTTTTGGAATAACAAATGAACTTCAAATTTCACCTTTCTGCCATGACCTACATTTGATTTATGTTCATCTTTACACATTCTTCCCTTCGCACATGAAAGGTATATAGGATGGACTACCTTCAACTGTGGGGCTATGTCTCCCAAGGAGGTTTCTTCCTCATACCCATTGTAATAATTCCATGTATTTTATAAGTTAAAGAGAAAGAGTCTAAAGATCTACACATTATTTCTTAAAAAAAAAAAAAAAAATTAAAGCTAACCTTATGTACCTAAACTAACTTCTTAACCACCAAAGTGTTAATCCTTAATTCAGGTAAAACCCCTAAATACCTATAGGTAGTGAGTAAAAATTAAATCTAGCTTAGACATATGAAGCCTAAATTTTTCTTTATGGTTGATGGTAGATCCACTTAGTGTGTCACATATCAGCCTTAACCAGAGTCATATATAACTAATGAAGGATTAACTGACCTTGCCACTTCTTAACTATTTTAGCCTCCTTTACAAGAAGGATTGTTGATTGGCCACTTGCCTCTTAATTCTTTATAACTTTAGTGTATGCTAGGGCCCATATCTTTGGGCTCTCCTTGACTTAATGACAAGAATTATAGTATTTAAACTATGTGTTAATTAATTCATTTTAATGACTAATTACTTACAGAGTAATTCAAGGTGTCATAAATTAAATAGTAAGAACTTAATCTTGTTACTATAACCTCTCAACTAATTTGGGGTAGTTAAGTACACCAATGTTTGCAAAATCTTAGGTGTTGGATTGGATTTTTTTCCTTGGCATCCTAGGGTTGGGTGTAGCTAGGAAAACATTTTATACTTTCATTCTTTTATATTTTTCATATGTGATGATGTGGTGGTTTTTTCTGGTTTGGTTTGTATTTAGTTTCTTTCTTTTTCTTATTATGTGGATTGATGAGTGGGCACCTATTCTTAAGTGGTTAGATTATTATAGAAATTTCTTCTATAGGTGGCCATGTTCCCAAAGGGAAAATAAAAATGCTCAGATAATTATCATAAATGTGATTCATAATATGTACTAGGAGGAATGTTAAGCCTTTAGGAATATGGCCCTAAGGACTAGGTTATGGATGTTAATGTGTTATTTTCTTTATAATTGCGCAAACATATTTATTGTTGGGGATTCAAGTAATTTTTATTTTTCAAATGTAATTTTTTAGTTAAGAAAGCCTTGTAGGTATATGAGTATTTCAGAAGTTAGGAGGCCAAATGTGTGAAGAGTGATTAAGACCCCACACACTATTTAGTGATTTATAGATTTATGCTATGTTGTATGTATGGTATAGCTCAGCTTCCTTCTTTTTATTTTCCTGGGGTGTATTATAGAACCTAGATAGATTTATGGAAATTAATAATTACTTGTTGTGTGATGATTGATGCTTTTATTATGAGTGTGCATTAGAGTTGTACGATTTTTCCTAAGTTTGTAATATTATTTTGCTTTGTGGTGGCTCTGATCCCAAACTAATTTTTTAAAACTAATACATGATCCCTTGTAAGTCACTTTTTTAAAACTTATTTATTATTTGATGCCTTGTTCACTCCATAATGATTATTGGCCAGTTCTAATTGGCCTTACCCATATTTATAGAGCCTTTGGTTAAATCATATAGATTTTTATTTTGTAACAAAGAGGGTTAATTTACTTTATATAGCATAGTACCATTCATGGTCATGTTTGATGTCCATTCAAGCTTACATTTAGATAAGATTGGATTTTATGGATTTAATATGATAGATATAGTTTAGTTTGTACTCCTTTCTAAGCAGGGTGGTAAATCCAGGTTGAGGTAGACTAGATCCCTGGTAGGGTTTAGGTTATAAGTCTCCTCGTTATGTCTTTCATTAGTTGGTCATAGGTGATAGTACTTGGTGTATAGAATGCTCTTTATAGACCTAGGGTCAAAGGATGGAGATGTATGTACATTGTTTCAATGGGTAGGTTCTCCAATCCTCATAAACTATAAATTTAACACATTCACATCACATTGATGGAAACACTTCCATCTTTTTCTCAAACATGTTTGTTATGTGTTGAATCCTCTTTAGATTTCTCTTCTTTGGACCAGCCAAGTACATTGTGATCCATACATTTTGAATACCCTGATTGAGTTTAATTTCATTTAGATTAGGAGATCTTAAATGTTTCATTATTTGCTAAACCCTAAAGAGAATAGTATAGTGTTCTTAATATAGAGTATACTTAGATAAAGACTATTGCAAATGTGGACTCAAGTAATATGATTTTGATGATAACAAATATTATTATTTTGAATTTTTGTTTCTTGTTATGTCTTATTAGATATTGGTATCTTTATGTGTATACTAACATTTCGAGGAAAATGTCCACAATTCACTTATAACTTTGATCAGCTCAATATTGGGTAGACTAGGGTTACAGTATGTATTGCTTACCTTTTTAAGTTAAATCATGTAATCTATTCAATATTATTGTTGAATAACCATGCACATATTAGGGGAGAGAGAAAAATGTGATGTTAAATTTTTTTACTTTTCATATTGTATGATTTTAAATTATACTATATGATAAAGTTTGTTCTATAAAACCCTTGTTTTTAAAGAGTTAAGGAAGATATTATTTTTGCACTGGTCATATAGTATGATTACAATCGTACTATATGACCATATTAACATCTTGCTTAATTTGACCACAAAAATCAGGTAATCAAATTATGGGCAATTATAATCAGCCGATCATACTGTATGATAATGTTTATACATTATGATGGATGGAGTGCTAGTTTGGTTATCCAAGAGGTCATATCAAATGAAAGCCATGATTTTTATACAGATCATATTATATGATGTCTATAGTGTTGGATGGTCGATATAGTATAAAATTAGCCATCCTAGAAGTCATCTCAAATGAATAGAAGGAATTTATATAATTCATACCAAACAATCTTATGATCATATAGTACAAAGTGTTATGAGGTTTGAACAATTTGCTTGTATGACTATTTATATAATACTTGATGAATCTAGTTTTATACTGTTTATACTGTATAATGTGTTGTTGCAAATCTATTTTCATGGATTATGATTTTGATAATAGCAAACACTCTTATTTCTCTACGACTTCCTTACCTAATGACATTTTAGGTACATAAGATATGACTGCAATTTGGAACCAGCTCAAGATTGGGTACATTAGGTATGAGTCAGCTTGTACCTTTTTCCTTTCTTGAGTCTATTATAATTGGTGTGGCTTTTGATGCTAAGTAACTTTGTCCACACACACACCTTGCAAGTACTTCTAATTATTCCTAAGAGTTGACTATTTTTGGTCACATCGTCTGGGATGATATTTATATCGGCCTGGATGATCGGTTCAAAAATAGAAGCCCTAATTAGGGCATCATCCTCATTGAGGCAGCCATTAGTAAGCCGATCGGCCTGGACGATCCTTGTATCATTCAGGATGATAGGCTCAATTAAGAAAGAATAACAACCATGATCAATTTAGGTATTTTTTTTATTTTAGGACATCGACCAGGATGATCTAAACATCGATCTGGATGATCTATAAAACCACTATAAACCTGGTGTGTTATTTCGTTTATTATTTCTGCATATAATTTCTGCATTGTATTTTCTTTGTGGTGAATTTTGGTTTGGTTTGAGTTTTATTTTAAAGATATTTAAAATACCAATTCATCTCTCTCTTAATTAGCCTTGGACCAGTTCATAAGGGGCCTAACATCCCTAACAATCTTTTAAGTGGTGTAAGAGCGGGATTCTTAAAATCTAATTTTTGAAAGCTTTTGAATTTTCGATCCATGGCTAATTTTTCTAATAGTAATAGTACGGAAGGTTATTCAATCACTAGATCACCTTTATTTGAGAATATTACTTTTAACTTTTGGAAGATTTACATGTCTACCTTCTTGCAATCAATTGATTTTCTTATGTGGCATATGAAATTAACTAGTTATTCTTTACGATCACGTGTTATAGATGGAATTAAAGTTGATATTCCTTTTAATCAATGGAGTAGAGAAGAGAAAATTAATGCTCAATTGAATTAAAAATCTTTAAACTATTTTTTATGTGCTTTAAATTCTGAAGACTTTATGTTAGTTTCCACATGAACTTCTCGTAAGAAAATTTGAGATAAATTAGACACTATACATGAAGGCACTAGTGAAATCAAGCAATCTAGATTTAATATTTTAATGCATGATTTTGAATAATTTTACATGAAGCCTTATGAGATGATCTTAGACATGTATACAAGATTTATTCAAATTGTGACATTATTGCAAGCTTTAGGTAAAAAGTTTTCAAACCTTCAAAAAGTTAATAAAATTCTACATCGTTTACTTGATAAGTTTGATGCTAAAGTTGTTGCTATTTGTGAATCAAAGAATTTGAATGAATATTCTATTGATAATTTGATTGGCTCACTCATTGCTTACGAGCAAAGTTTGGGTCAAAGACTTTTGGATGTAGGTGAAACAATAGTATTAAATGCTGAAGACATGGAGAAAAGTGGCTTAGTTGTTAACAAAAGCGATGACTTATCAAGCAAATTGGAAAGCTCACTAAAACATAAGCATCAACAAAAGTGGAATATAGGTAAAAATGGTAAGAATGTTAAGATTTCTTCTGATGTTATTTGCTTTGAATGTAGGAAACCTGGACATATGAAAAATCAGTGCCCTAATTTGAGAACTCGTCCTGTAAGAGAAAAGGCTAAAGCTAAGTAAATTATAGAAGGGTAAGTAATGTAAAGCAAAACTTCTCCTGTGTAGACCTAACTTCTGAATCATAAGACCAGGAGAAAAATACAATTTTAATTTGTTTGTGTGTTTATTTATTTGTGTTGTGTTTTGTTTTTTTGTTATTTTCTGTGTTTTTTTTATTTTCCTTCATTTTTGTTCATTTTTGTTATTGCTTTGAAATTTTAAATTAGCTTTTATACTTAATTTTATGAAGTTCTTTCTGATCAACGGACACATTCACTTTTCTAAAAATGAAAAACCTTACCTCTTATTTATTTGAATTCTTATGTAAGTTGTGATTGACTTCTCTAAAAATAGTCAAAGGAAGGAAACTCATGATTTTGTCTCTCTATCTCTTTTCTTAAAAAGATTATTTTATTTTTGATTCAAAATCTTCAACATATTATAAATTGGATTTTGAAACAAATCATTTTCATCTCCCTATATTTTGTTTATCGCATAGAGATCCTTTGCAAGTTGTTGAATCTATCTCATAATTTTCTTAATTAAGTAGTTCGCTTTATCAATAGAATGAGTTTACTTTAATTTTTTTAAATTTTAGAAAGGTAGCATATTTAATTAAAAAAAATTAGCCAATGATGCCAAATAAAAAAAAAGTGGCCAATGATGCAAAATCAAAAGATTCACAGTGACGCCAAATGGAGAAAGATACACAAAGTGCATAAAAAAATAAAAGATGCGCAAAGTGTACCAAAAACTGACAAGAGGCATAAAATGAGCCCACAATGAGTATGCTTACTTTTTCTATTACTTAAAAGTTAAGAAAATCCTTGATATTTTTTATGCTTGATCTTGAGAATCATGATTCTTGATTCATCAATTTTTGCATTAATCTTCTATTAGATATATTTTATGACAGGAGTTTTGAAAATTTAGTGTTTCTTCTTCTAATTTATTCCTTGGTTTAGATATTGGATTAAAAAGTTTTTGAGCCTTTAAAAGAACTTGAGCTTGGATTAACAATTTCTGAATTTCTAATTTTTTCTGGATTATGTGTTGTCAATCCATTCCTTACTAAGTTTTTGAATAAAATCAAGAGGTAACTTTCTCATTTTAAGAATATTTGATTTTGTCTTCACTTGATCAGGGATCATTTTTTATCTTTTAATTATTTTTTATTGTCCTGATTGTTTGTGCCCCTTCTCTTTTTGATAATGTCAAAGGAGGAGAACATATTGTTGTATTTATATTTTTTTTCTTCTTTCAAAAATTAAAAACAACAAAAATTTTTAATTTCCCCTATTTTTAAAGTTTTATTTTAGTAAGGGGTAAATTAGGAGAACATGATTTCTTTTTTGCAAATTCAATCAGTAATGTTTGCCATCATAAAAAAGGGGGAGATTGTTGTGAATCCTTTTTCATAGCTATGATTTTGATGAAAGCAAACACTCTTGTTTCTCTATGATTACCTTACCTACTGACATTTCAGGCCCGCAAGATCAAACTACAATTTGGAACCAGCTCAAGATTGGGTAGACTAGGTCTGAGTCAACTTATATCTTTTTCCTTTCTTGAGTCTATTATAATTGGTGTGGCTCCTGATGCTAAGTAACTTTATACACACACATACCTTGGAAGGACTTCTCACTGTTCCTAAGAGTTGATTATTTTTGGTCACATGGTCTAGGACAATATTTATATTGGCCTGGACGATTAGTTCAAAAATAGAAACCCTAATTAGGGCGTTATCCTCATTAAGGCAGCCATCATTAAGTCGATCAGCCTGGACAATCCTTGTATCAGCTAGGATGATAGTATCAATTAAGAAAGAAGCAGCCGCCATGATCAATTTAGGTACTCTTTATTTTAGGACATCGATTAGGACGATCTAAACATTGGCCTGGACGATGCAGCATAATTATGCCTAAAATAATCTAGTAATTATGGAAAGGAATTAAGGCTGATACAATCACATTGGCCAGGCTGATCGTACGATCGGCTAGGACGATGTCCTAGATGATTGACATCGGCCAGCCTCTATTCTGGGCGATGATCAGGACGATTGTGCTCAGATTTAAACTAATCGGACAAGATGATATTGTATCGGCCTGGACGATATAACCATTTTTCTTCTGATCATCCCAAATTGTCCCGGCTAATTGAGCTTATTTTATATTAATCGGCCAGGTTGATATTCCTATCGGCCTGGATGATAAAGTTGGTAAATTGGATTAATGAGCTCATTTTGAGATCTTCTGTTTAAGCTTTGATAAGACACTTGGTAAGTGTCTTTGGTAGCCATTATAGCTTTGTTATTTTGGGGGAAACTTGAAGAGAGAGCTTGAAAGGGAGAGAGGAAAGGGTGGAGTTTGAGAGAGGGAGAAGATCCTTGGAGCGGGGACTCAAGGGAGTGTGGAGGGGGATTTCACACGGTTGCTCCGGCAGGCTTGCAGCTTAGTACCGTCGGATTAAAGGCTTGTCTTGAGGGAAGTTCACGGAAGAAGAAGACTCTTTGGTGTCAAAGGACCCGGCTACTCCGCTGCACCTGGGAAGGTGGAAGTGATTTTGTAAGGGATTCTCCGCCTAGCTATGGGGGATAAAAGAGAGACACTTAGTTTAGTGTAATACTAGGAGGGTGCCTCCGAGGAGTGGACGTAGGTCAAGGTTTGACCAAACCACTATAAATATGGTGTGTTTTTTCCTTTATTATTTTTGCATTTAATTTCCGCATTATATTTTCTTTGTGGTGAATTTTGGTTTGGTTTGAGTTTTGTTTTAAAGATATTTAAAATACCAATTCACCTCTCTCTTAATTCTCCTTGGGCCAGTTCATAAAGGTCTTAACATCCTTAACGAACTTTCATGTTTGTATCGTACAGTACGAACAAAAGATAACACTCTAACAAATTTTGGTTTCTTGAAGCCCATTATTTAAGCTTCTCTAATCCTTATATTAAAGAGATCTTTTGCTGACAAGGGTCTTGAGAGGGAGCTAAAAGAGAGTTGAGGAGAGATTTGGGAGAGTAGAGAAGGAGAGTTCTTGTGAGGAGTTTAGAGAGCTTTATAAGGTTACTCCAAGCAAGGTTCTTTATCTTATTCTTCAAGCTTTTTCCTTAATCCTTTGGAGGCTCCAGGAAGACATTCTATAACACTTGGTTTGTGGTTTTCAACCAAGATTTTTCCTTGATCCTTTGGAGGCTCCAGGAGGAAGTAAAAGGATTTCAGTTTTCTTCCATCACCTAGAGGGATTAAAAGATTAAAGGTTCACTGCCATCAATTGGAAGGTGTAAGAGCTTTTGGTTCTTCACCATACTAGGATGGTGAATGTGATTTTGTATGGGCTTCTCCATCTTGTTGAAGAGTAAAAGGAGAGATAGTACATTTAGCGCAATACCTAGAACAGAGGGTTCTATGGAGGGGATGTAGGTCAGATTTGACCGAACCAAGATTAAAATTTGGTGTGTTCATTATTTTACTTTTCCACATTTTAATTTCAGCACTTTTCTATGATTTATTATGTAGTTAAAAACTCTGATTTTTTGTTATTATAAAATAAATTTGCTTCTGCATCAAGGGATAAAATTGATTTTTAATATATTTTAAAAAGCTTTAAAAAGGATATTTTGTTTTTGCTTAAAGATGTTTTAATTTACTAATTCTCCCCTTCTTGGTTAGTCTTAGGCTAGTTCTTAGAGGTTTAAAAACTTTAATAAACATTCAAGTGGTATTAGAGTGGGATTTAAAAATTGTGTTTTAAATAACTTTTGAAAAATGATCAATGGCTAACTTTGGAAATCATAATATTGTGGAATGATATTAAATTATATGACCACCTTTATTTGATAATATTCCTTCTAAATTTTAGAAAATTTAGATGTCTACTTTCCTTTACTCTATTGATTATCTGATATGTATATTAGTTCATGAAAGATATTATGCACCTTCACATTTTGTTAATGGCATAAAAATCAAACTTCCTTTTTTAGAATGGAGCATAGAAGATAGAGATTTAGCCAAATTGAATGTTAAATGTTTAAACTATTTTTTATGTGCACTAATATATGAAGATTACCAGTGTGTTTCTATGTTCATAATTGGTAAAAAACTTTGGCACAAACTTTGCATAACTTATGGAGAAATTAATGAAGTAAAAAAATCTAAGTTGAACATTCTGCACAATGACTATGAACTATTTTGCAGGAAACCTAGTGAATAAATATCTGAAATGTATACTAGGATCACTTAGATTGTTACTTCCTTGTATACCTTAGGGAGAGAATTTACAAGCTATGAAAAAGTTAACAAGATCTACTATTTCCTACCTATTTCATATGATGTAAAAATTATTGCTATTACTGAATCTAATGATTAGAATGTTTACTGTAATGATAAATTACTTGGATCACTCATTATCTATGAGCAAGGAGTGAGTCAAAGACAGCTTGATGCACGAAGAAAGAGAATGAAAAACTACAGCCTTAAAAACTTATGATCTTTCTTATATTGTTATGCACCTAAGGATGATGATGATGATATAGCACTGATGACATGACAATTCAAGAGCTTTCTAGATAAAAGCAAAGAAGTCATCAAAACTGAAATTAAAATTCCAAAACTTCTTCTGATCTCATCTATTTTGAATACAGGATGCCAGGGCACATAATTACTAATTTCCCAAATCTTAAAGCTCACCTAATCAAGGAAAAGGGTAAAGAAAATGCTAAGTTTAAGAAAGGAAAGCAAAGGACTGAGAAGGCTTTCTATGTAGACTCTACTATGGATTCATTTGAAACAAAAGCAGAAGAGGAGGTAACCAACTTGTTCTTAATGGAAGATAATCAACTTAATCATTTTGATCAAGAGGAGGTATGTGAGCTTTCCTAAAATGATATATTTGAAGTTTCTAAGAAAGTCATAACGCATATAGGAAACTCAATAAAATGTATGCAAGCTTGAATTTTGATTTTTCAAAACAACATAAAGAGCATGAATGCCTTAGGAAAGATCTTTGTACTTTGGATAATAATCAAATGTTCTTACTTGTTTAATTTGATGAATTAAATAAAAGCATTTTGATTTAGTTGACATGTATGATTCCTTAAAAGCATCCCAAATTGATTTAGAAAATTCATCTAAGGAATTAAAGGCATGTTTAGATGGAGCTGATGATAGGAAGCATACTTTGAAAATTGAAAATTAAATTCTTTAAAGTGAAAAAATATTTGCAAGTCAAATTAAATGTTTTCAAAGAAAATAAAACATAACATACACTTGCACAGTTACATATTCCAGCACCACAACAAGCATCATTCAAACTTAGGAGAAGGCACAATAACCCACATAGATTAGTGAATCCTTTTCTTGGTATTAGTTATTTTTTTATGGAATTTTAAGACACATTTCTCACACTTGCACTATCCACCATAGAACATATTTGGTATGGAAACCAAAATTGCATATACCATAGCATAACTTCATGCATCTAATTCTTCAATTCATAATGTAGAGCCCAAACATGTTTGGGTTACTAAATCTAATCTTTGATGATTTTGTAGGGATGCTTTTATAGAAGGCCTTATGAGAGCTTATGGTACATAGAGAATAGATGTTCAAGGTACATGACTGGAGATGCAAGTTAATTCATTTCACTAGAGGCTAGGGTAGGAGGCAATGTGACACTTGGAGATAATACCATCAAGAGAATGGTGGGCTCAGGTATACTTGGCAACTAAAAAAATTTCCTCATTAAAAATGTTTTACATATAGATCACTTAAAACATAATATACTCAGCATAAGACATTAAATTTTTATCTACCAGCTGGATCATAAGCTTATAAAAATACTGAACTCGAAGGAAAATAATAAATAATATTTAAATGCTTGATTTAAATTATGTTGAACCTACTAACTCTCTTTGCCTAAATACTATTACTAATGAATCCTAGTTGTGGCACTGAAGACTTTGTCATGTAAACATTAAAAATCTTAAAAACAATCACCCAAAAAGGAGGCAAACCCAAACTAGAATTCACTAAGACCACTTGTGTGATGCTTGTTAGTTAGGAAAGTAAGTCAAATCCTCCTTCCACTCAATCAAGGACAATAACAGTAACAAACATTTAAAAGTCCTTCAAATGGATCTCTTTAGACCTAGTAGTTCTATAAGCCTCAGAGAGAATGTCTTTGGGTATGTGATTATTTATGATTACTAGAGATTTATGTCTGTTAGATTCTTATCTCATAAAAGTAAATCATTTAAAGAATTTATAACATTCTCCACTTGGATTTAGAGGAAGAAAGGCTATGAAATTCTTATAATGCATAGTGATTATAGTGGAGAGGTTGAAAATAAAAAAATTGAATCTTATTGTAAGGAGAAGGGATAGATCGTAACTTTTTAGCTCCTAGAACCCCTCAAAAGAATGGGGTAGCTAAAAGAAAGAACATGACCTTAGTATAGGCTTCTAGAGACATGTTAGTTGAATATTCACTTCCTAAATACTTCTGGGTAGAAGTGATAAATATAGCCTATTATGTTCTGAATAGGGTTAATGTTACATCCAAGCTAAACAAGATATCCTATGAAATCCATAAGGGTAGGACACCCAACCACTCTCACCTTTATGTCTTTGGATGTAAAGTATTTATTCTAAGTAATGGTAAATCTCAGCCAAAAAAATTTGACCCAAAATATGATAAAGTGTTCCTAAGATATTCAAATGTTAGATAATCCCTTAGAGTTTTTAATAAAAGGAAAACTATGGTAGAGGAGACCACTGATGTAGTTTTTGTTGAATTTGATAATTTAGGAGGGTCTAAGATTGAAGAAGAAGAAGTTGTCGAAGTCACCCAAGGAGTAGAATCTATAAATCTGGAAGAAAGGGTAGAAGTTGAAAATTCATTGCCAAGAGAATGGAGATTTTCTTCATCTTAAAGAATTGATCTTATGAGACCCATCTGAAGGTGTTAGAACTAGCATGGATTTAGGAAAGAAGTTAATCACTCTACCTTTATATTGATTATTTAACCCATAAACATAAATAAAGCACTATTTGATGAATTCTAGATCTTAGCCATATAAGAATAACTAAATTAATTTGCTAGAAATAATGTTTGGGAGCTAGTTAAAAGACCCAAGGACTAAAGTGTTGTTGGAACAAAATGAGTTTTAAAAAATAAAATGAAAGATTCAGGTGTAGTGGTTAGAAAAAAAATAAGACTAGTGGCTAAGGGGTATAACCAGATTTAAGGGATTGACATTGAAGAGACTTTTTCCCCTATAGCTAGACTAAAAGTCATAAGGGTGCTACTAGCTTTTACATGCTTTAAGGAATTCAAAATGTATCAACTGGATGTTAAAAGTGTGTTTCTAAATGTGGTAATAAAAGAAGATGTGTTTTTTGAATAAACCTTGGCTTTAAATACTCATAATTTCTCGATCATGTGTTTAAATTAAAAAAACCAGTATATGGACTTAAACAATCACCTAGAGTATGGTATGAAAGGCTAAGCATATTCCTACTGGATAGAACCTTTGTTAAGGGGAGTTCAGACACCACCCTTTTTCTTAAAAAAATAGTAGAAGAACTACTCATTGTCCATGTCTAAGTTGATAATGTTTTATTTAGATATTTTGAAAAAACGCTTTGTGATAAATTTATAAAATAATGAGAAAGGAGTTTGAGATGAGTATGATGGGAGAACTTAACAACTTTCTTAGATTTAGTATAAGATAAAAGGATAATTTAATTTTCCATATTCAGTCAAAATACACTACGGACGTCCTTAAAAAATATGAAATGGATAAAGGTAATCAAATAAACATTCCCATGAGTTTTACTGTTCAGTTAGATAATAACTCAAATAGAAAATTAATTTATCAAAAAAAAAAAAAAACAAAGGAATATATTGATCACTTTATTATATGACTACTAGCATATATGATATTATGTTAGTGTTTATCTTTTTGCTAGATTTCAAGTTGATCGAAAAGAGTCCTAACTAACTGTTGTTAAGAGAATATTGAGAAATCTCTTAGAAACTCAAAACTTTGGGAATCTGGTATCCTAGGTACAACACTTCCTTTGAAATCATAAGATATTTTGATTTAGACTTTTCTTGATATAGGGTTGATAGGAAAAGCACTTCTGGAACCAACTAATTTATAGGATAATCTTTAGTGTATTGGTCCAGTAAAAAATAAAACTCAATAGCCTTGTCCACAACAAAATCTAAATATATAGCCTTAAGAAGTTTTGTGGCATAGGAGCATTGGATAAAATAATAAATCATACATTTAGGACTACTTGTAGGCAACATTCCAATCATATTTAATAACACTAGAGTCATCTATATTTCAAAATATGTAATCCAACACTCCATGACTAAACACATAGACATAAGGTTGAAGTTTATTAGGGACCATGTCACCACGGGAGACATAGAGCTACATTATATAGTCACAGAAAATCATCTTGCATATATCTTTATAAAACCACTGGCATTTGAAACCTTCGACACCTTAAGTACCATATTTGGTGTCATAGAAATTCATTCTTGAAAATCCAAAATCTCGTTGTTGCTTTCTATTTTATGTTTTTGTCCTTTCATCTTTTTTTAAATCAAAATCTATTTCAATTTAAAAGTTGGACCCTTAAATAGCGATCTATTTCATTTTCCTATAATCATCTATTTCATATGAATAATGTTCCAAGTCAATAAATGTCCTTCAATTTTTCTCAATCAAGTTGTTTAAATTTATCATATAGAAAGGGATATTTTTTGCGGTTTACTCCTCCTTTTATAAGAGAGTGAGCTTGCCTTCTCTCATATTTGGAAAATAATCTCACAATTGAGAGTTTCTTTCAAAGATTTTTTGAAAGGAAATGAGCATGCAAAAATGAAAAGAGGTATAAAATGAGCCCAAAACTGAAAAGATGTGCAAAAGCAGCCAAATAATTGCAAGATGCACTAAATGCATCAAAAATCAAAAGACTAGCAATGTGCGCCAAAAGCTAAAATAAGGCACAAAATGATCCCACTATGAATTTGCTTCCCTTTCTTTCAAATCTTAAAAATCTTAGAAGATTCCATATGCTAATTGATAACTCCTACACTTGAATTTGAATGTCATGACTACTGATTCATTACTTTGTAATGCCATTCAATTAGATATTTAACTAAATAGAAGTTTAAAATGATCTTATCTTACTCTAATTTATTTTTTAAATTAGATCTTAGTTTAAAAAAGATTTTGACCTATAAGGAGTCTGAGCTAGGGTTACCAAAATCAAGTTTTTAACTTTTTTGGATTTCAGCGATGTCAATTCATGTCTTACTGAATTTTTAATGAAATCATGAGATAAAATTATATTTTTTTGAAACTAATCAATTTAAAAAAAAATTATCCATTTTCATGTTTTGTGAAGTATTTATTGTGTTCTGTTGTTTGTGTTTGTGTTTGTTTTTTTATTTTTGCCTTGTGATGTATTTCTTGTGTTCTGTTGTTTAGTTATTTTTTCCTTATTTTCGGGAAGACAAAAGGGGTACTATTACTTTGAGCTTTAACGTTAATTATTTGCATATTTTGTTTCAAAAATTCACCATCAAAGGGGGAGACTAGAAGATAAAAAAGAATTTGAATATCTTGAAACAACAATGTTTTTCCATCATCAAAAAGGGGAAGTTTTTTTGAAAATCTAAACTCAAATACTATGAGTTTGTTGATAACAAATATTATTGTTTTGAATTTTTTCTCTCCTGACATATTATTAGATACTGGTATATGTATGTGCATACTGATATTTTAGGGAAATGTCCACCATTCACTTGAAACTTTTATTAGCTCAAGATTGGGTAGAGTAGGGTTACAATTTATATTTTTAGTTATTTATGTATTTTTTCTTCCTTTCTTGAGTCAAATTTTGTGATCTAGTGGATATTATTGTTGAGTAACCATAAACACACTCAAAGGGAGAGAGAAAATATAATATTAGATTTTTTTCATTTTTCATGCTATACGATTTTAATATGTACTATATGGTTAAGTTCATTATGCAAAACCCTAGCCACCACAATGTTAAGGAAGATAATATTTTTTTACTAATCATATAGTATGACTACAATTATACTGTATGACCAAATTAATATCTTGCTTAATTTGACCTAAAAAATTAAGCTATTAAATTATGTGCAATAATGATCAATTGATCATATTGTATAATAATATTCATACAATAAGATTGATAGAGTATGAATTTTTTCATCCAAGAGGTCATATTAAATAAAATCAAGGATTTTCAAACTAATTATATTATATGATGTCCATAGTGCTGGACGATCGATAAAGTATGAAATTAGCCATCTTAGAAGTTATCTCAAATGAACATAAGGGATTTCTATACTTCGTACCAAATGATCTTATGATCATATAGTATAATGTGTTATGAGGTTTGAATAATTTGTCTGAATGACTATTCATATGATACTAGACTAGACTAGTTTTATACTGATCATACTATATGATATTTGTATCATACAGTACAAATAGAAGATGACACACTTGAAAATTAGGGTTTCTTGAAGCCCAATATTTAAGCTTCTTTAATCCTTATGTTAAAGAGATCTTTCACTATCAATGGTCTTGAGAGGGAGCTTGAAGAGAGAATTGAGTAAATCTTTAGGAGATAAGAGAGAGAGAGTTCTTGTGAGGGGGAGTTATAAGAGATTCACAAGGTTACTCAAAGCAAGGTTCTTCAAACTTCTGCCTTGATCCTTTGGAGGCTATTGGACTTTTACAGTACTAGGTTTGTGGTTCTATGCTAACTTTAGGAGGGAGCAAAAAGATTTTTGGTTCTTAGCCATCACCTATAGGGTGTAAAAGATTAAAGGTTAGCTGCGATAACCTTGAGGTTATAAAAGCTTTTGGTTCTCTACCACACCTGGAAGGTGAAAATGATTTTGTAAGGGTTTCTTCACCTTATTGAGGGAGCGAAAGGAGAAACACTACATTTAATGCAATACCTGGATAGCTGGTTGTAGGGAGTGAGCGTAGGTCAGATTTTACCGAACCACTATAAAATATAGTGTGTTTATTCTTTTATTCTTTTTTTCATTTTAATTTCCAAAATTTTCTATAATTTACTATGTGGTTGAAAACCCTTAATTTATTATTATTGTGAAATTAATCTACTTCCACATCAAGGGATAAACTTAATATTTGTATATAATTTAAAAGATTTAAAAAGGGTATTTTTCTTTTTTCTTAAAGATGTTTTAAATTACCAATTCACCTCCCTTTTGGCTAGCCTTGAGCTAGTTCTTAGAGGTTTAATAACATTCATGAACTTTCAAAAACCTAAGATGTAATTAGCCACGCGGGCTTGCACAAGTGGAAAACTAACACCCACATTAAATAAACCTCATTCGACCTGATGTATCAAATGAGGGAAATCTCCTTAGTTTTTTGTCATATATAATATTACTATTGAGGTACGTAGGTGAAAGCCATAATCCTCCATGATTAATTATATATATGAGTCTATTTTCCCTCCTATTAGCCTTCTTGTATAGAATGTAAAGAGCTACAAACATTTAGTCCTGCAAGATAATGCTATCATATCCTACAAGATAATATAATCATAGCCTCTAGAGACCCAAAAATTTTTGATGACCATGATGGGAAAGGTTTTTCTCTCCATCTTTAGATGTCATAATATTATCTTCTATGTGTACTCTGGGTTTGGTGCTTCTTAATTAGGTTATTCTCTTTCTAGGCTTTATGTCAATTCCACCCTCTTCCTTCATATTCCTTCTCATGGTTTTATCTTGCTAATTGTTACAATTTCTATTAACATACAATATAAGGGCTTTATCTAGTGCTTCATTTACCTTTTTCCTTTGACTTTGATTTATGGGTGACACTACTAGAGTTCAAGCTCATACCTTCCTATGGGGGCATCACTTTTGGTTCCTTCACTGACTCGACTTACATCACTCTTAGTGGGCCAAACATCCCGTTGGTCGCATAGTTCCTCGGTAGCCATCCCTGGCACTTACTCATCCTGCACTTATTTGTGTACAGCTAGGTGCCCTATTCCTAGGTAAATAGTGCTTAGGTGTGAAAGTCTGAAATTTTTTATTGAACTAGAGTAGTCAATAATTATTTTAGGTGTCATTATAACTCTAAATTACAAATCATCTTCAACAGAACATTTAAGTGTCATGCTTTAATTATACTATTTTTTCAAAAAATTTTGACACAATTAAAATTTCTTAAAAAATCAGCACATATCTGTACGAATTGGGTTTTTAGGATCATTAGGTGTCCATTTTGCAAAACAATTTTACCATAATTTCAAAATAAAATGAGCTAATTTTTGAACATTTTTTTGGTATCCCTAAAAGAATTTTTAATAAATTTTTATTGAAAATTAATTATAATAATATTATTATATATTATTTCATAATAAAAATAATATATCTAAAAGCAATAAGCCTTATTACTAAATTTATTTTGATTTTTTCCCAAATTAAGTGCTTTTAGGTATTTTGGGAAGAAAGTTAGGAGAGAGACTGTCTCAAGGTAAGTCACATTATGCCCATCTCAGTTTTCAAAAGTTTTAAATTTTAGGTAAGTCACATTATTCCTAATTTTACGTGACTTTGAGCTATTTTTGTTTGTCAGTCCAGTTGGAAAACTTGTTTATCTTGAGGTAAGTCACATTATGCCCATCTCAATTTTCAAAAGTTTTTAATTTTATCAATTTTTTATTATAATTATTTTTGAGAGAATGCAGAAATTTGCATTAAAATGGAAGAAAAAACAACCTAATACAAACTAGGAAGTAGAAACTAATAGATCCTTGATCAAGAGAAAAAGGATCCTTATTGAAAGCATATTTGTTTAAATTAACCATATTATCTTTGAAATGAAACCCACTGTTTCCTATTTTGAAACCGTTGAGATGCAGGGGATACCAAAGTTTGAAACAACCCAAGGGTTGGTTAGTATCCCAGAGTTCCCATCCGGTTAAAGAATGGGATCTAGTAACTATCCCATTAGAAAATATAATAAGTTTAAAAAATAAATAAAATTCTAAACAAAAAAGGAAACTATAAAAGATAATCAAATGTAAATTACAAAAAATCCAGGACAAACGTAAAACACCTAAGAGTAACATTCGTAGGTGTTTCAGATGTCTCTTTAAACTTCCAATGATGTAGTCCGAAGTAAAAGATATGGAAAAAATCTTTGAACAGATGCTCCAACCTCTGGTATCTTTCCAGTTTGCTGATTGCTATGATAATATCAGTTAGCGTATTATTGAAATATTTGGGAAGAACCTTTGAGGTCATTCTTGATTCTGAGATCAGTAGTCCTTCTTCTATTTTGATCTTTCACCGGTCCTAGATCTTGAAGTTCTTTGAATAACTTGTGTTTAGAACCGGAAGAACCAAGCTCCATAGTGGAGGCCTTTTTATTCTTCGTTAAGACAATTTTTTTGAATTTTAAACTGATTTTTGAAGTAGGAGAAATAGTTTCAGAAAAAACTATCTCTTATACTATCATTGTTAATAACTATTTTAGAAATCCTTACTGCCTTTGTAGGAGTTAAAACCAAAATCTGCTTCTTTTCAAACTCCTTATCTGCCTCCATAATTTGTGGAAATTCAATTTTAGAATGAAATTTAATTTTAGAATTTTAAAAATCCAAATTTTCAGCAGACTTTGGTTGATCCACGGGTGCTGGGTTTGTTGGAGAGAAAATCAGATTTTGCATCTCAACAAACTTTGAATTAATCAAAAGATCATTTGAATTTTGAACAGTAATTATTGTTATCGAATTATTAGCCTCTCCCTAGATTTTTGAACTTTCAAAATTTGAATTTAGAGTATCCAAATTTTCAGCAATTACGGGAACAATCTCACTTGGCTCTTCTATCAAACCAGCAATTGTATTATCCACATTATCTATATAAGCCATATCATGAAAAGAATTGAATCCCGAGAAATAAGCTGATCCATACTCAAATTCAAATCCTGATTAACCGCATCTTCTCCTACTTCCTTGATTCCAGCAGCTTCTTCAATTTGGCATTTAAAATCTGCAACTTTCACAGGATCAGTCACCAGTTTTTGCTTATTCCCATCTGACAAAGGTTGAACAATTCCTTCTGATTCAGCAAAAACAACTTCTTCACTTCCACAAACAGCTTCAGATTTATCTTTTGCTGTAAAAACCTTGGAATTAAAATGTTTTTTCATAGATATTTTCTTGTTTTTGAACTTCACATGCATCCAAGGACCATAAGGATTATCAGTATGATTTGAGATGGAAGGCATTTCTTTAACATTAGGATAGACTAAATCAATATGTCCTATTCTCCCACATTTGAAACAAAATGATGATAGATTTTCGTATTCAAACTTTTGAAAAAATCTACCATGCAAACCTTCAACCCAAATACCAGAAGGGAGTTTAGAGTTCAAATTAACTCTAATGCAGGCTCTAGCAAATTCTCTTCTCCCCCATCTAAACATGTTACCATCTAACAGTAGAGGAGTTCTAATTCTAGATACAATTCTAGTGATATTTGATTCATCCCAGCAGTGTAGGGGTAAGTGAGGTAGACGAACCCAAATTGGAGAAGAAACTCCTTCCAAGGAATTAGGAGAGAAGTTAGGAGACCACTTGTCTAACCCTACAGCAAAACCCCCTACAAACCATGGAACTCCATTAAGAACTTCTTCCATGGCTTCAAGAGACTGAAAGAAACATAGAAGCCAATCTAGTCCAAGCAAGGTTAAGTGAAATTCTCCATATTTCATCCATTGCTTCCTTAATTCAATAGCACATTTTGAAAAGGGTAAATTTTTTCCAAGAATTTTTACAACCAATGATTTACCCAAAACTTGAATATTGGATTTTTCCTTATCCATATCAAGTTTAACAACATTTGTATCTTCAATCTCATCATGGTTTTTACTCCAATTAATTTTAATGTGTGGTTTTTTGATCCACACATTAGAATTATCCAAACTTGAAGAAGTAATTGGATTTTTGATATTGAAATTAGCCTTTCCAATATCCTTATAATTCTTCAAAACATCAATAAAACTACTCCTTGAAGAAGAAGCTTCCTTGTCATTTGCTCCAGAAATAATAACTGATAAAGGTGATTTTGGTAACTTGTTAGAAAATGAAATTACCTCTTTCCCTTTACTTGAATCCGGCAAAGGCTTGTGCTTAGCCATCAAGCCTCCCTCTTTGATACAAGAAGAGATTCTAAAACCCGAAGATTGTGGGGGGAGATGCGTTTGAAGGAAAATCTACCTTTTGAATCCAACATAATTGGACTCGCGGTAGATAAAATAGATTTGGTGTTCCGGTCATCCATGGATGATCGACCACTTTCTACCATCTCCAACCTTGGCACCCGAAATCTTCAAATTCTCTTTCCAAATCCTCCTTATTTTGTGGTGCTTCTCTCTCTTCACTCTTAATTTTTATAATTTACATAATTTTTTATTTGTTAGCAGAAATGCGAATAACTTTATACAGGTAAAACTTTCACTGCGTAACTTTTTATATATTATAGAGATTATGATTATGCACATTTTGAATGTTTTCAATAAATTTTTAGTTGGGAAATTTTAAATTTGTGGGGTTTCTAATGTACAAAAAATTATCTAGATGTTGAAAAATAGTGTTGTTCCATAACAGTTTTAAAATATCATTTTACACTATCCTTGGTAATTTGATAATTTTCTAAAAATCTACATTTTTTCCTATTAGAATTTTTATTGCCTTTTTTTATACAAAACTATAAAATTTTGATACACGCTGAATTACTCTTTATTTACTATAATGTGATGATATATAGGCATATGTGATTAAATTATATTTAATGGGAGCCATAAGGGCTAGAATCTTCTAAGATTCTATCTATGTCATTAAGTTTCTTGGAGTTATAAGGGGCAAGAATCCTTTTAAATTATGTTTGAGAAAGTGATATATGATATATTCTGGTTCTATAAGCACAAATAAAAATGAGTCATAAGGGGTGAGACGCCTTTGAGGTTCTGTCTATGTATCAAAAATGTGATATGAACAACTCTATAATATCAATTTAATTTTATTTACTTATTAAGTATTTTGATTTAAATTAGGGAATAACTATTATGTATTTATTATTTCTCTCAGTATAGTGATTTATTTAAATTATGTTTAATTGCTTTTAAATATTCAGTAAAATATTTGTTAAAATAATATTTGAAATTTTGGAATGGTTTGTGTGACTTGCTGAGCTATTGTAGCTCACTGTGATTTTACTTCTTGTTTTTAGGATCTTGGAAAGGCAAAGAGATTGTGGACTAGTAGTTATGTATCATATCTGAGGTCATAGGTATTTTGGTATTTTAATTTTTGTACAATCATGGCTAGTTAATTTTTCAATTATATAGCTCTAATTTTTTTTGAAGAACTGCATAATGCTTTAATAAGAAAAAAAAAACAAAGTTTAAGTGATAGGAATCCTATCAATTTCCTCCTTTAACAAAGAATGAATGGTAGGAGGTACCTTATTGACTTCAAGCACATCCCAAAAGAAATTACCCTTTAAAGCATGGTTAGCACACCAATGAGCTAACTTATTACAACTTCTATTAACAAAATGAAAAATGAGTACCTCAAACTCTTTTAGAAAGTCTAAGTCCTCTTTAGAAGCTTTATCCATTAATCGGTTGTCCATCCATCAAGTTTTGAAAATGAGAAATAACATTATAGTTATCTCCTTCCACAATTACTCCTTTAGCATAAAACATCCAATTTTCAATCACTTTGCTCACGGAACGAACGGCCATCAACTCTAATGCTCCAATATCCCAATGGATAAGTGAGAAACCAAAAGATAAGAGCATTCTACCTTTGTGGTCTCTAAAGATACCACCAATTCCAGCTGTATTAGAACTTTGAAGAGAAGCATCTATGTTTACTTTTATCCATCCGGGTGGAGGGGGGTGCCAATAAGAAGAAATCAGCTCATGTTGGTTAACACCCCAGTTGTCCGAATAAAAATAATAAGAAGAGTTAGATTCAAAAGTAATGGCATTAGTCACAATAATGCTGTCCCCCATCTCAATGCCTTCATGTATTAACAAATTTCTACTTTTCCAAGAGTTGAACACTAAGGAACAATAAATATTTGCTAAAAAAGAATTATCCTTCACTTGTTTTTTCAAATAAGAAAAAACATCATTCAAACTATTTAGGATTGGTAAATTAAAACCCCAACAATTGGCCTTCTTGATAACCCTTTTTAATTTCAAGCAATTAACTGCCACATGCTCTCCATTTTCAATTAAATTGCAACCTCTTGGTCAAAGGTTACATCCAATCATCCTCCTATGTAACAAGAAATCCGTGGTTGGAAGAGCATTCTTTAATAGCCTCCACCAAAAATGGGAATCACGAGGATTAAGTTTAAGCTTTTTGAAGCAGCTCCAATCATTTAAGAAAGAATTATTAACCTCATTCTTGTTACAAATATCAGTTTTAGCCAAAGCTGAAATGGTTTTACCGGAATGTACCTTTAATAATTCCAACTTGTCTTCATGCTTCTCCACTTCAATCTTCAAACTACAGATAAGTTTTACTAGATCTTCCCCAAAGTATTTCTTTAGTTCCTATGTTATCCAAGCTCGTTCCGAAATGAAACTAGAGAGATTGTCAAGTTTGTCAATCTCAATAGAAAAGAAACTAGGCCAACTTTCTAAACTCCTATCAAGTATCCAAATATCCTTTATAATATTAATGGAAATTCCATCCTTAATGTTCCATCTCACTATATTTTTTAAAGCATTAGCTCCACTCCTGATCAACTTCCATGATGACGAACAATTAAGCTTTCTCTCATCTTCAAAGCAGAAATTACCGTATTTTGCTGAAAGCGTTTTACTAAGCAGGGAATTAGGCTTGTTTAAGAATTTCCAAACCAATTTTTCTCTCAAAGGTTCTATGGAATCTACAGCAGAAATGATGTCAAGTCCTCCTTGATTTTCAGGTAAACACACTTCTTTCCAAGCCACATAGTGTAAACCGTTATCTCCATTGTTTTTATTCCATAAAAAATCTCTACATAATTTATCAAGCTTTTTTAGGACAGATAATGGTACCAAAGAATTTGAAGTGTAAAAGACATGTAAAGCTTGAATAACAGATTTAATGAGGGTAATTCTACCCGCCGTAGAGATGAACTTCTTTCCCCAGATATCCAGTCTACTAGCAGCATTTTCCAAAATGTTAGAAAAATCTGAAGCCTTTAGCCGCCTTAGAGTGATTTTATTACCCAAATAACTGAGCTCTTTGACCTCCTTGATTCCCATGATTTTAGAGATATTTTTCCTCCTTCTTTTTTCCATATTCTTGTTGAAAATGATGGAAGATTTATTGACATTGATAATTTGTCCAGTCCAGCTGCAGTAATCCTTCATGATTCTCTTAATTTTCCTTATGCTTTCCTTCTTTGCATTTGAGAAAATTAAGATGTCATCGGCATATAAAAGGTGTGAGATTCTAGGAGCCATGGGAGAAGCTTTTAAACCCAAATTACTTCCTTTGATAAGAAATATTTTAGTGAGTAATTGAGAACAAAGTATGAACAAATAAGGGGATAAAGGGCATCCCTGTCTAAAGCCACTTTTCCCTATTATTTTTTCCAAAATCACACCATTTACTTGAACCAAGAAAATTGGATCAATAACACAATCCATTATAAGATTTGAAATTCTATCAGGAAAACCAAAGTATCTCAAAATTTGCTTAAGGGTATCCCAAGCCATACTATCGTATGCTTGTTCCATATCAATTTTGATAGCCACCATGCCACTTTTAGATTTAGAAAATCTGAACTTATAGAAAAGTTCATGAGCTAGAAGCATGTTATCAGATAAAGCCCTCCCTTTAATAAAGCAACTTGCTCCTCAGATACAAGGTAATGAATAACTTTCATTAACCTATTCAATGAAACCTTGGCAACAATCTTGTAAATAGACATACAAAGACTTATAGGCCTAAAGTTAGAAGGGGTAAGAGGGTTTCTAATTTTGGTTAAGAGAGTTACCAATGTTTCTTTCCATTTGGAAGACATTTTACCTTAATTAAAGCAAAGTGAATGGCTTTCCATACATCCTTTCCAATTATCATCCAGTAGGCTTTGAAGAAAGAATAAGTGATCCCATCTTTACCGGGTGCTATATTGTTGCCAAGTTCATTAATAACCTCCTCCAATTCTTTTTGAGTAAAATCAGATTCTAAGAATACACAATCTTATTGATTCAAGATGTTATCAAAAACAGGCCAGTTGTTCAAGTTACTATCTCTGTGCTTCCATTTATTTCTAAAAAACTGAGCAAACAGTTTCTTATAGTAGCCGGTTCCTCAATCAAATCCCCAACCTCATTCTTTAGTTGCCTTATTGAATTGACATTTCTCCTTCCATTAGCATAAGCATGAAAGAAAGAAGAGTTCAAATCCCCTTCTTTCATCCATTTTTCTTTGGCCCTTTGCTTCCACCAGGTACTTAATCTTGCAAGAGTTGAATTGAATTCACAGATTTTTGTTTTCAGAATCAGAATTTTGCTGGCTGGAAATTCATGATCCGAGGCTTCTTCTTGTTGTAGTACTTCAATTTCTTTTTTCAAATTCTCCTTCAATGAATCAAGTTGTTGATGCTTAGCCTTACTCCAGAAAAAAAAGGCTTTTAATACTTTATTTAACTTCTTATTTAGAGCTTCCATGTCATCACCTTTAACTGGTTTTACCCAGGAAAATTTAACCACCGAAGTAGCTGCTGCATAAGAAAGCCAAATGTCTTCAAATTTGCGTAACCTACTGCCATGAGGTATTGGATTAAACATCTTCAAAATGATGGGACAATGGTTAGAGGCAATTCTATTCAAATGCCTTATTGTTGCTTGATTGATTTGTTCCAATGCCTTTGAATTCAGCATACATCTATCAAGCCTTTCAAGAATCTGGGCACTTCCACTTTTGTTATTACACCAGGTAAATTTTGAGCCAAGAATACCTACATCATGTAAGTCATTCCTATTCATAAAAGATTTCATCTCCATTGGTCCATCTGAAAAAGAGAATTTTTTTCCACCCTTCTTCTCATCCTGAGAAAGGATACAATTGAAGTCCCCACCGTCTACAAAAGGAACTTCCTGAATTGCAACTCCTTCCATGAAACTCCATAAATCTCTTCTTCCTTGCACATCTCTGTTACCATATGTAGTAGCCACCCTCCATTTTCCTTTATTGAAAATCTCTAATTCTCTCAAAATGCATTGATCAGAGGACTTTATCAAGGAAAAATCTGCTATATTGGAATTCCAAATAACCATTATACCACCAGAATTTCCTTTAAAAGGCTGAAGATTGAACTTCCATTCACTACCAATCATCTTACCAAAGACTTCTTTAGAAAGAGAAACCATTTTTGTTTCTACAATACCAACAAAGAATACATCCCAATCCTTTATAAATTCCTTCAAATATAAGGAGGCATCTTTCTTGTTAGCCCCCCTACAATTCCAAAAGCTAATTGAACTCATTTGGATTTGAATGGGGATTTACCCACACCCTTACTCTTATTAATACTATGTCTAGTTTGTCTTGAAGCTAAATTTAAGCGGCCCAAGTACCTTACTTCTCTAGCAAGTTTATTTTTTTGAGAAGAAACCTTTCCAAAGTTCACAAAAGTATTTTCTTTAAGCATGGAACCGTTGTTATTATCATCATTGCCTTGATCATTAACAACTATGTCCTTATTCAGACATTTATCTCTTATAATAATAACTTCACCTTCTTCTACATCTTCATCCAAGAAATCCATATGAGATTTTAACTCAATGCTTTCTTCACATAAATCACTCAGAAGTTCGAATTTATTGGAGGGAGAAACAAAAATTTTCGGATTTGATTCCAACTCTGAATTCCCTTCAGGATTCCTCTGATCTACTATAAAAGTTGTTTGGACTTCAGCATCACCTGAATTCACTGCATTCTCTCTAGAATTACGGATATCCAATTCAAGAATGGAATCAGCATAAGAGTTGTTGACAATAGTCCCATATTCTGAATGAACATTCACCTGCTCAGTGACATTACCTTGAAGGTTTCCATCCGAATTATGATAGGGAATACTTGAGTTCGCAGGTAATCCCTTAGGATCTACCTGAGTTCGCAAGAAACCCTTCCCACCTTTGATATTATCAACCACTTCTATTACAAGGGAAGAAACTTCTTTTGGATTTACCGGGATCTCATGGCTTTTTTCCAAGCCAATTTCCTTAGCAGTTTGAACTTCTTCTACAACCTTCATTGGAACATCAGATTTCTTCACATATTTGAAAGAGACAGGAAGGTTAAGTTTACTCCTTTGAATTGGAAACTTCTTCTTCTTATTGTTCACAAGGATCCAAGGTCCAAAGGAAGTATTAATCTGATTATCTAGTACCATTTCAACACCTTTTCCTTCAGTATTTCCTTCTACCATCTCCATATTTTTTTGAACATTTTTAAAAGGAACACAATCCTTCTCAACATGTCTGATCTTCCCACATACAAAATAAAAGTTGGATACCTTTTCATATTCCACTTTTTGGAAGAACTTTCCACCCATGCTATCAACCCAAACACCTAAAGGAAGTTGTTGATCAATTTTGATCCTTACACAAATTCTAGCAAACTCACTTATTCTCCAATGGAACATGTTTCCATCTAGCATGAGTGGTTTTCCAATACTAGAAGCAATGCAAGCAACATTCTTCTCATCCCAACATTGCAAGCGTAATTGTGGCATTCTAATCCAAATTGGATAAGAAAGGCCATTGATGGAAGAAGGATTAAAATCAGAGACCATCTTTCCATACCTACAATATGCTCATTCATAAACCAAGGTCCAACAGAATGAGCTGCTTCTACCATTTCTTCCGAAGAGAAAGAGCACAAAAACCAACCTTTACCCAATGTAGTAAAGTGGAATTGTCCAAAATTTCTCCATTGCTTCCTTAATTCCCATGCCACTATGTTTGAAGGTTAATCTTTTCCAAAAACTTTGACTACCAAAGAATTTGATAGTTTTTTTGAATTCTTCGACTCCAATTCAGAATCAAGTTTTATAGCCTTTCCATCTTCAGATAAAATCACCTCTTCATATTTGAAATCCACTTTAATATGTGGCCTTTTACTCCATATATTCACTTGAGTAGAAACTGATGGCTTAGGCAAATTATCATTCATCTTAACTCCAACTGATATGTTTTCCTTATTCAAGATAGAATGAGTATTATTGTTAACCATTTTTCACAAATCTTCATTTATCACGCTGTGACATAGTCCAAGGATTGCATTCAAATTCACGAATCGGTTAACAAAGATCTTCATTCCGGAAGAAGATGCATTCATATCCGATGGAGTTTCAGATGATTTCAAATTATTAGGAGTTACAGAATCTGCCATATCCATAATTGATTTGCCTTTCCCTTCCACATGTTTGATCTATTTTGGTGAAGGATTACTATTTTCCTTTATCACCAAAGTACCTTGTCGTTTCATCAGATTCATTTGAATTCGTTAATGAGAATTCAAATTTAAAAGTCCATCTTCAATCTCCATGCTTTCCGAATTACCTGCAACCAAAATAGAATTCGACGAAAAACCTTGCTGTAGATTTTCAGTTTCCAAGTACTGACCTTGCCGATCGTTGTCACCAGTCATCTCGATCCTCAGATGATAATCTCCGATCAAACTTGGGACAATCACCGGCAGAGAGCCGGCGATCATCCACCGCCATTCGCTCCTTCGACTGTTAGCGCCTAACAAAAATTCAAAATTAATTATTTCTCTCTCTAGAATCTCAGACCTTCTCTCTCTAGACCTCAAAAGTTATATAGGTCCTACCTGTAGCCATTTATCATAGTGTAGATATTTATTTTGATTAAATAAAAGAGACTTAGTTAGTTAGTTAGTTTATTTTTAATATTTAATTGATTTAGTAGCTCTGTATTCTAAAGTTAATTTTATTGAATATTGACAAAAAATCTGAAATAATTCTAAAACTAGATCTTGTCATTTATTTTTCATAGCTTAACATAATATGACATATCCTTAATTGGTTAGGTTGTGACATTTAGTCACTATCTTCCCACCTCCCTAGTCCATTAACAAGGAGATTTTCACCTATAGTAATAATTTTTTAGATGGCTCTGGCCTCTCAACATCGATAGCTGATAGTCACTCTTCCTACTGATCCGATGGAGGCCAATCGTGCTCGAGTTTCCCCCCTCCTTCCTTCTTAAGGAAGAGGGGCACCCAGGTTATGTTTCCTTCATATTCTATCAATCATGGGGTTTCTATTTTTTTCCTAATCTTCTCATCCTAATGCTATCAGGCCTTGACGCTAGCTCCTAGCCCTCCTATTATTCAGTCAGTTGGTTCAAATATAACATCTTCCTTTACCTTGAGCATTAGGAGAAGGCCTCAAAGGAATATGAATAGGATGTTCGAAATAATACATCTAATGAAATAGTATAAAGGATGGAAGATTCTGTGGCTTATTAGCAGCTAGCATAGTAGTGAGTGGTTCTCTTATAATTGGAGCCACACAAACCACTAGTTCTATGGGGAACCAAGGTTATCCTTTCCCTTGAGATCGAGTCCATTTAGGGAGGATTCTACTCTCTTATAGTATATAGTGGTGATAAGGAGGACATCATTTCTATTATGGCGGCCCCTCATATCATCACTATCCTTATGTGCAACAAATTCCCCAAGGGCAGTTAACTTAGAAGATAAGGAGTATTATCTTCTTAGTGTGGTGTAGGGGTATTATTAGTGAGGAGAGGTTGTTATACTAGATTTCATAAATTTATGCTT
Source organism: Dendrobium nobile (assembly GCA_022539455.1). NCBI lineage: Eukaryota > Viridiplantae > Streptophyta > Magnoliopsida > Asparagales > Orchidaceae > Dendrobium > Dendrobium nobile. Next base: position 19,015,760 of record CM039734.1, read on the forward strand.
AGTACTAGTGGCAGTTTGTCATATAGAGTTATAGGTGGTTGAGAGGGCAGCAACCTCGTTAGTAGTAGCCTAGATCAATTATTGCATCTAGACCTTAGGTGAATATTCTAAGAGTTGGATGCTGCCCACAACATTTTGGATATCACCAACAGTAGGATATAATCCATACTCAGCTCCATTCCATTATTGTTATTCCAAATCCATGACCATATGTTTATGTTGTATCCCATCATTGTACATGGGTATAGAGACATTGATAGGTAGACCAACCTTTTGAGGTAGTACAAATAGCTATGGTAGCTCAGCAATTGGACACAATTCTCCCATCCAAATCTGTGATAGTCCTGGTGCTTCATGATACTCTTATAGTTAATGAGGATTTTGTTCTGCTAGATAGTTTCCTAACTTGATTAGAATCGTTCCTACTTACAGTCCTGATAGGATTTCTTCCCCGATGGGTTCATATATCAATGCCCTCTATCAAACCATCTCTGTGGATAATTTGGTTCGAGAAGAGTTAGACGATGATATCCCCATATACTATATATGTGTTGTGACAAATTGGGGTGTGTCAGAAGAGTATAGAGAACCAAATTATAACATGGAGGAGTAGGGAGAGGTTGATATACCTTCCACCTCAGCACAGGGTGGCCCTCCTTGGTCTTTGGATATATTTGCTAAAGTTTTATAGTTACAGCTAAGATGGTTAAGATAGCCAAAAACATGGAAGTAATTACTTCCCAATTGATTGTGTTGGGGGCTGCAACCCAGATCATGGATGTAGGTACCCCTACTACATGAAGAGATGTACTGATAGTGCCACATGTGTAAGTGATAGAGCTTGTGAGAGTAGCATGGTCTTGAGGGAAATTTTAACTGAACCCTTAGTAGTACCATTCAGTCTTACAATGAGAATAAATCAATATACTTGTCTCCCTGCCAGATTCAGGATATGATTACATAGAGGATTGTGTAGGTCATGTGTACTAGGAAGTCTGGAGATTAAGCTAGTAGAGGTCATCCTTACCCTATATAGTTCGAGAAGGAGTTACACCCCACTAGTTTTTTCCATCAATGCTTCTAATAATTTGATGGGTTGGGGAACCAACAAAACATTTAGCTCAGTATTAGGCTCTATGTTATAATATTATAGAGAAAGAGATTCATTGATGCTAAGGTTGTTTATTAGCATTTTGATTGGGGTGGCCTCTGAGTGTTATGTCAATCTCTCTATTGATTCAATACATAAATTTATAGAGCTTAAACAAAATTTTCATTAAGAGGTTTATCAATGCTGGCCATTGAGTATAGTTGGCGAGTTAGTAGTAACCATACATCATCCCAATGAGTCTCCGCCTAACTATTTTATTAGTTTGAGAAACCTTATTATTCAGTGCAAGCCTAAGTTATAGGAGCATCTTATAGTTGATATTTTGTTGAAAAATATAGATGGTCCTATCACTCCATATCTGAAAGGTTTTAATATTAAAACATTCATAAGCTATTAACTAAAGATAATAATTTATAAGATAGCATACACACTACAGTCCCTCCTAAGATTGAGATTCAATATATGCATAAACCTCAAAGGAAGGAGTTTTAAGGGGTGCCACCTCCTAGGAATCTACTAGTGCATATTATATTTAAGTCACAAGATAGGGGAAAGCATCCCATGGTCAGTTCAATACCACAACAACAACCACCATGGCCTGAGGCACAGTTAAGATAAAAAATTTAGCCACTGACACATCTATAACCACCAGTGTAGACTCAATCATAGTCACAAGTTTAGCAGCAGTCTAGGCCTGCTTGTAAGACTCAAGAGAGTTAGTCATAATTGTAGGAGTATCTTAGTAGGGAATATCCCTTTAATAGGGAAAGTATAAAAAAATATATTTAAATTCCTTATTAAGAAGAATATCATAAAATTTCCTTTCAACAAGAAGGTGGAAGAAGAGGAGCAAACAGATCATCCATTATACTGTCCATACCTCTAGCAAATTTAACATGTCTTTGAACATTGCTTCAAGTTCAAGGACAACGTAGAGAGCCTCATGGATAGCAGGGAAATTCACTTAAAATATAATGATCAGGTACATGCCTGATGCAAGGTGCCTCAGATTGTTCAGATAATTATAGATTCCCACCAATATGATAGTTAGAGTAGAAATGGCAGCAGACCTCTTAATTTTTGGGAGAGTGGCAGCTTAGACTCTCTTGCAAAATAAGGTATATGATCAGATGGGCAGTATAAAGTTCAGAGGAAATTGAGAGAAAGCAATCACAAACCAATTCAACAATTCCTAGTTTGGTTGCTTTATATGCTTCTTCTCTTTCTTCCATTGTAGGGCATGATGAGCACACATCTTTTCTTTAATAAATTAAAAGGATGTATGATAGAGATAAATTTTTGTAACTCTGAAAGGTAATATGGGATATCTTCCAACACTTATGAAGAAGGATTTTGTTCTCCCTCTTATTGAAGATGAGTTAATGGAAGAAGAAGATTCTAGCTATTTTTTGGTTTCTTGCTCCTAGTTTTACTCTTTCTAACACTCATAGTTTTCATGTTTTATATATTTATGATAATGATGATGATACTTTATTGTAATAAGAGTTTGAGTGTGAAGAACCTAAATTTACTATTCCTGATGGTGGTTGTTTCATGGACTCTAGTGACGAGTTTGAGATCACTCCCCTAATCACTCTCTATAGAGCTAACACAAGTCATGACCCTTTAACCAATTCATTCTTCTATTGAGCTTGATTCATAATGGAGATCTACTTGTATTATGGGAAGTTCCTTCATCCTATAATGGCTAAAAATATTAAAAAAAAAATAAATATATCATTACCCAATAGAATGATCTTACCACTCCTCTAGCACAGGAAAATAGAAGGTAAAAGGCCTTCAATTGGATGTTGAATATAATGTGTTGGCTCATTTGAGGAAGATTTTCTCTCTCTTTAGTGTCTATGATGAACTCATGATGTCTTCTAACTTGATAGAGACTTTGGTGAAAGCTCTTCTAGAGCTAGATTCTTATCAAGGTTTCTTTTTACTGAGTTTATTAAGAATGTATGTTATTTTAGAGAGATACCATTTATTACCTTTTTAGATTAGGATCTTCTCCTATGGATGTTTGAGCATAGTTGTCCCTTGTATGTCACTATTGAAGTTAATGGTCATGAGTTAAAAAGAGTCCTCCTTGATCTAGGAGCTTCAGTATATATTCTATATTATGCCACTCCAGAGAGTTTATCACTTGGTCACTTGAAGCTTACTTTAGATAAGATTATTCTAAAGAGTTTTAATGATCAAGACCAATGTGCTCTACGGTTCATTACCCTATCTTTAGGTTTGGAGATTTATGAACCGAGGCAAAAATTTATATTATTGAAGCATTTACCTTAATACAAGGCTCTTTAAGGAAGGTCATAGATGCATGAGAATTGAATGGCGCCAGTACATGTAGTATCTGAGGAATTATGTGGAGAATTTCATTCCAAGGGACACTTAACCTTTTATCATGCATGAGGAATCAATTTATGGTGATACTGAGCATTACATGCCTCAAAAGGCTTATAAACCTCCCACTGCATAGTGACCAGGGAGACCTATTAGTATTATACAGGGCCCTACGTAGTCACTAATGCAGAGTCCTATATAATAACTACTGTAAGGTCCATCATAAGTTTATAGTTTAGCAGATGTTTCCATTATAAATCATATTAGATCTTCCTTTCAGTTTGAACTAGAGAATGATGTTCCCCTTATTAAAGGTAGGGGATGGCATTGTAGAAACTGAGGTATAGATTTAGCTCATCCTGTAAAAAACTTTGATACTTGAATTTTTTCCCCTCATGGTCTTTACACTTCCACTTTTACTATCGAGTCTGATTCCTCTGATGATGAGATGACCAATACTCCTCATCAACTAATTCTCTTGCTAACTTTAATGTTGATGGTTTTAGTACATATCATACATTCCGTAGGGATTTGACACCTCAAGGTTGACTAGTCATTCATAGTTGCTCTAATGATGACATAGTTATTGGACGTCAGACTACTAGATGACCATCCCTTTCTTGTATTTTATATAGGAAAAGAAATGAGGAATCCAATTGATACCCTTATTCAACACCTTTCACTGAGGTTTGCGGTTCACTGCACTCTAAGTCACTATGTGCATGAGATGCATACCTTCTATGTTTGACCATAGCCTAGTGGTAGTGCATCATTTTTTTATGGTGTAGGTGTCCCACAGGGTAACAATATACTATATCCCATTGAATCCACTATGGAAGAAGAGGTTTTGCACATCCCTTAATAATACTCTTTTTTTGTCGATAGTTGTATTGAGCGGGGTGTTGTCCCTTCGACATAGTCATTAGACAAGCTCTAAATTAAGTATGTATTTGGTAAACTGCTTAACCTCAGACTCAATAAGATTTAGGCTATTTTGAGAATGATTAGTTTACTTTTGACAACATTTATATTATCTCTCATTCCTGTCCGGATGTTTCCATTTCTTATGAAGAAAACCTGAGCGATGTGGATAATGATGAGGCTTAAATTTGACATATGTAAAATTTTTAAAATCAAAATTATTTTGAGATAAGTCTGATAGTCAAAACATAAAGAAAGATTTTGAAGAAACTCTCTTGGTGAAAATTTACCTCCAATTTATTTAAAATACAAATTAAGTGGCGGTTGACTCACATATAAACTTAAAGAAGAAATTCATGATGATCCATAAAAAGAGTATATTCTCTCTCTTCCACCACTTGTGTGGGGTAGTTTCATTTTTGAATCAAATCTATATCAAATAGAAATTGGACTTGGAAATAAAATCTTCTCTAACCTATTACAATTTTATATCTCATATGCATCTTTTTCATGTTGATGAATCTCCTTCATAATTTTGTTATTCTAGTTGTTCATTATTACCATAGCATCGAGTTTACTTTTATAGATTCCTTATATTTGAAAGATAATTTTACAATCCAAAATGTCTTCTTTTAGAGGTTTAGAAAGGACACCAAATTTTAAAATTTAAAGATGCGTAACGTGCATAAAAAATGAAAAGATGAGCAATGTGTGCCAAATATAATAAAAAGGCAGAAATAAGCCTAAAATGAATAAGAAAGTGGCTATCTTTTCTTGTAAATCTTTAAATCTCATAAAACCTATGTGTCTTGTGATATTTTTATACTTGAATTTAAAAATCATAATTCTGAATTCATTATCATGTGATTATGTTCAATTAGATATAAAATATATGTCATCAAAGAAAATTGAATAGATTCAATTCCTTTCTCTAATTTAAATCTTTTATTATTAGATTTTAATTAAAAAAATGCATATATAAGGGAATAAGCCCCATTACAGCCTGAAAAAAAAAAGATTCAGCTGAGTTAACAAAATCAAATTTTTGATCTTTATGTTTAGATAGAGTTGACCTACCTCTTACTGACCTTTTGGAAACTATTCACATGGGTCATTTTTTACTGGGTCGAGATAGTTAAGAGGTAAAAATTTCCATTAAAAAAGAATAATGTTCCTAATCTCTAATAAAACTTTGCCCCTTTAAAAAAATACATGAATCAAACTTATATCAATTAATTGGTAAGTATTTAACATCTCTTATGAAAGTTCATTAGGGATGTTAAGCCCTTATAAACTAGACCCGAGGCTAACCAAGAGAGGGGTGAATTGGATATTTAAAACTTCTTTAACTAAAAGAATTATCTTAATATATCTTATAAAGGAAACAAAATAAATCAATAATAAACAGATTAACTAGAGATTTCACCCAAGCAATTCATTGTAATAAAAATAAAGTATGAAAATAATAAAGGAAAGAACACACTAGATTTATAGTGGTTCGTTCCAACTTGACCTACGTCCACTCCTCGGAGGTACCCTCCGAGTATTTCACTAAACCTTTAGTAACTCTACTTTAGCACCCCCCCCCCAGCTAGGCTAAGAATCCCTTACAAAATCACTTCCACCTTCCCCGGTGCTGCGTAGTAGCCGAGTCATTTGATAACAAAGAGATCTTCTTCCCCAAACTTCCCTCAAGAAGAACCTTGAATTCGATGGTACAAAGGTGTAAGCTTGCCCGAGAAATCGTGTGAAACACCCTCCACAAACCCTTGAAATCCCCTCCAAGGATCTTTTCCCTCTCTCAAACTCTACCCTTTCCTCTCTCCCTTTTAAGTTCTCTTCAAGTTTTCTCCAAAAGAATGAATCTTCAATGGCTGTCAAAGACACTTACCAAGTGCATTAACAAAGATTAAATAGAGGACTTTGAAAAACCCTAAAAATTAATCTTGCCAGCAAAAATCTTCAAGGATAATCTCCATATCAACCCATATGATGTACTTCAAAATAGGGCTTCAGAAAACCCTAAAAAATGTATTCCGGAGCTAAATATTATCTATGATGATTGTATGATCATTCTGTATGATGTGCTTAAAAAGAGGGCTTCTGACACCAAATTTCATCCAGTACGATCACAAGATCATCCATAATGATGTGCAAAATTTGACCTGATAGTCTAGGATGATCACATAGATGATATGATCAAATTTATAGTGATCATCCAGAATGATATTATGGATCATCCTAGATGATTTGAAGAAAAATTATGGTATTTCATTTTGGACAATTTTAGAAAATCAAGTATGTTGGCAAACTTCATCCGGTATGATATACTGATCATCAATGACGATCTGATTGAAAAATTTAACCATAATTAATCCCCTGATCACATGATCAATTTAGGCATGATTTGTATTGATCGTTCAGGTTGATCTAGATCATCCAGGATGATCTAGATCATTCAAGATGATTAGAACAAAAATTAAAACTTAAAACCTTACCTAAATTATTATTGGCATTTGTTTTCTAATATCATAAAGGATCATCCTGGATGATACAAAATACTCCAGTACATTTAGTTCAAAACTTAAACTTCTGGTTTTGAATAGCTCACACTCCCCTGTGTGTGTGTGTGTGTGTATGCATGGTCACCAAGCAAGCACACTCCCTTACATGACTTGACTAAAGAAATCAAAATTATATCAATAAATATTACAGACCCTTTAAAGTATAACTTTATTCAACCCAATCTTGAGCATTGATTCTTTGTTTGATATTGTATGGTATTCTTGAAATGTTAGTATATACACAAATAAATATAGAATGAAAAATATAAAAGTTTGTTAGGGATGTTAAGCCCTTATGAACTAGTCCCAAGGCTAACCAAGAGGGGGAGGGGGGGTGAATTGGTATTTTAAAAAAAAATTTGATTAAAACACAATCCTAAAATAAAAACCAAGATTAACAAAAAAAATCAAAGTGTAAAAATTAAATGCGGAAGCAGTAATAAAGAACATAGAAATTTATAATGGTTCGGTCAACACGACCTACGTCCACTCCCTAGAGGCACCCTCTAATTATTGCACTAAACTCAGTGTCCTCCTTTTTCCCACACAGTTTGGCGGAGAAGCTGATGCAAACCTTTTTTCCACCAACCTAATGAGGCAGAGAACCCAACTCCTTTTGCTTCCTCCAAAAGCAGGCAAAGAAACCACTCCTTTTGCTTCCTCCAGAAGTAGGCAGAGAACCCAACTTCTTTTGCTTCCTCCAAAAGAAAACAGAGAACCCAACTCCTTTTGCTTCCTCTAAAAGAATATCTGGATGATGTAAAAATAGCTTGATCGTCCTTGATGATTAGTTCAAATCTATAAAACTCATTCTGAGCATCGCCCTAAATAGAAGCTAGCTGATGTCAATCGTCCAAGAGATCTTCCCGGCAATCCTATGATCATCCAGGCTGATGTGATCTTACAATCAAACCTTAATTACTCTCCTTAATTACTAGATTAATTGAGGCATAATTGTGCTACATCATCCAGGACAATGTCCAAAAATAAAGAATATCTAAATAGTTTTGGTGGCTGATTCTTTCTAATTTGAGCATATCATCCCAACCGATATAAATATCATCCAGGATGATGTGCTTAATGATGGTTATCTTAACCAATATGCCCTAATTAGGGTTTTTGTTTTTAATAGATCATCTAGGATGATGTTTGGATCATCCCGGCTGAAGTGATCAAAATAGAGAACTCTAACCAACAGGCATAAATTTTCCTCTATGTGTGTGTGTGTGCAAGGTTACTTAGCATCAGGAGCCACATCATTTATAATAGACTCAAGAAAGGAAAATTACAAATTGACTCAGACCTAATCTACCCAATCTTGAGCTGGCTTGAGTTGTACTTGATCTTGTGGACTTGAAATATTAGTCTGGAAGGCAGTTGTAGAAAAATATGAATGTTTGCTATCATCAAAATTCTAATCCATAAAATCAACTTTGCAATAATCTCTCCTTTTTTGATGATGGAAAACATAAAAATAATTAAAATAGTTCAAGAATAGTTTAAAAGAAATAGTAAGAAAAGACAAACATAGTTTTAACTTTTAAATAACTTAATCAAACTATAAAGCAACCAGTATAACTAACTACTCTCCCTTTTGACATCATAAAAGGAGGAGGAAAGTGAAATAGAAAAAAAGCAGAGACTAAAAATAGAAATAAACTACAATAAAAAACATAAAAGAAACAGTCTAATAGAAAGACGGCCCCTAATCATCTGATGGAGGTGGAGATGATGGTGGCGGGTAAAAGTGACTGGAAAGGGTGGCAAATTGCTCTCCAAACTAGGCCATATCCTAGTCATACTGGTGATGTAAGTGAATAATATCCTCTATATATTATTGCTCCTATGCAGCAACGTATGCCTCAAACCAAAGCTCCCACAGGTCGAATCGCTCCACCAGCTGATCCAATTGAGAGTGCTGGCGGAGTGTAGTAGGTGCAAGAATAGGTGTAGGAGCAGGTGTAGGAGCCTCCTCCTCCTCTGCCCCCTGAGCTTCCCCATCCCCCCGGGTGGAGATGAAAACTGTGAATAACGTGAAAAGAATTGTTTGAGTAGAAGGCAGGCTGTTAGTTGGGTGGGGTAGGACGTTGGAAGTTGTATTTTGATTCTAAATCATATGCAATGTTATGTCTTAGGGTTAGGTTGGGCTTCCTCCTCTGTCCTGGATCTCAAATAGTAGTCAAATGCTCGATGTAATAAAAGATTAGGTCAGTGGCATTGAATTCACGATGGGCCAAAATATAGAAGGTGGTGATTGAGAGAAGTGGAGTAATGTGAACACGATCACCAGCTTTTGGAAGGATAGAGGTGCGAAGGACATATTAGATTGTCCTAGCATCTTTAAGTGAGGTGCTAGTCTCTCCAATATGAAAGTGAGCATTGGTGTTCCTTAATAAGTGGTTAATCGGGGCCTAATCGTAATCAGGATCAAAATAGAGGATATATAGTTTGTCCCCTAAGGTGGAAAGGTGTAAAAGTTCTACACAATCTTGATATGTGATCTCAATGGGAAGTTAATTCATATAGGATCTGAGAGAAGTAAAAGGAGAATTTATGTGGAGATTGGCAAAGAATTCAAAGAGTAATTTGGAATTGAAAGGAAAAGTGAGAGTAAGGATAAAGCACAATTAGGTGTGAGAAAATAGATCAAGTACTAGATATGAGAGAATGTTCGGGTTAACAGATCGGGATACAATAATTCTAGCCATCTTATATCTTTGGTAGGTGGCTTGATCATCCACTTTAGTGAATCAAGGGTCCATAATAGCCCTCGAGGAACTCCCAGAAGGATGGCGAGATTTGCTTTCCGCCAGCCATTATCAGAAAATAAAGTACAAGAGAAAGAGCAAAAGGGGGTTTGAGTGAGAAAAAAAGGCTGAAAGATTCGGCTTAAAAAGAGTTGGCCCGATCGTCCAGGAAGATCACAGAATCATCCAGGCTTATCGAGTACATTAATGACATCCTGGATGATTGGTCAAAAAAGTAGTCATATCGTCTAAGACGATCAGATATTATCTAGGAAGATAAGACACAGGCGATCGTCCTGAGGACTCAAGCCGAATGGCCATTGAAAAAGAAGATCATCCTAGACGATTAGGTGCATCATCTAGGACGATGCACAAAATGGATCATATCGGCTGAATTTAAAAACATTTAAAACATTGCCACGTAGAACGTCTAGGATGAACAGGTGGATTGTTTAGGATGATCACTAATAATCGGCCAAATTTAAAGTGTTTAAAATGTATCACCACGTGTATCATCCAAGATGAACATGTGGATCGAATGGGCCAATTTTCCATAAATTGAGAAAAGAGTGAAAAACATCATCCAGGATGAAATAGAATCATCTAGGATGATCATAGATGATTGAAGCAGAAGATGATCTGATCGCCCAGGATGATAAAGGATCATCTAAGATGAACAGAAGCAGAAAAAGTCTTATCAGATGTTTGTACTTGAATTCAAAGTGAGTTTAGCCGATCATCCAGGACAATATAAATATCATCCGGGATGATGTGATAAAAAGGTTTAAATTTAGATGATGGATGGAGATGATCAGAGAAGGCCTTAAAACTTAACAACACAGAAAGTAAGACAAAAAGACAGAAAAAGAAGAGAGAAATAGACAAAAAGTAATTTTATCATTTTTTAATTTAATTTTTTTTTGTTTAAAAACAAGTTATGAATATATTAAAATCTCCAAGTGATTGAATTTAAGGATTTGTAAGATCAATGAGTTAACATCGATGAAATCAGAAAATGGTAGAATATCCAATCCTGCTAACCCTAGCCTAGACTTCTCTTAGGGAAAAATCATCTTTTGAAAACAAGAGATGTAACTCAGAACCAATTAATTAGATAAGAAAAAGAGATCTGTTCAAACCATGGTTCCATAAATGTTATCTTATAGAATAATATACCAAAGTGTTTTGTCACAATCATGAAATTTGAAATTAAGCCATTAAAAATATCAAGTGACACATGAATTCTTCTAAGATTTAAAGGTTTTTAAAGAGAGGAAAGCTTTTCTTTTTGTGGGCTTATTTTATGCCTCTTGTCAATTCGATTGGTGCACTTTGCGCATGTTTTGATTTTTGATACACTTTGTGTATTTTTCAATTTTTAGCGATCGTTGCGCATCATTTATTTTTCTCGTCATTGGCCACTTTTTATTATTTTTTTAAGCTAGATCCCTTTTCAAAACTCTTAAATATTCTCAATTGTGAGTATATCTTCTAGTTATTAGAGAAGAAAATATCACTCTCTAATAAGGAAAGAATAAACCACAAAATAGAATCAAATTCATATGATAAATGCAACAACAAGATTTCAAAGAACTTGAAAGTAATGTAAAGACTTTTGAACATTATATATATAAGATAGATTATTGTAGTAAGATAAAAATGATCTTAATTATAAAGTCCAGTTGTTAACTTGAGATAAAATATTGTTTAGAAAAGAAAATTACACCACTAAAAGAGGTTAGAGGGAGAGAAACAATCAACAATGTTTCTCCCTTTAACTAATTTAGGGATGTTTAGTCATTGACTACAAAAATACAAAAACAAAAAAACTAAGATAAAATATCATTTCAAAGGAAAATAAAAACATTAGAGATGAAATAACAAAAAAATTAACAAATATAAAAAAAGAAAACAATAATAATCAACAAAGTAGTAAACATGTAATCTAGAATTTATTAAGCAGTAAGTTTAAGCAATTATGAGCTGTGATCCTCCGCTGTCCAAGTATCATACACTCTCACGAGGTCTTTGGTGAGAGCACACCTACAAAAATTATCAATAGTCAGATTTAGGAACCCAAATAGGTTTGGGTCCCTTCTTATGAAAAAAAATGTAATACATGTGTGTTATGATATGAATCATGTAATTTGGGTCTCCACACCAAATGTGTACTTTGGTGAATGGTTCAAGTGTGAGCAATGTATCCTAGCATGCCACATGAAAAATATCTAATTCTAGGAAAAAGGATTTACTAATCTGTTTGAGTTATAATGCCTCTTCCTAGGTTTTGACTTTAGATAAAGTGTTGATGTATTCCAATTTCTCTCAAGTGTGTTCAATTTATCTTTAAACCTCAAGTTAGCACTTTCTAAAGCTGCATTATCAACTCTCAAATTGTGCTCCCTATGCTTAGATTTAATAATGTATGTCTTAAAATCTTATTCAAGTGAGGTTTAGGATGCTTTTAATGAATTATGCTCAATAACCAACTCAGAGTGCTTTTTATTTAATTCATCAAATTCATCAAGTAAAGACATATGATTGCTATCAATTTGGATGTGATCTTTAATTAGAACTTCATGCTCTTTTTTGTATTGCCTAGTGATGAAGACAACATTGTTTTCAGATCTGGAAGAATAAGTGTCCATGTTGTTAGCCTTTAGTGTTATAATTTTTTCTTTTTTTTTCTTAACTGCATCAAAATTTCTTTGATTCACCCCTTGCTCATAAGCAATGAGTGATCCAAGTAAATTATCAATAGAATAAGTATTTAAATCTTTAGATTCAGTAATTATAGTGATCTTAGCATCAAAAGAAGAAGGCAAGCATCTCAAAATTTTATTGACCCTTTTATAATTAGTTAGCTCTCTTCCTAAAGCATGCAATGAGGTGACAATTTGAGTAAACCTTGTATACATGTCAGAAATTGATTCAAAAGGTTTCATACAAAAAAGTTCATAATCATGCAATAGAATATTCAATCTAGATTGTTTAACTTCATTGGTTCATTTATAAGTTACACATAATTTATCCCAATTTTTTTTACCAGTTGCATAAGTTGAAGCATGGATATTATCTTAAGATTTCAAAGCATAGAAAAAAGTTCAAGCATTTTACATTAAGTTGTGCTAAATCTCTTTCATCAAAAGTCCATTCAATAAAAAGAATTTCAATTTTAATGCCATTAAGTTCACGAGAAGGTGGTGTATATCATTCTTTAACAAGCATCCATATATGATAATCAAGCGATTGTAAAAATATAGGCATGCGAGTTTTCCAAAAATCAAAAGGAATATTATCAAACAAAGGTGGACGTGTAATAGAATAACCTTCCGTTGTATTACGATTACCAAAGTTAGCCATGAATCAAAATTTAAAAAGTTTTCAAACTTAATTTTATGAATCCTGCTCTGATACCACTTGAAAGTTCATTAGGGGTGTTAAGCCCTTATGAACTAGTCTCTAGGCTAACCCAAAGGGGGGTGAATTGGTATTTTAAAAAATCTTTCTATCAAAATACAATCTTAAAATAAAAACCAAGATTCACAATAGAAATCAAAGTACGGAAATTAAATGCATAATAAGTAATAAAGAACACAAAAATTTATAGTGGTTCGGTCAATACAACCTACCCACTCCCCAGAGGCGCCCTCTGAGTATTGCACTAAACTCAGTATCTCTCTTTTTGCCCCCATAGTAAGGCAAAGAAGCCTATACAAACCTCCTTTCCACCAACCCAGGTGAGGCAGAGAACCCAACTCCTTTTGCTTCCTCCAGAAGTAGGCAGAGAATCTAACTCCTTTTGCTTCCTCCAAAAGCAGGCAAAGAACCTTGATCAGATGCTGAAGTTTACCTCTCTAAAAACCCCAAGGAACTATGGATGATGACTAGAGAAGACGATGACGGATCCTTACTTGGAGAAACCTTTATGCACACCCTCACAAAGTCCCCCTCATAAGATCCTCTCTCTCTCTCTCTCTCTCTCTCTCTCTCTCTCTCTCTCCCCCTTTTGGCTCTCTCAGGTTAGAACAATAGCAAAATATGAGCTCCTGGGTAGAAAAAGAGCTCTTAAATAGAAGAGTTTTAGAATAACTCTTATTTTATACAAACTAAGTTTATTGTCTAGGACGAAATGGATATCATCCTGGATGATCAACATAAATTTGGCTCAATTAGCCTGGACGATTTGGGAAGATCAGAAGATTTTTGGTCGTATCATCTAGGTTGATATAATATCGTCCTGTAAGATCAGTACAAATCCTTGAATATCATCCAAAAAATCAATCTGAAAGAATGTCTGGATGATGCAAAAATAGCTTGATCGTCCTGGCCAATCTCACGATCATCTTGGACGATTAGTTCAAATCTGTTAAACTCATCCTGAGCATCGCCTTGAATAGAAGCTGGCCAATGTCAATCGTCCAAGAGATCATCCCAAATGATCCTGTAATCGTCCAGGCTGATGTGATCGTGCAATCAAACCTTAATTTCTTTCCTTAATTAATAGATTAATTTTGGCATATATGTGCTGCATCATCCAGGATAATATCTTGGACGATGACCAAAAATAAAGAATACCTAAATAGTTTTGGCAGTTGATCTTTCTGATTTGAGCCTATCATCTCAGCCAATATGAATATCATCTAGGATGATGTGCTTAATGACGTCTTCCTTAACCAAGATATCCTAATTAGGGTTTCTATTTTTAACAGATCATCCAGGATGATGTTTGGATTATCCTAATCGATATGATAAAAATAAAGAACTCTAACTAATAGATAGAAATATCCCCCCATATGTGTGTGTGTGCAAGGTTACTTAGCATCAGGAACCACATCATTTATAATAGACTCAAGAAAGGAAAATTACAAACTAACTCAGACCTAATCTACCCATTCTTGAGCTGGATTAAGTTGTACTTGATCTTGTGGATCTAAAATGTTAGTAGGCAAGACAGTCGTAGGAAAACATGAATGTTTGCTATTATCAAAATTCTAATCCATAAAATCAGATTTGCAATAAAATACTATGATATATAAAGATGTTTGTTATCTTCAAAAACTCATGAACTCGAGTTGCAATAATCTCCCCCATTTTAATGATGGAAAATATTATTAGTGAAGTTGCAAACTAAAAGTATTTTCACCGAAACACACCATCACTAAGATAAAAAATTTAAAATAGGGAAAAACTAAATTTTCTTTCTATTTTAATTTTTATTATTTTTTTAAAAATAAAATAAATAACTAGTTAAAGATAAACTAAAATAGATAAATAAAAACAACAGTACGTTTGCCCCCTTTGACATTATCAAAAAAAAGAGGAGCACATAAAATGAAAATAATAAAAACTGACTAATAAAACATTAAAGGATCCCTGATCAGATGAAGACATTTTTTTAAAAATAATTAAATACTCTCGAAATGAGAAAATTACCTCTTGATTTTATTCAAAAACATAGAAAGGAATGTATTGACAACACATAATCCAAAAAGGTTAAAAATTCAAAAATTATTAATCTAAGCTCAAGTTCTTTTAAAGACTCAAAAACTTTTTAAGCCAATATCTAAATCAAGAAATAAATTAGAAAAGAAAATACTAATCTTTTCAAAACTCCTTTCATGAAATATATCTAATAGAATATTAATGCAAAAATTAGTGAATGAAGAATCATGAATTTCAAAATCAGATATAAAAAATATCAATAAATAAAAGGGTTTTCTTAAGATTTAAGAAATACAGGAAAGGTAAGCTTATATTTTGTGGGCTCATTTTATGCCTCTTGTTAGTTATTTGGAGCCCTTTGCGCATCTATTGATTTTTGATACACTTTATGTATCTTTTTAAAATTGGCGTCATTATGCATCTTTTAATTTTTGATAAACTTTATGTATCTTTCTAATTTGATGTCATTGGCCTTTTTTTTTCAAAAAATATGATTCCTTTATGTAACATTTAAAAAAACTAAAGCAAACTCATTCTATTAATAAAAATGAACTACTTGAATAAGAAAATTATGAGGTGGATTCAATAACTTGTAAAAGATCCCTATGCAATAAATAAAATGAAGGGATATGAAAAAGTTTATTTTCAAAATTGAATTTATAATATCATGAAGATTTTGAATGAAAAGTAATATAACATCATTAAGAAAAGAGATAGATAGACAAAATCATGAGTTTCTTTCTTTTGACTGTTTTTAGAAAAGTCAACTATAACTTACATAAGAATTCAAGAAAAATAGAAGGTAAATTTTCATTTTTTTAGAAAAAATGATTTTTTTAAATGGATTTGATTTTCTGAAGTGTATACGAAACAAAAAAAGGTGATATGTGTTATTGATCAGAGAAAACTTCATAAAAAAATTAATTTAAAATTTTAAGGTAACAACAAAAATGAAGAAAAACTAAATGCAAAGAAAACACAAAAAATAAACAAAAATACAACTAACAAAAAACACGTATACACAAACAAATAAACACAAAAATAAGGCTTTAAACATCATCTTGCTCCTGGTATGATGATTCAGAAACTTAGTCTGTTCAGAAGATTTTTTGCTTTTATCACCTACTCTTGTTATAATTTGTTTAGATTTACCTTTTTCCTTTGTAGGAAGAGTTTTCAAATTAGGGCAATGAGTTTTCAAATTAGGTCAATAATTTTTCATATGTCGAGGTTTCCTACATCAAAAGAAAATAACATTAGTGAAAATCTTAATGTTCTTACCATTTTTACCTTTATTCCACTTTTGTTGATACTTTTGCTTGTGCTTTAGTGGGCTTTTCGATTTTATTGTTAAGTCATCACTTTCGTCACCTACTAAGCCACTTTTCTTCATTTCTTCAGCTTTTAGCACTATCATTTCACATCCATCCAAAAGTCCTTATCCCTAACTTTGCTGCAGGAAATGAGTGAGACAATAAAATTATCAATAAAATATTCATTCAAATTTTTTGATTCATAAATAGAAGTAACTTTGGCATCAAACTTATGAAGTAAACAATGTAGAATTTTATTAACTTTTTTAAAGTTTGAAAATTCTTTACCTAAAGTATGTAATGATATCATAGTTTGAATAAACCTAGTATACATGTCTAAGGCCGTCTCATAAGATTTTATGTAAAATAATTTATAATCATGCATTAAAATATTCAATTTGGATTGCTTGATTTTACTAGTGCCTTCATATATAGTATGTAATTTATCTCAATTTTCCGTGCCAGTAGTGTACGTGGATACTAACATACAATCTTCAAAATTTAAAACATAGAAAAAATAATTTAAAGATGTTTAGCATTCAATTGAGCATTGATTTATTCTACCATATTCCATTGATTAAAAGGAATATCAATTTTAATTCCATCTATAATACATGATGGTATAGAATAACCAGTTAGAATTATTTGCCATATTTGGTAATCAATTAATTGCAAGAAAGTAGACATAAAAATTTTCAAAAAATCAAAAGAAATATTTTCATATAATGATGGCTAGGTGATTGAATATCATTCCAAAATATTATGATTACAAAAATTAGCCATTGATCTTTTTCCAAAAGTTTTCAAAAACTTTATTTTTGGATCCTGCTCTAATAGCACTTGAAAGTTCATCCAGGATGTTAAGCCCTAATAAACA
The DNA here is from genome assembly GCA_022539455.1 of Dendrobium nobile. Classification (NCBI taxonomy): domain Eukaryota; kingdom Viridiplantae; phylum Streptophyta; class Magnoliopsida; order Asparagales; family Orchidaceae; genus Dendrobium; species Dendrobium nobile. The sequence goes on from CM039734.1 coordinate 19,033,096, forward strand.
AGTTTCGAGGTTAACTAAGAGGGAGGGTAAATTTCATATTTAAAACTTCTTTAACTAAAATAAATATCTTTTTATATCTTGGAGAGGAAACAAAATAAATCGATAATAAAAACATTAGTTAGATATTTCACCTAAGCAATTAATAATAATAAAAATAAAGTTCGAAAATAATAAAGGAAAGAAAACTCCAGATTTGTAGTGGTTTGGTCCAACTTGACCTACGTCCACTCCTCGGAGGCACCTTCCGAGTATTACACTAAACCTTTAGTGAATCTCTTTTAGCCCCCCAGCTAGGCGAATAAGCCTTTAAAAAATCACTTCCACCTTCCCCGGTGCGGTGGAGTAGTCGAGTCCTTTGACACCAAAGAGATCTTCTTCTTCCCATAATTTCCTGCAAGAAGAACATTGAATGAATGGTACTAAGGTTCAAGCTTGCCGATGAAACTGTGTGAAACTCTCTCCACACACCCTTGAATCACCCTTCAAGGATCTTCTTCCTCTTTCAAACTCCACCCTTTTCTCTTTCCCTTTCAAGTTCTCTTTTCAAGTTTTCTCCAAAAAAATGAAGCTTCAATGGCTGCCAAAGACACTTACCAAGTGCCTTGACAAAGCTTAAATAGAGGGCTTTGAAAAACCCTAAAAATTAATCTTGGAAGCAAAAATCATCCAAGACAATTACAAGATCATCCCGTATGATGTGCTTAAAAATGGGGTTTCAAAAAACCCTAAAAACTCCATTTTGGAGCCAAATATCATCGTGGACGATCGTAAGATCATCCCGTATGATGTGCTTAAAAACAAGTCTTCAAAAAACCCTAGAAAACCTAATTCTTGTACCAAATATTGTCCAGGACAATGTGTAGAATTTGACTTGATAGTCTAGGATGATAACCTGGATGATCACCTGGATGATATGATCAAATTTGAATTGATCATTTAGGAAAGTATTGTGGATCATCCTGAATGATTAGAAGAAAAATTATGGTGTTTCAACTTGGACGATTTAGGAAAATCAAGTATGTAGGCAAACATCGTTCGGTACGATATACAGATTGTCCAAGATGATCTGATAGAAAAATTTAACCATAATTAATCCCATAATCACATGATTAATTTAGGCATGATCTGTATTGATCATCTAGGAGGATCTAGATCGTTTGGGATGATTAGAATAAAAATTGAATCTTAAAACCTTGCATAAATTACCATTGGCAGTTATTTTCCAAGATCATAAAGGATCGTCTTGGATGATATAAAATCAACCAGTAAGATTAGTTCAAAAATTAAACTTCTAGTTTTGACTAGATCTTACTCCATTGAGTGTGTGTGTGCATGGTCACCAATCAAGCATACTACCTTACAAGATTTGACTCAAGAAATCAAAATTACATCAATGAATATTACAGACCCTTTACATCATAACCTTATTCAACCTAATCTTGAGCTCTGATTCTTTGTTTAATGTGGCATGATATTCCTAAAATGTTAGTATACACACAAACAAATATAGAATGGAAAATACTATGAGATATAAAGATGTTTGTTATCATAAAAAACTCATGTGCTCGAGTCACAACATCTTAGTGCCTTTATTACTCAGTATATTTACATGCACACCTTATTCTTTTGAAAATTCATACATAATTTTTTTATACTCTAATATATGATAATATTCCTTCATATATGAGTGATGTGATTTTATTTAGCTTGTTGTGAGCCTTCTATGAGATTTTAATATCTTTTGTTCAATTATGACATTGGCCTCTCATTTTCACTCATCATCGTAAGCATGGTTTGGGATACCAAAACAACTCATTCAAGTCTTCATGGAATGTGATACTAGGTCTACACTTATCCTATGTCAGTTAGATATGGTTTTTCTGGCCCATTATCATAATATGAGTTTCCATCCACCATTAATTTTAATATTATAGTTGTGTTCTCCATTTCATTCATAAAAGTTGAATGTGTCATGGGTTATCAAAGCCAATTTGCCATGATTTTATAGACCCTATGTTAAATATCTATCTCCCACAATTTTATTCATGTAACAAATATGGCTTGTGTTACCAAAGCCAACCATATCTCCCCCTCTTTTCATTCCAATTATTAGAGGATATCTTATACTTAGAATGATGCATGGATGCAATAAATGTTCCTTCTACCGTGTATTATTTTTGACAGTATGGAATATACCCAATCTATAACTATGAATATAATATGAAGATATATAAAAATATGATTGTAGAAAAAGAGAGGAGGGCTTTTATTCTACTAGAACTAGTTTCCCTAGTCACAGGTGGAACCCAATTCTAAGCTTCAAGGGCTTAGTTTCCTAAAAAGTTCTACCTTTCTTTTCTCTCTTTTAAAGCATGTCATGATTGCTTAATAGATAACCCTGCACTCTTTTATATTATGATGGGAATGGCATGTCCCTTGCCATTAATGTGGTACATCATATTATTGATGTTTTCATTATTGTTTTAGTAAACATTAGTTTACTACTAGTAAACCATTCATTTATTTACTTAGAGACATAGTTCTCCCATTGGAGTTTTGTTCTTAGCTGCGAGGATGACCCTTTGGTTATTTTGATGTCAAATATACTCCCAACAAAGCCCCATCATTTAGTATGGGTGTTACCACTATGGCTCTTTAGTGATTGTTGGTTTCTAATATAGTTTTTGTTGTCGGTTGTGAGTGTGTCTCTATTGCTACTTCAGTGTTATTCCTTCTGATGTTTGATTACCTTCTCGAGTTTGCCACACATATCTCCTTTCCTATTTTAGGAAAGAGGCATGATTCTATTATTTCTTATTTTACATGATATACTTGTGTGATACAGTATCAATTTTATCTAAGAAATTTTTCTTATGTTTGGATACTCAAGGCCATGACAATTTGTCCTCTACCATGTGATAACTATGGTGTAAGCTAAAGATTTTTAGATAATTGATCATTTGGTCTTATCCCTTTTGGTCTTTCCTAGTCAATTTTGTTCCTTTAAGGCATTCACATATTATTGAGTAGTTATGCTCTTTCTTTTATTAAGTGTCATGACATCCCTTCCTTGATTTCATATGAGGATATTCTTATTCTCTCCGCCACGGTGCATATCTATAGACGGGCCCATATGGGGTGTTTTTTATGGATTCATGTATCCAAGAAGCCCCTCTTGCCACTCTTTTGACTTACTCCTCACATCACTATCTAACTCACGACAGGGTGGTTATTGAGTTCCACTGTATTCTATTGCTGGGTAGTTACTTAATTGTCAGGCTTATAATCAAGCAGAGGCTGACCTTTGTCTTCGTTCTATCCTCAAAAATATAGTTAGATATATGTTGAGCTTCCCTCTTTGACTAACCGTCAGGATCACGATCGGGTGAGCACTGGGTTTTTTGGTTTGCTGCCTTATAGTGTCATGAGGGGTACACTTGAACACCTCTTCATTCCCCCTATTTTTTTTATTAGGGGGTTGTTGTGATTTCTATTTCTTTTATCTTCAGACTTATAGTCCTGTAGAGACCCTGTTATCAAACTTATAAGGAGACAGAATTGTGTTTCTTCCTTATTAGTACACCTCTATGATTATGGTTGGATGACTATTGAGTTTTGCTTTATTCTACCATAAGGCTTACAATTGAGTAGGTACTTTTTTGTTAGAATTACGTCAGATGTACTTTCTCTTTCCTCTTATGTTCACCATAAGTCATACATCCAGGTGACTATTGAGTCCCACTTCATTCTACCATCAGCCTTACGGTGAGGTAAGGACTTTGTCGCTAGACATACGATCAGGCAAAGGTTCTTCCTTTCATCCTCTTTAGTTCAACATTAGGCTTACAGTCGAGTGACTATCTAGTTATGCTTTGTTCCATAATTAGGCTTACAGTCGGGTAGAGACTTTTTTGTTAGACTTACGATCGGGCATAGTTGCATCCTTTTTTTCTCATTAGTTCACTATTAGACTTACAAAGGGGAAAAGGTGCTTATTTTCTTCCCCTTTAGTTCACCGTTAGGCGTACAGTCTAGTGACTATTGAGTTCCATTTTATTCTATCAGTATAATTATGATATAGTAGAGGCCCTATTGTCAGTTTTAAGGTCAGGAAGTAGTTCCTTTCTTCATCTTTAGTTCAATGGTAGGCTCATAGTCAGGTCACTATTGATTTTCCTCTTTGTTCCACCATCAGGCTTACAATCAGGTGGGGACTTTTTTGCCATACTTATGGTTGGGTAGAGGTGCATCATCTTTCATCTCCAGTTCATCGTCGGGCTTACAGTCGGGTGACTATTAAATTTATGCTTTATTCTACAGTAAGACTTATGGTCGGGAATGGACATTGTCACCAAAATTATGGATGGGAAGAGGTTCTTTCCCCTTCTTCTTCACACCATTACAGTCATATGCACCAGGTGATTTTTTTTTTATTCTTATCCTCTTCACATTAAAGCGGGAGTGTGCGCTAGGTGGTCCCTGAGTATTTTCCTTGTCCTTCCTCACTGTCGGATCTTCAGGTAAGTTGTTATTGTGTTTTTTGAGTGGTTATTGAGCTTTTGTTGGGGTTATTATGTTTCCTCAACTCTTTCTCACAATGTTGATCTGGTCAGGTGAATATCGAGCCCTCCTCATTTTCTATTTTGATTTGCTCAGGCAAATGTCAGATTTTTTCTTCGTTTTTATCCCATTGTGTTTGCGTGATTATGTGGTTATTGCATGATTATGTGATCAATGCATAGTTGGGTTAGAATTACATTGATTAAGTTGTTATTGTGTGGTTGGATGTATGTTTGTGTTGTTTCCTTGGTTAGTTTTTTCGGTAGATAATTCCTAGATATATGGAAGTTAATGCCAACATGTGCAGCTAACTTTTTGTTCACTGCACATGTTGGGAGTCTATTTATTGGCCTTATTTTTTTCATTTTGTCCCTCGAGCATGCATATTTCCCCTTAATTGAGTAAAATTTGAACTTAAGTGGGCTCAACTGTGCTCGATTGACTTGATTAAGCCTCTTCGGACCTAAATTGAGTCAAAGTAGTGTCGATCCAATTCTAATTTCACCAAAGTAATGCAAGTGAACCCAATAGAAACCAAATCAATGCAGATTGGTTCAATTCATGTTGTATTTGAGTCTAATATATGACAAATCAGCTCAACCTAATTTTCATTAAATTCCAAGTAACCTTGTAATCAAATTTGAAATATTTGCTGAATCAAGGATTACAATCTAAGCGCTTTGATTTATTCGACCTTCAGCTCTCTGTGCACTTCTTTCCATAGAATCCTGTAGCACTAGGTGCCCCATAACAAAGATCTTTCTAAGTTGGTGAAATAGAGAGTTTCAAAGCATTCAAATGGCTCCCATTTGTTAAGCCCGTTGCATGCTCTTTACAAAGGCCTACATATTGGGACATGGCACTCATCCTCTGCATTTCACGTGACCAACCACAATAGGCTGATTTCCCTCTATCATTTTTTTGGTCTATTCTGCCCTAGAGGAGTGACAGAGCCCAGCCATCCTCTCGATCATAAGCTAGGCTGAATCAACTCTGTCATCTCCCTTTATCTCGTATAGGAAGTCTCGACCAAAGCCCCTCCTCTATCTTCTCCCTTTCTCTCTTGAGTGAAAAAGTGTCAGGATTCACATGACAAGGAAGCCAAATCCACCCACCTCCTTTCAATTTGAACACCCAATGCCTCTGACACCGTAGATCACACTCATCACTTGTAGCTCCCTCTAACTTCCTACCCTAGCCGACATCGAGCTTGAGCCTTATCTCCCTATCGTAGGTGATTTCTTATTTTTCCTCCTCTCTTCTTCTTTCTTCCTTCTTTTCTTTTTTTCTTCTTCTCCCTTCTATTCCCTCTTCTTCTCACTCTATTTCTCTACCATTTTTTTCTTCTTCACCCACATTCTTATTTTCATCGTCATCCATATCTATTTCATCTTCTTCATCCACTCATTCTTCCTCTTCTCCACCTTCTACATCTTCTTCTTTTATATTTTATTATTTATATTCCTTCTATTCTTATTTCTTCCCCTTTCTTTTTTTTTCTTTTCCTCTACTGATTTCTCTCTTTTTTTTTTAACCCCGTTCTTCTTTTTTTAATTTCTTCCTCTCATTCTTCCTCCTACCCTTCTTTCACTTTCTCTCTGAAACAATAATAAAGGTTTTAAATTTTATTCAACAACATTCATTGAGGTTTGTGATGTGAGAGCTATATAAGCTCTACTCATGATTTATAATTGGCAACACTTTAATATGAAATTTCCAAGTTGATTAATTTGTGATGATCTCAACATAAATAATTTATAATGTAAGGCATGATTTTTTTTATCTTAGTTTGTTTCATGTAGTTTTATAATTGAAATATAATTAAGGGATATTTATGATTGTCATGTTTGTAACGTAACATCATTTGATTTTGATTTTGAGAATTTCTGTAAAATATTGCCTCATTTTTTTTTTTTGCAAACATATTTGGTATGAGAGTTTTTTGTTCCCTTCCTCTTTAGTCATTGTGATGTTGGATATAATATATTTGCTAAACTTCTTAGTTATCTATGCCCCCGAATGCACATTTGAAAATATGATTTTAAACATTTAAGAATAAAAATTTAAATATGATTCACTCATTGATTTTGGGAGTCACATACAAATGTTTTCAAACCTATCTCAAATTTATTTCATTAATTATACAAAGTTGTGGAAAAATTCATTGTAAATTCTAACATAATGGATATGCAATTCAGTTAGAAAACATATATACACATTGTTATTCTTTTGAAATATTATGTTCATGTGTTTAATAAAAAGGTTGGCAAGTAGGTTGGAAGGATTGAAGTAAGAAAGTACTACATTAGTTCGCTTTAACTTTTGTATCATGTTAAAAGGGTGAACGAAAATCATTACAAAATAAATACTCTTAGTTTTTTATAATTTGTAGGCACAAATTAGAATAAATATGAAGTTAAAATTATAGCACTTGAAACTTTACAATTAAGTATATATGTTTATGACTTGGATAATTGTAAACAAGATTCATTTAATTTCTTGTCTAACATAGAAAGATGCTTTGTATATTAATCAAATATTCATTCATAAGATTTCTATAGTAGTCAATTTAAAGAATGATATAGAAGTTCATTAGTAGTCAATTTAAAGCATGATATAGAAGTTATGGATGTCTCTTCATGTTTTTTATTAGCCATGTATAAACATACGACACATCAACAATGTCCATGTGATATTCAGATAGAATCTTGAATTATTATATTTTTTTCAAATTTCATAAACATGTTTGAAATCATGTGAATATAGAAGCTTGTAATTACATTATATACCCTAACACATTCTACACTTCAATCACAAATATATGTATTGATTCAACATGAAGTTTACTAAGCTTATGTAAGCTCTATTTATGATTGTCTTCTATGCTTTATGTTTATGTATAATGTGTACATATTCAATGGAAGGTTTGTAAGCTAATCAAGATATAAAAAACCTCATGTGAAATCTCATGAATGATATTTGATGTTCAATCAAATCGTATTATTGATAAAAGTTCATTACATTAATGTTAATCCCCACTTGACATTTCATTTAGTTTATTAAAGGGTAACACGTGAAGTGTTTACACTTGCAAGGTTTAATTTCAATGCTATGTGAATGTTTGACATCTAGGTGGAATTCATATATATATGTTTTGTGTTTTAAACATTACGGTGTATAGAATTTACATGGATTTTAAAATAAAAGAATATTATCAAGAATGAAATTCTTTGTGATGATTCATTTATGTATACTCATTGATCTTTCTTTAGAAATGAATGCTCAGTCATGTGGAGTTTAGTTTATGTTGGAAAGGAATGTATGCAATAATAAGCAAATGTTATGATGGAGTGAGAATACCTATACATTCAATTCTATAATCAAACCCAAATTGTTAGCCTTAATAATTATGAGCATCATATATGATTTATTATTCTCATATTCATGACAGCTAAATGATCATATTTTCTATATTGTGAGTATGTCAACAACCATAAAAGTAATAAATTTATGATTTATGTTTTTTGCATGAACTTTGTAGAACTCTTCAAATGTGTTAGGTGGCAAGATGACTTGATTAGATTAACTAGTGTTTATTACTCAAATGCCAATCTACATATGTATCTTGTATCTTATGATTCATATAGCTTAACAATATCATGTAGGTAGTGACATCAATAAACAAATTAAGCTATATGTATCCTTATTTAAGATAATTATTTGTGTTGCATATTTATATCTCCTATTTGCTTTTGTTCTTCTAACACTTTCTTTCCTTATATTTGAAAAAGTACAAAATTATAAATCCTAATTGCCTTAAATTAATTTTTGCTTAATTTTATTTCTCTTTGAATAGTATATACGGTCAATCATATTTCTTTATCTCTTTGCTTTTACATGCGAGGTATAACCCATTCTGCTTGGGCGAAGGTTAGTGGGTAATGTTTGCATGGGGCCTTATGAAAAGGCTCCTACGTACCAGGGGTCTTCGTAAATGCCCCAGCATGTCACGGTTAGGTATAATTTCTATAACTAGTTAAGATTACTCATCGTATGACAAAAGGAAACACATTAGCACATACTGGATTGTTATTTTATTTTCCCACATAAAAGGTATATGGTAGGATGATAGTCAGTTGGCTATAGGTTAGTGCACTAACAAAGCCTCGACCTTGTGGGCCAAGGCTTGCCCCTTTTTGAGAGCCCTGAAGACCATTATGGTCACCCTAGGCATGTAAAAAACCTTATTCACCAAACCATCCATTATGCCATGTGTATCGCTATTTTCCCACACAAAGTAGGAACCATTAGGATGGTTTAATTTGGGATTTTAAAATATTCAAATAACTTTATAAATTACAACTTTAATGATTTTGGCCTTTAGTATATTTTTATAAATAGGTCAAGAAATAGAATATAAAAAAGAAGTAAAATATAAGCTCTAGTATATTAGGTAGATTCTTATGTTAGCTCCATGTTGTATGTCTCCTTGTAAACAGTGTGCATAACTTTATTGATTAAGCTTAGTATTACACCCACTACTTGAAGTTCGTTTGCTCTAAACTATAATAATGAATTAATTATTAAAAATCTAATTGGATAAGTTAAATAACAATGTATAATTATTAAACACATATCTAATCTTTAATAATTAATTAATCGACCATAATGATAATCATGCTCTAAAATTCATTAAGTAATAAACATAAAACTTAATATTGACATGATGATTATCTAGTAACCTGGGCTTGCAAGGCTATTAACTTAGCCTTAAGGAGGGTGTAAAAAATATCTTGGCCTTGGTTTAACAATCGTAATTATCCAATAACATAAATGATCAGTAGCATATCACCAACAAACTAAACTTTATAATCTATGCCACACTCAATTTGAAGAATAAAAAATGCATATCCAACTTAACATTTTAAGGATAAAAATGACTTTAAATATATAACAAATAAATAATATTTTAGTATAACTCAATATGTTAATAAAGTTTAAAGGGTTGACTACCTTGAACTACGGGGCTACATGTATTAAGAAATTTTTATCCTCGTGCCCACTGTGACAACGCCATGAATGAGTTAATGGTAAAATATGATAAAATTTGTAACAATCATAAACCTCTAATTGAACTTATATAAATCTAAAAATCATTAAAGCTATTTAAACAATCTATAATTCTAAAGTCATAACAAAGCAAATAAAATCAATAAAATAGAAAACATGCTCCCCAAAAACTTCTAACTCAACCATGAGCAAAAATCAATATTGGATTTATATTTAGCTTTACACATTCTTCCCTTAACATGTGAAACGTATATTGGCTGGACTTTCTTGAACTACAATACTATGTGTCCCAAGCAAGTTTCTTCCTCGTGTCTATTGTGACAATGCTATGTACCATACCTCAAAAGTTAGGGGGAAAGAGTCTAAAGATCTACATATATTGTCTCTTTTGAAAATAATTTTAAAGCCATCCTTAGGAATCTAAAAAAACTTCTTAACCACCCAAGTGTTAAACCTTATGTTAGGTAGAACCTATAAATATATTTTTTAGTGAGTTTTCTATTCTTATATCAGTCTCTAAAAAATAAATCTACCTTAGACATAAGAAGCATAGATTTTTTTTATTGGTGGATGTTAGAACCATTTACTGTGTCACTTATTAGCCTTAACTAGAGCTATAGATAACCAAGGAAGGGTTAATCGGCATTGCCACCTCTTAACTATTTTAGCCTCCATTAGGTGTTGGATTAAGGATGGTTCACTTACCCCCAAATTCATTAATACTTTAATGTACACTAGGCCCATATCTTTGGGCTCTCCATGATTTAATAATCAGAATTCTAATCTTAACACTAAGTGTTAATTAATTCATCCTAAATGAATAATCACTTAAAGTGAAATATTGGGTTAATAATTTAAATAATAAGAACTCAATCTTACAACTTAAACCTTTCACCTAATTTGTGGTAGTTAGGTACTCAAATTTTTGCACATACATAGATTCTGGATAGGAAACATTTTCATATGAATCCTTGGGTAGGTTGTGGCTAAGATAACATTTTATAATTTTTATCTTTCACATTTTGTATACGTGATAATGTGGTGGTTGTTTCTAGCTTGGTTTTATTTTTGGTAGATTTGTTTTTCTATTATGTGGATTGATGAGTGGGTACTTACTATTAACTGGTTAGATTAAAAAAAAAATCTTTTAGAGGTGGCCATGTTCCCAAAGGGAAAATAAAAATGCTCAAATAATTATCATAAATATGCTTCATAAAAGGTATTGTGAATAATGCTAATACCTTGGGAATATTTCCTAAAGGAGTAGGTTTTAGATGTTTATGTGTGATTTTCATTATAATTGCGTTGACATATTTTTGTAGGGTCATGTTATTTTTATTTTTCAAATATGACTATTAGTTTGGAAAGCCTTATAGGTTTGTGAGTATTTTTTAAGGCAAGAGGTCAAATGTGTGAAGAGCGATCAAGAGCCCACACATAATTCAGTGATCTAAAGATCAAGGTTGAGTTGTGTATATGGTAGAGCTTACCATATACAACTACATTCATAGTCATTATTACATTTTTTATTTTCTTGGGGTGTATTACATAACCCAGCTGCATTCATAGTCATTATTTATTATTTTTTTCTTTATGATTGATGTGTTTGTTATGATTGTGCATTATAATTGCATGATATTTCCCTATGTTTCTTAATTGGTTTAGTTTTACGGTGGCTCAGATAAAGTTCTAGTTAGGCTCTTTAGCAAGTTAAATTTAAAAAAAAAAAGTTAAAATTTTCTTAAACATGATAAAAATAAACATAGGATCTAAAATCAACCAATTTTTGAAAACTAATGCATGATCCCTTGTGGATCACTCTTTTTTAAAACTCACTATATTTTTTCAAGCCTTGTTCACTTCACATTGACTATTGGCCCTACAGAGCCATGTAGAGCCTTGAGTAAAATCATATAGATTTTCTTTTATAGCATTGAGGGATATTTCACTTTGCATAGCATAGTACCATTCATGGTTGGGTTTGATACCCATTTCCCTTTCTATGCTTCCCACTACTCTTGTATTTGTACAAGATTTGATTTCATGGATTTAATATGCTAGGTGGAGTTTAACTTGTACAACTTTTCGAGCAGGATGGTAAATCTAGGTCGTGATGTCGTAGATCGCTGGTGAGATTTAGGTTATAAATCTCATCGTGATGTCTAGCATTAATTAGGCTATAAGCGTTAGTACTTGGTGTAAATTATGCCCTTTGTAGACCTAGGGTCAATGGTCGATGGTATAGGTATACCATTGTAAGCCTTATCATTGGGTAGGCTCATAAGTATTCTGAAGCTATAAATCCCACACATACTCATAACATTGATGAAGTCACTTCCATCTTTCTCTCATGCATATTTTATATGAGATGACTCCTCTTTCAATTTCTCCTCTTTTGACCGGCCGAGTGCTTGTGTGATCCATTCATATTGAATAGCTTTATTGGGCATATCTTCCTTTGGAATATGAGATCCAAGATATTCTCTTATGCACCAAACCCCAATGAGAACAATTTATTATCCTTAATCGAATGTATTCTTAGTTCAAGACCTAAGACATAATTTACCACTAGGGCTTGTGCCCATGGGATAATAATACCCACATCAAAAAATCTCATTCAAGCTGATGTATCAAATGAGGAAAATCTCGAGATTCTCTGATCATATATATTATTATCTATCAATGTGTGTATGTGAAAGCCTCTATCCTCCATGGTTAATCGTATATATGATTTCATCTGTCTATCCATTAGCCTAATTGCATAGAATGTAAAGGTCTTTGAACATTTTGTCCTATAGAAAGTGTGATCATATCCTTTGCATTTTGACCCCCTCTAGCAAATTTCTTTTGGAGACCCACAATCAGAATGTTATTTGTAGAATTCAAGTTGGATGACTAAAGAAGAGGAATAACTCAAACATGTTGTGTAATAGAAAATTACACTTCATAAATAATAGAAAATTTATAAGATGGTGGTGAGACTTGTATTGCATTATGGTGTAAAATATTGGCAAAGAAAAGATAATCATAAATTTAAGTTAAGTGTTATAGAGATGAGAATGCTTAGAAGGATGTGTGGCCTTAAAAATAGAGATGAAATGTTAGATGAGTATGTAAGTGTAAAAGTTAAGAATAGCTCCAGTGGCTTATAAGATTGTATAGAGTAACCTTAGATTGTTGGATCACATAAAATATCCACTTTTTGATGACCTTATAGGAGAGAAAATGTATTAGATCTAGCCTATGTTAAAAATACATAGTTGGTCCTAAGACGATTTTTGTTAGAAAGTATTTAAAATATATTTTTATTATACTTAAATAAGAATTGAACTCTTAATAGGACAACATGGAGAAAAAGGATTCATGTGGCAGATTCATGTTGTGGAATAAATTCTTGTTGTTCTTGTACATGTATTGATCAACCTAATCAAAATCAATATGATTTTATTATAAATATATTACATAGAGATGAAGAGAGCGTAATGAAACTATCTAAAATCATATGTATTTTCTTTAACCTTAGTCGACAAGCCATCTCACAAAAATCTGATTTTTTATAGAGAAAGAAATGTTTGAAGAAAACTAAAGAGCTTGCTAAGTCTTGAAAAGTCTTCCTTGATTTTTTTTTTACTTGCTTAAAATCTTTAAGCATTTACTGATCATTTTGAGAGATTGAACTGAAGTATGTTATATTATGTTGTTCTTAAGGTTTTCTTTGTTTTGCTATTCTGTTTATGAAGAAAAGCCCAGAGGCAGCATTCTGGCCCATATATCGAGGTGATTCTTGTTTTTTGATGCACTATGATTTCCCTAGTAAAAATATGAGTTTATGGATTGCGTCCTCCGCTGTGTAGCGTGTAGTAGATATTGTGGTTTATTAACATGTTGTACAGTACGATTAAACCTAGGCATGGAGACTTGGCTTACATCCAAACAACACAAAATTGTTTGTTCCCTTGGTTTGCTTCTTTGATCGCGGTTGGTTCTGTTTAAATGCTTATCAGCTCTTAAGATTGAATTATTGACTGACTTTTTTTTCAGAAAGTATAAAAAAATTATTTGGGACTAAATCTGTCCTCTCTCTTGAATCCTGTACTGACCATAAAATTTTGCTCCATAGAACAAGAAGATCTGGATCATTTTGGAACGAAATGACATTGAATTGATTTTTTCTTTCTGTTTTTTTTTATTTATTTAAAACGTTGCAAAGAGTTGGCGATTTTTATTGTAAATTTGATAATTTGGGAGTAAATATTTCAAAAATTTTATGCAAATTGCCCCTCTCAACCGTCCTTTTTTCATGCAATTTGTCCCTCCAAAAATTGAAATGTCTCTTAGCCGCCCACTATTTCCATCTGATTATGTTGGACTTTTTCTAACACTAACAAACAATTTTGTGAAAAATAATTATGTGCAAAATAATTTTTTTTACACCAATGTATAAATTTTTATTTCTTTAAATTTGTCACTGTCTATCAATTAGAATTAAGACTGATTCTGCCCCTAAATATAACATATAGTATTCTTTAAAAAATAAACACAATCAAAATTAATATGAAAGTTTATTCCAAATGAGCATTTTTATTAGTGTGCACATTATTAACCGACGCTAAAATCAAAATATTCTAACTAAGGTTAAGGCTTCACTCAATGAAAAGGACAGGTTATCACCCCTTGTACGTACAAAACATTATTTAATTTATTATAACTTCAAATATTATTATATTAGATTGGTTGGAAGAGGGAACGTCCTTTTCATTCAATACTAACCAGCTTTTAGGCCTAGGAAATTTTGTTCATGCCTCTAAAATTTTAATTAATTATTAAAAAAAAATTATTTTTCTTAAAAAAATACATTTTAGATATGAAATATTTTGATATGCACAATTCTCTAAAAACTTAAAGTCAATATTATTTGGAATATTTATATGCAATTAATGTACATGACATTATATTAATTAGCAAATGATTTCAGATTTCAATTAGTTGATTGTGTTTAAATAATTAATTTAAGGTTAGAAAAATGTCCTCTTCACCTAATTTTTCATGCTTTACATTCAAGCTATATCTTGATAAGGCATGATAACCTAAATAATGCTAATTAATTAATGATCAACACATAAGCATCACTTCTCTTCTTTGATTTGATTTATTTAATTTTAAATTTAATTTGAAATATTTGAGTCCAAATGAATTTTCTACTCATAGGTCATTATTTAATCTATATATTTTAAAATTCATAAACAAGAATCCATAGAAAATTAGGGATTGATATTTGGTTTGATTGCAATGTTATATTAAAGGGATTGTTAGCCACTCATTTTATCCAAGTCCCTTGAGTTTAGATCCTAAAACAAATCACCTAACTTATAGATGCAGTTAGATTTTATGATTGATATCTTACACTATCGAGGCTTTGATGAGCCAAAATTCAGAGGGTTTGAAGCACATATATGCATGTACCTTTGTTTCAAATTTCATTATATTTGAAGGTCATTTGTTCTCATTAAGTAAACACAAGTTTCATGTGCATAATTATCTCAGGATCTTTAAAAGTTCTTAATAAATTACAATTAATTTAAAAATTAAATTTTAATATATCAAATTTCTTAAAATTAAAATCTTAATAAAATAGAAATAAAATCCTCAATAGATTCATTCTTACTAAAAATTAATCTAAAAATTTTTAAATTCATTGATAAATAAAAAAAATTTAAAAATATATAAAAATTACCAAAATTACTTTAAATACTTGAAATCATATGTAAAAGTCATTTTTTATTTTGGGGGAAGATCTTAAGAGGTTCGGAATTGATTTAGTGAAAAAAAATGCTTCTATTTAAATAATTAAATATATATAAAATTCATCAAACCTAAAAAACTTTTAATTAATTCTAAAAAAATCTAAACCAAGTAAACTAAAAAGGCATTGAACTTTTAATAAAATCTTGTATTTATAAAAATATAAAAATCCAAAATTCATTGTAAATTAAAAAGTCAACATTTGGGTCAAACTTAATTCATAAAATGCATTAAACTTCAAATATTTATAACTAATTCTAAATAAATCTAAAGCCAACAAACTCAAAAGCATTAGACACTTCTCATGGTTTTATATTTATAAAATATAAAAAAAGATACTAATTTAAATAAAAAAGTCAAGAAATGGACCTTATGTTTAATTCGATAAAATATTCAATAATATATATAATCAATAAATAAAAAATGCTTCAGTAAATCACTAATTCAACAAAATTACATCAAAAAGTGATATAAAATAAAAAACTAACATTCCTACCACTGATGTTTTTAACCTGGACTACCTCAGGCTACAAGGCTATGTGTCCTTAGGAGGCCAAATTCCTCGTATCCGTTCTGACAAGGATACAAATGGATTTGATAGAATGTAAAAATTAAAATTAATAAGTTTAATAAATTAGCAACCAATAAAATTAAATCAATGTAAAAAGAACTAATAAAATATTTAAACATTATAGCTTCTATATCCTTGTGTTTGCTTCCTTTATAGAGGGCAAAGGCGTATTGACTTGAGAAGGTTTAAGGCTTAAAGTATATAATTAAAATTAAAAATTCTATTAAAAAAATGTCTTCTAGTCTTGGAGGGTTGGTAGCATTATATTTCTTGTGTCTAGAAAATACTGAATAACAACTTCTATCACTTAGAAGTTATTGAATGTATGTTCTTTAAAACCTAAAGGTAAAAAGTTCAATAATAAAAATATCTTTAAAAGAAATTTAAAACCTTTAAATCATTAAAACTTAAATTTAAATCACTCTTTAAGGACTTTGAACAAGTAAATTCATTTATAGCTAACTTTAAACCAATAAAGCCAAGGAACTATCCAAGCTACAAAGCCTTTCTATACACACTTAGATGGTTTGTAAGAACAACTCTAGCCTAAGCTAGGCAAGTGGTTTGAATTTCTTGCCAGGTGCTTTACTTTAAGAGTACCTTATGTGTGTTTATTTATTTTCAACATTATGGATGTAATATATTTTAATTTTCTATTGGTGCACTTAGGCACTTGAAGGACTGCATTAGAAGCATTATGTTATTGCACTACTATTTTGCACTTTCATATGCTTTTATATACTTTTATATTGCACTATAAGACAATAACTTATCACGAGTGGAATATTTCAACTAATTTCTAGCGATCAAATTTCCAATGATCAATTTTCCAGCGGCTTTTTGCAATTCTAAATTTGCTAGAAAATGATTAATTTCCTCTTGTAATAGGTGATTTTCCTGTAGCAATTACTTTAAATTTTTGCAAAAGTCAAAGTAGAATATACCTAGGAATGATGTGTATATATACAAGTCATTATAAAAGTAAAATATATTTAGATGACATTGTACAATGATGGGGGCTATGAAGTGAACTTTTGAATTATATAAAAATTTAGGGCTCTAAAATTGATAGAATAGAGTGTTGAACCCAGGAGGAAGTATGCTTACTTGCAACAAACTATAAGTACTTAATCTAATTGTAATAATTATCCTACTAAAATAAAAATTATAATTGTAGAGATTTTATCATTGAATAGAATCATAAAAGTATTAGATGCAATGTTTAATTAAAGTGTTTTGGATTGATGAATATAAATTGTATGTCTTTCCTAATAAAAAAATCTTAATTATAGATGTAATTTAGAGTATATATATCCATAGATCTCTGTCGAGCTTATAAGTCTTAAAAGGATATCCGTTGACCTCCTATAATTTTAGTATACCATTAATAACTTAGAATATTTTATATCATATGTCTAGGTATGCAAACATCCTACTTCAATATTCTTAGTTGTTCTAACATTTATTAGTCAAGCCTATATTGATTAGAAATCACACTTTGATCAATGAGTTTGAAGAATATTTGATTTAATCAATATTTTAGAAGTATTTAAGGTTTGGAATTCTTAGATCAATTACAATTAATAATGAATGTGAATGATTAAATATGCCATCAGCTATTATCACTCTAAAATATAACCTGATGGATTTAATGCTTGATTTATATTTAGGTTTTGAATTACCAATGGATCAATAAAGATTAATGATTGAAGAATATTTAGTTTTATAATGATCATATAACTTACTATCAATTGGTGATTGTTAGGTGATAGATCATACGATCACATGGTTGCCAAGGGTGATTGTTAAGTGATGATTTATGTATATAATTGTTCAAGGCATTATTTTAATGCACAATACAGAGTTTGATTTTGAGTTTGAAGTATGGTTCATGATTTTTGTATGGATTTTAAATTTTTATTTAGATCATAGACATCATCAAAAAATAAGGTAAATAATTGGCTTAATATTAAAAAAAAAACTTTTGGATCATTTAAGTAGTTTCTAACTTTTCAAAAATTTTAACGAAAAAGATCATCAACATAAAACTTCACCTGATGGTGAATAAGTTTATCTAAATACTTTATCATTTCCATTTGCGTATTGAATTAATATTTTTGGGGTTTGAAGGAATAAGATTATAAAAATAGACTCATTTTGTTATTCTAATTGCTATAAACTTTTATTTTTTTAGAGCCATTTTAATCTAACTTTCGCTAGATGACTGACTATAAATGAAAATATTACCTGTGAATATGACATATATATTAACAATTTTAGTATAGGAAATAGAAATTAATCTTTAGAAATGGCTTTATTTAAATCTCTAAAGTTAGTACCCATACATATTTGACTCCCCTTTTTCTTTATAAGGATAATGCTAGCTAACCAAGTTGGATATTTTTCCTCCCTGATGAAACCAGCCATTATAGGCATTATGACTTTAGTAATTACATATTGTTCTTTTTTGAGTGACAACCTTTATAGAAAACATTTTAGGCTGATTATCTAATTTATGAACTATAAAATTTGGAGATAATATGGGCATTTCATCATGACTCTAGGCAAAGCTATCTTTAAATTTCGAGATCAACATGATCCTTTATCTTGCCTCATCCTTATTTTATAAAGAACTTATAAAGATCATATGAGTGTCATATTTAGTAACTAAATTTATTTCCTTTCGACCATTAATCCTTGATTTAATCTCCTCTTCAAGTCTAAAATCGACCTTCTATTCATGTTAAAGAGGTGCTTTCCTAACTTGAGAATCATCCAGATCATTTAAAGATTCTAAGAAAAATATGTTAAAAGATTTAAGATCAATTATAAATATACTTTAAAAATATAGGTTTTCATTATTTCTAAGAAATACACATCATCTTCAAATGAATGAAGAATTTTGAAGCCAACAACTACTTTTGATATATTTTTCAAATATTTAGTGCTCCATAAGTTTTCAAACTATTAGGCTTCACCTCTAGTCCCGGTTAATCATGTTAGATCTTTTGTAGAAAATTTATTTTTGCAGTTAGAATAGAAATTAAAGAGTAGCTCTATTATTTCAATCATAAAAAGTTCATTCATGCTTATATCAGTTTCCACACTTTTGCTAGTGGAAGGTATAAAAATATTATTTCCATAATTTGTATTCATAGCAGCAGTGACTTTAACTTCCATCCTAGTTATATCATTTTATAATAATGGGGGTCAGAGTCACATTCCTAACAAACTTCTATAATATATAAATCGTAAAAATTTCTATATTTTCCTTTTTAGCAATTTGGACCAGGTCCTCATTTTTATATGCTCTTGAAGAAATTTCAAAGTTTAGCATTTTGATATTATTCCTATATTTTATATCCTATTGCTTTTCTAAAATACATAAGATTTATTCTCTGGACTTGATTCCAAATCATTATGAACTATAAGCACCTTTATTTGTACAATTTTTTTTTATTTACTTTGACTATTTCATTTTAACATCCTCTACCTCTCCCTCTAAATCACTAAGGGATTAATCCACCTCTTTGTGAAAGAGGGACAAAGCACCAACAACATTGTTTTGGAGAGTATGACACTTTACTTTTTCTTTTCTTTTTATTCTTCATCTTTTTTCTATTACTTTTTTATTTCTCTTTTTCTTTTCCTTTATTTTATTCAACAAGTTTAAAGTTTCTTTGGCTGATTATCATAAATTGCAGATAATATGATCCATCTTCGTATATCCCTACTTAATGTATTAGAAATGATCATGAATATCCTTATATAAAATGTTGAATACCCTCAAGGAAATACTTAATACATTAATGAAGATATGAAGGCACCATCTATATTTAAGGAATGAAGGTCTACCTAGGATAGCATTAAAGGAAGTATCTAAATAAATTATATGATATTTACCTTTCATATTTAGGCCATCTATTTCTAAGAGTATGGATTCTAAACCTAAATCCCTTTTAACAATTTCATTAAATCCTTTTAATATCATTTTAACAGAGTTGAGTTTGTGAGTAATAACTTGTAGGTAGGAAAAAGATCTAAGATTAAATGTATTAATTAATGCTTACCGAATCAATAAGGACATGAGATAATTTAAAGTTTCCCACATTTGCTAAGAAGTCTAAATAAAGATTCTGATCGATAGTTCCAATTGAAAGTTCATGAGGGTTGTTAAACCTTTATGAACTAGCCCGAGACTAACCAAGAGGGGTGGGGGGGGGGGGGGGGGGGGGGTAAATTGGTTAATTAAAAATTTCTTAACATAAAAAGAAAATCTTTTTGAAAACATTTTTAATATTTTAAAACAAATGATTTATGTGGAAGCAACAATAATTTCACAATAACAAAAATTATAGATTTTGACCAAATAACAAATCACAAAATGATGTGGAATTAAACACAGACATGTAAATTAAAAGGTTACACAGTCCTTAAGGGGACCTCAAGCTCTCTATGGCTCAAAAGAGCTACAAGCAAAAAAAGAAAGAAAAGTCCTAAGAGCTAGAGTTTAAAATTAAAAAAAACATCCATTATGATCGATAGATCATCCTATACAATTAGTATAAAATATCCCTTTCAGCAAATTTGCCTTGTTTGATCCGTTCAACTATTTGTATAGATCGTCCAATATGATTCTTCGATCATCCAGGATGATTAGTTCAAGATACTATATTGATCATCCAGTATAATATGGGCTGATGGGTGGTTATATACAAATAATCCTACAACCCTCCCAAGATGTCTTGTGCGATCTCCTTGATGATTAAAAGAAAAGAATGGTTTTCATCTTGGATGATAGGGAATCATCATAAGAAATATAATAGATCATCTAATATGATCTATTAGATCATCCTATATGATATGAACAAGAAATACAACCATAATTATTCCGCTAATCACCAAATCAATTTAGTCATGATTATCATAAATTGTCCAGGATGATACATCCTGTACGATTCGAGCGAAATTTGAAAATTAAAATAATACCTAAATTGTGGTTGCGGTTATTTTTCATAATATGAACTAATTATCCTTTAAAATATTGATCATAAAATATAATTAGTTTAATCACTTTTTTAGGGGAAACCTACGAAGGGGCCTACATGTTGATCAAATTTAAAGTACAAGGTCCTTAAAGGGTCCTCGAGCTCACTACTGCTCAGAAGAGCTAAAAAAAATGCTAAAATAAAACCTACATGCTCAAGGTCCCTGTTAAGAAGAAGTACAAATACAACTAGGTATAATCTACAGTGGCCAGAGATCATCAGCCAAAAAAAATGAAAGGATACAGGAACAAGAAAATCTTAAATGGAAAGAAGAGCAGCAAATAGGGATAAGATTTGAAACCCCAAAACACTTAATCTTAGCTCCAGCCCATCCCAACAAAATAATAAGCAATGAAAAAACTAAGATTAAGGGGATAATAAAAAATAGGGGTAGCACCAAAAGCATGACCCAGGATGATAAAACCAATCACCACCACACCAAATAACATGCACCAATAAAAGCCCAGCCAACTAAAGATCAAACAAATTGTGAATCCCCGAAAACTAGAGAACAGTAAATGCTTACATAAGGCAACCCTAATTTATCTAGCCTAATCAAGCTTTTAATTTATGAGGTAAATTGATATCAGTGAAATAAGTAAAGCAATCAAAGTTACAACAAATATTTGTTAACAAATCAGCAAAAGCATTTCTTTTGCTATGAATATGAGAGATAAAGATGTTAACAAAAATCATACCCTAATTAATTTCTCAAATAATATAATAAAGATTAGGATTACAAATGCTATATTTAGACTTCATATGGTAATGAATTCTAGAAGTAGCATCGACCTCAATCAAGATATTATTGATGGCAAGTGAGAGACATAATTTCAACTCGTATAAAATAGCATATATCTCTACTATGACAACAAAACATTTTTACAAGGGGGCAACAAAAGCCATTAAAATATTCCCTTGGTCATCTCTAATAACATCACCATACCCAAAAGCATAATTTTTAATGGACCTGTCAACATTAGATTTTTGGCATCCCCCTCCTCCCGAGTGGTATAAAATAAACATTGATGCTACTCTTAAAGATAATTATGAAGCAGGAATTTTTTTTTTGAGAAACTGCTTGAATTGCAATTAAAAAAGAAATAAAACAAGAAACTAAGTGATAGAGAATCTATCACTTTCCTCCTTTAACAAAGAAAAAAAGGTAGGAGGGACCTTATTAACTTCTAGAGTATCCCAATTAAAGATACTAGATAAAGCTTGGTTAGCACACCAATGTGCTAACTTATTTCAGTATTTTTTAACAAAATTGAATAAAATTACCTCAAAATTGTTGATGAAATCCAAGTCTTCTATAGAAGCTTTATCCAATCGCCTTTTGTCCAATTTAGATAAATTTTTAAAGTAATCCATCACATTGTAGTTGTCTCCTTCCACAATTATACCTTTAGAATTGAGTTTCCAATCTTCAATGATATTGCATATTGACCGAACCGCAATCCATTCCAGTTTGCCAATATCCCAATGCAATAGAGGGAATCCGTAGCTAAAAGCATTCTTCCTTTATGATCTCTTATGATACCTCCTATTCCAGCTTTGTTTGAGCAATGAAGAGATGCATCTATGTTAATTTTGATCCATCCGGGTGGAGGGGGATGCCAAAAAGAAGAATTCAGCATGGGCTGGTTGGCATTCCAGTGGTCCGAATGTATAAAAGAGAATGATGTAGATGCATAAGAAATTGCATTAGTCACAATAAAACCAACATCCATTTCTTTACCTTCATGAATAAGAGCATTCCTACTTTTCCAAGATGTGAAAATTATAGAGCAATAAAGATTTTGTAAAAAAAAGTTATAATTGCTGTGTTCTTTCAAAAAAGATTGAACTTCATTCAAATTCCGGAGAGAAGGTATAAAAAATCCCCAACTGTTAGCCTTTTTGATAATCTCCTTTAATTTGCTATAGTTTGCAGCTAAATGATTGGCATCTTCTACCATATTACAACCTTCTATGAAGCAAGAAGTTTCTAGTTGGAATAGCATTATTAAGAAGCCTCCACCAAAAAAGATATATCCTTGGGTTCAATTTTAGCTTCTTTAGACAACTCCAACCATTAATACCTTTTAAATCACTTTCCTTCTTCTCAGATTTTTTGCTTTTGACCATTGCTGATATTGTATTTCCTGAATGGGAATTTAGTAATTCCATTTTGTCTTCCAGAATCTCATTCTCAATTTTTAGGTTGCAAATTATAAGGTCTAAATCAATACCGAAGTATTTTCTTTGTTCTTCAACATTCCAAGTGCCTTCCGAGATGAAGTGAGAAAGATTGGGAATGTTATCAATGTCTGTAGCAATAAAAGATGGCCAACATTCCAGTTTTCTATCATATAACCAAATATCTTTCATGATATTTATAGAAGCTCCATTTTTAATATTCCATCTCACAATATGATTTAAAGCATTAGCTCCACTTAGAAACAGTTTCCAAGTAGGAGATGGATTTTGACCTCTAGCCGAATGAAAGACTTTATTACCATATCTAGCAATTATGGATCTAGAGAGTAAAGAGTTAGGATCATTATAGAAACTCCATACCAGTTTTGCTCTTAGAGGTTCCATTGATTCAATTGCAGAATTGATGCCTATGCCTCCATGTTTATATGGTTTGCAAATATCTTTCCAAGCTACATAGTGTAAGCCATTATTACCATCACCTTTGTTCCAAAGGAAATCTCTACATAATTTATCCAATTTTTTTAATACCAATTTCGGTATCAAAGTTAAAGTAGAGTAATAGATATGTAAAGATTGAACAACAGACTTGATGAGTATGATTCTACCTGTAGTGGAAATGAATCTCTTACCCCAAATGTTCATTTTATTGGCTGCTTTTTCCAGGATATTAGAATAATCTGATGCTATCATTCTTCTTTGAGTTATTTTGATTCCCAGATAAAAGAAATCTTTGGCTTCTTTTATTCCCAGTAGCTTAGAAATCCTTTTCTTCCTTCTTCTACAAGTATTTTTGCTGAATAACAAGGAAGATTTATTGTTATTGATGATTTGCCCAGTCCAACTACAATAGTTCTCCATTATCTCCTTGATCTTGTTGATATTATTTTCTTTAGTGTTTGAGAAAATTAAGATGTCATCAGCATAAAGTAAGTGTGATATCCTTGGAGCCGAAGGAGCCAACTTTAAACCCAAGTTATTACCTTTTAATCTAAAGGCATTAGAAAGTAATTGAGAGCATAAAATGAAAAGATAAGGGGATAAAGGGCATCCTTGTCTAAAGCCACTTTTTCCAACTATTCTTTCCAAGATTACACCATTCACTTGAATCATGAAGATAGGATTTCTGACGCAATCCAATATCAGATTAGAGAATTTTCTGGGAAAGCCAAATAAAATCAATACCTGTTTGAGAGTATCCCAAGACATACTGTCATAAGCTTGTTCCATATTTAGCTTAGCAGCTACCATTCCTCTTTTAGATTTAGAGAATCTAAATTTATGAAAAAAATCTTGGGCAAGGAGAACATGATTGGAGATGGCTCTTCTTTTTATGAAAGCTATCTGTTCTTCTGATATGAGTTCATGAATGACTTTCATAAGTCTATTTAAAAGAATTTGAGCAACTATCTTGTAAATGGACATACAAAGACTTATAGGTCTCAATTTGGAAGGAGAAATAGGATTGTTTATTTTAGGGATGAGAATTACCAAAGTTTCCTTCCAAGAAGAAGACATTTTACCAGTTTTAAAGCAAAGAAGAATTGCATTCCAAACTTCATTTTTGATAATGTCCCAATAAGCTTTAAAGAAAGAATAGGTGATCCCATCCATACCTGGTGAAATGTTACTTCCTAGCTCTTTAATAACCACCTCTAGTTACTCTTGAGAGAAGTCATCATCCAATAAAATACGATCTTCCTGGTTAAGACAGATATCAAATTCTGGCCAATTTGTTAATAAGCAATCCCTTTATTTCCATTTTTCTTTAAAAACCAGAGTAAAACATTCTCTAATTTTGACGGGATCTTCAAACAAGTCTCCTTCTTCATTTTTCAGTTGTCTTATAAAGTTGTTATTCCTCCTCCCATTAGCAAAAGCTTGAAAGAATGAAGAGTTTAAATCACCTTCTTTCAACCATTTAGATTTAGCCCTTTGTTTCCACCAAGTGTTAAGCTTAGCAAGAGTAGAGTTAAACTCAGAAATTTTGTATCTAAGTATCATACCTTTGCTGATAGGAAAGTTTTGTTCTGAAGCCTCCTCGGTTTGCAAATCTTCTATTTCCTTCTCAGAATCTTCTTAAGATCTTCAAGCTTTTGATGTTTGGCTTTGCTCCAAAAAAATAAATCTTTTAAAACTCTATTAAGCCTCTTGTTTAGAGTTTCCATATCATTACCCTTCACCGGTTTTACCCATGAATTTTTGACAATAGTTGCCGCTGCTTTATAAGAAATCCATATATCTTCAAATCTTCGAATTCTGCTGTCAGAAGGAGGAAGTTCAAAAAGCTTTAAAACTATGGGACAATGGTCTGAAGCAATTCTGTTAAGATGTCTTATTGAAGCTTGCTTGCACAGATTTAGAGCTTTGGAATTAAGAATGCATCTATAAGGTCTCTCTAGAATCCTTGCACTACCATTTTTGTTATTACACCATGTATATTTTGAACCAATAATACTTACATCATGTAAGTCATTATTATTCATAAAGGATTTCATTTCCATGGGTCCACCCGAGAAAGAGAATTTTTTTCCACCCTTCTTTTCTTCTTGTGATAGAATACAATTGAAGTCACCACCTATTAAAAAAGGTGTTTCTTGATCAGCTGTTTTGTCTAGAAATCTCCATAATTCTCTTCTTCCTAGAATGTCTCTGCTTCCATAGACTGTAGCCAATTTCCATTTTCCTTTGTTGAATATTTCCAGTTCACCTATCATACATTGATCTGTTGATTCAATTAAAGAATAATCAGCCATTTTAATGTTCCAAATAGTCATGATTCCTCCTAAGTTACCTCTAGAAGGATGAAGAATGTAATTCCAATCTTTTCCCATCATTTTTACAAAGTCTTCTTTAGAAAGAGTGGTTAATTTTGTTTCCAAAATGCCAACAAAAAAAAATTCCATTCCTTTATAAAATCTTTCAAATAAAAGGAGGCTTCCTTCTTATTAGCCCCCCTACAATTCCAGAAGAAGATGGAATTCATTTTGACTTGAATGGGGAGATTCCCCCACTCTTTGTCTTGATAGACCCGTTCCTTGTCATTCTAGTTGACGAACTAAGGGGCCCCAGGAATTTCATTTCCTTGGCTAATTTGATTTTGTGGGAATGAAGACTACCTTTGGAATTGGAGTTGAAATTATTAGATACAGCTTTGTCTTCATTATTACAATGAATGGAATCTGTAAATGTTATACCATGACATTCATCTTTCTTATCACGGATTTCACCTTCTTCAAGATTTTCCACCTTTTGATTATTAAGAAGAATATCAGCTTTCCCTTCATCAAGTAATACATTCAGCAGGGAAAATTTATTACTATGAAAAATAGGATTAGTATTTTCTTGATCTTCCTCCAGATTACCATCCGGTATCCTTATTTCTGTAACCAAAGCTGTATTATCATTGTTAACAACAGACATTGATTCAGCATCTCCAGAATTACGAATTTCAATCAGATTTGGAACCTTAAGAAAGTTTTTATCGGAACATTCAAGAGCAGGATTCACATCTATAAAAGGTATACAAATATGCGAATTGATATCAGAATTTTGATAGGGAATACTTGAGTTCGCAGATAATCCAACCAGATCTATCTGAGTTCGCAAGCAACCCTTTCCATTAGAAGGATCAATAGAACCTAGAATAGGTTCTGATAATAAAGAACTTTTCTCTTTCATTAAGTTCTGATCCAATAGAGGAAGAATCCCTAGTTCCACAGAACCTATCTTCTCTATGTTTAAACTTTCCATTTGGATGGAATTAGATTGATTTGGCCTCCCAGAAATTATATCCAAAATTTTTTCATCATACTTCTGAGTAGAATTAGAAGGATATGGACTTCCTGGGATATCATTCCCTAAACCAACTGAATTTGGATTCATATCAGCCAATTCTTTTGTAACTGGAAATGGTTTTTTCTCCACATATTTGAATGATTTTTGGGTCTTTAGGTTAATCTTGGGCTTGAAAATTTTAGACTTTTTATTGGAAACTAAAGTCCATGGCCCATAAGTAGAATTTTTCTGAATTTCTGGATCTGATAAGACTGCATTAATGGTATTATTGACTCCTTCTTTCTCCAAGACTTTATTGTTTTTATTCAATTTGATGCGATTCTTCTCAATGTGGCCTATTCTTCCACATATAAAGTAAAAGTTTGAAATTTTTTCATATTCTACTTTTTGAAAGAATCTTCCTCCCATGCTATCCACCCAAACTCCTAAAGGTAGTTGTTGACCGAGTTTGATCCTTACACAAACTCTAGCAAATTCTCTTTTTCCCCAATGGAACATATTTCCATCTAGCATTATTGGTTAACCAATTCTTGAAGCTATACATGCCACATTCTTTTCATCCCAACACTGCAATGGTAAGTGAGGCATTCTGATCCAGATGGGAGAAGTAAGACCTTCCATTGAAGATGAGTTAAATTCTGGAGTCCATTTCTCCATCCCTACAATGTGTTCGTTAACGAACCAAGGTCCTCCTGAATGTACTGAATCCATCATATCTTCCGTTGAAAAAGAACATAAGTACCATCCTTTACCAAAGGTTGTATAGTGAAATTGACCAAATTGTCTCCATTATTTCCTTAATTCCCATGCCACTGTGCTTGAAGGTAATTCTCTACCAAAAATTTTTATAACAAGAGATTTTGATAGGATTTTAGAATTCTTCTCCTCTGTTTCCCGATTTAATTTAACTGCTTTACCATCTTCTGAAATCATCACTTCTTCTTCCTTGAAATCCAACATAATGTATGCCTTTTTGCTCCATGGATTGATAGCATTAGCAGTTAAAGGCTTTGGCATTACCTCGACTATCTTGTCTACATTTGATATTAAAGTTTTTGAAAAATCAGAATGTTGATTTTTGTTAAACCGATCTTGTGTACTCGCATTTATCACGCTGCGACGAGGACCAGGGATTGCATTTGAGTTCACAAAACGGTTAACAAAGATCTTCATTCCAGAAGAAGATGTATTACTATCAAGTGTAGATGAAGATACTTTTATTTTTTTAGGAGTTACAGAATTTTCCAGCTGAATGATCCCTTTGCTTTTTCCTTCCACAAAGCAGTTTGTTTTAGGAATGGGATTAGAATTTTCTTTAATAACCAAAGCTCCCTGATGAATCGAATTACAAGATTATAATCGATTAAGAAAATTAAGACTAGATGCTCCATTGCCAGAATCAGGGATATTCGAATTTCCTGCAACCAAAACATGATTCGAAGAAAGGGAATTATTATTTAAATCCTTATACTGACCTTGCCGGATGTTGATGTTGTTATCCGTTTTTATCAACGAAGACTCTTTATTATCTCTGGGGCAATCGCCGGCGGAACGCTGACGATCGTCTTCCGACATTCGCGCAGGCGAATGTTACCGCTAAACAGAATTTTGAAAAATGTAATTTTCTCTCTCTAAAATCTCAGACTCTCTCTCTCTAGGCTTTTGAAAAATGTAATTTTGACATGAATTATGAAGCAGGAATTGGAGGCATTGTTCGGGACAACAAAGGAAGGTTTGTATTAGCCTTCGAATTCTATGTAATTCATTGGGACATAGCGCAATTGGAACTTTTGACATTCACTTCTTTGAAGAAAGTGTTGAATGGAAGTTTACATGAAGCTAAAGATATTATTATTGAGGGAGACAATAAGAATGTGATCCTGTTTCTTCATAAGTTGTATAGAAAAGAGAAGAAATTGGGTGGAAACATTGAAGATGAAGATTTATTATTTGTAAGTAGTTGGAATAATGTTATTTTCCATTATGTTGGTCGTAATTATAATAAGTTAGCTGATTATTATTCTAACTTAGCTTTTTCTTATGATTTTATTTGTGACTTGTTTTGTGAGAGTAAACTTCCTAC
The DNA here is from genome assembly GCA_022539455.1 of Dendrobium nobile. Lineage (NCBI taxonomy): Eukaryota > Viridiplantae > Streptophyta > Magnoliopsida > Asparagales > Orchidaceae > Dendrobium > Dendrobium nobile. The sequence continues at coordinate 19,062,227 of CM039734.1, forward strand.
TTCTTTTGTTCAACTTGTGAAGGAAGAAAGTGATAGGGTGGTTTACTCTCATTAGTTTGTATTTAGGATCTTTGGTTTTCTTTCTTTATTAATGCATTTTGCATTTGTCAAAAAAAAAAAATCAACATTAAGTTATAATTATAAAGAGGTGGTTTAAGCCAATATACAAATTTAGGATCCTCCAAAGAGTTGTTAATCTGCAAGGATATACCAAAATTTTGAGCCATAAAATAACAATTCCTAAAATTTTTATAGGTCAATAGATTGGAAGAAAAAATTTTAAGCACTTCATTTTTTAAGTTATGAATAATACGATGATAATGCATATGACTATTGTTAAATAAAGAGTCATTTCTGGCAAGCCAAATATACCACATAATACGAGAAGGAATAACATTTCTATTATTTCCTTTAGAATTAATGAACCAATAATCAAACAAAGCATTAATGGACATTTTAGCATTTAATTGATTCATTCTAAAAATATCATCAAAATAAGTCCAAGTTCTAACATCAATAACTCTAGAAACAAACACATGATGCATATTCTCCATGTGATAACAACATTGACATTTTTTTTTGAAGAAAAGCATAACGTGCTTCATTAATAACTAAGAAAATAGATTACATCCTAAAAGCATTTGATTCCTCCTTAATCAAGTGAATAAAAGAAGGAGGAATCTTATTCATGACTAAATAATCCCAAATGAACGAACTTAAACTTGCATAGTTAGCACGAAGATCTGCTAACTTATTGCATTCCCTTTTTACAAAATTAAAGATAACAAAGTTGAAATCTTTGATAAATGAAAGACTTCCCATTTCATTGCTACCTTTTCTCACGATCCCTTGAATGAAGTTGATTACATTTTTGTTGTCTCCTTCAATGATTAAGCCCTTGTGTTCAAACATCCATTCTTTAACCACATCCTTGATTGATAAAATGCCTTGAAGCTCCAATGAATCAATATCCCAATGGTTCCATTTTTGACCAAAAGCCATTAAAAATCTTCCCTTATGATCATGAATTACACCACCAATTACATCCTTATAGGGAGGACTAATGGAAGCATCTATATTGACTTTTATCTAATTGTGCGGAGGGGGAAGCCAATAATTATTCAACAACCTTTCTGATTGATTAACATCCTATATACCCAAGTTAAAATAAAATAAATGCTTAAAGACAGTAGAATAACTCATAGCATTTGTAGCAATCACCAATGAGCTGGTAGTAGATTCATTATGAACAAAGTCATTCCTAGCTTTCTAAGACAAGTAGACAGTGTTGCAAAAAAGATTAACCAACCAATGATTTTAGCTTTCCAACCATATAAAACATGATTCAAAGGAGCTAAAACTAGGAATACCAAAACCCTAATTATTTAGATGCTATATGACTTCTTATAAAAAATTGCATTTGGAGACAATATGCTCAATGTCTTCAGCTGTCTCTCATCCCCTTGGACTACCATTATTAACTTGTAATCTTCTATAACTTAAGAACTGATATGTTGGGATTGCATTGTTAAGAACTCTCCACCAGAAATTATCCACTCTTGAACTTAATTTAGCATTTTTCATCCAATTCCATCCAGCAAAAATAGAACTGCATTTCACCATCTTTTCGGTTGCCAAGGGTAAAATTGATCTACCAGAAAGCTTCTGAATTAATTCCATTTGGTCATTTGAACTTCCAAAAAAAATCTGAATGCTATATATCAGTTGTACAAGTTCTGGAGCGAAGAAATATACAAGCTTCCTTACATCCTAGCAACCATTGCTTACGAACTTGTCGACCATGAGAATATTGCACTCATTTGTTTAAACAAATGTTGGCCATTTATCAATGCTTCTATCCAATAATCAATTATCTTTGAAAACATCTATAGCTAAAATAGTGGAGATCGACTCTTCCATCTTTCTTGCTCCAAAAAAAAAAAAAAACTTCTACACAACTTATCTACTTCATTCAAAACACTTCTTGGAACCAAGGAAAGAGTTGAATGAAAGGTAGGGAATGATAACAAAATTGACTTAACCAAACTGATTCTTCCGTCTAAAGATATAAATTTTCGACCCCACAAACCCAACATATTCAATGCTTTATCTAAGAGGAATTGGAAATCAGCTTTAACCATTCTTCTCAATGCAACTGTGGTTCCCAAATAGGAAAATTCTTTTATCTTCTTGAAATCAATAAGTCTAGCAATTACTTTTCTCTTCCTTCTTTTTACTGATTTACCAAATAAGATTCCAAATTTACTAGTGTTCACCCTTTGACCTGTCCAACCATAAAAATCCAAGACGGTGCTTTTGATCTCCTTAATCATCTTCAACCTTCCTTATGAGAAAATGATAATTTCATCGTTATATAATAGGTGAGTGATCTTATGCCCATAAGGAGAAATACAAATACCCACAAAAATCCTTCTTTAGTGAAAAAGCATTTGATAGAAGTTGTGCATAAATAATAAACAAAGAAGGAGATAATCGGCATCCTTAATGAAAATCGCTCTTTGCTTCTATCCAATTAGACAAATTCCCATTGATAGATAAAGAAAAGCAAGGACTATAAACACAATCCAAAATGAGATTAGAAAATTTATTTGGAAAACCACTATCCCTAAAGCTTTGAATAAAGTCGGCCACCCCATTGAATCGTATGCTTGTTCCATATCTATTTTGAAGGAAACTAAACCTTTGGACGATTTAGAATATCTAAACTTGTGGAAGACTTCATGAGCCACTAAGACATGATCCGAAAGAGACCTCCCTTTCAAAAAAGCTACTTGTTCATCAGAAATTAATTTAGGAATTAAAAGAAAAAGCCTATTTAAAATCATCTTAGCCGGTATATTGTAAATAGAGTTACATAAACTTATTGGTCTAAAATTGGAAGGAGACAAAGGGTTTTTACCTTTGGTACCAGCACTATGATTATTTCATTCCACTCCTTACACATCTTCCCAGATTTGAAGAAGTGATCCTAAGCCTTCCATAAATCATCCTTGATTATAGACCAATAAGATTTAAAAAATGAATAAGAGATACCATCATGTCCCAGAGCAATATTCCCACCAAGATCTTTAATTACCTACTCCATTTCTCCCATGGAAAAATCTCTATCCAACATAAGCAAATCATCTTCATTCAAGGTCTTTCATGACTTAGGCCACCCAACCAAAGAACAATTCCTCTCTTTCCATTTATCTTTAAAGTAACTAAATATTACATCTTCTATCTATTGTATCTCTTTTACAATCAAACCATTATAATCTTTAATTTTATGTATGAAGTTTGAATTCCTACTAGCACTTGCATATGCATGAAAGAACTTTGAGTTTGAGTCACGTTCCATAAGCCATTTAACCTTGGCTCATTACCTCCACCAAGTACAAAGGCGAGACAATATATAATTTAAATCATTTGTCTTAGTTTTTAAAAGCAACATTTCCTCATCTGTAAGGAAATTGAAATCAGACTCTTTTAATTGCAATTCTAGAATTTCTTTCTTTAGCTCATCTTTAGATTGATTTAAATCCTTGTGCTTAGCTTTACTCCAATAATATAAAGCTTTAAGAGATCTCTTCATCTTTTGATTTAGAATTTGAGGGAATTCTCCAGCAGTTTTTTCCTCCATGCTTCTCTAACCACTACTATCGAAGCTGGAATTGAGGCCCATATATCTTCAAACTTGATATTCTTCTTACACTGAACCTTGAATTCTAATAAGTTTAATAAAATCGGACAATGGTCTGATGCAACTCTAGCCAAGTGCCTAACCACCAAACGGTGAGAAGAGTTTAATGCTGATGAATTCAGAAGACATCTATCCAATTTTTCAAGAATCCTTTCAGTCCCATTCTTATTGTTGTACCAACTAAATTTGGGTCCAATGCACCCAACCTCATGTAAATCATTACATGTAATAAAGGACTTCATCTCCTTCGGACTAAGGCAATAAACAAATCACCTTCCTACCCTTTTGTCCTCCCTAGATATTATCAATTGAAGTCTCCAGCCACTACCATAGGAATATCTTTAGACAAATGATATTCCAATCTTTCCCAAAGAGACCTCCCCTTGTAAACATCTCTGCTCCCATATACATCTGCAACTTTCCACTTACCTTTGTTAACAACATCAAACTCCCTTATTAAAAGCTGGGAAGAAGATTCCAAGACCATTAAAGAAACCAAATTGTGATTCCATAACACCATAATGCCACCCGACAAGCCTTCAGATGGAACATTAAAAAAGTCCCAATCACTCCCTACCAACAAATTAACATCTTTCCTACCAATAGAAGATAACTTGGTTTAAAGAAACCCAAGAAAGAACAATCCATGGTCTTTTATAAACTCATTCATGTAAAGAGAAGCTATTTTTGTTCTAGCTCCTCTACAATTCCAAAATCCTATGGATGACATCATTGAATAATAGGGGAAGAGCTCCCTGAAAGTGCTCTGATGGCACTAAAAAGTTCATTAAGGATGTTAAGCCCTTATGAACTAGTCCCAAGGCTAACCAAGAGGGGCGATGAATTGGTATTTAAAAAAAAATTTCAATCAAAACACAATCTTAAAACAAAAACCAAGATTCACCACAAAAATCAAAGTGTAGAACATAAATACGGAAGCAGTAATAAAGAACATAGAGATTTATAGTGGTTCGGTTAACACGACCTACATCCACTCCCTAGAGGTGCCCTCTGAGTATTGCACTAAACTAAGTGTATCTTCTTTTGCCCCCACAGTAAGGAAGAGAAGCCTATACAAACCTCCTTCCCACCAACCCAAGTGAGGTAGAGAACCCAACTCCTTTTGCTTCCTCTAGAAACAGGCAGATAACCAAACTCCTTTTGCTTCCTCCTAAAGCATGCAGAGAACCTTGATCAGATGCTAAAGTTTATCTCTTTAGAACCCCCAAGGATCTAAAGATGATGATGGATCCTTGCTTGAAGCAACCTTTGTGAACTCCCTCAGAAACTCCCCCTCACAAGATCCTCTCTCTCTCTCTCTCTCCCTTTATGTCGCTCTCCTCTTGGCTCTCTTAGGTTAGAAAAATAGTAAAAGATATTCTAAAGGGCAGAACAAGAGCTACTAAACAGAAGAGCTTCAGAATAACTCTTATTTTATACAAACCAACTTTTTTATCCAGGATGATCTTGATATCGTCTAAGATGATATGGATATAATCCAGGATGATATGGATATTGTCCTAGCCGATGAGCATAAATTTTGATCAATCAGCCCGATCAGTTTGGGACGATCAAAATATTTTTGGTCATATCATCCAGGCCGATATAATATCATCCTGAATGATCAGTACAATTCCTTGATTATCATCCAGATAACCACTCTGAAAGGATGTCTTAATGATGAAAAAATAGCTTGATCATCCAGGCCAATCTAACAATTGTCCTAGATGATTAGTTCAAATATGTGAAAATCATCCTGAACATTTCCCTGAATAAAAGCCAGCCGATGTCAATCATCCAAGAGATCATCCCAAATGATCCTGCGATCGTCTAGGCTGATATGATCATGCAATCAAACCTTAATTGATTTTCTTAATTACTAGGTTAATTTAGGCATAGTTACACTGCATCGTCCAGGACGATGTCCTAGATGATATCCCAAAATAAAGAATACGTAAATAGATCTAGCGATTGATTCATTCTGATTTGAGCTTATCATCCTTGCCGATAGGAATATCACCGAGGATTATATGCTTAATGATGGTTGCCTTAATTAGGATACCCTAATTAGGGTTTCTATTTTTAGTTGATCATCCAGGACAATTTTAGTATCATCCTGAATGATGTGATTAAAACAGAGAACTCTATTCAACAGATAAAAATTTTCCCTCATGTGTGTGCACGCAAGGTTACTTAGCATCAGGAACTACACCATTTATAATAGACTCAAGAAAGGAAAAATTACAAACAGAGTCAGACCTAATCGACCCAATCTTGAGCTGGCTTGAGTTGCACTCAATCTTATGGACCTGAAAAGTTAGTAGGCAAGGCAATCATAGAAAATCATGAATGTTTTCTTTCATCAAAATTCTAATCCATAAAATCAGATTTGCAACACTCCAAAACTTCTCCTTTGATTCTCCTTGCAATCTTCTATTCCTTGGAACTAATTTAATAGGCCCCAATCCCTTGAGCTGGTTCGTACCTTTTTTCTTCATATTGGATGAACCATCACCTGAGATGCCTACTTGAATTTCCTTCATATCATTTTCAACCTCCAAGATATTATCTACATTTATAGATTTTTGTTCCAATACCATTGGAGACACCATAATCACTGAGTTTAGATATTCCCCTTCCTCCTCCAACCGATTAAACACTTCAAATTGATTTTTATTAGTAGGAAAGCAAATAGAAACATCATTCCTTTTTTTTTTACCAAAAGTATCATTTCCTATTTCTTGAACTTCATTACATAAAGGGCCATATTTTACCTCCTGCTGCAGTTCTTCTTCTAGAGTGGCTGTTACTATAATAGCTTCTTCATTTTGTACTCTTACATCATTCCCATTTACCTTCTCTCCATGAGTATTCCCAGCAACTTCATTTTCCTTCACGAGCATAGTATTGTTTGCTTCCTTATACCCGGGTCTAGTCCAAGTATTTTGAATTTGTAATTATTTAATCTTCTCCTCCCATAGTTCACATGGATCCAAGGTCTATAGCCTTCTTTATCAACCTCATTGACACCTTCTTCCTGTGATCCTTCATTTGAGTTTGGCTTGTTTGAAATAGCAAATCCTTCATTGGTATTCTAAACTTGACCAAAAACCTGACAGATTTTTGCACTAGCAACTGAACAGTTGTTGGATCCATTATTTTCGTTCGAGATGATTTTTGAATTCCAGGTTCGTGAGTTTTTAGTAACCCGTTGATGGCGTTGGAGGATCGCCGGCCTCCAGAATAGTAAGTACTTGTTTTTAAAAGAACGCCCTCTTGTAATGAATGAAGGAGGATTTATAGTCAAGAAGAAGAGTTTTGATTGCATTGGAAAGGGCAAAAATATCTTGACTGAAGATGATTTTAATATTCATTCAAAGGAGGTTCGTTTATATGACATGAACCTTCATATTCTTAATTCGATCCAACCGGTAAAGTGCATGCCAACCTCTTGTGAGAATACAGCTGCAATTACTGAGATAGCTCCAAATGAAGATTTGAAGAATCCCCATATTACTGATGATCTGGAAACGGAAGGATCAAATGTAATCATTGATGAGAAGAATGGATTAGAAATGAGCAAACTTAAATCTGATCTATTTTCAGTCCGTGAATGTGATTCTGGAGAATTGGGAAACTGCCATAATCAATCAAATAATGGTGAGGTATCTAAAACAGTGGACGTGAATACTGGGATGAATGCATGGAAGAAGAAAGATAACATTAGAGTATCAGAATTGAACTTTGGAGATGATTTTGTGGAAGAAAATGGTGTGGTCAAATTGTATTTGGGTAAGGATCTGGATAATTCAAACAAACTGAAGAAGTCCCTTGTGATAAAGATTTTCAGAGATAATATTCCCTTCTATATTATAAGCATAAAGTTGAGGAGGAAATGAGCCATGTTTGGAAAATTGCACTTAACCTAACTGGGTTTGGGATGGGTTCTTTGTGCTTTTGAAGAACCAGACACCTTGGAGGAAATTATAGCTTCAGGTCCCTGGTATGTTAACAACAATATTGTGGGTATGGATAGATGGACAACAACTTTTTCCCTTTCTTTATTCAAAGGTATCATGGCTCCCATTTGGATACGAATGCCCAACCTTCCACTTCAATGTTGAAATGAAGTAAATGTTTGTAGAATTGCTTCCATGGTGGGCACTCCATATTTGATTGACGGGAACATGTTTCAATGGAGTAGAAGAGAATTCAGAAGGGTTTGTGTGAGAATAAAACTTGATAAAAAATTACCTTTGGGAGTATGGGTGGAAGGTAATTTGGGTAAATTCTATCAAAGTATAAAGTATGAAAGATTTCCCACCTTCTGTTTCAAATGTGGAAAGCTTGGACGCCTAAAAGAGGACTGCTTGAAGAAAATTACAGCAAGCAATAAAACTTAGTCAGTTATGGAAGCTCAAGCCAGCAAAGAAAAGTTTGTAGAGGCTGTCAAAGGAATATATCCAATAACAAAAACTCATGCTCTCGATGATATTGGAGATAATGGAGAAGTAAACGGTCCATGGATTCATGTTGATTATAAAAAGAACAAATTTCCTAGATCGCTTTCAAGTCAAGCATACAGAGCTTATGGGCCCACAGGAGGAGAGAGAATTTTAAAAGAAGCTCATGATAAAAATTCAATGATCTGGTTGTTCTTAGGACTACTAATACAAGTGAAATAAGTGTTGAAAAAGTCCAGATGGAATCTGCTCCGATGGGACCAATAAATTTTAAACTGGATACAGATGGTGAGAAGAAAGGATCTCCTTCAAAGGAAGCAAGCTGCTATATTGGAGTGGATACTCAAAGAGAGCTAGAAGAGGGATCTGGTAAGAAATCTATTGCTAGTGGAATTGTTGTTAATAAAAAACAAATTTGAAGTTTTGAAGGTCATTGCTGATGAAGGGGAGATCGTAGAAGAGGAATTGCCTCCTGACAATCGAATTCTTATAAGGGATAAAACTCATGATGAAATGCTAAATTCTACATTTAATAACAATGTAGAACCAAGAGGTAATGAAGGTAGTTCATCCAGAGTTAAGAAGAAAGGTGTGAAACAATTGAAAGGACTGGGCCCAATTAAGTTGATGTATAGAAATAGAAGAACAGGTGGAGAAGAGAAGGAGAAAGGAGGGAAATCTTCCCCACTGATCCAAAAATGAATTCTATAATGCTATGGAATTGTAGAGGAGCTAGGGAAAAAAGGCTTCTCTATACCTCAAGGAGGTGGTGAAAGATCACAATGTTCTTTTTGTTGAATTGTTGGAGACTAAATTGGTCTCCATTGATAGTAGAGAAGTTGAGTCATTGATTGGCATTGGATGGGACTTCTATTATGTTCCTTTGGCAGGTTTATCAGGAGGTATACTTATGGTTTGGAGGAGCATCTTGGCAACTTTCGGCAAGTTAGATTCATCTTCCCAATTCATTATAGGAGATTTAGATATCCCTTACAAGGGTAGAGATGGAGGATATCTACAATTTATGGTAGCAAAGACGTTTATAGAAGAAGAGATCTTTGGAACGGGTTGGAACCTCACATCACCACTAATTGGCCTATGGTGATTGGAGGGGACTTTAATTGTCTTCTGTCTAAAGAAGATAAGAAAGGTGGTAGGAGATTTTTATTTTCTTTGGGGCCCAAAGAAATGAAATCTTTCATGATGACCAATGATCTACATGAACTAAAATGTGTTGGTCCTATGTTCACTTGGAGCAACAATAAAAAAGGGGTGGACCGGATCATGGAAAGGTTAGATAGAATGGTTGTCAACTCGACTTCTATTAACTTGAATCAGCATATGGTGGTTAAGCATCTTCCTAGGATTGCTTCAGATCATTGTCCCATACTACTAAACATTTTTGAATCATCTCCAAGAATTAGAAGATCAATAAAATTCGAAGATGTTTGGACTTCTTTCCCGGCATCCTATGCTGTGGTGGAGAAAGCATGGAACAAGATGGATACTGGATTGTCATCTAACATCCTCAACTTCAAAATGAAAAGAACTTTGAAATCTCTATTTTTTTGGAGCAAGGACAAACTTAAAAATCTGAACCAGTTGAAGGACATTCTCAAAAGGAAATTCTACAGCTTCAAACTAAGGAAGGAGAGGTTGGTGTGCTCTCTCAAGATGAGATTTTCTTGCACGGTTAAGAACTTGGTAAAGACAACGTGCCAAGGTAAAATGGATAGTTGAAGGTGATCAAAATTCCAAATTCTTCCACTCGTTTGCTAGTGCTAGAAAGAATACAAACTTCATCTCTTGTATTAAGGATGGAAATGAGAATATGGTGGAGGAGCAAAATCAGATTGAAGATGTTTTAATACAATTCCTCAAAAATGAATTGTGTGAAAGAAAATGCTTGCTTTAGGGGTGGCCGAAAAAACTACATGGCCTGAAAGAGGAGGACATAATTCTACTTAGCAATAATTTCTCTATTGATGAAGTGGAGAAGGATATAAGAGAAACCAGTGGATACACAACTCCAGGTGAGGATGGAATATCATACTCCTTTCTAAAAAGCTATTGGTCTATAATTAAATTTGACTTCTGGAAAGCTATCCAGTTGTTCTTTTCAACGGCAGAAATGAATGATAACTGAAAGAAAACAATCATTGTTTTAATCCCCAAAATTTGTAATCTGAAAACTGCATCAAATTATAGACCAATTAGTCTTTGTAACACGGTTTACAAAGTAGCTTCAAAAGTTATACTCAACTGACTAATTGGAGTCATTCCAAAAATGATTTCCTTAGAGCAAGCAGCTTTTATCAAGGGGAGGTCACTTCAAGAACATGTTTTGATTGCTCAAGAACTATTCCATATGTTTAGATACTCTAAAGTTGCTAAAGGATTAGTCTCCATCAAATTAGACATGGAACAGGCCTATGATTCTATGGGGTTGCCAACTCTGCATAAAGTTCTGAACTATTTTGGATTTCCTCAATTCTTTTCTAAGCTGATCATGGAGTGTATTCAAAATCCTTCTTTCTCTAAATTGATCAATGGAAATCCTTCTACTTGGATCAATTATAGGAGTGGATTCAGACTGGGATGTCCCTTGTCACCTTGCCTTTTTATTCTGTGTTGTCAGCTACTATCAAACACTATTATGGAGAAGGAACCAATTGGTGTTCAGGTGAGCCATAACAGCCCAAGGATCTCACATTTTCTATACACGGATGATGTCATTTTTTTTGCTGAAGAAAAAATTAATAATGTTAAGATAATCAAGGGTATTATTAGAAGGTATTGTAATTGGACCAGCCAAAAAGTTAACATAAGCAAATCTCAGATTTTATTTGGAAAAGCTATCAAAAGAAGGAAGAAGAGGAAGATTAAAAGCATTATGGGATTCAAGGAGGTTAAGGAGTTCAACTATCTTGGAACTAAAATTGCATTAAGAAGACTTTCCATGGTGGACTTCCAATTTATTATAGATAAAGTTTTGAAGAAGCTGAACAATTGGGGATCAAGGTTCTTCTCTTTGGCAGGGAAGATTACATTGGTAAAATTAGTAATCCTTTAACTCCCATCCTTCCATTCCACTATTTCTCTGATTCCAAGAGGTGTTCTTAAAGAGATAGAAAAATTATGCCATAACTTTATCTGGAATAAGATGAATGATGGGCACGGCCTGCATTGTGTATGCTGGAATAAATTGTGTGAACCACTAGAAAATGGAGGTAGAGGGCTACACTCATGGTCCAATAAAGCGGGTCCTCTAAGGGATATATTAGCTTGGAGGTACTTGAAAGAAGAAGACTCCTTGTTGCCTAAAACATTGTATCCAAGATATGGCTCCTGTTAGAATGCTAGAAATAGGATTAATACTATTTCGGTGGCTTGAAAGCTAATTAAGGATGGAGGCAAATTCCTTAAACCAATTGTGAGATGGAATATAGAAAATGGTCAATCTATTGATGTCCTTGAAGACATATGGATTATGGATAAAAGTCTTAACAAATGGCCTACATTTGTAAACTCTCAAGAGGAGATGATTGAATTCTTTACAGTGGACAGATTTATCTCTGGAGGTAACTGGAGCATTCCAGAGCTAGAGATATTCTTCGAGAATGACCTTATCATTCTCATTTGTAAGATTCAAATTCAGCTTGACCTCGATGAAGATCAAATAGAGCTCATTTATATGGAATCAGGGAAAACTATTACTTCAATGGCTGTTGTAAACAAGGCTCATCAAAGCACTGAAATCAAAAGCTAGAAATGCAGAAAAAATCAAAACTTAATGCACGAGTTGAAAATTTTTGGTGGAGGGTCTTCAATAATGCTTTGCCAACCAACTCATTTTTAACGTATAGAAGACTTCAAAGGCTTGAACATTTCCCAAGAGGTTTCAATGAGGAAGAGAACATAAGTCATGTGGTTTGTAGATATTATAAGATTGGTGAAGTAATTCAGTAGCTGAACATTTGGTGATTTTCTATTCCTTATTTCAATTTTAAGGAGGAAACATATAATTGGGTGGAAATATAGAATGTATTTCTGTCTAGTTTGTTGTGTAATGCCATTTAGTTCACATGGAAGGAAAGAAATGAACTAGTACATGGAAAGAAGGAAAGGAGTTTGGTACACATAGCGGCTGAGGCGGTTAGCTATGAAGGAGCTACTAACTCTCCAAATTATATCTCTACGGGCTGGTTGAGTACTAATCAACTTTTTCTTTTGGAAAATTGTTGGTACTCTCCTCCACCCGATTGGATAAAGGAGGCATTAGAGGAGTGGATAGAGACCATAAATGAAGAATGCTCATAGCTTTTGGTAGACCGTATAAGCATTGGGATATTACTTACCTAGAGCTTCTTGCCATAACATCTACTGAAGATGTTATCAAAGATAGGATGCATGAGTATAAAGGAATCATTATTGAGAACGATAATGCAAATGTCATCAAGTTCATACACAAAGCTCTCAAAAAAGGAGGAAAAGGTATTGAAAAATTTTCTTTTATTGATGATTTTAATTATGTTATATTCAATTGCATTAAGAGAGATTATAATAAGTTAGCGGACTTATGCACTAACATTGGGGTTTTTTCCTCTTTTTTTTGGGATGATATTTTTCTTGATAAGGAACTCCTTCATTTGTTAATTTATTGAAGGAGGAATCTTTAGCTTGTTCTCTATAGGTTTTTTGCTCTTCCTCTTTTAGTTTTTAATGCAGATTTGCTTCCTTCAAAAAAAAAAAAAACTAAACAGTTGTTCTTCAAGTGTCCAATTCTCCCGCATTTGAAACAAAACTCAGTAATTCTCTTGTACTCAATCTTTTGGTAGAACTTCCAAGAAATTCCCTCTACCCAAACACCCAAAGGCAATCTGTCTTCAAGCTTGATTCTTACACAAATTCTTGCAAACTCCCTTCTTCCCCATTGAAAGATGTTTTCATCAATTAAATATGGAGTTCCAAACTTTGAAGCTATTCTACAGACATTAATTTCATCCCAACACTATAGAGGGAGGTTAGGCATCTTGATTCAGGTTGGAGTTATTAAACCTTTTAAAGAAGTAGGCTGGAATGAAGGAGACCATTTGACCAAACCAATGATATGTTCATTCACATACCAAGGTCCACTTGATAGAATAGATTCAAGAGAATTTGGGTCTTCAAAATGCACAAAATACCCATCCTCTTCCAAGTAAAGTCATATGGAACTTCCAAAATTGAGTTTATTGCCTCCTTAACTCCACCCCTAGTACATGGTAAGGCATAAACTCTCCAAACACTTTCACCACCAACAAATTGAGCAATCTGTTTGTGTTTTTTACCACATTTTGCATATGCAACTTTACTACTTCATCTTCAGACAAACATTCTCCAAAATCAAAATCTATAGTTTTAAATTTATTATTTTTGTTCCAAGAATTTGCTAATACCTTACTCGATTGGGGAGGAATATCAGAAATCAAATTTTCAGCAACTTTGCAATTGCCCAAATCAGCTAAACTACACTTTGAACCTTGTCCATATTAATTTCAGTATGATGCACACCATTATGAACCCCAGGTGTAGAAGAATTTTCTACTACAGCAGATTCCAAAACTAGACCCGATACTTCACCTTCAAAAATAGAATCTTCATTTCCCATTCTCACCAAGATATCTGATATGATATCCTTCGACACTTCCATATCTTTTTTAACACCAGAATACTTAGACTACCTATTAGAGGATTGGAGAGCAATTCTTACTTCTCTTTGAAAACTAGATGGAATCAACATTTTGTCTGAGACAGCCAACATCACCTTCTTTCCCTTTGCAATGCAATCCATAGATTTTTTTGTCTTAAGTAATCCACCCTTATTAATTACCAGAGGAACAACCGATTTAAACCTTGATTTGGTATCGTGATCAAACACCAAGTTGGCGTCACCAAAAGTAGGAGGAGACAAACCATGATTGGAGCGAGGAAGAATATGAATAGCATTTGATGATGAACATCGATCAGCACCAGCATTGGAGGATGAAGGCCGACGACCATACATTGTCATCGGAGGAGAGCGAGCTTTGCGAGAAATAGAAATTCAAAATGAAGAGTTTTTCTCTCTCTAAAAATATGAGAATCTATCTCTCTCTAGGATTTAAAACCCTTAATGGATCCGAGTATTTGACATGACAACATTAATATTAAGCCTCTTTTTCTCAAAATATCATCAGTAGAAATATATTTGTGCATGATTCTCCTGAAAAAAATATAAATAGAGTTAGGAATACTTTTATGCCAAAACATAGAAAACACTTTCTTGACACAATTCTTATCTCAAAAAGTATGTGTCTTTTAATTTAAACATACCATTTTGAGAAATACCTCAAAGTAATAATTCATTAGATTTAGTATTAATGGGAAGATGTAAAATTTTAAAAATAACAAACTCATGAAGAATGTCAAGAAGTTTATTATAAACCTAAGTATCATTAGTGAAAAAGAAATTAACTTTAACAACATTAGTGGAATAAGAATTAAGAAAATAGTGTATGGAGTGACCATTAAAAACATAATTAATGTAATCATAAGCTTTGGCTATTTCCAATTTAAAAATAATGTTAACCTGGCACCCTAACATCCAAATCACGGAGGATCTCTTAAGCAAATAAAATGTTATCCGTATAAACCTACCCTTCACAAACCAAAATTGATTAGGAACAATAATTCTATAAAGTAAAGAAGAAATATAGTTCATTAGGATTTTAGAAATAAGTTTACTTAAAAAGGTGTGAGAATAATAGGCCTAAAATCATTCCAATTATGGAGTGCAGTATTTTTAGGAATAAACACAATTGAGGTGGAAGAGAAAAATTTAGGCATATGATTATTCCAAAAGAAATCCAAAACAACATTAAACAAATCATGACTAATAATATCCCAAGCATTTTGAAAAAAAAAAAAACTTAGTATTGTAACCATACGGACTAGCAATAGAATCATTGGTCATATAAAAAATAGTTTCCTAAATTTCATCCAAAGAAGGAGGATTAGTAGGTACCATATTATCCTCATGGTTATTAAGGTTAGGAATAATATTAGGATTATTAATAGTGGAGGGAGAGAAATTTTTATTAAAAAAACTTTTAAAGAACTCCACCCCAGCATTGGCAATTTCCCCCTTATCCTCAATATAAGATCCATCACCATGATCAATTTTATGGATGAAATTATTAGTTCTATTCCTCTTAACAAGAGCATGAAAATATTTAATGTCATTGTACCCTTCAATAAGATGCTTGGAAGCCACCTTCTATTTCCAAAAGGCTTCCTCCTGACCTTGAATGTTAAAAAGATAGATTTTAGCATGTTGGAGAAGAGTCAAATTCTCATTAGATGGATTATGTTGGCAAAAATACTCTAAAGAATTCACTTTGTCCTCAACAATCAAGATGTTAGTCAAAAAAATTTTAAAGACATTACGATTCCACAAATTAATTTTATTCTTTAATATTTTGAGCTTAAGCCATAATCTGTCATATAAAAAATAGAATTATTTGGGTGAAAAGGAGATTCCCAATTATCTTGAACCTTACTGAGAAAAGAAGGTTCAAAAAGCCATATACTTTTAAATATGATGTTGGAAGCAGAATTATCATTTCTCAACATAATGGTAATAAGCATGGGAGAGTGATCAGATAATGTTCTACTTAGGTGCTCAACATGGGTAGAATTGAAAGTATTAATCCAATTATCATTAAAAAGCACATGATCAAACTGCTGCCATAGATTATCATTAATCCAATTTAAATTACTATAAATATAACCAATATCATCAAGGTTACAATCTAAGATCATGTTATTAAAGTCTTCCATAAAATGATAAATAGAGTTGGAACCCCCAAGCCTTTCCATTGGGTTGGAGATCGTGTTAAAGTCACCTCCAACAAACCAAGGTAAATTAACATCACTATAAAAGTAATTAAACTACTTCCACAAAGTCTTTATAATAGCACAAGAAGTGGACGCATAAACAAAAGAAGAACAATAGTTAAAATGCAAAAAACTAGCAGTACAGTGAATCACTTGATTAAAATCTCAAATAATATCAATAACTATGGGGTCCTTCTAAAGAACCCAAATTTTGTTAGATACATTGGCCACAACATGATTAAAATCCTAAAAAGCGTGCAGTAGTATCAAACTTGGCCGAAGAAATAAAAGGCTCAAGTAAAATTAACAAACAAATGAGATGAATATGACATAAATTTTTAACTCTAATTATAGTAGAAGGTCAACCAATACCCCTAACATTCTAAATAATAGACATAATCATTAGAATGCAATTGGGAAGTTTGAGATTTGGTGCTATTAGGAGATTGAAAAATAATTTTTTATTTTTCTTGTTCCTATTAGACTAGACTTAAATATAGCCACTATTCTCATTAGGCATACCTTTCGAACCACCTTAAACATGGTCATGATCATTAATAATTATATTATTTGGAGAAAAAGTTTGAGATTCCTTACAACCCTTTCTTAATTTAATGGCATAAGTACAAGCACATTCCTCATTTCCATCCTCAAGAAGTTCTCCTTCTAAGTTGTGCTCATTAATTTCTTATTCATTTTTTGTTGAATTAAAAATATCATGAATATTGCATTCATTAGTATTCAAAAAAGAATGAAATTCAATGTAGTTCTTATTAGTAGAGCATGGAAGTTGCAAAGAAGTTAATATGATGTTATGCAAATTAACCATAAGAGCCATTTATTCATCAAGTTTGGTCGGCACATTACATCCATTATGTAGTTGAATTAAAGTCGTTGGGTTTGGCTTTTCATCAACCCAGACAACCCTATCATCCACACTATAATTTTATGCATTATTTTTATGAGTCAAGTGATCTGGTTCAACAACATCCTCTGTGGGTGGTATAGATCATTCAACTTTCCCTTTTATACTTTTAGCTAAATTCTTTTGCCTACAAAGATTCAGATGCAAAATAAAACATTCAATTTTACTATGACCATGCATTCTACAATGATTACAAAAAATCAAGAAGTTTGCAAATTCCACTTTTTGAAAATAACCACATAGCTCAAGCCCAAGCAAAACTTCTTTGGGATGCTTCTTAGAGACATTCATTTCAACCAAGATACGGGCAATAAACAACCTAGAAATAAAAGTCATGGCCTGGTCAGTTTGAAGAGGTCTCCCATTAATAAGCCTTCAAGCAAATAAAATTTGGGAATTAAAAAAAAATAATCTCATGTTTATAAGGACACCCACACAATCGTTATAGGAATTCAACACTCACATAAAATGAAGGCATCTATTTCCGAAGATGCATTTGGCAAGCTCGGATGTAATGAGCTCTATGTAAGAATAATTGACTTTAATCCAAATCATTAGAAAGTTGTATAGTCATATGCCTTTAATCTAAGAGGCCAATGGATAAACTTCCCATCAACTTCATGTTAATTAAAAAATTTGTGAATGATGTCTAAGGGGTGATGGAGCATAATTTTTTCTACTAAGATAAACTCGAATGGCGCAGGAAGTTTAAAAATCATGGATTCATCAAACATTAAAGGCGAAACCCCCTTATAGGACATATGAACTAAATAAAATTTAGATGAGGAAATAGAAGAGATACCAGCCACCACATATTTAAAGGATCTAGCATTAGTTTTTCCAGAACTACCATTAATCACTACATTTTTTAAGGAATCTACTCAATTACCAGCATTCCAAGGGTTCGACGAAGATGAAGTCATCGTAGAACAAAACTTGGAATCGAAAGAGAAAATGAAATAAGAAGATTGAAAAAACTATAGATGGAATAAGCATGATTAATAGTAAAATAAAAAAACATAGTGAATCCTCCACAAAGAGAAGAGGAAGAAGGCCACGACATATTCCCAAAATTGCCTAAAAACTATAATGGTGGCCAAGACAGTGAGGAGTAATGATTAGTTTAATCACTCTTAATTAATAAGGATCCTCTAATTAGGATTTCTATTTTTAAATGATCATCCAATATGATTAAAATTATTATGTATGATTCGAACAAAAAATAGAATTTTTTTAAACTCAACAAATTACTTCCGCTGAGTTTGTCTGTGCAAGGTTACTTAGCTTAGAGTCAACCAGATACATGACTTGACTCAAAAAAGATAAAAAATAGACATACTCATCCTTAGTCTACCCAATTTGAATTTATTTGCATTGCAATTGAACTTGTGTACATGAAAGGTTAGTAAGCAGGGAAATCATAATAGATAACTAGTAGTAGTAAAGAAATAATAATATTTTCTATAATCAAAATCACTATACGTGGGCCCAGATTTGCAATAATCTCCCCTTTTTTTATGATGGTAAATATTATTATTAAATAATTTCAATGCTCTTTGACATTTTCTGAAACTCTCCCTTAGAATATGAAAATTTCTTATATATATAAGTAAATATGTGACATAAAATATAGATAAAAAATAAAACAAAAAAATAGAATAAAGTAAATTTCAATAAATTATTGGAAGCAAAACAACACACTACTCCTCCTTTTAATATCACAAAAAAGAAAAAAAGAAAGGTACTAAAAAAATTAAGTATAGAAAGGAAGACCAGTATAAACATAAAACTTAAGAATTGATAAACTAGAAGAGAGAAGAATCCTTATCAGGTGGAGGCAGTGGTGGTGGTGGTGGCAGAATGTATCGGTGAAGAGAGGAAAATTGCTTGCCAAACCCGGCCATATACTGGTCATACTGCTACTATTGATGTACTACATAAGCATCAAATTGAGCTAATTACAGATCATACTATTTCTTCTACTACTTCACGATGTAGGATTCAAATCTAGCCTCCCACTGATAAAATTGTTAGACCAACTGATCAATATGAGATTGCTGGTGGATAGGGGCAAGTGCTGGAATAGGTTCTTCCTCCTATTTCCTAGGCTCCTTGTACACATTATGGTAATGAGTTTTTTGATGGGTGTGGAAGGAGCTATTGGTGTAGAAGACTGGATAGTGATTAGATGGAGCTAGAAATTAAAGAGAATATTTCTATTCAAGGATAAAAGTAATAAGATGTACTAAGGCAAGGCTCAGTTTTCTTTTGCATCTAGGATATCCAATGCAGATTAAATGTTCAGCATAATAAATGATAATATCAAATGAATTAATATCTAGGTTAAACATGATGTAATAAGTGGTAAGTGAAAGTATAGGTGTAATATGAATATGATCCCCATCTATAGGAATAATAGAATTTTGAAGGATATACTAGATTATTCAGGCATCCTTAACTAAGGTGTTGACCTGGGCTACATGGTAGTACACATTAAGTTCCCTAAGGATACTATTAGTAGGAGCTCAATTAAAATCATGATCTAAAACCAAGATATGAATCTTGTCTCTAATGGTAGAGAGATGAAGATACACATGTAAATCCTGATAGGTAACCTCTACTTGCATTTGATTTATATAAGATTGTAAGGAAGTATAAGCATTATTAATATGAAGGTTTGCAAAGAATTTAAGTAAGAGCTCTGAATTAAATATAAAAACTATTTTATGGAGAAAGTTAAGAGTTTTTCTAGAGAATAGATGAAGCACATGAAAGTTCAGAATATTTTGATTGATGATTCTTGAGGGGGTAATACCAGCACTCTTATAGCAGTTGTAAGTCACTTTATCTAGCTCTTCAGTGAAATGAGGATCAATATCCCACCTAAATGATCTTCCAATAAGCATTCTGGATCTTTTTACACCTGCCATTATAAGAGTAAGAGTCCTCAAGTAGGAGAGAAGAAGAGGTGGAATGTTTTGAGTGAAGAAGAAACCATAATTGGAGGCTATTTAAGTAGAATCATCCAGATCATACTAGATGATTGTGAAATTATACATGATGATATGGTGTAATAAATTTGGCTAGGCTATCGATCAAAGAAGTAATCCACTCATCCAGTATGATCAGACATTATGCAGGATGATTAGACACAAGACGATCATTCCGATGAGTCAGCGTATATGATCATACACTAATTAGATTATACAGGATGAACACATATATCATCAGGGAGGATATGAAATAATGGATTAACCTAAGAGCATTTAAATCATCTAATGAATCCTGTCATATGGATCATCCATTACAATGCATAAATTATATGAGACGATCACCAATAATTAATTTATATCAACCGTTGGATGTGATGTGATTAGAGTGGTGTATTCTTGTTTAGATTATACAGGATGATGTGTATAGTATTGGATGATGTGAGCAAAATTAGAAAAATTTAGGACATTAAATGTGATGATCAGGAGGACTTCAAAACAAAAATGAAACACAAAAATCATAAAACAACAAAAAACCAAACCAAAAACTAGTTAAAAATCAAAATAAGAACTCCTTCATTAAATTGATCAGCTCTAGTAAATGATAAATTTTCCTCTTGAGTGATTAAAAATTACTAAGAAATGAATTGACAATGTTGAAATCCAAAAAAGGAAAATAACTAATCTTATGAACCCTAGCTTGGACTCCTTACAATTTAATATTCTTTTTAAACACAATTTTAATTCAAAAAAGAAATTAGATAAAAAGTGTGATCTTTTCATACTTCTTTTCCTCAAAATATTTGATAGAATAATATTGCAAAGCATTTAACCAAAATCATGAATTTCAAATTTAAGTGTTTGAAAAATCAACTGGCATATGGATTCTTCTAAGATTTAAAGATTTGAAAGAGAAGGAAGATTCTTTCTTTGTAGCTCATTTTGTGCCTCTTTTTTAGTTATCTAGTGCACTTTATACATTTTTTATTTTTGATACACTTTGGTGTATTTTGCAATTGCATGGTAGTTATTGCACATATTTTTAGTATTTTTGGGTTCATTTTGTGTCTGTTGTTATTTTTGTGAGCTAACTTCCTTTCAAAACTTTTAATGTCTCTCAGTTGTGAGATTATCTTCTAGATATAAGAGAAGAATAACTCATTCTCTAATATAGTGAAGAGTAAACCACAAAATAGAATTATATCCATATGATAAAAGCAATGACTTGATTATGTAAAATTGAAAGTAATTTCATTAACATGAAAAATTATTAATATGAGATATATTATTGTAGGAAAACTAAATATATCTCTATTTTAAATTCCAAATTTTGATTTGAAATTGATTTTGATTCAAAAGAAATTATCCCACTAAAGTTGTTAGTGGAAGACAAAAAATCATTAATGTTTCTTCCATTAACTAATTTAGGGAAGTAAATCACTGCTTACTTATTTTTAAAATCAAAAGAAAGGAAAAAATGACATTAAAGAAATCAATATCATAAATGAGCATTGATCTAATTCTTTAAAAACACTATAGGAAAAATAACAAAAAAATAAAAACTATAAAATAGAAATACATAAACAAAAGCATACATATAAATAAAACAAAAACAAAATATTATAAATAGAAAGCAATAATTTCAATCATTAATATTTATTACACCTAATCTAGTTCTTAAAATGCTAAAAGTTTCAAAGGCCGGTGGTTTTATAAAGATATCATCAAGTTCGTTTTCAGTGGCTATATGGTGTAACTCTATATCTCCTTTAGTAACATGGTCCCTAATGATGCGGTGCCTTATGTCTGTGTGTTTGGTCTTGGAGTGTTGGATTGGATTCTTTGAAATGTTGATGGAACCAGTGTTATCACATAGGATTAAAATTATGCTTACTGGTTATCCTAAATAAAAAATTTGTTTCTTTAACTAGAGGACTTGGGCAACACAACTTTTTAAGGCTATGTACCCAGTTTCAAAAGTAGATAGGGTAACTAAGTTCTACTTTCTACTAAACCAAGAGTTTAAGGATTTTCCTATGAATTGACTTATTATAGAAGTGTTTTTTTCTATCAACTCGGCATCTTGCAAAATCTGAATCATATTATCCTATGATTTTAAAAGAGGTGTTATGCTTAGGATTCAATATTCATAAGTCTTGAGTTCCTAAGAGATATCTAAGATTTCAACCTGAAATCTAGCACAAAGAAAAATACTAAACATAATATCAGGTCTACTGAAAGTCAACTAAAGAAATGATCCAATTATTTCTCTATATTTCTTTTGATCAATAGATTTTCCATTTGAATCCTTATCTAACTGAACAGTGAAACTCATGGGAGTGTTGATTTGCTTGGATTTATCAATTTCATATTTCTTAAAGATATCCTTAATGTATTTTGGTTGACTAAGGAAAGTTCCATTATCCTTTTGCCTTATGCTAAATCTAAGAAAGTAGGTCAGTTCTCTCATCATACTCATCTAAAATTCCTTACTCATTATTTTTGAAAACTCATTAGAAAGGCTTTTATCATAGGATGCAAACAAAATATCATGAACAAAAATTTGGAAAACCAATAATTCATCTCTTACCTTTTTCAAAATTAAGGTGGTGTCTACGCTCCTCTTAACAAATGTTATTTCTTTTAGCTTTTAATGCAAATTGCATTTTCTTTCAAAAAAAAAAATTAAAGGTTAATTTTAGTAGGAATGTGCTTGGCCTTTTATACCATGCCTTGGGAGTTTGTTTAAGTCCATATAATGCCTTTTTAATTTGAACACATAATTAAGAAATTGTGAATTTTCAAAACCTCGGGTTTATTCAACATACATATCTTCTTTTATTACCCCATTCAGAAAGGTATTCTTAACATCCATTTAGTATAGTTTGAATCACTTAAAAAAAGTAAAGGCTAATGGCACCCTAATGTCTTCCTATCTACCTACAGGGGCAAAGGTCTGCTCAAAGTCAGTCCCTTCTATTTGGTTATACCCATTAGCTATAAATCTTGCCTTATTCCTCACTAGTACACAAGAATCATTTATTTTTTTTTAAAAATCTTATTTAGTTTCAACAACACTTTGGTCCTTGGGACTTTCAACTAGCTCTCAAACATCATTCATTATAAATTGATTTAACTCTTCTTGCATGGCTAGAATCTAGAATTCATCAGATAGGGCTTGATTTATATTGGTTGGATTAGTCATTAAAATGAAGCAAGAGTGGTTTACTTCTTTTCCAAGCCCATGCCTAGTTCTAACAACTTCAGATGGGTCTCCTAAGATTAATTTTTTAGGATGACTTGAAGAATATCTCTACTTTCTAGGCATGTTGTTTTCAAGTTCCACCCTTTCCTCCAGATTTACATATTCTATTACTTGGGTAATTTCTATAACCTCTTCTTTTTCTACTATATACCCTCTAGAAATATCATATTCATCAAGTACAATATGAGTGGTCTCCTCTATTACTAGTGTTCTTCTATTGAAAACTCTATAGGAATTCATTATATTTGAGTATCTTAGGAACACTCCTACATCAAATTTGGGGATAAATTTTCATGCTAGAGATTTCATATTATTAAGAATAACTGCTTTACATCCAAAGATATAAAGGTGAGAGAGGTTGCATATTCTACCCTTAAGAATGTCATAGGGTGTTTTGTTTATCTTGGATCTAATATTTACCCTATTCAGAACATAACATGCAATATTGATCACTTCTACCCAAAAGTATTTTGGAAGTGAGTATTCAGCTAACATGATTCTAACGGCTTCTATGAGGATCATTTTGTTTCTTTTATCAATGCCATTTTACTGAGGGGTTCTAGAGTTAAAAATTTTTGATCTATCCCATGCTCCTTATAGTTAGATTCAAATTTCTCATTCCCAAATTTTTCACTATGGTCACATCAATGGTTAAAATTTTATAACCTAATTTCCTTTCAATCCAATTGGAAAAAGTCCTAAACTCCTTGAATGATTCACTTTTATGAGATCGAAATCAAACCCAAGTAAACCTTGAATAATCATCAACAACCACTTACCCAAAGACTTTCTGTCCTAGGCTTGTAGTGCTGATCGGTCCAATGAGATCCATGTATCAAACTTCTAAGAGTTTGCTAGTATTAATGTCTTTAATTGAGTGGAAAGAGGATTTGCCTTATTTCCATATTTGACAGGAATCACATAGGTGGTCCTTAGTGAACTCTAGTTTGGGAATTTCTCTCACTAAGTCTTTTAGGTGATTTTTCTAAGGTTTTTCATGCTTGCATGACACAATCTCCTATGCCATAATAAAGATTCATTAGCAATATTTTTTAGGAAAACATAACAGCATGTTTAACACAATTTAAATCAAGCATGTAAATATTATTAATTCTTTTTTCCTTGTAGCACAGTATTTCCATTTAAGTTAATCAAGTAGCTGGTAAACAAATAATTAATGAAAAATTCTTTATCACAAAGTTGGCTTATGTTAAGCAGGTTATATTTTAAGCCATCTACCAGTAAAACATTTTAAATGATGAATTTTTTTTTAGTTATTAATTATTCTTGATCAAACCACTCTCATTATGGTTTTATCTCTAAGTGTTACCTTCCCTCCTACTATGGCCTCCAGTGAAATGAATTGATCATCTCTAGTCATTTGTCTTGAACATCCACTATCAAGGTAACACATGCTCTCATGAGGCCTTCTATGTGAGCATCTCTATAAAATCATCAGACATTAAAATTTTGAAACCAATTATGTTTAAGTCCCATCTTATGGAGAGAAGAATGAAATGCATTCATGCTATGCTATAAATTTTAAAGCTTTGGTCTCTACATCAAATGTGTTCTACAGTGAATGGTACAAGTGTGGGAGATATGTCCAAGCATGTCACATGAAGAACATCTAATAATAGGAAAAGGAATTACTAATCTATTTGACTTATGGTGCCTCTTTCTAGGTTCGAATGATGCATGCTGAGATGATGGATTATAAAACTCTTCAAGTGAAGGTTGTTTTTAATTTTCTTTAAAAGCAATTACTTTGATTTATAAAAATTGATTTGCACTTTCAAGAATTGAATTTTCAATTTTCAATGCATGCTCCCTATTATCTATTTTAGATGCAAGAGTTTCTAATCTCTTGTATATATTTTCTAATTCAGCATGTGATTTTTCAAGGAATCTTCCAGCTCAATTTATTTAGAATGCTTATTGTTTATAATGTCAAATTCATCTAAAAAACCCATTTGATTATTATCTAGAGTGGAATGATATTTTTTTAAGCATTCATATTCTTTTTGGAGAATTAAAAAGTCAAATTTAAGGCTGGCTTGTGATTTTTTAAGCTTCCTATATTCAGTACAATTTTTTTTAGAAAATACAAATAATTAATTATAAGTAAGTTCACATACCTCCTCTTGATCAAAATGATCAAGGTAATCTCCTACCCATAGGTTGGTTAACTCCTCTTTCGGTTCTATTTCAAAAGAGTTTGATGCTAAATCTATCCAAAAATCTTTTTGGATCCTTTGTTTTCCCATCTTGAATTTGGATTTTTCTTCACCCTTCTCCTTGCTTGGGTGAGCTTTAAGAGTTGGGCAATCAGACTTCACGTGCCCTGGCTTCCAATATTCTTCTTTTTTTTTTTAGGAAATGCTTAAAGAAATTTATTCAAACCTCTAATTACAAGGTGATTCCTCCTTCAACAAGTTTAGAAATGGAGGAATGTTATTATCACACGCTTCTTGCCAAAAAAAATCTAAAAAAAGAGCAAAGTTACTGCATAAATCAGCTAACTTATTACAATCCCTTCTAGCAAAATGAAATAGGACATGTTTAAAACCTTTAAGAAAATCTAAATCCTTAGGATTTAAAAATTCTTTTGAAAAGAAATTATTCTAAAGAGCCTACTGAAAAGGCAAAATAACATTATGATTATCCTCTTCAATCACAATGCCCTCAGCATCAAGCAGCCAGTCTTGAACGTACTTCCTCAAAGAAAGAATGGATAGTATCTCAACTTGCACACTATCCCAGTGGGTACAACTGAATCCAAATGCTCCAAAGAAATGTCCCTTGTAATCTCTGAACACACCACCAACACTGGCTTTATTATTTGTATTTAAAGAAGCATCAACATTAATCTTAATCCAACCAGGAGGTGGAGGAAGACAAGAGGAATGACCCATCATATCATGCTGATTAGCTTCCCAGTTATCCCATATCAGATTATCTTGAAAAGAGCCAACTGCATAGCTTAAAGCATTAGCTGCAATGTACGAGCAACTATCTTCGTTATCTCCATGTACCATTTTATTCTTGCTTTTCCAACAACAAAAACCAAAGAACAATTAAAGATTTCCAATAAAAGGTTTCTGTACTGAAAGACTTCTCAATACATTCATATACTCATCCAGAGAGTATGAAATAGGCATCCTGAAATTCCATGCTTCAAGCTTCTCACAGACTTTGTTGATCATTACACAATTCTGTGCTATATATTCAGCATTTTCAACACCATCACACCCTCTTAGACAGCCATCATAATCAATAATTCTTCTATAATAAAGAAACCAATTTGATGGAATCACATTCCTGTATATGCACCACCAAAATAGTTCAACTTGTGGCCTTAATTTTAAATCCTTTATCCAGCTCCAGTAACAATCATCCATATTATCTTCAAAAGTTTTTTCATAAGTTAACACAACAACATATTTCCCTGAGCATTTCATAATCATCTTCATTCAGTCTTTTTCCTCTTCAGAATTAATTGGAACCATGCGAATAAGATTAACAAGCTGCATACCGAAGCATTGTTTCAACTTCTGTACATTCCAGTCCCCATTTAAAATAAATGCTGAACGTTTAGAGGAATATTGATCTATCGCTAAAGTAAAAGTTGGCCATCTATCAATACATTTTCCTAATTCCATATATCATTCATGGTATTCACCTCTTGACCATTACAAATTTTCCATCTCATTAGAGGAAGTAAAAATTTAGAACCATTCACAATAATTTTCCATGTTGAGGAGTAATTGTATCTACTCCCACCACTCCAAAAATCATTACCATATTTAGAAATCAAAGTCCTATTCAAAAGGGAAAATGGATTTCTGATAAAATTAAGAGCAATTTTGGCCCTTAAAGGATCAATTCTTCCCAGCACCGACTGCACCCCTCTACCAGCTTTATTTTTTGGTTTACATAATAAATCCCAAGCAACATAGTGAATACCAAAGCTACCATCTTTTTTATTCCATAAAAAATTTCTACACATTTTATCTAACTTATTTAAAATTCCCAAAGGAACAAGTGAATGAGTAGATAAAAAGATAGGCAAGGAAAGTAAAGAAGCATTAAGCAATACTAGCTTTCCAGCAAGTGAAATAAATTTATTTCCCCACATACTTAGTCTTCCAGTAACTTTTTCAATCAAGTTGTTAAAATTTGAACTTACAAGTCTTCTTACAACAATCTTTGTTCCCAAAAAATTTTGCTCATTAACCACTTTTAATTTCAGCATTTTGGACAAATGTCTAATAGTCCTTCTTGTAACAGATTTTCTAAACAGCATAGAAGACTTACTTAAATTGATCAATTGCCCGATCTAGTTATAATAGTTTCTCAAAATAACAGTAATTTTATTTAAGCTTTTACTATTAGCTTCTAAAAAAAGCTGGCTTTCTATATTTAAAGTATATACTATTAGAAGAAATTTTAGAAGTTTTACCATTCTTACCCTTATTCCATTGTATATGGCATTTTTGTATTTTCTTTAAAAAGTTCTTGAATTGTCTAGTCATCAGGATGTTCTCATCATGATCTTGAATAGAAGAGTAACTATCAGAATCATTAGCCTTTAAGGCTACAATTTTTCTCTTTTCTGCTTTCACCTGTATTAAGCTACCTTTAACTCACTCTTTGCTCGTAGGCAATGAGTGATCCAAGTAAGTTATCTATGTATTAAACATTTAGATCTTTAGATTCAATAATGATAATTATTTTTGCATTATAAGATGACGATAAATAATGAACTATTTAGAAGAAAAATATAGTTTACATCTTGGATGATAGGGGATCATCCTATTAAATATAATATATCATTTAATATGATCTATGTAGATCATCTTGAATGATTTGATTGAGCAATCTAACCATAATTATTCCCTTAATCACCAGGTTAATTTATGCGTGATTATCAAAAATTATCATGGTTTATGTATATCATCCTGTATAATTAAAAAGAAATTTGAAAATTAAAATATTACCTAAATTGTGATTAGTGGTTATTTTTCATAATCTGAACTGCTTGTCTTCTATGATATGAATCATATAGTATAATTAGTTTAATCACTTTATTAACAAGTATGCCCTAATTAGTGTTTCTATTTTTAACTGATCATCTAGTATGATGGAAATCATCATATATGATTAGGTCAAAAAATAGAAATTTCTCTAACTCCCCCCCCCCCCCTCTGAGTGTGTATATGCAAGGTTACTTAGGTTAAGGTCCACCAAATTCATGACTAAACTCAATAAAGATACAAAATACATTGAAATTGAGCTTACATATGGACTCCACCTTAATCTACCTGATCTTGAGCTTATTTTCATTGCAATTGAACTTGTGGACCTGAAAGGTTAGTAACTAGAGCAAAATTAATAGATATGTAATAGTAGTAGTAGTAAAAATCAAAAAATATTTGTTATCATCAAAATTACTGTATGTGGGCCCAAATTTACAACACCAAATAATAAATCTTCATTTGAGAGAGCACTCCTGAACCTATTTTAAATTTAGTACATCTTTGGATTATGTTAATGCTAACTCAGCCAAACATATATTTAGATTTAGTAAATCTTTATTTAAAAACATCTTCTATTTCATTGGAAAGATTTAGAGCATCAAAAATACCCCATTTTATAGGTAGTTTTATAAGAAAAGCTTTGATATTTTAGTCTACTTTTGGAAGTTTTGAATTAGTTTCATTAGGATCATATGTAGGTTGATTTTAAGTTTTTGGGCTTTCTATAACTAAGTGTGTGAAGTTGATTGAGGTATTTAAATTCTTAAATAAGTGGGGCTTTGGTAATCCAACTTTTACTTCATTTGAAGAATGTTGTACTTGGCTAAATTTTCTTATTCTTGAGAATGGTTAATTAGTTAATCTGAATTTTTCTTTGATTTATTTATTTGGTAAAGAGAGGAATAAATTTCTAGTAAAATCTATTTCTTTAGCTTTGCCTTCATTCCACGCATCTCATTCCTAGTCCCAGAGCGTGTACTGGAAGATCTTGATAAAGCTTGTAGAAATTTCATCTAGAATAAGAATAATGGCAATAGAGGGTAACATTATGTCTGTTGGTCTGAAATGTGCAAACCAATTGAAAGAGGTGACTGTGGCCTGCATTCCAATAGTTCGAAGACACATGCTTTAAGAGCACGTTTGGCATGGAGATTTATTCAGGAAAAAGATTCTCTGTTAAACAGAGTAATGGCATCTAAATATGGAGCTAAACTGGAAAAGGGAGGCGGTAGAGTGACCAGCTCATCCTCTTGTAAACTATTGACTGGGGGTTTTAAAATGCTAAATCCTATTGTGAAATGGTCATTAGTGAATGGAGAATCAATGGATGCATACAAAGATAACTGGATCCTTGATAAAAGCATAGATAAGTGGCCTATGTTTATTGTCCCCCATGATGGTGAACCTGTCTTGGTTAATAAATTCATTCTGGATGGTGGTTGGAATGAATCAATGATGCTGGAATCTTTTTGGAGGGAACTAATCAATTTGATTACTCAAATTAATATCACACAAGAAGGTGAAGAAGACCGTATGGAGTTGATCCAGCAAAATTTTGGTATGAAGTTATTTACCATCTAAATCAATGGGGATTTTGTATTCCGCAGATGGATAACTTTGAGCAATGTATCAAATGGCTGGAGACTAGTTCAAAGATGAAAGGTATGGTTATTAACCTGTATTGCAATACATTTTTCTTGGCTTGGAAAAGTAGAAACAAGTTCATACATGAAGGTGTTGAAGAAAGTTCAAGTTATGTAGCTTCTAACACTATTTGCCGGGCTTCGATCTCTTATTGTTCTAGTCACTTTAATTTGGGCATCTGGGATGCTAACCAGTCTTTAAGACTGTCCAATAATTGGCATCCACCTCCACCGAAATGGCTAAAGGTGAATGTATATGAATCTCTACTTTCTTCCTATAAAGCAGGAATTGCAACAGTTTTTCGAGACTGTAAAGGGAGATTCCTTTATGCTTATGGAAGATCTTGCATACATTGGGACATAGCTCAACTGGAATTGCTAGCAACACTTTCCTTAAAGGAGGAAATCAAGGACTGGATGTTCAAATACAAAGGCATTATTATAGAGCGGGACAACTCAAATATCATATATTTTCTACAAAGATCTTGGAAAAAAGAAGTGCATAAGGAAGATGGTATGGATTTTCTTATGAATTTCAATTTTGTTATTTTTAATTGTATAGGCCATTATAATAATAAGTTAGAAAAGTTATGTTCTAACTATGCTTTATTTAGTAGCTTTAGTTGGGATGAATTTTCTCTAAATAAGGTTCCTCGTTCATTCTTCAGTACTTTGAAGGAGGAATCATCTTTGTAGTTACTCTTTTTTCTTGCTTTTTAATATAGAAGCTCCTGCTTTTTCTTTAAAAAAATGGAGAGGAATAAATTTATACGTAGAAGTAATGAACAAAACTCATTGGTTATTTCTAGTAATGCAAAGAAATATGCTTTAATTTTAATTTGGAACATTAGGGTGTTAATCAACCATGTAGGTTGTTGATGAATCATTGCCACCCTCCTCCATTTTATTAGATCAAAGTGAATGTTGATGCTTCTTCATTACCATCATACAAATATGGATTTTGTGGTGTCTTCCTTGACATCAAAGGAAGATTTTTTCTATCCATTGGGCAAACTTGTGTTCATTGGGATGTTTCTCATTTGGAGCTCTTAGCTATTCGATCTATTACTAATGTGGCATAAGATTGGATGTTAAAATATAAGGGGATTATCATTGAAGGTGATAATTATAACATTATCAAATTTCTTCAAGATTCATTGAGGAACATGGATGATTCAATATGGCAAAGATTAGATCAGTTTTTATTAAATGATTATTTCCTGAATTCTTTTAAGTCTACTAATGTTGAGCATCTTAACATTTTCTTATTCTTATAAAAATTAAGCCTAGAGTGAGGGATTTTTCTTCGCAATTTAGATTTCAAAACATATGGTTACTTCATGTTTCTTTTATGGATTTGGTTAAGAATAATTGGCTTGCCCCTTTATATCTGGATAATGTTATTTCTGGTATGAGAAGATTTTGGTTTAAACTAAAAAGGCTTAAGTTTGTTTTAAATTGGTGGAATTGTAATGTTTTTAATAATATTTTTTCTAACATTTTAATTGCGAAAGATAAAGTGAATTTTCATGAGACTCAGTGCCAATTGGTTCCTTCAAAAGCTAATTTTTATTTATTGAGAGAGGCTAAAGATGGCATCTTTAAATTACAAGCTCAGGAGGAAAGTTTTTGGAAACAAAAAGTAGCTGTCAAATATCTAGTTAAAGGTGATAATAATACTAAATATTTTCATGCCTTGGTTAAGAGGAAACACACTATTAATTATATATATAATTAATTGGGTTGATGGTTTTATTGTTGAGGATGGTGCTAAAATTGCTTTTCTAGCTTTTCTGCACTTTTAGAATCATCTGAATAAAAACTTTCACCTTTCTATTCTTTATAATCTCAATATTATTCCAACTCTGATTTCTCATGAAGATAATGTTTCCTTATCTAAATCTCCTTCTTTGAGGAAGTAAAAGATACTTTTTTTGCTATGAATTGTGAGTCAGTGGCTACCCTGGATGGTTTCATGACTATATTTTTGCAGAAAACTTGGCATATTAATGGTAATAATCTATTTTCTGCTGTTATCAACTTTTTTGATGGTGATGCTATTCCTATGTTTTTTACTGCGACTTCTATAGTGCTTTTTCCAAAGAATAATTCTAGCTTTACTTGGAATGATTTTAGACATATTAGTCTGTGCACCTTTTATTATAAAGTGATCTCTAAAATTTTGAGGAATTGTTTAATGCTTTTCTTGCTTAAAATTCCCCCCCCCCCCCCCCACCCTCCAAATGGGTTTTGTTAAAGGGTGTGATATTGTTGATAATATCCTTTATGGCTCAAGAATTTTGTCATGATTTGGATGTTAAAGTTAGAGGATGTAATATGATTTTCAAACTTGATATTGACAAGGTGTATAATAATATTTATTGGCATTTCTTCTATTATATTATGAATTTATTTGTCTTGATCTTAATTTTATCAATCACATTAAGCTTTGCATTGAACGCCCCTATTTTTCTATTATTGTTAATGGTAAGGCTATCGGTTTTTTTTGAGGCCTCTCATGGCAGGAGATAGGCTGATCCCCTCTCTCCAGCTCTTTTCATTATTGTGGCTGAGTTTCTTTCTAGAGGGCTTGATGATCTTTTTGAAAAGTACCCTTATCTTTATTTTAGAACTTTAGGTGGGCTTCATATTTCTCATTTACATTTTGCGGATGATTTTTATTATTTTTACAAATGCCTCAATAAATAGGATTCATAGACTTTTGAGGTTCTTTCAACAATTTGAATTGGTGAGTGTGATGGCTTTTAACAAACATAAGTGTGGTTTTATTAGTGCTAGGAAAGTCACTTTGGATCGTATTTTGACTATTAAAAATTTAACTAGTTTTAGTTATGTTTGCTTGCCTTTAAAGTACCTTGGTGTTCCCCTTTATAATGGTAGGAAGAAATCCTTCCTTTTTAATGATTTAATTACGGTTGTTCATAAGAGACTTTGTCTTGGGATTCTAACTTTTTATGCTTTTGTGGTAGGTTAACTCTTATTAAGAGTGTTCTTTATTTTATCCGTGTTTATAGTTTTCAAACTTTATTTCCTACTCAGGCTATTTGTAATAGGATTAAGAGGATTTTCAATAAGTTTTTTTTGGAAAGGGGCTATTACCAACTCTAAAATCCACTAGTCCTATTGGGATAAATGCTGTGGCACTATGGATGAAGGGGCTCTGGGTTGTAAGTCCCTGAAGGATTTGGCTTATTCATTCTCTTTTAATTTATGGTATAATTTTCATTCTAATTTGAGCCTTTGGGCTAATTTTATGAATGTAAAATATTGTGGGGGAAGCATCCTACCACTGTTTGGTTTAATAAAGGTAACTCTAAAGTTTGGCAACATATTTGCAAAGTAAAATGGGTTATTGAGCCGCATATATGTTGGGGTCTTGGTTGTGGTAATATTTTCTTTTGTCAGGATCATTGGTAAGGGGGCCAATCCATTAATTCTATTATCAATACTTCTTTCATTGCTACTATGTAGGTTGATTACTTTCACTGAAAATGGTTGGGATGTTGAGAATCTTTCTAATTTTCTTCTTGATTTTCTTATTCAACAAATTTTACAGATTCCTTTAAATATTAACTCTCTTGATATTCAGCTTTGTGCCTTGTGTAAAGATTGTAACTTTAGATTAAAGGATGCTTATCATTTATTTTGAGCTAAGAAATAGGCTTCTAAGATTTTCAAAATGATATGGCATAAAAGTATTCATTATACAATTTCTGTCCATATGCCAATGTTGTTATCATATGGACAATATGCATCATGTTTTTATTTCTGGTCCTTATGTTGTCAAATTTTGGACTTATTTTGATGATATTACGCTTTTAAATTGTTTTAATGCAAAGGTTTCTATTTATTCTATATTTAACTATAGGTTTGTTAACTTCAAATGTCATATCATGAATTTTATTCCTTCTCTTATTATTTAGTTTTTATGGTTGGATAGGAATAATTATCATTTCAATGAGGTGGATATGAATCAACATAGAATTATTTAAAATGTTAAAGATAAGATTATTGCCCTTTATTCTGCTAAGTTATTTTCAGCTAAGAATTTCAAAAACTCTCTCAATTCTATGACTGAATTAGGTATTAAGCTGGATGAGGATAGTATCCTTAATGTCCCTAAAAGTACCTTATGGATAAAGCCTCCTATTAATTTCTTTATGTTAAACATGGATGCTATTAATGTTAATTCTAGGGCGGGCTGTGGTGGTTTCATCAAAGATTCTAACGATAAATACATTTTGGGCTTTGCTGGACCTTTTTACAATTGTGAAGTTAATGCTACTACCACCTTAGCTATCCTGTATGGTTTAAGGCTTTGTTTATCTCTTGATTACATTAATATTGTGGTTGAGGTTGGCTCTACTTATTGGTATTAGTCATCTACTTTGATGGATGATAATGTTTGTTCTTCTTCTTTGCTTTACATGAGGAGAGACATTAAGCATTGGTTGAGCCTATTAAATTGCAATTTTTATATTATTCATGTGAAGGGTA
Source organism: Dendrobium nobile (assembly GCA_022539455.1). NCBI lineage: Eukaryota > Viridiplantae > Streptophyta > Magnoliopsida > Asparagales > Orchidaceae > Dendrobium > Dendrobium nobile. The sequence goes on from CM039734.1 coordinate 19,096,690, forward strand.
GTGCCTGTGCCCATGCCATTGCCAGGTGGGGTTATGATTTGGATTCCATGGAAAATTTCTTCATTTCTAATCTCCCTCTTCAGGTTAAAGGTCTCCTAAATTTGGATGAGATTAGTTTTTCTTATGTTATTTCTTATTGTTGTTATTTTAGGTTGTTGTTAGTTGGTTTCTAGTTTTTGCATATTTCTATTGTCGGTTGGGTTGGTTTGCCTTTCATGGGTTGAAGGATTTTGTGCCTTTCATTTGGGTTTAATTTTGTGGCTGCTTTATTTGAGTTGGTGCTCTCTGCGTATGGGTGTAATTCTTATTTGCTGCCTTATTAGGGGCTTATGGTTTTGGCTTTTTGTAGTCAATTAGTTGTTGGCTCACTGCTGCTATGCATTTTCTCATAAGGATTCTTAGGGCTTCTTTGTTGTGATCCATAAGATGAAAAGTGATATTTGCAGTGTTCATATTCTATTAACTGGGTGACTAGTTGCATTTCACGGGGGGATGGAGGCTTTATTGTTCTACTAGGTTTATTCATTGGTTGTTACGTCTCTGTTGGACCATGCTGAGGCTGGGTTGCTGCGATGTTCTGGGCTTATGTGCTTATTTATTTATGGTCTTTTGGTTGTTGGCTCCCTGGTTCTATGAATTCCCTCATATGGGGCTATTCCTTTGTTACTGGGGACATGTTGCTTTGGATTTATTTGGTGCTATTTTCAAGAGACATCTGGTGTTGGCTAATTCGTTGGGGGTGAGTTGGTTGTTTGCTTTTCTCCTTTTTGCAGATCATGGGATTAGTGAGATGAATTTTTTGATTTATTATATGGGTTTGTTTTGGTGGCTGTTGAGGTGGTACCTCCTTGTTTCGGGTTCCTCTCCTGTTGGTGGTAATTGGTACTCTTATTGGTGTAATTATCATAATTTTTACTATTATTTTTTATGTTGTTGCTTTTCTCTCTACTCTCTTTGTGCAGATTGTTCTTAGTGCAGGGGATTGTGATGTTAAGCTATTGGTAAGGTTGCTGGAGCTGAATGCTATTTTTTGTAGCACTGTAATGTTTTGGGTGCTCGCTCATGTGTACCATAGAATGTACCTAGGATTTTTTATACTTTTGCTTAGTAGGGAACTTAAGCTCGTAGGTTTTTTTGCTTTTTTCATTTGTAGCTCTTTTGAGAAGTAGTGACCTTTAGTTTCCTTTAAGGACTGTGTAATCATTTTTTATATTAATTCATAGGCCCCACCATGGGTTTCCCTGAAAAAATGGATGCTTCAATAGGTGGATATTAGATGAATGATCTTTCTTTTCTCAAGAATTTCAGTCATGTTAATTTTAATTGTACTTATAGGAATTGTAATAAGTTAGCAGATTTGTGTGCTAGTTTTTCCATTTTTAGTAGTTTTCATTGGGATGATATTAGTTTGAATAATGTTCCTCCATCCATTCTTAGCTTGTTAAAGGAGGAATGTGATAATATCTTTTTGTAGCTTGTAATAAGTTCTCAAGTTAATGCAAGAGTTTTACATCTTAAAAAAAAGTGATAAGTCCAGTGCCCTTATGTTTGCTAGATTTGTATTTTTTTAGAAGTCGTTATAGTTTTATAATTTTAATTTTTTTATATATTAAGTTTTTCATAATGGTTGACTCTTTGATTTACAGAGAACTTTTGAGTTTTTTTTTTTTAATTTTTCATTAACACTAAACCCAAATATGAGTGAAAAGGCTTTGAATTTTCTCAATTTAGAGTTTTTTATAATAAGATATGATTTTTTGAATTTTGGTGATTTAATGGATTTATTTTGTTATTTAATTATGGTGCTTATCTCATTTTTGCACAAAATCAACTCCAAATAATTTGAAATCTTCCCCATATGTCCAAAATGAACACATTATTGAAAATTTAAATAAAACAATCAAGAGCTCACCATGACTCAAGAAAATTATAAAAGTTGAAAACATGTTCAAGAATTAATCATAAAAAAAATGAGCTCAATTAGACCAATAAATCTTGAGAAAATAAAAAAACTAAATTTCATTTAAACCACTTTCTCAAAATCCAATGGTGAATTTTTTTTTATATTAATTTTAAAAAATACTTGGGATCAAAACTTTTTCAAAGAGCCGGAGATCATTCAATTTGATAGAGGATTGGATTTTCTTCAATTTTTATAAGTTTTGAGAATTTAAATTTAATTTAAATCATTTGAATATAAGAATCATAGCCACTTCCATCCCTGTCTAATATGTGGTAGGCAATTTTGTGCATAATCATGCACCACTTAACCACATCATCATATGGCTAACAGATCGACGATAGTAGGCGTGGATGAATGTTAGGTCACCATGTCACACATGTGCGGTTCCTTTTGGTGTGAGTTAAAAACCTGTCCGCTTTTGTTTATGGTCCAATTGGATCTAAGCCCTTCGATCAAAATACATGCTTGTTCGAATGGACCAGATCATGCCAGGAGTATTAGTTCAAATTGAACTACAACATCAAATGCTCATAACTTTTGATCTAGCTGTCTAAATTAAACAAAATTTGAAACATAAGCTATAAATATCATAATTTTGCAATAAATGGAGTTTAGAGGCCCCCTGAATAGATATCTAGGAATACCAACAAATTAAACTTTAAAATTTAAATTAAGATATCTCACTAACTTATGATCAGATTTCTTTGATCTTGATCTCTATAGATTATCGGAGAGATCCTTTATAAATTTCTAGAAGACTCTAATAGCTAATTTGGACAGGACCATAAGATAGATATCGATTATCCTTTCTCTCTCTCCTTCTTTCACTCTCTTACTAGCGATGGTTGGGAAAGACATAAGAGATGTTTTGGAGGATCCTATAGAGCTTGGGTAATGAGTTGAGAAACCATTGTTTCAAAAGTTGGTGGTGTATTTATAGGAAAAAATAAAAAGTAATGGATGCTCTAGATATTTTCATATATGCCATGGCTAGAAGCCATTATATTAATATACTGACCAATTGGATCTAAGGGAAGATTTTGTGGAGTTTCATGTCATTTGTTTAAGTTTCCATTTAGTTATTAATGAATGATTGGTTGGAGAGAGGTAGTTTTAAGGAATCTTGCCATATCAACAACCCATATGGCTTAAGCTTACTGTGGGTTAAGTGGGAAAGGTTCAAGAGAGCATTCAAGCTATTTGTCGGGTAAAAATTGGGCTTGGTTTGTCTAAGGCACAAAAATATGGGTTTTATAGAGCTTGGTTCAACCTATACTTTTAAACTAGGTCAAACCATGGTTTCAAACTCTTAGGTAATGTGCATTGGATCAATACCCTCCGGCTATAGAAATTTTCAATATTTATTTTTTAAGGGTATAGATATAGATGATGAAAACCCCATTTTTAGCATTCGGTTCAACCCCCTTGGAAAAACCATATTGTCCCAAAGGCTCAAAATTCTTTACAAGAATCATATTGAACTTATGAATAATGCTCAAGATGTTGGCTCAATAATTTAGTCTATAATATGACAAATAAATTTTTGAATTGTATAATGTGTGTTTTGAGCAACTATGGTTGACCTGGTCAATAAAGTTTAACTAAGGGACAATGATGGGTCCAACTCATTCCAAATGTTATTCTAGATATGTTAAAAGTTATCCTAATGTTTGGTTGGATTAATTTAGTTCATGATGCATATTTAAGGGCTAAAAAGGTGTTGTGGTCAACCTAGGATGATTTGGTCAACCAGGCTGACCAAAGGTTGGAATTTGGATTAGTGTATCCTAAATGTTGTTTATGGTTTGATGCAGGTAGTCCCATGGTTTGGTGGGTCTTTATACATGTAATTTGGTTTAAAGGCATAAAATAGAAATTTTGTCAGCCTAAGTTTACTTAGTTAAACAAGGTTGATCAAGGTTTGGGATTTAGTTTAAGGGACACCAAACTATATTCATAATATATTATAGAAGATTACATGGTTTGGTTTGACTGGGCCTTATTTAGGTTTAAGGAAAATTCAATTTCTATGGTTTAAAGTTTTGTAATTTTTTGCTCAACGAGGGCTAAACATAATTAAGCAAGGTTAAATGTTTGTTAAATGTTTCATGCTAATGATGATGATCATTATCAATGAGTTCCTCCAAGGTCTAAAATCACAATATGCCATGTTTACTAGCATAAAAATATAAATATTTTACGGTTTTATAGCCTATGAAAATGTTTTGAGTTTTAGGGGTTATGACTTTTGAAATGCCATCAAACTTATATGGTTGACCTTATGGACGTGCATGAAAGCTCATGTAGGTTGTTAAACCTAATAAAACTGTCTCAAGGCTAACCAAAAATGGGGTGAATTTGTTAGTTAAAAAATTTCTTAGATTTTGGAAAAACTATTTGAACTTTAAGAAATATAAAATCACTAATTCTAAAATATGCAGTTGTTAATGGAGATCCTTTTCAAATATAATTTTTTAACCACCAAATTTAAAAGCAGTAAAAAAAATGTGGGGAAAAAATATTAATCGAAGAACATAAAATTTTATAGTGGTTTGATCTAACTAGACCTACATCAACTCAACGGATACTCCTTCTCTAGGAATTGCATTAAACATAAGTGACTTTCCTTTTCCCCAATAGCAAGGTGGATAAGCCCTTACAAACTCTCATCCAGCAACCTAGAGCGGTAGAGAACCGTTGCCTTTTACACTCTCCAAGTGATGGTAGTGTACCTTCTCATCCTTTTTCACCCTCCTGGTGAAGGCAAAGTCCCTACATGTCCTTTTTCACCCTCATGGAGAAGGTAGAGAATCATCACGTCCTTTTGCACCCTCCTGATGAAGCAAGAGAACCTTGATCTAGTCTTGAAGATCTTATCTCAAAAACCTCCAAAGACATTTGGTAGAAACTTGAAGAAGACAAAAGAGATCCTCACTTTGGGAAACCTTATGAATACCTCACAACTTCCCTTCACTTGATCTCTCATTCTTCACTCACAAATCTCTCCCAAATATACTCTCTAAAAGGACATTCTCAAGATAAATTCAAAGCAAAGGATAAGATGACAAATTTTCGGACTCTTTATGTACAAACTACATAAAAAGCTATCCAAAAATTTAAAATTACTAGTCAACTGACTTAACTTCATATTATATGATTTGTTCAAAAAATCAGGGCTTTATTTGGTATGAACTAGGACGAACTTAGATTCATACACTATCAGTTGTATGTACAAAATTAGATTCTACTGTACAAATAGTTAAAAAATAAATGTATTTGAATTGTATGCCCATGTAGGATCCTACTTTCATACTTGATCAATCATCTGTAAGACCTAACATGATACAGTACAAATAGTTCAAAAATGAACTAGTTTGTTTGGTAGGATCAAGGATGAAAGGAATCTCATACTATGTTAGTCATCTATATGACCTGACATAGTAGAATAAAAAAAATTAATAAATGAACAAGTTCATATGGTACGACTAGGGATGAAAGGAATTTCATACTATGTAAGTCGTCTGTACAACCTGGCATCGTACAATACAGATAGTTCAAAATGCTTAAGCCTTGATTTTATTAATTGCACCATTGAGGAAAAACTATCAAATCACATAGTATGATTAAATATCATACAGTACGGTCTGACTTAAAATATTTTACAACTCTCCCACTATGTGCGCGTGTACAGTTACCCTATTACATTCACTCTTGCTCAAATTTCAGAAAAAATAAAAATATACAGACTCTATTACATGACATCCTATTCTACCCTTGTCTTGAAGTCTTCTATAGTCTGAAGTAGTAAATGAAATCCTTGAAATATTATAACACAAAAAAATAACACTAAATATCCAATTCATACTTAGAGAAATAATAAAATCATCAGAATAAAAATAATTTTCTATCATAAAAAAATCACATTCTCAATCTTATTTCCAACAATCTCCTCTTTTTTTCTATGTTGGCAAAAACATTTATTTTTTGAATTACAAATAATAGTTCCTCTCTCCTAAACTCTCCCTTAATGAATAAACCTTAAACACCATGGGGAAATTAAAATTTAGTTCCTTTTTTATAATTTTGATGTTTATAAACAAACAAAATAATTTACGAGGCAAACAAACACAAAATTATAAACACCAGGAAAAATACTTTAGACCTGAAACCAAGTTCAAAAAATACTTCAATCTAGAATAAGCAGAAATAACCTCCCACTGAGAGCATTTTGACATCCAATAAGGTATCAAACAACAACACAAATAAAACTCAACGAACTTCAAAACACAAATAATGCAAACAAAACTACAAGAACTTAAAATCAAAATACAAACAACCTCCCCCTTTTGACATCAGCAGAAAGAGGGGAAAACCAAAAAAGAAAACAACTCTTGAATAAGAAAGTTCTTATGGTCAAATCTAAATGTTGATGAGGAAAACAATAAAAAAAATACACAATATTGAATTTCTACAAAAATTTTAAACTCAAGTTTTAAATCAAAGAACAATTGAGAAAAGATAAGTTGACTAGGTTCTCTGTTCGTTGTAGAAAGTAGGAATATCAAATAGAATAACTATCGCAAATGACAAAATAAAATAAAAATAAAATTACAAATTTAATAGTTGAAGTTATAAGTTAAATTATGGATTTTTTTAAGAAATATATATATATATATATAGAAGAAAGAACTAAATATATTGTGGGGTCATTTTATGCCACTTTATCAAGTAATATTATGAATATTGTGCATTTTTCTTATCCTGATTGGGCTTATTTTGACCCTCTTCTTAAATTTGGCACACTTTGTGCATCTTTTTTGGGATCATTTTATGCCTCTTTTCAAATTTGGCACACTTAATGCATGTTTTGATATTTTATTCTTTCCATAACCTAAATCAACAAGTCTTAGCTTATTTGATTATCTTCCAAATAAAAGAAATAAAACTTTCTTGCATAAGAAAGATTAAACCACAAAATTAAAATCCAATGGATAAAAATAAAATCAACACATTAAATAATAAAATAAAAGAAGATTAAGTCATAATTTTTATATAATTGTAATTATAAGATAAAAGTCAGTTAAAATATGAAAATGATCTCTTTATTTGAATCCAATTTTATTTTGATTTAACTGTTGAGAAAAAAATTAAGGAAATAATATTAGAATGCAAATGATGTTTTATCATTTAAATCAACATTTTGGATTTGTCAATAATAACTCACAAACAATTTGAGATGGAACACAAACTTTAAGAAGAGCAAAACACTCGTTTTCTTGTAATTTATAACATAGGCAAACTCGAACACAAACGAAAAAAATGGTCATAAACAAAATACAACAATTTTAAAACAAAACATCAAAATTGAACTTCAAAAATGAAAAATTACAAACAGACTAAAACATAAGAAGAATAAATCAAGTACAAAATATACTAATAGCCTAGTGGATCTTGATTTGGAGGAGGCTATGGAGGGCTAAACTGACTAAAGTAGCTATTGATGGTAGCTGCTTGAGTATTAATGAAATCAACTTATCCTCTCACCCAATCTATATCTTCATTATAATTAAAATCCTGCCGATCCAAACGAGTCTAAATATAATCAAAACATTGATCAAAATGAGACTCAAGTACATCAAATTTCTAAATCATTTCTCAATAGAACTGATGCATAGGTACATGACCAGAAGAAGTTGCAGGTGCTGGAGTAGGGGCCTCTTCTTCTCCAATTTCCTCTCCTTCTTCACCTTGACCTTGATAAAAAAAGAATACAAAATAGAGCATCAGTGGAATAGATAGGTAGATTATTTGGGGGATTGGGGTGAATAACATCATACTTCTTCTCCAAAATGTATGCAACCAAGTGTACTAAAGCAATATTCTTCTTCATTCTAGTGACAGAGAGTCTAATGTCAGTAAGATTATTAATGTAGTCCAAAATCAAGTGAGCTTCATTAATAGGTGTGTTGGGCATTATAAAATGTGTAATAATAGAGAACAAAGGGGTAATATTAATTCGATCACTAGCTTTAGGAATAATAAATATTCTTAAGATATGTTGAATGATTTTGGCATTTTGATTCAGTGTGTGAATAAGAGGTAGATATTGTATTGAAGGTATACCCCTAAGAGTTTGATTTATTTCAGACCAATCAAAATCACTTCTAGATATAATAGAATGTGCCCTAACTCCAGTTCTAAGGTAAAAAATTGTTCCTAAATCTTCCTTAGTAATCTCAACTCTTTAATGGAAAACATTGGATTACATTATCATGTTGTTTTCTCTCTTTATCAAATTTGCAAGAAAGTAATAGAAGGTGTCAAGATTGAAATGCACAAATCAGGGTGAGAATGAAGGAAACTTGGGTAGAATTAAAGAGAGACACTGTTTAAAATTTTATGTTGACTTGAATAAGAAGATGAAGAGTGATTTTTGCTTAAATAAACTTATTGTAGGCTTATTCATTTTTACTCAAGAGGAAGTTGTCATCTAGTTCGGTACGAGATGAGCTTCCCTTGGTTTGACAAACTCTACTGCTTTTGCTGGCCATTTAAGAAGGCATTTATAAGGATTGAAAATGGAAAGGTTTGTGAAGAAATTAAAAGAAAGACTTCCAATTTAAGGAAAATGAATGATTTTATATAGTACAAAACTAGGTTCATTTGCAAAATTGGGAAATTAGTATGTATGAACTGAAGTTCATACAGATGAACAAAAACTATCAAGAATAATTATTGTAGCAAAATGACTTTTCATATAGTTTCCTTTTTGAGTCACACGACCTTTGACCAATGTGATCATACAGACGAATATGTGTTCATCTGATACGCTCGGTTAATAAATATCATACCGTTGGTTGAGTTTGTTCATATGCACATTGACAACTGGATCATACAAATGAATAAATGTTCAGTCAAATGATTTTCAAATATATTTTTTCTTGGAAAGCCTGCCATGTTCGTACATATGGAAAATTGATATTTAATACATATGATGATGTGTTCGTGCTGTATAATGAGGTTAAGAGATCAGATTTTTTTGTTTGTTAAACACAGAGAGGAAATCATGTAAATTATGGATAATTTGTATAGTATGAAAGTGGCTCATATAGTACGAATGGAATTATTTTTAAGATTTAAACATAATAACAAAGATACTCTTTGCAAAATAAATAAAATAAGATCCACAACATACCAAAAATTAAAAATACTAAAATGATAAATTGAAAATACAAATAGAGCTATATCAACCAAAACAAACCACAATAAAGAACAAAAACACAATTATAAACATAAAGGAATTACACAATAAATACAATTTATAAAATTACAATTGTCATGCATGAATATCAATAACACCCAATCTGGTTCTTAAGGTGCTGAATGTTTCAAAAGCTAGAGGTTTTGTGAAAATGTCTGAAAGTTTTTTTTTGTTGCTAAATGATGTAGCTTAATTTCTCCTTTTGTGGCATAGTCCCTAATAAAATGATGCCTTATATCAATATGCTTATTCTTGGAGTGTTGAATTGGATTCTTTAAAATACAACTAGCACTTATATTATCAAACAAAATCGAAATAGCATCAATTAAAAAACCTAAATCCATAAGTTATTATTTTAACCATAATACCTGTGCCACACGATGTCCTAAGGCTATATATTCTGCTTAGCAATAAAAAGGGCTACTGAAATCTATTTTTTACTGGATAAAGAAACTAAAGAGTTTCTAATGAATTAACAAGTTCTAGATCTACTTTTTGATCAACCCTACATCCTGCAAAATTTGAATCAAAATATCCAATGTTTTTAAAAGAAGTGATATTCCGCGGATACAAAATCCTCAAGTTTTGAGTTCCCAAATGGTATCTCATAATTCTTTTAATAGCATTCAAAAGGGATTCTTTTATATAAATTTAAAATTTAGCATAAAGACAAACACTAAACATGATATTATGTCTACTAGTAGTCAAATAAAGTAATGACCTAATTATCTCTCTAAATTTATTTTGATCAGTAGATTTGCCTTTAGAATCCTTAACTAATTGAACTGAGGAACTCATTGGTGTACTTATTGGTTAAGCATTATTCATTTCATACTTATCAAGGATGTACTTAACATATTTTGATTAACTAAGAAATGTGCCATCCTCTTTCTTTTTAATGCTAAAACCAAGAAAGTAACTCAAGTTTCCCATCAAATATAATTCAAATTCATTAATCATTATTTTTGAAATATCATCACAAAGATTTTTATTAGTGGATCCAAACAAGATATCATCAACTTACATTTGAACAATGAGAATGTCATCTCCTACTCTTTTCAAGAAGAGAGTGGTGTCCATCCCCCTTTAACAAAGGATCTTTCTAGTAGGAATGTACTTAGCATTTCATACCATGACCAAGGTACCTATTTTTAATCCATATAATGCCTTTTCTATTTAAAAACATGATTAGGAAATTGCAAATTTTCAAAACTTGGAGGTTGCTCAACATAAACATCTTCCTTTATCACCTCATTAAGAAAGGTACTCTTAACATCCATTTGAAATAGTTTAAATCCTTTAAAATAGGTAAAAGCTAAAAGTACCCTAATTGCTTCAAGTCTAATAACAGGGGAAAAAGCCTCCTCAAAATTAATTCCATCTATTTGATTGTATCCCTTAGCCATCAATCCTACCTTATTTTGAACCACTGCACCTAAATCATTCATCTTATTTTTGAAAACCCACCTAGTTCCAAAAACACTTTAATTTTTAGGACTTTCAACCAATTCCCAAATATCATTTTTGAAAAATAGATTCAACTCTTCCTGCATGGTTAGAATTCAAAATTTATCAGAAAGTGCTTGATTTGTTTTATTGGGTTTAATTATAGAAATAAATGCTAAGTGGTTCACTTCTTTGTTAAGTTCATTCCATATTCTAACTCCTTCAGTTGGGTCTCCTAAAATATATTTTTAGTATGATTTTAAGAATATTTCCATTTTCTAGGCAATGTATTTTTTGTTCCAACCATTTCTTCAAGATTTGCATTTTCAATTCCTTGGGTAACCTCTTTAACATGTTCTTCATCAAAACTAGACTCTCTAGAAACATCTGATTCATCAAAAACTACTTGTGTGGTCTCCTCTACAACCTTTGTCCTTTTGTTAGAAACTCTATAGGATTTTCCAACACTTGAATATCCTAGAAAAATTTCCTCATCAGATTTAGGATCAAATTTTCCTAAAATAGTTTTAGCATTGTTATGCATGAATGCTTTATATCCAAAGAAATGTAGATGTGATAGGATTGGTTTCCTACCCTCAAGAAGCTAATATGGTGTCTTATTCAATTTAGATCTCATGTTCACCCTATTCAAAACATAATAAGCTATATTAACCACTCAACACAAAAGTGTTTAGGAAATGAATATTCAGCTAACATGGCTCTAACAGCTTCTACCAAGGTTTTGTTCTTTCTTTTAACAATAATATTATGTTAAAGGGTTCTAGGAGCTAAAACATAGTGATCTATTCCTTGCTCTTTTTGAATAACTTTAAAATTTTTATTTTCAAATTCTCCACCATTATCACTATGAATTGAAAGAATTTCACACCCTAGCTTCCTCTAAATCCATGTAGAGAAATTTTTAAACTCATCAAATTAATATCTTTTATGTGATAAGAAGCTAATCTAAGTGAATCTTAAGTAATAATCAACTATTACATACCCAAAAATATTCCCTCCTAGACTTACAGTGCTGAAAGGTCTAAATAAATCCTTATGAAGGACTTCTGAGGGTTTTCTAGTACTGAGATCTTTAATCGAATGAAAGGAAGACTTGACTTGTTTCCCTAATTGGCATGCATCACAGAGATGATCATTAGTGAAATCTAATTTGGGTATGCCTCTTACCAATTTCTTCTGGGTAATGTTCCTAAGATTTTTCATGCTTGGAAGACAAAGCCTTCCATACCATAACCAAGATTCATCTGTAATACTTTTAAGATAAAAAGAATTAGAAGATTCAACACTATTTAAATCAAGCATGTAAACATTGTTTACCCTCTCTCCATGTAACACATCAACTCCATTTTGGCTTATTATGTAGCTTACAGATAAAACTTTTATGTTAAAACCCTTATCACAAAGTTGACTAATACTTAGCAAATTATATTTCAAGCCTTCTTCCAATAAGACATTTTCAATCAAAATATTCTTTGTATTACCAATCATACATATTACTACCACTCTTTTAGTGGTGTTATCCCCAAGTGTCACTTTGTTTCCAGTCCTGGCCTTCAACAATATAAATTGCTTTGTATCTTCTATCATTTGTTTTGAGCATCCATTATTCGTGTACGAAATGCACTCACGAGGGCTTACATGAGTGTGAATCTATAAAATTGTCAAACTTTATACTTGGGAAAACAAATAAACTTTGGTTAACCTCTTGACAACGATAATCCAGATGCATGTTTGATATTCTAAAATTTATTCATCTTAGGTCTCCACACTAAATGTGTTTTATGAAGAATAGTGTAAGTGTGAGAAATATGCTCCATCATTCCACATGAAAAACATTTAAAACCATGAAAATGATTTTCAAATTTATTGAGTTATTATTCATTTTCCTAGGTTTTGAAATTTTAAGCTTTTGGTTAGGATTGTAAAATTGTTCAAGTGTGGGAGGTGTCTTATTTTCCTTAAAAGATTTCAATTTTATTTGAAGATATGAGTTGCACTTTCCCAAATTAATTTTTTATTTTTAAATCATTTTGCCGTTTGATCTGATTTAACCATAGACACCTTAAAATCATTTTCATGTTCTTTATAAGATGTTTTCAATAAATCATACTTCTTATTTAAGTCATCAAATTCATCTAGTAAAGCCATGCGATTTCTATCTATGTTTGCATGATCATTCATAGTATTTTCATTTTCTTTTTATAGATTCAGATATTCGATATTATGATTAACATATAATTTTTTGAGTTTCCTATGTGCATTATGAATTTTCTCAAAAACTTTAAGTAATTCATCATTTGAAAGGTCACATACCTCATCTTGATCTAAATGATCATGTTTATCTGTCATTAAGCACAAATTTGTAACCTCTTATTCAGCTTCTATTTTTGAAGAATTTGAACTTTCGTCAGCCCAAAAAAGATCTTTGCATTCTGTTCTTGCACTTCCTAATATTCATATTCACCTTAGATTTATCCTTATTAGGATTGGCCTTGAGATTTGGGCAATCAGTCTTTATATGTCTAGGTTTTCTGCATTCACAACAAATGACTTCATTTGAAACTTCTGTGTTCATATTGAACTTATATTTATTCCAATGCTGATGACTTTGTTGCTTTCTCTTAAGGAAACTTTTAAATTGCCTATTCATAAGTGCATTATCTTCTTCGTCCTCAAGCAATGATTGATTAGTCTCTAAATCATCAGCTTTTTAAGCTATATTTTTTTCTCTCTGCTTGTCGCCTGAATCAATCTATTTTTGATTCACTCCTTTTTCATAAGCAATCAATGATCCAAGTAGATTATCAATATAATATACATTCAAATCTTTAGACTCAGTTCTAATAGTTATCTTTGCATCATAAGCAGTAGGTAAACAACATAAAATTTAATTTACTTTTTAAGATTTTGTCAGTTCTCTACCTATAGCATGCAATGAGGTAACAATCTAAGAGGTCCAGGATTTTCTAAACATAGAAATTATTACTTTTTCAAAAATCTAATTCACAGTTCTTCAGCTACACTGATGGCGATGGAGGTTCACCAGCCTTCGACGATGGCTGACAGTCCTTATGGTGGTCGACGTGCTAATCTGACATCTCTATTCTCATCTCATTTGAGTCTAGCTTCATATCCGCTATCATTTAGTGATGGATATATAAGGAACCCACATGAAGAAAAGTTAAAACTTATGTCGGGTAAGTCTCTGATTATTAATGAAAGTGGATTGCTTAATCAGAAAAACCTATTGGAATTATAGGTAAAGGAAAGGATGTAGTTGCTAAGAAAATGGTCAATGTTTTTCACAAATCAGGATCTCTGAATCCCAAAGGTCATTTTTAATCTACCGATAATGGAGCATCATCTTTTTATACAAAGTTGGTTTCAACAAAAAATAAATTGGATTCGAATGTTCTTGAAGATATTCAAAAAGGTGTTGATGAATCTGTGATCCCTATTTTAGCAGATTCTGCTAGTTCGGGAAGGATAACAATGGAAGTTTATAATGCTAAGGCTATTATAATTCGGGAAGGAGATCAAATTATAGATCTTAACAAAGTTTGATTCTATTAAGAAGGATATCTGGGAGGATGTAATATGGATGAAAACTAATCGGTTGTGCCTAAAATGCCTTCTAGAAATATATTGTTAAATGCTTGGATAAAAAAAAAACTAATAACAATGTTACAAATCTGGATTTTGGTAAAACTTCACTTATCAATTGATATAAAAAATTTGAACTTGTTTCAGAAATCTTTGGTGATTAAAGTATTTGGGGAAAATATACCATTTCATGTGGTTAGCATGGAGTTCAGGTGACAATGGTGTCACTTTGGAAAATTTCATCTAATAATGCTTGGTTCGGGTTAGGTTCTTTGTGCATTTGAAGAATCAAAAACTTTGGAATCAGTCTTCTCTAATAGTCCTTGGTATTTGAGGGGAAATATAATTGGGATGGACAGATGGTCTCCATCATTTTCTCCTTTATCTTTGAAGGGCCTTTCAGCTCCAGTTTCAATCAGAATGCCAAATTTACCACTATAATGTTGGGACGAAATTAACATATGCAGGATTGCTTCCATGGTTGGCAAGCTTTATATGATTGATGGAAACATGCTCCAATGGAGTAGAAGGGAATTTGATAGAATTTGTGTTCGTATTAAATTAGATAGCAAGCTTCCTTTGGGTGTTTGGGTAGAAGGAAGTTCTGGGAAATTTTTCCAAATAATTGAATATGAAAAGATTTTGAACTTTTACTTCAATTGTGGCAAGATAGGTCATCTGAAAAACTAGTGTTCAGAAAGAATGTTGGAGGCTGGTCAACCATACAAACCCAAAGAGGCATTTGACTCAAATGGTAATTCAGCTCAGCTGGAGAATTCAGCTAAGGTGATTGACTAAAACATTGTTGAATATGGGCCTTGGATTTATATGAACTTTGGGAAAGAAGAAATTTAAAAGCCAAGGTTCCAGAAATGTTGGGCAACATCAATTGAATATTGAAGCTAGAAAAGTTGTTGTTAAATTGAAGAATCTCGGTGTTTTCCAAATGGCTGTTAAAGTTAGCAATTTTGAAGAACGTTATGAAGAGATTTTGGCAAAAATTAATGATCCTCTTGCTATGCAGGAAGGAGAACAAGTTCCTGATGATATTCAAGTTCCCACTATACAAGTGACAGATAAAAAAACTGTGATGGGTATGGCTTATTACTCTACTATTATTTCCATTGATGATAATAAATTTAAATTATTAGAGGATGAAGTTAAGGAAGGAGAGGTTATTTTATCTTAGAAAGCTATATCTCCTAAGGGGATAACTGATAATACTATATTGGATATGGGTAAGATAGAAGTGGAAATAGATGCTTTGAATGAGGTTATTGGTTTAGAAGAAGGTGGATCTAAATAACTTAAAGGCTTAGGTCCTATCAAACTAGCTTCTAGGAGTCAGAGAATAAATGGAGACCATAAAAATAAAGTGGGGTTCTCATCCCCTCTTTTACAATTATGTCATCTATTGGTTTTTGGAATTGTACAGGAGTTAGGAAGAGGAAAGCTTCTATATACCTAAAAGAGCTTGTGAAGGAAAATGGAGTTTTCTTTTTGGGTTTGCTGGAAACTAAGATTTCTTTGTTTGATAGAAGAGAGGTAGATTTGTTAATTGGTGCAGATTGGGATTTTTTCCAAGTTCCTTCAGAAGGCCAGTTTGGTAGAATTCTAGTGGAATGGAAATCTAATATGGCGCCCTTTAATTTTTTTCCAAGTTTTGGATTCCTCTCAGCAATTTATCATTGGTGAGTTATATGTTATCAATGAAGGAAGATGGAGAATTGCTTCTATTTATGGAAGCAAGGATGTGTATAAAAGGAGAAGTATTTGGGAGAAGTTACAACATTATTTTTCCAAGGAAGTTCATATGGTGATCGAGGGATATTTCAATTGTCTTCTTGATAAAAAAGACAAGAGGGGTGGAAAAAGATTTTTTTTCCCAAGGTCCCAAGGAGATGAATTTTTTTTTTTGACAAGTAATAACTTACATAAAGTGGGTCTTATTGGGCCAAAAAAATTCACCTGGTGCAACAACAAAACTGGAGAAAAAAAAATTTTTGAGAGATTAGACAAATGTTTCATAAACTCAACAACTTTAAGCTCTTCCCATCGGTTGGTGGTCAGGCACTTAGTTGGAGTTGCATTGGATCACTGTCCAATTATTTTAAACCTTATGTATTTCTATTCAAATTTTAAAAAGAATAATAAATTTCAAGATGTTTGTGCCTCTAATCTAGCATCAACTGCTATGGTAAGGAATATTTGTTTGAAGAATTATGTGGGTGACTATGCCCAAATCCTGAATTCTAAAATGAAGAGATCATTTAAGGCTTTGTTTTATTGGAGTAAAGCTAAGCACAAGTCATTAGTCCAGATGAAAGATTTTTTATTGGAGGAGATAATGAAGCTACAGGAAAAAAACCCTATGATGGAGGTCTCTAAGTTGAAGAAGGATGGACACTCAAAGTTAGGGTGGGTGAATTTAATTCAAATTTAGCCCAGCTAAATACTTCATGGAGACAGTGTGCAAAGGTTAAATGGGTGATTGAGGGTGATTGCAACTGAAAATTCTTTCAAGCTTTTGCTAGTGCAAGGAGGAATTCCAATTTTATTTTTAAAATCAAAGATACTAATGGTTTAGTGGTGGAAAAGAACAACATAGATTGAAGACATCCTAATTTGATTCTTTAAGGAGAAATGGAAAGATAGAAAGTGCTATTTGGAAGGCTGGCTTGAACCATGGAAATTACTGGATGAATTTGATACCAATTTGCTAAACAATGAATTCTCTATTGAAGAAGTAGAAATAGTAATCAAATAAACCGGCGACAATATTTCTCCAGGGAATGATGTAATTACTTATTCTATTCTTAAGTTCTATTTGGCTATTATCAAAGAAGACTTTTGGAATGCTCTGAATCAGTTTTTTCATTTAGGCAAGAAGAATTCCAAGAGTAAAGAAATCTTAATTATTCTTATTCCTTAGGTAGCTAATCCAATATCTCCTTCAAATTTTAGACGAATCAGTTTATGTAATGTTGTTTATAAGGTTGCTGCCAAGTTAATTTTGAATAGATTATCTTCTATCATTCCTAAATTGATCTATTAAGAACAAGGGTATTTTTGAAAGGTAGATCTTTGTCGGATCATATTTTAGTGGCTCACAAAATATTTCATAAATTCATATATTCGAATTCTTGAAAAGGCTTTGTTTCTTTTAAATTAGATTTAGAGCTAGCCTATGACTCTATGGCATGGCCTACTCTAGAGAAAGAATTAAAGTATTTTATATTTCCTTCTACGTTATCTAACCTGATTTTGGAATGCATTAGAGATTTGAAATTCTCCTTATTAAATAATGGGAATTCTTCAACCTAGATTGATGCTTGGAGCGTATTTTGTCAAGGTTTTCTCTTCTAACCTTTTTTGTTTATTCTTTATGCTCAGCTTTTATCCAATGCATTTAAATAAAAAAGGTGATACTTACGGTGTGCGGGTGAGTTCAAGTGGTCCCAGAATCTCTCATTTGCTTTATGCAGATGACATCATCATTTTCTCAGAAGCCAAATTGAAGGTTGTAAATAAGATCTAAGGTTTAGTTGATGATTTTTATGGTAGGGCTGGACAAAATGTCAATGTGAATAAATCTTGCATTCTATTTGGAAATTTGGTAAGAAGATGGAGAAAAAAGCAATTTCTCACATTATGAGGTTCAAAGAAGTTAAAGAATTTAATCATCTTGGGGTCAAGATAACTTTGAGGAGGTTAGTTGGAGCAGATTTTCAATTTATTATCGACAAGGCTTTAAAAGTGATCAGTATTTATGGAGGAAAATTTATTTCCTTGGTGGGAAAAATTAATCTTGTAAAGATAGTATTGCTTTCTTATACTATTTCTCATTGCACTCATACCTTGATCCAAAAAGGCATCCTAGATGAGATTGAAAAACTTTTTAGAAGTTTTATTTGGAACATGATAAATAGTAATTGTGGTCTTCATTATGTGAATTGGAATGTGGTCGTGCTTGCCTTTGAAATGGGGTGGTAGAGCTCTTCATTCTTGTTATGATAAAGTTGGGCCACTTAGAGCTAAACGTTCTTTGAGATATATTCAAGATGAAGAATCATTTATGCATAAGGTATAATTTCCAAAATATTGTTATACATTTGGAAATGAATTCTCAAGGAAGGCTAGTTCTACAGCTTGGAAAATCATTTATGGCGGAGGAATATTTCTTAAGCCTATTATTAGATGGAGCAATGCTAATGGTGAGTTGATTGATGTTCAAGGATATATGGATCATGGATAAGAGACTAAACAAATGGCCAACCTATGTGCTTCCCCAAGCTTCAAATGAACTTATGGTCGATAGATTCACATCAAGTGGTTATTGGAATACATATGAACTTGGTAAGTTTTTTGGTTCTGATCTTCTGAACCTTATTTTCCAAATGCCTATTTATCCTGAATTGGTAAAAGATAGAATGGAATTTATCTCTAAAATTTTTGGAAAATCAATTTCTTCTTTAGCATTTAAAGCTTCATTTCAAAACAACCAGCAGGTTCAATATTGGAATTGGATTAAGAAAGCTAAACTCAATCCTCAGGTTGAAGGTTTCTGGTTGAGAATCTTCAATAAATACATTAATACAAACCATTTCTTATGTTATATAAGATTACAAAGAAATAATGGATATCCTAGAAACTGCAATAAGTTAGAAGATATTAGGCATGTGGTTGCAAAATGTAATAAATTGGTAGAAATACTTCAACATTTTAACAAGTGGGGATTTGGTATTCCAACTATTCATTCGTTGGAAGAATGCTATAATTGGATTTCCTTTTAAAACTATTGGTTGGTTAATTTGTATTGCAATGTTATTTACTTTTCTTGGAAAGCTTGGAATAAGCTTGTTCTTATCGAGAAAGATGATATTTCAGTGTTCAATGCTTTGGAAGTTGTCATCTACTGTTCAATTTATATTGGTTTTTGGACATTCTTGTGTCCATTGGGTTGTATCTCAGTTGGAACTTTTGGCTATTCAATCACTTATAAAAGTTATTAAAGATTGGATGTACAAATATAAGGAAATCATCATTGAAGGTGACAATACTAATATCGTCAAGTTTCTTCAAGGTGTTTTTTCTAAAGTTCATCAGATAGTTGAAAATCTATCTTTTTTTTTAATTTTAATAATGTTATTCTTAATTCTATAGATAGGAATTGCAATAAGTTAGCGGATCTATGCGCTAACTATACTCTTTTTATTTCCTTTATTTGGAAAGATATTAGTATGAATAAGGTTCCTCCTTTTATTACTTTGTTAAAGGAGGAATCTGATGTTATTAGTTAGTTTTTTTTGTATTTCCTTTTAATAAATTCAATGAAGTAGATTTCACTTTCTCAAAAAAAAAAAAAAAATTAAAGATGTAACAATCTGAGTAAATCGTGTATACATATCAGAAATTAACTAATTTGGTTTCATACAAAATAGTTCATCGTCATGTAATAAAATATTCAACCTAGATTATTTCACCTCATTTTTCTTCATAAGTTTTGCAAGTTTATCCCATATTTCTTTTCTAATTTTACAAATACAAACATGCATATAATCATCATATTTTAAAGCACAAAAAAATTATTTTTGCATTTGACATCTAATCATGCTAATTCTTTTTCTTCTGATGTGCAACAAGTGAATGGTTTTTTAGTTCTAATAATATCAATAAGTCTACTAGGTCTTCTATAACCTTCTTGTACTAATATCCACAATCGATAATACAATGATTGTAGAAAGGTAGACCTACGTATTTTCTAAAAATCAAAAGGAATATTATCGAATAAAGGTGGTCTAGTGATTGAATGTCCTTCAAGAGTATTACAGTTTCCAAAAATAGTCATGATCATATTTCAAAAAGTGGTGTAAACTTTAACTTTTGAAATTAGCTCTAAGACCGCTTGAAAGTTTATGTAGGTTGTTAAACCTAATAGAATAGTCCCAAGGCTAACTGAGAGGGGGGGGGGGGGGGGGGGGGGGTGAATAGGTTATTTCAAAATTTTCTTGTATTTTGGAAAACCATTTTGAACTTTATAAAATATAAAATCACTAATTATTAAATATGCAGTTATTAGTAGAGATGATTTTCATAGATAATTTTTCAACCACAAAATTTAAAAGCAGTAAAAAATGTGGGAAAAATAAAGTTAATAGAAGAAAACCAAATTTAATAGTGGTTCAGTCAAACTAGACCTACATCTACTAACTGGAGACTCGTTCTCCAGGTATTGCACAAAATACAAGTTAATCTCCTTTTGCCCCCACAGCAAGATGGAGAAGTCCTCACAAACTCTCTTCCACATACCTAGTGTGGTAGAGAATCACCGCCCTTTACACTTTCCAAGTTATTCCAACATACATTGTCATCCTTTTTCACCCTCCTCGTGAAGGCAGAGTACTTATATGTCTTTTTTCACTCTCCTGGAGAAGGTAGAGAACCATCACATTCTTTTTTATCCTCCTAATGAAGGAAGAGAATCTTGAACCAATCTTGAATATCTTCTCTCAAGAACCTCCAAAGAAGTTGTGTAGAACTTAAAGAAGACAAAAAATATCCGCACTTTGGGCAAACTTGTGAATCCCTCACAACTTCCCTTCATTTGATCTCTCACTCTTAACTCAAAAAATCTTTCCCAAACACACTCTCCAAAAGGTCACTCTTAAGAGAAATTCAAAGTAAAGAATAGGATGACAGATTTTATCAATCTTTATATAGAAACTGCATGAAAAACCTTTTAAAAATTGAAATTTTCAAGTCAACCAACTTAATTTTGTAATGTAAAATCTTAGATTGTACGGTACCATCAATTCAAAAAATCAAGGCTTTTTTTGGCATGAGTTGGGATGAACTTAGTTTTGCACACTATCAATCATCTGTATGAAATTAGATCGTACTGTATGAATAGTTTAAAAATAAATGTATTCATATGCTATAACCATGTACAATCCTACTTTTGTAATCTATCACTTGTCTGTAAGACTTGACATCGTATAGTATGAATACTTCTAAAATAAACTAGTTTGTATGGTATGATAACAGACAAAGAAATTCATACTCTATCTTTCATCTTTATAACCTTACATCGTATAGTATGAACAGTCTAAAAATGAATTAATTTGTATGGTATGATCAGTGATGAAAGGAATTTCATACTCTATTAGTCATACGTATGACCTGACATCGTATAGTATGAATAGTTCAAAAATGAACTAGTTCGTATGGAATGATCACGAATGAAAGGAATTTTTTACTTTGTTAGTTATATGTATGACCTGACAACATATAGTATAAACAGTTCAAAATGTTTAAGCCTTGATTTGATTAACTAAATCTTGGAAGAAATAGTCAAATTGTATAATATGATTAAATATTATATAATATGATCAGACTTAAAAAAAATTTAACTCTCCCCCTATATGTGTGTACACAGTTACCGAATTACATTCACTCTTACTCATACTCAATAAAAAATAAAAATATATAAACTCTATTACATGAAATCCTGTTCTACCCTTGTCTTGAGCTATTGAGCAGCTGAAGTAATAAATAAATTCCTTGAAATGTTAGTACAAACAAAAAAAACAAAAAATATCTAATTCATGCTTAGAGAAACAATAAAATCATCATAAAAAAAATTGGTATCATTAAGAAAATTACGTTCTCAATCTTATTTCCAATAATCTCCCCCTTTTTTGATGATGGCAAAAACATTTATTATTTTAATTACAAATAACATTTCTTATCTCCTAACCTCCCTCTTAATGAATAGACCTTAAACACGATAAGAAAAATAAAATTTCTTCCATTTTTTTTATAATTTTGATGTTTATGAACAAACACAAAATAATCTACAAGGAAAATAAACGCAAAAATACTAACACCAAAAAAAAAAATCTTTAGACACGAGACCATGTTCACAAGAAAACTTCAAACAAAAATAATATAAACAACGACCCCCTGAGAGAATTTTGACATCCACTAAGGCTTTGGATTTTGTTGACCCTGAATGAGCTTTGTAGAAGATAAACTAAGGTTTCCTTTACAAATTTTTAAATTGAAATCTATTCCACAAGCATTAAATTGGATAAAGAAATTTAATCTTTTCAATATTCTTATAGGAATTTTATATTTAATAGAGTATCAAAGCTTAATGATGAATCTAGGATCAGAAGCTTAGAGTAAAGCATCACAAAAATATATAAGGAAAATTAATTTTGAAGAATTAAAATTTTAAAAAAAGGAAGCAATTTTGACATTTTATATCTGGCACATTTTTTGCATATTTTTTATTTTGTGGCACACTTTGTGCATCTTTTATTTTTGGCGAACTTTACACAACCTTTATTTTAGCATGCTTTATATAACTTTTATTTTCGCATGCTTTATGCATCTTTTATTTGGTGGTGCACTTTTCACAATTTTTATTTTGTGGCGCACTTTGTGCATCTTTTATTTTGGCAAAGGAATTTTCATTTTAAAAATGTTAAAATGATTGTTCTCAATTTTAAGATTTTCATTCAAACATAAGAGATGAAAACTTACTAACTTTTATAAGGAAGAATGATCTACAAAGAAAATCCAATCCTTTGACAAGAACTATAATCTTGATTATGAAAATTATTGAAATAATTTATGATAATGCAAAAGATGTCTATAAGATATAAAGTCTCAAGAATTTTTAAAAGGTTTCTTTTTCTAAGTTAATTTTAGTTTTGAAATAGATTTAAATTCAAAATATAAAGTCTACCAACATATTAAGAGGTGGATAGGAGGGAATATACTTTTCTACATAACATTGATTAATCATAGGATTTTCACATTTAAGTATTTAATGGAGTGAATTACTTCTTTCTTCTTTTAAGATTGAGGATAGAGGATTAATTTCCATTAAGAAGAATGAATCAAGTACTTTTTTGTAGAAGTCTAAACTGAGGTTCTAAAAAAATTCAAAAAAAAAAAAGATTAGTTTTTTAATATTTTTATTTTTATTTTTTAAGGATTTAAATCATGACCTAGTATAAAACACTTCAGACTAAAGAAAGTTTTCTAATTATTTTTTTTTTTGGATTTCAAATGGAAGGTGGTTTGAAAGACTATGGGAATTATTCAATTACGAATATTTTTTTATATTTTCAAGAATTTATTCAGGACCCAATTTTAAATATTAGATGGAAGTTATTGATTCAAAGAATTGATTTTAGTAGAGCTTAAATTAGGATCTAGTCAGAAATTCAAGGGAATTTATTGATTCATGAATTTAATTTTTTGAATTGTTAAATTAAAAAGAAATTTGAAAGATTGGGGGAAGTTATTGAAGTTGGGATTTGATTTTTGAAAGGTTTAATCAGGACCCAATCTTGATGGCAAGGGGAAGTATTGAATTCGAAGTTTTTATGTTTTGATGATTTGATAATGAGTTCCTTAAACCAAATAACTATTGATTGGAGAGGATTTTGCAAATCTAGACCCAAGCCCTATAATTTTGATGAAAATAAATATTATAGGAAATCTTATTATATTATCTCATGATAATTGAGTTTATTGTATATCTATTTTTCCATACTTACTAACATTTCAGGTCCACTATTCACTAGCAACTTCAATAAGCTCAAGATTGGATAGACTAAGATTAAAGCCTGTATTTTAAGTCTTTATGTTCTTTTTTATCTTTCTTGAGTGAATCATGTATTTTGGTGGATCCTAAAGCTGAGTAACCATACACACACACTCAAGGGGGTGAGTTAGCGAGTTAGGATGTAGATGAGTTTTTTGAACTAACCATGTAAAATAATTTACATTTTTCTGAATAATCAGTTAACCAGAAAAAACATTAGTTAGGGCATTTTTATTAACTGAGATTGATTAAACTAGTCGTACTTGATGATCCTTACTGTACAGGATGATTAATTATAAATATGAAAATAGGAGCCAATTATAATTTAGGCAATATTTTAAAATTCAAATGTTGTTCTAATCATGTCATATTATATGCATCATATTGTATAATATATAACAATCATGCCTAAATTGATCCTGTGATTTATGGTTAATGTGTTTAATTAAATCTTATATGACAATTGGTGATAATTGTATTATATAACATGAGTGATTCATGGGATGATAATTTATCACCATCTATTATACAAGATGAAATACCATAGTTTTTCAACTAATCATACCAGATGATCCCCAGATTTGTACAAAATGAATTGAGTGCTGCGTAGGATGATGATTAACCATCACTTATCATACTAGATGAACAATATAAACTATTTAACTAATTATACATGACAATGCAATTTGTACTACTTTAAAAGCCTATTTTATTCTAATCATATAGGACAATCGTAGGATCATACTGGATGAACTTAAAAGATGAATTAAAATTTTGGGCATTTTGAGAGGCTCTCCATTTAAACTCTCACTTTAACTTGATCAATGAGCCATTTGATGCTATATGTCTTAAGAGGGTGCATAGAGAAGGAGTTTAAGAGAGCTTTGGGAGAGAAGAGAGGAAGAGCTTTTGGTGAGGAAAAGTTGCAAGGGATTCAAAAGGTTACTCCAAGGTTCTTGCTTGTCTTCTTCAAGTCTCTGCCTTGATTCTTTGATGGCTCTGGGGAGACATTCTGTAGGACTAGTATGTGGTTTTCTACCATCACCTAGAGGATGAAAAAGGATTCAAGGCATTCGGCCTTCTCCTTGAAGGAGAAAAAGCTTTGTGGTTCTCTACCATCACTTAGAGGGTGAGAAAGGATTTAAGGTTTTTTACCTTCACCAGAAGAAGGAAAAAGGATTCCAGGTTCTCTACCTTCACTAGGATGGTGAAAAAGGAATCCAAGGTATTGTCTTCACTATAAGGGTGAAAGAGTAAGGTCCTCCATAGCACTAGGTTGGTAGAAGAGATTTTGTAAGAGCTTATCTGCCTAGTTATGGGGCTAAAGCAGAGTCACTAAACATTTAGTGCAATACTTAGAGAAGACTCCCACAAGTGGATGTAAGTTGTTAGGTTAGATGGAACCATTGTAATTATGGTGAGTTTCTTATTAAAATTTTATGTACTTTTTTTATTAATTATGTGGTCAAAAACTCTAATCTTTTTATTATTATGAAATTAATTCACTTTCGCATTGAGTGATAAATTTATCTATTTTCATATATTGAAAAGTTATTAAAAGATTTTCTTTCTATTAATGAAAATTTTAAATTACCAACTCAGGATAGTTCTTAGAGGTTTAACAATTTTCACGAACCTTCAAGTAGTATCAGAGAGTAATTCAAAAACTAAGTTTTATAAATCATTTGAAACACAATTAATGGTTAAATTTAGAAATCATAATACTATGGAAGGATATTCAATCACATGACCGACATATTTTGATAACATTCCTTTTGATTTTTGGAAATTTTGTATGTCTACTTTCTTGTAATCCATAGAATATCATATATGGATGTTTATTCATGAAGGATATTCTGCTTCTTCTTGCTTTATAAATGACATTAAAACTTAACTACCCTTTTTAAGAATAGAGTATTAATGATAAAGAATTAGCCCAATTAAATGCTAAATGTTTAAACAGCTTTTTTTGTGCATTGAAAACTGAAGATTACATACTTATATCAACTTGCACTACTAGTAAAGAAATTTGAGATAAACTCTGCATAACCTACAACAGAACTAATGAATTAGAATAATACAGGTTAAAAATCCTGTTCCATGATTATAAACTATTTCACATGAAACTTAGTGAGTCAATTTTTTAAATGTAAACTAGGTTCGCTTAAATTGTGACATCCCTGCATGGTTTAAGTAGAGAACTTACAGATTCTAAAAAAGCTAACAAGATTTTGCATTATCTACCTAGTTCCAACAATGCTAACGTAACTACTATTACTGAATCCAATGATCTAAATGTTTATTCAATTGATAACTTCATTTGATCACTCATTGCCTACGAGCAAGGAGTGAGTCAATGACAAATTAATGCATGTGAGAAAACAAAGGACAAAACAATGGCCTTAAAAGCTAATGAGTTTGATAGTGATAGTTTTGTACCTAAAGATGATGATGACATAATGCTGATTACAACACAATTTAAAAGCTCTAAAAAGAAAAAGCAAAAGCATCATCAATAATGGAACAAAAGTAAAGATAATAAAAATTTGAAGGTTTCTTGTGAAGTCTTCTATTTTGAATGTAGAAAGCAATGGCACTTGAGGATTGATTGCCCAAATCTTAAATCTCACCCAATAAAGTAGAAAGGTGAAGAATAACCTAAATTTAGAAAGAGCAAGCAACAAATTCAGAAGACTTTTTGGGCAAACTCGACTTTAGACCCCTCTGAAACCACGATGAGAAGAGGAGGTAACCAACTTATTCTTAATGGTAGATAACCATTTTGATCATTCTGATCAAGAGGAGGTATGTGTGCTTTCTTACAATGAATTGTTTGAAGTTTTTGAAAAAATTCATAATGTATATAGAAAGCCCAAGAAAATGTATGCGTGCCTTAATTCATATTTTTCAAATTTATAAAAAGAGCATGAAAGCCTTGGAGAATATCACTTTACCTTGGATAACAATTAAATGAATTTACTTGATGAATATCATGCATTAAACAAGAAACAACTTTATTTAACTGTTGAGTATGATTCCTCGAAAGCATCTCATGGTTATTTAGAAAATTCATTTAAAGAATTAAAAGCATGTTTGGATGAAGCTAGGGATCATGCGTTAAAAATTAACAATTCAATTGTTGAAAGTGTAAAAAAAAAATTTGTAAGAGAAATTAACTGCTTTTCAAGAAAAAAACATCAACTACACTTACAGGATTTCATAATCCATCACCACAACATTTACTATTTAAACCTAAGAAGAGGCATTATAACCCACATAGACTAGTGAATCAATTTCAAGGAGTTTTATATTTTGCTTATGGCATGCTAGGACATATATCCCACATTTGAATTATCCACCATAGTAGACATTTAGTGTGGAGTCCAAAACTGTATAAATTATAGCATAGTATGTCACAATTTTACCCATCAATTCATAAGGTGGAACCCAAAATATTTTGGTTTCCCAAATTTAATCCTTGATGACTTTGTAGGGATGCTCTCACTAAAAAACTAGTGAGAGCATATGGTACCTAGATAGTGGATGCTCAAGGCACAAGAATTGAGATGTAAAATAATTCATTACATTGGAGGCAAGGGAAGGAGGCATGGTAACATCGGGAGACAACATCACAAAGAAAGTGGTTAAGTCAAGTTGATTTGAAAATTTGAAATTGTAAATCTTTTATTTTATTTTTATGTATTGTCTTTAGTATTTTTATTTTGCCTTTAAGTTTGTGTTCTTTTATTTTTCATAACATTTTTCACTTTATGAAGTCTCTCTAATCAACACACATAAAAGAACCAAGTCACTGCTCATAACACTAGTTGACTTTTTCTTTAAATGAAAAACTTACTTCTATTTTGTTTAAAATATTAAGTAAGAAGTGGTTGACTCCTCTGAACAGTCCTCTCATTCCTATAGTAGGGTAACTTTCTTAAAATAAAAATCTATATCAAATTAAATGTGGACATAGAAATAAAATATTCTTCATCTTCTTATGTTTTTCTATCTAATAGGCATGTTTCACAAATTGATGAATCTACTTCATAATTTTCTTAATCAGGGTTTTCATTCTTATCATAGGATCATGTTTGCTTTGTAGTTTATTCATCCTTATTTAATAGAGTAGGTTTTCTTCTATTATGTTTGAAAGATGATCATATAGGTGAGCCTTTAAAGATTTAGAAAGGAACCAAATTACAAAAATGAAAAGAGGAATAAAATAAACTAAAAATAAAAAGATACAATGTATAAAAAAAATTAAAAGATACACAAAGTGTATCAACTATAAAAGGATGTGCAAAGTGTGACAAAATTAATAAAGAGGCACCAAATAAGCCCAAAATAAATTTGCTTTCCTTTCTTGTAAATCTTCAAATCTTAGAAAACCCATGTATCAATTGATATTTTCAATGCTTGACTTTAAAAATCATGATTCATATTTCATCTTTATGCATTGATATTCTATTAGATAAATTTTATAAAAGATGGAAAAAGATTAATTTTTGTTTATCATATTTTTTCCTTGGATTAAATTTTTGAGAATGTCATTTCTTACATATGCTTGAGCTGTGTTAGGTGAAGTCAATTCTTTTCTCACTAAAGTTTTTTTTTTAAAAAAGAGTAATTAATTTGCTAAAATTAATCGATTCTTCCTATGTGTGTTCTTTTAAAATGATTTTTTTTGCATTCTTATTTTGAAATTATTTTATGAATTCCTGCATTGTTGATTTTGTCTTTATAAAAAAAGTGTGGTTATGTGTTTTTCTTTTAACTTTGATTTATGTGTTATTCTCTTTTTTTTGTGATTATTTTACATTATTTTTGGAGCCTTCTAAATCATCACACACCACTATTTAATTTTTGTTCAAATTGTGCTATACAATTTAATATTTGTTGCAACTCGAGCTCACGAGTTTATATTTTTGATGATAACAAAAGTATGGCTCACATCTCTATGTTTACTTATATTTGCAATATATATTTATTTGTGTGTGTACTAACATTTCATGAATATCATGCACTATCCAATAAAGATTCAAGGCTCGAGATTGGGCATAATAGGTTATTCTATAAATATTTTGGTAATATTCTCAAATGCATTTTAATTTTTGAATCAAGTCCTATAAGAGTGTAAGCTAGCTCAGTGATTCCGCACACACACACTCCGAGGAGTGAGATTGAGTTAAAACTAGAAGTACAAATTTAGAACTAATCTTACTATATAATTTATATTGTACTGTATGATTAGTTCATCTAACAAATCATGCCGGATAATTTAGATCATACAGGACAATCATTTATGATCATGAAAAATAGTTTTTATTTTTTTTGAAGAAAAAGCCGGAGCTTACTATATTAAAAACAAAAGAAAAGAGCAACTCTTCAATTTATTGAAAAAAGAAGGAGGAACCTTATTCAAAGCAAACTCATCCCAACTAAAACTACTAAATAAAGCATAGTTAGCACATAAGTTTGCTAACTCATTATTATCATGACCTATACAATTGAAAATGACAAAGTTAAAATTCTGTAGGAAATCCATACCCTCATCCATGTGCTCTCTTTGAAGGTAGGAAATGATGTTTGAGTTGTCTCCTTCTATGATGATGCCTTTGTATTTGAACATCTAATCCTTGATTTCCTCTTTTAAGGAATGAATTGATAACAACTCCAGCTGAGCTATGTCCCAATGAATACACGGTCTTCCATAAGCATTTAGAAATCTCCCTTTGCAATCCCGAAAAACTGCTGCTATCCCTGTTTTATAGGAAGAAAGTAGAGATGCATCTACATTTACCTTTAGCCATTTGGGTGGAGGAGGATGCCAATTATTGGACAGTCTTGATGACTGGTTGACATCCCAAATGCCCAAATTATATTGACTAAAACAGTAAGAAATCGAAGCCTGGCATATAGAATTAGAAGCTATAAAAGTTGGACTTTCCTCCACACCTTCATATATGAACCTGTTTATGCTTTTCCAAGGCAAGAAAACTGTGTTGCGATACAGGTTAACCATCATTCCTTTCTTCTTTGCACTGGTTTCCATCCAATTGATGCAATGCTCAACTTTATCAAATAGCGGAATACAAAATCCCCATTTGTTAAGATGGAAGATTACCTCTTTGAGCTTCAAGCATACACACATGGTATATTCAACATCTTCAATAGAATTACATCCCCTAGGAAAAATGACATTATCAGTTAATCTTCTATAAGATAAGAATTGAAGAGATGGGATAACATTTCTACATAATCTCCACCAAAACACTTCCACCCGAGCATTCAACTTAACTTTTTTGATCCAATTCCAGTATAGAACATAATCAGTCTCTTTAACCGAAGCTTTATATGCCAGTCCGGAAATAAACATTCCAAAATTTTCATGAATCAACTCCATATGATCCTCTTTACCGTCTTGAGTAATTTTAGTTTGAATAATCAAATTAATATGCTCCTTTCCAAATGATTCCAGCAGCATATGTTCATTCCAACCTCCATCAATAATGAATTTATTAACCAGAACCGTTCCGTCTTCATGTGGGACAACAAACGTAGGCCACCTTTATATTCTTTTATCTAATATCCAGTATCTTTGTATGCATGCACTTTATCTCTATTCACTAGAGACCATCTAACTATGGGCTTCATCATTTTGTAACCTTCAGTCAACAATTTATGAGATGATGAGAAACCCACTCTACCACTTCCCTTTTCCTTCCTTTCTCCATATTTAGACACCATAAGCTTATTTAAAAGTGACTATTTGTCTTGGATAAATCTCCATGCCAACCTTGCTCTCAAAACAGGTGTCTTTGTGCTATTAGAATGCATTCCACGGCCTACTCTTTCAATTGGCTTGCACATTTTAGTCCAACTGACATATTGCAACCCTCTATTTCCACTCTTCTTATTCTAGATGAAGTTTCTACTTTCTTTATCAAGTTCATCCAGCACTCTCTTTGGTACAAGGGAGTGAGTAGCATGGAAAGTCGGTAGATCTAGTAGAATAGATTTAACCAAATCATCTTACCAGCCAATGACAATACTTTGCTTCCCCATTGATTCAGCTTCTTCAAGGCATTATCTATGATAAATTGAAAATCATCATTTGTAAGTCTTCTCAAAAAAATCTTCATTCCAAGGTAATTGAACTCTCTAACAGTTTTGAATCCCATAATTATTTTAATGCTTTTTTTCTTCTTCCTTCCCACATGATTTTATAACAACATAGCAGTTTTGTTCAAGTTGATACGTTGGCCAGTCCATTCACAAAAGTTGTGTAAGTTTTCTTCACTTCCTTAACTTTCTTCCTATTAACTTCAGAGAGCATGATAACGTCATCGGGATAAAGTAAATGAGATATTCTAGGCCCCTCCAAATTGATCTTGATGCGACAAGAGCTTTGTTTAAACACATTTGAGAGAACTTGAGAGCAAAGTATAAAAAGGATAGGAGACAAGGGACATCCTTGTCGAAAACCGCTCTTAGCTTGAATCCAATTAGAGTAATTTCCATTAATGATTAGAGAAAAACTTGGGTCTTCCACAGACTCCATGATTAGCCTAGAAATTTTTATAGGAAAGTTGAAATACATAAGCACTTTCCTAAGATAAGGACAAGTCATGGAAACATAAGCTTGTTCCATGTTGACATTGAAGGAGAGTAGACCCTTAGAGGCCATAAAGAACCTTAGTTTATGAAAATTCTCCTGTGCCACCAAAACATGGTATGACAAGGACCTTCCCTTAATGAATGCTGCTTATTCCATGGAGATTAGTTTCGGGATAACCATGACTAATCTATTCAATAAAATCCTTGTTGCTACCTTGTACACAGTGTTGCATAGACTTATAGGTCTATAATTAGAAGGGAGGATAGGATTAGATACCTTTGGAATAAGCACTATCAAAGTCTCCTTCCATTCTTTATTTAGTTCACCATTGCTGAAAAACTGATTTATAGCCCTCCAAAAATCAGGTTTGATGATCCCCCAATAAGCTTTAATAAAAGAGTTTGTGACTCCATCATTACTAGGTTTGGTATTGCCTTCTAATTGGTCCAGAACACCTTCAACTTCTTCCAAAGTCAGTTCTGCCTCCAGGAGTACGTGATCCCTTGTGCTTAAGCAAGAGTTCACAGCTGGCCATCCTTCAAGCTTGCATCTTCTTCTCTCCCATTTTCTCTAGAAAAATAGAAAGAATACCTCTTTAATTTGTCTTGTTCTTCCACCATCAACCCATTCTCATCCTTAATTTTGATGATTTTGTTGGAGTTTTTTCTAGCACTAGCATAAGAGTGGAAAAATTTAGAATTTCCATAACCATCCTTTAGCCACTTAACGTTATCTCTTTGCTTCCACCAAGAATTCAATCTAGCCATGGTTGAGTTCAACTCATTCACCTTATCTTTGAGACTCCAATATTCAAATTCTGAGAGAGCTCCATGTGAAGATTCTTTGCTTTGAAGTTCCATGATCTCATTCATAAGGTCTTCTTTAAACTTGTTCAAATCCTTTAGCTTAGATTTGCTCCAATAGAACAACGATTTTAAGGAATTTTTGAACTTCTTATTGAGTATTTGAGAGTAATTACCTTGATACTTCTTGTTCCACTCCTTCCTTACAATCGCAAATGATGCTTGATAAGAAGCCTAGCAATTTTCAAACTTGATTTTTCTTATAGAGATAGCTTTGAAATTTTGAAATTGCAATATAATTGGGCAATGATCCGAGGCAATCCTAGCCAAATGCCTCTCAACCAAATGGAATGGAGAGCTCAATGCCAAGGTGTTTATAAAACACCTATCCAATCTTTCAAGAATCCTTGCACCACCACCTTTGTTGTTGCACCATGTGAATTTAGGTCCAATGAACCCAACTTCATGTAAATCATTGTTAAGCAAGCATTCCTTCATCTCCTTAGGTCCTTGAGAGAAAGAGAACCTTCTACCACCAATCTTATCCTCTTTGCCCATTATACAATTAAAGTCTCCTCCTATTGCCATAGGAACTTCACTAATGGAATACTTGTCTATCATATCCCAAAGATCTCTCCTCTTATACACTTCTCTACTACCATAGACGGTGGAAACCCTCCACATTCCTTTGTTGGGTATTTTAAGATCTCCTATTACAATTTGTGAAGAAAAAACTACCACTGTGAACTCTACTAGATTAGAATTCCTAAGTAATAAAAAGCCACCAGATAACCCTGATGAAGGAACAAAAAAATAGTCCCAATCAATGCCAACCATATCGTTAATTTCACTTCTATCAACTTCAAAAATTTTGGTTTCTACCAAACCCAAAAAAAAATTCCATTATTTTTAACAAATTCCTTGATGTAAAGAGTAGCACTCCTCTTCCTTACTCCTCTATAATTCCAAAAAGCTATGGAATACATTAAAAGATGTTTTGGGGATTAACCCCCAAACTACCTTTACCTTCCATCTCCAATATTCGACTTCTTGTAGAAGAGTTGATAGGTCCCAATTCCCTCAACTGCTTTCGAATTCTTTTCTTAATAGATATATAGTCGAGTCTGCCTTTCCTTCACTTCTTCACCAATAGCTGTAATAAAGTTTTCTTTATCTTTCCCTTATGCAGGAATAATAGAATCTTTGCTACTATTAGAAGTGTGGAACTCTTCTTCAGCAGTGACTGCATATGTATTTGGAACTAATTCTCCTTCCTTTGGGTCTACTAATACATTGAAGCTGTTATCATCTATCACATGCATCATAGCTTTTTGAACTCTTATATTTCTCTCTTCAAGGAAATCTGTTGGGCTCCCAAATATCCTTTGTTCCATCTCTTTGTACTCTTCACTAGGCTTGTTTTCCCTGGATCCAGAATTTATATTCTTACTCTGCTTCAACAGCACCCAGTTGCTCTTCACCCATGTAATTATTTTTCTAGCCACTTTGTTATATGATTTCTTCTTCCCATAAATTACTAGAATCCATGGACCATATTCTTCTTTATCAGTTAATCCAACTCCATCCAAATTTTGATTAACATCAGCCGTTTTTGTTCCCTCCAAATTCCTGGCATTTGAATTAATAGGTTTAATATAAATAGACCTGTTCTGCACTTTAGCTGAAGCACATTCATTCTTTCCATGGAAAATTTCCCTGCAGTCAAAACAAAGATTTAGCAGCCTCTCATACTCAATTCTCTGGAAGAATTTATCTTCTTCTCCTTTAACCCAAACTCCAGTCGGGAGCTTCGCATCCAAATCTATCCGGACACAAACTCTCCCAAATTCTCTCCTGGACCACTAGAACATGTTGTCGTCTATCAAATATGGCTTGCCCACCATGGACGCTATACGACAGATATTTTTCATCCCAGCAATGCAACGGCAAGTTGGGTAGCCTAATCATGATAGGAGCATAAAGTCCTTTAAGCGAATTCAGATCAAACTTGTGAGTCCATCTTTCAATCCCCATAATGTTCCAATTAACAAACCATGGGCCATTGGTTAGCATAGCCTCCATATGTTCAGGTTCATAGAACGAGCATAAAATCCATCCCTTCCCAAGCACTGTTAGATGGAATTTCCCATATGGACCCCATTGTCTCCTCAAATTAAAGCTAATTGAGGAAAATGGGATATCACCACCGAAAATTTTCACCACCAATGATTTATCAAAATTTTTGAAGTTCTCCATAACTTTTTCCACATTAAGCTTGACTGTTTTCCCATCCTCAAACTTGCATTTGCCGAAATCCAAATCATCAACTCTGATATTTTCATTTTTTGACCAAACATTCTGAAGGTTCCCAGGGTTGCTCCATTAAGGCATTTCATCATTAAATTCATCACATCTACCCAATTCACCTGATTCGCATATCCGCACCTCCTCCAGATCAGATATCAAGTTATCCTCAACTGTCAGGCTCTTTTTCCTTCAAGAACTCTCAGCTTCAATTGTGCCAATAACCTCTTTTACATAAGAATCATCTTGCTCACATCTTTCAGATACAATAACAATTGCATTTGATTCATTGTTTGTTCCCGACTCAGATTTAGATGATGGAGAAAATGTCTTTCCTCCCTTAGCAAAAAGAGCTTTACCCAACACATCGAGTTTCTCTATATTTTCCTCAATCATGATTCCCTTTCCCTTACCGATGAATTTAAGAATTTGTTTGTTCAATAGAAGTCCTCCTTCATTGATTATTAAAGGTTTATTCATATTATCATTAACCTTCAATCCATGGTTGAAAATATCTTTGCCGTCTCCAAAAACAGGAGGTGATGAAGTCACGAACCGAGCTTCTCAAGTTTGAAGTCCAGACGAATGTTTACCCTCCAATGAACCGCCGGCTGAAGGAGGTCGGCGACTGTTCAACGCCATTGTCACCTACAATGAAGCCAAAAAATCAAATTTTTGAAAAACAAAATTTTGAAATTTCAGACTTTCTCTTTCTACTCTCTCTCTCTTAACACAGCCATCATCATGAAAAATAGTTTCCAATCATAATTTTGGCAAGATTTTGAATTTTATATTTTATTCTAATCATCCAGGATGATATACATTATACTAGATGAACTATAAAAATCATGCCTAATTTGATCCTATGATTAGTCAATTAAATCTTCTTAATTTTGATATTATGATCATACTATATAATTTGGATGATATATATGATTAAAAGAGATGATTTTGGTTGTCCAACATTTTGTATTGGATGAACTGCATTTTGGTTGAGCTAATTATCCTAGACAATTTCTTAATTGTACTTAATGATCTATTCAAATGCTTAAACTGATCATATAAGGTAGTGTCGATCATACAGGATTAAAGGGCTATTTTGAACTAATCGTACAGGATAATCTTAGGATCTTACTATAAGATCTTTGACTACAGAATTATGTTTTTAGGGTTTTTAAAACCCTCTATTTAAGCTTTATCCAAAGACATTATAATTGTATTTAAGCTTTAAGGGGGAGTTAGAGAGAGAGAGAAGATCCTTATGGGGTTTAAGGGAGTGTAAAGGGGATTTCACATTATTACTCCTATAAACTTGCATCTTTATACCATTTGATTCAAGGTTTATCTTGAGGAAATTTTTGTGAAGAAAAAGATCTATTTGGATTCAAAGGACCTGGCTACTCCGCTGAACCGAAGAAGGTGAATGTGATTTAAGGTTCTCTTCCTGTAAAAGAAGTTTGATACTTTGTCACACCAACTTGGTGGATGAGAGGTTGTAAAGGCTTCTCCACCTAGCTGTGGGTGCTAAAGGAGAGTCCTTAAAAAGTTTAGTGAACTATCTAGAGATGGAGTCTCTAGGGAGTGGATGGAGGTCAGGTTAAATGAAACACTATAAATCTATGGTGTGTTTTTTCTCTATTTTCTTTTTTTATATCTATAATTATGAACTTACTTTTCTTTCAGATGTTTTGAAATGTTGAAAAAACTTTAAAAAGGGGATTTTTCTTTGTGTGTGAAGAAGTTTTTGAAATCACCAATTCACCCCCTCCCTTTTTTTAGCATATGGACTAGTTCTTTAGGGTTTCACAATCCACGTGAACTTTCATGTGGTATTAGAGCAGGATTTAAAAACAAAGTATTAGAAAACTTTTGAAAAAATGATAAATGACTAACTTAGGAAATCAGAACACTGTGAAAGGCTATTTAATCACAATACCACCTTTATTTAAAAATATTTCTTTTGTTTTTTATAAAATTTGCATGTTTACTTTCTTGCAATCAATTGATTATCGAATGTGACATATGATTCAAACTGGTTATTTTATACCATCACGTATTATAGATGGAGTCAAAACAATTATTCCTTTTGCTGAATGGGGTAGAATAGAATAAATCAATGCTTAATTGAATGCTAAATGCTTAAATAATTTTTATGTGCTTTGAATTATTAAGATTGTATGAAAATCTCTACTTGTACTACTGGAAAAGAAATTTGGGATACATTATGTACTACATATAAAGGTATTAATGAAGTCAAGCAATCTAAGTTGAATATTCTAATGCATAGTAATGAATTTTTTTACAGGAAACCCTATGAGATGATCTTACATATGTATACTAGGTTTACTCAAATTATGACATCATTACATACTTTATTTAAAGAACTTTCAAACTTTAAAAAGGTAATTAAAATTCTACATTATTTACCTAATAATTTTCATGCTAAAGTTACTGTTATATATGAATCGAAAGACTTGAATGATTATTATATTGATAATCTGATTGCCCCACTCATTGCCCATGAGCAAAATATGAGTCAAAAGCTTTTGGATGCAAGTGAAACTGTAGTGCTAAAAGCTAAAGATATGGATGGAAGTGGCTTAGTAGATGTTGAGAGTTAGGAAATAACATCAATAACAAAAAATTTTAAAATCTACTACAACACAAGCATCAATATTAACAAAACTGAAACAAAGGTCAACATGGTAAGAATGTTAAGATTTCTTCTGATGTAATTTTCTTTAGGTATAGGAAATCTGGACATATGAAAAATTAGTGTCCGTAATATAAAAACACTTAATGCAAGGGAAAATAGTAAAAATAAGCCAATTATAATAAGGGCAAATGATAAAAAGCAAAAGATCTCTTGGGCATATCTAGCTTCTGAATCATCGAACTAGGAGCAAAATGATGTGGTATAAAGTTTTGTTTGTGTTTATCTATGTTATAGTTAATGCAAGCATATATGTTCTTTGTTTTATTTTTGTCTGCTATGAAAGTTTTATTTTCTTTATTATATTTGTGTTTTGTTATTTATATTTGTAATTTTTTTTCTTGTAGAATTTTTTAAAACACTTTGTGATCATCACCCATAAATCAAATCTTACAATGTATTTGCATAAGAGAATCAATCACTTCACATATTTTTTAAAAATGAAAATTTTATCTTCTTTTTACCTAAAATTTTTGGTATGTAATTATTAACTTCTCTAAATAGTTAAAGGAAGAAAAATTGATGATTATCTATCTTCCTTTAACTCCTTTAGTGTTGTAGTTTTCTTTTTTTTTTAAAAAAAAATTAAAATTAAAAATTAGACTAAGAAATAGAAATATGTTTCATCTTCCTACAATTCTCTATCTCATTTGAATAGGTTTGCAAATCAATGAATCTATTTCTAATTTTCTTACTCAAGTTTTATGACTATATAAGATGGATCATGTTTTGATTTGTGGTTTATTCTTCCTTATAAAAGAGAGTGAGTTACTCTTCATTTATATTTAGAAGATAATCTCATAACTGAGATATTTTTTTAAATCTTGAAAAGGAAGCAATCAGGCAAAAAATGAAAAGAGATACAAAATGACCCAAAATTGAAAAGATGCGCAAGGTTCGCAAAATGAATTACAAGATGCACAATGTGTAACAAAAATAAAAAAATGCATAAACTGTGCTAAAATTGATAAAGATACACAAAATGAGCCAAAAATAAGTTAGCTTCCCTTGTTTTCTACTCTTTAAATCTTAGACAAATCCATGTGCCAACTAATATCTTCTACACTTGAATTTGAGAATCATGATATTTAGTTCATCACTTTTCAATGTTATTCTCTTAAGATATATTTTTGAAAAGTAGTTTGAAAAGGTCACATTTTCTTTCTAATTTATTTTCTAAATTAGAAATTTGTTTAAAAAATGACTTTACCTATAAGAAGCCAAAGCTAGGTTTGAAAAAATTTAAATTTCTAACCTTATAGGATTTTATTGCAGTCAATTCATTCCTTACTAAGCTTTTGAATAAAATGAAGATGTAACTTTCTCATTTCAAAAAAAGTTGCTGAAATTAATTATTTCTTCTTATTCCTTTTTTTTATTAAAACCCACAAAGGGGCTTATGTGCTAATAATTAAGAACTATTATAGAGTCCTTAAAAGAGACCATCAACTCACTAATGCTGTTATGAGCTGTAAAATAAAGCAAAAGAAAACCTACGAGATGATAGTGTCTACTAATCAAAAGTACAAGGTACCCTAGTAACATTCCAAAGATGCTATAGACAAGCATTCAAAAAAGAAAGATAGAAGAAAAGAAAAGAAGCATAATCTTTCAGCAAAAAAACTTGAAGTCAGCTATAGGCAACTTCACATGCAAAATAGAGCGGCTACAAAAAGACATGCTATACCACAAAAAATTATAGGTTAACCACGAAAAAAAATCTAAATTTAAACTAGTAACAAAAAGGGAGAAGTAAAATCTATATAATAAGAAGTAATC
Source organism: Dendrobium nobile (assembly GCA_022539455.1). NCBI lineage: Eukaryota > Viridiplantae > Streptophyta > Magnoliopsida > Asparagales > Orchidaceae > Dendrobium > Dendrobium nobile. Next base: position 19,135,823 of record CM039734.1, read on the forward strand.
AAAGCCATGCCACCACATTAAGCCAAAGAGAGGATGAAGACTTATAGAGCTCAAAGTAAAATTAATACAGAATGCTTCACTAGGGAAATCCACAAGACGCTCAATCCTACCCTTAAGATAAATAAAAAAAAACCTTAAAAATCCCCAAACAGCAAAGCTTAAAGCCCCTAGTAGATTTGCACAAAAACTCCATATTGTCACCAATATCTAACACAAAATAAAGCCCCACATCGATCAATCAAAATAGGTTAAACATATGCCAAGCCAAAATCCAGGGGACAACCAAACACCTACATGCAGAATCCAAACATAAAATAGAGACAACATAGCCCAAAAGCTTAGCCAAAGTCTCATAGATAACCTTAATAAGTCAAGAAATAAACCTAAAGGTAGGAGAGAAATAATGGGAAAAACCATCAGCCATATAACCAGTACAATCACAGCTCAAGTCTAGATCCACAATGACATCATCTAAAATTGAAGACATAGATAAATGCTAGCAGCAATTCACTAAAAATAAGACAAAATAATACTAAAATAATAAGACAAGTTAAATACATCACTAGAACCCCAAGGAAGGAAAAGAATCCTAAGCCAACTCAAAAAGCCACAAGTCTAGGCCACCATCCAAACAATCCAAACTAATGAAGTCACCACACACCTCCAAGAAAAACTACAAAAGAGAAGCAAACCATCCAGCTTGAGAAGATTCAAAATAGCAACCCCATAGATTAACCAGCCACAATAATGAATGAACCCAACATCATAAGAATTATCTAGAACACCACCAATCACTAGCACCTGATGCCATGGAGCCAAAATTGAATGAAGACAATGAAGAAAAAACAAGGAACATAAAATCCATAGTAAACCCCAACAAACCACCCAGCACACCACCCAAGATAGCCAAAAAATGCCCACAGACAAAGAATAAGAAGAAAGCAATCAGAAATGTCACTTAAGTTCTAACATATGGGATACCAAGTGCATCACGTTTAAGCATACAATAAAGAACCACCAGAATGGTGGACCAAATAACATCAAAAAAATAATCAAGACTACACTCCAAGTTTGCAAGCCAAGAAGCACACACATTACCTTCCTTGCAATATGATGAAACAAGTAATTCAAAAAATTCAACATATTTTTAATTTCCCTAACATGATAGAAAAGGTAATGGATGCAACACTTATCCTCATCAGTATAAAATAGCTAGAAATCATAATCAGAGTACACCTTAATAAACAAGTTAGTTAAGTTATGAGAGATACATAACTAAATACCAAAAAAAAAGTAGCCTTGGTGATAGTAGGAAAATAATTTCCATTATGAATAGGGCTAGCAAAAAACATAATAAGGCTACAATTACTATCCCTGATAGCTTCACCACACCCCACAGAAGAAGCACTACTAGCCCCATCCACACATAACTTAAAGAAATTACTAGGGGGTTTGGTCCAAAAAATAATATTAGCCTTTAAAATAATAGGATCACCCTACAAATTAAGGCCTAAAGAAGTCCCAAAAAAATACTAGTTTTTAAAATTCTTTAAAGAAAGCTGTTTAATAGTTACAAGAGATAAAACCTTATCCTTCACCTTCTAAATAACATTATGATGGTTCATCCGCACATCATTAAAAAGAGAATTTTTCTTCACCAACAATAAGAACCATAATATGAGAGAAGGAATAACATTACGGATGTGGCTTTTAGAATTCATAAACCAAGCATTAAGCATAGATTTATGAGAGAAATGAGTATTAAAGTAGCTTAACTAAAACAAATCATCAAAATAAACCTATGTTTTAACAACAATAGGACCATACGTAAAACATGATGCATATTCTCCATATGGTAATAACATTGACACTTGGAAGCCAATAGAAAACCTTTTTTGGTGAGATTATCATCTGTGAGAATAAATTTATGTAAAATTCTCTAAACAAAGACAAACACACAGTAGTAGAAATGCTCTTATGACAAATACAAGAGAAAATATTATTAGTATTTCTTCTAGATCTAAAAGTATGCCAAGAACTCTTTAAGAGAAAACCACCATATTTAGATAAATCAGATAAGATAATATCCTTAGAATCAGTATTTATAAGCAAGTTCAAATTCTGATGAAGAATGCAATCAATAATAACATTAAGAAGTTTCTTATTGTCCCAAAAATTATCTTTAAAAAAAGAATTTGTTACAAATCTAATTTCAGAGAATATAATTTTGATGATAGCAAACATTTTTGTTTTTCTACGACTGCCTTGCCTACTAATGTTTCAGGTCTACAAGATCAAATTTTAAATTGAACTAGCTCAAGATTGTGTAGATTATGACTGAGTCAGCTTATAATGTATCTTAAGTGTCTTTTACTTTTTCTTGAGTCCACTATAAAAATGTGGGTCATGATGCAAAGTAATCTTGCACACACACACTTGGGGGAAAAATTCTATCTATTTGATTAGTGTTTTCCATATCTAATCATATCATCTGGGATGATCCCAAATCATCTTAGACTATTAGTTAAAAATAGAAACCCTAACTATGACATCCTAGTTAAGGCAACTGCAATTAAGCAAATTAGAGTATGTACAAATTAGGATGATCTAGTTAATTTTTTATCATCCAGTCATCCATCCATGGCCATGTTCTGGATGATATGTGCCTTTTTGTACTTATCGGCCAAATGATTGTGAGATCGTTCTAGACAATCATGTTACTTTTTCATCATCTAGGCATCCATCCAGGGCGATGGTCTTGATAATATTAGATGAACTGAATTAATCATATAAGATGATATATTATTGTCCTAGATGATCTAAGAAAATAAATATTCTAATCAACCAGACTCTCCTAAATCGTCCAAGTTGATTTAGTTAAATTTGAACTGATTGTACAGGAAGATCAGTCGATCGTCCTAGATGATATTTGATGATTAATTGCAAATTAGGGTAATTTTGAGCCCTTATTTAAATTATCTCTTGGTTATCTCAAGAGAAAATTAATTGTTGTTATCCTAACCGAAGAGAGCTAAGAGGAGAGAGAGTGCAAGGGGGAGAGAGAGAGAGAGAGGATCTTATGAGGGGGAGTTTATGAGGGGTTTCATAAAGATTGATCCAAGTAAGGATCTGAGTCATCTTCTCTAGCCATCATCCCCGATTCCTTGGAGGTTTGAGAGAGGTCTACTTTAACAACTGATCGAAGTTCTCTACCTTCTTTAGGAGGAAGCAAAAGGAGTTGGGTTCTCTGCCTGCTTCAGAAGGAAGTAAAAGGAGTTAGGTTCTCTACCTATTTTATGAGGAAGCAAAGAAGTTAGGTTCTTTTCCTGCTTCTGGAGGAAGTAAAAAAAGTTGGGTTCTCTATCTCACTAGGGGTTGGTGGAAAGGAGTTTTTGTATGGGCTTCTCTGCCTTGCTATGGAGGCAAAAGAAGAGACACTGAGTTTAGTGCAATACCTATATGAGAGGCTCTAGTGAGTGAATGTAGGTCAAGTTGAAAAAACTACTATAAAATCTAGTGTGTTCTTTCTTATTATTGTTTCGTATTTAATTTTTGTACTTCAATTTCTATGGTGATTGTTTGGTTGTATTTATGATTTTGTTTGGAGAAATTTTTAAATACCAATTCACCCCCCCCCCCTCTTGTTTAGCCTTGGGGCTAGTTCGTAAGGGCCTAACATCCCTGACAAACTTTCAAGTAGTACAAAAGCAGGATTCATAAAAATGTGTTTTTGAAAACTTTTGAATTTTGATCAATGGCTAAATTTGGTAATCATAATACTGCAGAAGGGTATTTTATTGTCCGACCACCTTTGTTTGATAATATACCTTTTGATTTTTGGAAAACTTGCATCTCTATATTTTTATAAATGATTGACTATCGCATGTGGATGCTTGCTAAGGATGGTTATTCACCTCCTTCGTGTGAAATTAATGGCATTAAAATTGAACTTCCTTTTGCTAAATGGACTTTTGATGATAGGGATTTAGTGCAATTGAATGCAAAATAGTTGAACTATTTTTTTTGTGCTTTAAAATCTGAAGATTACATGCATGTTTCAACTTGTTCTACTTGTAAGGAAATTTGGGATAGATTGTCTATTACTTATAAGGGAACAAATGAAGTTAAGCAATCTAGGTTGAATATTTTATTGCATAACTATGAACCTTTTTGTATGAAACCTATTGAATCGATTTCTAACATATATACTAGGTTTACTCAAATTATCACCTCATTGCATACCTTAGGAAGAGAACTAACTAACTATGAAAGAGTTAATAAAATTTTGAGATGCTTTCTTTCTTCCTTTGATGCTAAGATTACTATAATTACATAATCTAAGGATTTAAATACTTATTCAGTTCATAACTTACTTGAGTCACTCATTGCTTATGAGCAAGGGGTGAACCAAAGATAACTTGATGCAGGTGAGAAGAAGAAGGAGAAAATTATGGAACTAAAGGCCAACAACACGGACACTGATTCTTCTAGGTCTGAAAGCGATGATGTTGCCTTAATCACTAGGCAAATCAAAAGCTTTCTAAGGAAAAATCACAAGCATCATCAGAAGTGGAAAAAAGGTAAGGATAGCAAAAATTTTAAAAGTTCTTCTAATATTATTTATTTTGAATATAGGAAGCTTAGACATGTGAAAAATGATTGTCCTACACTTAAGGATCACTCAACCAAGGAGAAGGGCTAGGAGAAACCTAAGTTTAGGAAGGACAAGAAGTGGTCTTAAAAGGTGTTCTGGGCAGATTCTACATCTGACTCCTCTAAGACTGAAGCTGAGGAGACAATAAACTTATGCTTGGTGAACAGTGATCATCTTAGTTAGTCTGACCAAGAAGTGGTTTGTGAACTAAGCTACAAACAATTACTTGAAGTTTATGAGAAAATTCATGCATCATATAGGAAACTTAAGAAATCGCATGCTAGTTTGAAATTAGAGTTTTTAAATTTACAAAAAGTGCATTAAGTTATTTTTAAAGATTACACCCAAATTGATAGCAATCACATGTCATATCTTGATGAGTTTTATGACTTAAATAAAAAGCATTATTAGTTGTTCATTGAGCATGATTCATTAAAAGCATCCTACATGTCACTTGAGACTGATTTTAAAACATATATTGATGAATGTAAGCATATGGAGTACTATTTGAGAGTTGATAATATTGTTATTAAAAGTGCTAACTTGAGTTTTAAAGATGAATTGAAAGCACTTGAGGAAAATAGGACTTCACTAATATATGAATAGTTTTCAATCTTCATCCAAAGCGAAAAGATTTGAAACCTAGGAAGAGGCACTATAACTTGAGTAGACTTGTAAATCCTTTTCCTGATATTAGATGTTTTTAATATGGCTTGCTATGGCACATTTCACATACTTGCACTGTTCATCGTGGTACACAATGGGTGTGGAGACCCAAATTGCATGATTCACAGTATAACATACATGTATCGCTTTCTTCTGTTCATAAGAAGGGACCCAAACTTCTTTGGGTTCCTAAATTTGATGGTTTATGATTTTGTAGGCTTGCTCTCACTAAAGGCCTCGTGAGAGCATGTGGTCATTGGACAGTGGAGGCTCGTGACACATAAGTGGAAAAATATGAAGGACATTATATTGTACCCTTTAGCTACTAATTTGGCCTTATTTATTATAACTATTCCATAATCATTCATCTTATTTTTTAACATGCACTTTGTTCCACACACACTCTAGTCCTTTGGTCTTTTGACTAGTACCCATGCATCATTTATAATAATTTAATATAGCTCTTCTTGTATTTCTGGGATCCAGAATTCATCAGCTTGTCCTTAACCTATATTGGTGGGTTATATCATATAGATAAATGAATAATTACTAACTTCTTTCTTAAGTTCATACCTAGTTCTAATACCTTCAGATGGGTCTCTTATGATCATTATAAATATTTTTCACAATTTTCCTTTTTAATATTAATTTACTATCCAAACTAATCAAGCATTTTCTAGATAGGAATTTAATATCAAAGCTCTTGTTAAATAATTGGCTAAACTTGATAAGTTATGCTTTAAACTATGAACTAAGAAATCATTTTAATTTTTGAAATTTTTAGAGTTTCCAATAATAACTGAGCAAACCACATATCTAGTAGTGTTGTCGCGTAGTCTGATCTTGCCTCGTAAGCTGGCCTCTAGTGTAATAAACTGTTTCACATCACTAGTCATGTACCTCGAGCATCCACAGTCTAGGTACCACATACTCTCACTAAGTCTTTTGTGATAGCCCCCTACAAAGTCATTCAAATATTAGATTTCGAAACTTAAGTGTATTTGGATTCCACCATATGAGTTGAAGATTGATATGTATGTTTTTCTATGCTGTGATGCATGTGCTTTTAGCCTCCATGAGTAACACCTAACATCAGGAAAAGAATTCACTAATCATTGGGGTTGATGGTGTTTTTCCCTAGGTTTAAATGATGTGTGCTATGGTGAATGGTTATGGAATTATTCTAAGGTAGGAGCGGGTTTATTATTATGAAGTGTTGTTAGTTTCACTTGTAAAAATTTGTTTGCACTTTTAAAAATGGATATCTCTGTTTTTAATGTATGCTCCCTACCATCTATTTTATCTGTGAATGCTTTTAATCCTTTGTATCCTTTTTCTAATTCAATATGCAATGTTTTCAAGGAGTCATATGCATTAGATAAGTCAGTATGCTTGTTTTTTAATGCATCAAATTTATTTAGTAAAGTCATATAATCACAAAACAAAGTAGAATGCTTGCATAATAAACTAGCATGCTCTTTTTGTAATGTATTAAAATCAGTATTGAAACTAGAATACATATTTTTCAACTTTCTACATGAATTATGACTTTTCTCTGAAATAATAAATAATTCATCATAGGAAATCTAACATGCCTCATATTGATCTTACTGATCAAGATTATCATTAGCCATAAGAAATAAGTTTGTTACCTCCTCCTCTACTTTTTATTCTAATGATTCTCAGGTGGAGTTGGTCAAAAAAGCTTTCTATGTCTTTTGCATGCCTCACTTAAACTTTGGCTTTTCTTCAACCTTCACCTTGTTAGGGGGAGCTTTTAGGTTGGGGCAATCTATGCATAAGTGTCCCAGCATTCCTGCATTCAAAATAAATAACATTATATAACACTTTAGAATTTCTACTTGATTTACTTTTATTCCACTACTTATGATGATTTTATTTTCTTATTAAGAAATTTTTAAATTACCATGTCTTTAGCGTGATGTCATCCTCTCCTTCATCTATAAAGGTTTTACTTATTGTCTTATTTGCTTTAAGTGTTATAGTTTTATCCTTCATCTTTTAACCTTCATCACTTTACCTTTGAGTCACTCTTGCTTATAGGAAATAAGTGACCCAAGCAAGTTGTCAATAGAATAGACAATCAAATCCTTATATTATTTAATCACAATAATTTTAGCATCATACACACTAGGCAGGAAGCGTAGGATTTTATTAATTATTTCCAAATTAGAAAGTTCTCTTCCAAAAGCATACATGGATGTAATTATATGTGTAAACCTAGTGTACATTTCATAAATTGACTCACTAGGATTAAAGAGAAATATTTTGTTGTCATGAAGTATGATGTTTAACCTAGACAATTTTACTTGTCTAGTTCCCTATTATGTTATGCCTAGTTTATCCTATATCCCCTTCACCATTGTACAGGTTGATACACACATATAATCTTCAGATTTTAAAGCACAAGAAATAAAGTTCAAGCATTTAGCATTTAACTGAGATAAGTCTCTACCCTCATTGTTCCATTCATTAAATTATAATTCAATTTTAATATCATTAATCAAACAAGATGGCATAAAATAACCTTCTTGTACTAAAAATAACATGCGATAATTATGAGATTGGAAATAGGTAAACAAGCAAATTTTCTAGAAATTAAATGTTATATTATGAAATAGTGGTGGAAGGATTGTTAAATAACCCTCCATAATATTTCAATTACCAAAACGCACCACTGTTCTTTTCTTAAAGATTTTAAAATCTAAATTTCAAGACTTGCTCTAGTACCACTTGATAGTTTGAGGAGGTTGTGAGACCTCAAAGAACTAGCCCGAGGTTAAGAGGGATGGGGTGAAATGTTAATTACAAAAAACAATGCTTACTTTAAAATAACAATTATAATATTTTTGAAATAAAAATTATAATAATTGACAATACCAAATTCTAGTTAATTGCGATAACAAATGATTTTGTCATATACATTAAATTAACTATGAAGATATTCTGACTTTCAAAATGAAGCAATAATCTTAAATTTTTCCAAATAGTTATCATAAAAATAAAATGAAAAAAAAATGTAAAAGAGCAAAAAGAAAAAAAAACACAACATAAAATTTATAGTGGTTTAGTCAACCATGACCTATGTCAACTCCCCGGAGTCCTTCACTCTTAGTATTGTACTAAAAACAAGTGACTCTTCTTTTATCCACACAATAAGGAAGAGAAGACCTTATAAAATCCTTTCCACCAAACTTTGATGCAGCGGAGTGCTAAAAGCTATGTCACCCTCCTGTCACCCTCCTTGTGATGGTAGCAAACCACCATTCTTTTTCTTCCTCATTGTGAAAGCATTGAACCCAAATCCTATTTCTCTCTACTCGAGAAGCCAGAGAACCTCAAGGACTTGAATTTTAAGGCTCTCTTCCCAATTAAGAGAAATCTTCAAGGAATCACAAGGCCACATGAGGATTAAAGGTGCTTAGCTAGCTTAGAGCAACCACGTGATCCCCTCACACTACTTCTCCCTCACGCTCAACCCCACCTTATATTTCCTCTTAAAGTCTGGATCTATCTAAAAAACTTCTCTCTCAGAGTTCCTTTAGTATTCACATAATTCTCTCTCAATTTCCAATAGATTCTTTAAACATTGCGTAAATAATTATCTTTAAGAAACCCTAGAAATTCAAGTTGGTCATCTCTGTTTGCACAGTACAATTGGAATTTATATAGTATGATCTATTTAAAAACTAGACCCGTGTAGTATGATGTAAACAGTCATTCAGATGAACTATTAATTTTTAAAACATATCATATAGTACAATCGTTGGAATGTCCTGTATAATTTTTTTAATTTCTCTATATTTTTACAGGACGGTCTATGGGATGATTAAAAATCATCTCTGCCAACTGTCATGTATTTCTCTCATTGTATAGTACTATTAGTTAATTTTTAGTGGGTCTTCTAGTACGATGTGAAAATCATATAATATAATTAGTTCAAAAATCATGATTTAGTTTTGTATGATCTTTAGGATGATAAAATTTCATCTATGTCAATTGTCTGATTTTATAAATATCTTATAGTATGATTTATTATCATTAAATAAATCATTATTTGATTGATAAATTATGATTAGAGTTTAAGTAAGATTTTAAAATTTCAATCATTATGATTAGTTAAAAAATCATGATTTCATTTGATACAATATTTGGGATGACCAAATTTTATTTTTGTCAATCGTACGATATGATCAATATCATATGGTATGATCTATTATCATTAATTAAGCCATGATTTCATTGATAAATTATGGAGAATAATTTAAGTAAAATTTTATATAATATGATTAGAAATGTACAAGATGATTAGTTCAAAATCAATTTTTAAAAATATCTTAATTTATTTAGTGGCTAGTGTTTATAGATAGAAAAAAACTATACATTGTGATAGACATCATAGAGCATGATAAGTTCAATACCATTAATGATTTAAATAGTCATTAAGACATTTTTTAAATAATTGATTATATAGTAGGATTATAAGTCCAATAGTATGATTAGTTTAAAAAAAATTAACTTTAAATTTTTTTCACTCCCCCTATATGTGTGTGCACGATGATCCAATTGCATGCACTCTTATATGGCTAGACTTAAGAAATAGAAAATAAATAAAAATTAAAAGAACATATTCTTTTACTTTGTTGCGAATTTGAATTCATAGATTATGATTTTGATGATAGCAAACACTCTTGTTTCTCTATGACTGCTTTGCCTACTGACATTTCAGGTCCATAAGATCAGACTGCAATTGGAACTAGCTCAAGATTAGGTAGACTAGGTCTGAGTTAGTTTGTACCTTTTCTCTTTATTGAGTCTATTATAATTGGTATGGCTCTTAATGCTAAGTAACCTTGCACACACACACACTTTGGAAGAATTTCTAACTTGTTCTTAGAGTTTATTATTTTTTATAACATTGTCCGGGATGATATTTATATCGGCCTGGATGATCGGTTCAAAAATAGAAACCCTAATGAGGGCATCATTATTAAGTCAGCCGTCATTAAGCACATCATCCTTGGCGATTTTGTATCGGCTAAGATGATAGGCTCAAATAAGAAAGAATCAGCCACAAGATATATTTAGGTATTACATATTTTTGGACATCATCCCGGGCATCGGCATAGACGATCCAGCATAATTTTTCCTAAATTAATATGGTATTTAAGAAAAAAAATTAAGATTTGATTACATGATCACATCATCCTGGACGATCGCAAGATCAGTCGAGACGATCCATTAGACGATTGGACATCAGACAGCTCTTATTCAGGACGATGTTCAGGATGATATTACATGATTTGTATTGATCGGTCAAGATAATATATTATCATCCTGGATGATATGAATAAAGTTCTTCTGATCGTCCCAAATCACCATGGTTGATTGGGCTTAATTTACACTAATCTTCCAGGATGATATACATATCATCCTAGACGATAAAGTCGGCAAGTTGCAATTAATGAGCTTATTTTGAGCTCTTCTATTTAAGCTTTAATAAGGCACTTAGTAAGCGTCTTTGGTAGCCATTGTAGCTTCGTTCCTTTGGAGGAAACTTGAAGAGAGATCTTTAAAGGGAGAGAGGAAAGGTTGGAGTTTGAGAGAGGTAAAAGATCCTTGGAGGGGGTTTCTAGGGAGTGTGGAGGGGGATTCCACACAGTTGCTCCGGCTACGGATCTATTTTCATGGATTATGATTTTGATGATAGCAAATACTCTTATTTCTCTACAACTGTCTTATCTACTGACATTTCAGGTCCATAAGATCAGACTGCAATTTAGAACCAGCTCAAGATTGGGTAGACAAGGTTTGAGTAAGTTTGTACCACTTTTTCCTTTCTTGAGCCTATTGTATTTAGTGTGGCTCCTGATGCTATGTAACTTTGCACATATAGACCTTGGAAGATTTTCTTTATGTTCCCTAGAGTTTACTATTTTTGATAACATCGTTCAGGATGATATTTATATCGGTCTGGATGATCGGTTCAAAAATAGAAATCCTAATTAGGGCATCATCCTTATTAAGGTTGCCGTCATTAAGCCGATCAACCTAGATGATCCTTGTATCAACCAGGAAGATAGGCTCAAATAAAAAAGAATCAACCACCATGATCTATTTAGGTATTCTTTAATTCAGGACATAGGCTAGGACGATCTATATATCAGCCTAGACGATGCAGTACAATTATGTCTAAATTAATCTGGTAATTATGGAAAGTAATTAAGGCTAATTGATACGATCACATCTGCTAGGCCGATCGCAAGATCGACCGGGATGATGTCCTGGATGATTAACATTGGCCAGACTCTATTCTGGGATATTTTCATGACAATTGTACTCAGATTTGAACTAATCAGCCAGGATGATGTTGTATTGACCTGGACGATGTAACCAATTTTCTTTTGATCATCCCAAATCATCCTGGCTGATTCACCTTATTTTGTACTGATCGGCCAGGACAGTCTTCCTATCGGATTGGATGATAATGTCAGCAAGTTGCATTAATGAGCTCATTTTGAGATCTTCTATTTAAGCTTTTGACAAGACACTTTTGTAAGTGTCTTTGGCAGCCATTCTAGCTTCATTCTTTTGGGAGAAACTTGAAGAGAGAGCATTAAAGGGAGTGAGGAACGGGTGAAGTTTGAGAGAGGGAGAAGATCCTGTGAGGGGAGACTCAAGGAAGTGTGGAGGGGGATTCCACACGGTTGCTCTGGTAGGCTTGCACCTTAATACCGTCAGATTCAAGGCTTGTCTTGAGGGAAGTTCACAGAAGAAGAAGATCTCTTTGGTGTCAAAGGACCCAGCAACTCCGCCACACCAGGGATGGTGAAACTGATTTTATAAGGGCTTCTCCGCCTAGCTATGGGGGCTAAAGAAGAGATACTTAGTTTAGTGCAATACTTGAAGGGTGCCTCTGAGGAGTGGACGTCGGTCAAGGTTTGACCGAACCACAATAAATCTAGTGTGTTCTTTCCTTTTTTATTTCCGCATTTAATTTTCGCATTATGTTTTCTTTATGGTGAATCTTGGTTTGTGTTTTTGATCGAATGCTTTATTTTAAAAAATTAGTTCACCCCTTTTTAGTTAGCCTTGGGACTAGTTTAAAAGGGCCTAAAATCCCTAACTAACTTTCAAGTGGTATCAGAGCAGAATTCATAAAAACAAGTTTTTGAAAACTTTTGAATTTTGATCCATGGCTAATTTTTCTAGTCGTAATATTGTGGAAGGTTATTCAATCACAAGACTTCTTTTGTTTGAAAATATTACTTTTGATTTTTGGAAGATTCATATATATACCTTCTTACAATCAATTGATTTTTGTATGTGGCATATAATTTCAATTGGTTATTCTTTACCGTCACGTGTTATAGATGGAATTAAAGTTGATATTCCTTTTAATCAATGGAACAGGGAAGAACAAATCAATGTTCAATTGAATGCAAAATATTTAAACTATTTTTTATGTGCTTTAAATTCTGAAGATTTTATGTTAGTTTTCACGTGCACTACTGGTAAGGAAATTTGGGATAATACACATCATATATGAAGGCACTAGCAAAATCAAGCAATCTAAGTTGAATATTTTAATGCATGATTATGAATTATTTTGCATGAAACCTTATGAATCGATCTTAGACATGTATACTAGATTTATTCAAATTTTGACATCATTGCATGCTTTAGGGAAGGAGTTTTCAAACTTTGTAAATGTCAATAAAATTCTACGTTGTCTACTTGATAGGTTTGATGCCAAAGTGGTTCCTATTTTTGAATCAAAGAACTTGAATAAATATTCTATTGATAATTTGATTGGCTCACTCATTGCCTACGAGCAAAGCTTGGGTCAACGAATTTTGTATGCAGGTGAGATGATAATGTTAAACACTGAAGACTCGGAGAAAAGTGGCTTAGTTGGTGATGAAAGTGATGACTTGGCAAGCAAATTAAAAAACCACCAAAGCATAAGCATCAACAAAAGTGGAACAAAGGTAAAAATCGTAAGAATGTTAAGATTTCTTCTGACGTTGTTTTCTTTGGATGTAGGAAGCCTGGACACATGAAAAATTAGTGCCCTAATTTGAGAACTCTTCCTGCAAAAGAAAAGGGCAAAGCTAAGCAAATTGTAGAAAGGGAAAATAATGAAAAGCAAAAAATCACCTGGGCAGACCTGTTTTATGAAGCATTATACGAGGAGCGGGATTGTGTTTAAAAGCCTTACTTATTTGTTTTGTGTGTTGTTTTAATTTTTTTGTAGTGTTTTCTATTTATTTTTCTTTTTCATCTTGAGTGCTCTATTATTTTTTTTGTTATTTGTTGTTGTTTTTTTGTGTGAAATTTCCACTAATCAACACACACATATTACTTTTTTGAAGATCTTTTTTTTAAATGAAAAGTTTATATCTTATTTTTCTTGAATTCTTAGGAAAGTTGTGGTTGACTTCTCTTAAAATAGTCAAAGAATGGAAACTCGTGATTTTGACTCTCAATCTCTATTTCCTAAAAGAGGTTATTCTACTTTTGATTTAAAATTTTCATCATATTTTAAATTGTATTTTGAAACTAAATATTTTCATCTCCCAACATTTTATCTATCGTATAGGAATCTTTTATAAGTTATTGAATCTATCTCATAATTTTTTTAATCAAGTAGTCTGTTTTGTCAATAGAATGGGTTTACTTTTACTTTTAAAATTTCAGAAATGAAGCATATTTTAAAATAAAAAAAATAGTCAATGACGCCAAATTAAGAAAGATACACAAAGTGTATCAAAATGTAAAAGATGCGTTAAGTGCGCCAAAAAATTGACAAGAGGAATAAAATGGCCCACAAAGAGTATGCTTTCTTTTTTCGTGTTTACTTAAAGCTTAAGAAAACCCTTGATATTTTCGGTACTTGAACTTGAAAATCTTTTTTTTATTCACCAATTTTTGTATTAATCTTCTATTAGATATATTTTATGAATTGAATTTTAAAAAATTAGTGTTTCTTTTTCTAATTTATTCTTTGACTTAGATATTAGATTAAGAAGTTTTTGAGCCGTTCAAAGAACCTGAGTTTGGATTAACAATTTCTAAATTTCTTACCTTTACTGGATTATGCATTGTGAATCCATTCCTTACTAAGTTTTTGATTAAAATTAAGAGGTAACTTTCTCATTTTTTTAAAGATTTTCTTTCATGCCCCTTCTCTTTTTGATAATGTCAAAGGGGGAGAACGTACTGTTGTATTTGTATCTTTTTTTTCTCTTTCAAAAATTAAAAAGAAAAAAATTTTTGATTTCCCCTATTTTTAAAGTTTTATTCTAGTGAGGGGGAGATTAGGAGAATATGATTTCTTTTTTGCAAATTCAACCTGTAATATTTGCCATCATAAAAAAGCGAGAGATTGTTGCGGATCTATTTTCATGGATTATGATTTTGATGATAGCAAACACTTTTATTTCTCTACGACTGTCTTATCTACTGACATTTCAGGTCCACTAGATCAGACTGTAATTTGGAACCAACTCAAGATTGGGTAGACTAGGTCTGAGCTAGTTTGTACCACTTTTTCCTTTCTTGAGTCTATTGTATTTAGTGTGTCTCTTGATGTTATGTAACTTTGTACACACACACCTTGAAAGATTTGTTTCTATTCCCTAGAGTTTACTATTTTTGTTAACATCATCCGGGATGATGTTTATATCATCCTGGACGATCGATTAAAAAATAGAAACCCTAATTAGGGCATCATCCTCAGTAAGGCAGCCAGCATTAAGTTGATCGGCCTGGACGATCCTTGTATCGGCCAGGACGATAGGCTCAAATTAGAAAGAATTACCTGTCGTGATCAATTTAGGTATTCTTTATTTCAGGACATCGGCCAGAACGATCTATACATCGGCCTGGACGGTGCGGCACAATAATGCATAAATTAATCTAGTAATTATGGAAAGCAATTAAGGCTGATTGATACGATCACATCGATCGGGCTGATTTGCAGGATCGACAAAGATGATGTCCTAGATGATTAACATTGGCCAGACTCTATTCCGGGCGATGTTCATGATGATTGTCCTCATATTTGAACTAATCGGCCAGGATGATATTGTATCGACCTGGACGATGTAACCAATTTTCTTCTGATCATCTCAAATTATCCGGGCTAATTGAGCTTATTTTTTACTGATCGGCTAGGACGATCTTCCAATCAGCCTGAACGATAATATCGGCAAGTTGCATTAATGAACTCATTTTAGGATCTTTTATTTATGCCTTTGATAAGGCACTTTTGTAAGTGTCTTTGGCAGCCATTATAGCTTCATTCTTTTGGGGGAAACTTGAAGAGAGAGCTTAAAAGGGAGTGAGGAACGGGTGAAGTTTGAGAGAGGGAGAAGATACTATGAGGGGGAACTCAAGGGAGTGTGGAGGGGGATTCCACATGATTTCTCCGGCAGGCATGCACCTTAATACCATTAGATTCAAGGTTTATCTTGAGGGAAGTTCTCAGAAGAAGAAGATCTCTTTGGTGTCAATGGACCCGGCAACTCCGTCGCACCGGGGAAGGTGGATGTGATTTTGTAAGGGCTTCTCCGCCTAGCTATGGGGGTTAAAAAAGAGACACTTTGTTTAGTGCAATACTCAGAGGGTGCCTCCGAGGAGTGGTCGATGGTCAAGGTTTGACTGAACCAATATAAATATAGTGAATTCTTTCTTTTATTATTTTCGCATTTAATTTCCGCATTGTATTTTCTCTGTGGTGAACCTTAGTTTGTGTTTTTAGTCAATTGATTTATTTTAAAATATCGGTTCATCCCTTTTTGGTTAGCCTTAGGACTAGTTCATAAGGGCCTAACATCCCTAACAAACTTTCAGCTTGCACCTTAATATCATTGGATTCAAGGCTTATATTAAAGGGGAGTTTGGGAAGAAGAAGATCTCTTTGGTGTCACAGGACACAGCTGAAAGTTTGTTAGGGATGTTAAGCCCTACAGAACTGGCTCAAGGCTAACTAAGATGGGGGGTGAATTGGTATTTAAAAAATTCTTTATGCAAAGCACGGATACAAACCAAATCACCACAAAAATAAGTGTGGAAGAAAATATATGCTGAAGCAGTAAAAAATAAGAACACAAGGGTTTATAGTCGTTCGGTCAACTCGACCTACGTCCACTCCCTAGAGGCGCCCTCCGAGTATTGCACTACAGTCGTGACTCTCCTTTAGCCCCTATAGTTAGGCGGAGAAGCCTTTACAAACACCTCTTTTTGCCACACCCGATAAGGCAGAGAACCTTCCTCATTTTGCTTCCTCCTGATGCAGGCAGAAAACCTCGATCGCTTGCTGGAACTTATCTCTCCCAACCCTTCCAAGGATAAGAGACTCTAGGGAATAAGAAGTGGAACAATGCTTGGAGAAACCCTTGTGAATCCCCTCACAAGCTCCCCCTCATAAGATCCTCTCTCTCTCTCTCTCCCTCTCTCTCTCTCTCTCTCTCCTTTAGGTTTTCTCAGGTCAAGACAGTAGCCAAAGATGTTCAAAAATATTGAACAAGAGCTCTTAAATAGAAGAGCTTCAAAGGAGCTCATTATTGTAAGTTGCCGAATATATCGTCCAGGATGATATGGACATCATCCTTGCCGATCAGTACAAATCCCATGAGATCGGCTAGAGCATCGCACTAAATGCAAATCAAAATATTAAAAATTGGCATGATCGTCTAGGATGATCTCACGATCGTCCAGGCTGATCAGTTCTAATCAGAGGAAAATCGTCTAGAGCATCGCCCTGAATTCAAGCTGTCTTATCTAGATCATCCAGCACATCGCCCTGAATTTGTGCTGAGCGATACTATATCATCCAGGACGATATGGACATCGTCCTGGCTGATCAGTACAAATCCCATGAGATCGACCAAAGCATCGCCCTGAATGCAAACTGGATGATTAAAAATTAGCTTGATCATCTAGGACGATCTCACGATCGTCCAGGATGATCAGTTCAAATTAGAAGAAAATTGTCCAGAGCATCACCCTAAATTCAAGATGTCTGATCCAGATCATCCAGCACATCACCTTGAATTTGTGCTGGCCGATATTTATCATCCAGAAGTAACTAAGATTTTTGAATAGATCGCCCAGACCGATCCTGCAATCATCCAGGACGATGTGATCGTATCTATCATTCTTAATTACTTCCTTGATTTGGCTGATTAATTAAGGCATAATTCTGAATATCGTCCAGGCCGGTCCAAGATCGTCCTGGTTGATTTCCAAAAATATAAAATACCTTAATTATTTAAGGCGGAAATTTCATTCTGTTTTGATCCTATCATCCTGGCCGATACACGTATCATCCAGGCCGATTTGCTAATGACGGCTGCCTTAATTAAGAACCTCTGATTAGATTTTCTGTTGTAAGCCCAATCGTTTAGGATGATGTAAATATCGTCCTGGATGATTTGAGTAAAAATAGAAGTTCTAAGTCTCTCAAGTTTGTATGTGTGTAGGGTTACTTTGTATTAGTCACACCAAAGATTACAATTGACTCAAAAGGGAAAAAAATAATATTACAGGCTGACTCAATCCTAATCTACCCCATCTTGAGTTGGCTCCGTTTTTCTGTCCGATCTTTGATTCCTGAAAAGTCAGTAGTAAAAGACTGTCTAAGTCAAGTAACATTGTTTGCCAATCATCAAAACATAGTTCATAGACCTGAATTTACGACAATCTCCCCCTTTTTGATGATGGCAAAATACTATGACAAAAATTTTAAAAATAGCAGTGTAACATACAGAATCGAAAGTGCAAAAAACATCCTAAAACTACTCCCCCTTTTGACATCTCAAAAAGGAGGGAACCAACAACAAAAGCAAACCACAACACACATTTTTTTTAGCAGAATAAGCATATGACAAATTTCCCAAATAATTTAAATTTTAAAGATTTGAAAGATCAATGAGTTAAAAATATCATAATCTGAAAATGGTAGAAAATCTAATCCTGTTTACCCTACCTCGGACTTCTTTCAGGATAAAAATTATCTTTTGAAAACAAGAGGTCTAACTCAGAATAAATTGGATAAAAAGAAGATCCATTCAAAACTTGGTTACAAACAAAATATCTTATAAAATAGTATACCAAAGTAATTTGTCTCTTTCATGGAATTTGAAATCAAGCCTTTGAAAGTATCAAATAACTCATGTGTCCTTCTAAGTTTTAAAAGTTTTGAAAAGAGAGAATAACTTGCATTTAGTGGGCTCATTTTATGCCTCTTATCACTTTGATTGGCTCTTTGAGCATCTTTTGATTTTTGATACACTTTTGTGTATATAGTTTTCTTTTCAATTTGGCATCATTGGCCTCTTTCATTTTTAATTTTTGTAAGCTAAAAATTCTTTAACAACCCATTTAAAAAGGTTTATAGTTGTGATTATATCTTCTAGATATTAGAGAAGAGGGGCTCTCTTTCTAACATAGAGAAGAACAAGCCACAAAATGAAAATCAAAATCATATGATAAGTGCAATGGCAAGATTTCAGTTAACTTAAAGGATATATAAGAACTTTGGATCATATATATAAGATAGAATATTGTAACAAGAAAAAAGATCTTAGTTTCAAAAACCAGTTGTTAAAATGAGATAGACTTTTTGTTCTAGAGAAGAAAAATTATATCACCAAAAGAGGTTAGAGGGAGGGAAACCATCAACTGTGTTTTCTCCCTTTAACCTATTTAGAATTGCTAATCATTGGCCATAAATCTTCAAAGTTTAAGAACAAGAAAAAATCATCATAAAGAAAACAAAAGTAAAAAACAATTTGCACAACAAACCAAAAATAAAAACAAACAAAAATAAATAGCAATAATCAAACTGTAATTCAAGAATTTGTTAAGCAGCAAATTTAAACAGTTATGAGTTGTGAGCCTCCATTTATCCAAGTATCCTATGCCCTCACGAGATCTTTGGTGAGAGCAATCCTGCAAGAATCAACAGCTGTCAGACTTAGGAACCCAAATAGATTTGGGTCCCTTCTCATAAAAAGTAGAGTGTAATGCATGTGTGCTATGCTGTGAATTATGCATTTTTGGTCTCCACACCCAGTGTGTACTGTGGTGAACAGTGCAAGTGTGTGAGATGTGTCCTACCATGCCACATGAAAAACATCTAACTCCATGAAAATGATTTCTTAACTGACTTGGGTTATAATGCCTCTTACCAGGTTTTGGCTTTGAATTCAAAGTGGGAGTCTTCCAATTTCCCTTAAGTGAGTCTAAATCATTTTTAAGCCTCAAGTTATTATTTTTTAAGACATCATTATCAACCCTCAAATCTTTTTCTATCTCCTTAGATTTCTTAAAATCAGATTTAAGTGAAGTGTGTGAAACTTTTAATGCATCATGTTCATCAATTAACTCCAAATACTTTTTGTTTAAATCATCAAATTCATCAAGTAGAGCCATGTGATTTGAATCAATCGTAGAATGATTTTGAGAATAATTTCATATTCTTTTTGTAAATTCAAAAGCTCTAACATTAAACTAGCATGAGTCTTCTTGAGTTTTTTTGTATGAAGCATGAATTTTCTCACAAATTTCAAATAATTGATCGAATATTGGTTTACATACCTCTTCATCATCGCTTTGCTCAAGATGATCTTCCCCCATTAAGCACAGGTTTGTTGTCTCTTCCTTCAGTTCAGTCTCAGAGGAATCTGATGTAAATTCTGCCTAGAACGCTTTTTGAACTTTTTTCTTATCCTTCCTGAACTTAGATTTCTCCTCACCCTTTTCCTTTTCTTTGCTCGAGTGATCTTGAAGTGTAGGACAATCGGCTTTCACATGTCCAGGCTTCCTGCATTCATAACAAACAACATCAAAAGATCCTTTAGAATATTTGTTATCCTTACCTTTTTTTCCAAGGATGCTTTTGCTTCTTCCTTAGAAAGTTTTTGAATTACCTTGTGATGAAGGCAACTTCATCGCTCTCAGACCCGGAAGAATCAGAGTCAGATTTGTGTGCCTTCAGTGCTACCATTTTCTCTTTTTTTTCTCACCTGCATCAAGATTTCTTTGATTCACCCCTTGCTCGTAAGTAATGAGTGAGCCAAGTAAGTTGTCAATCGAATACGAGTTCAAATCCTTAGATTCAGTTATAGCAGTAATTTTTGCATCAAAAGAGGAAGGCAAGCATCGTAAAATCTTGTTTACTTTTTCAAAATTCGAAAGCTCTCTTCCTAAGGCATGCAAGGAAGTAACAATCTGAGTAAATCTCGTATACATTTCAAAAATTGATTCATGAGGTTTCATATGAAAAAGTTCTTAATCATGCAAGAGAATGTTCAAACGGGATTATTTAACTTCATTAGTGCCTTCATAAGTGATACACGATTTATCTCAAATTTTTTTACCAGTTTTGCAAGTCGAAACATGCATGTAGTCTTCTGATTTTAAAGCACAGAAAAAATAATTAAGACATTTTGCGTTCAATTGAGCCAAATCCCTATCATCTAAAATCTATTCAGTAAAAGGAAGTGGAATAGTAATGTTGTTAAGTTTACCAGTTGGAGGTGTGTAACCATTCGTAACAAGCATCCACATGATATAATCAGTAGATTGTAAAAACGTAGACATGCGAGTTTTCCAAAAATCAAATGGGATATTATCAAACAAAGGTGATCGGGTAATAGAATACCCATCTGGTGTATTACGATCCCCAAAGTTAGCCATGTATCTAAATTCAAAAAGTTTTCAAACTTAGTTTTTATGAACCCCACTCTGATACCATTTGAAAGTTCGTTAGGGATGTTAAGCCCTATAGAACTGGCCAAAGGCTAACCAAGAGGGGGGGTGAATTGGAATTTAAAAAATTCTTTAGGTAAAGCACGGATACAAACCAAATCACCACAAAATAAGTGCTGAAGAAAATAAATGTTGAAGTAGTAAAAAATAAGAACATAAGGGTTTATAGTGGTTCGGTCAACTCGACCTATGTCCACTCTCCGGAGGCGCCCTCCGAGTATTGCACTATAATCGTGACTCTCTTTTGGCCCCCACAGCTAGGCAGAGAAGCCTTTATAAACATCTCTTTTTGCCACACCCAGCAAGGCATAGAACCTTCCTCCTTTTGCTTCCTCCTGAAGCAGGCAGAGAACCTCGATCGCTTGCAGGAACTTACCTCTTCCAACCTTTCCAAGGATAAGAGACTCTAGGGAAGAAGAAGTGGAACAATTCTTGGAGCAACCCTTATGAATCCCCTCACAAGCTCCCCCTCACAAGATCCTCTCTCTCTCTCCCTCTCTCTCTCTCCTTTAGGTTTTCTCAGGTCAAGACAGCAACCAAGGATGTTCAAAAACATTGAATAAGAGCTTTTAAAGAGAAGAGCTTTAAAGGAGCTCATTAATTGCAAGTTGCCGACTATATCATCCAGGATGATATAGACATCGTCCTGGCCGATCAGTACAAATCCCATGAGATCGGCTAGAGCATCGCCCTGAATGCAAATCGAAATATTAAAAATTGGCTTGATCGTCCAGGCCGATCAGTTCAAATCAGAGGAAAATCATCCAGAGTATCGCTTTGAATTCAAGCTGTCCGATCTAGATCATCCAGCACATCGCCCTGAATTTGTTCTGACCGATATTTATCATCCAGAAGTAACTAACGTTTTTGAATAGATTGTCCAGGCCGATCCTGTGGTCATCCAGGATGATGTGATCGTATCAATCTTCCTTAATTACATCCTTGATTTTTCTGATTAATTAAGGCATAATTGTTAATATCGTCCAGGCCGATCTAAGATTGTCTTGGCCGATTTCCAATAATACAGAATACCTTAATTGTTTATGGCGGCAATTTCTTTCTGTTTTGATCCTATCATCCTAGCCGATACACGTATTGTCCAGGCCAATTTGCTAATGACGGCTGCATTAATTAAGAACCCCTGATTATATTTTTTGTTTTAATCCCGATCGTCCAGGACGATGTAAATATCGTCCTGGCCGATTTGAGTAAAAATAGAAGTTCTAAGTCTCTCAAGTGTGTGTGTAGGGTTACTTTGCATTTGTCACACCAAAGATTACATTTGACTCAAGAGGGAAAAAAATAAAATCACAGACTGACTAAACCCTAATCTACCCCATCTTGAGTTGGCTCCATTTTTCCGTCCGATCTTTAATTCCTGAAAAGTCAGTAGTAAAAGACAGTCCAAGTCAAGTAAGAGTGTTTGTCAATCATCAAAATATAGTTCATAGACCTGAATTTACGACACCAGCTACTTCACCGCACTAGGGAAGGTGGAAGTGATTTTGTATGGGCTTCTCCGCCTAACTGTGGGGGCTAAAGGAGAGACACTGAGTTTAGTGCAATACTCATAGGGTGCCTCCAAAGAGTGGACATAGGTAATCGTTTGACCGAACCACTATAAATCTATTGCACTCTTTCCTTTACTATTTCACCATTTAATTTCCGCACTTAGATTTCTGTGGTGAATCTTTATTTGTGTTTTGATTGTGAAAGATTTTTTAAAATACCAATTCAACCTCTTTTGATTAGACTTGGGACTAGTTCATAATAGCTCAACATCCCTAACACACTTTTTAGTGCCATCAGAGCACTTTCAAGTGGTATCAAAGCGGGATTCATAAAAATAAGTTTTTAAAAACTTTTAAATTTTAATCCATGGCTAATTTTTATAATCGTAATATTGAGGAAGGTTATTCAATCATCAGACCACATTTGTTTGAAAATATTACATCTGATTTTTAGAATATTTGCATGTCTACTTTTTTGCAATTAATTGATTTTCAAATATGACATATAATTTTAACTGGTTATTCTGTACCATCACGTATTTTAGATGGAATTAAAACTGATATTTCATTTGATCAATGGAGTAGAGAAGAAAAAATCAATGCTCAATTGAATGTTAAATCTTTAAACTATTTTTTTGTGCTTTAAATATTGAAGATTATATATTAGTATCCACGTGCATTACTGGTAATGAAATTTGGAATAAATTACACACCATATATGAAAGCACTAGTAAAATCAAACAATCCAAGTTGAATATTTTAATGCATGATTATAAACTATTCTGCATGAAATCTTATGGGATGATTTTAGACATGTCTACTAGATTTATTCAAATTATGACATCATTGCATGCTTTAGGTAAAGAGTTTTCAAACCTTGAAAAAGTTAATAAAATTTTACATTGTCTACTTGATATGTTTGATGCTAAAGTTGTTGATATTTATGAATCAAAGAACTTGAATGAATATTTTATTGATGATTTGATTGGCTCACTCATTGCCTATGAGTAAAGTTTATATTTGGATGCAGGAGAGATGATAGTATTATACACTGAAAACATGGAGGAAAGTGGCTTAATTGGTGACGAAAGTGATGACTTATCAAGCAAATTAAAAAGCTCACCAAAGCATAAGCATCAACAAAAGTGGAATAAAGGTAAAAATGGTAAGAATATTAAGATTTCTTCAGACGTTATTTTCTTTGGATGTAGGAAGCCTGAACATATGAAAAATCAATGCCCAAATTTGAGAACTCTTCCTACAAAAGAAAAGGGTAATGCTAAGAAAATTATAAGAATGACAAATAATGAAAAACAAAAAATCTCTTAAAGAGACCTAGCTTCTGAATCATCAGACAAGGATCAAGATTATATGTAAACCATTATTCATGTGCTTTATTTTTTTATGTTTTTTTTGTTTTTGTGTATTTTCTTTTTTATTTATTCTTTTTCACTCTTCTTTTTTCTTTTTTTTCTTTTTCATTAAAATTTTTATTTTTTTTTTCACTTTTTCCTTTTATGTAGTATTTTCTATATTTAAAAAAAAGACCAATGACGCCAAATAAAAAAAAGTGACCAATGACGCCAAATTAAAAGATGCGCAATAATGCCAAAATGAGAAAGATACACAAAGTGTATCAAAAAGTAAAAAATGCGCAATGTGTCCCAAAAACTTATAAGAGACATAAAATGAGCCCATAAAGAGTATGATTACTTTTTCTGTATTTACTTAAAGCTTAAGAAAATCATGATTCCTGATTCACCAATTTTTGCATTAATCTTCTATTAGATATATCTTATGAAAGGAGTTTTGAAAAATTAGTGTTTCTTTTTCTAATTTATTCATTGATTTAGATATTGGATTAAAAAGTTTTTGAGCCTTTAAAAGAACCTGAGCTTGGATTAACAATTTATGAATTTCTTACCTTTTTTGGATTATGCGTGGTCAATCCATTCCTTCGTTTTTGAATAAAATCAAGATGTAACTTTCTCATATTTTTAAAGACTTTTTTGTGCCCCTTCTCTTTTTGATAATGTCAAAGGGGGAGAATGTACTGTTTTATTTGTATATTTATTATTTTTAAACAACAAAAATTTTTTATTTTCCCTTTTCCAAGTTTTATTTTAGTAATGAGGAGATTAGTAGCAAATGTTTTCATTTTTGCAAATTCAATCAGTAATATTTATCGCCATCAAAAAGGGGGGGATTGTTGTGAATCTGAATTCATAAATTATGATTTTGATGATAGCAAACACTCTTGTTTCTCTACGACTATCTTGCTTACTGACATTTTTGGTCCACAAGATCATACTACAATTGGAACCAACTCAAGATTAGGTAGACTAAGTCTAAGTTAGTTTGTACCTTTTCCCTTTCTTGAGTCTATTATAATTGGTGTGGTTCCTGATGCTATGTAACCTTGCACACACACACTTTGAAAGAATTTCTAACTGGTTCTTAGAGTTTATTATTTTTGGTAACATTATCCGGGATGATATTTATATCGGTCGGGATAATCAATTTAAAAATAGAAACCCTAATCAGGGCATCCTTGTTAAGTCAACCGTCATTAAGCACATCATCCTGGATGATTTTGTATCGGCCAGGATGATAGGGTCAAATCATAAAGAATTAGCCACTAGATCTATTTAGGTATTACTTATTTTTAGACATTATCCCGGGCATCAGCTTAGCCAATCCAGTTCAATTTTCCTAAATTAATCTGGTATTTAGAGAAAGCAATTAAGATTTGATTACATGATCATATAATTCTGGATGATCACAGGATTAGCCATGATGATCCACTGGACGGTTGGACTGAAAAAGCTCTGTTGGCACTAGAAAGTTTGTTAGGGATGTTAAGCCCTTATGAACTGGCCCAAGGCTAACAAGAAGAGAGGTGAATTGGTAATAAAATTCTTTATACAAAGAAATAAAATCACAAACCAAATCACCACAAACAATATGCGGAAATTAAATAAATGCGGAAGCAATAATAAGAAAAGAACACACCGGATTTATAGTGGTTCAGTCAAACCTTGACCTACGTCCACTCCTTGGAGGCACCCTCCAAGTATTGAACTACAATCATGACTCTCCTTTAGCCCCCACAACTAGGCGGAGAAGCCATTACAAAATCACTTCCACCTTCCCCGGTGCGCCGGAGTTGCCGGGTCCTTTGACACGAAAGAGAACTTCTTCTTTGGTGAACTTGACTCGAGACAAGCCTTAAATCCGGTTGAACTAAGGTGCGAGTTCGCCGGAGCAATCGTGTGGAATCCCCTCCACACTCCCTTGAGTTCCCCCCCTCACATGATCTTCTCCTTCTGAAACTCCACCCTTTCCTCTCTCCCTTTCAAGCTCTCTCTTCAAGTTTCCCCCACAAGAACGAAGCTACAATGACTGCCAAAGACACTTACAAAGTGCCTTGTCATTGTTTAAATAGAAGAGCTAAAAATGAGCTCATTAATGCAAGTTGCCGACATTATCGTCCAGAACGATAGGTATATCATCCTGGCCGATTAGTTCAAATATGAGGAAAATCGTCCTGAATATCGCCTTGAAATGAAGCTGGATGATGTCTAATCATCCCAGATGATCTTGCGATCGTCCCGGACGATTTTACCATGTAATTTCTTTCCTTAAATTCCAGAGAAATTATGAAAAATTTGTCCTGGATAGGCTGGGATTATATTTTATAGTCCAGGCCGATCCTCTGGACGATGTCCAAAAATAGGTTCTTTCTAAATAGATTTGGCGGCAGATTCATGCTGAATTGAGCCGATCGTCCTGGCCGATATAAAATCATCCAGGACGATGTGTTTTGCATAATGATGGCTGCTTTAATGAGGATGCCCTAATTAGGGTTTCTACTTTTGGATAGATCATCCAGGCCGATATAAATTTTGTCCGGGACGATATTACCAAAAATAGAAAACTTTAGGGTCCCGTTAGAAACTCTTCCAAGTTATAAATTATCATGACACACACCAAATATAATAGACTCTAGAAAGGAAAAAGTGTACAACCTGACTCAGACCTAGTCTACCCAATCTTGAGCTGGTTCCAGATTGCAGTCTGATCGCGTGGACCTAAAACGTTAGCACATAAGGCAATCATAGAGGAATAAGGAATATTTGTTATCATCAAAATCATAAACCATAGATCCAAAACAATCTCCCCCTTTTTGATGATGGCAAAACATTTCAATTTGAATTTAAAAAAAAAACAATTTCTCCTAATCTCCCCCTCACTAGAATAAACCTTTAATAAAAAAGGGAAGATAATTTTTTTTTTTTTGAAAAAAAAGAATACAAAAAAAACATACAAATTCAACAATACCTTCTCACCCTTTGACATTATCAAAAAAAGAGGAGGCACAAAAAACAAAACGAACAAAAGATAAAAACGTTCCCTAATCTAGTGAAAAAAAAAATAAATATTCTTAAAATGAGAAAATTACCTCTTGGTTGAATTGACAACG
Organism: Dendrobium nobile; assembly: GCA_022539455.1. NCBI lineage: Eukaryota > Viridiplantae > Streptophyta > Magnoliopsida > Asparagales > Orchidaceae > Dendrobium > Dendrobium nobile. The sequence continues at coordinate 19,162,938 of CM039734.1, forward strand.
CATAGCCTAGAAAAGGTTAGAAATTCAGAGTTTGATAATCCCAACTCAAGTTCTTTTAAAGGCTCAAAAACTTTTTAATCTAATATCCAAATCAAGGAATAAATGGGACAAAGAAACATTAATTTTTCAAAACTTCTTTCATAAAACATATCTAATAGAAGATCAATGCATGAATTGCTGAATCAGGAACCAAGATTTTAAAGCACAAGTTTCAAACATATCAAGGATTTTCTTAAGCTTTTAGTAGTATAAGAAATTAAGCATATTTTTTTTGTGGGCTCATTTTATGCCCTTTATCACTTGAATGACTCTTTAAGCATCTTTTGATTTTCAATACACTTTGTGTATTATTTTTTCAAATTGGCGTCATTGCGCATCTTTTGGTTTGGCATCATTGGCCACTTTTTTTTATTATTTTCAAAAAATATGCTTTCTTTTTTATATTTTTAAAATGAAAGTAAACCTAAATTATTGACAACACGAACAACTTGATTAAGAAAATTTTAAGGTGGATTTAACAATCTTGCAAAAGATTTCTATGCGATAGAAAAAATGTAGGGAGATGAAAAAAAATCAGTTTCAAAATCTAATTTAAAATATGATGAAGATTTTAAATCAAAAGTAGAATAAGCTCTTTTAGGAAATAGAGATTGAGAGTCAAAAACATGAGTTTCCTTCCTTTGACTGTTTTAGAGAAGTCAAACACAACTTACCAAAGATTTCAAAAAAAAATCAGGAAGTAGATTTTTCATTTTTAGAAAAGTGAATGTGTGTGTTGATCAGAGAAAAACTTTCACGAAAATAAAAATTTAAAAGAATAAAAAAAACACGAAATAAAAATGAAAAACAAAAACACAAAACAAAAATAAGAAAGGCTTTTAACCATTTTCTCTCTCCTGGTCCGATGCTTCAGAAACCAGATCTGCCCATGAGATTTTTTGCCTTTCATTATTTTCCCAGTTTGAATTTTGCTTTGCCTTGCCCTTTTCTTTCGTTGGAAGAATTCTTAAATTAGGGCACTGATTTTTCATATGTCCAGGCTTCCTACATCGAAAGCAAATAACGTGAGAAGAAATATGGACATCCTTACCACTTTTACCTTTTTTCCACTTTTGCTTATGCTTTGGTGAACTTTGTGATTTGCTTGACAAGTCATTGCTATCGTCACCAACTAAGCTTCCTCTTTCCGTATCTTCAGCTTTTAGAACGATCGTTTCACCTGCATCCAAAAGTCTTTGACCAAACCTTGCTCGTAGGCAATGAGCGAGCCAATCAAATTATCAATAGAATAATCATTCAAATCTTTTGATTCACAATAGCAACAACTTTGGCATCAAATTTTTCAAGTAAACAACGAAGAATTTTATTGACTTTTTCAAAATTTGAAAACTCTTTTCCTAAGGCATGCAATGATGTTACAATTTGAATGAACCTAGTGTATATGTCTAAGATCGTCTCATAAGGTTTCATGGAAAATAATTCAAAATCATGCATTAACAAATTCAACTTGGATTGCTTGATTTCACTAGTGCCTTCATATATGGTGTGTAGTTTATCCCAAACTTTCTTACCAGTAGTACACGTGGATACTAACATAAAGTCTTCAGAATTTAAAGTACAGAAAAAGCAGTTTGAAGATTTTGCATTCAATTGAGCATTTACTTATTCTTCCCTATTCCATTGATTAAAAGGAATATCGGTATTAACTCCATTAACAATACGTGATGATAATGAATACCCAGTTAAAACCATATGCCACATGCAAAAATTAATTGATTGCAAGAAAATAGACATGCGAGTTTTCCAAAAATCAAATGATATATTTTCAAATAAAGGAGGTCTGGTGATTGAATAACCTTTTGCAACATTATGTTTAGCCTTGGATTGAAATTCAAAAGCTTTTAAAAACTTATTTTTTGAAAATGGCTCTAATACCACTTGAAAGTGCTCTGATGGCACTAGAAAGTTCGTTAGGGATGTTAAGCCCTTATGAACAGGCCCAAGGCTAATAACAAGAGTGGTGAATTGGTAATAAAATTCTTTACACAAAGAAAGAAAATCACAAACCAAATCACCACAAACAAAGTGTGGAAATTAAATAAATGTGAAAACAATAATAAGAAAAGAACACACCGGATTTATAGTGGTTCGGTCAAACCTTGACCTACGTCCACTCCTTGGAGGCACCCTCTAAGTATTGCACTATAATCGTGACTCTCCTTTAGCCCCCACAGCTAGGCCGAGAAGCCCTTTCAAAATCAATTCCACCTTCCCCGGTGCGACGGAGTCGCCGGGTCCTTTGACACCAAAGAGAGCTTCTTCTTTGGTGAACTTACCTCGAGACAAGCCTTAAAATCGATGGTACTATGGTGCGAGTTCGCTGGAGCAACCGTGTGGAATCCCCTCCACACTCCCTTGAGTTCCCCCCCTCACAGGATCTTCTCCCTCTCAAACTCCACCCTTTCCTCTCTACCTTTCAAGCTCTCTCTTCAAGTTTCTCCCACAAGAACGAAGCTATAATGACTGCCACAAACACTTACAAAGTGCCTTGTCATAGCTTAAAAAGAAGAGCTAAAAACGAGCTCATTAATGCAAGTTGCCGACATTATCGTCCAGGATGATAGGCATATCGTCCTGGCCGATTAGTTCAAATATGAGGAAAATCATCCTGAATATCGCCATGAAATGAAGCTGGACGATGTCTAATCGGCCCGGACAATCTTGCGATCGTCCCGGATAATTTGACCATGTAATTGCTTTCCTTAAATTCCAGAGAAATTATGGAAAATTTGTCCTGGATCGGCCGGGACGATATTTTATAGTCCAGGCTGATCCTCTGGACAATGTCCAAAAATAGGTTCTTTCTAAATAGATTTGGCGGCAGATTCTTGCTGAATTGAGCCTATCATCCTGGCTGATATAAAATCGTCCAGGACGATGTGTTTGCACAGTGACGGCTGCTTTAATGAAGATGCCCTAATTAGGGTTTCTGCTTTTGGACAGATCGTCCGGGACAATATTACCAAAAATAGAAAACTTTAGGGTCCCGTTAGAAACTCTTCCAAGTTACAAAGTATCATGACCCACACCAAATACAATAGATTCAAGAAAGGAAAAAGTGTACAAACGGACTCAGACCTAGTCTACCCAATCTTGAGCTGGTTCCAGATTACAGTCTGATCGTGTGGACTTGAGATGTTAGCACATAAGGTAATCGTAAAGGAATAAGGAATGTTTGTTATCATCAAAATCATAAACCATAGATCCGCAACATGGACATCGGACAGCTCTTATTCAGGGCGATATTCAAGATGATATTCCACGATTTGTACTGATCGGCCAGGATGATATGAATAAATTTCTTCTGATCATTCCAAGTCATCCTGGCTGATTGGGATTAATTTACACTGATCAGCTAGGATGATATACATATCATCTTGGATAATAAAGTCGACAAGTTGTAATTAATGAGCTTGTTTTGAGCTCTTCTATTTAAGCTTTGACAAGACACTTAGTAAGCATCTTTGGCAACCATTATAGCTTCTTTATTTTAGAGGAAATTTGAAGAGAGAGCTTGAAAGGGAGAGAGAAAAGGTTGGAGTTTGAAAGAGGGAAAAGATCCTTGGAGGAGGTTTCAAGGGAGTGTAGAGGGGGATTCCACATGGTTGCTCCGATGAGCTTGCACCTTAGGACCATCAGATTCAAGGCTTGTGTTGAGGGAAGTTCTGTGAAGAAGAAGATCTCTTTGGTGTCAAAGGACCCGGCTATTCTACCGCACCTGGGGAGGTGGAAGTGATTTTGTAGGGGCTTCTCTGCCTAGTTGTGGGGGCTAAAGGAGAGACACTGAGTTTAGTGCAATACTAGGAGGGTGCCTCTGAGGCGTGGATGTAGGTTAAGGTTTGACCGAACCACTATAAATCTGGAGTGTTCTTTCCTTTATTATTTCCGCATTTAATTTCCACACTTTGATTTCTATGGTGAATCTTTATTTGTGTTTTGATTGTGAAAGGTTTTTAAAAATATTGATTCACCCTCTTCTCGTTAGCCTTACGACTAGTTTATAAGGGCTTAATATCCCTAACAAACTTTTTAGTGTCATTAGAGCACTTTCATACTTGACATCTTATTTTACATAATCTTGAGTTTCTAGTAGCCTTGAGTAGTGTATATTTTTCCTATAATGCTAGTGCTCACAAAAAAAAAGAATGTCCATTATATATACTCAGAGAAAACATAATTGAAATAATAATATTTGTCAACATCAAATGACATACTAAGGATCTTGGATTACAACACCTACATCATCATTTATTTTTTTCAAAATCTTTTTCCCCTTGCATACGATCAACTCGATGCAAGCATATCTAGTTGCCTAAATCTTTGATAAGAAGTATCAACTTCTATTTCATGAACAAGTCGACATGTCCCTAATCTTCCACTATGATGGCTCTTTTCACATTTTCTTTCATCAAAACATCGGTGAGGAGCTCAAAGAAGAGCAAGAGTATGATGAGATAGGGGGAGAAATACCACCACCATAACCTCTAGCTTAAGAACCATCACAAATGGAATCACCTGATCACTAGTTTAAAGACTATGACTTAATTATGGAATGAATTGATATAACGAAATTATAATATACCACATAATATCAGGAGAATACTCAACATTGGGCATGGATTCACCAATAGTATGAGATTTTTTGACACACCATGGGATCCAACAACAACATCATTTAGAGATCAAGTTGTGGTATCAGCATCTATATGCCCTACTCCAGTAGCACTACCAATACATCCAGCTATAACAGGAGGTAGATTGAGCCTCATTTAGTAGCTAGTTTTCTACTCGTCACCATTATTTCTAGCCACCACCATCAACTATTCAGGGGCCCTCTTACTTCTATGTTTTGTGTTTGTTATAGTTTTCTTTTATTCTGTGTTATATGTTTAATTTTGTGATGTCAAAAGGGGAGTAGATGTTTGGTTATACTTGTTGATATTTTTCTTAGTTCAATTTGTTGTTTCATATTTTTTTCCTTTTGTTACTTTACCATTTTATATTTAATAATTAAAAAAATTAAGAAAACTAAAAAAAAAAAATTATATATTTTTAAAATTATTCATTTAGTAAGGGGTAGATTAAGAGAAAATAAAACTAATTTAAAAATTGAACCAATCATATTTGTAATTATATGAAATGGGGAGATTATTGTAATCCATGATCCCAACTTATGATTTTAATGACAACAAAGATTATTGATTGCACTTTTATTTCTCCTAATATTTATATTACATATCTTCTCTTGTGTGTACTAACATTTCAAGAAGACCATACACCATGCAATGAAGACTCAAGGCTCATGACTGGGAAGAATAGGATGACACTTGCGAGAGTCTAAAATTTTCATTGCTTTATTTAGTATTTCTTGAGTCAAAGTTATGTATAGGTCTATGTTAACTTGGTAGCTGTGCATACATGCATGGGGGATTGAGAAAATGAATGTCAAATTTTTTGAAGAAATTATACTGTATAAACTAGACCGTACTATACGATCAATTATTCTAAAAATTATTTAAAACAACTAATTATGTGAAAAATGTTTTTGAGCTAATAATTCTTTACAAACTTGATCATATAGAATAATCAGCTTAACCCTAGCCACCAATCAAATTTATGTAACTTTTTTAATATTTAAATAGATCATGTTGTATGAACCATTTCATACTGTACGATATTTAAAATGTTTCCTAAATTAATCCCCATGATTAGTTAATTAAATTATAGTTTAATAAATATGGAAGATCGTAAAGTATGAAGTATGTCATATTGGATGATTGGAAGAGATGAAGAATGATCTTTCTAAGGATCATCAAGGACGAATCCTTGATTTTTGAACTAATCATAATGTACGGTGCAGATTATTTAAACTATTGGAAAAGATAATTTTTAGTCTTTTTGGAGTTCATCCTGTACGATCTTAAGATGAATGAACTAATAATACCATACAATCTAACAATCATAATGTATGATTGGAATGCACAGTTTTAATAGATCATACTATGTCTATTTAAGCTTTACTTGACAAAATATAATTTTGACATATTCATACTTTACGAACCTATATCATACTATACAAATAGAAATGACAGATTTGTAAAATTAGGGTTTTTTATGAAAGATTCATAATTAAGCACACTTATTAGAATTTAAAAAAGTTTTTTGTTGTTTAGAGATTTATATGAGTGTTCTTTATAGATCCTGGAGTTGAGAGAAAGAGAAGGAAAAGTTGTGAGAAAGGGAGAAGTAGTTTGACTTTTCTAAGAGACTAAGAAATAACATGCCATTTTTAATCATAAATCATCTATAATCAATTCATGTATATATATGTAGCTGGTGTATATAAAAAATGCAGTGTAAGGAAATGAATTGGCAAGTGCCGCAATATACAATCCATAATCTACTATGAAATAAGGGTAGCCAAACACACCAAAAATAAGTTTAGATTTCAAAACCTATAAAATGAAAAAAGTCTTATTTAAATTTTTTATTTAATGTCTTCAAATAATATTACTTGTTGTAAATGCATTATACATATTTTAAACATAATCTATCTTTAAAGAAAAAGGAAAAATCTCTTGAACTTTTACACTCTTTCAATGAATTACATGTATAATTTAACAACTCTTAGCAATTTACAATACTTTATAATTAATAATTTACATTTAAAAGAAAATAGTCTCAACTCCTTGCAGGGGTTAGTATAAAATATGTTCATATACAAGGCATATATTTTCATATGCATTAAATCAAAGAATGTAATAAAAATAAATAATTACATAACCCACAGTAGCAATATAAAATCCCAAAAAATGAAAGAAAGTTAACGCACTGCTTGCTATAACCTAGACTTGAGTTGACAATCCTATGAAGAAACACAGAACTGTGTGCTATGCTATGTAGTTTACATGTATCCACGGATGATTAATGATTTAGTTGTCTATGAGTTGAATTTATTCGTTATTGGGCTAATGATTTGATTTAAGTTTAAATTTTAATAGTTTAATGTTTTATGTTTTACTAATATATTTTACTTATTCATGTTGTTTACTTTATATTTTAAAAAACCATAGTAATTCCTAAACATAAATGTCGTTTAAAGTTATCCAAAAATAATTGCTTGCCTTCTAAAGATTGCATTTATTTCATCCCAAATGATAAAGTAAACACATAAAGCCACCATTAAGTCCTTCATGATTTATTTGGTTCTAATTTTAAAGAACAATTTTCATAAAAAAATTCAAAGTCCTTCAATCTATTAATCAACAAGACCTAGGCTTTCTAATGAAATGTATTTTTCTCCACCAAAAGGAAAAATCAAAGACATATAGCCCTCTTTATTTAATTATCAATTTTAGATTTATTTAATTGTCTTATGTTCCTTTAATTTGGTTATTTTTATTTAATCAAATTGCATTTTATTTATTTTTCAGGTTATTTTTAATTATTATTATTATTATTATTATTATTATTACTATTATTATATTTATTTATTTAATATTATTTTATTCAAATTTTATTTCAATTTAATATTTTAAATTATTTATTTAAATTTCATTTTATTTAATTGATTTAGGTTTTATTATTTATTTACTTTATTTTACTAATTTTATTTTATCTTTTCATTATATTTATTTATTTATTATTTCTATTTTTTTAATTAAAACCCATAGAGGGGCCTATGCGTTAATATAAGAAAAATATTACAAAGTCCTTAGGGTAGACGATCAACTCACTAATGATCCAACGAGCTACAAAATAAAATAAAGGAAAACCTAGGAGCTGAAAGTCTCCACTAATCACAATAAAATCTTGTAACATGCTACTGATGCTACAGATAAGCATCCAAAAAAGAAAGATGTAGTAAAGGAAAAGAAGCATGATCTTTCTGCGAAAAATGTTGAAGAGAGCCTTAATCATCTTCACCTGTATAATAAGAAGGCTGCAGAACAAAAGCTTATGATACAAAATTTTATAGCTAAAGCAAAAAAAATTAAATAAATTTAAGCCTGAAAAAAAGATAAAATAAAAAAGCTCACTAAGTAAGAAATGATCCAAGCCAAGGCACCACTGAAAGTAAAATTGAGGATAGAGACTGATGGAGCTCGGGAATAAATTAGAATACAAAGCCTCATAAAGGTAATCCTCAAGCCACTAAATCCTACCCTCAGGAGCAAAAACCACCCAGCAATCTAAGGAACCTAAGCAATAATGATTACCACCATAGCCAAACCCATACATCATAACCAGGTTATCACAAATATCTAGCCCGAAGGCACAACAACAGAATAGGAAATACAATAAACTCAAACAACTCAACTTAAGGCCAACCAAAAAATAACTCACCACCTCCAAGATATCACAAAAACCTAGCCCGTAGGCTCTCTAGCACAAAACAAGATATAAAAGCCAAGCCAAAGTCCCAGGTAAACCAAGAACACAGATAGAAAAAGCATTAAACCCAGCTAAACTCCCACAAATACCCGCCACCAGCCAATGTAGTAACATGAAGGTAGGAGAGTACCAATGGGTATTACCATCAACAATAATAAAAGTGCAATCACAACTCCAGTCTATATCAACCAAGACAACCGCTAAATTTCATAAAACCAAGAAAAGACAGCAAAAGTAAGAAAATAGCACCCAAAAAATCAAAAGGCCATCAAAGGACAAATTCCAAAACCTAGAAGAACCAACACTAGGCCTAGGAAATAAGAAGACAATAAAACCAACCAACCATAATTCATAACGGCAGTTAGGCAAATGCAGCCTGCCAAGGCAACCGAGCCAAACCAACCCAAAATCAACAAAGAAAAGTAGAAACCAAAGAGAATGACCCCAGCAGCAAAAGATAAAGAACCAACTAACACCAGCAGAAACATTGAGAGAAAAAAATAGAATAGAGGGCCAACAAGAAAAATCCATAAAAAGCCCCATAGCACCCTGGGGTAGCCAAGGAAACCAAAACTATACAATCCAATTAGATATTAACATAAGGGAGATCAAGCTCATCCAGCCAAATTAAACCTTTAAGAGCAACAAGAATGGATGCCTCAATGTAATGAAAAAAAACCTCAAGATTAGAACCCACTTAGCAAGCCAAGAAGCACAAAAATTACCGTCCTTGCAAATATGATGAAAAGAGAAATTCATAAAAACCAAGAGATTTTTAATTTCTTGAACATATTAAAAAAACATTAGGAGAGTAGCACATATCCTCCATAGTATTTAAAAATTTGAAATACATTTAGAAACCATCTCAATAATAATGTTAGTAAGATTAAGAGAGATGCAAACCATAAGACCATACATAATAGCCAAATTAATAGCAACAACATAATTACCACTCGGAATAGGTCCAGCAAAAGCCATAATGAGTTTATAATTTCTATCCCTGATAGCTCCTCCAGAACCTATCAAAGATCCACTGCTAGCACCCGTAACATTTAATTTTAAAAAATTAATAGGATGCTTGAGCTAATAGGTAATATTAACCTTTGAAGCAATTGGTAAGCCCTCCAAATTGAGACCTAACACCTTACCAACAAAAATAATAGTTTTTAAAGTTCTTGAAGGAGAGTAAATTAATAGCACAAAGAGATAAAATCTTATCTTTAACCTTTTGAATAACCTTATGATGATTCATTTGAATGCCATTAAAGAGAGAATTATTCCTCTATAACCACAAGAATCAAAGAATGAGAGAACGAATAACATTATGGATATACCCTTTAGAATTGATAAGCCAAGCCTTAAGCATATATTTCAGAGACATATGAACATTAAAATAGTTTAACTGAAACAAATCATCAAAATAAGCCCAAGTTTTGACTACAATCTGACTTGAAATAAAAACATGATGCATATTTTTAATATGGTAGCAACATTGACACTTGGAAGGTAACATAAAACCTTTTTTGGTGAGATTATCATAAGTGGGAATAAATCTATGAAGAATTCTTCAAATAAAAATAATGACAGTAGTATGAATTCTCCTATGCCAAATCAACAAGAAAATATTATCAATATTTCCACAATCTCTGAAAGTATGCCAAGCCTTTTTTAAGTGGAAGCCACCTTCACTAGAAAAATCACTTAAGATAATGTTGAAAGTTTGTTAGGGATGTTAAGCCCTATAGAACTGCCCAAGGCTAACCAAAAGGGGGGGGGGGGTGAATTGGTATTTTAAAAAATATCTTTAGGCAAAGCACAAATACAAACCAAATCACCACAAAGAAATAACGTGCGGAAGAAATAAATGTAGAAGCAGTAAAAATAAGAACACAAGGGTTTATAGTGGTTCGGTCAACTCGACCTACGTCCACTCCCCGGAGGTGCCCTCCGAGTATTGCACTACAATCGTGACTCTCCTTTAGCCCCCACAGCTAGGAGGAGAAGCCTTTACAAACACCTCTTTTTGCCACACTCGGCAAGGTAGAGAACCTTCCTCCTTTTTCTTCCTCCTGAAGCAGGCAGAGAACCTCGATCGCTTGCTGGAACTTACCTCTCCCAACCCTTCCAAGGACAAGAGACTCTAGGGAAGAAGAAGTGGAACAATGCTTGGATCAACCCTTGTGAATCCCCTCATATGCTCCCCCTCATAAGATCCTCTCTCTCTCTCTCTCTCTCTCTCTCTCTCTCTCTCTCTCTCTCTCTCTCTTTTAGGATTTCTTAGGTCAAGACAGTAGCCAAGGATTATCAAAAACATTGAATAAGAGCTCTTAAATAGAAGAGCTTCAAAGGAGCTCATTAATTGCAAGTTGCCGACTATATCATCCAGGACATCCAGGACGATATGGACATCGTCCTGGCCGATCAGTGCAAATTCCATGAGATCGGCCAGAGCATCGCCCTAAATGCAAACTGGATGATAGAAAAATTGGATTGATCGTCCAAGACGATATCACGATCGTCCAGGCCAATCAGTTCAAATCAGAGGAAAATCGTCTAGAGCATCGCCTTGAATTTGTACTGGCCGATCCCGATCATCCAGAAGTAACCAAGGTTTTTGAATAGATCATCCTGGCCGATCCTACGATCGTCCAGGATGATGTGATCGTATCAATCATCCTTAATTACTTCCTTGATTTGCCAGATCAATTAAGGCATAATTATGAATATCGCTCAGGCCGATCCAAGATCGTCATCGCCGATTACCAAAAATATAGAATACTTAATTGTTTATGGCGACAAATTATTTCTATTTTGATTCTATCGTCCTGGCCGATACACATATCATCCAGGCCGATTTGCTAATGATGGCTGCCTTAATTAAGACCCCTTGATTAGAATTTCTATTTTAAGCCAGATCGTCCAGGATGTTATAAATATCGTCCTGGCCGATTTTAGTAAAAACAGAATTCCTAAGTCTCTCAAGTGTGTGTGTAGGGTTACTTTACATTAGTCACACCAAAGATTACAATTAACTCAATAGGGGAAAAATAAAATTACAGACTGACTCAACCCTAATCTTCCCCATCTTGAGCTGGCTCCATTTTTCCGTCTGATCTTTGATTCCTGAAATGTCAGTAGTAAAAAGCAGTCGTAGTGAAGCAAGATATGTTTTCTATCATCAAAATCATAATCTAAAAACATGTTTGTAACAATCTCCCCCTTTTTGATGATGGCAAACACAAGTAGGAAAATCTTAGTTAAAAATAGCGGTTCATTAAAATTTCAAAGTTACAAGCATCAACTTTTCCTACCACATCCTACTCCCCCTTTTGTCATCACAAAAAGAGGGTCCTAGACACACATAAATAAAAAGGAAAAAACACAACAGAAACTAAAACAAACGACAAGACAAACTATAGAAAATAGAAAACAGAAAACCAAAACTAGAGAAACGAGGGATCATGATCATAATATGGAGGTGGTAGAGGTGGCTGCTGAAAGTAGCCAGCTAGCGTAGTAAACTGAGCATTGAACCAGGTGATGTCCTGGTCATGCTACTATTGCTGGTGAGTAATGTAGCTATCAAAACGGGCTAGTCCTCTGTGTAATGCTGCTCATAGCGGGCCATGTCCTCAGAATGTTGCTGCTTCTGTGCAGCAACGTAAGCGTCGAAATGGGTCTCCTATCGATCAAACCTCTCCACTAACTGGTCAAATTGTGAGTGATGGCAAAGAGGAGTATGATCAGGAACAGGAGCGGGAGCGGGAGCCTCCTCCTCCTCAGCCCCCCGAGATTCCTCATCTCCGGGGTAGAGGTGAGTACTGTGAAGGATAGTGAAAGAATTGTTTGAGTAGCAAGGAGGCTGAAGGTCGTGATGACCAGGATATTGAATATTGTATTTGGTTTCAAGAATATAGGCTATGAGATGTCCTAAAGTAAGGTTGGATTTTCTCCTATGGCCTAGATTACGGATAGTAGTTAAATGATCAATGTATCAAAAGATTATATCAGTAGCATTGAAATCTCTATGAGCCATGATGTAAATGGTGGGTAAGAGAAAGTAATGGGGTGATGTGGATTCTGTCCCCAGCTTTTGGAATTATGAAGGTGCGAAGGACATGTTGGATTGCCCTAGCATCTTTGACTAAAGAGCTAGTCTCTCCAACATGAAAGGGAGAGTTGGTTTGGCGTAGAAAATGATTTGCAGCGGACCAGTTGAAGTCAGGATAAGAGACAATTTTATGCAGCTTATCCCCGGTGGTGGATAGCTGCAAAAGTTCAGCATAGTCCGGATATATGATCTTGACTGGGCGTCGATTCACATAGGAGGTCAGGGCTGTGAAAGTAGGATTTATGAGAAGATTGACATAAAACTCTAACAGAAGTTCTGAAGAAAAGGGGACAGCGAGGGTAAGAATAAAATAGAGAGAAGTATGAGCAAAGAGATCCATTATCGGGTACGAAAGGTGGACTTGATTGATGGTTCTAGAAAGAGTGATGCCACATTCTTTATAGTGACGGTAAGCTGCATGATCTTCTGCCTCCCTGAATCGAGGGTCCATATTGGCCCTCGAGGAACTTCCAGAAGCTTGTCGGACTCGTTTCCCACCAACCATAGCAAGAAAATAGTAAGAAAACATAAGAGAAGAAGAGGTTGAGGTGAAAAAACATTGATGGAATGGCCTGTATTTAAAGAAAATGGCCATATTGTCTAGGCCGATCGCAGAATCATCCAAAATGATATGGTACAATAATTACGTATAAGCTGATTGGTCAAAAAGGAGGTCTGATCGTCTGGTCCGATGAGATATCGACCAGGACGATTAGACACAGGCGATCTTCCCGAGGAGTCAAGCCAGATGACCGTTGAAAAAGCAGATCGTCCGAGCCGATTTGGTGTATCATCTAGGACGATGCACAATAATTGATCGTACCGGCTGAAGTTAAAATGTTTTAAATCTGTGCCACCTGTATCTTTTAGGACGATCAGTGGGTCGGCCAGGACGATTGTCCAATAATAGATCGTCCGGGGGCTAATTTTAAGGATTTAAATATGCTGACACGTGGATCTTCAGGACGATCTAGTGTATCGGCCAGAATGATGACCATAAAATGCATCGGCTAGGATAAAATATGTTATCGGCCAAGACTATCAATATGATTGCAATAGAGTTCGATTAGATCGTCCAGGACGATAAATTATCATCCAGGATGAAGAGTTACAGCAAGCATAGAAAAGTTCAGCAGATGGAATTTTGAAGAGAATTTGTCCTATCGTCCAGGATGATATAAAAATAGGCCAGGATAATGTGACAAGAAATTTGAATCCAAGGAAAAGATGTTGATGATCAAAGCCCTAAAAAATGACTCATAATTCAAAGCTAGAAATAACAATAAAAAGGCTAAAAAAAACTAGAAAGAAAAAGAAAGACGAAAGAAAAAAATTTTTTTTTTTTTTTAGTAAAGTATCCATATGACAAATAATTAAATTTTAGAGATTCAAAAGATCAAAGAGTTAAAAAGTCAAAATCTGAAAAAGGTAGAATATCCGATCTTGTTAATCCCTAGCTCGGACTTCTTTCAGGGTAATAATCTTCTTTTTAAAAATAAAAGGTCTAACTAAAAAAAACTTTACTGGGTAAAAAGAAGATCTAATTAAAACTTGGTTACAAAGAAAATATCTTATAAATAATATAACAAAGTATTTTGTCTCAGTTATGGAATTTGAAATCAAGCCTTTGAAAGCATCAAATAACCAATGAATTCTCTAAGTTTTAAAAGTTTTGAAAAGAGAGGATAGCTTGAATTTAGTGGGCTCATTTTATGCCTCTTATCACTTTGATTGGCTCTTTGTGCATCTTTTAATTTTTTGATACACTTTTGTGTATATAGTTTTCTTTTCAATTTGGCGTCATTGGCCTCTTTCCTTTTTAATTCGTGAAAGCTAAAAACTCTTTAACAAATCCTTTAAAAAAGAACCTTAGTTGTGAGTGTATACTCCAAATATTAGAGAATAGGAGCTCTCTCTCTAACATAGGGAAGAACAGGCCACAAAACAAAATCATAATCATGTGATAAATGCAATGGCAAGATTTCAATTAACTTTAAAGATATATAAGAACTTTGGATATTATGCACAAGATAGATTATTGTAGCAAGATAAAAAGAATCTTAGTTTAAAAAATCAGTTGTTAATATGAGATAGACTTTTGTCTAGAAAGGAAAAATCATGTCACTAAAAGAGGTTAGAGGGAGGGAAACCATCAACGATGTTTATCCCTTTGACCGATTTAGATATGAGAATCAATGGCTTTAAATCTCCAAAATCTACAAGATTAAAAAAAATCATATAGAAAACCAATTATAAAAGCAAAGTGAAAACAAAACAATCTAAAACCATAAAAAGCTAGCACACAACAAAAATAACACAAAACTAATTAAAAAATATTTTAAGAAATTATGAAGCAGCAAGTTTAAGTAATTATGAGCTGCGAGCCTCCATATGTCCAATTAGCCTATGCTCCCACGAGGTCTTTGGTAAGAGCACACCTGCAAAACTCAACAATAGTCAGATTTAGGAATCCAAACTAGTTTGGGTCCCTTCTTAGGAAAAGTAGAATACAATGCAGCTGTGGTTTGCTGTGAATCATGTACCTTAGGTCTCCACACCCAATGTGTACTATGGTGAATAGTGCAAGTGTGTGAGATGTGTCCTAGTATGCCACATGAGATACATCTAACTCTAGGAAAAGGGTATCTTAAATGGTTTGAGTTATAATGCCTCTTCCTAGGTCTTGGCGTTTGATCAAGAGTAGGCGTCATCCAAGTTTTCTTAAGTGTATCCAATTCATTTTTAATCCTCAAGTTTGTATTTTTAGAACATCATTCTCAACCCTCAAGTTTTTCTCTTTCTCTTTAGATTTCTTTAAATCAGATTGAAGAGAGGTGTGTGAAACTTTTAATGCTTCATTCTTATCAATTAATTCCGAGTGCTTTTTGTTCAAATCATCAAATTCATCAAGAAGGGCCATGTGATTAGAATCAATTATTGAATGATCTTTAATAATAACTTCATACTCTTTTTGTAAATTTACAAGTTCCAATTTTAAGTTAGCATGAGTCTTCTTAAGTTTTTTGTATGATGCATGGATTTTCTCATAAATCTCAAAAAATTCATCATTGGTTGGTTTACATACCTCTTCATCATCGCTTTGCTCAAGATGATCTTCCCCCATTAAGCACAGGTTTGTTGTCTCTTCCTCTGATTTAGTCTCAGAGGAATCAGTACCAGATTCTGCCCATAACGCTGTTTGAATTTTTTTTCTTGTCCTTCCTGACCTTAGATTTCTCCTCACCCTTTTCCTTTTCTTTGCTCGAGTGATCTTGAAGTGTAGGACAATCGGCTTTCACATGTCCAGGCTTTCTGCATTCATAACAAACAACATCAGAAGATCCTTTAGAATATTTATTATCCTTACCTTTTCTCCAATGATGCTTTTGCTTCTTCCTTAGAAAGTTTCGGAATTGCCTTGAGATGAAGGCAACTTCATCGCTCTCAAACCCAGAAGAATCGGAATCAGATTTGTGTGCCTTCAGTGCCACCATTTTCTCTTTCTTTTTCTCACCTGCATCAAGATTTCTTTGATTCACCCCTTACTCGTAAGCAATGAGTGAGCTAAGTAAGTTATCAATCGAGTACGTGTTCAAATCCTTAGATTCAGTTATAGCAGTAATTTTTGCATCAGAAGAGGAAGGCAAGCATCATAAAATCTTGTTTACTTTTTCAAAATTCGAAAGCTCTCTTCCTAAGGCATGCAAGGAAGTAACAATCTGAGTAAATCTCGTATACATTTCAGAAATTGATTCATGAGGTTTCATACGAAAAAGTTCGTAGTCATGCTAGAGAATATTCAAACGGGATTGTTTAACCTCATTAGTGCCTTCATAGGTGATACACAATTTATCCCAAATTTCTTTACCAGTTTTGCAAGTGGAAACACGCATGTAGTCTTCTGATTTTAAAGCACAGAAAAAATAATTAAGATATTTTGCATTCAAATGAGCCAGATCCCTATCATCTAAAGTCCATTCAGTAAAAGGATGTGGAACAGTAATGTTGTTAAGTTTACCAATTGGAGGTGTGTAACCAACCGTAACAAGGATCCACATGCGATAATCAGTAATTATAACAACGTAGACATGCGAGTTTTCCAAAAATCAAATGGGATATTATCAAACAAAGGTGGTCGGGTAATAGAATACCCCATCGGTGTATTACGATTCCCAAAGTTAGACATGGATCTAAATTCAAAAAGTTTTTAAACTTAATTTTTATGAATCCCACTCTGATACCACTTGAAAGTTCGTTAGGGATGTTAAGCCCTATAGAACTGCCCAAGGCTAACCAAGAGGGGGGTGAATTGGTATTTTAAAAAATATCTTTAGGAAAAGCACAAATACAAACAAAATCACCACAAAGAAATAACATACGGAAGTAGTAAAAATAAGAACACAAGGGTTTATAGTGGTTCGGTCAACTCGACCTACGTCCACTCCCCGGAGGCGCCCTCCGAGTATTGCACTACAATCGTGACTCTCCTTTAGCCCCCACAACTAGGAGGAGAAGCCTTTACAGTTTACAAACATCTTTTTGCCACACCCACCAAGGCAGAGAACCTTCCTCCTTTTGCTTCCTCCTGAAGCAGGCAGAGAACCTTGATTGCTTGCTGGAACTTACCTCTCCCAACCCTTCCAAGGACAAGAGATTCTAGGGAAGAAGAAGTGGAACAATGCTTGGAGCAACCCTTGTGAATCCCCTCACAAGCTCCCCCTCACAAGATCCTCTCTCTCTCTCTCTCCCTCTCTCTCTCCTTTAGGTTTTCTCATGTCAAGACAGCAGCCAAGGATTATAAAAAATGTTGAACAAGAGTTCTTAAATAGAAGAGCTTCAAAGGAGCTCATTAATTGCAAGTTGCCGACTATATCGTCCAGGACGATATGGACATTGTCCTGGCCGATTAGTGCAAATTCCATGACATCAGCCAGAGCATCGCCCTGAATGCAAACTGGACAATCGAAAAATTTGCTTGATCATCCAGGATGATATCACGATCGTCCAGGCCGATCAGTTCAAATCAGAGGAAAATCGTCCAGAGCATCGCCCTAAAATTTTGCTGTCCGATCCCGATTGTCCAGAAGTAACCAAGGTTTTTGAATAGATCATCCTGGCCGATCCTGTGATCGTCCAAGATAATGCGATCGTATCAATCAACCTTAATTACTTCCTTAATTTGTTAGATCAATTAAGGCATAATTGTGAATATCGTCCAGGCCAATCCTAGATCGTCCTGGCCGATTGCAAAAAATACAGAATACCTTAATTGTTTATGGCGGCAAATTATTTCTATTTTGATCCTATCGTCCTGGCCTATACACGTATCATCCAGGCCAATTTGCTAATGATGGCTGCCTTAATTAAAACCCCCTGATTAGAATTTTTATTTTAAGCCAGATCGTCCAGGACGATGTAAATATCATCCTGGCTGATTTTAGTAAAAACAGAATTTCTAAGTCTCTCAAGTGTGTGTGTAGGGTTACTTTGCATTAGTCACACCAAAGATTACAATTGACTAAAGTGGGGAAAAATAAAATTACAGACTGACTCAACCCTAATCTACCCCATCTTGAGTTGCCTCCTTTTTTCCGTCTAATCTTTGATTCCTGAAAAGTCAGTAGTAAAAAGCAGTCGTAGTGAAGCAAGATATGTTTGCTATCATGAAAATCATAATCTAAAAACATGTTTGTAACAAATGTCCTACGAATCAGTATTGATAGGTAGGTTAAGAATTTGATGAACAATAAAGTCAGGAACAACATCACAAAGTTTTTCATAATCCCAGCAGTTATTTGTGAGGAAATAATTAACACTAACCGAAGCAATAGAAGGAGAGTTCATGATATAATCAATAGAATATTTGCCTAACCAATATTTTTGCCAAAAGAAAGCATTACTTTAACCAAGGCCCCAAGAAATATAGGGCTCAACCTCCCAGTTAACCTTGCAAAGCCTTTGCCATACTCTATAGTCACCCTGCTTAAAAATATATGTGGTGGGATGCTTGCCAACATAATACTTAGAAATCATAAAATTAGCCCAAAGACTATCTTTAGTTCGCAAATTATACCAAAGTTTAAAAGAAAAAACTTTAAAAAGGTCATTAAAATTATTGCAACCAAGACTACCTTAAGCCAAAATACCACAATATTTCTCCCAAGCAGCCCAAGTAATTTTAAAGCTAGTAGAAGTGCCTTTCCAAAAGAATTTGTTAATAAGCTTGTGAACCCTATTACAAATAGCTTAAGTCAGAAAAATAGTTTAAAAACTATAAACCGATAAAGCTTAAAGAACACTTTTGATAAGAGTGGCTCTACCACCAAAGATAAGGAAATTAAAAACCCCAAGATTAAAACTTATTTTTGATAGAAGCAATAAGATCATCAAACAAAAAGGTTTTCCTCCTACCATTAAAAAGAGGAACACCAAGATATTTGATGGGCAATTGGGCATGCACAAAGCTAGTTAAATCTTTTATAGCTAAATTACTATTATTAGAAATCCTCTTAGAAGCAATAAAATAACTTTTATTTTTGCTAAAGGATAAGCAACTAACCATCTCAAAATGATTAAAGAAATCCATAAGTTTATGAATTCTATTAATAGTCGCATTAGTAAAAACAATAAAGTCATTCGCAATGCACAAATGGGATATAGGAAAACCTCCTAGAGTTCTAAAATAAAGACCAGGATTATTATCAAACAATTTTGTAAGACCCCTAGAAAGAAATTCAATAGCAATGATAAAAAGAGCAGGGGAAATAGGATCACCTTGCCTTAAGCCATGCGAAGATTTGAAAAAACCATTATTAGTGCCATTAACAATTATAGAGAAATAAACATCTTCAATAAAATACTTAATAAGCTTATTAAAGATAGAATTAAAGCCAAAAAACTCCAAAGGTAAATAAAGTTCCAATCAATATTATCATACTCCTTGGCAATATCAAGATTCATAATTAAATTACCCTCTCTCACCCTAACATCTAAGTCTTGATATAATTCTTGAGCCAACAAATTGTTATCCGTCATGGCCATACCTTTCACAAAACCCATCTGAGAAGGAGAAATAATTATAGGTAAAAGAGAAGTAAGATGATTCATAAGAATTTAAATCAATTTGTTAAAAAAGGTACAAAAACTGATAGGTCTAAAATCATTCTAAGTGTTAACAGAATTGCTCTTGGGAATAAGTATTATAGAAGTAGAAGTAAGGAACTTAGGGATAGGGTTACCAGCAAAGAAATCCAAAATAGAAGCAAAAATATCATTATTAATAATGTGCCAAGATTTTTAAAAGAAAAGAGTGGTAAACCCATCAGGCCCTAACACAGAGTCATTATTCATATCCAACAAAGTCTCTTTAACCTCCTCAAAAGAAGAAGGCCTAGAAAGAGTGGCATTCTCCTCTTGGGTTATAAGGGAGAAAATAAAAGAGTGGTCCATAATCTGAGCTGGATTAAAAACTTTATTAAAATTGGTTTGAAAGTGTTGAACAGCTAAATTACCAATCTCCACAGTATTGTCAGTAACAAGACCATCATCCCTTTTGATTTTATTGATACTATTTTTAACCCTTTTCCTTTTAACCAACATAGGGAAATATTTAAGATTATTATCACCATCATCCAAGTACTTATCAGCAGCTTTTTTCTTTTAAAAGACTTCTTCCTAAGCTTGTAATTTAAAAAGTTCCTATTTAGATTCTTTGAGAGAGTGAAATTAGCATTAGTAGGGTCATCTTGACAAGAATGCTCAATAGTATTAACAAGTTGTTCAACTTACAAAATATTAGAAAAAAGATTTCTAAAAACATGATGGTTCCACAAATTTAAAACTTATTTCAACCTTTCCAGCTTAAACCAAAGTCTCCTCATGCCAAAACTAGAATTATGCGGGTGTAAAGGAGCTTGCCAATTATTTTGAACAACATCAAAAAATGAGTCATGAAGTAACCACATGTTTTGGAAGATGAAATGAAAAGAAGCATTAAATTGTCTAAAATTATGACTAATAAGCAAAGGAGAATGATCAAACAAAGTTCTACTAAGATGCTACACATTAGTGGAGTTAAGAGAATTAAGACAAGAGTCATTAAAGAGCACACGATCTAGCCTTTGCCATAAGTGACCCATATTCCAAGTAAAGTTATTACATACAAAACCAATATAAATTAAATTGCAAAATAGAATCATATTATTAAAATCCTCCATAGAGCGATAGGAAGGAGAGGAACCTCCTATCCTTTCAGAGGGGTTAGTGATAGCAATAAAATAACCACCAATAATCCAAGGCAAATTACAAATACTATGGAAATTAATGAGTTAATCCCAAAGAAATTTTATAATGTAATGAGATGAGACGACATACATAAAAGAAGCACAACATTGAAAATTAAGAACCTCAACTTTACAATGCATGACCTGAGTGAAATCACCAATAACATCAATTTTAATTGGGACGTTCCAAAAAATCCAAATCTTGTTAGCCATGTTTGAGAGAGCATAAAACCCAAAAACTGAGATTTGCTTAATAACCTAGAAGAGGAAATAAGAGGCTCAAGTAATATAAGAATAGAAAAATAATGAACATGACATAAGTTCTTAACTCAAATTCTAGAAGGACAACCAATGCCCCTCATATTCCAAATAATAGCATTAAACATAAATAAACACTTAAAGGGAAGTATGCGAGCGAGTGTTTCTAGGAGGTTGCAAAGAAATATTCTTTGGCTTCCTCCGCCTTTTACTATGAACTTTACTAAAACTAGTATCATTATCATTCCTGACAAAACATTTAGCAGCAATATGCATATCCTCAGTATCAATAAAAGCATACTATTATAATTAAAGGCAGAAGGAGTCTTACTATCATTTAGTTGATCCCTTTGTATAGTCAGTTGAGGACATTCATCTTCCATAAACATACCATCATCCTCCAAATTGTCATTAGCCCTCACAACAAGAGGGGAGCTATGCTCCATTGAAACAAATTCACCTTCCTCTAATGGGATATCATTCCTCTCACCTTCTTTGAAAGTCAATTTATTAGCAACATTACCATCAATCTATACTTCTTGTTCATTTAAAGGATTAAAAAGAGTATGGGAATGCATAATACCATTAGAATCAAAAACATTTTTATTAATAATGCAAGAAGGGGTAGTTTTAACAATAACATCATTTTAGACTGTAATACTAGGCAAAGTAGGCGCCACATTATTCTCACAATTAATAGAAGAAATATCAAATGTTTAAGAATAACTCCTAGATCATGATTAAAAGAAACATCATTGGTAATAGTAGGAAAAGGGACCTCAATAGTTACAAGGAATGACTACTAAATAGTTTGGGGATTAGAGGAATTGCCCTCTAAAAGAACCGTCCTAACCAACCACCCCATTTGCTAGTTTCAATGAATTCTTTTCTCTATGAAGATGGGGATATTTTCAAAAATAATCGTTCATACCATGACCATGCATCTTGCAAAAAGAGTAGAATATAGGTAACTTTTCAAAATCATCTTTTTTGAAATAACCCTTGACTTCTAACCCAATCCATATTTCACTAGGATTTTTTTAGAGACATCCAATTCAACCAACACCTAAGCAACAGACGGCCTCGACATAGATGTAGTGGCTTGGTACAATTGTAACAGTCACCCAATGATTGAGGCCATACCAAAATGGATTTGATGATTAAAAAAGTGAAGCCTCAAATCAGGAAAAGAAATCCAAACTGAAGCAATAGGAGATTCCTCCCTAACGTTAAAATTGGGAGTTCATTTAAGAAACCACATTTAACTCGCTTGAGTATAATAAGATCTCCTAGCAAATATACCGCTATAATCATGATCATTATAAAGTGGAATAGCAACATGTATTTGATCAAGTAAATTGTTATGAAATGACCTAGAAAGCTTTTGGTTAAGAAATAATTTATGTATAAAATCAAGATTTGGTCACCTCAAAACAAATTTGCCCACCAGTGTCAAAGCATAAGGAGCGACCAACAGATCAACAATCGAATCCTCAAATGGAAGGGCCGGATAGCCCTTGAATGATGAATGAACAAAATTCAGTTTAGGAGAAGAAGATGATGAAATGGAAAGAACAACTTTGAAGGATTGAGTTTATCCCTCAAAAAGAGAAGTAGATGTCAGGTTCGATGACCATTGCCCAGCACTGAAAAACTAATGAAACCTCAAAGTTAGTGAACGAAAGACAATAAAATGAGAAAACTAGAAGTGATCGATTGGAAAAAGCAAGGAAAACAAGCCAGGAGGGTAAAAATCTAGCCTGCAAGAGAAAGCACTAGAATCGCCCAGAAATTGCTTTAGATGCCAGAGTAGAGAGACGGCTACTCGAGTATTAATTATATCAACCTCATTTATTATTATTATTTTTATTCTATATTAATTTTATTAGGCATTTGACTAAAGCTTCATTTTATATTTTTAATTGAAAGTTTGGAGGTTCATAACGTTTATTAACCTCTGCGTTTTTTTTAGTGTAATGCAATTGAGCTTATATTTTTTATAATTTTGGTTTATTTATTTATTATTCCTATATAATTATTTCTACTTTTTTTTTAAAGCGTAAACACATAAAGGGGCCTACATATTGATTTTTTTTTAAGATTATGCACATTGCATTAATACTGGAAAAAGGAACATAATTACAAGTAACTAAAGAAAAAGAAACCTATCATAGTTCTTCCTGATCAAGTCTACAAATCTTGATGAAAGTTCACTCTCTAAAAAACTATCCCAATAAAAATCATCTAGAATGGAAAGATGAGAGTAATAATCTGCCACCTTATTGCAATTCCTCAGAGCAAATTGAAAAATAATATTGTTAAAAACTTCTAAAAAAGATAGATTAATTCATCGAGCTTTATTGGTCTTTTTTGGAGCCAGCTTTATGATTTCTTGAAGCTTTTTCATGATATTTACATTATCACCATCTATTATAATTCCTTTATTTGCAATCATCCAATCTTGAATAAAATTTTATAAATTAAATACCACTTTTAGTTCCATAAAAGCAACATCCTAGTCGATTAATTTTTTACCATAAGCACACAACATTCTTCCTTTGTGGTCTCTTAGAACACCAGCAATTCCTGCCAAATAAGATTGCAACACCACGCATCTACATCCAATTTAAACCAACCATCAGGTGGGGGACACCAAGTTTTTGACAGCATGGAATGTTGATTGGTATCCCAAATCTTCTCGATTGGTATTGAATATTAAAATGAATAATTTGATAATATTTTTTGCAGCTATATATGATGAAGACGGGACAACTATTCCATGCTTTTCCATATTCTTGCAAGACCACACCTTGATCTTCCTTTCTTATTCAGTTCCTCAAAGCATTGCTCCATATTTGGGAATTCTAGAACATTTATTCCATGTTGCCTTAGTTTCTGTAGCACTTCTATTAAATTGTAACAACCAATTCCAATATGCTCTCTATCTTCAGGAATTTGACATCCTCTTGGACAATTATTTCTACAATGTAATTTCCTGTGAATTAACCATGTATTAGTCGGTAATGCATCATTTTATAATCTCCACTACAACAAGAACTCCCTTTGCGATACTTTCATCTTTTTCTTCCATTTCACATCTTTCAGATTTTCCTCTTGAATTTGACAATTAGCTTCATAAGGCAATAAAGTAATCAATCTTCCAGAATCAGAATTGATCAGCTCAATCTTATCTTCTTCATCACCTGTTCCAATAGGAATCTACAGAATCAAACTTTGTATTTATTTAGAAAAATGTTTTTTTAGAGAAGTTAGAGAGAGAACGTCTGAGTTAACTATTTGGATTTGATGGAATTCTCAAATTTGCATCTTCGTGGGATTTGCGGAGAACTCATGGCAGCAGATGTTTATTGGCAACCTGTGGCCGGCAGAGTAAGCTCCTGTTGCTTCATCTTGTTCGTATCCTTCATCTTCGCCGGCATTTGGGGATGAGAAATCTAGGTTTAATCAAACCATTAAACCTAAGGGAAAAGCTGGTATGTCTTTAGTTATCAATGATGATGGTTTTTTGCCAAAGAAAGAACCAGAAGTAACTGGTAAAGTAAAGAATGTAATAATGGAGTAAAAGTTTAAGAAGTTGTTCAAATATGGAGTGGCATTGACGCCAAAGGAAGGGCTAAAGGCATCTCCTTCTTTGAGACCACTGATTGAGAAAATTAATCTAGTTAATGGAATTCCTGATTACAGGAAGATGAATAGATTCATTCCTAGCTCTATTGAAGTTTCCAATCCAAAGGAAGGACATGTAATAGGGGAGCTAGTGGAGATTTGAAATATTGTGGAAAAGCTTCAAAAACCTATCTTGCAGACAAAATTGCTTTATTCTTATCTGATGAAGGTTAGGGATGTTGAATCTAGTGAGCTGCGTGAATGTGTAGAGGTTTCTCCAATTCCTATTTGGAATTCAATTGCAGCTCAAATTAATGTATTGAAGAAAAAAGAAAATAGCAAAGTTTTAGAATTACAATTGGGTAATTTATTATCTGAAGATGGAATTACTGTTAGATTGCATGAGTAAAATGAAATGGAGAATTCAAATAAGCTTATCAACTCACTAGTAATTAAAATATTTGGAGGAGATGCTCCATTATTGGTGATCAGTTCAGAACTCAGGAGACAATGGTCTCAATATGGAAAGTTTCACCGCACTATGTTTGGCATGGGGTGGGTGCTTTGCTCATTTTTTGAACCAGAGCAAATGGAATCTATTTTATTAAATGGACCTTGATTTATCAATGGACAAATTATTGGAATGGTTAAATGGTCCCAAAGTTTCTCTCCAACTTCACTTAAAGGATTGACAGCTCTGATTTGGATCAGGTTACCAAATCTTCCTCTTCATTGTTGGGATGATATCAACATTTATAGAATTGGATCAATGGTTGAAAAACCATACTTACTAGATGGGAACATGTTTCAATGGGGAAGAAGAGAGTTTGGAAGGGTTTGTGTCAGAATCAAGCTTGATATAAAGTTACCATTAGGTGTTTTGATGGAAGGTAGTTCTGGGAAATTCTATTAGAAGATAGAATACGAATGAATTCCAAACTTTTGTTTCAAATGTGGATTGATTGGTCACAATAAGGATGTTTGCAGAGAAGGTGAATTAGAAACCAAGTTTCAAGAGAAGACAACATGTTCTGAAATCCTAGATGTAGTGAAAGATATTCAAAATAATTTTGGTAAGGCCAATTGCTAGGAAGCAGCAAGCTATGGTCCATGGTTGGTTGTAAATCATGGAAGTAAGAAGGCTAAAAGAAATTTTAAAAAAGTTATTCAACATCCCTTGGAAAATGTTGTGTAGAGAAGAACAGATGTAAGGAAAGCCAATGCTAAAGAATCAACTATAGAAGATGATGTTGTTCTAGTTAGAAAGATGGAATCTGATAATTCCAATTCTAGTGCTATTCCAGTTTCTAATATTCTTGATCTTGAAATAAATGGTGTTAAATCCTCTCGGGCTGACAGCAATGTTTCTTCTAAGGAATTTTTACTAGATAGGGAGGAAAGTATCAACATTCCATTAATTGAAAATAGATTCAATGTGCTAAGTGATCCAATTGAAGATGGTGATGTTATTCAGAATAATGTAGAAGATTTGCTGATTGTGGAAGAACCACCTGACAAGAAAAAAGTTGAAAACTTGATCCAAAATGTAGATTCAAATGTTGAAAGCAAAGATGTTGACTCCAATCATGTTAAAAAGAAGAAGTCAAAACAATTGAAAGATCTTGGGCCAATTAGTTCCAATCTGAGGAGTAGAAGATTTGAGATGGAAATGAAAGGTACAATGGGGAGTTCTTCCTCTCTCCTACATTAATGAATTATATAGCATTCTGAAACTATAGAGGAGCAAGAAAGAAAGGTGCTTCTCTATACCATAAAGAGTTTGTTAAATTGCATAGTGTTCCATTTTTTGGAGTTTGAGACTAAATTATATTCCTTTGATCTAAAAGAAGTCAAATTGCTAATTGGTGATGGTTAGGATTATGTTATGGTGCCTTCGGATGGGTTATCAGGAGTTATTATAGTTTATGGAATTCTCATTTGGTTGATTTTTAAGTGCATTGGAATATGGAAATAAAGACACATATAAAAGGAGAGAACTTTGGGAGATATTTGAATTACACTCTTCAAAAGAGTATCCTATGGTGGTGGGTGGAGATTTAAATTGTCTCACTTCCAGGGAAGACAAGAGAGGGGGAAAAAGGCTTCAATTTTCTCAAGGGCCTAAAAAATGAAGGCTTTCTTTGCTAATAATGATTACCATGAGGTAGGATTTATTGGCCCTCAGTTTACTTGGTGCAACAATAAATCTTGAGGGGCTTGTATTCTGGAAAGATTGGATAGGTGCTTCCTTAACTCTATGGCTTTAAATTCTTCTTCTCATTTGGTTGTTAGGAACCTAGCTAAAATAGCTTCTAATCATTGTCTAGTTATTCTTAATTTCCTTGACTTTAAAACATCCTCTAAGAAGATCATTAAATTCGAGGATGTTTGAGCATCTTATCCGGCTTCTTTATCTATGGTAAAGGAGTGGAACAAATATTATTTGGGAAGTTACTCTCAAATATTAAATTCTAAATTTAAAAGAGTTTTGAAATCTCTTTTTATTTGGAGTAAGGCTAAGTTAAAAAACTTGAACCTTTTGAAAGAGAACTTGATGGAAGATATTTTGAAATTGCAAACAAAGGTCTAATGGATGCTTGATGGTGATAGTAATTCAAATTTTTTCCACTCATTTACTAATGGAAGGAGGAACTCAAATAATATTGTTAAGATAAAGGATGATAATGGGAATTTGTTGGACGAGGTTGATCAAATTGAAGATGACCTTCTTCAGTTTTTCAGCCAAAAAATGGTGACAGAGGAATTGTACCTCGGATGGTTGGCCTTTGCTGAGGAATGCTTTGAATGATGTTGATAGAATATTGTTAGCAAGGGAAGTCTAGGTAGAGGAGATTTAGATGGTTCTAAATTAATTGGGTGGTAACATTGCCCTTGGTTGTGATGGCATTTCTTATTCATTTATCAAAACATAATCAATTTCTTTGTCATGGTGAGATGGATAAATCTTTGAAGGACACTTTAATTGTTCTCATTCCAAAAGTTTCAAATCCTTTTCATCCATATAATTTTAGACCTATTAGCTTGTGCAATTCGGTCTACAAGGTGGTGGAAAAAGTTATTTTGAACATATTAATTTTAGTTATTCTAAACTCATCTTAGAGGAGCAAGTGGCATTTATCAAAGGCAGATCTATCTAAGACCATGTGTTGGTTGCTCAGGAGTTGTTCCATAAATTAAGGTATTCTAAATCATCCAAAGGGCTTGTTTCATTTAAAATTGATATGGAGCAAGCATATGATTCAATTAGTTGGGTTGCTCTTAAATATGTCTTGAATTATTTTGAATTCCCTACTAAATTCTCAAAGCTCATTTTGGAATGTGTGGTAAAACCAAGATTTTCTTTGATCATTAATGGTAAATTATCTGAATGGATAGAAGCTAATAGTGGCTTCCGTCAAGGTTTCCCCTTGTCACCTCTTCTTTTCAATCTTTGTTCCCAACTTCTTTCTAATGATTTTGTTCAAACTTCTATTGGGATTAGCATTTGTCCGAATGGTCTCCACGGATATCACTCTTATTATATGCAGATGATGTGATAATTTTCTCTCAAGATAATAAGAAGGTGGCATTTGAGATTAAGGACATTCCTTCCAATTTTAGAATATTGATTGAGCAATGTATTAATATTAATAAATCTGCCATTCTTTTTGGTAAGATTGTTAACAGAAGAAAAATAAAATCCATTACTCATATTATGGGGTTCAAAGAAGTGAAAGAATTTTCTTATCTTGGTATAAAAATGGTTTTAAGGAGATTGGTGGCTGCTGATTTTCAATTCATCATTAAAAAATCAATAAGGATGCTCAACATATGGGGTAGCAAGTTCATATCCTTGGCTGGAAAATTAACCTAGATTAAATCGGTTATTCTATCCTACCCGAACTTCTATAGTACACACTCTCATGATCCAATTCGTGTGCTTGAAGAAATTGACAAATTGTGTAGGAGCTTCATATGGAACAAGTCAAATGGGAGGTTGGGAATTCATTATGTTAGATGGTGTGATTTGTGCATGCCGTTAAAGTGGGGAGGACGTGGTTTGTATTCCTCTACATATAAAGTTGCTACTCTTAGAGCTAGATTGGCTTGGCAGTTTTTACAAAATAAAGACTCTCTCCAACATAAAACTCTAGCTCCTAAGTATGGCACTAAGATTGAAGTTGAAGATAATAAGAAAAGTTTATTAACCTCATGGAAATTAATCTGTGATGGTGGAAAAGTTCTTATTCCATTTATGAAATGGAATATTGTAAATGGATCAACTATTGATGTCTATAGAGACAAGTGGATATTGGATAGAAGCATCAACAAATGGCGAACTTTTGTTGTGCCTCAAGGTGATGAGGATTACTGTTGGACAGATTTATTATAAATAAAAACTGGAATGTTGTTGAATTGTTGAAGGTGTTTAGAAGAGAACTGGTGGAACTAATTCTACAAATCAATATTAAAACAACTCAACGGGATGATGAGCAAGAGCTAATTTCCCAGAATTCAGGGAAGACTCTTTCTGGAATGATTTTTGAATCTATGATACAACCTCAAGATGAACCCAGATTTTGGAAATGGATTAAAAGAGTAAAAGATAATCCTCAGGTAGAGGTGTTCTGTTGGAGGCTATTTAAAAATGCAATCCCAACCTATCAGTTCTTAGCATATAGAAGATTGCAAATCAATGAAACATGTCCAAGATGCTGGAATGGGATTGAGGATGTGAAACATGCACTTGTCAAATGTAGCAAATTGAAATATGTGATTTCACTGTTGAACAATTGGGGATTTTGAATTCCCATGTTCATCAATTTTGAAGAATAGTGCTGTTGGATGGAATCAATTGCCAAACATAATGGTATGCTTCTCAACTTGTTTTGAAATGTTGTGTTTCTTTCATGGAAGGCTAGGAACAAATTATTACATGATGGAGTTGTAGAAAGTGCAAATGCAATTGCTGCAAATGCCATCAACTTTTCTTTATTTTCTAAAATGATTTTTAACATAAGCTCGAAAAGATGGGATGCTAATCAATCTTTTATGTTGTCTAATATTTGGCATCTCCCTCCACCCGATTTGTTAAATATCAATGTATATGCTTCACTTGGTTCTTCTTATATAGCCAATATTGGAGGTGTGATCCATGACTGCAAAAAAAGGTTCTTATTGGCTTTTTGGTATATCGTGCATACATTGGGATATTTCTCAATTGGAGCTTTTAGCAATCAAAATATTGAAAGAAGTATCAAAGACTGGATGTTCAAAAATAAGGAATCTATCATTTATGGTGATAATTCGAATGTGATGAGGATTCTACATCATGTTTTGCTTGATGGCTTCAAGGAGATGGAAGACTTTGAGTTCTTTAAAGAATTTAATTATGTCATCTTTAAATGTGTAGATAGAGGTAACAACAAGTTAGCAGATATGTGTGCTAACCTTGCTCTTATTAGTAAGTTTATTTGGGAGGATTTGTGTTTGAATAAGATTCCTCCTTCTTTCATTAGTTTGTTGACGGAGGAATCAACATTGTAGTTTGCTTTCTTTACAGGAATGCATTTATTGCTCTTTTCAAAAAAAGGGAAATGTCTTTTTTTTAAAACCTTGAAACCTTCTTGTCCCATTTACCTTCTACATCAATTAGGAACAAAACATTTTTTCCATAAAGTTCATTGACATTAATTATAAGTTGTTGGCCATTTATTCAGTCTTCTATCTAGCATCAAGACATCTTCCAGAATGTTTATTTTCTTTCCTGAACAGACTCTAAAGAGAGAAGCTCCCATTTTCTAGAGAGAGAAAAATCTAAATTTTTGAATTCCTATTTTCTCGCAAAATGTCTGCTCCTCCGATGACAGTGGAGGGCCATCGGCCTCCATCCTTCGACACCAGAGATGGTTGACTCTCTTCATCATCTGCTGTTAGAATCGTACCACATTCTAATCAAGGCTCATCTCCTCCAACATTCAAGGATGCTAACCTGGTGTTTGATAATGAGGCTAAGTTGAGGTTTAAAATTGGAAAACCTTTGGTGATTAATGAGGGAGGGTTACTTCCTCCTTAAAAAAAATGTAATGCATTGCTAAGGGAAAGAAGTTTTCGACGGATGTTTCAAAAATTCATAATTCATCTTGCTTTCAAAGAGATTCTAAAGTTGATCTCATATCATTCGATGGTGCAACTGCAGAATCTATGTCAAAAGCTAAACAGGGGACCTCAACTACTTCTGAGGGTGCTGGTAGAATGGGAATCATGGATTCTGCTGTTGGAATTCCAAATTCTACTAATAAGGTAGATGAGTCAGCTGGTGAGAAGGCCACTGCTAATATGGTTGGTCAAGGTGTACAGCATGTTAATTAGGATTTCGAGAAGGTTTGTGATTATATTTCTACAGATCTAGGTAACTTCATAGCCCATTGAGAATTTGGAAACTATTATTCCTTTTCAATCAAACAAGCTGACTGTCAATGTTTGGAAGAGGAAGGCTAATTTTAAACCTATTGATTTTGATTATGGTGAATGTTTTTCTGAAAATGGCATTATGAAGCTTCACCTACAAAGTGAGGTGGAAAATACTTATAAATTACACAAACAATTTGTGGCTAAGTTGTTTGGAGATAATGTTCCATATTATATTATGAGAATGGAATTAAGGAGACAATGTAATCAATTTGGAAGGTTCCATATGACCTTACTTGGAATGTGATGGGTATTATGTGCTTCTGAAGACCCAAATGCCTTGGAATCAGTTCTATCTAGTGGTCCTTAGTATGTGAATAGGAATATTATTGGACTGGACAAATGGCCTCCTTTATTTCAGCCTTCATCTTTAAAAGGTTTAATGACTCTAGTATGTATTAGGCTTCCTAATCTTCCTCTGCAAAGTTGGGATAAAATTAATGTCTGCAGGATTGCTTCTAAGGTTGGTACTCCACTTTTGGTTGATGAGAACATGTTCCAATGGGGAAGGAGGGAATTTGCTAGAATCTATGTTAGAATCAAGCTTGAAGATAAATTGCCATTGGGAGTTTGGGTGGAAGGTGTCCCTGACAAATTTCATGAAAGAATTGAATATAAAAGAATCCCAAACATTTGCTTTAAATGTGGTAAGATTGGACATTTGGAGAAAATCTATTCTGATGTTAGCTTGAAGTCCATTCTATATTCTAATGTAATTAAAATAACTTTGGAAGGCAAGGCTGTTCCAAGAAATGTAAGCTCAATTGTTGATTCAGTGGAGAAAGATGCTAGCAAGGTTAACAAGGAAAGATATGGTCCGTTAATTCATGTGGATTATGTGAAGAAAAAATTTAAAATCATAAATTTAAGATCACCTAGACTTGGCTAGTGATGAATGAAGACAAAAAGAAAGAGGATGTTGCTTCTATGATAAGTCAAGACGTCGAGGAAGATGTGATAGCTGGGAAAAATAAAACGGGTAACGTCAATGTTGAATCACGGGTTGAAGAGATGCAACCTGAGGTATTTTCTGATCCTACTTGTAATAATGAAGTTCACATAATTAATGAATCCATGGTTATTGGAGAAAATAATGGTCTATATTCTGCTTGCATTCCTAGCAATGTCAATCAATTTGATGTTTTAAATAATTTGGTGGAGGAAGGGGAGATTGTTTGCCTAGATACTGAAGTTCTGATGTCTCTTAAAGCTTCAGTTTCAACATCTGATTGGGGTGTTAATGTATTGGAGATAGATGCAGAGGTTAATCCAGTCCTAATGTACAATTCTAGAGTTGGTTCTAGTAAGGTGAATAAAAAAGGGTCTAAGCAACTCAATGGCTTGGGACCCATTAAATTGGTGCCAAGAAGTAGGAGATTGGAAGGAGAGGTGAAGGAGAAGTTGGGGAATCTCTCAACCATAGATCATTAATGTCTTCCATTAGATTTTGGAATTGTAGAGGAGCTAGGAAAAGAAAAACTTCTCTATATATAAAGGAGTTTATAAGGGATCACGGGGTGTTCTTTCTTTGTTTGGTTGAAACCAAATTGTCTTTGGCTGACAAGAAGATTGTAAATATGATGATAGGTGATGAATGGGATTTTTTACACGTTCCTTCTGAAGGATTATCGAGAGGTATTATGGTGTTATGGAAACATAACATGGCTTCGTTCAACATCCTGGAAGCTTCTTCCCAACTTGTTGTAGGTGAATTAAATGTGTTTAATAAGGGCTTATGGAGAATTTCTATGGTATATGGGAGCAAGGATGTTTATAGAAGGAGGTGATTATGGGAAAGATTGTAAAATCATTTGTCAAGAGATACACTTATGGTGGCACGTGGTGATTTCAATTGCTTGTTATCTAAGGAGGAGAAAAAGGGACGGAAAAGATTTGCTTTTTCCCTTGGTCCAAAGGAAATGTCGACCTTCATATCTTATAATGATTTACATGAGGTTACATGTGCTGGTTCCAAGTATACTTGGTGCAATAACAAAAAAAGGTGTTGAAAGGATTTTTAATAAGTTATATAGATGTCTTCTTAACTCAACTGCTTTGAACTCTTTTCACCATTTGGTGGTGAGACATTTGGCTAGACTTTCTTCAGATCATTGTCCAATTTTATTAAATTTATTATAATTTAAACCATCCAGAAAGAAGATAATCAAATTTGAAGATGTATGGACATCTATTCCATCTTCAATGGCAGTGGTTAGGGAACCATGGAGGAAAAAAGCTTATGGTGATCCCTTCTCAAGTTCTGATTCAAAAAATGAAAAGAGCCTTGAAAGATTTGTATTATTAGAGAAAAGCTAAATTTAAGTTATTAAATCAATCAAAAGAGGCATTAAAAGAAGAAATTATGGAATTGCAAAATTAGGAAGCAGAGCTCGGTTTTCTTTTAGAGGAAGAACAGTGTCTTTTAAAGTCAAAATTTGATGATTTGAATTCATCATTGGCTCGGATCAGCCCATGGTAGAAGCAATGAACTAGAGTTAAAATGTCTCATTGAGAGAGATACTAATTCAAGATTTTTTCTGGAATATGCTAGTACAAGGAGAAATTCAAACTTCATTCACAAAATTAAGGATGAAATTGGGTTGATTGTTGAAGAGCAGCACCAAGTTGAAGAAGCATTATTTTGCTACTTTAAAGATAAATGGAAAGATAGGAGCTACTCTATGAAAGGTTGGCTCTGTGGAAGTCTTTAAATGAAGAAGATATGAATATGTTTAATAGAGATTTTTCTTATGAAGAATTGGAGAAGGTTATCAAGGAAGTTGGTGGGAATATTGCTCCGAGACATGATGGTATGTCTTATTCTTTTTTTAAATCTTATTGGCATATTATAAAGTATGACTTATAGAATGCTATGGGTCATTTTTTCAATAATGGGAAGATGAATGAAAAATGGAAAGATACTATTATAGTTTTGATCCCAAAGGTTAAAAACCCTTTGTCTCCATCTAATTTTAGACATATAAGTCTTTGCAATTTGGTTTATAAAATTGTAGCAAAGATGCTTTTAATTAGGTTGTCGCTTGTTATTCCTAAGTTGATTTCAGAAGAACAAGTGGCTTTTCAAAAAGGCAGGTGGCTCTCGAATCATGTGGTGGTGGCTCAAGAAATTTTTCACAAGTTTAGGCATTCTAAATCTTCTAAAGGTTTAGTATCATTAAAGATAGATATGGAGCAAGCATATGACTCTATGGGGTGGCCTACATTGGTTAAATTTATGGATTAATTTGGGTTTCCTATCAAGTTTTCTAATCTCATTTTGAATTGTGTTTATTATCCTAAACTTTCTTTGTTAATAGATGGGAACTTCTTCAATTGGATCAAAGCTAAGAGCAGATTTTGTCAAGGTTGCCCTTTATCTCCCTTCATTTTTAAACTCATGTATCAGGGATGTTAATCAACCATTGAGGTTGTTTAATTGTTGCCATCCTCCGCCACCTGATTGGTTAAAAGTTAATATAGACACTTCCTTATTTAACTCCTATAAGGCTGGGATTGGTGGAGTTTTTCAAGATAATCAGGGGAGATTCTTATTGGCATTTAGCAATGCTTATGTCCATTGGGATACTGCTTCATTGGAGCTTCAGGCAATACTATCATTCAAGCATGTGGTGAAGGATTGGATGTATGATTACAAAGGCTTAATCATTGAAGGAGATAATAAAAATGTAATCAATTTCATTAAGAAAATTGTGGCTAAAGGAGGAAGCGAGTTGGGAGATCTTTATTTTATTAAGGATTTCCACTTTGTTATCTTTAATTGTGTTAATAGGGAAAGTGATAAGTTAGCCAATCTTTGTGCTAGCTAAGCTTGTATTAGTTCTTTCATTTGGGATAATGTAGTTATGAGTACGATTCCTCCTTTTATGAATTTTTTAAAGGAGGAATCAGATGCTTTTAGGATGTAATTTCCTTTTATAGTTTCTTAATAAAGCATTTTACTTTTTTTCAAAAAAGAATAGACTTGCCATCTTAAAATAGGCTTTAAATAGCTTGCCCCTTCTTTGATTATACGCCACGAAGGAGATGAGTTCCTTCTTATTTCTTCTTCCAAAATTCCATCACCATATTTTAACTTCAATACTCTGTTGATGAGATAATTTTGATTTTCTATAAAATTCCATCCTAGCCTTGCTCTAAATAGACCTTGCCTTTCCACTTCTCCTTGGACACCAAAGCCACCTGAATTAAAAGAAAAGCACAATGTAGACCAAGATAAATTATAAAATGCATGCCCTGTCTGCCATTCTCCTTATGCCACAAAAAACTCATGCAAGTTCTATCAATTGCCATCAAAACACTTTTTGGTATTAAGGAATGTGTCATCAAGTATGAAATGATGGAAGAAAAATCTATTATAATCAACATCTTTCTTCATGAAATAGATGTATAACGAGCTCCCCATGAATATAATCTTTCCATTGTTTTCTCTATAACTGAATTGGAATCATTCACTTTCATTCTCCTTAATGCCATCTTCATGCCTAGATAAATGAATTCCTTAACTTCATTAATTCCCATGAGTTTATTTAGCTTCATTTTCCTCTTCCTTGATTTAGTTTTTCCATATAGCACCATTGAATATTATGGATTTATATTTTGTCCAGTCCATCCACAGCACTTCTTAAAGATCTTCTACAAGAGTATTACATTGCTTTTATAGGGCACGGCTACAACTATTACATCGTCAACATAAAGGAGATGGGTTACCTTCTTAACATTACCAGCTAATTTAATGCCTAACTGATTAAAACTTGCTTGCTATGACTTAGAAAGTAGTTTAGAGCACACAAAAAAACTTAGAGATAGTGGTCATCCCTACCTAAATCCACACTGTGCAGTTATCCACTTAGTTCTCCTCCCATTATTCTTAATAGAGAATTTCAGATAACAAACATATTTCATAATTAGATTTCTAATTTTATTCGAAAATCCCAAAACTTTCATTATTTGATTTAGTGTCTCCCAGCTCATGCTATCGTATGCTTGCTCCATGTCAAGTTCTAAAATCATATATCCGGATTTGGCTAGAGAAAATTTCATTTTGTTTAAGATCTCTTCTGGTATTAGACAATTATCTAAAAAACTTCTTCTAGGAACAAATGCACTTTGGTATTCAAAGTTAATATTAGGAAGACACCTCTTCAATTTGTTTAGAATCATACATGCCACCGTTTTATAAATGGTTTGACATCAGCATATTGGTCAGAATTTAGAGCATTCAGAGCGTTCGAGACTGTAGGAATTAGTACCACCAATGTCTCTTTCCAATAATTAGACATTATACCTGAACTAAAAAAATCCTTTATAGCATTCCATGTATCTTCCACCACAATGCTCCAGAATGATTTAAAGAAACAAGCATTTGCTCCATCTATACCAAGCGACTTATTATTACTCATTTTCATCACATTAGTGTATGGCTATTCTCTTGTAAAATCTGAATTCAGCACTTTTTCATTTCCTCATTTATGTAATCTTCAATGTTAAAGGAAGGCTAGTTAGACAATTGGCATTTGCGGTTGCTCCTTTTTTTGAGAAATAGTTCTCAAATGTAGAATGAATTACTTTTGTGTCAATTTTGACCAAGTCATTGGAGCATAAAATTTGATTAATTGAATTTCCATTCCTTCTTCACATTGCATACATGTGAAAAAATGTGAGTTCTTTTCACCTTCTTCCATCCATTGTATCTTTGATCGTTGTCTCCACCACATTTCCATTCTAGCCATTGTGACAATTGTTCATGAATTATAGTCTTGAGTTTAAGCAAATTTTTAGAATTCAGTCCATCCTCCTTAGCCTCCTCTTCTTGTAGATATAATATTTCATTATGTAGCTTTTGCTTTAAAACTAAGTTCTTTCACTTTGTTCTTGCTCGAAAAGTATAAGTTTTTAAGGGATCTATTTATTTTCCTCTTAAGGACAACTTCATCCTCTTCATGATCTTTCTTTCACCATGCTTTAGTAATGATACCCTTTGAAGACTCATTAGAACACCATATATTCTCAAATTTAATTTCTTTATGTTTCTCTTGCTTTGATTTAAAAAATTGTAGAAGTAGAGGACAATGATCTGAAGCCACTCTTGGGAGATGTTTTATTACACCAAAAGGAATATCAATTAAGGACTTCTAATTTTACCAAATTCTATCAAGTCTCTCCCATATACGAGCAAGTCCATCCTTGTTGTTACACAAATCTTTTTCCTCCTTTCTTTTCTTGTTTCATATTAAGTAGTTGAGGTCTCCTCCTATGTTACATGGTTCTGAGCTTATCATTTTTTCTTTTTTTATTTTCCATAATTTTCTTCTTTCATACAAAACTTTGTTACCATAAAAAATTGATACCTTCATAGAAATCCCCATAGGGGTGATTAAGTTCCCTATAATACACTGGTTAGAGGAATCCAACACTGAGAATGAGGAATTTCTATGTTTCCATAGAGCTAAAATACCTCTCGAAGTTCGATTAGCAGCAAAATGGAAGAAATCCAACTCATCACCAACCATTCTTTGAACTCCATCTTTGTCTAAATTTTCAAGTTTAGTTTCCATTAGACCAATAAAAAACACATCATTATCTATAATGAAATTCTTCAAGTAGTGGGAAGCTTCATTCTTCTTAGTTCCCCTACAATTCCAAAATATTATAAAGACATTTAATGGTGAAATAGGGAAGAGGCCCCAGCCCTTTCAATACCTCTTTATCCATTTGTGTTTCTCTGGTTGTTCTTGATTGGGCCTAGCATCTTCACCTCTTTAGCAAGTTTTAACTTACTTTGAGATGTTTTAGGAGTATTCCAATCAGCTCTAGTAAATCCATTCACATCTTTTACTTTTTTATCAACTCCCCTTCCAATATTTCCATGACCTAGTATGATCTCATTATGAACTTCAATCTTGTGTTTAATATTTTGAGTTGGGACTTCATTATCTATATATTGCTCCTCATCTATTGCTTTATGCTGATCATGGGCTATTTCTGTCTCTGATCAAATCACTTCTTTCATTGCATCATCTTGGATTAATGTCACTTTTTACACTGCTACCACTGCTACAAAAGCCTCAGTATCTTTTCTGATGTCACTTATTTCATTTGATTTAGTAACCTTTGACATAACATAAGGTAAATGTTTTGTATTCTTCTTCCCCTCTCCATCACCTGAGACATTCCCACTCTTTTTATTTACTTCTTTTAACATTTATTCATTTGAAGTCACTACCCTTTGCTTATAAACATCAACATTCCTCATAATTGGTTTTTTTTTAAAATCACTTCTTTTACTGCACATGAATACATGGTCCATAGGAGCTTGTTTCATCACTATTCTGCTCTACTCCCAATATAGGACGAATATGTATTTCTGGTTCTATTACCGTAACCCGATTTATTGCTTCTCCTTCTTTGTTTTCCTGACTGATTGATGGTTGCACACTTGTTTTTTCATCCATTTACAATTTGATTGGATATGTCCAACGTTTTTGCATTTAAAGAAGAATGATGAAATCCTTTCGTATTCAATCTTTTAAAAGAACTTTCCCTGTGTACCATCAATCCAAATTCTATGTGGAATTTGAGCATCAAGATTTATTCTAACATAGACTCTTACGAATTCCCTCTTACCCCAATTGAACATATTTCCATCAAGATAGAGAGGAGTGACCACTTTTGAAGCAATTCTAGTGATGTTAGTCTCATCCTATCAGTTAAGAGGGAGATGTGGTAAATGAATCCAAATGGGTGAAAATGACCCCTTCATCGTAGAAGGAGTAAAGTTCGGCTTCCAGCTATTCTTTCCAATGATGTGATTTACCATGAACCAAGGTCCACCACTCAGAACTTCATCTTTTTTCCTCTTGCGATTGAAAAGAACAGAGAAACAAGTCAAAACCTAGCCTGGTTAGGTGAAATTTCCCTATGTTCCTCCATTGCATCCTCAATTCCATGCTTATGGCAGCTAATGGAATAGAACTCCCTACTTTAGATAGTTGCAACTTAGTTCTTGATTGTTGATACTTTTGCAACATGTATGTTTTTTATGATTCAAAATAATATTGCTTTAATTATTATTTCTCCTAACATATTTTGGATGCATTATTTTGTTATTTGTGTGTACTAAAATTTCAAGGAAATTATACTAAGGATTGTTAAAGACATCAAATTAGATCATTTTAGGGATTATTTTAATTAAAGTCTATATTTTTCATTTTAATTGAGTTTGAGAGAGTGTGATTGTAATTGAGTAACTATAGACACACACACACACACACTGGGGGAGAGTTTAAAATCTAAAATTTTTATACTAGTCGTTCTACATGAAGTCACTTTTTATGGGATGGTATGATCAGTTATTTTCCCCTTTGAGCAATCAAATGAACAGGAAATAGAAAATTTCTCTAAGTATGAATCGTACTTTATGATCTCACAATCATACATACGTCGTCTAGGGTACGACTTGGATGAGTCCCTTTTTGTCCAGATGAACTTGAAAATTTTCTAAATGATTTATAGCATATGTTGTCAATCATACGTATGCCATCTAGGGTACGAATTAGACGGGTCCCTTTTCATCCAGACGAAGTTGAAAATTTTCATAATTGATTTTAATGTATGATGTCATCATTATATGTATGCCATCCAGGTTACGAAATTGTGGGGTCCCTCTTTGTCCCGACAAAGAAGAAAAAGTTTTTAACTATTCATCCTGAACAAACATGGTTCATACTGGACAATCATCGTGTACAAAATCATTTCATATTAATTCAAAATTTATTCAGATGCAACAGTTTTTGAACTATTTATACATACAAATATACGATCATATTATACAATCATGTATGCTTAAAATGGAAAATTTTAATTTTCTAGATGGTTTTTCTTATCTTAGATATAAAAGGTCCACTAAAACTAATGAAAAATAATCTTATCTTCATGATTTCTCAAGAGCAATTGAAAGAGAGAGTGTGGGAGAGTGTTTGAAAGAGATTTCTTGTAAGTGGAGTGTAAAGGGTTCATAAAGTTACTCAAAGGTAATGATCTCTTTGTATTTTTTATGATTATTCTTATTTTCTTCTTTCAAGTTGCTCGTGAGAAGATCTTTTAAAGAAGATCCAGTACACTACCAACACTTGGAGGATGTGAAAGGATGACGGTTCTCTTCCAACACTTGGAGAGTGTTGAAGGATGACGGTTCTATCCTGACACTTGGAGAGTGTGAACATATGATGGTCTCTACTGACACTTGGAGAGTGTGAACAGATGACGTTTCTCTACCGACACTTCGATGGTATGAAAGGATGACAATTCTCTTTCGCATAAGGGATTGGTGAAAGAGAGGTTTTTTAAAGCTTCTCTGCCTTGCTGTGGGGGCAAAAGGAGAGATAGATTGGTAATAGTACAATACCTGAAGAGGGAGTCTTTAGGGAGTGGATGTAGGTTATGTTTGACTAAACCACTATAAATCTTTGTATCTTTTAATTTATGCATTTTATTTACTGCAAGTTATTTACTGTTGTTGAAAAGTTTTATTTTAAAATCTTAAATTAACATGCTACAAGTTTTAAAATTCATTTTCTAGTTTAAAAATCCAAGAGAATTTTTAAATTATCAATTCACCCCCCCCCCCCCCCCTCTCGGTTAGCTTTGGGACAATAGTTTAGGTTTAACAACCTATACGGAATTAACTAGTAGTATCAGAGCTTTAATTCAAAACTATAAGTTTAGACTACTTTTTTTAAAAAATAAGAATGTCTACTTTTGGAATTTGAAAGACACCAGAAGGGTATTCAATCACTAGACCTCCGTTATTTGATAATATCCCTTTTGATTTTTAGAGAACACGCATGTCTACATTTCTACAAACACTAGATTATCGCATGTGGATTTTGGTTCAAGAAGGGTATATTAGACCAACTAGATTAGTTGATAGCATTAGAGTTGAAACACCCTTTGCTGACTGGACTATAGAAGAACGTGACTTAGCACAACTAAATGCAAAATGTTTAAACATTTTCTTTTGTGCACTTAAGTTAGAAGATAACGTGCTGGTTTCCACTTTTCAAAAGTGGAAAGGACATTTGGGATAGACTTTGTGTTACTTATAAAGGGACTAATAAAATAAATCAATCTAGATTAAATATCTTGTTAAATGACTATGAATTATTTCACATGAAACCCAATGAATTCATCTCTGACATGTACATAAGATTCACTCAAGTAGTCACTTCTTTGCATGCATTAGGTAGGGAACTAACGAATGCTGAAATGGTTAATAAAATTCTTCATTTTTTGCATGTTGCTTATGATGTTAAAATAACTGCAATTACATAGTCTAAAGATTTAAATGTTTACTCTATTGATAATCTTCTTGGATTAGTATTTGCTTACGAGCAAGGAGTGAGTAAAAAGAAGATTCATGCAGGTGAACAGCGAAAGGAGAAGAACATAGCACTGATAGTGATCATTCACAACCTTAGGATGAGAAAGACATTTCCTTAATGACTAGGTAATTTAGAAGTTTTCTTAAAAGGGAATAAAGGAGGCACCAGTAGTGGAATAGAGGTAAGTTCAATAAAAATGTTAAGGTTTCTAATTATATGATTTACTATGAATGAAGGAAACCTTGACATAAAATCAGACTGCCCAAATCTAAAATCCACCCCGAGCAAGGAGAATGTAGAAGAGAAAGCAAATGTGAAGAAAGGCAAGAAGAGATTTCAGAGAGCTTTTTGGGCGAACTCAGCTTTGGATTTTTCAGAAACATAAAAGGAGGAGGAAGTCACCAACCTGTGTTTAATGGCCAATAATCTTGATCAGTTAGATCAAGAAGAGGTATGTGACTTAACCTATAATGAATTATTAAAATTTTTTGAAATAATTCATGATGCATATAGAAAACTTAAGAAAATGCATGCTAGTCTAAACCTAGAAATACAAGAATTATAAAAAGAGCATAAAATCCTTAGGAAAGATCACATACTGATAGATAACAACCAAATGAGCTTACTTAATGAATTAGATGACTGAATAAAAAGAATGATCTTTTAAAATCATCCTATATAAAATTGGAAAAAGAATTTAAAGATTTTAAGGATGAATCTGAGAGTAGAGAGAAGTATTTCAATTTTGACAAGAATGTGTTAGAAGATATAAACACATTTCTTAAATTGAAAGTGCAAGCTCTTGAGGAAAATAGGATTCTCCCAACACTTGAAGATTTTACTAATCCTATTTTAAGGTAAAAAATTTTAAAACCGAGGAAGAGACAGATTTATTAAAGAATATTGAGAAACCCATTTCCTAGAGTTAAATGCTATTCTTGTGGGATGATTGAACATATTGCACAAACTTGTACTTTATATAGAAAAACTCATTTAGTGTGGAGACATAAGATGCATAAATCAAGTCATATCATACATGCATCTAGTTTTATTTTGCCAAAAGGAGAACCCAAACTTGTTTGGGTTCCCAACTCTAACATTTAATTATTTAATAGGAATGTCTCATATAAGGCCTCATGAGAGAATTTGGTATATAGACAGCGGTTGCTCTAAGCATATGACTCGAGATACTAAATAATTCATATTACTAGAAGCCAGGAATGGAGGCAAGGTTACACTAGGAGATAACACCACTGGGAAAGTGATAGGCATATGTATGATCGAAAATTTGCAAAAAATTTTCATAGAAAATATATTGCTTTTCAAAGGCTTAAAGCATAATTTATTAAGTATTAGACAGTTATATGATAAAGGGTATAGTGTAAATCTTTTCCCACTAGCTACATATTAAGCCTAAATGGAAATAATGCTTTGCATGGAATTAGGATAAACAATATTTATATGCTAGATTTAAATTATATTAAAACTCCTAATGCTTTTTATTTAAAAATAATTTGTGAAAAATCTTGGTTATGGCATATGAGACTTTGTCACGCTAGTATAAAAAGCCTTAGGAAAATTACCCAAAAGAATTTAGTTAGAGGTATATCAAAACAAAACTTTACTAAGGATCAACTTTACGATGCATGTCACTTAGGAAAACAGGTGAAGTCCTCATTTCATTCCAATAACGATCTTAGAACTAGTAAACTATTTGAGATTATTCATATGAAACTTTTTAGACTGGTTAGCACTATTAGTCTAAGAGGGAAGGTATACGAATTTATGATAGTTGATGATTTCTCAAGATTCACGTGGATTAAATTTTTATTTCATAATAGTGAATCATTTAGTAAATTTAGAGAATTTTTGAATTGGATTCAAAGGAAACTAGGATGTGAGATTTTAACAATTCAAAGTAATCATGACAGTGAATTTGAAAATGATAAATTTGAGGATTTTTGTAAAGAAAAAATAATTGATCATAATTTTTCTGCACCTAGATTCTCTCAGTAGAATGCGGTAATCAAAAGAAAGAATAGAACATTAATTAAAGATGTTAGAGCCATGTTAGCTAAATATTCACTTCCTAAATTTTTTTGGTCTGAAGCACTTAGTATTGCATGTTATATTCTGAATAGGGTGAACATTAGGTCAAAATTAAATAAAACACCCTAAGAGCTTCTTTAGGGGAGAATACCTAATATGTCACATTTATATGTTTTTAAATGTAAGATGTTCATACATAATAATTAAAAATCTTCCTTAGGAAAATTTGATCCAAAATCAGATGAAGAAATTTTTCTTGGATACTCTAATATTGGAAAATCTTATAGAGTATTTAATAAAAGAACATTGGTAGTTGAGAAGACCACACATATCATATTTGATGAATCTAGAATTTTAGGAAAGCCAATTTTGGAAGAAGATGATTTAGAAAAATAAATCATAAAAGATGAAGAAGATTAATTTGGAACAAAGTTTGGAGA
This sequence comes from Dendrobium nobile, assembly GCA_022539455.1. Lineage (NCBI taxonomy): Eukaryota > Viridiplantae > Streptophyta > Magnoliopsida > Asparagales > Orchidaceae > Dendrobium > Dendrobium nobile. The sequence goes on from CM039734.1 coordinate 19,207,030, forward strand.
TAAAAAATCCTTTGCCTAGAGATTTAAAATTTTTTAAAAACCACCCTATGGAATTGATTTTAGGTGAACCTAGTGAGGGTGTTAGGACTAGGCATGGACTAAGCAAAGAAGTCAATCATTCTACCTCTATTTTAATTGTAGAACCCATAAATGAAAATGAAGCACTTTTGGATGAATTTTGTGAAAGTTCGTTAGGGATGTTAAGCCCTTATAAACTAGCCCAAAGCTAACCAAGAGGGGGTTGAACTAGTATTTAAAAAATTTCTCAATCAAAACACAAATTCAAACTAAAGTTCACCACAAAGAAAATTAAAGTGCAGAAATTAAATACAAAGATGTAGTAATAAAGAACAAAGAAATTTATAGTGGTTCGGTCAACTCGACCTACGTCCACTTTTCAGAGGCGCCCTCTGAGTATTGCACTAAACTCAATGACTCTCTTTTTTCTCCCACAACAAGGCTAAGAAGCCTTTACAAACCTTCTTTCCACCAACACCAGTGAGGTAGATAACCCGACTTCTTTTTCTTCCTCCTGAAGCAAACAGAGAACCTTAATCGATTGCTAAAGTAGATCTCTCATGAACTTCCAAGGACTAGGGATGATGATTGGAGAAGATGACTTGGATCCTTACTTGGAGCAACCTTTGTGAAACCCCTCACAAACTCTCCCTCATAAGATCCTCTCTTTCTCTCTCTCCCATTCTCTCCCTCTCCTCTAGGCTCTCTTAGGTCAAGACAGTAGCAAAAGATACTCTCTTAGGTAGAATAAGAGATCTTATTTAGAAGAGCTTTAGAATAGCTCTTAAATGCAACAAACTGACAATATCATCCAGGACGATATAAATATCATCATGTACGATCAATACAAATTAAGCTTAATTAGCTAGGAAGATTAGGGATGATTATAAGGTTTTTATTCATATCATCTAGGAAGATAGGATATCATCATGTACGATTAGTACAAGTCATTGAATATCATCTAGAACATTGCCCTGAATGGATGTCTGGACGATGGAAAAATAACTTGATTGTTCAGGAATTTTCTCGCAATCGTCCCAAACGATTAGTTTAATTTTTTGCATATCATCCAGAGCATCGCCTTGAATAAAAGCTAGCTAATGTTTGATCATCTAAGAATAACTTAGGGTTTTGAACTGATCATACAGGACTATCCTGAGATCATCTAGGACGATATGATCGAGCAATCAAACCTTAATTTCTTTCCTTAATTATCAGATTAATTTAGGCTTAATTATACTATATCTTCCAGGATGATGTCCTGGATGATGTCTAAAAATAAATGGTACCTAAATAGATCTAGCAGCCAATTCTTTCTGAATTGAGCTTATCATCTCGATCGATATAAATATCATCTAGGATAATGTGCTTAATGATGGTTTCCTTAGCCAGGATGACCTAATTAGGGTTTCTATTTTTAACTAATTGTCTAGGCTGATTTATGGATCATCCCGGATGATGTGACCAAAAATAGTAACCTCTAAAAACAGTCAAAAATTTTCTCCCAAGTGTGTGTGTCCAATGTTACTTAGCATCAGGAATTACTTTATTTATAATTGCCTCAAGAAAAGAAAAAGATTACAAACTGACTCAGACCTAGTTTACCACATTTTGAACTTATTCATATTGAAGTTTTGATCTTGTGGACTTGAAATATTAATAGGCAAGGAAGTCATAGAGAGACAGAAGTGTTTTCTCTAATCAAAATTATATTCCATGAAATAAGATTTGTAACAATCTCCCCCTTTTTAATGATGGAAAAAATATAAATAATTAATGTAGTTCAAAGAAGTTTAATGGAAATAATGTGAAGAAATAAACATTTAACTATCTAACATAAAACATAATAGAACAAACAGTACAACTACTCTCCCTTTTGACATCACAAAAGGGTAGAGAGAAACTAGAAAAGAAACAAAGTAGAGGCTACCAAATAGAATCAAACTATAATAAGAAAAAAGAAATAACACCATAAAAAAACTAAAAGAAGGATGACCCCTGATCATCCGAAGGAGGAGGTGGAGGCGGTGGTGGTGGTGGCTATTGAAAGTTACTGGAAAGAGTGGCAAATTGCTCTCCAAACCAGGCCATATCCTAGTTGTGCTGGTGCTACTAGAGAACTATGTAGGAGTCAAAGTGAGCAACGTCCTCATCATGTTGCTGCTCCTGTGCAGCAATGTAGGTCTCAAAACCATGTCTCCCACTGATCAAATCGTTCCACCAACTGATTTAATTGAGAGTGCTAGTGGAGTAGAGAAGGTGCAGGAATAGGTGCAGGAGCTACCTCCTCCTTAGCTCCCTCAGCTTCCTCATGCCCCGGGTGTAGACAAGTACTGTGAAGAATATTGGAGTTGTTTGAGTAGAAGGCAGACTAAAAATTTAGAGAGGCAAGATATTGGTGGTTATATTTGGATTCTAGTATATAAGCAATGATATTTCCTAGGGCAAGATTGGGCTTCCTCCAATGTCCTAGATCTTGAATACTAGTTAGATGCTCAATGTGTAAAAAAATCAAACCAGAGGCATTAAATTCACGACGGGCCAAAATATATAAGGTGGTGATTGAAAGGAGTGGAGTGATATGAGCGCGATCACCAGCTTTTGGAAGAATAGAGGTACAAAGGACATGTTGGTTTGTCCTAGCATCTTTGAGTAAGCTGCTAGATTATCCAATATGAAAGGAAGCTTATGTGTTTCTTAGAAAGTAGTTGGCTGAAGCCTAGTCGTAGTTAGGATCTGAACAAAGGATGTGGAGTTTATCTCTTATGGTGGACAATTATAGGAGTTCTTGACAATCCTAATATGTGATTTCAATTGGACATCTATTCACATAGGACTGAAAAGAAGTAAAAGAGGAATTAATGCAAAAGATAAAAAAAAACTCAAATAGTAACTCTGAATTAAAATGGACGATAAGAGTAACGAGTAAAGTGAGAGTAGTGTGAGAAAAAAATCAAGGATAGTATATGAAAGGATATGGGGGTTGATAGTTCGTGAAATAGTGATCCTGGCCATCTTATACCTCTGATAGGCAGCTTTATCGACTGCCTCAGTGAATCGAGGGTCCAGATTTGCCTTCGAGGAGCTTCTAGAAGGCATACGAGACCTCTTTCCACTGGCCATAATCAGGAAGATAGAAGGGAAGTAAGAGAAAAGAGGGTTGAAGAAAGATTATGTGAGAAAAAATGATTGATTGCCTTAGTTTTTAAAGAAACGATCCGATCATCTAGGATGATCGTAGAATCATCGAGGACGATCAGGTGTAATAATTCCATCTGGGATGATTGGTCAAAAAGGTGGTAAAGTCATCCAGGATGATCATAGATCGTCCAGGATGATAAGACACAGGCAATCATCCTGAGGAGATATTCTAGATGACTGTTGAAAAAGAAGATCATCCTGGTCGATTAGGTGTATCGTCCAGGATGATGCATAATAATGGATCATACTAGCTGAATTTAAAATGTTTAAATAATTTCCATGCGTATCATTCAGGATGAATAGGTGTATTGTTCGGGTGCGATTACTAATAATTCTGCAGAAATTATGAAGATCGTCTAGGATGACCAAAAGCAAAAGAGTCAAAATATCTATTAAATTGAATTTCAAGAGTGAATTGAACAAATCGTCTAGGATGGTATAAATATTATCCGAAAAGATGTGATAAAAAGTTTGAACTTTAAGGATGAATGGAGATGATCAGAGAAGGCCCAAAAAACATAAAAATCAATAAAAAAGGATAAAAATAAAATTTGAAAAAGACAAAAAATAAATAAAAGGAATGAAATAACAAAGTTTATTTTTTTAATCAAAGCCAAATATGATAAATTATTCATGTGATTGAATTAAAAAATTTTAAGAATCATTGAGTTAATTTCATCGAAATCTGAAAAACGATAAAAAATCGATCAGGTTAACCCTAGCTCGGACTTCTCCCAGGGCAAATCGTAGTTTTAAAACAAAGGTCTAAATTAAAAAAATTATTTAAATAAAAAAAGAGATCCGTTCAAAACTTGATTCCATTAAAATATTTTACAGAATAATATAGCAAAGTAATTAGTCACGATCATAAATTCTGAAATCAAGCCTTTGAAAAATACCAAGTGACACTTGAATTCTTCTAAGATTTAAATTTTTGAAAGTCACGGAAGCTTTCATTTAGTGGGCTTATTTTATGCCTCTTATCAATTGATTGGCACTCTTTATGCATCTTTTGATTTTTGATATACTTTGAGTATATCTTTTTTTTTTCAATTTGTCGTCATTTGCGCATCTTTTGATTTGGTGTCATTGGCCACTTTTTTTTTTTTTTTTTTTGCAAGCTAGATCCCTTTTCAAAATTCTTAAATATTCTCGATTGTTTTTATATCTTCTAGATATTAGAGAAGAAAAACTCACTCTCTAATATAAGGAAGAAGGAATCATAAAATAGAATAAAAAATCATATGATAAATACAATGATAAGATTTCAAAAAATCTGAAGGTAATATAAAGACTTTGAACATTATAAATATAAGATAGATTATTGTACCAAGATTAAAAAAATCTCAATCGCAAAGTCTAGTTGTTATGTTGAGATAAATTTTTATTTAGAAAAGAAAATTTCACCACTAAAAAGAAGTTAGAGGAAGAGAAATAATCAACGGTGTTTTCTTCCTTTAACAGATTAAGAGATGTAAAACATTGACTATAAATTAAAAAAAAAACAAAAAACTTGGCATAAAATATCATTTTAGCTCTGACCAAAAAAGAAAAACTAATAAATAAAAAGAAAAACAATAGAGATGAAACAACTACAAAATAACATCATATATAAAAAATTAACTCCAAATTAGAACAGAAAGAATAGGAAATAATAACAATCAACATAGTAGTAAACATATAAATCAGAATTTTTTAAGCGATAAGTTTATGCAATTTAGAGCCACGAGCCTCCACTATCCAAGAACCACATGCTCTCACGATGTCTTTGGTGAGAGCACACCTACAAAACCATCAAATGACATATTTAGGAATCCAAACAGGTTTGAGTCCCTTCTTATGAAAAGAAGAATGAAATGTATGTGCGTTATGCTGTGAATCATGTAATTTGGGTCTCCACACCTAATGTGTACTATGATGAATAGTGCAAGTGTGTGAAATGTTTCCTAGCATTCCACATTAAAAACATCTAACTCCAGGAAAAGGATTTATTAATCTGTTAGGGTTATAATACCTATTCCTAGGTTTTGGCTTTAAATTAAGTGTGAATGTATTTCAATTTCTCTCAAGTGCATTCAATTTAGCTTTAAACCTCAAGTTAGCACTTTCTAAAATAGCATTATTAACATTCAAATAGTGCTCCTTATGCTCAGATTCTTCAATATAAGTTTTAAAATCAGATTCAAGTGAGGTGTATGATGCTTTCAATGAATCATGCTCGTTTATTAATCTAGAATGCTTTTTATTTAAATCATCAAACTCATCAAGTAAAGACATGTGATTGCTATCAAGTTGAGTGTGTTCTTTACTTAAAACTTTATGCTCTTTTTGCAAATTCAAAATCTCAAATTTCAAACTAGTATGCGTTTTCTTAAGTTTCTTATATGATGCATGAATTTTCTCACAAATTTTAAGTAATTGATTTTAGGTTGGTTCACATACCTCTTCTTGGTCAGATTGACCAAGATGATCTCCTATTAAGCACAAGTTTCTTATTTCCTCTTCAGCTTCAGTCTCAGATAAGTTAGATGCAGAATCTGCCTAGAATGCCTTTTGGTACTACTTATTGTCCTTATCTTTTCTGAACATGGGTTTCTCTTCACCCTTCTCCTAACTTGGGTGCTCCTTAAGTATAGAACAATTAGCTTTGACATATCTAGGCTTCTTGTATTTATAGCAAACAAGATCAAAAGAACTTTAAAGTTTTTGCTATCCTTACATTTTTTTCCACTTCTGATGATACTTGTTCTTCTTCCTTAGAAATCTTTTGAATTGCCTAGTGATGAAGGAAACATAATCGCTTTCAAATCCAAAGGAATCAGTGTCTGCATTGTTGGCCTTCAGTGCCATAGTTTTCTCCTTCTTTTTTTCACATGCATCAAGATTTCTTTGATTCACCCCTTGCTCATAAGCAATGAGTGATCCAAGTAAGTTGTCAATAGAATAAGTATTCAAATCTTTAGATTCAGTAATTATAGTGATCTTAGCATCAAAGGAAGATGACAAACATCTTAAAATTTTATTAACCTTTTCATAATTTGTGAGTTCTTTTTCTTAAGCATGCAGTGAGGTGACAATTTGAGTAAATATAGTATACATGTTAGAAATTGCTTCATTAGGTTTCATAAGAAAAAGTTCATAGTCATGCAATAAAATATTCATCTATGATTATTTGACTTCTTTGGTTACTTCTTAAGTGATACACCATTTATTCCAAATTTCTTTATCAGTAGCACAAGTTAAAACACGCATGTAATCTTCAAATTTTAAAGCACAAAAAAATAGTTCAAATATTTAGCATTAAGTTGTGCTAAATCCCATTCATCAAAAGTTCATTCAGTAGAAGGAAGTTCAGTTTTAATTCCATTAATTTAAGTGGCGGAGGTGTATAACCATCCTTAATAATCATCCACATGCAATATTCAATTGATTGTAAAAAAGTAGACATGCGAGTTTTCCAAAAATCAAAAGAAATTTTGTCAAACAAATGTGATCATGTAATAAATATCCTTCCATAGTATTATGATTACCAAAGTTAGTTATTGATCAAAATTCAAAAAATTTCAAAAATTAAATTTTATGAATACAGCTCTGATACCACTTGAACGTTTGTTAGGGATGTTACGCACTTATGAACTAGCACAAGGATAACCAAGAGGGGGGTGAATTGGTATTTAAAAAATTTCTCAATCAAAACAGAAATTCAAACCAAAGTTCACCATAAAAAAAATCAAAGTGCAGAAATTAAATGTAGAAAAGGTAGTAATAAAGAACACAAAAATTTATAGTGGTTCGGTCAACTTGACCTACGTCCACTCCCCGGAGGTGCCCTCCGAGTATTGCACTAAACTTAGTGACTCTCCTTTTGCTCCCACAATAAGGCGGAGAAGCCTTTGCAAACCTCCTTTCCACCAACACCGATGAGGCAGAGAACCCGACACCTTTTGCTTCCTCATGAAGTAGGTAGAGAACCTTGATCGATTGCTGAAGTAGATCTCTCTCAAACCTCCAAGGACTAGGCATGACAATTGGAGAAGATGACTTGAATCCTTTCTTGGAGAAACCATTGTAAAACCCCTCACAACTCCCCCTTACAGGATCCTCTCTCTCTCTCTCCTATTCTCTCCCTCTCCTCTAGGCTCTCTCAGGTCAAGACAGCAGCAAAAGATACTCTCTTGGTCAGAATAAGAGATCTTATATAGAAGAGCTTTGGAATAGCTCTTAATTGTAACAAACAGGCATTATCATCCAGGACAATATAAATAGCATCCTGTACGATTAGTATAAATTAAGCTCAATCAGCTAGGATGATTTGGAATGATCAGAAGGTTTTTATTCATATCATCCAGGATGATAGGATATCATCCAGGATGATAGGATATCATTCTATATAATCAGTATAAGTCATTGAATATCATCCAGAACATTATGCTAAATAAATGTCTGGATTATGGAAAAATAACTTGATTGTTCAAGCCGATCTCATAATCATCCCGAACGATTAGTTTAAGTCAGTGCATATCATCTAAAGTATTATCCTAAAGAGAAGCTGGCTGATATTTAATCATCCATGAATAACTAAGGTTTTTGAACTGATAGTCCTGATCGATCCTGAGATCATCTAGGATGATATGATCGAGTAATCAAACCTTAATTGCTTTCCTTAATTACCATATTAATTTAGGCATAATTATACTACATCACCCAAGATGATGTCCTAGATAATGTCCAAAAATAAATAATTCCTAAATAAATTTAGCGGTTGATTCTTTTTGATTTGAGCCTAACATCCCAGCCGATACGAATATTGTCCAGAATTATGTGCTTAATGATGACTGCCTTAACCAAGGTGCCCTAATTAGGGCTTATAATTTTAATTAATTATCCAGGCTGATTTATAGATTGTCCTAGATGATGTGACCAAAAAAAAAAAATAAACTCTAAAAATAGTTAGAAATTTTCTCCCAAGTGTGTGTGTGCAAGATTAATTAGCATTATGAACCACTTTGTTTACTCAAAAAAGGAAAAGATTACAAACTAACTTAGACCTAGTCTACCCAATCTTGAGCTGGTTTAAATTACAGTTTTGATCTTGTGAACCTGAAATATTAGTGTACAAGACAGTCATAGAGAAACAGAAGTATTTGCTATCATCAAAATTTTATTCCCTGAAATCGGATTTGCAATATTTTGGATTTTGGTAATGCAAGAAGAATTAAATCAATTTGTAAGAAATTTTGTTTGGGAATTAATTATAAGGCAAAAGGATCAAAGTGTAGTTGGAACTAATTGGGTATTTAAAAATAAAATGAATGACTCAGGAGTTATTACTAAAAATAAGGCTAGATTGGTGGCTAAGGGGTATAATCAAATTGAAGAGATTAATTTTAAGGAAACTTTTGCTTCTGTAGCAAGACTTCAAGCAATTAGAATTTTATTGGTCTTTTCTTGTCTTAGAGGATTTAAATTGAATCAAATGGATGTTAAAAGTAACTTTTTGAATGGGGCGATATAAGAGGATGTTTATATTAAATAACCTCAAAGTTTTGAAAATTTAAAATACCTAAATCAAGTTTTTAAATTGAAAAATTCATTATATGGATTGAAACAGGTACCTAGGGCATGGTATTAGAGTTAAGCACTTTCCTACTTGAGAGATCTTTTGAAAAAGGAAGTGTGGATACCTCTCTTTTTGAAAAAATTAGGAGACGATATACTCATTATTTAAATTTATATTGATGATATCATTTTTGGGTCTACAAATAAAAATCTTTGTGATGATTTTTCTAAAATAATAATTAGTGAATTTGAGATGAGCCTAATTGGAGATCTTAGTTACCTTCTAGGTTTTAGCATTAAGCAAATTGAGGAGGGAACATTTCTTAGTCAGAACATCCTCAAGAAGTATAAAATGGATAATACTGAACCAATTCGTACACCAATGTGTTTTTCAATTCAATTGGATAGAGACCCAAATGGAAAATCTGTTGGTTAAAAGAAATTTAGAGGAATTATTACATCTTTGCTTTATTTTACAACTAGCAAACTTGATATTATATTTAGTGTTTACTTGTGTGCTAGATTTTAATCAGATCTAAATAAATCACATTTATAGCAATAAAAAGGATTTTGAAATATCTCTTGGGAACTTAGAACATAGGGATTTGGTATCCTAAGTATAGTTCTTCATTTGAAATAATTAGATATTCAAATTTAGACTTTGCAGGTTGTAGGGTTGATCAAAATAGTACATCCAGAACTTGTCAAATTATAGGAAATTCTTTAGTTTATTGGTCCAGTAGAAAATAAATATTCGTAGCTCTATCTACTGTCGAAGTAGAATACATTGCCTTAAGAAGTTGTGTGACACAAGTTCTTTGGTTAAAATAATAGTTGATTGATTTAGGATTTATAATAGGCAAAATTCTAATTTATTGTGTTAACACTAGTTTTATTTGCATTTCAAAATATCCTATTCAATATTCTAGAACAAAACATATGGACATAAGGCATCATTTCATTAGGGATCATGTATCTAAATGAGAAATTGAATTGAACCTTGTTTAAACTAAAAATCAACTTACATATATTTTTACAAAACCACTAGCTTTTGATACTTTTAGCACATTAAGAATAAGGCTAGGTGTGATCAATCTTAATACTTAAAAAAATAATCTGCAAACTAATTTTTTATTGTTAATTTTTTTGTTTTTGTGTGTATTTTCTAGGTTTTATTTTTTGCTCTTTATGCTTTGTGTGAATTAGACACATACCACTTATCAAAATTCCTATTTTTGATCATTTGCGCTTAATTTTCTATGTGTTATATTCATATTGTGCGAAATTATTTTTCTCCCATATAAAATCTGTAGCATGTTAATCATTGCTTTAGACTGAATGCGTAAAGTTTTCATTTTCTAACATAGTTCAGTCTGTATGATATTACTATCATCCCGTACGATTTATATTCATTCATCTGTACTCACATAGATGGTTATTTGGGCGGAATCAGTTATTATAATTGATTGTACATATGAAACTTTATTTTATACATATGAACCATGTGTTATTCTCTATGGGGGATGAACCCAACCGTCATTAAAATGATCTTAAATAACTAATCATCCTGGATAAACACCTATTAGTCTGTATGATCGTCTGGTCAAAAGCATGTATGAAAGGACGCTTCATAACTTGTGTGATTATGAAAAGTCATTTTATTTTGGACATTATCATTCGTATATATGAAATTATTTTTATCATGTACAAAATAATTATCATACTATACGAATCCATTTACGTACATATAAAGGGTCATTTTTCTTTAAATTGCAAGGCTTTAGAATTCATTTTAATTCACTTCAATAGCCTCTTTCAATCCTTCTCATCTTAGAAATGGCCAGTTCTAGCAAGTGCGATAGAGTCTCTAAGGGTTCGTCTTCTAGGGGTGGAGATGAAAACTTTCTATCTAGAGTAAATAAGGATTTTTACTATAGGTTTATAGCAACAAAAATCACTCAGTCTAGACTTTTAATCCAAGAAGATATCTACTTTCAAGTAATGCCTCTTTTTGCTTCAACTCAATTTGCATTTATTTTGACTTTAATCCATGCTTATCATAAGGAGATCTTTCACCACATTTTAATGAATATGAATTTTAGTGAGGTTGAGAGTAGGATAAGATCATTTGTCCAAAAGAAATGGGTAGATATCACTAAAGAAGATCTAGGAACTTATCTGTATTTAAAGACTCAAGGAATTAGAGCACACATTATGACCTCCAAATTTGTCTTTGATTGATCTGAAATAAATAAAGTTCTTAGAGGGCTTACTCAGTTGACCACATGGCTAGGGTCTATACTTTAAATCAAAATGCAAGGATCATTCAGCATATCTTTAAAACTTCAATCATTCCTAAGGTTGGTGATCGCATAAACATTACTCCTCTTCTATCCACTGTTACCTATCTAATCATGACTGGACAACCAATAGATGAAGCCCAACTCATTCTATATTACATTCATAACCTTTTTACAATTGGGCATATTTCTTATAAGGAGGAAACAAATATTGCTTTAGGATATCTAGTGCCTTTTATCTTAGAAAGAAGTACAACATTGTTCATCCTGAGGCTCCACTTGAAATGTCGTTCTACTTCACTGATGCTTTATTTTGAGCACTTTTTGGGAAGAATGACAATTCAAGTGAGGATATTGAGGAAAAAGGAAGAGCACCTGTAGCTGCTCATGGACCTGACTTTCAGGAGATGGTCCAGCACTTTGATTGGTTAGAGAGTCATTTTGATTAATGTTTTAATCAAATTCAGACTCACTTGAACCAGCAGGATGCATAATACCAGCAAGACATGGGTTGGATCTCAGGTCAGTTTGAATCCGTGAACACTAACGTAGCTATGATGAATTGCTATTTCTCTATTTTTAACCAGCCTCCTCCTCCAGTCCAGGATCCCTCAGAGTTCTAGATGTACTTCTTTTGTGTTGTCTTTGCTTGTAGTCTCCAGATATGATGTTTTTTCAGTCATGATTTCAGTGTTTTGTATACTTGTCTTGTTTAGATTTTATGTTGATGTTGTTGATGTTATGTTATCTTTGTTATTATGAATTGATATCAAAAGAGCTTTAATGTATTTGATCTTTAAATTAATATGAATAAAAAATGTCTTATTTTATTTAGTTGCTTTTGTTCGTTGTTTGAAATGTGAGTTTGACTATATGATAATCCTATCTTACTTGATCTATAAAAGTTTTATAAATTAACCTACAATATAAAGTTAATTTCATTATGAAATCTAATTTTTTAAAAATTTAAGTTAACTTATATCTCGATCATGTTAAGGCTATCTATCTCATGTTCGTTTTAGGAAAACAAAATTTAAACATTATTATTATACTTTTGATGTCTTATTATGTTTTATTTCTCTTTTCAATATAATTATCTTTATAATTAGAGAAATTTGATTCTTTAGATTATTCATTTTAAAAAGATCAATTTAAAAAAGCAATATAAATGCATAATGGTTTGCAAATTCAAAAGAGGCTCAAAATAGCCCAAATACAAAAAGATGCACAAAGTGTGCCAAAAATATTTGAAAGATGCGCAATGTCACCTATCGAATATGTTATTTCCTCTATCATTTAATCTTTAAATTCAAATCAATCTAATATTCAATTATATTTTATATTAAAAATTGCAATTAACTAGTCTTCATTTTGTCACTTTGCAATAATTCTTCTTATATAATTGTCTAGAATGCTTCATGACCTTGATCAATTTTTCTTAAATATGTCATACTTTAATTTAAATGTTTTAAATCTTTCTTTTTTTATCTAATGGTCATTAACTTTGTTATTGCAATTATAGTTCAATCTCTTTCAAGATCAATTATTAAGGTTTCTCAAATGACTTCTTACTTTTCAACCTTCCTTTTCCCTTCTTTTGTTATTGTCAAAAGGGTGAGTGATATTGTTTGTGTTTGATGTTTTTAGAGGTGTTTGGTTTTTAGGGTTTTTGTGTTTTTTTTTTTTTTTTTTTGAAGGTTTTTTTGTTTTTGTATTTTGTCATTTATAAACAAAAAAATATGGATGCTTGTGTTCTTCAATGAATTCCTTTATATTCACATGTTTATTCCTTTAGGGGGAGCTAAGAAGAAATTTAGGGTATTCAATTTTACTCAAACAATAATTGTTTTACCATCATAAAAAAGGGGGAGATTGTTTGAGATAGTTGCAACTAAGTTCTTGATTGTTGATATTCTTGCAACATGTATGTTTTTGATGATTCTAAATAATATTGCTTTGATTATTATTTCTCCTAATTTATTTTGATGCATTATTTTGCTATCTGTGTGTATTAATATTTTAGGAAAATCATACTCCAAATTATTGAGGACTTTAAATCTGATCAGTTTAGGATTTATTATAATTGAAGTCTATATTTTTCATTTTAATTGAATCTGAGAGAGTGTGATTATAATTAAGTAATTGTAAACACACACATTGGGGGAGAATTTAAAATCTAAAATTTTTAAACTGATTATACTGTATTAAGTCTCTTTGTATGGGATGATATGATCAGTTATTTTCTCCTTCTAGCAGTCAAATGAATAGGAAGTAGAAATTTTTTCTATGTATGGATAGTACTATACGATCTCACAATCTAACGTAAGCCGTCCAGGATACGAATTGGACGGGTCCCTTTTCATCCAGATGAACTTAAAAATTTTTAGAATTGTTTATACTGTATAATGTTCTCATCGTACGTATGCTGTTTAGGGTACGAATTAGATTGGTCCCTTTTCGTCGAGATGAACTTGGAAAAATTTTGAATTGTTCATACCATACGATGTCATCATCGTTTATAAGCCGTCAAGGGTATGAATTGGACAAGTCTCTTTTCATCCTGATGAACTTAAAAATTTTCGTACCTGATCTTACTATATGATGTCATGATCATACGTACGCCATATAGGGTATGAAATTATGGGGTCCCTCTTCATCCCGATGAAGGTGAAAAATTTTCTAAATGTTCATCCCAGATGAACTTGGTTCGTACTGGATGATCATCGTGCATGAAATTATTTCATACCAATTCATAATAGGTTCGTACAAAATAGTTTTTGAACGATTTGTACGTACGAACATACAATCGAGTACACTCAAAATGTAAAATTTTAGTTTTCTGGATGGTTTTTCGTGTCTTTGATATAAAAGGTCCACTAAAACTAATGAAAAATAGTTTTGTCCTCATGATTTCTCAAGATCAATTTAAAGAGAGAGTTTGGGAGAGTGCTTGAGAGAGATTTCTTATAAGTGGAGTGTGAAGGGTATTCAAAAAGTTACTCAAAAGTAAGGATCTCTTTGTATTTTTGGTGATTACTCTTCTTTTATTCTTTCTAGTTTCTCATGAGAATATCTTTTGAAGAAGATCCATTACTCTGCCAACACTTGAAGGGTATGAAAGGATGATGATTCTCTATCGACACTTGGAGAGTGAGAAAGGATGACGGTTCTCTGCCAACTCTTAGAGAGTGTGAACAGACGAAGGTTCTCTGTCGACACTTAGTGAGTGTGAACAGACGAAGGTTCTCTGCCGACACTTGGAGGGTATGAAAGGATAATGGTTCTCTACCACACTGGAGATTGGTGGAAGTGAGGGTTTTTAAAGGCTTCTCTGCTTTACATTAGGGGTAAAAGGAGAGAAACTTTGGTAATAGTGCAATACTTGAAGAGGGCATCTTCAAGGAGTAGATGTAGGTCGTGTTTGACCGAACCACTATAAATCTTTGTGTCTTTTAATTTTCATATTTTATTTACTGCAAGTTATTTACTGTGGTTGAAAATTTTTATTTTTAAAACTTAAATTAACTTGCTACGAGTTTTAAAATTTATTTCCTATTTAAAAAATCTAAGAGAATTTTTAAATTACAAATTCACCAACCCCCCCCCCCCCCCCCCCCCCCCCCCCCCCCCCCCCCCCCCTCTTAGTTATCCTTGGGACAATAGCTTACGTTTAACAACATATATGAAATCAACACTCCCAAAAACCTATACCACCATAGAATTATGAAGTCTTTGAATGTATCTTCTTCACTATCAGGGACTAGTTTCACCACATCACCGTCATTGGATATTTCAAAATTATTAGAAACTACCTTTATATTAGGTAGTATTTTCCACATATTATAAAAGGCCTTTTCCATTCTATTTAGTGTTTCAGGAATATTATTAAGTTTTGATCCTTCATCACAGACATCAGTTAATTCTGAGATACTTTTTGCTACCAAATTATTTTTCGATGGCATACCCATATAAAGAAACTATTAACTTTGAGGATCGAACATACTGAAGAAGAAGCATCTTTATCCATAGTTTCTATCGAGATGTCCTTCTCTTCATAAGTAGAAGTAGGTTTTTTAGGAGAAATAACCTCCACAATCATCTTCCCCTTACCTTCATAAGAATCACACATCAATTTGATTAGAACATCTTTATTCTCTCTTATCACAAGTGGAGCAGATGACAACTTTCTCCTAGCCTTTGCACTTTCTTCTCTACCAAATTCATCCAAATGATCGGAGGGGATGATCGACTATGGATCAATCCCCATCATGACTTCACCAGAGGGCTCTAAAAAACCCTCAAAGAGTAATCCAAAGGAAATTTGAAATTGCTTCTCTGTCTAGAAATCCAGCAACTTCTCTCCCTAGAAATCCCACAACTTCTCTCCCTAGAAATCCCGCAACTTCTATCTTAAAAACACTAACTACAGTCTAAATTTGAAAAAGCTTATGTGTTGATGGAAGGAAATGATTACACAGTCCTTAAAGAGACCTCAAGCTCTCTACTAATCAAAAGAGCTACAAATATAAAAAGAAAAATAAAACCTAAGAGCTCAAGTTCCCCACTATAGAACAATACAAAATAACATAGATACATTCTACAGTGCTCAAGAGAAAGCACCCAAAAAAGAGGAGCAGAACAAAAAACATTAACAGGCTCCAAAATATCATCCTCAGAACCAATCCAACATGCATTACCATCAGAGGGGTCCTATAAAAAATTCTAATATGCAAGAAGGATATAACAACAATATAAACCAAAAGTAATATAAAGATATTCCAACCATTGAATTACATAAGCATAATAATCCAACCAATGATTAAAATATAACCCAAAGAAAACCACAGTAAGAAGGTAGCCACCAGTGTCCATAAATAGCAACTAAACAACCCAAACCAACTTACAGCTGGAACTCCCGGAGCATTCACCGAAACCCAAGCCATAATAGAGAACAATAAGAGAATTAGTATAGTAACCAGCTATAACCCAACCACCATAATGCCAGTAGCAATCCAATAGATTTAGGCCAACCCATACATAATAAAACTAGTCCAGTATCGGCCCTATTACGAAGCAAAGTAGTAAGGACAAATACTGAAAGCAAACCAACCAGAAAATAGGCAACAAAGAACCACCTGGTAAGTCTTGCCAACTAAGCCAATAATTCAAAATAGAAGGGTAAACACCATAAAAACTCCCTCCAAATAGGAAAACCAAATAGGGGACATAAACCCCCAAAAAAAAAGAAAGGTAAAAGCCCAAAATGTTCAAGTAAAGTAAACCCCAACCGTCAGCCAAACAACATTCCATCCAATAGGAACCCAACAAGTTACGACTAACCCAGAAATAGAAAAACCATTCCAGCATCGGCCGTACCAAGAACTAAGGTAGCAAGGACAAAGAAAAGCACCAGGAATAGAAATACCAATCAATAGCATAAAAAGGAAGCATAACATCTAGATATAGATCAAAAAAACACCTAATACCCAAGGACTGGCAAAACATAAAACCAAACCAAACACCCCCCCCCCCCAAACTAATAACCTGGGAGGGTCCAGGACTAACTGAGAGATAATAAAGTCATCCAGATAGAAAAACAATAGCAAGCGAAACCCCACGTAGTGCCACCAAAGAGCAAAAACTAACCAAAAAACACCTTAAGTTCAAACATAGGGAATACCAATAAAATTAAGTCTATGAAGCCCTTTCAGAGCCATAGGAAGGTTGGACCAACTAAAATTAGATTAGCACTCTAACCCATGAACACAATTACTAATCCTGGTAGAACAAGAATTACAATTTTTAAAGATATGATAGAAAGAATAATTCAAGAAAATCAACAAATTCTTGATATCCCTCACCTAATAAAAAAGATCAGAATTGCAAACTGAATCATCATTAGAATCTAAGAAATGAAAATTATAATCATAATTAACCTCAATAATAACATCAATGAAGTTAATAAGGATATATAACCTTAAACCATAAAGAATTGCCAAGGTAGTAGCATAAAAACAATCACCATTCCGTAAAGGACCAACAAAGGCAATAATAAGAATACCATCACTATCTATGATAACCCCACCACAGCCCACTATAGAATCAATGCTAGCACCACCCAAATTCATCTTTCAAAAATTAATGGGGGGTTTGATCCAATAAATTATTCTAGAGTCTTTGGCAATATGACCTTCCTCCCAATTAAGACCTTAAGCAGGACCAACAAAAGAATTTTTTTAAATTTCTTGGAAAAGATCAGTTTAACAGAGAAATGGGTCAAAATCTTATCTTTAACATTCTTGATAACCTTAAAATGATTCATATGAACACCATTAAAGAGAAAATTATTCCTATCCAACCAAATATAACATAAAATGATAGATAGAATACTATTTCTAATGTGCCCTTGCTAATGAACCAAGCATCAAGCATTACTTTAGGGATGAATGCACATTAAAATAATTCAATTAAAACATGTCATAAAATAAACCAAAGTTTTAGTAGCAATAGGGCCAGAAATAAAAACATGATGCATATTCTCCATATGGTAACAACATTGGCACTTGGAAGGCAAAATAAAGCATCTATCCAAGAGATTATCTTATGTTGGAATGAATGTATGCAAGATTCTCCAAATAAAAAAAATCCACAGTAGAAGGAATACTCTTATGCCAAATCATAGAGAAGATATTCTCAATATTCTTCCTAGATCTAATAGCGTGCCAAGCATTCTTTAATTAAAAACCACAATCTTTAGACAAATAACAAAAGATAATATCAGTAGAAGTAGTATTGACTGGCAGATTCAAAATTTGATGAATAATAAAATCAAGGATAACATTAGAATGTTTCTCATAATCCTAATATTTATCAGTAAGGAGGGAATTAACCATAATAATTGTAATGGAATAAGAATTCATAATGGAATCAGTAGACTATTTACCCAACCAATAATCATTCCAAAAGAACATATTGCCATCCCCAAGCACCAAAGAAATGAAAGGGTCAACAACCCATTTAATCTTGTAAAACCTTTACCACACTTTAGAATCACCTTGATTAAAAGAACAAGTAGTAGGGGGCTTACCAACGCAGTACTTAGCAAACATAAAATTAGCCCAAAGGCTAACTTTAACATGAAAATTGTACAAAAGTTTAAAATAAAAGGCATAAGCTAAGTCTTTCATACTTTTGTAACCTAGATCCCCTTCAGCCAAAACACCACATCATTTATCCCAAGCGGCCCATGAAATTTGTGAGTTGCTAGAATTACCTTTCCAATTTTTTTTTTGATAAGTTTATGCACTCTATTAAAAACCTCTTGAGTCGGCAACATTGTTTGAAAGATATGGACCGACAAGGAGCAAAGAACACTTTTAACAAGAGTTAATTACCACCAAAGCTCAAAAAATTAGAATCCCAAGATAAAAGCTTATTCTAAACAGAGGTGATAAGATCATCAAAAAAGAAAGGTTTTCTTTTTTCCTTTAACAAGAGGAACCCCAAGATACTTAATGGGTAATTTACCATGCATAAAATAAGTTAGTTCTTTAATAGCCATAATACGATCATTAATAATTCTCTTGAAAAAAATAAAACAACTTCTTTTTTATTAAGAGATAAGCCACTAACCATTTCAAACTGATAGAAAAAATCCATAGGCATACGAATCTTGTTAATAGAAGCATTCGTAAAAATAATAAAGTTGCCAGTAAAACATAAATGAGAGATGGGAAAACCACCCAATGTTCTTAAATAAAACTCAAAGTATTCTAAAAAATATTGGAAAGGCCTCTAGATACAAATTTAGTAACAACAATGAAAAGAGCTGGAGAGATATGGTCAGTCTATCTTAAACCATGAGAAGATTTAAAATACCCATTATTAGACCCATTAACAATAATAGATAAGTAGACTTCTTCAAAACAAATTCAAATAAGCTTAATAAAGACTGAATTAAAACAAAAAAATGCAAAACATTATAAATAAAATTCTAATCAACATTTTCATCATCTTTGGCAATATCCAGCTTCAAAATCAAATTACCCCCTCTCATCCTAACATATAGGTCTTGTCAAAATTCTTAAGCCAATAAAATATTATCAGCAATTGCCCTCCCTTTCACAAACCCCATCTGAGAAGGGAAATAATTCTAAATAAAATAGAGGTTAAATGATTCATGAGAATTTTAGAAATTAATTTCTTAAAAAAGGTACAAAGAATAATAAGTCTAAAATCATTCGGAGTACTATCATATTTGTTTTTATTAATAAGCACAATAGAAGCAGAAGTAAAAAACTTAGGGATACAGTTACCAACAATGAAATAAAAAATATTAAGAAAAAGTTCATTATTAATAATACGCCACAAGTTTTGGAAAAATTGAATAGTAAAACCAATAGGCCCAACCATAGAATCACTACTCATACCAGAAAGAGTATCTTTAACTTTTTCAAAAGAAGGAGGTATAGAAAGAAACTCATTTTCCTCTTGATAAATAAGGCTAGGAATTATAGAATGGTTATCAATCCAATTGAAAATAAAATTCTTATGAGACGATTTTGAAAGACCTGAACTACTAATTAGCAATTTCCTTAGGATCCTCAGTGATAGTACCATATTCTCGAAAAATTTTATTGATATAATTTTTAGCCCTTTTACTATTAACTAAGGCATGGAAATATTTAGTGTAATTTTCACCTTCATCAAGATGCTTAACTACTTTTTTTTGTTTCCAAAAAACATCTTCTTACGCTAGAAATTTAAAAAGGCATTCCTTGGCATTTCTTAACAAAAAGAAATTAGCAATAAAGGGTTCAACTTGACTATTAGATTCAGAAGTGTTTACTTGCTGCTCAGCTTTCAAAATATTGGTAAATAAGTTTTTAAATACTTTATGATTCCACCAATTTTAAATCTACTTAAGCCTTTTCAGCTTAAACCAAAGTCTCCTCATGCTAAAGCTAGAATAATACGGATGCAACGGAGCTTGCCAATTATTCTAAAAAACATCCAAGAAAGAATCATAAAGTAACTACATATTTTGAAATCTAAATTGAGGAGAAGCATTAAATTGTCTAAAATCTAGGCTAATTAACAAAGGGGAGTGGTCAGAAAGAGTCCTACTAATATGCTCAATGGTAATAACATTAAAAAAATTGAGCCAAGAATCATTAAAAAGAATATGATCCAAACATTGCCATAAATGACCCCTATTCCAATTAACATTGTTACCAAAAAAAAACTATTATCAATTAAATTACAATCCAAAATCATGTTACTAAAAGTCCTCCATAGACCGATAAGAAGGGGAAGAGCCTCCTATCCTCTCAGATTGATTAGTAATAGCATTAAAATCACCACGAATAAGCCAAGGTAAATCAAAAATTCTATGAAAATTTATAGCTGATCCAAAAGAATTTTTCTAATATAATGAGTAGAAGCAGCATACACAAAGTAAGAACAATAATGGAAATTAAAAACCTACACATTACGATGAATCACTTGAGTAAAGTCATCAATAACATTAGTTTTAATATGATCCTTACATAAAACCCAAATTTTATTAGCCATATTAAAAATAGCATATTTAAAACCCAAAAACTTAGAGTTACTAATTAACCTAATAGGAGAAATAAAGGCTCAAGCAAAATAAGAATAGAAACATTATAAACCCAACAAATTTTCTTAACTCTTAATCTAGTAGAGGGACAACTAATGCCCCTAACAATTCAAATAATGTACTTAAACATAAAAAAACAAAATTAATGAGGAGAATGTGAGCGGGTAGTTCTTGGAGAATATAACATAATATTCTATTTATTCCTGCCACTTTTACTATGAAACTTAATGTAACTAGCCTCAATGTCATCTTTAGCAAAACATTTAGCCCTAATATCCATATCCTCAATATTAGTTAAAGCATCACTATAAGAGTGTGATTTTAAAAGAAGCATACTATCATCAGTCAAACCTTCTTGACATACCTCCTGCTTTAAGCTATAGGCATCCTCACAATTGATTTACCTTTGCAAACATCAACATTCACCATATCATTTTTTCCTTTCTCATGAGCAACATTAATAGAATGATTAGAAGCCATATGAGTAGGCATATTCTTAATCATCATATAGTCCATATCATTGAAGTTATAGCTAGAAACAAATAGAATAGTATCAAAAGAAGAAATAATATTTTGATTAATAGTACTATCCGGCCTTTGCTCATCCACATCGTGACCATCTATATGCAAAGAATCGAAAGAGTTAACTTCCCAATCATAAAGAGGTTTAGGAGAAAAAAGTTCCTATATAGATTTGTTAGCAGACTCCTGTACCTTAGCAGCAGGGCCCATAATAACTTGAGTGATATTTTTCTCCAATGTATCCTGTAGATTACGAACATTGCCCTCAACCATTAAATTATGAGCAACATTATCAGCATCAATTGAATGACCATCATTTTAATTAAAAACTTTGGATGAAACTTTCTCCTTACAGAGATTAGAATGCAACCTAAAACACTCATTAACCCCATGACCATGTATCTTACAATGAGAACAAAAAATGGGTAGGTTTTCAATTTCCACCTTTGGTAATAGCCATTTAATTTTGAACCAAACTAAATCTCATTTGGATGTTTCTTAAAAACATTTAACTCAACTAAAACATGAGCCACTGAAGGCTTAGAGATTGACATAGTAGCTTGGTTTGTTTGTAATTGTCTACCAAAAATCAAAGCAAATCTAAATAAAATCTAAGAGTAAAAAAAATGCAGGTGTAAATTTGGGAAAACAATCCACATAGGTGCTATAGGAGATTCCTCACGCAAATCAAAATTCGGTGAACATTTAAGTAATCTCATTTGGAAAGCTTGTATATAATATGATCTCCTTGAGAAAATGCGACTGTAATCAGAATCATTGGTAAGTTGTATTGCAATATAATGCGGATGCAGTAATATAATGTGAAAGAAACCAAAAAGTCTAAGGTTCAAGAAAAACTTCTGAATCGCATCTAAATTTAGACGACAGAGAAAAAACTTACCAACTAAGGTGAGAGCAAAAGGTGTAGCTAGCTTTATGCACAAAATCATCAAACATAGGGCAAGACAACCCTTAAAACAAAATGAACCTTAGCAGAAGATGAAGATGAACCTGCCAAAAAATCCTTAAAGGAATGAGTTTTACCATATGGGAATGAAGATAGAGCTAGGATAGATGACATCGAGGACATCATCTACCACCACCAAAAAAGACCAAAAAACCACAAAATGGAGTGCAAAAAATAATGAGAAAAAGAAAAGGGAAAAAGAAAGCACGAGGAAACCACTCCAATAAAGCCATGAGCGAAGAGAAGAAGCATAACCGAAACCTAAGATCTCCTCAGAATCTCCCAGAAAGCCAGAGAGCCGTTGCGCGTTGAATTATTGAGGATGTAGCTCTTCAATGTGCTTGAGAAATTAAATCTACTGTTGAATTATTTAATTTGAGAAATTAGTACTTTTATTTTTAAATTAAATTAACACCAATAATCTTCAAATTATCACATATCATGAGTTACCTGAAATAAATTTTACATGGGTTTGGAGTCATTTAGAGTTTTATTTTTATTATTTTAATAATTTCATTAATTTATTTATGCAATTTACATTTGTTTTTTTTTCCTTTGGATGCATTATGATGAGCCTTTTAGTTTTGATTAATTGATTTATAGATCTAGGGTTGAATGCTTTTTACTTCACTTTTTTTTATTTGTTTTCTAATGATTCATTGATTTTTTTTTGGACATATATATAGGGAAATTAGTTTTTGATAATTAACAAATTAAATGAACTCCAATTAGCTTAAAATTTGAATCCTATGATAGTGATGAGGTAAGGTTTAAACCCACCAACTTTATACCATCAAAATCATCCTTGTGTTTATAGTGAATTTCTAAAGTAAATATATCTATTATTTGAAAATTTTACATACGACTACCTAAAATTTAAATTCCCAATATCACGATTTACATAGTTAGCTGGCCTGACTATTCATGCACTATTCAAATAGCCCATATGATTAGGTATTTAAAATAGAGTTGGATCCTCATATAATATAATACTTATTTTAGTTGTTCATTTAAAGATCAGAAAACTATGATATCCTAGTTTAAAAAAATAGGATGAAAGTTAAGACCTTATATGGTTCAATTAGAGCCATTTATCCAATTCAAATAACTTGAATAGGCATAATTTCATCTTTAACCTCTCACTCCAAATTTCATTCATAAATACTTATTCCTTCAATCTTGACAACTTACATTTATGTTTTTCAAAATGATCCCAAATAATAAGGTTAGAGTAAGAACTTAATAATAGTCCTATATAAAAGGTTTCTTCATACTTGACCTAACCTAGAAAAAAAGGTGTTGCATTTGTAACTTACCTCTATCAAAAACTAAATTGATGAGGTTTTTAATATAATTGAGTTATTTAGACTCAATGATGGATTTATCCTCAGATTATTGAGGGAGGGAATAAGAGGATAAAAAAAGGATGTTCGGCAAGATTAAGCTAGTAGAAGCTTCATTGACTTCACACATAATAGGTTATGGTGCTCTTTGGTGATTGGAAATTGAATTAGATAAAATATCTTGAAATTTTTTTTATGAACCTCCATTTTATTAATGTAGGGTTATAATTAGGTTGTAGCTTGCTAAACCAAACTCAAATACTGGCCAGGTGCTACCAAGCAAGTAATTTAGTTAGTTAGGAATGATCCAATAGGTGTCTAGTAAGTGTCTAGAGAAAGCAACCCCTAGATTGGCAGTTGTATGACTAATTATGGCTAAACAAATAAAATATGTGGCACTTTCTTAGAATTCCTACAACCTTAGGTAGCCACCTCACCTTTAGTGAACACAACAAGTGTTTAGTAGGTTCAAAAACATAATGTTTTGGTTTGTTTTTTTGGCCTTTATTCATTCTTTGTTAGAAAATTATTTAAGGGAATTCCTTTTTTTAACATTTGGTTTATCCTAAAGAGCTAATGTAAGTCATGTCATGGGCTGGGATGGCTAGATTCATTTTAGGAATTCTATATGCTCCAATTGCATACATTGGCTTAATTTAATTTTACATATAGAGTGAAATGGCTTGTTTAAACCCATTTTGTTGACTTGGGTTGCCTCATTGGATGTGGGCCTAAGGGTTTTGCATGCTTTGAATGATTGATGGGCATCAAATTAACTTGTTTGATGAGTTTGGAGGTCATGAGACAACATAGAACACTTGAATTGAAGATTGAGTCCCTTATGCATAATTTGGTCAACTTAGCTTGGATTGAACAAACATTATTGACCAGGCCTTAGGGGTGGGCTCAATTTGGTTCAAATGATATTTGGAGTTTATAGGAGGTGATTATATGTCAAGCCATGCCCTTGCCATGAATTGTATGTATGGGTCATTTAGGTCAATTTTAGGTTCAATAAGGGTTAACCCATGGTCCACCAAGGGTCCAATTGAGTTTAAATATGTATGTGTGGATGTTTAAAAGAATTAAGAATCTTTGCATGGCTTAATTTAGCACATATACAACATTGAAGAGATTAAATTAAATTGGTTCTTCATGGTCATAATAACTAATTATGGTCAACAAATATCAATCAAAGGTTCATCTGGATTTGAACATGATCATTAATGATTTTAGGATGCCTTGAGACTAAATTTAAGTCTTTGATTGTAGTTTACATAATGCTTTATGCATATGAAAGTTTTAGAGTTTGAGGGTTCATTTGGTTAAATTAAGTTAACCTAGGTTAACCATGTTGAAACATGGACCCAAATGGGTTCAAATAATTGCAATCATGATTATTTACTTATTTTGGCCATTTTTAGATGTCACCAAGAATTTTTTAATTATGATGCCATGTAGAGGGGCATGGATTATAAGTACTTAAAGGTTTTAAAAACATGGTTGAGGTTTTAAGTTTTAGTATTTTGATGGCCATGGGGTATCAAAAATGTCTAGGGAAGCTCTTAAAAGTTGTCTAATCAAAATGTGTGAACATAAACACCATTATAAGGGCATCACCTATAGCCTTTACAAAGTTAAATATTTCCCATGGAAGAGGGAAAATTGAAGGTATCTATTATTTTGACGTTAATCTTTATTTTGAATTATTTAATATATAAGATGCTTGAAATTCATTGAATAATTTAATTAAATTTAATTAAATGTGATTGATGTATTTAAAATGATTGATCACCATGATTAATTTAAGTTGATTGAACTTGAGTTTATTGATTGGAAAATTATTGAACAATTAACAAAAATTAAAAATCACTTAAATGAATGATATTTGAATTTTAATCATTATATGTGATTGATTAATTAAAGTTTAATGATTGAATGTTTAAAGTTTAATTGTTTATAGATTGAACTTAATTGGATATGGTTGTGAAAGTTTAAGTGAGGTGGTTAAACCTTGTTTAACTGCCCAAGGCACACAAAGAGGGGGGAAGGAGGAGGTGAATTGATTATTTAAACTTTCCTCAAAGAACATCTTTTTGAATTTTAGATTAAACACAAACACATGAGAAAGAACTTAAAAAAAATTTGTTATTTTTCTCTTTTGATTTTTGTAACAATAAATAAAAATATAAAATATATTTATTTTATTTTAAAATTTTTATTTTCTCTTCCATTAACAATCAACACAACCAAAGCTTGATAATCACAACACAGATTTGTAAGAATAATAAACATGAAATACAATAAAATGAAAGAAAAATAAAATGTAGTAAATAAAGTAGAATGAGCACACTAGATTTAATGGTGGTTTGGTTAAAACATGACCTACGTCCACTTCCCAAAGTCTTCCTCTCTTGGTATTGCACAAAACCATTAGTTTCTCTCCTTTATACCTCAATTTAAGGTGGAGAACCCCTTACACAATCTATTCTACCAACTTAGTGTGGTGGGATACTAATATCCTTTTTTGCCATCCTAGTGAAGGTGGAGAAACATGGTATTCTTTTTTGCCCTCCAGATGAATGAAAAGAGTATGATGATCTTCATCCTTAAAACTTTTCTCCCTAGAGTAATTCCAAGAAAACAACAAAGCCACTTGAGGAATCAAAGAGAAGGCCTTCTTGGAGCAACTATGTGAAATCTTCTCACACTACTTCTCCCTCTCTCGCAACATCACCTTCTCTTTCTCTAATGAGCTAAGACCATACAAAGCTCTCTCTCTTAGAATCCCTTCAACAACCAAAGATTTCTTAATGTTTTAATAAAAAATCATTTATACAAGGCTTAAAAAAATCTAAAAATTAAATTCTATCAACTCTGATCATATAGTATGATTGAGGACTACATAGCATAATTAGTTTTAAAAACTTGAGTTCATTCATTATAATGGAATAGTAATAGGAAAAATTGTTCAAGATTTATTTACCAACCATATAATTTAATTTATAAATCACACGATATAATTAGTTTAATTGTCTTCGGATCATACAAGATGATCTCCGGGAAGATTAAAAATCTTTTCTATTAGTCATCCAGTATGATTTCATCAAACTATATGATAGTTCAAAAACCATGGTTTCATCCAAGATGATTTCCAGGATGATCAAATTTCATTCTTACCTATCGTATGGTACGATCCACATCTTATGATATGATTTTCCTTATTAATAAAATCTTGATTAGAATTACTAATAATGGGGATTAATTTAAGAATGTATTCAAATATTGTATTGTATGAATGTATATGTACAGTACAATAAGTTAAAAATTTGAGGTGGCTATAGTTTCTAGGTTAAACAGATCATACAATATGATTATGTTTGTAATGTACAATTAGTTTAAAAATATTAATTATAGAATTAACCATTTTAGTTAATTTTTTGAATAATTGAATATACAATACAATCTGGATTTTAGGTATGTTTAGGTCAAAATAAAATTTTAAATTCATTTTCTCACTCCCTAATGTATATGTGCATAATCGCCAAAAAAGCATATTCCCTCATATTCCCTTACATGACTTTGACACAAGAAATAAAAATAAAGAAATGAAGGATATATAATCTTGCAAACATCATCCATTTATACCCAATCTTGAACCATGAGAGTTCTTGGAAGGTGTATCATATACCTAAATTGTTAGTACACACAAAAAGCATATATTCAATATAAATGCTAGGAGAAGTATAAATTCAATCTATAATATTAGTTATCATCATAATCATATGCTTGAGATCCCAAATTGCAACATATTTATTAGATAACAATCACTAAAAAATTGAAAAACATTTAATGATTGATCATGCTTTAATGATTAATGTTTTAATCAAGATTAGAAGTTTAATGATTGAACACAGTGGTTTAACATATAATTTGTATTGAGTTTAAATAATGTTTGAATATTAAATAGTGATTAATCAAAAAATTGAATAAATCATAATTTATAATGGTTAACATATAAATTGTATTGAGTTTAATGATTGAACACAGTGGTTTAATGATTGAACACAGTGTCAACAAAGTCAGTTTTCAGTTATTACCAATATCATGGCTTCAAGAAAATAGCTTGGTAGCACTGAATTCTCTATTTTTAAATGTTGCAATGCCATAATTTATCATGCCTTGGCTTAATATTTTGCACTTGACCACCATAGTACTCGAATGAAAAGTCCTTCATCAGTGTTATAGTTGTAATTTCTAAGGGTCCATTTTATCTATGAAAAGATGTGACTTTTCACTAAGTAACTATTCCATGTTAGTAAGTACCACGGTGATGCAAAGGTTTTAAAGCCATGGTGTTAATTCACTTCAAGGGTGCTGTGGTGCCAATTTTTTAAGATTCACAATGATATATGCCTTTTGGGTTATCTTATAAATATTTATGATTATATATTTATAAGAGAGTTCACTTACTTGTGTTAAATTCAGTGTTTCCTAAAGTACTTATATACTTCCCTCTTAGAGTGAAATCTAGAGAGGCTTGAGGAGTATAAAATACAACCATTTGGAGCATTTAGCCTTTGTTTCATAAAGCAACTTTGTATGTTAAGGGAGAAGTGTAGAGGAGATGTTTTTATCCTTTATGGTGATATTGCACTCTAATATTTTCATTATTCCATGATTTTAAGGAAAAGGAGTTTTCCTTTTATTTATTTGATGTCTAACTAATTCTCTTCTTTTGGATTGATGATGTAAAGTGCATATTAAGTACTAATGAAGACTCTTACTTTATAAATATTAAAAGATGTTTTCAATTTTATCTTGTTATTAATTTAATGTATATAGTATCGATATGTGTTGCTAAAACATAGTTTGATGTATAACCTTAGCGGATGAATACATGAAAAAAAGGAATATTAAGATAGAATGTTTGCATGTCTATATATATGATGTTAAATGTTCTATATTCTTAAGGAGATACTATAAGTGTAAGTGGTTTTCATATATGCTTTTCACCTCTATAAGCTTTATAGAGATTTAGAGATACATATACTAAAAATCACATCAATAATTAAGAGTTTCATTAATATAGATATAAAATTTATATTCATTAATCCAAAATACTTCAATTAAATATTATGTCAAACAATTTTGGTAATTTATTCAATGATAGAATCTCCAAAATTATTATTTCTATTTTAGTAGGATAATTATTGTAAATAAATTAAATAATAGTAGTTTGTTACAAGTAAGTATACTTCCTTGTGGGTTTGACACTCTACTTTATCATTTTATCACTTGATATGACATGCTTACATATATTAAGTGGGTTTTATTAGTTCTTATCTCAAAGAAAACCTAAGCATTGTTTAGGGGTGAGAGAGTCCTTCTTTTATACAATTCAGTGGTTCCTTCCATAGTCCACATCATATTTTTTTTGTACCATTACCAGGGAAGTATTTTTCTTTTTATAATTTTAACTATATTGTTGAATTAATTACATAGTTAGACTAACTTGTATATTTTATTTTTTATTGTATATTCATGGTTCTATGCTTTATAGACATAGAAAAAAAACCTTTGTTGTTTGGCTCTAAAATAGAAAGAAAACATTCAAAAGTTTTGGAAAATTTAAAAAGATTAAAAAAGTGTCTAAACCTGTACTAATCAAGATCATGCCAGACCTCTTAAGGATTATGTTAATCCTTAAGTAGATGGAATTCATCTTGGTATTAATATACCTATGATCCAAGCTAATAATTTTGAATTAGAACATGCCATAATTTAAATGCTTAAAAATTCATAGTTTGGGTGAACTCCTATTGATGATCTCAATTTACACTTAGCCTCTTCCTTAGAAATTTGTTCAATATTTAAGTATAATGGTGTCATTGGTGATGCTATTAGACTTAGATAATTCATATTTTCTTTAAGAGATAAAGCTATTATGTGGTTGAATTCCTTACCCCAAGGTTCTATAACCACTTGGAATGTGTTAGCTTAAAAGTTTCTTGCTAAGTAATTCCCACCTTTAAAGATTGTCAAACTTAAAAATGATTTCACTTCTTTTATCAAGTCTGAAGGAGAATTAATTTAATAGAGTTGGGAGAGATTTATGGAAATGCTTAGGAAATTCACTCACCATGCTTTACCTGATTGGTTGGTTATTCAAATATTTCATTAATGGATTAGTAGGATCTCTTTGACCAATCACAGATGCTGCATTTGGAGGATCATTAATATCTAAGCCATTTCAGTGAGCATAAGAATTAATAGAGGAAATGACTACTAATAATTTCAAGTGGCCTATTGATATGGTAAATCATAAGAGAGTAGTAGGAATATATGAATATGATGCTTTGTCCATGTTAAATAAGTTGCAGTAATACCTAAGAACTTTAGCATAATAAGAGTAAATTTAGAATTAGGAAGTAAATCATCAATGTAATTGGAGGATCAAAATTTAATTAAAATTAATAATGTGCAAGGGATTTAAAATATTAATTTAATTAAAAGAAAATAATCCAACTCCAATATATATAATATAGGTTGGAGGAACCGTCATAATTTTATTTATTGAAATAATATTTCTAGTAACAATCAAGAAAATTAAAATTTAAAAAACTAATAAATAAATTTAAACAATCCTCAGTAACTTGTTGTTGATATAAGACATATATATTCCAAGATTTAAAAATTCACATCTATTTTCCCTCTCTTCATTGCACTTTGCACCTCTAGCGGCTTGGTTCTTCCTATTCTTTGAGTGCTATCTATTTGGTTTGTGGTCTTATACAGTGTTTTTGGATTTGCTTTTTGTCTTTGCTCCTAGGGCCTTTTGGCCTTAGGATTTTGTTTCATTTTTCATCTGATGGATTTGGGTCCATCTAACATCTCATTGAATCCTTAGGGTAATCCTTTAGTGGCTTAGGAGGCTCCTAAGTTTGGTTTTTTTTTATGGAAATGGTAACTAATCTTCTCCTAAATCTCAATCCTTTTGTGATGTTCTGGTGGATGGATCATCTTCAAATGAGCAAAGTTTTTCTTTTTTGAAATCCTCAGTTAAGGGTTTTCCATATTTACTAATTTGTTATGAAGATATTACAATAATTGCTCCACATTACCATTTTACTTTAGTTTGTAAGTATTCTATCCGTAGGCCCAACCTTGATGCCTCTCGCCTCTTCTTTACTAACTTAAAATTATTTGGTATTTTTTTGATTAGCTTGTTAGACGCTTGTCACATTGCTATTTAACTATCTTTGATTTAGATTATAGTCTTGTTTTTGCTAGAATAACCTATTACATAAATAATTATAAAATACATTTGCTGAAATGGTCGCCTTATTTTGATATTAAAGAAGAACCTTTTATAATACCTAATTGAATTTATTTCCCCAACTTACGATTACATTTTTTTAATCCTCACATTTTACATGCTTTATGTTCAATTTTTGGTAGACCACTACAATCATACCAAGCCAATGTTGCTCGATCTAGGCCTTTAGTGGCTAGGATTCTTTTGGAACATGATAACACTAAGAAGCATCCTAAGGAAATTTGGCTTGGTTCTAAAAAAATTAGGTTATTTACAAAAAGTGGAATTTAAAAATGACCTATATTTTTGTGTGGATTACAAGGTCCATGGACATTCTTTTAATGTTTATTTTGTGGCCCATCCAATTATTAAGAAGAATATTAAGAGCTCTAAGCTTATCGTGGAATCAAAAGATGGGGAACCATCAAATAAATAAACTTATTTTCTAAATCACGATGATTCTCATAATATGAATATTGAGAAACCAGAGGCCTATGACAATGACATATAGATTGAACATTCTGAAGAATCCATTAGGGAAGTAGAAAACTTGATTGTGGGTAATATTGATATGGTTGAGGCCCCTCTGTGCGTTTTCCTAAAAAAGAAAAGGAAGTCAGTTTGGAAGTATAAAATCATTTTTGGATGATGTAGTGATGTTGTTAGGGACTTAATTATAAAATAATAATGTTTATGTTAAAAATTTTGAAACATTATTAAGTCAACTTATAATTTCAGTAAGTAGTAGACCTCTTAGATCATTGCTTAGAAATATTTATGTTAACCAAAAGGAAAAAGAAAAAAATACTAGAGAAAATCATTTAAATAATTTTTTTAATGTACCCTAACCATGTTGATAATATATGCAAAGTTTTATTGAAAAATATAAACTAAACCTAGTTTTTTTTTTTAATTTTTATGATCTTGGAGGATTATATTTAGTAAAAATGAGCATTTGTGATATTCTAAAAAGAATTGAGAGTGAAGGATCACAGCAACACTATTTATAGTGCTGCTACACTCGATTGTGCCATATTAGTATAAAATTCAAACCTTATCACCACTGCGCCCATGAAAACTATAAAAAAGGGTAAGTTAAAAGTTTAATTTTTTATCTGTGATAGTTTTTCTTGAGTGAAGTGTTGTTGAGTGTCCTTCCTTCCATTTTAAAATTTTAAAGCAATGGGTTAAAATAAGCAAAAGTATTCATCCTAAAACAGAAGTGAAGTGCACTTAAGCAATAAAGATTCCTTCTCTATTTCAAACATCCAGAGTTCTGCAATAGTGAATAAACTTCATTAATTCAAAAATGAAGTTTATGATGATACGAAAATCAATAATGCTAAAATGAAGAAGATACAAAGGTATAAAGTTATATATGATGAATATTTCTCTATTAAAATATTTTTTTAACTATAAAAAGATATATTACCACACAAAAATTAAATCTGGATGGACTATCCCTTTTACTATTATTAGAGTGTATACTAATTTCTGTAACTCCAGCTCATGAGTTTGTATTTTTGATGATAAAAATAATTACTGGTCAAATTTTTATGTCTCATAGTATTTCATTCTATATTTATTTATGTGTTTACTAATATTTTAATAACACCATGCACCATCCAACAAAGATTCAAGGCTCAAGATTGGGTAGAACAGGTTACATTGTAAAGATTTTTATAATATTCATTGATGTATTTTTTATTTCTTGAGTAAAGTCCTGTAAAGGTGGATGCTAGCTTGGTGACCGTACACACCCCCACACACTTAGGGGGAGTGAGATTGATTCAAAACTAGAAGTTCAAATTTTGAACTAATCATATTATAAAATTTATATTATAGTGTACGATCATCTCATCTAACTAATTGCATTATACTATATATATCATACAGGACGATCCGTTCTGATTAAGAAATTAGTTGCCAATAAGAATTTAGGTAAAATTTTATAATTCAATTTTTTTTCATATCGTACAGGATAATTCGCATCGTCCTGGATGATAGATGACTATCATGCCTAAATTAATCTTGTGATTAGGAGAATAGTTATATTATAATTGTTCGATCTGATCCTATAGGACGATCAATGTCTATAATCCAGGATGACAGAGAATATTTATGGGACAATACTTCATCGTCCCGTATCATCCAAGAAGAAAAATGATACTTTTTCTACTAATCATACTGGACAATAGTAGTATCATACAAGACGATCAGTACAAACACTTGAACTGATCATACAGGATAATTCACTTTATATTGTCTGTAATGGCTTTTTGTACTAATTGTGTAGGACGATATATAATCGTACGAGAGAATCTTTGATGACATAATTGAATTTTTTGGGTTTCTCAAAAGTCCTCTATTTAAGCTTTCTTAATACCCTTGGTAAGTTTCTTTGGCATGCATTAATTGATTTTTCTTCTAGAGAGAGCCTTGAAAAGGAGAGACAAATGGGCGTAGTTTGAGAGAGAGAAGATTCTTAGGGGTTTCGAGGGAGTGTGGAAGGGGTTTCACATAGTTTCTTCGGTAAGCTTGCACCATAGTATCATCATAGTCAAGGTTTATCTTGAGGGAAGTTTCTGGAAGAAAAGATCTCTTTGGTGTTATAGGACCCGGCTAGTCAGCTGCACCAGGGAAGGTGGAAGTTATTTTTAAGGACTTCTCCGATCTAGCTTTTGGGGCTAAAAGACTGTCACTAAAGTTGTAGTGCAATACTTAGAGGAGTCTATGAGGAGTGGATGTAGTTATGGTTAAACGAACCACTATAAATTTTGCGGTGTTTGTTCTTATTATTTTCCACACTTTTATTTTTCTATGATTTACTATGTGGTTGACAAACTATGATTTTCTACTATTGTGAAATTAATCTACTTCTGCATCAAGTTATAAAAAGAGTTTTTTGTTAAAGATATTTTTTAATATCCAATTCACTCCCCCCTTCTCGGTTAGCCTCGGGGCTAGTTCTATAAGGTCTAACAACCTTCATGAACTTTCATTAATGATTCCATAAGGATTCAAGTTAAAAAGTCTTTTAACATCTTCAAGATTAGTGGTTATAGATATAGAACTTGTGGATGAGAAATATAATGAAAAATGAAATATTCTGAATATGCATATATGGAGTTTTCATTTTCTATGTATTCTTGAGAAAGACTGTGCTTAAGTGCTACTCTTATTGTACTACATGTATTTATTTTGGGGAAGACTTTAATAATGTGAATGATTACAATATTTATAGTGATGTAATGATTTAAGTTTTCAAACTAACATTTGGTAAACAAATAATATTCTAATTTAAAGCTTAAGGAATTTGAGAAGGAACTAAAGAAGAAATGAAGCTAATATCATTAGCAAAAACATTACCTTCAATAAAAGCTAGAACATCTTTGCA
Organism: Dendrobium nobile; assembly: GCA_022539455.1. NCBI lineage: Eukaryota > Viridiplantae > Streptophyta > Magnoliopsida > Asparagales > Orchidaceae > Dendrobium > Dendrobium nobile. The sequence continues at coordinate 19,241,277 of CM039734.1, forward strand.
ATATTATGAACTCAATTAAGTTTAATTTCTTATGAATGCCTAATTAGGTCATTGCTAACTTTTTTTCAAAGCTTAATGATCACAGAACCCATTTAGTTTACATTCAAGTACACTATATAACCTTTAAGGACAAAGAAGAACAAAGAAAAATAATAATCATAGAAATTAAAAAAATAAATAAATATAATGAAGAAAAAAATAAAAATCAACTTCACTAAAAAAGAAATAATATAATAAAATTATTAAAATTTACATTATAATATTAACGAGTTATAAACATGTGATTAATAAATAGAATTTTGATTTAATTAAAATTAATTATAAATTAAAATAAATACATTGGAATAATTAATTTAATCAAGTATTAAAAAATGCAAGAGAAATCATAAAATGAAAATTTAATTAAATTTGAATAAATAACCTAAATGAATTAAAATCATTAGCCACATGTGATTAATTTATGAGTCAGCTCTTTTCAACCATTGCGCTCTATTCTCCCTTGCGATTCTTGGGCGATTTAGGGATTTTGTTTGGATGTTTGCATTCAGTATGTGATCTCGGTCCTCTAGCTTCATGGTTTGGCTTCGTGCTTCTTATTCATAATCTTCGGTTTTCTATTGATTTTTTTGAGGTTTTAGTTTGAAGTTTTTCTTTGGCTTTTGCTTCGAGAGATGATGACTCCGCCGTCATTAACCCCCCCTAGCTTCAATCCTGGATGGTCGTTCTCGGTCCTTCAACGATGTTGTTTCTAGCTCTTCATCCTCTGGTCCTAAGCTCAACTTTGTGCACTCCTCCTTCAAGGGGTACCCTACTCTTATGTTCGATGATTCAGTTGTTTCTCAGTTAACCGCTCCATTTTCTCTTACTATAGTTGATAAATTTCTCTTGCGACGCCCTAATTTGTATGTAATCCGAAAAAATTTTGTTTACTTGAAATTGTCTGGTGCTTTTCATGTCGGTTTGCTGGATCCTTGTTATGTAGCAATCTAATTCATGAACAATCTTAATTATAGTTGTATCTTTGCGAGAAGGTCCTACTATATTCAATCTTGTCAAATGTGTCTCCTCAAATGAACGCCTAACTTTGATGTGAGGGAAGAATCGCCTATTGCGCCTGTTTGGATTTCTTTCCCTAACTTGAGATTGCATTTTTTTAATTCAAAAATTTTGTTTGGCCTTGCTTTGATTTTGGGGAGACCTTTACAAACGTATCAGGCTGCTACTTCCATATCCCATCCCTCTATGGCTCGGGTTCTTATGGAATTGGATGTTTGTAAGAAGCACCCAACTGATCTTTGGCTAGGTTATGAGCTAAATGGTTACTTCCAAAAAGTGGATTTTGAAAACTTTCCTATTTTTTGCTCTCACTATAAAATTCATGTCCATTGTTATAATCAATGCTTTAGGTTGCATCCCCACCTTCGCAAAGATAAAGCTGTGACCAAACAGTCTCAAAGAAAAGATGAGCCTATTATTCAGGTTGATAATTTGCATTCTATTGAAATTGAAGAAAATGCTTCTAGATCTGGTGATGCTCCTATAACTTTGGATGTTACACCTTTACCTTTAGGGATTGATCGTTCGGATCCGTGGATGTTCTTATTATGGTGAAGCCTGAGGCTATTAGTACTATGGTTGGCTCTCCTAGTGATGGTGACAACTTGGAAAACCAAGGGTTAAAGGATTTTATCTCTCTAAATGTTCCTATCTCTGATTTGGTTGTTATGGATTGTTTATTAAATATGACCAAATCTGCTAATATTGATGTTGTTCTTAGTTCTGCTCATAATCAGGAAGAAGCTATTAGAAATGTTGGGAATATTTCTGATAACATGTTGGGGTCTAATGAGAAGGCCTTGGTTGAAAAAGAAAATGTTGAACTTGGTCAGAATTGTAATGTGATTGAGGAGGAGGATTTATTGGAGGAATGTGAGCTTCCTGAAAAGGGTAAGGAAAAAGATGTGATTGCTGACTATAAGTCTCCCTCTACCTCTCCACATAATTTTGATGATCTTACTGATACTGAGTAATTAGAATTTTCTTCTAAATGTTTTGCTAAAGATAACAGTGATATTAGCTTTATTAAAGCTTAAGGTAAATGTGGTAGGAAGAGCAAGAACCTTGTTTTACAATCGGGTAGAAATACTCGTTCATAAACTAGTTGTTAATTCTTATTTTTTATGTTTAGATCAATTATTTGGAATGTCAGGGGTATTGGGTGTTCCTCCTCTCATTTGAGGGTTAAGAATCTTTATCGAATTCATAATATTTCTATTCTAGTCTTACTTGAGCCTCTTGTCAATGTTTCTAAATTGATTAGTACTGCTAGATTTCTTGGTTTTAAGCATGTTATTGCTAATTGTGCTAGTAAGATTTGGTTTTTTTCGAAAGATCCGATTCGTATTGACATGCTTGAAAATTTTACACAAGTGCTGCATTGTAATATTTAAGTTTTAAATCTTAATTATTGTGCTTCTTTCATTGCAATGGCATGACTTTCATAGCATGTGTCGATTTCCGTGGTTGGTGGGTGGTGATTTTTATACCATCTCTAACCCTTCGGAACATATTGAGGGAGTTTCTCCTAATTGTCATTCTATGGAAGACTTTAATAATATGATTCTGGATTGTAATCTCGTTGACATTTGGCTTTTCCGGTAACCAGTTTACATGGAATAAAGAGCATTTATGGAAAAGGTTGGATCGCATTTTATTTAATGATAATTGGATTAATTCCTTTAGTTCCATTTTTATTAAGCATCTTAGTCGTACTCTATCTGATCACTCTCCTTTACTCCTTATCCTTAATAATATTAGGCATGTGAATTCTTTTCCTTAACTTCATTTTCTAAATATGTGGCTTCAGCATGATTCCTTTCTGAGTGATATTCATAATAATTGGAATGCACAGTTGCATCCTTATAATTGTATTGTTGGTATGAATAGGCTCTAGTTTAAGTTGAAAAGACTTAAATAATTTTTAATTGGTGGAACCATAATGATTTTAAAAATATTTTTACTAATATTCTAAATGCTAAAGAGACTGTCAATAATTTTAAGCTTATCTGTCAATGTTTTCCTAATGATGCCAATTTTACCTTAATTCAAGAGGCTAAGGCTAATCTCTTTAAACTCCATGCCCAAGAGGAAACTTTTTTGGAAACAAAAGGCTGCTGCTAAGCATTTGTTGGAAGGTGGTAATAATGCAAAGTATTTTCATGCTTTCATCAAACGGAAATGTATTTTGAACTATATTAATAAAATCACTCATGAGGATGGTTCTATTTCTGGGATCATGAGGAGATTGCCCTGTTAGATATTCATCACTTTCAGGCTAGGCTCAATAAGGCTTTTATCCCTAGTAATATTACCAACCCTACTATTATCCCTAATCTCATCTCATTGGAGGATAATAATTTTCTTTCAAGAATTCCCTCTTTAAATGAATTAAAAGATAATGTTTTGGATATGAATGGTAACTCTATGGTTGGTCCGGATGGGTTTACAACTAAATTTTTTCAAAAAACTTGGGGTATTATTAAGGTGGATCTTTATGCTACGGTTATGGATTTCTTTGTTAGTTATACTATGCCAAAAAAAATTTCCTCTACGTCTATTATTCTTATTCCTAAGAATAATAATGCTAATAATTTGAATGACTTCAAACCAATTAGTGTTTGTACTTTTTTTAGTAAACTACGCTCCAAAATTTTTATGACCCATCTTACTTCTGTTCTTCCTAAGATTATTTCTCCTTTCCAAATGGGCTTTGTTAAAGGTTGAGCTATTTCCGGCAATATTTTGCTAGACCAAGAATTTTGCCATGATTTGAACATCAAGGTGAGGGGTGGTAGTTTTATCCTCAAGCTTGATATCTCCAAAGCCTATGATAATATTAGTTGGCAATTTATGTATAATATATTGTAGTTATTTGGTTTTAACTTGACTTTTATTAACCTTATTAGAAACTGAATTGAAGGATCTTTCTTCTCTATAATTATCAATGGTAAGAGCTCTAATTTTTTTAAATCTTCTCGTGGTTTAAGAAAAGGTGATCCTATGTCTCATGCACTTTTTATTATTGAAGTGGATTATCTTTCTATAAGTATTGCTAATCTATTTGATTATCACCCCAACTTTAATTTCAGAACTAGGGGGGATTTCCTATATCTCACCTTTGTTTTATCGAGGACTTTATCATTATATGAATTCTTCCCGTAATAAGATTAATAAACTTATGGATTTCTTTTATTACTTTTACACTATTAGTGGGTTATCTTTGAACAATCAGAAATGATGTTTCCTTATTTCTAATAATATTCATTTTGATCTTATCTCAGCCATTAAAGACCTTACTGTGTTTGTGCATGGCCATTTACCTATCAAGTATCTTGGTATTCCTCTATTTAGAGGTAGAAAGAAATCCTTTTTGTTTGATGATTTAATTACATCTGTTCAGAATAAACTGCAATCTTGAGATTCTAATTTCTTGAGTTTTGGGGGTAGGCTTACTCTCATTAGAAGTTTTCTTAGCTCTCTACTTGTCTATTCTTTTCAAACTTTACTTCCTATAAAAATGGTGTGTAATAGAATTGATAAAATCTTTAATAATTTTTTTTTAAAAAAGGTGCTAGTAGTAACACTAAAATTGCTTGGGCTTCCTGGGATAAGTGTTGTGGGGTTTTAAAAGAGGGTGGCCTTGGTTGCAAAAGCATGGATGATCTGGCCCATGTTTTTCCTACAAGTTATGTTTTAATTTTTGTGCCAAGATGTCTCTGTGGGATAAATTTATGTTTGTTAAATATTGCATGGGGAAGCATCCTTGTACTTATACTTTTAATATTGGTGACTCCAAAGTTTGGCAGAGGATGTGCAAGGTCATGTGGGAGGTGGAGCCTCATCTCTATTGGGGCCTTGGGGGTGGTAATATTTTCTTCTGGAAGGATCAATGGTTAAGTTCTTGCTCTATTGACTCCCTCATTAATTCCACTTCTACTATTATTGTTAAGTTTAATTATTTCATTAATGATAACTATTGGAATTATTATAAGCTTGCTAATGTTCTTCCGGATTGTATCATTCAAAAAATTCTCACTCTCCCTCTAAACTTGGAGTCTAATGATGTGGTTTTATGCAATTTTGCTAGTGATTTGCAATTTGGCACATTTAGATTAAAATATGCATGGAACAATATTAGAACTAGGAATGTTGTTACTTCTATTTTTTCAATGATTTGGCATAAAAGTATTCCCTCTACTATTGCTACTTTCATTTGGAGAATCCAATATAAATTTATTCCTACGGATGATAATTTGATCAAGAGAGGTTTTATTCTTCCTTCTAAGTGTCAATGTTGTTTTCACTTAGAAAGTATGCATCATAATTTTTTCTCTAGGCCTTTAGTTATTAAAACTTGGTGTTATTTTGATGATATCTTCAAATTAAATGTCTTTAATGTGAATATGTCTATTCATGCTCTTCTCAATGCTTGGTTTGTTAATTGTAATGGTCATATTAGAAATGTTACCCCCTCACTGATTTTATGGTTTCTTTGGTTGGAAAGAAATAACTCTATGTTTAATGGCATTAAAATGGATTCCCAAAGGGTTATTAAGAATGTGAAAGATAAACTGGTTAATTTAGTTTCTATTCATTTTCTCTCTTATAAAGGATTAAAAAATTGTTGTTGTTTCTGAATTAGGGATCAAGATGGAGGTTCCTTTGCTTCCTTCTTTTCCTCTCTTTATTCCTTGGGTTAAACCTGTTGTCGATTGCTTCAAGCTAAATGTTAGTATTGATAATGAGAATACTAAAATAGGGTGTGGTGGTGTTATCAAAGATTGTCATCATAATGTTATTCTTGGCTTTGTGGGGCCTCTCTTTAATGGAAAGCCTCTTATTGCTCTACTATCTTCTATTCTTTATGGATTAAGATGTCGTATGTCCCTTGACATTGCCAGCATTATTATTGAAATTTAACCTTATTTTAATATTCAATGCCTTTTTAATGAGTTTGATTCTGTTTGTGAAGCTGAGGCTTTTTACATTGTTAGGGACATTAAGCATTTGATGTTTTTTTATCTCTATTGATACTTCTCATGTGTTTAAGGATGGCAATGCCTGTTCTATTTGGTTGGCCTAGTTTGGTGCTATGAGTGATTGTTTTATAGACCTTGTGGAATCAAATGCCCCTACTCCTCTTAAAGGACTCTTATGATTAGACAAAATTTCCATTCCTTATGTAAGAAGTTAATTTTCTTCCTTTTCATTTTTTTGTTTCTTTCGTTTGGCCCACCTTTACTAGTTGGTTTTGGTTTGAGGAGGTTCTTCTTGGTATTATTCTGGTTGGGTTTCTTGGCCTTATTTTCTCTATGTTGGTGATTTTAATCTGGTTATGTTGTGGTTTTTTTGGGATGAGCAATGATTACAAGCTCCAGTTGATGGGTCGCCTACTTGTTGCTCTCCTCCCTTGGGTTCTGGTTGGGCTGGCTTTTGTTGTCTATGGGTGTTTTGGCTTCTTAGCTTACTGGGGCTGCCCTTTTTAGGGCTTGTTGGTTATTTTAGTTTTGCAGAGCATCATTGGGCTTTTATAGAGATCATAGCTGGACATTTTTTTATTACCTTTTTCTTCTCTGTTAATTTTTTTTGGTACCCTATAAAAACTTGTTTGGGTTCCTTGGACTCTAGCTGTTTGGTACTTTATGATTTGGCCTTGGTTTGTTGTGCTTCCTAGGACAAACTTGTTGTGAGGAAGGTGGTGCTCTAGAATATGGTTTGGTCTTACCTGGACTACTTTGAGTAGTTGACCATTTGGGTTGTGTCTTCTAACTTTACCTAGTGTGCTGGGGGTGGCCTTTGGGTTGGATTGAGCGGCATCAGGTCTTACCTTGTGATGTTTGCATTTTTCATTCCTTCTTGAGCTCTTCCTGCCCGATTAACTCTTGCATTAACTATTTGTTTCTTATGTTGGAGAATGGTTTTTGGATCCAAACCATGTTTCTTTGGTGTGAGCCAGGTATTGTGTTCAGTTGCTATGATTTTTGGTGGTATAGATGTTGTGCTTTATGTCTTTTTGTTTGGTTTTGTTGGAACATTAGTGGGTTCTTTCTGGTTGGCTTGTTATTCTCTATTGTGTTTTCTGGGTGGCTTGGTTTAGGCTCCCGGTTGTTGTGCTGGCAGGGGCTTTGTTGTTTCCCCTTAGCTTGTTGTGCTACCTAGGGCTTTCTTGTTGAGAGGAAGGTGGATTTTTGGTGTCTTTTCAAGTTTTACCTGGATTACTTTGGGGGGTTGTCCCTTCGGTTGGTTTCTTCTGGTTATGACTACTATGGTGGGGGGTGCTGCTTTCTGCTGGAACCTATAGGCTGATTGGTTAAGCTTCAGACCTTACCTTGTTTTGTTATTTTTCTTATTTTATGGAGGACCAAGGAGTTATATCTCTGTGGGACTGTGACTGAGTGTAACATCATTTATTGGGGGTACTTTCACCTTTTGTTCTGCTATTTGATTTTGTGCCTATCTTGGAGTGCTTATCTCTCTTTTTTGCTGGATCCTTTTTGTGCTGATCATTGCTCTAATAATTTTTTGGACAGGAAGCTTGTGCTGAAGGCTTTTATTTACTGCATCCTTTCTATTTGGGTACTTCTTCTTGTGCACCATAGAATGTACCTAGGTTATTTTGTACTTTTGTGTTGTAGGGATCTTGAGCTCATAGGGTTTTTTTATTTTAATTTTGTAGCTCTTTTGAGCAGTAGAAAGCTCGAGGTCCCCTTAAGGACTTTGTACTTTTGCCTTTATATTAACGCATAGGCCCCGCCGTGGATTTCCGCTTAAAAAAACATGTAATTAATTTATGTCAATTAATTTATTTTAAATATTTAAAATTAAAAAGATGATTTTAAAATTATTTGATTTTAAGTGTTTGCTTTTATCCATCCGAATGAATTAAATACATCATTTTTCAAGTCAACAAGTTTCTTTTTAATCATTTCAAAATATTTTGAAGTACTAATTAACATGGTTACTTAGAATTAAAAGTAAAATTTGAAAATTGATAAAATAATAATTTAATAATATAAGAAATATAAACACATTAAAACTTAAACATCAATTAAACTGCTAACCTAAAACAAATCTTAAATCATAAATAATAAAGTATTAACCCCTTTTAGGACTTAACCAAGTCACATAACCTTGCAAACACTTAGAATTGTTTGATAGGGTAATGGATTCTAACTTTAGGTTAGAGAGGTGGAACATTGTGATTATTTATTTCGATATAGTTGTGACTTATGAAATTTATGTCGTTCATGTTAAATGTGTGATGTTGATTATTGTGTAAGGGTTTTATATGCTTTGTCATGAGTTTTGATCTACGATGACCACTTAGATTAACATAAAAATAGAGTGGTCATGAAGCTTGCAGTGCTAACCTTGTCTTTTTCAAGTGGTGATGCTTATGCAGGGATAAAAGGGGTTTTAAAATGTTAAATTTAAAACTATTTAATTTTTTTTAAGGTGCATACATAGTCTTAGCCCCTTAATATTTAAAAGAATGGCCCACTTACAGGATTATTTTTTATATATTTCTTTTTGTAATAACCATGTATGGAGTAGTTAGGGTGTTCTTTTCATTTTAAAAATGTAACTTAAACTTAACAGTTGTGAATGTATTTATTGAAATTGGTTAATTTTAAGAAACTAAAAGTATGGAAATTTCTTCCCGCTTTTATGATAAGACCTATTTTCTCAGCCCTTTTAAATTTCACATTTTTATTTATAGCATACATTCCAAAGCAAATATTGCATTAGAAATAAATTAAAAGAATAAGAAATAATAATCCACCATTCCTTCTTAGAAGACATTTTAGATTTCCTAGATGTCAACAACACTTCCTAAAAATTAAATAATAATAACAACTCACTTATCTTGCCCTATATTAAGCTCGTATCATGGTTTTAAAATAATTACTAAGTTATAGGCCTATTTCCCAAGCCTGCTTACCATTATACTATGTTTGAGTTGCAACTTTGATGTGCTTTATTTTAGTTTTAGGTTTTTATGTTGACCTAAATTAATAAATCCTCACCATTCAAATATATAATCCCACATTTCTTATAAATTTTCAATTTAAATAATAAATTTCTTCTTAAATTATAAATCCCAATGTAGGATAAACTCAGGTTATTTTTAAACTTCTCAAAATCTGGTTTCCTACTTTTCATGTTTGACTTCAGAAGAATTAATCAATGTTGAGTTTCCTCCATTGGAAATTCCCAATTATATCCTTTTTTTGTTTTAATTAAAGAATATGAATAACTATTTTAATCAAGAGTTTTCTTTACAATACCTCCCTTAAGTTGTAATTAACCATAAGGACTGTCCTTTATAGAGAATTTAGAACACTGTGTTAAAATAAAAAATTTTATTCTTATAAAAAAGGAAAAATATCAAGGAACATTTATGGTCTTTTAAAAACCCATTTTTAATTTTAATGCAATGTCAAGATATCATCATTAATTATTTAGATAATGTGATATTCTTTATACTTTATTTTATAGTAGAAAAAATATATTTTTCTAAAAAATTTCCTAGTTCTTAAACACCTTATGAAATATTTTATTCATCATTTCTTATGATATACTATTCTTTGGGATATGTTTGATTACAAGGATGACAATTCAAAAACGTATTTCTCTTTTCAAACACTTTCCATAGAATTTCATAGTTATTTCTCAAGATGACATGTCAATATTTGAATTATGTTTAATTATAGAAAATGTATTTTTCTAAAGATTATTTTTATCTATAAATCAATTATAGAATTTCATATTAATTTCTCAAGATGGTATGCTACTCAATGGGAGAGCATATTGAATTAGTGTGAATATATTTTCCCATAACAACGAACTTAAACTAGCATAAAATTTACTTGAATCAATCATCCATGTTTCAAATTATTCTTTATTACCCTATATTCATAGTGTTCTATGGGCTATTGGAATGGTTAAACTAGAAAGGCAAAAAATACAGTGACATACAAAACACACATTAAATGTAATGCAGTATATCCTCAGTATGTGCAATCCTATTATTTGATTAAGGATGGTTAGATTGGATGAGCTCTAGTGGTTAGTCATTCAATGAGCTCAATATAGTTTAGTAAATAAATTAGCTTAGGTGAGCTGGTGAGTGAGTGTTAAGATGAAGGGACCTGTGACAACTAGACTTGTTATTATTGTTGTTGATGAAATATATATATGAGAAGTTAGATTGCATGAGGAAGATAGGTGAGTAAAATGTTATTGTTGGGAGGGAGAGAGATCAAGTTAAATTATTGTTCCCTGATGACTTGTGGTTCCAATGAGTTGATACTATCTTATAGTTGAGTTTTGCAAACTTACATAAGAATGATGCTCTGAAGAAAGTGAATGATTAAGATTGGATTCCAATTCTATGTCTTGTGCTCAGTCACTAGCTTCATGAAAAATAATGGATTAACCCCACATAAAGGTGAGCTCCTAGGTAGGCCTGGGAGAATTACACTAGTTGATGATGTGGGGTGAGTTCTCCTCTATGCTTCAAGGTAGTATCATCCATTATATCGTTATACGAGTCAAAACTATGGGTCCTCTTTGAGGGTAAGTTCCTTTTCCATGGCCAATTTATTACTTGTTAAATATTTCTAAAATTATATGAGTATTTTTATAATCTGGAAGCATAAGCTTGTGATTTTGATGATAACATACATTATTGAATTTCTACTTTTTTCCTTGTATTATTATCACATATTTTTCATAGCCATACTAACATTTTAGGCACATCGTACACCTTATATGATCAAAGGATCAAGACTTAAGACTAGTTAAAATAAGCATGATGTTTTTGTAAGATTTTATATTTTTGTTTATTTATTTTTATCTTTCATGAGTCAATTGTCCTGTAAAAAAGTGAGTTAGTTTCATTTTCGCACAAACACACATGGAGGAGTGAGAATCTAAATTTTATTTTTATAGAAGTTCATACAGTATGTTCTCGATCATGATCTATGATTTGTAGATCACAAAATAAATTAAAATGACTAATTGAGAGATTAAATTTATTAAACTAATCAAATTGTATAAACTTGATCGTACAAGATGATTAGTTTAAATTTGAGCACCTAGCTGCCAATCAGATTTAGGCAAGTATTTGAATTTTAATGACTATACTAATTAAACTATAAGAACTAGTTTGTATTATATAATGTTTGAAATCTTACCTAAGTTAATCCTTATGATTATTGAATTAAAATCAAGTTTAATTAATAAATTTTGATCGTACGGTATGATCGTGACTATAATTGACAATTGAAAGAGAAGATATTTTGTCATCCAAGGAATCATCATAGACAAACCTTGATAGGATTAAACTATTTTTTTAGAATGCTACTAATGATATTAGAAGGTTGATAAATATAATGTTTGATCAACCTAGAGATCGTCATTGATGAATGCTTAGTTTTGAACTAATCATATTGTATAATCTATTTTTCATATATTATGATCTATTTGTTCTGGGTCTATTTTCATAGATTATGATTTTGATGATAACAAACACTCTTATTTCTCTACGACTACCTTATCTACTGACATTTCAGGTCCACAAGATCAGACTGTAATTTGGAAATATCTCAAGATTGGGTATACTAGGTCTGAGTCAGCTTGTACCTTTTTCCCTCCTTGACTCTATTGTAAATGGTGTGGCTTCTGACGCTAAGTAACTTTGCACACATACACCTTGGAAGATTTTCTATCTATTCCCTAGAGCTTACTATTTTTAGTAACATCCTTCGGGACAATATTTATATCGGCCTGGACGACCACTTCAAAAATAGAAACCCTAATTAGGGCATCATCCTCATTAAGGTAACCATCATTAAGCCGATCGGCCTGGATAATCCTTGTATCGGCCAGGATAATAGGCTCAATTAAGAAAGAATCAGCCACCACAATCAATTTAGGTATTCTTTATTTTAGGATATAGACCAGGATGATCTAAACATCGGCCTGGACGATGCAGCGTTATTATGCCTAAATTAATCTGGTAATTATGGAAAGCAATTAAGGCTGATTAATATGATCACATCGACCGGGACGATCGTAGGATCGGTCGGGATGATGTCCTGGATGATTGACATCAGCCAGACTATATTCAGGGTGATGATCAAGACAATTGTCCTCGAATTTGAACTAATCGGCTAGAACAATATTGTATCGGCCTGGACGATGTAACCAATTTTCTTCAGATCGTCCCAAATCATCCCGGCTAATTGAACTGATTTTGTACTAATCGGCCAAGATGATATTCATATCGGCCGATAAAGTCGGCAAGTTGCATTAATGAGCTCATTTTGAGATCATCAATTTAAGCTTTTGACAAGGCACTTTTGTAAGTGTCTTTGGCAGCCATTGTAGCTTCGTTCTTTTGGGGGAAACTTGAAGAGAGAGCTTGAAAGGGAGTAAGGAAAGGGTGAAGTTTGAGGGACTTAAAATATTACTTTTAATTTTTGGAAGATTCGCATATCTACCTTCTTTCAATCAATTGATTTTTGTATGAGGCATTTGATTTTGACTAGTTATTCTTTACCATTACGTGTTATAGATGAAATTAAAATTGATATTCCTTTTAATCAATGGAATAGTGAAGAACAAATCAATGCTCAATTGAATTCAAAATCTTTAAACTTTTTTTTTTCTGTGCTTTAAATTCTGAAGACTTTATGTTAGTTTCCACGTGCATTACTGGTAAGGAAATTTGGGATAAATTACACACCATATAAGAAGGCACTACTGAAATCAAGCAATCTAAGTTGAATATTTTAATCATGATTATGAACTTTTTGCGTGAAACCTTATGAAACAATCTTAGACATGTATACTAGATTTATTCAAATTATTACATCATTACATGCTTTAGGAAAGGAGTTTTTAAACTTTGAAAAAGTCAATAAAGTTCTACGTTGTCTACTTGATAAGTTTGATGCTAAAGTTGTTGTTATTTGTGAATCATAGAATTTGAATGAATATTCTATTGATAATTTGATTGTCTCACTCATTGCCTACGAGTAAAATTTGGGTCAAAGAATTTTGGATGCAGGTGAGATGATAGTGCTAAATGCTGAAGACTCAGAGAAAAGTGACTTAGTTGGTGATGAAAGTGATGACTTATCAAGCAAATTAAAAAGCCCACCAAAGCATACGCATCAACAAAAATGGAATAAAGGTAAAAATGGTAAGAGTGTGAAGATTTCTTCTGACATTGTTTGCTCTAGATGTAGGAAGCCTGGACACATAAAAAATTAGTGACCTATTTTGAGAACTCTTCCTGCAAAAGAAAGGGCAAAGCTAAGCAAATTGTAAAAATGACAAGTACTGACAAGAAAAAAATTTCTTGGGCAGACCTTGCTTCTGAATCATCAGACCAGGAGCAAGCTGGTGTTTAAAGGCCTTGTTTGTTTGTTTATATATTTGTGTTATGCTTTTGTTTTAGTTATTTTTTTTATTTTTGTTCATTTTTTGGTTTTGTTTTTCTTCGTTTTTATTATTGCTTTAAAATTTTAAATTAGCTTTTAAACATAGTTTTGAGAAATTCTCTCTGATCAACAAATACATTCACCTTTCTAAAAATGAAAAACCTACCTTCTGATTTTTTTTGAATTCTTATGTAAGTTGTGGTTAACTTCTCTAAAAATAGTCAAATAAATAAAATTCATGATTTTGTCTCTCTATCTCTTTTCTTAAAATAGTTATATTACTTTTGATTCAAAATTTTTATCATATTATAAATTGGATTTTGAAACTGATCCTTTTTCATCTCCCTATATTTTATTTATCGCATAAAAATCTTTTACAAGTTATTAAATCTTCCTCATAATTTTCTTAATCAAGTAATTCATTTTGTCATTAGAATGAGTTTACTTTTATTTTTTTAAAAAAATCAGAAAGGTATCATATTTAATTTAAAAAAAAGGGCCAATGAAGTCAAATAAAAAAAAGTGGCCAATGATGTCAAATCAAAAGATGCACAATGATGCCAAATTGAGAAAGATACACAAAGTGTATCAAATAGTAAAAGATGCACAAAGTGCGCCAAAAACTGACAAGAGTCATAAAATGAGCCCACAAAGAGTATGCTTACTTCTTCTGTATTACTTAAAGCTTAAGAAAACCCTTGGTATTTTTAATACTTGATCTTAAAAATCATGATTCTTGATTCACCAATTTTTGCATTAATCTTCTATTAGATATGTTTTATGAAAGGAGTTTTGAAAAATTAGTGTTTCTTTTTCTAATTTATTCCGTGATTTAAATATTGGATTAAAAAGTTTTTTAGCCTTTAAAAGAACTTGAGCTTGGATTAACATGTATGAATTTCTTACTTTTTCTGGATTATGAATTGTCAATTCATTCATTACTAGGTTTTTGAATAAAATCAAGAGGTAACTTTCTCATTTTAAGAAAATTTGATTTTTTCACTAGATCAGGGATCATTTTGGTTTTTATTGTTCTGATTGTTTGTACCCCTCCTCTTTTTGGTAATGTCAAAGGGGGAAAACGTACTGTTGTATTTGTATCTTTTTTCCTTTCAAAAATTAAAAACTCAAAAAAAATTTATTTCCCCTATTTTTTAATCTTTTTCCTTTCAAAAATAAAAAACTCAAAAAAAATTGATTTCCACTATTTCTTAAAGTTTTGTTTTAGTAAGGGGAAGATTAGGAGAAAATATTTTCTTTTTGCAAATTTAACCAATAATGTTTGCCATCATCAAAAAGGGGAAAATTATTGCGGATCTATTTTCATGGATTATGATTTTGACGATCGCAAACACTCTTATTTCTCTATGACTGCCTTATCTAATGTCATTTCAGGTCCACAAATTCAAAGTGCAATTTGGAACCAGCTCAAGATTGCATAGACTAGGTCTGAGTCATCTTGTACCTTTTTCCTTTCTTGAGTTTATTGTAATTGGTGTGGCTCCTGATGCTATGTAACTTTGCACGCATATACCTTGGAAGATTTTCTACCTATTCCCTAGAGTTTACTATTTTTGGTAACATCATCCTTGACGATATTTATACCGACCTGGATGATCGCTTCAAAAATAGAAACTCTAATTAGGGCATCATCCTCATTAAGGTAGCTGTCATTAAGCCGATCGGCTTGGATGATCCTTATATCGGCCAGGATGATAGGCTCAATTAAGAAAGAATTAGACACCATGATCGATTTAGGTATTCTTTATTTTAGGATATTATCTAGGACGATCTAAACATCAGCCTGGACGATGCAGCACAATTATGCCTAAATTAATCTGGTAATTATGGAAAACAATTAAGGCTGATTGATATAATCACATCAGCCAGGCCGATCATAGGATCGGCCAGGATGATGTCCTGGATGATTGACATTGGCCAGACTCTATTCAGGGCGATGATTAGGATGATTATCCTCGGATTTGAACTAATCGGCCAGGAAGATATTGTATCGACCTGGATGATGTAACCTACTTTCTTCTGATCATCCCAAATCGTAATAACTGATTGAGCTTATTTTATACTGATCGGCAAGGACGATATTCATATCGGCCTCGATGATAAAGTCAGCAAGTTACAGTAATGAGCTCATTTTGAGATCTTCTATTTAAGCTTTTGACAAGGCAATTTAGTAAGTGTCTTTGGCAGCCATTGTAGCTTCATTATTTTGGGGGAAACTTGAAGAGAGAGCTTGAAAGGGAGTGAGTAATGGGTGAAGTTTTAGAGAGGGAGAAGATCTCGTGAGGGAGGAGTCAAGGGAGTGTGGAGGGGTATTCCACACGATTGCTCCGGCAAGCTTGCACCTTAGTACCGTCTGATTCAAGGATTGTCTTAAGGAAAGTTCATAGAAGAAGAAGATCTCTTTGGTGTCAAAGGATCCGATGACTCCGCCACACCGGGGAAGGTGGAAGTGATTTTGTAAGGGCTTCTCCGCCTAGTTGTGAGGGCTAAAGGAGAGTCACTTAGTTTAGTACAATACTCGGAGGGTGCCTCTGAGGAGTGGACGTAGGTCAAGGTTTGACCGAACCACTATAAATCTGGTGTGTTATTTCCTTTATTATTTCTACATTTATTTTTCCTCACTTTGATTTCTGTGGTGATTTTGGTTTTAAGTTTTGTGCTTTGAGTTAAGAAAGATTTTTTAAAATACCAATTCACCCCTCCTTTTGGTTAGCCTTGGTCTAGTTCTTAAGGGCTTAACATCCCTAACAAACTTTCATAATTAAGGAATCTTAAACTGATCATACTATAGTTTATTCATGATATAAAATGAGGAAGGATATTTCTATTAATCATGTTGTACGATCCAAGATCATTTTGTACAAATAATGTCTGCTGACATGAAAAATAATGGTTTTTTTTGGATTATTTGTGTTTAAACACCTCTTAATTTGTTTAAGACAATCTTCTATCAAATTTACTTTGAAAGCTTTTCTAAAGAAAGGGTTTAAAGAGGGAGTTTTGGTTTTGGGAGAGAAAGAGGTGAGGTTTTGAAAGAGAAGAGCCTTGTGTAATCAACGGAGTGTGTGAGATGGTGCTGCATACGGTTGCCCTATGAACATTCAACGTCTTCCTCCAAGCATCATTATTTTATTTTATTTTATTTTATTTTTTTTTTTTTTGAGGAAAACTCTGAGAAAAGGATCATTGTGACAATGGATTTGGATAGACCATTGCATAGGGTTGGTAAAAGGGATTCAAAGTTTTATTATTCACTAGGAGGGTGAAAAGGATTCCAAAATCTCTACCTCATTAGGAGGGTTAAAGGATTCAGGATCTCAGCTGCACTGTGGAAGGGTAGAAATGATTTTGTAAGGGCTTCACCACCTTGCTGGGGGACCTAAATGAGAGTAACTAAAATATTTAGT
Source organism: Dendrobium nobile (assembly GCA_022539455.1). Lineage (NCBI taxonomy): Eukaryota > Viridiplantae > Streptophyta > Magnoliopsida > Asparagales > Orchidaceae > Dendrobium > Dendrobium nobile. The sequence continues at coordinate 19,258,216 of CM039734.1, forward strand.
GCAATACCCTATGTGAAACACTCCGGTGAGTAGACGTACTTTAAGGTTGACCAAACCACTATAACATTTATTGTGTGTCCATTCTTTTCCATATAAATTTTACTTTTCACATTTTTATTTTATGCATATTATTTACTTATAAATTTGGTATAAAAATATTATGATTACTTTGAATTGACTTTTGTGATCAATAAAAAATAAAATAAGAACAGAAATATTTTCCTCGCTATTTTTTTATAAAATGAAAAAAATAAATTTGATTTACAACTTTGATATCTACTTCTCCTTGTGTATTTGGTTAACATCTTTTTTAAATATCAATTATGTTTTTTTTAATATCCAATTAACCTCAACCAACCACCCCCCCCCCCCCCCCCCCCCACTTGCTTGCCTAGGACAGTTCAACATGGTTTAGTAATCACATTTAAACATTCTTTTGTATCAAAGAAGGCTTCTGAATTAGTGATTTAAAAATCCTTAAAAAAAGATACATGACATATTTTGGAAATAGGAATACCACGGGGGTTATTCAATAACTCGTCCATAATTATTCTAAATTATTCCATTTGATTTTTGGAAAAAAAAGAATGTCAACTTTTTTACAATTTATTAATTTAAGAATGCAGCACTTGATTCAATTTAGTTATTAGGTACTGCCAAGAATACTTTATGTGGTTAAAAGGTATATTTATATCACTAAATTGAGTGTCGAAGAATGAGACTTAGCACAACATAATGCCAAATTCTTGAATTGTTTCTTTGGTACACTTAAATCTAATGATTACATTAGAGTCTCAACTTCTGTAATAATAAAGAATATTTGGGATAGGATGTGCATTACTTATGAAGAAAACAACAAAGTCATACAATTCTATTTAAACATTTTACAACATTAATATGAACTCTTTGCATAAAACCTAGAGAATCAATTTTCGACATGTATACTAAGATCATAAAAATAGTGACTTCCTTGCGAGTTCTATAAAGAAAATTATAAATTCAAAAAGGTTAATAAAATACTTCATTTTTTCCCTAATAGTTATGATACAAAAGTCACCAAAATTATGAAATCAAAAAATTAATATGTTTACTGTATTAATAATTTATTGGGCTCACTTATTACTTATGAGCAAAATGTGAGTCAAAGATTGCAGGATGTAGGTGACAAAAGAGAGGAGAAGACAATACAACTGAAGGCTGGTGACTTAGCCAACAATAGTTCTTGATCAAATGATGATGATGAAGTAGCCTTGGTGATGAAATGTTGACCTCATTTTTGGTATGAGGTCACTGAGGCCCTTCCAAACTCCAAATTAATTCTAGATCCTAGGATCCACTCTAGACCTTAAGATCCTTTCCTAGAGCCAGACCTTAGGGCCTACTCTAGAGCCTAGGATTCCCTTAAATCCTAGATCTTAGAACTCCTCTAGATCCTAGGATCACTCCAACTTCAAATCAATCCACATCCTTGATCGACCTCAACCTCAAATCAATTCCTACCCTTGATCAACTCCAGCTTCAACTTGATTCAGCCCTTGATCAATTCAAATCTCAAACTTCATTCAATTCAAATCCAAATTAATTCAAGTTTCAAACATATCCAAACTTTGACTCAATCCACTTGAGAATCCAAATTTCAACCTAGACTTTGATCCCACCTTTAATCTAGCTTTGACTTTATCCATCCATTAACAGTCACAGCATGATTGTTAATGATTTGGATACTTCAATATTAATCATTCAAACTTGAAATCCATTCCAAATCCAGAAATCCAGACTCAAATCTAAAGCCTTAAGGCCTTGTCCTAAAGACCCTTTTCAGAGAATTTTCAAACATCCCAAAATCCAGTCTAATGGCCTCTGATTCAGGGTCTATCACTCACAAAGTGATAAGATATGTCTCTAGAGGCTACCCTCCAATTTTGAGCCCATTCTGAGGTCTTTAACCCCAGAATTTGAATTAAAATCCAAAGGCTGTGAAACCTTCAAATATTTACAGCCCATGCCACTGAACCTAACCCCTTTGGGATCTTGACCTTGGAACCCTTACCCAAGCCTCCAATTACTTCCAGACCCTTGATTTTAACCCATTGAGCAGTAAACTGCATTTTTCAGACCCATTTTTGACCATAGTTGACCAATAGGTCAAAATTGACCAAAATACCCCTATGGGGCTCAAATAGGGATTTCAAACCAAATGAACTCCAAATTGGATGCAACCACCTTTGACAAATTTCAAATGTCATTTCAAATCTTTTGAACCTATTTCCAACCCTTGAGTCAACCTGGTTGACTAAGTCAACTGATTTGACCCAAGAGGCCCTTTAAGGGTCCAAACACGTGTTTTGACCCAAATGACCTCTCTAAGTCATCCAACCACTTCCATTAACTTTAAAGTATCATTTCAAACCTGTTGAGCCCGAACCCAGACCCTGGGTCAACCTGGTTGACCAAGTCAACCTAGGTTGACCAAACAAGCCCTTAAGGGCTCAAAAAGGGATGTTGACCAATTTGACCTCCCCAGACCTAGGGACCACCTCCAATGATTTTCAAATACCATTTCAAATTTATCCAGCTATGACCCACCCCTTGGGTCAACCTGGTTGACCCAGTCAACAGGGTTTGACCCAATGAACCCTTAAGAGTTCAAATGAATTATTTTTTTGACCCATTTAACTATGTCAATATCTCCAAACCCTTGAAATCATTCCATTCAATACCTTGAACATTTCTAAACCAATTTTGAGCTCAACCCAACCTGGTTTGACTAACTCAACCCTCAATTCTAGGTCAAAGCTTGGTGGTGTTTGCTCCCATTCCTACTAAGCCCTAACTTTGACCTTTGACCCTTGATTGAATTACTCTAAACAACCCTCACTTCTCCAAATGCCACATCACCAGTTTTGACCTGGTTGACTGGTCAAACCAAGTCAACAAAAGCCTTAAGCACCTCTTTGAATTGGTCAAACCTCCTATTTGACCTCAAAGAGTGTGAGATTAGGTTTGGAGCCTCTCCAAACTGTAGCCTTGACCTCCCCCATGCCACCTCAGCCTCCCTTGACTAGTTGACTGGTCAATTTAGTCAAACCAAGGGTTTAGACCCTTTTAAAAGGTCTTAATCAGCCTTTTATCCCTTTTCCCCTGATTTAACTCCCCAAGGCCGACCTATTAGTGCCCTAAGGCTCTCTAATAGGCCCCATAACCGAGCTCAGCCCTTGGTTTAGCCTTAAGTGGCAATGGTCCCCCCCACTCATCCCAAGTCCACCCAATGGGAATGAGGCATGTCCAGCCCTTTCCGCAGCCTTCCAGCTTTCCCAGGGACAGGTGGCATCATCTGGAGAGTCCAGGAGTAGATCCCAGCCATCCAATCCAGCCCAGGCCGTTTGAATAGGGGAAAAGGTGACTTTTGAGGGTATTGGATCAAAGCACTTTCTCCCACTCACCCTAGCCTCCCAGAGCGAGCTCTCTGTTCGTTTTGGATCCTTAGAGTTTCCTCTACCTCCCCATTACAAAGTCCAAGTGGTTGCACGTCACCGGCGGCGAGTTTTCCGGCGAGTTCACCACCTAGACCGTCCCAAGCTCGTGGCAGCCGATCCAGGCGCGTTCGAGCCCGTTTTTGTGCTGGGGATCTTCACTTGGACAGTCTACAAGCTCATCAATCCAGAAATTTCCAAGATCCAACGGTAAAAATCTCTGAAAACCTTAGATCTAGTTCACATTAGATAGACTTAATTAGCTTGATGTATAAGTTGTTTAAGGCTGAGATAATCATTCCCCATCGATTCTGTTCATATATACTTCCTAAGTTTAAAATTTCAAGCGATTTGGTCCATCCGATCGAGAGAACGAACCAAAAAACGGATTCTAGGGCGTCATCTGTAGTTCGCTGCAGATGTACGTTTTCTAGACCGTTGATCATGAGATCAACAGTCTAGATCGAGTCGTTCCGCGCCTTGGTTCGCCCGTGTATTCGGTGTAACGTTCGATCGGTTGATCGGCGGGATCAGGGCCGTCCGTTTGGAACAGCGGGATCGAACCTCCTCCGTCTGATCTTCCCCGCTGAGATCGAACAGCGGAATGCGATCTCAGCCGTTAGATCGAACCCGCGATCAATCCAACGGCTACCGCCAGCCGCTGACGTGGTTAAGTGAAAACCGCGTGAAGCGGCCCGCGGCCGACGCGTGTCCCCGCCGTCACGCGGTTTCGATCCCGCGAATCCGCGCGTGCCGCGTGTCTGACCGCCGCCGTTTAATTAAGGAAATGTGTTTCTTTAATTTGTTTTAATTGTAGAAACTTTAAAAAAATCATAGTAAATTAAATACAAAGCCAAAAAATAGGTATAATATATCAAACTGTTCAGAATTTTGTCTAGTTTATTTTAAAAATAAAATCAATCTATTTTGACTATTATTTTATTAGTAATTTAAGAAATACAGAAAATACTTTTTTATTTTTAATTAAATATATATAAAATATTTTTTTTTGAAATTTAGTATGAATATTCAGGGATATATGGCTGACTTCCAGAAAAATTTTCAAAGCCATCTAAGTAAGTTTTGACATTAATTTGAATTGTATGACTATTTTAATAATTTATTAATATTGAATTAAATATTATAATAATTATTTTATATTTTAAAGAGAAATTGATCTCATATAATTCTAGGGTCAGTGGGGTCTCTCAATCCTTAAACCTTTTTATTTTAGTATTTTCAATTATTCCATCTTAAAATATATATATTTATATGTATATGTATTTATATATTTATGTACATATTTTAAAATTTACTTTAAAAAATTATATATTGCATATATTTAGATCATCAAGAGTTTGAGAGATCTCCTTTGGAATTTTGAGTATAGGTTGAATATATGAATGGAATATATGGGGGAAGATGATTAATGGATGATTATATTCTAATTATTCATTAATCATAATCTAATTATATTAATGAGATAAAATTGATCTTTGCATGCTTAGGTTGTGCACACACCACTTAGCCTAGGCTCTCCTAGTTTTAAGGACTTGATTGTGTCATTTCATGTGCTTATTCATGCTTTGTTTAAGGGTTAGACAATACATTGATTTGAGCCCATTAAACTTAGTGTCATTAAGGACAATAATTAAGGATTTCTATAGAAAACCTAGAAAAATCTCAATAATTAGGGTTCATTTCCCCTTGACTTGAAACTTTGAACACTTGAACTTAGTGACATCCTCAGTCCTTAGAGGAATTTTTCACTGAAGTTAAAAGTCATTAGGACCCTTAATCAAATTTCCTAAGTTTATACCCTTAATTAAGCCCCAAAACCTTCTAAAAAATGTAATAAATCCATTTTAACTCCAAAAAATACATATAAACCCTCTAACTGACCAGAATCAAACCCTTAATCCATGAAAATTGAAGGCTCCTTAATTTGGCAGCAATTCTGTAATTAATTTAATTTTAACTAAAAACCCACTTTTAATTAATATTAATTAGTTAATAATAATTAAAAATCCCAAAAACTTCCCAAACACTTGTTGATCCCTCCTTAGGTCATTCCTGACCTTTGGAGGTGTTTTCAAGGAGTTAGGAACTCATTTGGAGCGAAATCCCAAAAAGGCTCTCTAATTAAGCTTTTTTTTTTTAAAAATTCATTAAATACCTCAAATTTCAAACCTTTGTAACTAATTCAAGAAAAATCCAAATTGACCAAACTCACTTGCATTCAACTCCTAATAATGTCTAATATTTATTAAAAATGTTAAACTCCAGAAATCTGCAATATTTTAAAAGTCAACAAATTGGTCAAACCGTAGTCAAAACTAGTTCAAAACTTCAAACCTTCGTAATAAAATGTAGAAAAATCCGATTTCAACGTACCTACCTTATAACTGATCGTAGTGAGGTGTAGTATTTTAATAAAATACAAACATTCCAGAATTTGAACTTAATCAAAATAGTCAATTTTTTTCAACCTCTTTATTGAATGATTAAAATATTCAAAAATTCGTAAAATTCACAATTATTCCAAAACTCCAGAAAATGTTAACTTAATGTTTAAAACATTCAACAAACCTTTTAAAACACAACAACCATCCCAAAGATGATGTTTATTGGCTGGACTACTCCGGGCTGCGGGGCTAAGTGTCCTAAGGAGGCTGGTTCCTCGAGCCTGGTGGCACAACGCCACGAATGGATTTCAAGGGGTATTAAGCCTTAAGAATAGATTAATTATTAATTATCTAACCTTTTAAAACCTCTAATTTAATTACATTAATTTGGTTTATCGGCTGGACTACTCCGGGCTGCGGGGCTAAGTGTCCTAAGGAGGCTGGTTCCTCGAGCCTGGTGGCACAACGCCACGAATCGATTAATGGCAAACTTAAACTAATCAATTTTAAAAATCAGCAAGAAACCCTTCCTAATATTAATTCACGTCTCTTAATTACAACAAACTTAAAGTAACTTAATCAACCCCGATTGCTACTGGGTAACCCAGGCCTACGAGGCTATTAGCTTAGCCCCAAGGAAGGTGAAATAAACTTCACGGCCTCGGTGTGAAACAAAGGTAGTAATCAATTAACTTTTAAAATATATTTAATTAAAATTCTTAATCTATTAATACTTAAACTTTAATTGAAATCCCCCTATTAAGCCTTAACAAACTCAGACTTTTAGATAACTTTAATTAATCGCCCAACTTAGGATATACCCCTGCCACACTACCTTTCACACACACTTTAGATGTTGTGCTAGGACAACCAACTCTAGATCTAGGTTAGGCCGGTGTTTACTTTACTGCTGTGTGCCGGACTTTTCGTAGTCTTCACTGCATGTTGTGGATGAAATTGCTTTGTTGTGTCTGCTTATTTTTTTTTTTTTTTTTTTCTGCTCATATATAACTGCTTGGGAATAACTGCTTTTTATATATTAACTGCTTAGGATAACCTTGCAGGTGAGTCTAGATTTTGATTTCAAATAAATGTAATTTGTGTAAGTGTCAAGTGTTGTGAAAGTTCATTTTGAGTTGGGATACATAGATCCAAAGCTTGGATTCCAAAGAGGAAAGGATACCCCTTTGGGGAACACTCCTTTTCCATTTGGAAATCCAAATTTGGATCATTCCTCTCCCTTACCCAAAGAGGAAAGAGTGGCCTTCCCCTTTGAGGGAAATGCCCTCTTATCCATTTGGGTAATCCACTACGAAGATTCCAAGAAGATTGAAGAAAAGGAGTCCAAAGAAGAACAAGATTGAAGATGTGAAGATTTGAAGATTGAGAGTATCCCACTCAAAATAACTTGCGTCATTACTAGATTTAGAACCCGGGTTGTTGTCAGTGGTGCCCGGCCACTTTACTTTCTGTAATATTCTAGTTTGTAATAAGCAAGGCAACTTTGCCTATGGACATTTATTAATTAATTTATATTTGATGTGATGATTTGATTGCCTCTAGGATTACTTGTTTTTACTAGTTTTTTTGGCGATTGCATGCCGCTCTTTGTTTTCGCCTGGACACGTGAGGCTCGTGAGGGTGTGAAACTTTTCTACTCATAATTTTAAAAGTCTAAAATTTTAGTGAGTCTAAACAACATAGAAAGATAACGAATCTAGGGAATTAGCCGGGGATCGCCCCCGGGGTCGCATACATATTTTTGCATTACTCTTTCCTTGCTTTAGACCCTTCCCCGCCTGCGGGTAGAGTCCGGATAGTCTGACCTATGAGGACGAGGTGCCAGACCTGGGGAAGTCCAGTCTTCTAAAAAACTATTTTATAAGCCTGTTTTTAAAATTTCAAGCATACTTGATTGGAAGTTGTTAACTAGCATGCATTGCATTAGATACAAACTAAAAGAGTCAAAATTTTAATCGCATCAGTTTAGCATTTTTGCGCCCAACATATGTCAAAGGGGCCAATTAGGAAAATCTCTAGATGTCGGCCCCGACCCTCCAAAACTTTAATTACAACGTCCCTACCACTCTTGCATAAAAGACCGGACTCATCTATTTTAAATCGACTAGGTGGTTAGCTGGCTCCCCAATCCAGGCCGGGGTAAGTCCAGACCTTGCACTGCATTAGTTAGGTTCGGATGACTGTGGTCCAGTGTCCAAATTAGACTTAGGATCCGGGGCAGATTTTTGATTATAAGTCCCCAAATTTCGGGAATATAGTCCCAAATTTCTAATAAAATACTCAACTCTAATTAAAATTTTCTTTCAATCCTAAAACATAAAGCCCAACACTTAGATTAGGTTGGGACACTTCCGGATGGTTCTGGAATCTCAAAGTGTCCCCTACCTCTCATCCTTTGACTCCGTTAATAACTGCTCAATTTTGATCCATTCCCTTTTGATTTTCCAATAATTCTATTCATACTTTGATATCATCCTTAGAAACTCTAACAAAATTCTGCCATCATTTTAATCGGGAGTTTTCGTAGGAGATTTTTGTCTCCCTACGATGTAATTAACTACGAGGGCTTGCGCTCGTAGGAAGTTTGGAACCACATACACCTGATTTTAAAATTGATTTTAAAATTCCACTAGATTTCTTTGGGAAAACTTAAAGAACGATCGTCGTCGTTGCATTAGGAGAATTATCGTAGAACAGTGTCATTTCTCTTTGGAGAGATACATCTTTCTTCGATAAGGCTTTGGATGTAAATACGACGATCATACTTCTTGAGTATTGTAAGTTGGGTATTCAGCTGAACCCTGTTTTGTCCCATCGGGGCCATATAAGGTTCTCTTTAGACCCGATTATAATATTCAAGATGAGTTCATATAGTTCTGAGTCTGAACACCGTTATGAAAGTTTATATTTTTCCCCCAGGATAATATATTCCTTCTAGCGAGTTGATTCGACCTTAGAGTTAGAGCTTAACCTTAATTTTGGAATCCCCAAAGAAAACTAGTATCTTTTCAAAACATCTTTTCAAAATTCCACCAACATGAAATAATTCAAAAACTTGGTAAGACACAAATAATGGTGTCTCTTTGAGTAGGGAAAAGGAAAATAAGGTAAATTCCATAAGAGTCCATCTGATGATATATTTTTTTGGTACAAGTAGCCAGGGCATAAGGCCGGATTACCCAAACCTCAAAAATCAACCCTCAATATGGAATGATAAAGAAAAATCCAACTTTAAAGTGATAAACTTAGCATGTAGAAAGCTTTCTGGGTGGACTCAACTTCAAACTCATCAGAGAATGAACCTAAACAGGATGTAATAAACTTATATTTAACTCTGATCTAGATATGGTATGTGCATTATCTTATGATGAGATATTTAATATTTTTTTAAAAGTCTATGACTCTAATCTAAAAATAAATATTTTTTTTTTAAAAGGGCGCATGACAATGTAGTTACGATGCACGATAGTCTCAATGTTGAACATTCTACTTTAGATAAGGAGCAAGCTTCTCTACCAGATGAATTTGATGAATTAAATAAGAAGCATATTGAATTAATTAAGTCACATGAATCCATAAAAATCTAAGCATCTTGAAGTAGAAAAATCATCCCTGGATTTAGAGATAATTGCACTACAAATGTACTCTAGTGAAATGGCATTGATATTTGAAATTTGAAGTTACTATAGTGCAAATGAACATTTAAAAAAGAAAGTTTATGCATTTCTAAATAATTCAACATTTCCTATATTACTACAAAAGCCTCAACCTACACTACCATAAAAACCACAACAAAAGATACAATATACATCACATATACCTCGAAGAGGCACAAAAACCCACATAGGTTAGTGAAACCATTCCCGAGTGTTAGGTGCTATTTTTGTGGCATGGTTGGGCACATTTTCAAGATTTGCACTATACACCATATACCACATCTTATGTGGAGGCCTAAATTATTTGCATCAGAGCATATCTTGCATTTCACTCATTCATTTCACACATTCATTAAAGTGTAAGGTGTAATAAAAAATCAATTGGGTTCCCAAATCTAACCACTGATTGATTTTGTATGAATTATATAATAAAAGGTGTTGACCTCATTTTTGTATGAGGTCTCTAATGAGATCCTAAACCAGACTCAAATCAATGCAAACTCACTCAATTCCAGACTCAAATCTTAGGTCTTAAGGCATTGTCCTAAAGGCCTTTTTCAGCAAATCTTTGGATACTCAAAAACCCAGTCAAATGGATTCTGATTCAGGTTCTGTCAGTTTCATATTGATGGGGCATGTCTCTAGAGCCAACCCTCTAAATTTGAGCTCATTTTGAGACCTCTAACCCTAGAAATTAAATTAATTTCCAAAGGCTGTAAAACCTTCAAATATTTACGGCCTATGCCACTAGACCTGCCACCCGGTGGATTCTGACCTCAGCGTCTTCACCAAAGCCTGCAATCACTTTCAGACCATCAAACTTGATATGTTAATCAATAAACTATATTTTTTTTTTTTTGGATTCATTTCAGCCCCCAGTGGACCTAAGGTTAAAATGACTAAAATGCCCCTAAGGGGTGCAAAATAGTCATTTTTAACCAAATGATCTCCAAATTGAATACAACCACCTCCAGCAAGTTTTAAATGACATTTCAAACCTATTAGACTCATTTCTAGACTCTGGGTCTTTCTGGTTGACCAAGTCAACCTAGGTTGACCTAAGAGACCCTTTAAGGGTTCAAACAGGTGTTTCGACCCAAATGACCTATTTAAAAGCTGGAATCACTCTTACTAGACTCCAAATACCTAATCAAACTTGTTCAGTCCAGATTCACACCCTGGGTCAATTTGGTTGACCCAGTCAACCTAATTGACCCAATTCTCCCTTAAGGCTCTTAATGGGTTATTTTAACCCATTTGATCTGCCTAACTCATTTATATCCTCAAACTAGCATCAAAACTTTAGTCAGGTCCATTCAACTTATTTGGAGTCAAATTACACCAAGTTTGACTTGGTCAAACCTTAATTCTTGGTCAAATCCTCCCTAAATTCCATTTACATACTTAATGCTTGAAGTAATGGTGTAAGACTCCCTCCAAATCAATTCACTATACTCCTTCACTGCCACCTCGGCTTTCATTGACCCCTTGATTGGTCAAACAGTCAATGGGAGCTTGAAAAAGGGGTCAAACATGGTCAAGTACCCTCCCAAATTCAATCCATTTCGTTTGGGACTAATCTAACTGTCCAAACACATCCTAGAAGTCTCCTAGAATCCTCCTCATTAGTTTGAACTCATTGACTGGTCAAACCAGTCAATGAAAATCTCTAAAAACCATTTCAAATGGTCAACCCGCTCAACCTAAACTCCCCAGCCTAAACCCGGCTTGCCTAGCCTCTGAACCCAACTCTAGAAGTTTCCTAGGAGTTAACCTGACCTAACTCGGCCTTGGCTCAACCCTAGCCAGCTCGGATGGTCCCCTCCCATGTGAGGACAAACGAGGGGGTGGCCAGCTCAGCCTGCCCCGTACAGTCCTTCTCTCTGTGCTCTAACCACCTGGGCCAGGTGTCAACCATCCCAGCGACGTCCCTGATTTATCCCAACCGTCCAAGCAAACTCCATAGCTGGAATAGGGTAGAGAGGCAGAAAGAGCTCATTGGAAGCGATATTGTATTCCAGTCATTTCCCAGAGCTTTGAGAGTTTCATTTCAACTCCCTTGAGCTCTACCTTCATTTTCCCATCGATTCTCGACGTTTCAAAGCTACCAGCGGTAAGATCAGCGATTGACCGAGAGCCATCTCCGTCCTGCTCTGCTTCCAGTGATCCTCTGAGCTCGGAGCTTGAAGGAGAACAACACGTGGAGAGCCTACAAATTCAACTGTGAAAGAATCAACCCAATCGATCCATTCTACGGTGATAAATCCTAAATTCTAGGTGTTTACTTAGGTTCTTAAATAACTCATTAAGTATTATATCAAATGGATTAAAAATGACTCCCCACTCTTCCTTACATCTTATAATGTCTCTATTTCAAATTTTAAAGCTTTTGATTGAGTATATCATGAAAACAAGATCAAAAAAGAGCTTAGGGTGCTCGGTTTTGACCGGAGGAGGAAGACAATATCTCTGCTGTTAGATCTACTCTATTTAGATCAACGGCCATGATCAAGTTTGAATCGAACTCCATTTCAATTCCTTGAAACCGTGGTCGGCCAGAATTTCATCAGACCAAATCTGCACCCTAGATCCAAACCGCAGGGTCTCAGATAGTCGTTCGATCATTCTGGACCGAATTAGATCCCGCGGGCTTAATCTCAGTCGTTCGATCAGAGTAGTGGTAGATCCAACGGCTCAAAGTCCCGCTGAGCTGGTTTAGTGGCGGGCTCCACTTGACCGCCGCCATCCACGTGGTCGCGCCCCATGCCGACGCGTGTCTGGTCAGCACCGCCGGCTGACCAGATAGTTAAAACTTTAAAATAATTATAGAAAATCTCCAGAACTTCAAAAATTCACCAGAATTTCAATTCTAATCCATTTCTGGAGTTCTTGGGCTTGATTTGTTCGTATTTTTAACTACTATATTTTGATTAATATTTTATTAATAATTTTAATAATACAGAAAACTTATTTATATTTAAATAAAAATATACAAGGTATATTGAGCTGAATTTTGGCAGAAACATAGTAGGGTCTAAATTTGAGTCACTGTAATTTTCTCAAGGTCATTTGATGCAATCTAACCTAGTTTATGAATTTACAAAAAAACTTAGGTCAAGTTTTGATTTAGATTTTTTGCAAATTCATAAACAACTCAAGTTAAATCCAATTCAAGCATATTAGAACCCTATGGAATCAGTATAGAGTCATCTCTCACTGAAAATAAGTTTAGATCTTGATCATGTATAGTTTAAGTTAAGATCTTACTTTTAATTTCATGTTAATTTAGTCTAATGATTAGCAAACTATACATGATCATATAATGAAATTAGATTGGCTTTGATTAGGGTATATTGGCATATTTCCCTAAACAAACTTCAGTCCAATTTGATACATCTATTCCCTTATGATAGATTATGTAAGTCTATAAGTTATCACATAACTTATAGCTATAATAATTTATTATAAAACTATTCCATAGAGTATTAGGCCACTCTTTATTGTTCATGTTTGATGTGTTTTGATTGCAATTTAGTGTTCAAGGGTTAGAAGAACATTGATTTGTTAGCCTATAACCTAGTGACATTAAGGACAATAATTAAGGACATTGTCTTAGTCAACTTAGATCAAATCTAGGAAGAACCTCACACATATCCCTTTTGGGATGAAACTCAAACTTAGAAAACTAGTGTCATAGCCTTTTAATCAAATGCATTTTGATTTGACATTAATTGATCTCAAAATAACTAGTAGATTTAAGTGTTTTTCTCTTTAAAAGTTTTAATGTTCAATAAATTCAAATAAATCAAATAAAACTCATAAAAATCTATAATCAGTCTCAATTAATTCTAATCAATCATAAAACAAAGTTACAATGATTCAAAATTAAAATTCAAAGCCTAAGCATCATTAAACTTAAATTAACCCTTAATTAACCCTAAAACTTCCACAAATATAATAAATCTTTATTAAATCAAAAAAATACAAATAATACCTCTTATTGACCTGAACTTAATCCTTAATCAATGAAAATTAAACTCAAATCAATTGGAGAGCAATTTAAACCTTAATTTAAATTTAAAGAAAATTCAATATTTAATTCATTTAATTAATTAATAATAATAAAAATTCCAATAAATTTCTAAACACTTGGAAATCCCTCCTTAGGTCATCCCTGACCTTTGGAGCTGATTTCAAGAAGTTTGGGATTCATTTGGAGCAAAACCATAAAAAGGCCTTAATTAAACAATTTCCAAAAATTCTTTAAATGCCTAAAACATCTAAAATCCATAACTAATTCAATAAAAATCTAAATCAAGCAAACTCAGTTGCATTCAACTCATAATAAGGTCTAATATTTATTAAAAATAAAAAAATTCCAGAAAAGCTTTAAATTCAAAAAGTCAACAAAATGGTCAAATGTAGGTTAAAACTAGTTCAAAACTTCAAACCTTCATAACTAAATCCAGAAAAATCCAATTTCAGCAAACTTACCTTCTAACTGATCATCTTAAGGTTTAATATTTTAATAAAATGTTAATTTTATAGAAAACACCTTTAAATAAAAAGTCAATTTTTGACCCCTTAATTAAGTGATTTAAATAATCCAATAATTCCTAAAATTTCAGAAATTGTTTTAAAACTCTAAACATGGCTAACCAATTTCTAAAATCAGTAATCTAACACATTTCTAATAAAATTCATTAACTCCTAATTCTTAACTAACTTAAGCTACTTAATTATATTGGGTACCACTGGGTAACCCAGGCCTACGAGGCTATTAGCTTAGCCCCAAGGAAGGTGAAATAAACTTCACGGCCTCGGTGTGAAACAAAGGTGGGATCCAACCAATATTAAAAATCAAATCTCTTTAAATCAAACCTCAAGTCCTTAATAATTAATAAACCCCCAATTCTTAAGATTTTTTAATATTATTAATTAAAATTCATTAATTATTTAATTAAATTCTAAATTCCTTTAATCTAAATTAGTTTGATAATTTAATTGGTTAAGATTTCTCTTAATCAATCAGATTTGATAATTAGTTTAGATTAAATGAATTTGGGTCTTTTATGCCTAAAGTTGGATTACTTTTGGAGGACTTTGGGCATTTTAATTTCAAAAGACCCTTAAAACATTTAAATAACAAAAAGATCTCCTATGGGTAGTGCATGACTCCTTTTAGGAAGGCACTAATCCATTTGGATTTGGAGATCTCCGAACAAAAATAATAAACCACCGACCTTATACGATGTGCTAGATTCCTTCGGGAGGGCACGTTGTATTACACTTGTAAGGTCCCTTTCTCTCTCCTTAATAAATTTTAGAGACTCTCGAAATGAATACCTACCTTTTGTCTAAGGCGGATATTTATTCTGAAAGTTCTAGAATTTATAAATTGATGATTTTCTGCACTTAGAGAATCATCAATCTATAAGTTCTTTATAATTAAATTAAATAACTCTAACATTTAAAATTGAGATAATTCTTAATAAATCTAAATATACTTTACTTAATCTTTAACCAAATTCCTTTGACCTATAATAAATCAATCCTAATAACACATGCAATTTGAACAAATAAACCCATTAGGACTTACCCAAGCCACACAGCTTTCTTCACACACTTAGATGCTTGCTAGGACAACCAACTCTAGCCTAAGTTAGGCCGGTGGTTTATTTTGTTTTGCTTGCGGGTGTCTTGCCTAGAGGGCACCTATGTGTGATTGCTTACTTTTCTGTACTGCATATCATAGCATATTTCTTTCCTGTATGTACACTAGAGGACGGAGTGAATAAAGTGAGGGCCGCTATATTTAATTTTCTATCTTTACTTTCTGCATTTATAACTGTACACAACGCACTCATAACATGCATCATTATATAACTGCTTTATTTCCTGTCTTTTATATTACTGCAACAGTAGAATGTTCTTAGGATCTGATGTACCATTTTTTATTTCCTAGAATTGTTGTATATAGATTGAGTCTGTACAGCGTCTGGAGTCTATAAAAGAATTAAAGATAATTGCTTATAAATATACAGATGGGGCTCCAAAAAGTAATGTCCTCCCTTAAAAGGATGTTCCTTTTTGGAATTCCAAAGAAGACCCGGAGCCTGAAGACCATAAGCAGTTATATTTAATTCCACTTTCTATAGGTTTAGAACCCAAGTTTGTTGTCGGTGGGGCCTGGCCACCATTACTTTACTACAAATTCTGGGGTGTAACCGATGAAAATTATATAAATAAAATCAGCTCTTTTATATATAATTGCTTCATATATCATTCGCATACGAGTAGATTTTTGGTTTTTGTAAGCATGTTGTCCTACATTTAGTTTAGATTCTTTAGTAACTCCTTGATTCCTAGGATAGAGCCATCTTAAAATTTTGCATCATCGACAAATTGTTGTGATTAGGATTGTTAGCTGGCAGCCCACTCTAGGCAGGTGGTAAGTCCAGATTGTATACACCTCTCTCTGCACATTTTCAGTCCTCTAATCAATTTTAAATCTTCTAAATTCAAATAACAACTCTATAATCTAAAGCCTGATCGTGAAAATTTAATTGCCCAAATATTTAATTAAATACATATATATATAATTTTGAAAACCACTTAGTCTTCATTTAAATTGAGAGTGTTCTCTTAGGAGATGTAATTAACTACAGGGGCTTGCCCCTGTAGGGAGTCTAGATCTCAGAATAATCTAAACCCTATCTAAGTTCTTTTCTGAGGTAGAGGAAAGATCTGTGGAAGTAGATTAGGTTTTATTCATGTTTAGGAGTTATTTCTAGAATTAGGTAGTAGATAGATATTTGATTTGTTTCTCGCTAATAAATCAAATATCTTCTATACCTGATTATAGAAATAAATTTACAACTCGTTAATCTAATCATGTCTATAAGAGAATGTACTTGTCATCCCTTCAGGATGATTTGAATATTCTCTATACTACACCTGATTAGGAGAATGAGTTGTACGGCTTCTCCCTTTAAAATCAATAGAAGGGTATTAGTCTGTCTTTCGGGACAGTATAATACCCTATTATGTCGATTTAATTGGGAGAAATATATCCTAAATATAAATAAAGCGAATCGTGTGAGAAGATAAAATTCCTATTTTCAAATAGAAAACCCTGCTTTATTTATACTTTTGTTTAGATCCATTCCTTACAATCAACAAATAGATAGATATTCGGTTTACTTTCATAAGTAAATCATATATCTTCTGTATGCTAGATTTTAGGGATGAATTGACAATTCACTAATCTAATTAGGAAAATAGGGAAGATGTTAATCATCTTTTCAAGATGATTTGTATACTCCCTATGCCATACCTGATTAGGAAAGTGAATCGTTCGTTCTCTTTCTTTAGAATCAATAGAAGGATATTAGTCTGTCTTTCGAGGAGGTCTAATACCCGACTATACGGATTCAATCGAAAAAGAATATTCAAAATATAAATAAAGTGAACTATTTTCTATATCTAAATAAAATATATTTTATTTTATTCCAAAAATTATTTTGAAAATCTATCTCTCTCTCCTTTTCTTTCTCTATTTAAATAATATAGATTTATTATACAATATAGATTTTATATATTCTATTAAATTAATTATTTACATAAAAGAATTATATTTAAAAAAAATAAAAATAAATAAAATAAAGTTAGATATTTTATTTTCTCACAAAAGGCATAGTGAGAGTATATGGTACCTAGATAGTGGGTGTTCAAGATATATGATAGGATATTTGAAGAAATTCATCATGTTGAAGGCCTGGGTAGGAGGCAAGATAACAGAAGGTGATAACAACATTAGGAAAGTGATGGGCCCAAGTACGATTGGAAATTCAAATAGTTTTATTATTAAAAAATTAATTTTTATTAAATGTTTTATAACATAATTTGTTTAGTATTAGCCAGCTTTGTGATAAGGGTTATGATATCAAATTTCTATCTACAAAATACAAGATTAGTTTAAATGATAAAATGATTTTAGAAGAAAAAAGGGTAAATAATGTTTACATGCTTTATCAATCTTACATTAGTAATTCAAATACTCTTTATTTTAAAATTGTAGTGATCAATCGTAGCTATGGCATAGGTGACTATGTCATGCCAGCATGAAAACCCTTAGGAAGAATACTTAGAAATAACTAGTTGAAGGTATACCCAAGTTAGAATTTTCTAATAACGTTCTCTGTGATGTCTGCCAATTAGCAAAATAATTTAGATCATCTTTTCATTCCATTAAGCACATCACCACTATATGACAACTATAAATCTTGCATATGGATTTTTTTTATCCTGTTAGTACAGCCAGCAAAGGTGAAAAACGTTTAGATATGTGTTTGTTGATTATTATTGTAGATTCACTCGGGTTAAATTTTTAGCACTTAAAAGTTAGTATTTTCATGAATTTAAAGTATTCTTCACTTGAATTCAAAGAAAGTTCGAACTTATGATTTTAATAATCCATACTGATCATGGTAGCGAATTTAAAAATGAGATATTTGAATCTTTTTATAATGAGTTTGGGATTGAGCATAATTTCTTTCCCTTCGGACCCCCAAGTAGAACAGTTATTGAAAGAAATATTAGAACATTGATGAAACCTGATAAGGTTATGTTAGTTAAATATTCCCTCCCTAGATACTTATGAGCATAACCATTGAATACTTCATGTAATGTTTTTTTTTTTTTTTTTTTTTTTTTTTGAGAAAATGCAATCAAGTGCATTTAAATTTTATTAAAACGGAAAAACTAAAAAGCATACTAACAACATCAGATTTCTCCTTTAACAATGAAATAAAAGAAGGAGGAACCTTATTCAAAATTAAATCATCCCAAATAAAAGAGCTAAAAAGGGCATAGTTAGCACAAAGGTCCACTAACTTATTGCAATTCTTATATATACAATTGAAAATAATGTTGTTGAACTCTTTGAAGGAAAATAGATCTTCTAACTCCTGATGTTTATTAGAGAAACCATCTTGAAGAAACTTGATGACATTTTCATTATCGCTTTCAATGATGATTCCATTGTAGTTTAATATCCAATCTTTAACAACTTCTTTGAGTGATTGAATGGCCAAGAGTTCCAATTGAGATACATCCCAACAAACACAAGTATGTCCAAACGCTAATAGAAATCTGCCTTTAAAATCACGAAATACCCCACCAATCCCAGCTTTATAAGATTGAAGTAATAATACATCAACATTAACTTTGATCCAATCAGGTGGTGGGGGATGCCAATGATTATCCAACAGCTTATGAAGCTGATTAGAAACCAATTTACCCGAGTTATGAGAAAACTTTGATGCTGAAATCGAAGCATAGCTGACAGCTTCCGAAGTAATGAATAAAGAACCATCATCTCCCCCTTCATGAACAAGCTTTTTTCTTGCCTTCCACAAAAAATAAATGACAATACAAAACAAATTAACCAACCAATAATTTTGCAAAGGCATCCAGCTGAAGCATTCTTCCAACGAAAGGAACGTCGGAATACCAAATCCCCATTTGTTTAGATGTTGAAATATATCTAACAGTTTTCTATATTTAATAACCACATGCTCAATATCTTCTAGCATATTGCTGTTTCTAGGACATCAATTAAGCTTTTGCAAACTTCTGTAACATAAAAATTCATTCTTCATAAAGCTTCATTGAATAACATCCACCAAAAACCTTCAACACGAGGACTAAGTTTTGCTTTCTTGATCCAATTCCAATATTGAACCTGTAGGGAATTCTGAAGTGAAGCTTCATATGCTAGAGCCGACATTGATTTTCAAGGGAATTCTAAAATGAAACATCTATCTATTCACCATTAAAAATGCTCCATCTTATAATAGGCTTTAAAAATACTCCCACATCATGAATGATTTTCCAAGTTGTGGAACCCGTCTTCTTTGAAAAATTATCCCCATATAAGTAACCATATCTAGGAAATAAAGCCTTATGTAACAATGATTCTTCCTCATGAATATATCTCCAAGAAAGATTAGCTCTAAGAGGGCCAACTTTATCATCACAAGAATTAAAAGCCCTACCACCCCATTTCAAAGTCAAGCACATAACACTCCAACTTACATAATGGAGACCACAATTACCATTCATCTTCTTCCAAATAAAACTTATACAAAGTTTGTCAATCTCATCAAGGACGCCTTTTGGAATCAAGGAATGAGTGCAATGAGAAATAGTATAAGAAAGCAACACCGTTTTTACCAAATTGATTTCCCCACCAAGGAAATAAATTTCCCTCCCAAAATATTAATCATTTTGAAAGCCTTGTCAATAATAAATTGAGAATCCTCTCCAACTAACCTTCTTAAAGTTATCTTAATTCCAAGATAATGAAATTTTTTGACTCTTTAATACCCATAATGTGAGATATTGCCTTTTTCTTCCCTCTTCTTACCATATTTGCAAATAGAATGCAAGACTTATCTACATTGACTTTTTGTCTAGTCTAATCACATAAATCTTTAACTATACCTTTGATCTTCTTTACAACATTCAAATTGGCTTCTGAGAAAATTATGATGTCATCTGCATACAGCAAATGAGAGATTCTGGGGCCACTTGGACTTAGCCGCACACCATAATTATCACCTTTTTATTTAAACACATTGAATAAAAGCTTAGCACAAAGAATAAACATAAAAGGTGATAAGGGACAACCTTGAAAAAATCCGCTTCTAGTCTCGATCCATCTTGAAGAGTTCCCATTAGTTACCAAGGAGAATTTCGAATCTTTAACACACTCCAAAATTATTTTAGAAATAGAAGAAGGAAAACCGAAGTACATTAATGCTTTCTCCAAAGTTGGCCATCCCATAGAGTCATAGGCTTGCTCCAAATCTAGTTTAAAAGAAATAAAGCCTTTTGAAGACTTTGATATCTGAATTTATGATATATTTCATAAGCCACCAAAACATGATACGACATGGATGTACCTTTCAAAAAAGCTGCTTGTTCTTCAGAGATCAGTTTAGGAATGTTGGAAGATAATCTATTAAAAATGACCTTTGCAGCAACCTTATAAACTGCATTACACAAACTGATTGGTCTAAAGTTGGAAGGAAATGTTGGATTAGATACCTTAGGAATCATAACAACTAATGTTTATTTTCACTTGGAATTTATCATGCCCAAATGAAAAAAATGATTTAGTGCATTCCAAAGATCTTCTTTTATGATGGTCCAATATCCTTTAAGAAAGGAGTAAGTAACTCCATCATTCCCGAGAGCAATATTGTTGCTAGTTTGTTTTATTACTATTTCCACTTCTTCAATAGAGAATTCTTTATTTAATAAATTGATATCATCTTCATCCAGATGGTTCCATAATTTAGGCCAGCCTTCCAATTTGCACTTTCTATCTTTCCACTTATTCTCAAAAAACTGAATTAAGATGTCTTCAATTTGATGTTGATCTTCTACCTCTAATCCGTTAGTATCTTTGATTTTAAAAATAATATTGGAATTCCTCCTTGTATTAGCAAAGGCTTGGAAGAATTATGAGTTGCAATCACCATCGGTTGCCTATTTAACTTTAGCACGCTGTCTCCACCAAGTATTTAGTCGAGCTAAGTTTGAATTGAATTATCACACCTTGACTTTGAGTATCTAGTTATCATCACCCAAGAGACCTCACTCATTGGCTTCTCTTTCCTGTAGCTCCAATATCTCCTTATGTAAGCAGTCTTTTGTCTGGAAAATAGCCTTATGTTTATCTTTGCTCTAATAGTACAATGCCTTCAACATTCTCTTTATTTTATAATTCAGGACTTGGGCATAGTTGCCCACAATTTTCTTCATCCAAATATTCTTTACCACAGCAAATGATGCCAGATTAGATACCTAAACATCTTCAAATCTAATATTCTTTTTAAAATCTAAATTGTATTTCATAAGGTTTAAAATAATTGGACAATGATCCGATGCAATTCTAGCCAATGCTTGACCACCAACCGATGGGGAGAGCTTAAAGCCGTTAACTTTAAGAAACATTTGTCTAATCTTTCAAAAATTCTTTATGCTCTAGTTTTATTATTACACTAGGTGAATTTTGGTCCAATACAACCCACTTCATGTAAGTCATTGCTTGACAAAAAAAATTTCATTTCCTTGGGTCCTAGGGAAAAAACAAACCTTTTTCCACCCCTTTTTTATTCCTTACTAAAAAGGCATTTAAAATCTCCCCCAATCACCATAGGCATTTCCCTTGAAGAATAAAGTTATAACTTTTCCCAAATACTTTTCCTTTTATACACATCCTTGCTTCCATAAATTGAAAAAATTCTCCATCTCCCTTTATTTACAACTTCTGGCTCTCCAATGATGAATTGATGAGAAGATTCCAAAACTCTAAAGGATGTCATACTAGATCTCCATACCACCATAATTCTACCAGACAAACCTTCTGAAGGAACTTGGAAATAATCCCAATATGCACAAATTAACAAGTCTACCTCCCTTCTATCAAACTTGGAAATCTTAGTCTCCAACAGTCCTAGTAAAAAATACTTCATTATCTTTCACAAACTCCTTAAGGTATAAAGAAGCTCTCCTCTTTCTAGCTCCCCTACAATTCCAAAAACCAATGGATGACATCATTGTAAAAGAGGTGAAGAATTCCCGCTTTTTCTTTAAGATCTCCCTCCAATCTTCTACTCCTTGTAGCCATTTTGATAGGACTTAAACCTTTGAGTTGTTTAGATCATTTCTTTTTTGATCCAGTTTCTTTAAAACCCTCAACCACACTCACAATGTCTAATTCAACTTCCGTACTACTTTTCTCCAACATGCAATTGACAGAATACCCTTAGGAGATGCAGCTTTATCAGATAAAATAACCTCTCCTTCCTCAACTTCATCCCCTAATAATTTAAATTTATTATCATAAATGGAAATAATAGTAGAGTGAATAACCATACCCATATCAATTTTTTCATCCAATAGTTGCATAGAGGGACCTTGGATAGCCTCAAGAGCTTTCAATCCTTCTTCCATAGTAATATGATCAGCATTTTATTCCAGATCTTCATCTCCATGATCTTCGGTAACAATTTTATCAACCTTTTGGTAAACTGTAGATTTCTTCATAGGAATAGTAAATTTTCCAGCTTCATTATTCCAATGAAGTTGCATATTGTTTTTTTATCCTTGGTTTTTTTATTTTTTCCTTCTAAAATTCACATGTATCCAAGACCCATATTCAACACTGTTTGGATCAATCACTTTAGCTGAATCAACCTCTTGAATTAGATTACCATTTGAGACAGTAGTCTCATTGGATTTGGATGTTTGATCAGCCTTCAAAATCCTTTCCAAGCAACGATTCTTCTAATGACCTATTTTGCCATAATTGAAATAGAGGATTGGAATCTTCTCATATTCAATTCTTTGTAAAAATTTTCCAGAGCATCCTTCAACCCAAACTCCCATAGAAAGCTTGTTATCCAAATTTATATGAATGCAAATTCTAGCGAATTTCCTTCTACTCCATTGGAACATGTTTTCATCTATCATATACGATTTCCTAACCATTGAAGCCATCCTGCAAATGTTAATTTCATCCCAACATTAAAGTGGTAAATTTGGTATTCTAATCTAAACTGGAGCATAAAGACCTTCAAAGATAAAGGAGAAAATGATGGAGACCATCTATCCAACCCAATTATATTTTCCTTCACATACCACAGACCATTGGAGAAGATTGATTCCAATGTTTCTTTTTTGTCAAATGCACAAAGAACCCAACCCAAACCAAGCATTGTTAGATAAAATTTGCCAAAATGATACTATTGTCTTCTTAACTCCATGTTAATCAGCTCAAATGGAATATTTTCCCCAAAGACTTTAATAACCAATATTTCTGAAGCTTATTTGAGTTTTCCATTTCATTTGTTATGTGAAGCTTTACCACTGAATCTTCACCAGAAAAATCCTTTCCAAAATCCATGTTTGAAACATTGATATTAGATTTTTTTTTTATCCAAGCATTTAGCAACACATTGCTAGAAGGCATTTTAGGAATAATATGCTAGTTATTATCCATAATGCATCTAGTAATATCACCTTCATCACAGAAATGAACTTTATTAAGATTAGCAATGTGATCTCCTCCCCGATTAACAGTTTCCTCAGCATTCCCAACCTCCTTCATAATAATTTTTTATTCAGCATGATCTAGTTAGATAGGCAACACAAAATCATTAATTCCTTATTAAATATCTCCAAGACCATTCGATCCCAAAAAGTTTTTTTTTTTTAATCAACTTTGAATTAGATGATGAAGTATCAATATCGGTAAATTTAAAAAATTTTCTATAATTTGGAGGGGATCCAAATTTATATAAAACCATAACTTTCTCATCAAATACACCCTTTTCTTTTCCAATAGTTTTGATAGGTTCTTTCTATTTAAACAATCCACCTTCATTAATTTCCAGAGGATTACCCGACATGAATTGAACCTTCCCGTCCATTGGGTTTCCTGCAAAATCATCTCCAAAAGCTGGCAAAGAAGAAGCCAATTTTGAACGCGATGAGAACAGAGGAGTCGGGTTAACATGCCGACCTTCATAAGGACCACCAGCAATCATCAAAGACCGATGACCCTCCGCCTCCATCAGAAGCATGAATCACATTTTTGAAAATAAAAAACTTTCTCTCACTAAAAAAATCTCGAACCTTCTCTCACAACTTTTCTCAGCAAAAAATAAACAAGAATGATTATGTAATGTATTTAATAGGGTGTATATTAGATGTAAATTAAATAAGATACCTTAAGGGTACGAAACCTAAAATTTCTCATTTGCATTTCATTGGGTGTAAATTCTTTTATCCTCATAAATGGTAAATCTCCTCTAAGAAATTTGATACAAAGTCTTATGAAAGAGTCTTCTTAGGTTATTTCTCTATAGCTAAAGCCTATAAAATCTTAAATAGGAGGACCTTAGTTGCAGAGGAGTCCACCCATATTATTTTTAATGAATCTAATAAATCAGGTAAGCATAGGTTAGAAAATGATGATGAGGTATATATTACCCATGGAGTAGAGTATATTAACCTAGGTGATAGAGAAGAACCTTAGGATCCATTTACTAAAGAATGGAGATACTCATCTAGTCACCCTAGGGAGCTCATCCTAAGATATCCTTCAGTAGGGGTTAGAATCTACCACGGACTTAGGAAGGAGGTTATTCATTTTGTATTTATCTATATGGTAGAACTCCCAAATATAGACTAAGCCTTAACTAATTAATTATGGATCCTAACTTTGTAAAAAGTGTTAAATCAATTTGTTAGGAATGATTTTTTAAAGGCGGTTGGTAGACTTAGGATCAAAGTGTAGTAGGTACCAAGTGGATTTTCAATAATATGTTGCTAAGTAGTACAATCAAATTAAAGGTATTGATTTTGATGAGATAATTTCTCATGTAGGTAGATTAAAAGTCAATAGGGTATTTTTAGCTTTTTGCATGCTTTAGAGGCTTCAAGTTAAATCGGATGGATGTAAAAAGTGTCTTTCTAACTAGTGTTATTAAGGAAATTGTCTATATAGAGGAACGACCAAGATTTGAAAATTCAACTTTTTCCAACCATGTGCACAAATTTAAAATGGCTTTATATGGGTTAAAGAAAGTAGCTAGGGTATGGTATAAATAGCTTAGTACATTTCGCCTAGAGAGATCATACATTAAGGGTAGTTTATTTTATATACGACGCCTTATAAAAGTAAGAAATGATTTACTCACTCTTAATATATATATATATATATATATATATATATATATATATATATATATATATATATATATATAATATTTTGATCAATAAAGTATTATCTTTGTAAGGACTTTTCAGAAAAGTATGCGTAGAAAGTTAAAAATTAGTATGATGGAGAAGCTAACATATTTTCTTGGATTTAGTATGAAGCAAAGGGAAGATGGTACTTTTCTCAATCAAAGCAAATTTATTAAGGAAATTTTGAAGAAATTTAATATGGAAGGTTCTAAACAAATAATTTTACCGATGAGCTCAACCATTCAATTAGACAAGATTGTAGATGGGAAATCAGTAGATCAAAAGAATAATAGGGGGTAAAAGGATCACTTCTATATTTAACTACTAAAAAACTAAATATAATACTTATTATTTGTCTATGTGCTAGATTCCAAGCTAATCCTAAATAATCCCATATAAGTGTTGTTGAAAGAATTCTTATATACTTTATATGCACTTAAAATTTAGGTATGTATTATCCCAAGCGTAGCTCTTCATTTGAAATTTTAGAGTATTTAGGGATAGACTTTGTAGGGTGTAGAATATATAGGAATCACGTCTGGAACTTGCCAATTTATTGGGCAGTCATTCATTTCCTGGGCTAGAAAAAAATAAAATTTAGTATCCTTATCCACCTCTGAGGTGGAATACATAACTACAAGAAGTTGTGTCGCTCAAGTCTTTTGACTAAAACAACAAATTCTTGACCTTGGTATTTTTATTGACACTATACCAATGATGAGTAAAAACATTTGGGTTATCTGTATTTCCAAAAATTTATTTCAACATTCCAGCACAAAGAATATATGCAATAGATAACATTTCATTAGAGATTGTGTAGCACAAGGGAGATATAGAACTGCATCATGTAGATACTAAAAAAAAAAAAAATTGGTAGAAATTTTTACAAAACCCTTAAATTATGAATCCTTCAACACACTTAGGAGTAAACTAAGTGTAATTGATATTCATGCTTGGAAAAATTAGGATAAAATAGTGATTAGAAGTATGTGTAGTTGTTTATTTGTTATGGTACTTCCTTAAATAGCTTGTGTGTGGAAGTTTTTCCTTGATCAATATGCAAAAAAATGATCACAATAGTATTACATGAACATCTTTGTACTGTAAAATTAGCACTTAACTAAAAATCCATATCATCCTTGTAATCATTGGTCAAGATCATATCAATGTTTTAAAGATTATATTGCACAATACCTTCATCGTACTGTATAATACACATGTCAATAGTCATTTAATGTATTAAATAAGATGGCATGAAATTCAACATGTCTCCATACTTTATGAACACATGTTAGTACTCTACGATCTATTTAGTTAAATGTAGTGCTAATAGACTCCTCGGTATGAGTGACTTTATAGATATCATCCAATATGATTCTGATCATACTCTACAATTTGCAGGCATTCTACAAAATCATCCAGGATAAATTAACTTCTTTTGATCGTCCAATATAATCCCAAATCATACTTTATGATCGATTGAACTCTATATAAGGAATGAAAACTTTAAGAATTTGAATCACACAAATCCAAACATCTTCTCTCTTTCACCCTTACTATTCCCAAATGGCAGGTGGCAATTGAGCCCACATGTTAACATGATGTTCCTCTCATCATCCTATGGTTGACCATTTCCAAAAAATTAAGGATTAGTTAGCTAATCCCTGATATAAACAAGCTCACATTATGCCATCCCACATTCTAGACCAACGCATTCTCAACTACAATGTACTAGAACTTTTGCATCCACAACACTTATGTTTCTTTTGACTCTCGCCTTCCCTTTTAATTATTAATTTCTAAATGAATTGTTTTGAAATCCTATGAATAAATATTGAATATATTACTATGCAATCTCATGTCTATAGTCATCCCATAGAAATCACCCAACAAGATTTTATTGACTGTTTGCACATTTCTATGGAAGAGCTCAAGCCACATAACCTATCTTATATGAGATTTTATGAGAAGACTAAAATTAATATAATCCTTAGAAATACTACCTTAAACAAAAAATAGTCACTTATCCACTCAATCAAAATTCAAGTGTCATCATACATGTCCTCCAAGAATCCATTTTACCTAAGACTGGAGATCAAGTCAACATTGCCTCACTATTATCCATTGTGGCTTATCTAATATTATTATGCACCATGTTTTATGAATCCCACATGATTATTAGTTATTTTTGAATTCTTACATCCATTTAAAGATTAAAAGCCCCACGTAGGTAGAATCTAGATTTAGGACACTTATTCTCCTTCATCTTATACCTGAAATACCAGATTGTTTACCCTAGACTAGCAAACATATTCCATATGTTTTACATTGATTGTTCCATACAAATTCTCTTTCATTGACACCAAGGAGATGAGCCCCAAGAAGAGCATGAGTTCGATGAGGAAGGAAGAGACCATCCAACACCATTTTTAGTTGCCCTTATGCTTGTTTTGTGCTTGCTTTTTTTTAACTATAAAATAAAAAAAAATCTTTACTTTTAAAGATATCACTTTATTTGGGGGAGATATTAGGAGAAAAATAAAATTAAATTGAATTTCAATGAACATTGTTTTCCTTGATAAAAAAGGAGAAGATTGTTGCAATTCAGAAGCTCGGGCTTGTCATTTTGATAACAAAAAATATTATTGGATTTATACTTTATTTATTTTGACATCATTATTATATATTTTTCTTATGCATACTAACATTTCATGTAACCATACATCATGCATCAATAAAGGATCAAGGCTTAAGATTGGGTAGAATAAGTTTGATATTTATCAAAGAGTTTGTATCCTTATTTATTTATTTATATCTTTTTTTAGTTAAATATCATGTTAAATGTGTATGCGAGCTTAGCAATAGTGCGCACAAATATAGGGGAGTGAGAATCTAAATTTTAGATTTTTTTTACAATTTATACTATAAACTCCCTATCATATTATACTATATGTAGATCAGAGAATTAATTAGAATGGCTAATTGAGAGATTAAAAAAGTTAAACTAATCATACTATACAGATTTGATCATATAGGATGATCAATATAAATCTGAGCGCCCAACTACCAATCTGATTTTGGTAAGTATTTGAATTTTTATGCCTTAAGTAATCATACTATATGAACTAGTTCGTACTGTACGATGTTGAAATCTTGCATAAACTAATTCCGATGATTAGTCAATAAAGTCAAGGTAAATAATGAAAGATAATTGTATTATATGATTGTGATCAAACAAGTCAGAAGATAGAGATGATATTTGACCATCCTAGAAATCGTTTGGGATGAACCTTTGAACTATTCATATAACACGATGATAATAATATTGGACGACTAACATAGATGATGTTTGATCATCCTAGAGACAATCCTAGACGAACCCATAATTTTGAATTAATCATATTCTAAAATCAATAATTTGTATTGTACAATCTGTTCAACAATTTTGAACTGATTGTACTAGTGTTTGTTCATCGTACATAATGAACAAATATTTTTACACTACTTATATTGTACGAACAATGTTAGTTGATTTGAAAAATTAGGGAATTTTTATCCTTTTGTATTTAAACATCTTAATTCGTTTAAGAGGGCCATTTATCAAACTTCTTGTGAGTGATTTTATATAACAAAGGGTTTGAAGAGGGAGTTTTGATCTTGGGGAGAGAAGCTGAGGGTTTTGAGAGTGAATTACCTTGTTTGATTAGGGGAGTGTTAACGAGGGGTTCTACACATGGTTGCTCCTTGAACATTCACCATTTTCATCTATAAGCCTTTTTTTTTAGGGAAACTCCAAGAAAGGCTCGTGGTGTCAAAGGATCTAGCTACTTCGCCTCACCTTGTTGGTGGAAGGGATTCAAGGTTCTCTGTCGCACTAGGAGGGTGAAATGGATTCCAAGTTCTCTACCTCACTAGGAAGGGGAAAATGATTTATGTTCTCAGCCGTATCGTGAAAGGGTGGAAGTTATTTTATAAGGACTTCTCTTCCTTGTTAATGGAGCTAAAGGTGAGTTACCAAAAGGTATAGTGCAATACACTTGTGTCTGTGTGTGTTGGGGGGGGGGGGGGGGGGTGGGGTTTAAGAACTTCGGGGAATGGACGTATGTCAATGTTGATCGAACTAATACAAAATTTATGGTT
Organism: Dendrobium nobile; assembly: GCA_022539455.1. NCBI lineage: Eukaryota > Viridiplantae > Streptophyta > Magnoliopsida > Asparagales > Orchidaceae > Dendrobium > Dendrobium nobile. Next base: position 19,287,736 of record CM039734.1, read on the forward strand.
TTGCTAATTTCTTTATCTTTATCACTTTTTAATTTTATGTTTTTATTTCTTGCATATTTGGGATAAAAATATTTTGATTGCTTTGAATTGATTTTTGTGAGTAAGGAAAAGAGAAAAAAATTGAAAAAAAAAAAAGAACAAAAATATTTTTTTGGTTTTTTTTTTATAAATTTTATTTGGATCTTTGATATTTGCTTCTGCTTGTGTATTTGGTTTACATCTTTCTTTAAATGAAAATGTTTTGAAAATATTTTTTTTAAAATAATCAATCCATCCCTTCTCATGTCTTCGACGCATTTCGCACGTCGCTTGCACGACCAACATCATTTCTTGCACGACCTTGCCTCATTTCCTTGCACGACCTCGCGTCGTTAAAAGGGTGTAAGAATGAAGCTATCGGGCTACTCTCGCTCTCACTCCTCCTCTCTCATTCTCACTCCCGCTCTCTCCTCTCTCGTGGTTGTGCGACTTCGCTTCTCCGACGACTTCCCTTTCCAATCGGAGCAAAAGTTACGACATTACAATTGGAAGCAACAACATGAGATCGCTCGCTATGAAGTTAACTTCTTCCCTTTTTTTCCCCTTCTCCGACTCCTGCGTGGCTGTGCGACTTCGCCGATCTCCTCCCTATCGGAATGGAAGTTACGGCATTTCGTTCGGAAGCAACAGGAGCCCACTCAGTGTGAAGGAAACTTTCTCCCTTTTCACGCCCCTTCCTCGTCTCCTTCGTGGCCGTGTGACACTGCCCATTCCACGACATTTCCTACCTGTTTGATGAGAAGCAACAAGGAAACTTGTTCTGTGAAGGTAACTTCTCCCATTCACGCTTCTTTAGTTGAATCCCATAAACAAAGAAGAAGGGGGAGAGTTAATACATCTTAATTAATGTTAATCATATTTAAATTATTATTTAATTATAATTATATTTAATTAGTTAATTATGATTAATTAATAATTAGTAGCTAATATTCAATTACAAATGATCGATTAATTTTAATTAATTTTGATTAATAATAGTTAATTATTAATAAATTATAATTATAATTAATTAATTAATTATAATTAATTAATAATTAGTAATTAATTATAATTATCTAATTAATGTTAATCATATTTAAAATGTTTGTTTCTCTTGTGCCTCGATCCACGAGCCCTCTACATCTATAACCCCGTAAAAGTATAGATTTTCTAAACTCAGATTCTCTCTTTCGTTGTATGCGGCGAACCGAAAAATTGCCTATACACGCCTTTATTCCGCATGGTGGGATGGGACCCTCGTTCGATGCCTACGATGAGGCGGGAAATCACTTAAAGTCTACTCTGGTGTTTGTGGCGCATCGGTAAACCACCTATACACGCATTTTTTGTGCGTGGTGGGATGGGACCCCGGTACAGCAACTACGGCGAGGCGGGGTCACTCATAAGTACCCCCGAGTGGGGGGAAAGCAAATTGTCTTTTTAAATAGTTGTCAAAGACCTCATACACGCCTTTATTGCGAGTGGTGGGAGGAAAGATCACGACTGCGGTGTCCTCATCCGAGGACACCTACCATACATGCCTTTATTGGGCGTGGTGGGAAGGCCTAGTTTCTTGTAGTTTTCCCCTAAATGGGGGAGACGCCGGGAGGCTGCCAAAATTTTGGGTGAACATACGACCACACTCGGACCTGTTTGAACTCAAAAGAATAAGAGCCTGGACTCCAATGAATAATGACTTGTTGACTTTTGAACTTGATTGAACATGAGTAGGGGACCTATGAAAATGAATTTAAATGAATTGAAACCTAATTAAAATTGAACCAGGGACCTCAATTTCAAATGAACTAAATGCAAGTGAGCTCAAACATAAATAAATTGAACTCAAATTGGACTTGATTTGCACATCAAACATGATTCACAAATTTGAACTCAAGCAAGAACTTGAGTTGGACTTCAGAAGACTTTGAACAAGTAGGAGACTCAGATGAATAGAAGAGGCTCATTTTGAGTCTGAACTATACTTGGACTCAAAACTTGGACAAATGTAAATAAAAGACCTAACTTAAACTCTAACTAAAGTGATAAGATATTGAAATTTCAAGATTACTAGAGCTTGAACCTCAAGGAACCATGTCTTAAATGTGAAGTCAAACTCAAAACAAGCTTGAGAAAAGATATTGAACTGGACTCAAATACAAATGACAAATGACTTGAACTCAAGTCAGATCGCAAGAGGCTTGAATAATCAAAATAAAGGATCCTTGGTTATTCAAGCATCACTTTTCTTCGTCTAGTTGAAGATTTGTGACACTCAACATGGTTCATCTACATGCAAGCAATCATGAACATCTGTTACAAACACACGATCAAGATGCAACTAAATGTACTGAGTCCTACAAGCAATGGGGGTCAAAATGTATGAAGGAATTAGCAATGAGTGGAGTTCATCCAACATTCATCAAACACAATGCAACACATTTGAAACCCATACAACAGTCCCTATGAGGTTAAATGCAATGTGCTCACAAGGACAACAAATGGCTACATAATGCATATGTTCCCTAAGTGCACTATTGGAATCTCCAACACAAGCAACTATATTTGCTGATTGAAGAAAGCAACACTACCACTTGATAGTGGAAAATTCATCCCTACAAAATACAATCATCAAACTACCTGAGATTGGTGAAAGGGGGATGTGATGTAGGAACAATGAGTCTTCTACAAACACTTTCAAGAGGTTATAGTGGATACATCGATCCCCTGCAAATAAATACAAGCCACATGTGGATAACAACAATGGATATATCATATGTATATCGAACCACTATGGGCACAAGTATATATATCACCTATGACAACGGTGATTAAGATCTTCAAGTACGAAGACGACTCAATATACAAAAAAGGATACCCCCTGGCAGAATGGAAGAAATGTTTGAACAAATCAAAACTAAACTTACTGGTGTTCTAAAGCTTCTTCTTGGTTCTATCCCTAGGAAGAAAATAACTTTTGTATCCACAAACAACGAAAGTAACAAGTCTATTCACTAAAGAGCTTGAAAAGAGTCCCTTTCAAAATAGTGACCAAGAATTTCAAGAAAACCCTCCCCGGTGAATGAGAAAGGGGGGAGTCACCATCAAGATGAGGAGATGCCTCATAACATCAAAATCATACCGCCACTAGATATGCAACATCCATGCAATCAGATAGAAGGTATCTTCTATCTACATTGACCGCCACCAAATCTGTAACATCCATGCAAGCAGACAGAAGGCGTCTACAATCTACAATGATCGCCATCAGATCCGTAACACTCATACTAGTGGACAGAATGCGTGTATAGGCTCTCAAATAAAATTTTGTGCATTCAAATGACAATTATACGCACAACCAAAATATGATAAAATACCCCTGCACGTACACTATAAATTATATACACATAGGTACACTAAAGGGGAAAATACAATCACAGCCTGCATGGGCCCTGATGAGCGTGTTATTGGTACATATGTGACATCTAGGGTTTCTACGCGGGTCGATAAGTGAATTCATCCTTCTATACTGTTTAATAGGAGTAGACAAGGTTCAAACCTTCAAACGAATATCTAGTTGTGGTGACCAGTGTAATTGTTTTAATATATTTATATTAGGCCTTCAAGGCCTATAATCAAGATAATTCACTAACAAAGACACAAAGCCTACGAAGCCCAAACCTCTTAAGAAGGTAAATAGGAGTGGACAGGGTATGAATGATTGGATAAATATACGATCACGAAGTTGACCGAAATATTTATTTTATACATTCATATCAGGCCTTCAAAGCCTTTAACAAAGAAAATTTATAAACAAGGACACAAAGCCTATAAAACTTGATCCCCTATCGACAAGTTGAAAGGGTCGATAAGGTTCAATCAAGTGAAAATGACCCCAAACACCTTGATGATGGCCACATTGAACAAAGATCTCTACCGGAGAGGATAATTTCAGACATTCACAAATGCCACCTCAAATATCCACAATGTCCAAAATTCTAAAAATCCCAAATTCTAAAATATTTAAAATTGAAACTCAATCATCAACCACTCAAAGGAAAATCTATCCACCCTCCATAACAGCTATCCAAGGTGGCAAATTAAAATTTACTTCAGCTCGTTAAGAGCTAAATGCCTAGTCAAAAATTTCACTAAGATCCATTCTCAAATAATCTCCTACCAATCTGAACGTGGTACGTGTCCTCTAACCGGTGGTTTTGCCACCAAATGGCACCGCAGGATAAACGGTTATGACCTGGGGCCCTCAAAACTGAGTGGTTATGCCGCTAAATGGCACCATAAATAATGGTTATTTCCAGAGCTAATATGTTCCTTATTAGCATCAAATCCTTAAGATATGAATCAATAGGGTATTATCAATGGGTCACAAAGCCCTCGATTAATTAAGGGGGATTCAAATTTGTCCCCTTAGGCAAAAACATTCATCGCAGGTCTACAAGATCCCCTTGGATGAAGCAATCCATGGCTGCCGACAATGATCCTTCTGTCAGGTTGGGTTTACAACCTCCTTTAACTAAGTAGACTAGGGAGCACAATATCCTGGGATGACATAACCATGGGATCTTGATCGGATTATCATCCATTCCCCCACCATCTGCTTTAAGTGCAAGATTGTGAATTTTTTAATTTAAATATCAAATATCCAAATTCCCAAATTCTCCAACTATATCCTATGGCCATTGCTACTACTATCTATAAGATAACATATATTCTCTATGTATCTGATCTATGACTAGCCTTAATCGAAAGTTCTCTCTCGTTATCGGAAGGGGTACTTAACTATAGGGGCTTGCGCCTATAAGAAACCAAAACTCATATCATAAAGTCCTCGCAAAATGAGGGTAAAATCTCTAGGAAGTGTCTTATCTATAAACCCATCTGCCTTCCAAAATTTACCCCGGAACCTAATCCGTTAAAATTCCCTCATAAAAGAAAAAGCAAATCAGCGGGCGGAGGCTGGGGCTAAATTTTAGGAGCCCACAGATTTCTGGCGACTTCGCTGGGGAATGATTTCTCTTTCCATCTCTAGCTAGTCACTTATAGGCTATAGTAGCAAGAAAAATCAATAAGGGATAAAATTTTAAATTTCCTGAAAATCAATCTTTTAAATAAGATTAATTAGAAATTCAATCAGCAAGATTTTAATCCTATTTTAACTTTAACTGCTTCTGTTATTTATTTTACGTAATTTATGCATTTTAAAAGTGTGGGGTAACATATCAAATTTTAATCACTAACCCCTACCTTTCATTTATGCAGAATGGAAATGTAGGATACCCTGATGGCCGTCAAATTGGGATGAGGAGATAGGATTTAATTGGCAAATGTTATCAAAGAAATTGGAAACACTGGAGCCACCATCCACTTTGCTGGGCTCAAATTCTCAGTGGCTACTACAAAGGTTGTAGTCATCCCTGTATATGGCATAAACTCTGAAGAACTTTTTGGAAGGTCCCACTGTGCAAGGACTACTGCCAAAGGTACTGCTCAAGGAAGCGTCTATGTGTTTGAAAGACTATCCCAATATGAGACCCTTACTGCAAAGAGGGTTGTTGATGGAAGAAAAATTTCTGTGGTGACTGCCAATACCACCACTCTACTAACTGGGTTGTCTGCACCTGGGAAATACGACACCGAAGCTTCCTTATCAGGAGGAAGGCTCAATAGAAGGAAGGGGAGGAAAAGAAATGCGGAACTACGAGCTCAGCAATTATCTGTGCCAATCCATCTCTCTAACCTGTCAGTATAAGAACCAGAAATTAATATTCCCACTCAGATCAAGTTCATTAACCTGAAGTGGGTAAAAAGAAATAGCTCTTTTGGTGAGCTCAAGAAATCCTTCTGGGAGCATCGACCTGAAGCATCGACCCCTCATAAAATAAGAGAGCTTGAACGCTTATCTGCCTGAGTATACCAGGTACTGAAAATAGTAAAGGAGAAGGGGCTAATGAAGAAAAAGTTTTAAAGGCCATTGATTGTTGAGGCCTGAAGAACCCCTCCAAGAGAGATGCTTTCATCTACTATGATAGCCGAATGAAGAAATTATCGATGACAACCTCCACAGTAAGCACATCGGGGCGTGACACATAGACCTCATGTCAAAGAATCTGCTGTCAAAAGGGCCCAGCAGAAAGGCAAACAAGTATGGAGGCTGAAGCCTCGAATAAAAAAGATTTTTGAAAAAATAGATAAATCAGGTGTGACATCCAGAATGGTCTCCCGGAGATCCGCCATTGCTAATAGAACTCATCAGAGATAGGTCCAAAAAAAGGCCGATAATGATAATTGTAGTGACAGTCGATATCCTGGAGAGTCCTCCAAGGGATCCCATCATTCACCTACTTCAGCTAAAGAAGAGATTCATTTCGATCGCAGCCCGCAGATCGAAGAAATAATCATCCCAAATCAAAAACCTAAAATTTAGCGGTGACGTCACCCAAAAATTTAGGTACAAGAAGGGGATGAAGAAGACAATGGCGATGAATACACTATGGAGATCGAGGTTGTTTATATGGTCAGCCACATTGATGTTAAAGATGATGATGGTGATAAAGATGACCAAAATTCACAGTCATGCGTATGTGTTTATCGACATCGCCATAAGGCTCAATCTATTGCCAGCTGAAGTGCTTGCTCCTCAAAAGAAGGAGAGGAAGAAGAAGAGGTCAGAGAAAACCCCTTCGCTGGTGAAGACATTACGCTCGCTAAAATGACAAATCAGATGAGGTGACAGATACAAAAGAAAGATAGAGACATCTCTCAGTTAAATGATAAAATGACTGAGATGATGACTTAGATGACGGAGATGATAGAGATAACGCAGAAGACCACTTCTGTGGATCCTATGCTGGCTCAAAATATCAACCAAGCTGGGAATAATGTTCCAACAAATCCTTAAAATCTCCAAGCACCGTAAGCCTCAGGAGTGAAAGGTGTAGCTGACGGTAGCAAAGAAACTAATGATCCTACCCGCTAATGTACTCCACAAAATGTGGTGAGTGCCTCTAAACCCGTAACTACAGCACAACTAGAAGGATTAATCAATGAAAAGATTAAAGCCATTATAGCTACTGAATATGAAAAGAAATTGGTAGGCAACGTACTCAGCAGAGTATGACCAGGTGCAGTATCCAAAGGGATATTATGTACCGAAGTTCAATATCTTTGACGGCAATAAAAATCCTATATAATACCTCACATAGTTTAAAGTTACATGCGGGAATATGGGAGGCAATGATGCTTTGTTATTCCGGCAATTCGTGAGCAGCTTGAGTGGAACTACTTTCGAATGGTACGCTGAGCTGCCAAATGATTCGCTAAAAAATTTCACAAAACTAGAAGCTTTATTCATGAAAAGGTTTTCCAGTTCAACAAAGAAGACTACTATCGCTGATCTCGCCCTTGATAAAAGGAGAAAGGATGAATCAGTGATGAGGTATATAACATGTTGTCGCAATCTCAGCATGAAGTGCGAGCAGCAACTAGAAGAAGAATATGCAGTTCAATTGTTGATAGGGAACATTGATGATAAAATGCAACCCTTCTTATACATGGCCTCAATCACTACCTTCAAAGATTTGTTGGATAGGGTGGCAAAGTTTGAGAAGTTAAACTTATCAAAATCTAAAAGCCTCCCTGACAAAACCAAAAAGGCCAAGGCACCTTACACCAGGAAGAATGAGGTTTACTCTGCATTCGCTCTCAGACCTAATAAAGGTAAACGGGCAGTGTATAATATTGATAAAGAGAAAAAGCCAATGTAATATGAAGAAAAACCAAAACAGACTTACAATCCAAATCCTCAACTAAAGCTGGTTCTTGAAGGAAATGAAAAGCCTCAAGCCTTTCCCAGTGGAGGAGAGCGTTAGAACCAAATAATTTAAATTGGTGATAGAACATTCCTCTCCCTTAAGGAGAAAATGAATAAAGAATATTCATTTAAGAGGGATAGTGTTTCTAAACTATTCCGACAAGCACTCAAGACTCGTCTAGAATTGCTAAAATGCAAAAGATCTGAAGAGTCCAAACACAGTGGCGATCCAAACTACTGCCCATACCATCGGGTAGTTAGTCATCCAACTTAAGATTGCTATATCATCAAAGATTGGTTGGAAAAGAAATATAAAGTGAGAGAATTAACATTATCAGATAATGTATTAGTTCATCCCAGAAAAGAGTCCACTCGGATAGTCACGCCCTCTTCCGTGCTCCCGCCTAAAGAAACAATAATAAAAGAATATATTCAAAAGGAGCAATGGGAGACTATGGTCTCCAAGAAGACAACTAAAATGTTGAAAGAGTTAAAAGGAGTTCCGAGTGTGAAGTGAAAGTCTTCAACCAAACCAGTAGTGAATTTGAAGTAGTTGCCTGTACCACTACATCCACCTCCAAACAGCAACCTGGCCAAGCTAGTTCATCAAAGTCTGGTAAGTCAAAATTAAAGGATTTCAAGAAGAAAGCCAAATTAAAAAAGCCTATAGAGAAGAAGACTGCAACTCAAAAGGATATTGATAGTTTGGGTGAATATTACCAGACTGTTAGGAAGCCTTTTAAGCTCAGTGATTTCATGAAAGAGCTCAAAATATATGAAAATGAAGAAGAAGATGAGGCTGAATCCCTTCCTACGGAGACATGTTGGGCCATCTTTATGACATCAAAGATATCAGATAGGGAGAAATATGCTAAAAAAGCGGCCCCTGAGTTCTGTCTAATGGTGTCATCAATGAAATTCAGTATAGATGATCTATGTTTTCTAAATGATGAAGATTTAGATCCAAGTCCAGCATCGCAAATGAAGCAGGTAAAACAGGGAGATGATTTTGAGTCTATAAGTGAATCTCCGGATGTGATAATGGCTGACTCTAAAGAGAATGCTTCATTGAATAGGTCAGAATTAAATGAGGTGGCTCAAGTGTAGTTGAGAAGTCGCAAGGTACTGTCACCTCCACCAAAGATGGAGATTCTCAATCAAGATAAGAAAAAGTACATAATCATCAATGAAGATATTATCCTTGAAGACTCCAATAAGAAAGAGACTTGAACTAAGGGGATAGATTATAATATCTTATCCCATCTAAGGAAAATTCCAGCATAACTCAAGATATACGATGCCCTTGTGATGTCTAAAGACCTTCGGGAGACTTTGATCAAAGCTCTAAAAGACCCCGAAAGATATGAGGCATATTTTGCTAAATGCAACTTAACTGAGGTCTTGAAATCTAGGAATGAGCTAATCATTACCTTTGCTGAGGATGATCTGATGCTCAGAATGGCAGATCATAATCGCCTTATGTATGTTATGGGAGAAAGTGATGGTATGATGATCAGTCAGATTTTGATCGATCCCGGATCTTCTATAAATCTCATGAGCCTGAAGGCATTGATAGCATTGTGCCTCAATGTGGAACATCTTGGACAAGATAAGCTGATGGTGCACGGCTTCAACAAAAAAGGGCAGAAAACTCTTGGATCATTTATGCTCCCTCCTATATTTGGGGAACTTCACACAAAATTTAAATTCCATGTGATTGATGAAGATACTTCATTCAAGGAGCTACTAGGTCATCCCTGGTTGCACGAATATGATGTTGTCCCATCAACATTACACTAGTGTATGAACTATCTCAGAGATGGAGAAGAATTTAGGATCTATGTTGATATTCAGCCCTTCACAGTTCATGAAGCAACAGTTTATGAAGATGCACAGTACATCATGCCAAAGAAGCAAAATTTTTCGAGTTCTCTCGGGGATAAATCATCAAACTCAAAGGATGCAAAGCGACCTAAATAGGAATGTGAGAAAAAGATGGTGGGGAGAAAGAAGGCAACGCCTCCTCTTCCTAAGGCACCGACCATTCCCAAAGAAAAGAAATATGTACCTCATCTAGGGAGTGATATATATGAAGATGACATCACCCCTATAAATCCTCGAAGAGTATTCCAGTCCATAAATGAAATGAGTAGGGAGGTTAAATTTTCAAACAATAATTATAATTACGACTCTATCTATATGAATAAGGTGCAGGAGGTATTCTCCAGAAGAATAAGCAGCCTGTTAATCTCAGATAGCATACTCATAGTCAAGCGTATCCCACTACAACACTTTAAGGAAATCATTTCATGCGAGGTGGATAAGGTTGAAGAACTCGCCACCCTCTATCTGCCTCCTCTTAAAAATGGGACATGGGAATTCATGAAGAGGAGAATAATGACTGGTGTTGTATGCTTCTCGATTCTCAAGAATTGCTACCTATGAGGCTACCTAATTTTAGTACCAAAAATATTCAGAGAATGCTATAAAAGCAAATCAGTGTTCCTACTACCAAACGATAACTTCATACAAACTTGGGCCTCTAGTATGGAAGGAATCCACATTCATTATGATAGAAGGATATAGATGCATATAAGGGTATCGGATTCATCAAACAAAAATTTCTCTGGAAAGAGACTTATCGGGCAATCAAATGCATGGAAATTGAATCCGATGATGGTGGCGCTGATGAGGTGTATGAAGTTGATATATATGATGATCAACCCGTAGAGGCCAAGCCCGCATCAGAAGAGCTTGAAGATGGTGGACAGGCTGCTACTATGAATGAGCTAAGGGAAGTCAACTTGGGAACAATGGAAGACTCTTGCCCAACCTTCATTAGTTCCCTTCTACTAGAATATTAAGTACAAGAAGTGAAGAAGTTCCTCTGTGAGTTCAGGGACTGCTTTGCCTGGACATATACTGAGATGCCTTCCTTATACCTAGATGCGGAAATTCACAGATTAGCCATCAAATCTGACGTGGCACTCATAAAGCAAGCTCTAAGGAGAATGAGATTGGAGATTGAAGAATAGGTGATTGTAGAGACAAAGAAGCTTATAGATACAGGCTTTATTTGTGAAGAAAAGTATGTCGATTGGACTGCTAATATCGTCCCTGTAAAGAAGAAAAATGGCCATATTCATATCTGCATCAACTTCAGGGACCTTAAAAAGGCATACCCAAAAGATGACTTTTTACTACCAGTATTAGAGCTTCTAGTTGACAATACTTCTAACTACGATATGTTCTCCTTTATGGATGGATCGTCAGGATACAATCAAATTAAAATGGCGCCTAAAGATGAAAAGCATACATCGTTCAGAATACCCATAGGCATATTCTGCTACACAATCATGCCCTTTGGCCAGAAGAATGCTTATGCCACTTATCAACGGGCAATGACTCATATATTTGATGATTTGATTCATTAAAAGGTCGAATGTTGTAGATGATTTGGTCCTTAAGAGCATGGACCGAAGAGATCACCTTGATGACTTGAGAATTATATTCGAGAGGATCAGGAAGTATGATCTGAAGATGAACCCTCTCAAGTGTACATTTGGGGTCTCCCGGCAAATTTTTGGGGTACGTTGTTCGACATTGAGGCATCAAAGTTGACCCCAACAAAATCAAAGAAATTATGGAGATGCCACCTCAAAAGAACCTTTGCCAACTTCATTCTTTACAAGGACAATTAGCTTTCATTTGGCGGTTCATATCGAACTGATGAAGAAAGATATCCATTTCAAGTGGGACGAAGAGTGTCAAGAGGCATTTGACAGCATTAAAAGATATTGTTAAGAGTGTCTAGACGAACTTAGTTTGTACGGGATGATAATCGTATACGAACACAATTCGTACCAATACTCATAAGGATCGTTTCCAACACTTTAAGTAAAATCGTCCGGGAAGATCTACGATCGTACGGGACGATCCATTACGTGATAACTTGAAAATTTTGTAGTTTTGGACGATTTTTCTTGTCTCTCCTTTATAAGGTCTAATTTTTACTGCCACCTAATCTTTTTACTCATTGATCTTCGTGCCTATTGAAAGAAGAGTTAAGGAGAGAGTGAGAGAGAGCATTCAAAGAAGGATTTCTACCACTGGAGTGTGAAGGCTTCGCTTGGTGTTCAAAGGTAAGATTTCCTACTTGTGATTTGAGATTGCTTCACTCTTTTTCTTTCTTCCTTCTATATTTCTTGTGAGAAGATCTGTCAAGGAGATCGAGTTCTCTGCCCACACTAAGAAAGTGTGAAAGGAGGAAGGGATCTCTGCCCATACTAGGAGAGTATGAAAGGGCGAAGGGTTCTCTACCTACACTAGGAGAGTGTGAAAGGATGAAGGGTTCTTTGCCCACACTAGGAGAGAGTGAAAGGATGGGCGGTTCTCTGCCAACACTGGGGATAGTGTAAAAGGATGACAGTTCTCTGCCGCACCGGGCAGTAGTGAAAAGAGTGTTTGTAAAGGCTTCTCCGCCTTGCTGTGGGTGTAAAAGGAAGACACTATTGGTATTAGTGCAATACTCAGAGTGGATGTAGGTCTGGTTTAGACCGAACCACTATAAATCTTGTGTCATTTATTTTTACTGCTTTTTACTTTCTGCATTTTTCTGTTTAAAAAGTTGTGGTTAAAAAACTTTTTATAAAAAAATTCATTAAAGTTTATTTTCGATTCAACTCATCTAAAAGAGGGATAATTTTTAAACTACCAATTCAACCCCCTCTTGGTAGCCTTGGGACATTAACTTAGGTTTAATAACCTATTCACTAGATGCAACAGATATCTGTTGAATCCTTCTATTCTTGCGACGCCAATCCCGAGGAAGCCTCTTATATTGTATACAGCAGTATTAGAAGAGTCCCTCAAAGTATTATTGGCCCAACATAATAAAGAAGGGAAAGAAAATGTGCTATATTACATCAGTCGGAAGTTGATAAGAGCAGAAATACATTACTCTCCAATTGAGAAGTATTGCTTAGTCCTGATTTTTGTAGTTCAGAAGCTCCGTCATTATATGTTGTCTCACAAAATCACCTTAATATCAAAGATTGATCCGTTAAATTTCTTGATGACAAGATCAGTGTTGACAGGTCATTTAGCAAGGTGGGCAGTGATACTCCTGCAATTTGATATTACATATGTCCCACAAAAGACTGTGAAAGGGCAGGTGTTGGCAGATTTTCTCGCTGTACATCCTATCCCTGCAGATTCACCACTCAATGATGATCTAACTAATGAGCAGATCATGAATATCGAAGAGGAGGAGATGCTACGAGTATAGGAAATATACTTCATGGAGCATCATCAATTAAGCATGCTCGACCTCCAAATCTGGAAAAAGCTTAAGTCGGAATTGGAATCATTTTCATAGCACCCGAGGAAGGTATAATGAGATTTTCATTCAGCTTGACTGAACCTCTAACCAACAATGAGGTTGAAAATGAAGCCTTAATAGTAGGACTGGATATTACAATCGATGTTAGAATTCAAAATCTCTAAATTTTTTGTGATTCTCAACTTATTATAAACCAAGTACTGGGAGTTTATAAAATCACCAAGTTCATGTTGGCCTGTTATCATCGGCAAGTTTTTGAGCTTATGAAACCAATTCTAATTATCAAACTAACTCAAGTTCCCCTAGGTCAAAATAGCAAAGTTGATTTCCTATCAAAATTAGCTAATGAAATGGCAAACATGGATGATTGTGGACCTCCGAAAGAGCACCATGCGAACGGGCCAATTGGAAGGGAGAGATTGGATCATGCATATGACTAATCATTCAGGATAGTAGCTCTCACCAGCACACCCCAATGGGTAGTAATATATATGACCTGATCACAGTCATGATTTCCCCCCACCCGATATGACAGCTCGAGTGGGGTTTAGTAGATGTGGGGCCAAGTTTCCCACGGGCGCAAGCCCCCATGATTAATTACATCTCAGGCCGAAGCCTGAGAAAACTCTCGATTAAGGATCATATATTATCCTTCCATAAAATAGGATTGGCATGAGGGTGTAGACAAAGAAGTCCTACTCAAAAGGGAGGAAAGGTCCCAAGGGGCTGAATCAACATGCATGGTTCACACCAGCATTCAGAGGCTCTAGGGTACTAAATAGAAACTGGGAAAAGAATATCAAACACTCAATCACATGCGTAAGAGAAAAGATAGAGGTGATGTCATCCTGTGATGCAAATAAGTGGGATTTATAGTCCCAGAAAGGTAGGGACTTACCCACGATTTAAGGCATACTACAAGACCGAATGTAGTAGCCTCGAACCCTAAATCTAGGTTGGGTTTAGTGTTCTAAACACACTAGCACCCGTGTCTTAGCTAATGCAGTGCAAGATCTGGACTTACCCCGACCTAGATTGGGGAGTCAACTAACCACCTAATCCCTTTAAAACCATGCTGTCAAGTCAATTATTGAGAGATGGGTGGGTGCTACAATTTCTTGGAAGTAGAACCAACATCTAGAAAGTTTTCTAATTGGTCCCGAACTTATGTTGGGTGAATGCTCCTAGCTAATGCAATTAAAATTTTATTTAATTAGTTACTAATGCAATGCATGCTAGTTTTGAAGGTCTTAAGTCATGAATGCTATAGATTTTAAAAACAAGCTTATTAGAAAATAATTTTTAGAATGAGACTAAACTTCCCCAGGTCCTCATAGGCCAGATTATCCGGACTCTACGCACAGATAGGGAAGTGTCTCAAAGTAAGGAGGGAGAGAGATGCAGCATTATGCATACGACCCCGAACGGTTCCAAAAATTCCTTATATTTGTTAGATTTCTATGTTATTTAAACTTAAATTTTAAATATTAGTTATGAGTAGAAAAATTTTCATAGTCCTTAGAAGAGCCTAATGAAGTCTAGGTAAAAATAAAATCGGCATGCAAGAAAGAAACCTAGGAAAAGCAGGCAATTTCTACTGCACAATCAAAATAAATACATCAACATAAATAAACCAATCCAATAAATATCCATAGGCAAACTTCCCTTATTATAACCCAGGGTATGCATAAAGTAAAGTGGTCGGGCACCACTGCTAATAACACGAATTTCTAAGCCTATGATAGATGCAAATGACTTTAAGTGGGATATTGGGTCTTTAAATCTTTGACTCTTCAGTCATCTAGGTGTCTTCTTCTTAGACTCCTTGGATCTTCCTCTATTTGACTCCTTATATCTCTCCTCTTTGGACTCCTTGGATCTCTCCTCCTTGGACTCCTTGGATTTGTTTTAGCTTGAATATCCAAACGAAGAGACAATTCTCCCTAGTAGGGGTATTGCCTTTTCTCTTTGAATATCTAAAGCCATCCAACTCGATCTTCCAAATGGAAGAAGACTCTCCCCTTTGAAGATGCATTCTTCTTTTGGAATTCTAGTTGGATAAGAATATCCACACTCAAAGATGTCTTCACAACTCTTTTCAAATATTATAAATTTTATATAAGTTGAAAATGTTGTAAATCTAAAGGCACCTGCATGATTATCCTAATAAAAATTCTCAAGCAATTATCATCTAATCACAGGCAGTTATATAAAAATAAATTCACATCACAGCAAAACTTGACCATGCTCTTAATGATTGAGGGCTAATACAGCTTCTGGAGCACATGTAGCAGTTATATAATTTAAAGATTTAAATTAGCCCTCGTTTATTTAGGGGGCCTGAGCAAGCACCTGCACAAAATAATATTAGAAATCATGATAGGGCCCTCCTTTTTAGCATTGCATGAGCATGGCCACCTGCAAAGAGAATAATATATGTGTTTCATTCCTAACCTAGGGGTAAATCTAACACCCATCACATCATATCCAGAGTGCAGGGAAAGTAAGCAAACACACCAATCAATTTCATACAACATGTAGTGAAAACCGCAGAAAGCTCCAGCACACAGAAGAAAGAAAAACACCAGCCTAGCCTAAGTCTAGAAGTGGTGCCCTAACAAATAATTATACATGTGTATATGGATGGTGTGGCTTGGAAATGTCCTAATCTGAGTAGTTAGTTAAACTTACCTAAAGTTCAAGTTTCTTACAGGCCAGAAAAGGAAATTTTAATTAAAGTTTAAATATTAAAGAATTAAAATCCATTTTAGTTAATTTATTTTATTGATAAATTTTAAAAGCTTAGGGTAGTGACATTTGAAGTTCAAATTGTATTAGCCAAATTTGAAAAGTCCCGGGTCCTCCTAGGTACTAGGTTGAGGGGGTCAAAAAGTTCACTATGGGAAAGAGGATAGGTTTGGGGTTACTAATATTTTAGGTAAGTATTAGACCTTAGAATGAGTAGTTAGCCAGGTAGTACATTGGATTTAGAGTTTTCTAGACAAAGTTATGAATTTTGGAAGTTTCGGGCCCTAGACTATAAGCCGGGGTTGACCAAAAAAGTTGACTTTCTAATTTAAGTTAGTTTTTGGAATTCTAATATTTTTAATAAATACTAGTCTCTAATAGGAGTCTAATGCATGTGAGTTTGCCCAATTTAGAATTCTTTACAATTAGTTATGAAGTTTCTAAAGTTCAAGTATTTATTGAATTATCTAAATTATCTAGTTAAAGGCTGATTTTAAGGTTTTCATCCAAATCAACCCCAAACTGATTGGAATTACACCCAAAGGTTAGAAATGACATAAGGAGGTGTTTCCAGGTGTTTGGAAAACATTTGGGAGTTTTAATAATTTTTAATGATTTATTAGAGGTAAAAAGGTAATTTTAATCTAAGACCAAATTAAAGGTCAACCTAAAGTCAAACTAAAGATCCCTATTTATCTAAGGTTGGGGATCAGATTCTGAACAATTTGATTTATGGTAGCTATTTTTTTGATCTAAGATGGATTTATTGTAATTTTTAGAAGGTCTGGGGGCCCTATTTATCAGGTTAATTAGGGTTAGTTAATTAAGGAGTCTAAAGAGTCCTAAAAATTCCTAGAAAATTTTAAGATGTTTATGATCTCACTAATTTTAAATGTTGAAGTTTTCATATCTATCAGTAATCAATCCTAGCTCCTATAAATTATCTAAATTTGTCTTTAGGGTGTCACTATGTTGAATAGGTTTAAATAAAATTTTGGACTAACCCTTGGGTTTACAATGCATGGTAACACACAAAAACAGTAAACATATCATATCCTTAGATCTATGAGAGCCTAAACTAGGTGGTGGTGCATCCTACACATGCAGGCTATAATAAAAGAAAAGTAAGTACAACTAATGATGGAATTAGTGAATGATTGGGACTCAACCATTCACTAATTCACACCCCCATGATTGCTCTTCACATATAAACCATATGTTTAAAATTTCATGCGTAGTGGATCTCCCAAAATTGGGATTTACTTATAAGTAGTTTTAAAATAATTTCAAAAATAGTTATAAATATAAATATATTTTTAGAAAATAAGTTAATTAAAAATAAGTCAATTCATAATATATAAGTATTAGGGAGAACTACTGACTACCCTAATGAGGTTTCAAAATAGTTTGAAAATATTTTTAAATTTTAAAATAAATATTATAATAAATTATTTAAAAAATATAAAAATATTCAAAATAACTAGATAAAGTAAAAATCTACCAAAATAGTATACTTCAAACCCTAAAAATAATTTTAAAATAAAATTTATAATTTTCAGAAAAGAACGAGGGGTTGCACGCCAAAATTTGATTTAAATGAATTAGATATGAATTTTAGAAATTTAATAAACTAAAATAATTTTAAAATAATTTAAAATGATAAATTCTTAAAAATAATCATTAATCAAATATGAAAAATAAATCTTAAAGCTGCTGAATTGAAAATATTTAAAATAATGTTTGCTAACATAAAATATTTTAACTCTAAATAGTTAATAATATATATATATATATATATATATATATATATATATATATATATATATATATATATATATATATATATAAAACTAATCAAAGAAAATAAGTTATATGAAATAATAACATAAACATAAATATTAATCTAAATTTAAAATGAAAATAATAAATAATAATAAAGAGTTTGAGAATAGTAATAGTAATTATAGTTGAAATAATTTAATTTAAAGTAAAGGATAATAATAAAAGTAAAATAACAATAATAATAATAATAAAACTTAAAATAGCAACAAATTATTTAAAAACAGTAATTATTTAAAATAAACATAATTAAAATAATGATATATTAGAAATCATGATTAAAATAACCATTTAAATAATAATAATAAAATGTGTTCTTTACTATTTTTTGAATAATTCAAAAAATAATAAATAATTTTGAATGAAAATAATTTTAAATTAAAGAAGATTCAATTCTGAGCAATTCGATATATTGCACGAATTTTTTCGATCAAAAATGAATTTTCCAGAAATGTTTGAGTGAAATTTGATTTAAAAAGGGTTTAAAATATAATTAAAACTAATTTTAGTTTAAAAAAACAGCGGGACAACACTTTGCATCATCCAATTCGTCTGTTCAAACCGCGGTGGCAGCGCCCAATCATTGGCAATAATTGGGACCACCACCAATCATTGCGCACTGATTCAAGGGGCCGTCGAGACCCACACGTCCCACTTATCAACATCAATGGAAAGCGGACACCGTTCGATTTCTTGTGGTCCAGACCGAGGGACCAGATCTCGTCGGACGGCTGGGTGATCCGCAAGGAAAGATCTACGGGTTGTAATAGTGGCAGAATAGTGGAATCTCACCCGTTAATGAGCAGATCAACGGTTCCAATTGAACCAAGTTCATGCAGAATATGGCCCTAACCCTAGAAACACAAAAACACCTCGTTCGATCTATATACTTAATAAAATGACATGAAATTTTAAACGTAGAACATGTATATGAAGAGCATTAATGGGGTATGATTCTTATAGCTCTAAAATCATTGTATAACGGCCTATTTAGTTCTAAGTGCTCTAGCTAGGGTTTGCGATATACCTTGATCCACACGGTGGATCTAGTCGATCTTGAGCTAGTTACACTTATAGACTGTCCTCGTATAATTTACCTCTTGAACTCGAGCTTCGAAACATCCTCGATCGACGGGAAGAATCTTTGGAAAATCCTTAGTCATGGGTGGCCAAGGATCTCACCGGCGGCGGCCCTAATCGACGGGTTTTGGCTTGGGGAAGGTGGAGAGAAGGTCCAGGAGCTCTCTCCCAAAATTTTAGATGTTTTCATGGTCTCTCCTTAGAGTAAGAGAAAAAAGCCATAAATTTTGGTCAAATGGGTCCAAGGTATGATGGGTTCAGGCTAGGGAAGAATCAATATTGATTTGAAATCAAATAGGAGAGATTTGAGTCAAACTGGGTCAACCTAGGTTGACCTAGTCAACCAGGTTGACCCAGGACCCGAGTCTGGGCTCAACAAACTTGGATCGACTCACTGAATTGAATGGAGGGGGTTTAAAAACCTGTCTTGGTCAATTTTACCAAGTCAACTTCTAGGTCAACAAACGGAGCCCCAACAGGAGCGGCGAACAACTAGTAAACTGCTCGTGTTGGCATTGATCGACCATGCCAAAAGGAGAGTGAAAAAAAACATGAGTGTCAAAGTATCAAAGAGGTGCAAGAAAAAGTAGAGAGCTCTTCTCCTGGCCTTACCCTACAGCGGGGGCAGAGCCTGGGAGAGAAGGAAGAGCAACAGTGCACACGTAAGGTATCACCAAAATGGTGAATAAGTAGTGGGGTCCTCCCCTGGCATTACCCTTCAACAAGGGCAGAGCCAAGGAAAGGACCAAAGTAAAGATCAACACAAGGGTGAAAAGAACATAAAGGAATTCTCCCCTAGCCTTGCCCTATAGTAAGGGTAGAGTAAAATGGAGAATCAAAAGTAAAAGGTCACCACTAGGATGATAAAGTAAGGGGGCTCCTCTCTCTGCCTTACCTTATGGCGAGGGTAGAGTAGAAGAGAGAATCAAAGATAAAGATCACCTCAAGGGTAAAAAAGGTAGAAGGGTTCTCCCCTAGCTAAGAGAAGAACTAAAAGTAAGGTAGTAAAAGTAGACCGACTATCTATCAGACTATATCGAATCAGCAAAATAGAAGGTGAAGGGAGCCCCATCTCCTCCTGCTCATCTCAGAACAGTGGATCGGGGTGACTCGATATTTGCCTGACCAAATCGAGACAGCAAAATAAAAGAGTCATGAAATATGGTGCCTGCTTGATCACAACAGGACAATCAGGGAAAAAGGTGGCAAGGAGTTCCTGCTAGGTGCTCTGTCAGGCCCTCTCTACGAAGTAAGTAAAACCAACTACCTACCTGACTGTATCGAAATAGCAGGGTAGAAGGTGAAACGATCCCGTCTCCTCCTAATTCATTCGAAACAGTGGATTGGGGTGACTCAATACTTCTGCCTGACCTCAACAAAAGTAAAGAAGATACAAAATGGAAGCCTTCCTAGTCTTTAATAAGACATCCAAAGTAAAAAGGCATTGAGGAAGACCCCCCAGTGACTCTGTGGGGCTCGCTCAACCAGGTAAGTAAAATCAACTACCAGTCTAACTATATCTGGACACCGGGATAGAAGGTGAAAAGGATCCCGCTCCTCCTGCTCCTTTCGGAACAGTGGATTACGGTGACCCACTACTTGTACCTGACCTCAGCAAGAAGCTCATGAGCCATGAAATGGAAGCCTGTTTAGTCTTTTACAGGACATCCAGGTAAAGGGGTGTTGAGAACTACCTCCCAGGGACTCTGTCGGGCTCGCTCAACAGGTAAGTAAAACCAACTACCAGTCTGACCATATCTGGACAGCTGGTAGAAGGTGAAAAGGATCCTGCCCCTCTTGATCCTTTCGAAATAGTAGATTGGGGTGAACCACTACTTCTGCCTGACCTCAGCAAGAAGCTCATGAGCCATAAAATGGAAGCCTACTTAGTCTTTAACAGGACATTCGGGGTAAAAGGGTGGTAAGGGAAACCTTTCAGGTGCTCTGGCAAGGCTTCACTTTAACCGGTAAGTAGAACCAACTACCCATCTGACCGTCTCTGAACAGTGGGGTAGAAGGTGAAAAGGATCTTACCCCTCCTATTCCTTTCAGAATAGTGGATTTGGGAGACCCACTACATTTGTCTGACCTCAGCAAGAAGCTTATGAGCCACAAAATGGAGGCCTCCTTAGTCTTTAACAGGACATCTAGAGTAATGAGAGGTGGTAAGGGACACCTTCTAGGTGCTCTGGCAAGGCTTCACTTTAACTAGGTAAGCTTCAACATCTACTCTACCAGCTCGGCCTTGCAAATGAGGAAGGACTCAATACCCACTAAGTCATTTCAACTGAGTGAATAAAGAGTTAAGTTCTGATGCCTGCCTGATCACAACAAGACAATCAAAAAGAAAAAAGAGTGGTGAGGAGTACTTGCCAGGTGCTCTGTCAGGCCCTCTCTACCAAGTAAGTAAGACCAACTACCTATCTGTTCATTTCAAATAGCAGGATATGAGGTAAAAGTCACCTTAACATCGGCCTGACACAGATCTGTGTAGGGATGTGAGGAAGAAAGGAGTAGGTAAATGGGATAATTTTAAGGGTAGAGCCACCTAGGGAACCCCTTCTAGAGCTTTGATAACAACATGGTAAAGGACAAATCGTCATGGCCATAAGTTTCCAATGCCATCAGGATCTCCTAGGGAATCCTAACCCTACACAAAAGGTGAGGAAGACATCAGAATGACGTCTCCCAAGAAAGCTGGAAGAGATATACCCTCAGTAGAGTATGTAGAGGGGCTAATCTCATTCCAAATGAGTAAAAAGAACTAAAGTAGCGAGAGGGCACCTCTGCTACAAAAAATAGGCCTAAGCCTAGTAAAGAAAACCATCCAAGAAGTTATAGTGGTAAACTCATACTAACTAATGGGAACCCTGTAAGATGTGGAAATAATATCAAAACATCCAAAGGACCTCCCCAGCAGCTAGGAGTCGAGTCTCAATGGGAAAATAAGTGGTAAAAGGCACAGAAGAGCTGAATTTCTATTAGAAAATCAAAGCTCAAGAATAAGGTGATGGTGGCACCTAAGGTATTACGCCCCATATCACCAAGTAAGAGGGAAAAGAATCAAAGTAGCGAGGGAGCACTCTCACTACTAAGGATAACAACTCTGAATAGGAGAAATTCCATAATGGTAACACCCACACAAACTAATCGAACCCTATGAGAAGTGGAAGTGACATCAACACATTTATAAGACTAATCTGGCAACTGAGCCTAGTGTATGAATGGTAGGATAGGTCACAAAAAGGAGTAGGAGAACTGATCCCCTGCTAGAAGATCAAAGTTCTCGACGTAGTGATATTAACATCTAGGACCAGATATACTGCATCACACTTAAGAATACAACTCTAGGTAGTAAGGGAACATACTTACTACCTAAGAACAGTAATCATGAGTAAGATTGATAACATCAAAGGGTCACACTGGTAACACCTACCCTAATCAGGTAGGACCCTGTGGGGAGTGAAAGCAGCCAAACAACATTCATAGGACTACTCTAGCAGCTAAGAGTAGAGCATGAATGGTGAAGTAGGTTGGTGAAAGAAACTAAGGAGCCGATCTTCTATTGGAAATCAAGACTCCTAAGGATGTGATACTAACATCTAAGATAAGATATACTACATCACAACCAGGAAACAACTTTGAGGTGACAAGGGAGGACACCTGACACCTAGTATAGTAATCATGAGTGAAATTTATGATCATCAGAAGGTCATAGTGGTAACACCTACCCTAACTGGGTAGGACCCTATGCTGAGTGAAAGCAACTCTAGCTCATCTATAGGAGTACTCTGGCAGCTCAGAGCAATATATGCATGAAAGAGTGGGTTACTGAAAGAGGGCAAAAGGGCTTGATCTTTCCTCAGAAAAATCTAAGCCCACAAGATAGTGATGTTGCCGTCTAGGACATGACGCACTACATCACTAGCAAAGACAATCAAAATCATGAAAGACCATGACTAGATAGGTTTATATTCATCCTTAAAGCAAACACCAAGATGCTTCGAAGGGGATGAAAAAGGAACCATTGGGGCTTTTGTGCCTTTAGGGAGTATTACTGGGTTACTCTTGTGACATGGGCAACCGGTTTTGCTCTACTAAAAGCTTCCCTCTTATTTATCATATGTAATTTTTTTATTTTATGATAGAGGGAAAAGTGAATGGCTTTGATAACCCATGCCATATTCTCCTATGAACAAAACTAAGAAAGAGGTCTAACAGGGTCTTTTAAAGAAGTAAACAACTAGTTTTAATAACCCAGACCACATTTAACTTATGTGAATGAACTGGAGAGCACAATCATAGTGTAATTGAAGAATAATAAAAAACAAAATTATGATAGAGGATCAACACTACCATATCTGACTAGCATAGGATGGTATGGACCTTGTATCCTACCTCTAAAAGAGTCTGAACTAATGACTCTGACATCCCTGATCACATTTAACTCATATGAATGGACTGGGGGCTACATCTATCAGATCTGAACTGATAGGAAAAAGCAACTCGAATAGGGATAGTGGATCTCTATCACCACACCTAACTATCATAGGAGGGTGTGAACCTGATATCACCTCTCTAGAGAGTCAAAACTAATAATTTTGATATCCCTGATCACATTCAACTTGTGTGAATGGACTGGATGCTACAACTATCAGAGCAGGACTGATAGGAAGAAGAGAGTCACATAGGAATAATGGATCACTATCACCCCACCTGACTAACATAGGTGGGCATGGACCTAGTATCACATCTCTAAAGAGTCGAAACTAATGATTTTAATGTGCCCGATCACATTCAACTCCTGTGAATGGACTAGGGGCTACAACTATCAGATCAGGACTGATAGGAGGAAGAAAGTCAAGTAAGGATAACAGATCCCTATCTCCACACCTGACTATTATAAGAGGGTGTGGACTCAGTATCACCTCTCAAAAGGTAAACTTGAATCATTGGTTTTGATATCACATACCACACTTGGGGTGACAAGTGAAACTGGGGGCACTGAAACTCACAATGAATATTTTGATTTTATGGAGCAAGTCAAAAATGAAAAATGGGCACATGTCCCGAAGGAGTTTAGTACCTGACTCCATCTAATCTTAAAAGGAACCTCAATTTAAATTTGTTAACTCAGCTCAAGCTCCATACCAGCTGAATTGTGCTTTCTCTTTTATATGAGTATTTTCTTTTTCTGAATTAAGATCTAATCCAAAAAGGGATTAAAATTTGAAGAAGAAATTAAATTTTCTTAATTTTCTTGTATGAAAGTATACTTTCATATCTTATAGGATATCAATGCACAATAATGATTCCAAAATTATAAATTTTAGATTCAAGTATCAAAAATATCAAAAGGATACAGATTTTTTGAGATTTAGAGATTTACTAGAAAAGGAAGCCATTTACTTATCACTTTTGGGCTCTTTGAGCCACTTTCTCAATATTTATGTGCTTTGCACAATTTTCTTTTATTTGATATACTTTGTGTATCTTTCACTTTTGGCGCACTTTACACATCTTTTCACTTTTTGTAACTGGCTTCCTTTTCCAAACCTCTAAAAGAAAACTTTTTCTCAGTTGTAAGATCATCTTCCAAATATAAGAGAAGAAGACTCACTTCTCTTACGCAAAGAAGAATGATCTACAAAATAAATTCTATCCTCTGATAAGAATGAATAGCTTGATTAAGAAAATTATGAAGTTTTATTCACCAACATGCTAAAGTTATCTATGAGATAAAGAATTATAAGATGATAGAGAAAATTTTCACTTCTAAATCCAATTTCAATTTGAAATAGATTCGAGTTCAAAAGAAGAAATCTCTCTACATATGGGATGAGATAGAGAGATCACACCCTTTCATGAGTCATCACTACAAAGCTATTAGAGTTAGAAGAAGTAAGAGAGTCATCATAATTAAAAATCATTTTATTTTCTTTTATTGATTAATCATCAATAGAAGGGAGAATGAGGTCCTTCAGCCTAAGTGCTGAAAGGGGCCTGTCTTCCCTTCTGAGGTTATAACCATTTTTTTCCTCTTTTACACATATCTCTAGTACATATAGAAGTCAAAAGAAAATGTGCTCATATGACACTACAACAGAAGAAAGAAAAGAAAGAAAAGTGCTAATAAAGATGCTGGAGTGGCAAATGTCGACATGGCCTTGGGAGGCCTCCTCTCAACTGTCTCTAAACTTTATCCAGCTTAATTAATCATCTACTAGGTCTTCTTGGAGAGTTCTAGCTGCACTCTCCCTCAGAACTATGGAGTGATCTGTCACTACTGCCCTGACTATAACTCTGACTGTCACTGTTGGTGGAACTGTGGCTAGGATTGTGGTTGGGACTGGAGATCATCTGAACTTCCTGAATAGCCATGCCCAAAGGTTATACCAAATCACTGTCCTGGAGATGGATCTTCCCAGTGGCCATCTCAGTCTGTAAGTGTAAGACTATGGCATCTGTAGCTACTAATCTCGGAGATCCTCCTGCCTCGGAGTCTTCCTGCTAATCCTGGTCCTCGGGCTCTCTCTGCTCACCCAAGTGACCATGACATATAATCTCATAGACCCAGTGTACTAGTATGTGCTCATCTGACTCCTCTCTGAGTGTGTCATCCTCTGAGAAGGCCCGGCGGAGTGCCTCTATATAAGGACTCATAGGGGAATCGATCCTATGAGGGCTAGAAGCTAAAGTGGTCTCCACTCGATCTGGTGATCCATCGAGAGTAGGTACCAAATCATCATCAAAAGCTATTGGGACTGGCTCAGACCTGAAAGGAGCAGCAACATCCATTTGCTCAACTATATCCATTGGTTGTTCTGCCTCTGCCAGCGGTGCTGTTTGATTGTACTGCCTCAAATGAGTGTGCCAGCTCAACTGGTCATACTACATCAACGGGTCGTACTGCCTCAAATGAGTGTGCCAGCTCAACTGGTCATCCTCCTCATCCCCACTATGTGTCAGTGGAGAGAAGCATCCTCTCTGGATCACCTCTATTTTAGGAGCTACTATGACATTCGGGGTGGGAACGACTATAACTCATCGTGGTCTCTACTGCTTGGGAGCCACTATCCTCTAAACTAGCTCCTAGTGATATATCGCGTTTACCATCTTCTTCCTCTCTGACTCTAACGCAGCTAAATGAAACCTAATATTCCTATTTCTCCTAGCCCTTCTTACGGTGGTGGAGGAAGACGGAACATCTGAACCCACTGCCTTGGTGGCAGGGGGAACAAGAACAACGGGAGAGTTAGGGTTTGCCCGGTGGTCTCAGGGTGAGAGAGCCGAGCAAAAATATAAACCCGATCAGAAGTAAGCAAATGCACCTCGGAATGGGCAGCCCTCTTCCTAGTGGAAGTGGGTGGGGAAACCCAAACTTGAGGTACTTTTGCCGGAACAACGGGAGTAACAACAGCAATAGGCTACCGGCGCTGAGGGGCCAGAGCAACTTGTACAACAGGAGTGGCAGGCACTGGCCGCCTAACCACAGAACAGACTGGTGGAACAGGAAGTGGCCTAGGCACTAGTCACCTAGCCACAGAGCGTACTGGCTATGCAGGTACATAAACAGGATGAGCAGGTGCCCAGGCTGTCCGTCGAGAAGTCGGTTGTCCAAAAGGGCGTATGGTTGCGCGTCCTCTCCTCTGGGGAGGAGAGAATTCAACAACCTTAGTCGAGGTCATCCCTCAAAGAGTGATGAAGTCCGAGTCCGTGAAGGAACCAAAAAAGATCCTTCTAGCGGGTGGACTAGCGAGCAGGGACTCAGGAATAGTCACCCACGTGTCCGAGCCGAAACTAAAGGTAACGGAAGGAACGAAAGGAGCCATTGCACTGCTGCCAAGAAAGGAAAGTGAAAAGGTCAGAAATAAGAATTGAAAACAAGAAAGAATGAAGGAATGGATATAGATTTGATAAAGATAGATAAGGGATGGAGTAGCCTGCTAGGCTGGAAAGAAGTAGAGTAGGGAGAAACCCTAGCTAAGGGGAAGGAATCCTAACTAAAGAAAGACCCTAACTAAGAGTGGGATAGACCTAATCTAAGGAGTACCAATCCCGAAGTATACACAAGAAAGGATAATATATAATCCAAAGATGGAGAGAGAAATTGGTCCCACCATGGTCGCTAGAAACCTGTGGACCTCCGAAAGAGCACTGTGCAAAAGGGCCAATCGAAAGGGACAGATTGGATCGTGCATACAACTAACCATTGAGGATAGTGGCTCTCACCAGCACACCCTGATGGGTAGTAATATGCACGACCTGATCAAAGTCACGGGTTTCCCCCACCCAATATGACAGCTCGAGTGGGGTTTAGTAGATGTGGGGCCACGTTTTCCACGAATGCAAGCCCCCGTAGTTAATTACATCCCAGGATGGAGCTCAAAAAAACTCTCGATTAAGGATCATACATTATCCTTCCCAAAAATAGGATTGACATAAGGGTATAGACTAAGAGGTCCTACTCAAAAGGGAGGAAAGGTCCCAAGGGGATGAATCAACATGCATGGTTCACACCAGCATTCAAAGGCTCTAGGGTACTAAAGAAAAACTGAGGAAAAGAATATCAAACACTCAATCACATGAGTGAGAGAAAAGATTGAGGTGGCATCATCCTGTGATGACGCATATACGTGGGATTTATAGTCCTAGAAAGGTAGGGACTTACCCACTATTTAAGGCACACTACGAGACCGAATGTACTAGCCTCAAAACCTAAATCTAGTTTGGGTTTAGTATTCTACACATACTAACACCCATGTCCTAGCTAATGCAGTATAAAGATCTGGACTTACCCATGCCTAGATTGTGGAGCCAGCTAACCACCTAATCGTTTTAAAACTATGCTATCAAGTCAATTATTGACAGATGGGTGGGTGGTACAGTTTTTTAGAAGTAGGATCGACATCTAGAGAGTTTCCTAATTGATCATGGACTTATGTTGGGTGAATGCTCCTAGCTAGTACAATTAAAATTTTATTTAATTAGTTACTAATGCAATGCATGCTAGTTTTGAAGGTCTCAAATCATGAATGGTATTGATTTTAAAATCAGGCTTATTAAAAAATAATTTTTAGAAGGAGACTAGACTTCTCTAGGTTCAGTACTTCATCCTTATAGGCTAGATTATCCAGACTCTACCAGCAAGCGGGGAAGTGTCTCAAAGCAAGGAGGGAGAGAGATGCAGCATTATGCATGTAACCCTGAACGGTTTTGGTAATTCCCTAGATTCGTTAGATTTCTATGTTATTTAATCTAAATTTTAATTATTAGTTACAAGTCAAAAAATTTTCATAATCCTTAGAAGAGCCTAACGAAGTCCGAAAGCAAAATTGTCATGCAAGAAAAAAACTTAGGAAAAGCAGGCAATTTCTACTACGCAATCAAAATAAACACATCAACATAAATAAACCAATCCAGTAAATGTCCATACGCAAACTACCCTTATTACAACCCAGGATATACAGAAAGTAAAGTGGCCGGACACCACTGCCAACAACCCATATTTTTAAGCCTATGATAGACACAATTTACTTTGAGTGGGATATTGGGTCTTCAAATCTTTGACTCTTCAGTCATCTAGGTGTCTTCTCCTTGGACTCCTTGGATCTTCCTCCATTGCACTCCTTGGATCTCTCCTCATTGGACTGCTTAGATCTCTCCTCCTTGGACTCCTTGGATCCGTTGTAGCTTGAATATCCAAACGAAGAGGCAATTCCCCCTAGTAGGGGGTATTGCCTTTTCTCTTTAGATATCTAAAGCCATCCAACTCGATCTTCCAAATGGAAGAAGACTATCCCCTTTAAGGTTGCCTTCTTCTTTTAGAATAAGAGTTGGACAAGAATATCCACACTCAAATACATCTTCACAACTCTTTACAAATATTAAAAATTTTATATAAATTGAAAATACAGTAAATCTAAAGGCACCTACATGGTTATCCTAATAAAAATTTCCAAGCAGTTATTATCTCATCATAGGCAGTTATATAAAAATAAATGCACATCACAACCAAACTTGGTCATGCTCTTAATGATTGAGGGCTAATGTAGCTTCTGGAGCACCTGCAGCAGTTATAATTTAATGATTTAAATTAGCCCTCATTTATTTAGGGGGCCTAAGCAAGCACCTGCACAAAATAATATTAGAAATCATAATAGGGCCCCTCTTTTTAGCTTTGCATGAGCGTGGCCACCTGCAAAGAGAACAATATATATGTGTCATTCCTAAACTAGGGGTAAATCTAACGCCCATCACATCATATCCAGAGTGTAGGGAAAGTAAGTAAACACACCAATCAATTTAATACAACATGCAGTGAAAACCATGGAAAGCTTCGGCACACAGCAGAAAGAAAAACACCGGCCTAGCCTAATCTAGAAGTGGTGCTCTAGCAAACAATTCTATGTGTGTGTATGGCTGGTGTGGCTTGGATATGTCTTAATTTGGGTAGTTAGTTAAAGTTACCTAAAGTTCAAGTTTGTTATAGGCCTGAAAAGGAAATTTTGATTAAAGTTTAAATATTAATGAATTAGGATCCATTTTAGTTAATTTGTTGATCAGTTTTAGAAGCTTAGGGTAGTGATATTTTAAGTTCAAATTGTATTAGCCAAATTTGGAAAGTTCTGGGTCCTCTTAGGTACCGGTTGAGGGGGTCAAAAAGATCACTATGGGAAAGGGGCTAAGTTTGGGGTTCCTAAAACTTTAGGTAAATATTAGACCTTAATATGAGCAGTTAGCCAGGTAGTACACTGGATTTGGAGTTTTCTAGGCAATTTTATAAATTTTGGAAGTTTCGGGCCCTATATTATAGGTTGGGGTTTACCAGAAAGTAGAATTTGTAATTTAAGATAGTTTCTGGAATCCTAATATTTTTAATAAATAATAGACCCTAATAGGAATCAAATTCAAGTGATTTTTTATAATTTAGGATTTTTTGTAATTAGTTATGAATTTTCTAAAGTTCAGGGTATTTATGAAATTATCTAAATTATCTAGGTAAAGGCTGATATTAAGGTTTTGATCCAACTCAGCCCCAAACCTATGGGAATCCCCGCCAAATTTCATAAATGACAGAAGGAGGTGTTCCCAGGTGTTTGGGGAAAATTTAGATTTTTAATAATTTTTAATGATTTATTAGGGGCAAAAAGGTAATTTCCACCTATGATCAAATTAAGCGTCAACCTAAAGTCAAACTAGGTATCCCTATTTATCTAAGGTTGGGGATCAAATTTTGAACAGTTTGAGATATGGTAGCTATTTTTTTGATGTAAGATGAATTTATTGTAATTTTTTGAAGGTCTTAAAGCCCTATTTACCATGTTAATTAGGGTTGGTTAATTAAGGGGTCTAAAGAGCCCTAAAAATTTCTAGAAAATTCTAGAATGTTTATGATGTAACTAAGTTTAAATTTTGAAGTTTTCATATCTATCAGTGATCTACCCTAGCTCCTAAAAATTTTCTAAGTCTGCTAGACGGGTCCTTAATTTTTGTCCTTAGGGTGTCACTACGTTGAGTAGGTTTTGAAAATTCGTTATGGATATTAAGCCCTATAGAACTGGCCCAAGGCTAACCAAGAGGGGGGGGTGAATTGATATTTAAAAAATTCTTTAGGCAAAGCACGGATACAAACCAAATCACCACAAAAAAAAGTGCGGAAGAAAATAAATGCGGAAGTAGTAAAAAATAAGAACACAAGGGTTTATAGTGGTTCGGTCAACTCAACCTACGTCCACTCCCCGGAGGCGCCCTCCGTGTATTGCACTACAATTGTGACCCTCCTTTAGCCCCCACAGCTAGGCGAAGAAGCCTTTATAAACACCTCTTTTTGCCACACCCGGCAAGGCAGAGAACCTTCCTCCTTTTGCTTCCTCCTGAAGTAGGCAGAGAACCTCGATCGCTTGCTGGAACTTACCTCTCCCAACCCTTCCAAGAACAAGAGACTCTAGGGAAGAAGAAGTGGAACAATGCTTGGAGCAACCCTTGTGAATCCCCTCACAAGCTCCCCCTCACAAGATCCTCTCTCTATCTCTCCCTCTCTCTCTCTCTCCTTTAGGTTTTCTCAGGTCAAGACAGCAGCCAAGGATGTTCAAAAATGTTGAACAAGAGCTCTTAAATAGAAGAGCTTAAAAGGAGCTCATTAATTGCAAGTTGCTGACTATATCGTCTAGAACGATATGGACATCATCTTGGCCAATTAGTACAAATCCCATGAGATCAGCCAGAGCATCGCCCTGAATGCAAACTGGATGATTAAAAATTGGCTTGATCGTCCAGGACGATCTCACGATCATCTAGGCTGATCAGTTCAAATCAGTGGAAAATTGTCCAGAGCATCGCCTTGAATTCAAGCTGTCCGATCCAAATCGTCCAGCACTTCGCCCTGAATTTGTGCTGGCCGATATTTATCATCCAGAAGTAACTAAGGTTTTCGAATAGATCATCCATGCCAATCCTGAGATCGTCCAGGATGATGTGATCGTATAAATCATCCTTAATTACTTCCTTAATTTGTCTGATTAATTAAGGCATAATTGTGAATATCATCCAGGCCAATCTAAGATTGTCCTGGTCGATTTCCAAAAATACAGAATATCTAAATTATTTATGGCGTCAATTTCTTTCTATTTTGATCCTATCATCCTGGCCGATAAACGTATCGTCCAGGCTAATTTGCTAATGACGACTGCCTTAATTAAGAACCCCTGATTAGATTTTCTATTTTAAGCCAAATTATCCAGGACGTTGTAAATATCATCCTGGCCGATTTGAGTAAAAACAGAAGTTCTAAGTCTCTCAAGTGTGTGTGTGTGTGTAAGGTTACTTTGCATTAGTCACACTAAAGATTACAATTGACTCAAGAAGGAAATAAAATGAAATTACAGACTGGCTCAACCCTAATCTACCCCATCTTGAGTTGGCTCCATTTTTCCGTTTGATCTTTGATTCCTGAAAAGTCAGTAGTAAAAGATAGTCCAAGTCAAGTAAGAGTGTTTGCCAATCATCAAAACATAGTTCGTAGACCTAAATTTGCAACAATCTCCCCCTTTTTGATGATGGCAAAACACTACGATCAAAATTTTAAAAACAACAGTGTAATATACGGAATCAAAAGTGCAAAAAACATCCTAAAACTATTCCCCCTTTTGACATCTCAAAAAGGAGGGAACAAAGAACTAAAGCAAACCACAACACACAATTTTTTTTTACCAAGTCATGACGATGATGTAGTATTCCATGTGATTGATTTTAAAAACTTGTGAGTTAATGAGTTAACAACATCAATAATCCAAAGAACGGTAGAATATCCGATCATGATTACCCTTAGCTCAGACTTTCTCTTAGGGTAGAATCGTCTTTTAAAATCAATGACCTAACTCAAAAAATTAATTGGATATGAGGAACAAGAATCCATTCATTACTTGGTTTAAGAAAAAATATCTTATAGAATAATGAATCAAAGTAAATTTGTCACAATCACAAAACAATCGAAATCAAGCCTTTGATTCATAAAAACTTCTAAGTTTTTTAAAAGATTTGAAAAGAGAGAGGAGCTTGCTTTTTAGTGGGCTCATTTTATGTCTCTTGTCAATTGATTGGTGCTTGTGCATATCTTTTGCTTTTTGATATATAATTTTTCAATTTGGCCTCATTGCGCATCTTTTGTTGACATCATTGGCCAATTTTTTTTTTTTTTTGCAAGCTCCATTCTCTTTTACAACTCTTAAAAAATTCTTTGTTGTGAGTATACCTTCTAGATATTAGAGAATAGGGGCTCTCTCTCTAACATAGAGAAGAACTATCCACAAAACAGAATCAATTAACCAACGACAAGAGTAAAGAGGAATCTTGATGTGACAAAAAGACTTTAAGCATTATAAATACAAGATAGATTTGCTTAAGCAAGTTTAGAAAGGATCTAAATTTTATACACAATCTTTAATTTGAAATAGATTTTTGATTAGAAAAGAAAACTATCCCACTAAAATAAGTTAGAAAAGGAGACACAATCAGCAAAATATTCTTACCATCTAACAGATTAAGAGATGTAAAATATTTACTACAAATTCTCAAAAGCAAAGACAAGGCATACGATATCATATCAGTGATGATTTTTGAAAGCTAAAAAGAAATAAAAAGAAAGTAAGACAAATTAATAAAAAAAGAAAAGAAAATAAAGTGCAAAAAAGAAAAATAATTAAAAACCAAATAAAACAAATAGAAGATCAAGTTTATGCAGTTATGTCAATCACACCCAATCTGGTCCTTAAAGTGCTAAAAGTGTTGAAGGCCAATGTTTTAGTAAAGATGTCAGCTTGTTAATTTTCAGTTGTCATATAGTGTAGCTCAATGTCTCTCTTAGTCACATGGTCTCTAATGAAGTGATGCCTAATATCAATGTGCTTAGTCCTTGAATGTTGGATAGAATTCTTATAGATGCATATGGCACTAGTGTTGTCACAAAAGATTGAGATGGTGCCTACAGATAATCCTAAATCTAATACCTGTTGTTTCAACCAATGGACTTGGGCCACACAACTTCCAAGAGCAATGTACTCAGCTTTAGCAGTGGAAAGTGCAACAGAATTTTGCTTCCTACTAGACCATGAGACCAAAGATTGTCCTATGAATTGATAAGTCCCTGATATACTCTTTCTATCCACCTTGCATCCTGCAAAATCAGAGTCAGAAAATCCAATAATCTCAAAAGAAGTGCTGTGTCTAGGATACCAAATCCCCAAGCTTTGGGTCCCCAAAAGATATCTAAGCTTTGTGTGCCTTCGGTGCTACCATTTTCTCTTTCTTTTTCTCACATGTATCAAGATTTCTTTGATTCACCCCTTGCTCGTAAACACTGAGTGAGCCAAGTAAGTTGTCAATCGAATACATGTTCAAATTCTTAGATTCAGTTATAGTAGTAGTTTTGCATCAAAAGAGGAAGGTAAAAACATCATAAAATTTTGTTTACATTTTCAAAATTTGAAAGCTCTCTTTCTAAGGCATGCAAGGAAGTAACAATCTGAGTAAATCTCGTATACATTTCAGAAATTGATTCATGAGGTTTCATTCGAAAAAGTTCGTAGTCATGCAAGAGAATGTTCAAACGAGATTGTTTAACTTCATTAGTGCCTTCATAAGTGATACACAATTTATCCCAAATTTCTTTACCAGTTTTGCAAGTGGAAACACGCATGTAGTCAGTTGCAAATCTATTTTCATAACTTATATTTTGATGATTGACGAACACTATTAATTCTCTTGGACTGCCTATTTCTTTTAACTTTTCAGGAATCAAAGATCGGACGAACAAACGAAGTCAGTTCAAGATTGCGTAGGTCTAGGGTTGAGTTAGTTTGTACTTTATTTTTTCTCTTCTTGAGTCTATTTGTAATGGTCAAAGAGACTGATGCTAAGTAACCCTACACACACACTTGAGAGACTTAGAAATTCTATTTTTACTCATATCAGCCAGGACGATATTTACATCGTCCTGGACGATCAGGCTTAAAACAGAAAGTTTAATTAAGGATTCTTAATTAAGGCAGCCGTCATTAATAGATCGGCCTAGACGATACGTGTATCGGCCAGGACGATAAGCTCAAAATAGAAAGAAGTTGCCGCCATAGAAAATTAAGGTATACTGTATTTTTAAATAATCAACTAGGACGATCATTGATCGGCCTGGACGAAAATCACAAAATTATGCCTTAATTGATCAGGAAATCAAGTGAGTAATTAATGATGATTGATACGATCATATTGTCCTGGACGATCGTAGGATCGGCCAGGACAATCTATTCAAAAACCTTAGTTACTTCAGGACGATAAATATCGGACAGCTCAAATTCAGGGCGATATTCTCTGGACGATTTTCCTCTAATTTGAACTGATCGGCCGAGACGATCGTGAGATCAGCCTGAATGATCAAGCCAATTTTAAATCATCCAGTTTGCATTCAGGGCGATGCTCTGACCGATCTTCTGAGTTTTGTACTGATCGGCCAAGCCGATGTCCATATCTGCATGGACGATATTGTCGGCAACTTGCAATTAATGAGCTCCTTCTAAGCTCTTCTATTTAAGAGCTCTTGTTCAACGTTTTGAACAATCTTTGTGCTACTGCCTTGACCTGAGAAGGCCTTGAGGAGAGAAAGAGAGAGAGGGAGAGAGAGAGGATCTTGTGAGGGAGGGCTTGTGAGGGGATTCATAAGGGTTTCTTCAAGGATCGCTCTGCTTCTTCTTCGTCTAGAGTTTCTTGTCCGTGGAAGGGTTGGTAGAGGTAAGGAGTCAGCATCTGGTTGTGGTTCTCTGCTAGCTTCAGGAGGAAGCAAAAGGATATAGGTTCTCTGCCTTGCCGGGGTGGTAAAAAGGAGGTTCGTTGTAAAGGCTTCTCCGCCTAGCTGTGGGGGCTAAAGGAGAGTCACGATTGTAGTGCAATACTCGGAGGGCGCCTCCGGGGAGTGGACGTTGGTCGAGTTGACCGAACCACTATAAATTTCTGTGTTCTTGTTTCTTGCTTCCGCACTTTTAATTTCCGTATTTATTTTTCTCGTGGTGTGATTTTGGTTTAGGTAATTTTTGTTCTTTGTGAAAAGAATTTTTTAAAATACCAATTCACCCCCCCCCCCCTCTTGGTTAGCTTGGGCCAGTTCTATAGGGCTTAATATCCCTAACAAACTCTCAAGTGGTATCAGAGCAGGATTCATAAAAACTGAGTTTGAAAACTTTTTAAATTTTGATCCATGGCTAACCTTAGAAATCGTAACACTACGGAAGGTTATTCAATTACACGACCTCCCTTGTTTGACAATTTACCTTTTGATTTCTGGAAAACTAGCATGTCAACATTTTTACAATCTACTGATTATCGCATGTGGATGCTTATCAAAAAAGGTTATTCTCCACCTTCTCGTAAAATTAATGGTGTTAAAACTGAAGTTGCTTTTACTTAATGGACTTTTAATGAACGAGATTTAGCTCAATTGAATGCAAAATGTTTGAACTGTTTTTTCTGTGCTTTAAAATCTGAGGATTACATGCGTGTCTCCACTTGCAAAACTGGTAAAGAAATTTGGGATAAATTGTGTATCACCTATGAAGGCACTAACGAGGTTAAACAATCCCGTTTGAATATTCTCTTGCATGACTACAAACTTTTTCGTATGAAATCTCATGAATCAATTTCTGACATGTACACTAGGTTTACTCAGATAGTTACTTCACTGCATGCATTAGGAAAATAACTTTTAAACTATAAATAAGTAAATAAGATTTTGAGATGCTTACCCTTGTCATATGATGCTAAAATCACTGTAATCACTGAATCTAAGGATTTGAACACTTATTCTATTGATAACTTACTTGGCTCACTCATTTCTTACAAGTAAGGGGTGAATCAAAGAAATCTTGACGCAGGTGAGAAGAAGAAGGAGAAAACAGTTGCACTGAAGGCGCACAGATCAGATTCTGAATCTTTCAGGTCTGAAAGCGATGAAGTTTCCTTCATAATAAGGCAATTCAAAAGCTTTCTAAGGAAGAAACAAAATCATTATTGGAGAAAAGGTAGGGATCATAAACATTCTAAAAGATCTTCTGATGTTGTTTGTTATGAATACAGGAAGCCTGGACATGTGAGAGCCGATTGTCCTACACTTCAAGATCACTCGAGCAAAGAAAAGGAAAAAGGTGAGGAGAAACCTAAGTTTAGGAAGGACAAGAAGAGAGTCCAAAAGGCATTCTGGGCAGAATCTGGTACTGATTCCTCTGAGACTGAACCAGAGGAAGAGACTATAAACCTGTGCTTAATGGGGGAAGATCATCTTGAGCAAAGTGATGAGGAAGAGGTATGTAAACCAACCTATAATGAATTATTTGAGATTTATGAGAAAATCCATGCATCTCACAAAAAACTTAAGAAGACTCATGCTAGCTTAAAAGTGGAACTTGTAAATTTGCAAAAAGAGTATGAAGTCATTCTTAAAGATCATTCAATGATTGAATCAAATCACATGGCTCTTCTTGATGAATTTAATGATTTAAACAAAAAGCATTTGGAATTAATTGATGAACATAATGCATTAAAAGTTTCACACACCTCACTTAATTCTGATCTTAAGAAATCTAAAGAGATTGAGAAAATTTTGAGGATTGATAATGATGCATTAAAAAGAACTAACTTGAGGATTCAAAATGATTTGAATACATGTAAGAAAAATCGGATGACATCTACTTTTAATCCTAAGCTAGAACCTAGGAAGAGGCATTATAGCTCAAACCATTTAAAAAACTCTTTTCCTGGAGTTAGATGTTTTTCATGTGGTATGCTAGGACACATCTCACACACTTGCACCGTTCACCGCAGTACACATTGGGTGTGAAGACCTAAGATGCATAATTCACTGCATATCATATCTGCATTGCATTCTACTTTTCTTAAGAAGGGGCCCAAACCTATTTGGGTTCCTAAATCTGACTGTTGTTGAGTTTTATAGAAGTACTCTCACCAAAGACCTCGTGGGAGCATAGGATGACTGGACATAAGGAGGCTCGTAACTCAAAATTACTTAAACCTGTTGCTTCAATAATTTCTTGAAATGTGTTTTTGTTTCAGTGTATTTTATTTCTGCTTTGTAGTTGTTTTAATTTGTTTTGTTTTCACTTTGCCTTTATAATTGGTTTTATCATATGTTGAATCTTTTCAAGATTTTAGATTTTGGAGTATTGAAGATAGAGTTTAGCTTTTCTAAAATTGGTTAAAGAGAGAAACACCGTTGATGATTTCCCTCCTTCCAACCTTGTTTAGTGGTATGATTTCTCTTCTCTAAACAAAAGTTTAACTCATTTTAGCCAATAATTTTTGAAACTAAGATTCCTTCTATCTTGCTACAATAATCTATCTTGTACATAATATCCAAAGTTCTTATATATCTTTCAAGTTATTTAAAATCTTGTCATTGCTTTCATCACATGACTTTGATTTTGTTTTGTGACTTGTTCTTCTTCATATTAGAGAGAGAGCTCCTATTCTCTAATATTTAGAGGATATACTCACAACTAAGGGTCTTTTTAAGGGTTTTTGTTAAAGAGCTTTTAGCTTGCAAAAATTAAAAAGGAAAGAGGCCAATGACGCCAAATTAAAAAATATATATAATACACAAAAGTGTATCAAAAATCTAGGTGCTCAAATAACCAATTCAAAGACAAAAGAGGCATAAAATGAGCCCACTAAATTCAAGCTACTATCTCTTCTCTAAACACTTAAAACTTAGAGAACGCATTGATTATTTGATGATTTCAAAGACTTGATTTCAAATTCCATGATTGAGACAAATTACTTTGTTTTATTATTTATGAGATTTTTTTTGTAAACAAGTTTTGATTGGATCTTTTTTTTACCCAATTAGGTTTATTCTGAGTTAAGTATTTTTGTTTTTCAAAAGAAAATTTGTACCATAAAGAACGTCTGATCTAGGGTTAACAGAATCGGATATTCTACATTTGTCTGATTAGGATTGGCTAAACTCCTTGATCTTATGGAACTCTAAAGTCTAATTAGTTGAAAACTTCTCATATGAAGCCTTGATAAAAAAAAATATTAGAAAAATTAAAATTCAAAAATATTCTTTTCTTTTTCCCGTTGTTTTTAGCTTTCTATTACTATATTTTTGTCTGCTTTTATTTTGTTTTATTTTTGAGGGCCTTGATCATCACCATCTTTTCCTTGGTTTCAAATTCTAGTCACATCGTCCTGGCAGATACTTTTATCTTCCTGGACGATAGGGCAAATTCTCTTCGAAATCCATCTGCTGACATTTTCTGTGCTTGCTGTAGCTCATCGTCCTGGACGATATTATATCATCCTGGACGATCTGATCGAACTCTGTTGTAATCATGATGATAGTCCTGGCCGATAGAATATTTCTTCTAGACGATGCATTCTATGTGCATCGTCCTGGCCGATACACTGGATCGTCCTGGATGATCCACGTGTCAGCACGTTTGAATCTTTAAAATTGGCCCCGGACGATCCATTATTGGACAATCATCCTGGCTGATCCACTGATCTTCCTGGACGATACACATGGCACAGATTTAAAATGTTTTAACTTTGGCCGGTACGATCAATTATTATGCATCATCCTGGACGATACATCTAATCGGCCCGGACGATCTGCTTTTTCAACGGTAGTCCGGATTGACTCCTCGGGACGATCGCCTGTGTCTAATCATCCTGGCTGATATCTGATCGGCCCGAACGATCGGACCACCTTTTTGACCAATCGGCCTGTACGCAATTATTGTGTCATATCGGCCTGGACAATTCTACGATCGGCCTAGACGATATGGCCGTTTCTTTAAATTTTAGCTGATCCAGCCATATTTTCCACCACATCCCTTCTCCTCTTGTGTCTCCTTGCTAATCCCTTGGTATGGCCAGTGGGAAACGTGTTCGACAGACTTTTGGGAGTTCTTTGAGGGCTTGAATTGACCCTCATTTCAGGGAGGCAGAGGATGAAGCTGCCTACCATCGATACAAAGAATGTGGGATTATTGTCTCCAGAATCATCAATCCTACCCACATATTATACCCGGTAATGGATCTTTTCGCTCATACCTCCCTTTGTTTCATTATGTCTCTTGATTTTCCCTTTAATATCGAGTTTCTTCAAGAATTCTTTGCAAACCTTTGCATTAACCCTACCTTCACAGCCCTGACCTCCTATGTGAATCGACGCCCTGTCGAAATCACATATCAGGACTGTGTTGAACTGTTACATCTATCCACCACTGGGGATAAGCTTCACTTAATCACTTCAGATCCTGACCTTGATTGGTCCACGGTGAATCACTTCCTTCGCCAGACCAATGCACCTTTTCATGTTGGAGAGACTAGCTCTTTAGTCAAAGATGCTAGGATAATCCAACATGTCCTTCGCACCTCCATAATTCCAAAAGCCGGGGACCAAATCCACTTTACCCCTCTACTTTCCCTAACTACTTTCTATATCATGGCACGTAGAGAATTAACCGCACAGAAGATTTAGCCTGATTTGACAGCTACATGAC
The DNA here is from genome assembly GCA_022539455.1 of Dendrobium nobile. Taxonomy (NCBI): domain Eukaryota; kingdom Viridiplantae; phylum Streptophyta; class Magnoliopsida; order Asparagales; family Orchidaceae; genus Dendrobium; species Dendrobium nobile. The sequence continues at coordinate 19,327,658 of CM039734.1, forward strand.
TCACCAGCAGCTGCAGTATGACCAGGACATCGCCTGGTTCAATGCTCAGTTTACCACGCTTGCCAGCTACTTTCAGCAGCTACCTCCACCACCTCCATCTGATGATCAGGGTCCCTCATTTCTCTAATATGAGTCTTCTATTATTTGTTTTCTATTTTCTATTGTTTTTCTTATAGTTTGCTGTTTTTATTTTTCTTTTGTGTGTCTAGGACCCTCTTTATGTGATGACAAAAGGGGGAGTAGGATGTGGTAGGAAAAAGGGGATGTGTTTGTAACTTTGAATTTCTAGTGAACTGTTTTGTTTTCTCTTCTGAGTTTTTCCTACTTGTGTTTGCCATTATCAAAAAGGGGGAGATTATTGCAAATCTATTTTCATGACTTATGTTTTGATGATTGACAAACACTATTGATTCTCTTGGACTGTCTGTTTCTTCTAACTTTTTAGGAATCAAAGATCGGACGAACAAATGAAGCCAGTTCAAGATTGTGTAGGTCTAGGGTTGAGTCAGTCTGTACTTTATTTTTTCTCTTCTTAAGTCTATTTGTAATGGTCAAAGAAACTGATGCTAAGTAATCCTACACACACACACTTGAGTGACTTAGAAATTCTGTTTTTGCTCATATCGGTCAGGACGATATTTACTTCATCCTGGACGATCAGGCTTAAAACAGAAAGTCTAATTAAGGATTCTTAATTAAGGTAGCCGTCATTAACAGATCGGCCTAGACGATACGTGTATCGGCCAGGACAATAAGCTCAAAACAGAAAGAAGTTGCCACTATAGACAATTAAGGTATACTATATTTTTAAATAATCGTCCAGGAAGATCATTGATCGGCCTGGACGATAATCAAAAAATTATGCCTTAATTGATCAGGAAATCAAAGGAGTAATTAAGGATGATTGATACGATCATGTCATCCTGGACGATCGCAGGATCGGCCGGGACGATCTATTCAAAAACCTTAATTACTTCAGGAAGATAAATATCAGCCAGCTCAAATTCAGGGCGATTCTCTGGACGATTTTCCTCTAATTTGACTGATTGGCCGGAACGATCGTGAGATCGGCCGGGACGATCGTGAGATCGACCTGGACGATCAAGCCAATTTTAAATCGTCTAGTTTGCATTCAGGGCGATGCTCTGGCCGATCTTTTGAGTTTTGTACTGATTGGCCAGGCTGATGTCCATATCGGCCTGGATGATATTATCGGCAACTTGCAATTAATGAGCTCCTTTGAAGCTCTTCTATTTAAGAGCTCTTGTTCAAGGTTTTGAACAACCTTTGTGCTGCTGCCTTGACCTGAGAAGGCCTTGAGGAGAGAAAGAGAGAGAGGATCTTATGATGGGGAGCTTGTGAGGAGATTCATAAGGGTTGCTTCAAGGATCGCTCTGCTTCTTCTTCATCTAGAGTTTCTCGTCCGTGGAAGGGTCAGTAGAGGTAAGGAGTCAGCATCTGGTTATGGTTCTCTGCTAGCTTCAGGAGGAAGCAAAGGGAGATAGGTTCTCTACCTTGCCGGGGTGGAAAAAAGGAGGATCGTTGTAAAGGCTTCTCCGCCTAGCTATGGGGGCTAAAGGAGAGTCACGAATATAGTGCAATACTCAGAGGACGCCTCCGGGGAGTGGACGTAGGTCGAGTTGACCTAACCACTATAAATTTCTGTGTTCTTGTTTCTTGCTTCCGCACTTTTAATTTCCGCATTTATTTTTCTCATGGTGTGATTTTGGTTTATATGATTTTTGTTCTTTGTGAAAAGAAATTTTTAAAATACCAATTCACCCGCCCCCTCTTGGTTAGCTTGGGCCAGTTCTATAGGGCTTAACATCCCTAACGAACTCTCATAGTCTTCTGATTTTAAAGCACAGAAAAAACAATTAAGACATTTTGCATTCAATTGAGCCAAATCTCTATCATCTAAAGTCCATTCAGTAAAAGGAAGTGGAACAATAATGTCATTAAGTTTACCAGTTAGAGGTGTGTAACCATCAGTAACAAGCATCCACATGTGATAATCAGAAGATTATAAAAAAGTAGACATGCAATTTTTCCAAAAATCAAATGGGATATTATCAAATAAAGGTTGTCGGGTAATAGAATACCCTTCCGATGTATTACGATTCCCAAAGTTAGCCATGGATCTAAATTCAAAAAGTTTTCAAACTTAGTTTTTATGAACCCCGCTCTGATACCACTTGAAAGTTTGTTAGGGATGTTAAACCCTATAGAAGTGGCCCAAGGCTAACCAAGAGGGGGGTGAATTGATATTTAAAAAATTCTTTAGGCAAAGCACGGATACAAATCAAATCGCCACAAAAATAAGTGCGGAAGAAAATAAATGCGGAAGCAGTAAAAAATAATAACATAAGGGTTTATAGTAGTTCGGTCAACTCGACCTACGTCCACTCCCCGGAGGCGCCCTTCGAGTATTACACTACAATCGTGACTCTCCTTTAGCCCCCACAGCTAGGTGGAGAAGCCTTTACAAACACCTCTTTTTGCCACACCTGGCAAGGCAGAGAACCTTCCTCCTTTTGCTTCCTCCTGAAGTAGGCAGAGAACCTTCCTCCTTTTGCTTCCTCCTGAAGCAGGCAGAGAACCTCGATTGCTTGCTGGAACTTATCTCTCCCAACCCTTCCAAGGACAAGAGACTCTAGGGAAGAAGAAGTGGAACAATGCTTGAAGAAACCCCTGTGAATCCCCTCACATGCTCCCCCTCACAAGATCCTCTCTCTCTCTCTCCTTCAGGTTTTCTCAGGTCAAGATAGCTGCCAAGGATGTTCAAAAATGTTGAACAAGAGCTCTTAAATAGAAGAGCTTCAAGGGAGCTCATTAATTGCAAGTTGACTATATCATCCAGGACAATATGGACATTGTCCTAGCCGATCAGTATAAATCCCATGAGATCGGCCAGAGCATTGCCCAGAATGCAAACTGGACGATTGAAAATTGGCTTGATCGTCTAGGACAATCTCACGATCATCCAGGCCGATCAGTTCAAATCAGAGGAAAATTGTCCAAAGCATCGCCCTGAATTCAAGCTGTCCGATCCAGATCGTCCAGCACATCGCCCTGAATTTGTGCTAGCCGATATTTATCATCCAGAAGTAACTTAGGTTTTTGAATAGATCATCCAGGCTGATCCTGAGATCGTCCAGGACGATGTGATCGTATCAATCATTCTTAATTACTTCCTTGATTTGTCTGATTAATTAAGGCATAATTGTGAATATCGATTCGTCCAGGCTGATCCAATATCGTCCCGGCTGATTTCAAAAAATACAGAATACCTTAATTTTTTATGGCAGCAATTTCTTTCTGTTTTGATCTTATCTTCCTGGCCGATACACATATCGTACTGCCCGATTTGCTAATGACGGCTGCCTTAATTAAGAACCTCTGATTAGATTTTCTGTTTTAAGCCCGATCGTCTAGGATGATGTAAATATCATCCTGGCCGATTTGACTAAAAATAGAAGTTCTAAGTCTCTCAAGTGTGTGTGTGTGTGTGTGTGCGTGTGTAGGGTTACTTTGCATTAGTCACATCAAAGATTACAATTGACTCAAGAGAAAAAAAAATAAAATTACAGACTGACTCAACCCTAATCTACCCCATCTTGAGTTGTCTCCGTTTTTCCGTTCGATCTTTGATTCCTGAAAAGTCAGTAGTAAAAGACAGTCCAAGTCAAGTAAGATTGTTTGCCAATCATCAAAACATAGTTCATAAACCTGAATTTGCAATAGGTTTAAATCAAGTTTTGGACTAACCCTTGGGTTTATAATGCATGGTAACACACAAAAGTAGTAAACACACCATATTCTTAGATCTAGGAGAGCCTAAACTAGTTGGTGGTGCATCCTACACATGCAGGCTACGATAAAAGAAAAGTAAGTACAACTAATGAAGGAATTAGTGAATGATTGGGAATCAACCATTCACTAATTCACACCCCCATGATTGCTCTTCACATGTAAAACATATGTTTAAAATTTCATGCGTAATGGATCTCTCAAAATTGGGATTTACTTATAAGTAGTTTTAAAATAATTTCAAAAATACTTATAAATATAAATATATTTTTAGAAAATAAGGTAATAAAAAATAAGCCAATTCATAATACATAAGTATTAGGGAGACCCACTGACTACCCTAATGAGGTTTCAAAATTGTTTGAAATTATTTTTAAATTTAAAATAAATATTATAATAAATTATTTAAATAATATGAAAATATTCAAAATAAATAGATAAAGTAGAAATCTGCTAGACAAAAGACTTCAACCACTAAAAATAATTTTAAAATAAAATTTATAATTTTCTAAAAAGAACGAGGGGCCGCACGTCGAAATCCGATTTAAAATGAATTAGATATGATTTTTAGAACTTTAATAAACTAAAATAATTTTAAAATAATTTAAAATGATAAATAGTTAAAAATAATCATTAATCAAATATGAAAAATAAATCTTAAAGCTGCTGAATTGAAAATATTTAAAATAATGTTTGCTAACATAAAATATTTTAACTCTAAAAAGCTAATAATTTAAATATATATATATAACTAATCAAAGAAATTAAGTTATATGAAATAATAACAAAAACTTAAATAATAATTTAAATTTAAAATTAAATAATAATAATAATAATATTAATAATAATAATAATAATAACAATAAAGATTTTGAGAATAGTAAAAGTAATTATAGTTGAAATAATTTAATTTAAAGTAAATGATAATAATAATAGTAAAATAATGATAATAATAATAAAATAATAAAACTTAAAATAGCAACAAAAGATTTAAATAAATAATTATTACAAATAAACATAATTAAAATAATGATATATTAGCAATCATTATTAAAATAACAATTCAAATAATAATAATAAAATGTGTTTTTTACTTTTTTTTTGAATAATTCAAAATATAATAATTAATTTTGAATGAAAACAATTTTAAATTAAAGAAGATTCAATTCTGAGCAATTCGATATATTGCACGGATTTTTTCGATCAAAAATAAATTTTCCAAAAATTTTTTTAGTGAAATCTGTTTTAAAAAAGGGTTTAAAATCTAATTAAAACTTATTTTAGCTTAAAAAAATAGCGGGACGACACTTGGCATTGTCCAATTCGTCTGTTCAAACCGCGGTGGCGGTGCCCAATCATTGGCAATGATTAGCGCCGCCACCAATCATTTTGCACTGATTCAAGGGGCCGGCGTGACCCACACGCCCCACTTATCCACATCAGCGGAAAGCAGACACCGTCCGATTTCTTATGGTCCAAACCGAGGGACCAGATCACGTTGGACGGCTGGGTGAACCGCAAGGCAAGATCCGCAGGTTGTAACAACGGCAGAATAGTGGAATCTCACCCATTGATGAGCAGATCAACGGTTCTGATTGAACCTAGTTCATGCAGAATACGACCCTAACCCTAGAAACATAAAAACACCTCGTTCGATCTCTATACTTAATAAAATGACATGAAATTTTAAACATAGAACATGTACATGAAGAGCATTAATGGCGTATGATTCTTATAGCTCTAAAATCACTGTACAAAGGCCTATTTAGATTTAACTGTTCTAGCTAGGGTTGGCGATATACCTCGATCCACATGATAGATCCAGTTGATCTTGGGCTTGTTGCACTTGTAGACTGTCCTCGTATAATTTCCCTCTTGAACTCGAGCTCCGAAACGTCCTCGATTGACAGGAAAAAGCCTTGGAAGCTCCTTAGTCATGGGTGGGCAAGGATCTCGCCGACGGTGGCCCTAATCGATGGGTTTTGGCTTGGGGAAGGTGGAGAGAAGGTCCAGGAGCTCTCTCCCAAAATTTTAGACGTTTTCATGATCTCTCCTTAGAGTAAGAGAAAAAAGCCCTAAAGTTAACCTATTTTTTGGTATTTAAAGAGCCTAATCCCATTATGTATGACCAAGATCAGATCCTAATTGAATTAGGAGGGAAATAGGTTTGATTCCATGGGATTAAAATGAGGGAATACCAAAAGGCTAGGTTTGACCAAGTCAAGGCAGCATTAACATGGCTTTTAAATGCATTAATTGCACTTGATTTGACCTAAAAAGGCTAGGTTTGACCAAGTCAAGGCTTGGGTTGACCAAGCCATGACCTAACCTAGTCATTTTGGTCAAATGGGTCCAAGGTATGATGGGTTCAAGCTAGGGAAGAATCAATATTGATTTGAAACCAAATAGGAGAGATTTGAGTCAAACTGGGTCAACCTAGGTTGACCTAGTCAACTAGGTTGACCCAGGACCCGAGTTTAGGCTCAACAAGCTTGGATCGACTAACGGCATTGAATGGAAGGGGTTTAGAAGCCTGGCTTGGTCAATTTGACAAAGTCAACTTCTAAGTCCAAAGATTTGGCAAAATTGAGGTCAACAATGACGAATGGCCTATAATAATTATGGTGCAAAATTATCAAATTTTATAGCCAGAATTATTTCAATTCCCGTAGGCAGAGTGAAAACAAAATTTAAGCCAGCAGGATGATACTTCGGTTGATCCTCAATCTCCCCAACTAGTTGATCTTGAAGATCAACTTGAAGAACATTAACTTCCTAAGAAAAGACGCAAGGCTAGTCAAGCTCCAGAGTCATGGTGCCATTGTTTAGATGTCGAAGAAGAAGATGATTGGAGGCAGTATTTCATTGACTACTTTAAAGAAAGCAAGCTACCAGCAGACAAGTCATTAGATGCTCAAATCAGGATGAGAGTGTTACGATATGCGTTTGTTAACAATACATTATATCAGCGTGCTTTCGATCAAATATGTCTAAGGTGCTTGGGAACCTAAGAAATTGATAAAGTGATAGCAGAGGTTCATGAGGGACTTTGTGGAGCTCATCAATCAGGTCCCATGATGGCTGTTAAAATCAAAAGAATAGGCTACTATTGGCCAAGAATGGTAAAAGATTGTATCGATCATGCTAAGAGGTGCCATGAGTGCTAGATCCACGGTGATGTTATACATCAACTACCAAATCCACTGCACCCTACAATAGCATCCTGCTATTTGACTGCTGGGGTACTAATGTTATCGGGCCAATAGATCTGCCATCATCAGCAGAACACTGCTTCATTCTGGCAGCGACTGACTACTTCTCAAAGTGGATAGAAGCTGCTCCATTCAAAGAAGTCACATCCGAGTATGTAATTAACTTCTTCACACATAATGTTGTCTATAGATTTTGGATGCCGAGCCGTATAATCTCAGATAATGGTACCGCATTTGTAATCACAAAAATTTATTAGTTTATTGATCAACACAAAATTGATTGGCGATATTTCTCCATATACTATCCAAGAGCAAATGGCCTGGCAGAAGCCTTCAATAAAACACCGGTGAAGCTGTTAAAGAAATTCTCACCAAGAATAAAAGAGAGTGGCATACAAAAATGGCAGAGGCACTGTGGGCGTATCGTACAACTTACAAAATGCCAATCAAAGTCACTCCTTACTCTTTAGTATTCTGAGTTGAAGCAGTATTGCCACTAGAAGTCAAACTTCCATCTCTTTGAGTCACCATCCAGAATGAGCTGACTCAAGAACAAAATACTCGTTTAAGAATGGAAGAGCTCGATGCACTCGATCAAGTCAAGTTACAAGCCCAACAAAACCTGGGGATCTACCGGGCAAGGATGACAAAGTCCTTTGATCGAATTGTGTGTCCTCGATCATTTCAAAATGGGAAATTAGTCTTGGTACAGAGAAGGCTAATCATCCCACATAGAAAAATTGGTGACAAATTTGTATCCAATTGGGAAGAACCTTTCATCATCAAAAAGGTGTACCAGGGAAGAGTTTATCAACTCATCGATCTGAATGGTTAGAGGCCCATGTCGTCGATCAATGGCTGATATTTGAAGAAATATTATGCATGAAATTGCCCAGAAAAATGTTATGTTTAATGTATTATGTTTTTATACATATTTGTTAACACATGCATTCTACATTTTGAAATTCTCCTATGTTATGAGAATATTTATCAAAATCCCCTATTAGATTGGGGGCATTTTAAATATTTATTAGAGTAGATATCGCGTTGCGTGCCAAGATTCCCAAATAAATATTTAAAATTTCAAAATTTCCAAATCTATTATGCTAAAAATGTCTCTACGAGATAAGGGCATTTTAAATATTTATTCGGATCGACATAGCGCTGCATGTCAAAATCCATGAATAAATATTTAAAATTATCAATTCAAATGTTCTTTTATGCTAAAGAATATAACTACATATTTTTCAAAGAATATGCAGGTGATCTTTCAAAAGTTAGAGACACCACCTTCTCTAATGTACAAAGACTCAAAAGTCAAGAAAGAGACTTTTGTGGCTACACACTACTATAAATTGAGCCGAAGAAGCTTGAAGTCTTTCAATAATCTGAAGCTTAAAAGTTTGAATGGGTGTAAAAGGTCGGATCCAACAAACCCAAATATGGCCGGATCGCTGGCAGCTCCGTCTACTCAATAAGCCATAAGAAAGGCTGTAATAGCAGACCCCCCACTTCGTCAACCCGTCAATAGGGACTATAAGAAGAACGAATGCCAATTTGACTCGACCAGTTCAAGTGATCGTAGTCCACCAAATTGTCCTAAATGACTGGAGAATCCAAGTTCCAATGAAAAGATGAGTCTCGAACAATTACCGAATGCTCGTAGGCTCCAAATCTTCAATCATAACGAATAACTCTAAATCTACTAACTTTAGAAAAGTCAGCATTGGGAAGCGCAATTCCATAGCTCGAGTCTAAAGCCTGAATGGGTGTAAGAGGTCGGATCCAATAAGCCCAAATATGATCGGATCATTGGCAGCTCCGTCTACTCAACAAGACATAAGAAAGGCTGTTGTAGAGGAACCCTCATCTCAGTAACCAGAGGACGAAGAGCTGTCAAATCCTAGCTCTCCCGATCTGATGAGCTTAAGTGACTCAGATCAAAGTCTTCTAAAGTGGTTAAGGATCAAGATACTACCTACATTTAGTACTATCAATCAAATCCATGACCTGCAAATCCTTCAGTAAATCAACAAAGTATAAAGCTAGGAACGAAAGAACTTTTTTTCAATAAGTACATCAAAGAATAAAGCAAAGAACCGAAGAAAGCCATCCCAAAGTTTATGAAAAGCCTTTGGCCGAACTAAGAGGATTTTTTCATCAACAAGTCCACTATCAAAAAGCTCTGGACTGATGACTCCTATCCACCGACCTAGTGTAAACCTAAGCGTTTAGGTCATCGACATCTACCCCTTCATCAAGTCCACCAAAGCTAGAAGCAAAGGGCAGAAGGCACATAAATCTTCTGACAAGTCAGTAAAGATAAATCAGATAAACCTTCATCAATATCCGTAGCACAAAGCACAGAAAAGAAGGAATCAAAATCTCAGGGCTCTTGCCAAAATCGTAGAATGAGCACCCTGGATGACATCTACAAATGCCCCTAAAGAATGGGGACATTTTAAATATTTATTTGGGTCGACAACGCGCTGCATACCGAGATACCCAAGCTGAGATCCCCAAATATATATTTAAAATTTTACCAAAATACTACCAGATGATGGAAGAATATTAAGCATATACATAAAGACTATAAACCAAAGTGGTTGTGGTAACTAAAGAGAACAAATGGTGGCGATGTTATCCACTAGCATCAATCTTCAAAGCTGATACACCAACCATCTATGGGTACATCTAAGAGAACATCGAAGAAATGAAGATCTTAGTGTAACATCCAAACAATTTTTGGAGATCCACTAAATGAAAATCATAGTGTGACATCCAGGCAAACTCTTGGAGATCCACTAAATGAAATACTTGTGTGACATCTAGAACAAATATATAGAGATTCAAAGGATCAATCAGCATACAATAAATGTCGTTCACTCTAGATGAATATCATATTTATTGGGGGGCATTTGTTGACCCTCTCCCATAGTAAACAAAAAAAAAGAAAAAATCCCATACCCGATGCAGGCATCGCATATCCTCGACGTAGTTTGCACGTCGCTCGCACGACCGACATCATTTTTCACATGACCTCACATCGTTAAAAGGGCATAAAAATAAAGCTAGCGAGCTGCTCTCACTCTCTCTCCTCCTCTCTCGTTACCGTTCCTTCTCTCTCCCTCTCTCATGGTCGTGCGACTTCGCTGCTCCGACGACTTCCCTTTCCAATCATAGTGAAAGTTACGACATTATAATCAGAAGCAACAACGTGAGATCATTCACTATGAAGTTAACTTCTTCCCTTTCGTGCCCCTTCTCTGACTCCTACGTGGATTTGTGACTTTGTGGATCTCCTCCCTATCAGAATGAAGGTTACAACATTTCATTCGGAAGCAACGGGAGCCCGCTCGGTGTGAAGGAAACTTTCTCCCTTTTCATGCCCCTTCCTCGACTCCTTCGTGGCCATGCGACACTGCCCATTCGATGACATTTCCTACCTATTTGATCGGAAGCAACTAGGGAACTTACTGTGTAAAGGTAACTTCTCCCATTCACACTTCTTTGGCCGAATCCCATAAATAAAGAAGAAGGGAGAAAGTTAATCCATCTTAATTAATGTTAATTATATTTAAATTAGTATTTAATTACAATTATAATTAATTAGTTAATTATGATTAAATAATAATTAGTAATTAATTGTTAAATATAAATGTTCAATTAATTATAATTAATTTTGATTAATTATAGTTAATTATTAACTAATTATACTTATAATTAATTTATTAAATATAATTATTTAATAATTAGTAATTAATTATTAATTATAATTATTTAATTATTATTATAATTAATATTAATTATAAAAATAATAATAATAATAAAATGCGTGTTTCTCTCTTGTGCCTCGATCCACGAGTCCTCTACATCTACAACCCTACAAAGGTACAGATTTTCTAAACTCAGATTCTCTCTTTCGTTGTATGCGGTGGACCGAAAAACTACCTATACATGCCTTTATTGTGCATGGTGGGATTGGACCTCAGTTCGATGCCTACGATGAGGCGGACAATCACCTAAACTCTACTCCAGCGTTCATGGCACACCGACAAACCGCCTATACACGCCTTTATTGCGCGTGGTGGGATGGGACCCTAGTGCGGCACCTAAGGCGAGGAGGGGTCACTCATAAGTACCCCCGAGCGGGGGGAATGCAAATTGTCTTTTTAAGCATGTGCCGAAGACCCCATACACACCTTTATTACACGTGGTGGGAGGAAAGATCACGGACGCGATGTCCTCGTCCGAGGACACCTACCATACATGCCTTTATTGTGCGTGGTGGAAAGGCCCAATTTCTTGTAGTTTTCCCCTAAACAGGGGAGACGCCGGGAGGCTGTCGAAATTTCGGGTGAACATACGACTGCACTCGGACCTGTTTGAACTCAAAAGAACAATAGCCTGAACTCCAATAAATAATGACTTGTGGACTTTTGAACTTGATTGAACATGAGCAGAGGACCTATCAAAATGAATTTAAATGAATCCAAACCTAATTAAAATTGAACCAGGGACCTCAATTTCAAATGAACTAAATATAAGAGAGCTCAAACTTAAATAAATTAAACTCAAATTGGACTTGATTTGCACATCAAACATGATTCACAAATTTGAACTCAAGCAAGAACTTGAGTTGGACTTCAGTAGACTTTGAACAAGTAGGGGACTCGGACAGATGGAAGAGGCTCATTCTGAGTCTGAACAATACTTGGACTCAAAACTTGGACAAATGAAAATAAAATACCTAATTTAAACTCTAACTAAAGTGATAAGAGATTGAACCTTTAAGATTACTAGAGCTTGAACATCAAGGAACCATGTCTTGAATGTGAAGTCAAACTCAAAACAAGGTTGAGCAATGTTATTGAATTGGACTCAGATACAAATGACAAATGACTTGAACTCATGTCAGATCGCAAGAGGCTTGAACAATCAAAATAAAGGATCCTTTGTTATTCAAGCATCACTTTTCTTCCTCTAGTTGAAGATTTGTGACACTCAACTTGGTTCATCTACATGCAAGCAATCATGAACATCTGTTACAAACACACGATCAAGATGCAGCTGAATGTACTGAGTCCTACAAGCAATGGTGGTCAAAATGTATGAAGGAATTAGCAATGAGTGGAGTTCATCCAATATTCATCAAACACAATGCAACACATTTGAAACCCATACAACAGTCCCTATGAGGTTAAATGCAATGTGCTCACAAGGACAACAAATGGCTACATAATGCATATGTCCCCTAAGTGCACTATTGGAATCTCCAACACAAGCAACTATGTTTGCTGATTGAAGAAAGCAACAATACCACTTGATAGTGGAAAATTCATCCCTACAAAATACAATCATCAAACCACCTGAGATTGGTGAAAGGTGGATGTGATGTAGGAACAATGAGTCTTCTACAAACACTTTCAAGAGGTTGTAGTGGATACATCGATCCCCTGTAAATAAATGCAAGGCACTTGTGGATAACAACAGTGGATATATCATATGTACATCAAACCACTATGGGCACAAGTACATATATCACCTATGACAACGGTGATTAAGATCTTCAAGTACGAAGACGACTCAATATACGAAAAAGGATACCCCCTGGCATAATGGAAGAAATATTTGAACAAATCAAAACTAACTTCCTGGTGTTCCAAAGCTTTTCTTGGTTATATCCTTAGGAAGAAAACAACTTTGGTATCCACAAACATCGGAAGTAACAAGTCTATTCACTAAAGAGCTTGAAAAGAGTCCCTTTCAAGGCAGTAGCCATGAATTTCAAGAAAACCCTCCCCGGTGAATAAAAAAGGGGGGAGTCAACATCAAGATGAGGAGATGCCTCATAACATCAAGATCATACCTCCACCGGATCCGCAACATCCATGCAAGCGGATAGAAGGCGTCTACAATCTACAACGACCGCCACCGGATCTACAACATCCATGCAAGCAGACAGAAGGCATTTATAATCTACAACGACCGCCACCGAATCTGTAACACTCATACTAGCGGACAAAAGGCACGTATAGGCTTTCAAATGAAATGTTGTGCATTCAAATGACAATTATACGCACATCCAAAATATGATAAAATACCCCTGCACGTGCACTATAAATTATATACACATAAATACACTAAAGGGAAAAATATAATCACAACCCGCATAGGCCCCGGCGAGCGTGTTATTGGTATACACGTGATGTCTAGGGATGCTGCGCGGGTCGATAAGTGAATTCAAGTTCAAACCTGATCCTTCTATACGGATCAAAAGGAGTCAACAGGGTTCGAACCTTCAAACAAATACCTGGTTGTGGCGACCAGTGTATTTGTTTTAATACATTCATATTAGGCCTTTAAGCTCTATAATCAAGAGAATTTCGCTAACAAAGACACAAAGCCTATAAAGCCCGATCATCTTAAGCAGGTAAATAGGAGTGGACATTATACGAATCATCAGGTAAATATGTTGTCACGAAGTTGACCGAAATATTTATTTAATACATTCATATCAGGCCTTCAAAGCCTTTAACAAAGAAAATTCACAAACAAGGATACAAAGCCTATGAAACCCGATCTCCTATCGGCAAGTTGATAGGGTCGACAAGGTTCAATCAAGTGGAAATGACCCAAATACCCTGATGATGGCCGCGTTGAACAAAGATCTCAACCAGAGGGGTAAATTTCAGACATTCTCAAATGCCACCTCAAATATCCACAAAGTCCAAAATTCTAAAAATCCAAAATTCCAAAATATTTAAAATTGAAACTCAATCATCAACCACTCAAAGCAAAATTCATCCACCCTCCACAACAGCTTGCCGAGGTGGACAAATTAAAATTTAATTCAACTCACAAATAGTTAAATGCCTAGTCGAAAATATCACTAGGATCCATTCTCAAACAATCTCCAGCCAATAAGGATGTGGTACGTGTCCTCTAACCGGTGGTTTTGCCGTCAAATGGCACCGGAGGATAAACGGTTATGACCCGGGACCCTCTAAACCAAGTGGTTTTGCCGCCAAATGGCACCACAAATATCGGTTATGGCCAGAGCCAATACATTCCTTAGCATCAAATCCTTGAGATATGAATCAATAGGGTATGATCGATTGGGCACAAAGCTCTTTGTTAGCTAATGTGGATTCAAAATTTTCCCCTTATGCAAACATTCACCCCAGGTCTACAAGGTCGCCTTGGACGAAGCAACCCATGGATGCCGACAAGGATCCTTCTATCAGGTTGGGTTGACTACCTCCTCTGACTAAGTAGATCAGTGACCACGATGGCCCGGGACGACGGAACCATGGGATCTTAATCGAGTCTATCATCCAATTCCCCCACCATCCGCTTTAAGTGCAAGATGGTGAAATTTTTATTTTAAATATCAAATCTCCAAATTCTTAAATTCTCCAACTATATCCTATGCCCATTGCTGCTACTATATGCCAAATAACACGTATTCTCTACGTATATGATCGACGACTAGCCTTAATCGAACGTTCTCTCTCGTTATCGGGAGGGGTAATTAACTATAGTGGCTTGCGCCTTTAAGAAACCAGAACTCAGATCTTAAAGTCCTCGCAAAATGAGGGTGAAATCACTGGGTAGTGTCTTATCGACAAATCCATCTGCCTTCCAAAATTTACCCCGGAACCTAATCCGTTAAAACTCCCACGCAAAAGAAAAAGCAAATCAGCAAGCGGAGGCCGGGGCCAAATTTTTGGAGCCCACAAATGTATGCATTGAACTCTTAATTCTAGTGAGAGCTATCTAAAATGAACATCTTTTCTTCTACATATGAAATCTTATGACAAATAAAGCTAAGTGTTATATACCAAATAAGTGAAAGCTTGCTTTACTACGCCTTCACCCATATACTTTGTAGATGCTCGAACTGCTTCAACATCTGGGACTTAGCCATGCATGCTCTGTGTTTGTCACTAATGCCCAGCTAAATCAATAAAAACTTGTACAATCAAACTTAAACCTAAACATACAAACATAAAGAACCCTTAAAGAAAAAAGGTAAAGAAATCAGCATTCTTCAATTCAATCAAACCTTTTAAAATCTCTAAAAGTAACTATGTAAACATTCCTAAAATTCACAACAATCAAATGCAGAAGTTGACTCAAACTGTCTATCATAATATATTTGCCTCATCGAGTTCTGAAGTCTCCTTATTTTTTTTTTCTTTTCAGATATACACTTTGTACGTAATCTTAATGGTAGATTGAGACTTCGTTTGAGGCGGCCTTCTTATTGCTTCTTAAAGCAGCTTTAAAGTACAAACATTTTAAATTTTTATACTAGAAAGCTGCTTTAAGAAGCAATAAGAAAGCCATCCCACCCGAAATCTGAATAGTTAGTGTCCATATTTTATCGAGCTTGCTTTGCTCGAGAACAGTTTTATGTTTATTTGTAATTGATTTAATTATCTGACTTCGTATTTATTGTAGTTTTGTTGCTGATTTGAATTTGTAATGATGATTTGACGGATATAATTGTGTTTATGATTTGGATTTTGTAAGCTTACTTTTGAAAATCAAAATATAATTTATTGTTGCATTTAGATGTATGCAATTAATTAAAGTAACTTCATCTTATTGTTGGCGTCAATATTTTGTCCTATTTATCTGCTGTGAAATAATTACATCAATATCAAGTACAATTTTAAAAAAATTGAATTAATTTAAATATGACAAGTAAATGAAATTTACAAAACTAACATTGATAAATACTACTAATTAAAAAATCCACAACTTGAAATTCTAAAATCATTCAAAGATAATCATAGGACGAAGCGATCTAAGCGCAGGCCCAGCCCAGCTCTACTTGTGAAACCCACAAATTACACATGGACAACCAAATGGCATTACTATAATCAGTTTGGAGATTCCAATGAAAGTTTTATTATCACTAATCTACATCTACATAATTTTCTGCACAAAGGTATGGACAAAAACATTAAGGGTCACTCTTACATGCCACAGCCATGGAAATATATCCACTTATAAAATCTCTCTCAGCCATTCATTTCCTTTCCCATAGCGTAGACTTCTTAAACAATAACAAAAACCGGGTCTCCAATCCATCTCCCACCAAAAGAAAAATCAAACAAATTTTCCTCTATCTGTAGCTCAACAGGATTTGCAAGAGAGGAGAAGAAGATGGGAAGGAGGTGTTCTCATTGTGGAAACAATGGGCATAACTTAAGAACTTGTAGAAGCTCAAGGAGTATGGTGGGTGGAGCAGGGCTGAGGCTTTTTGGGGTTCAGCTTCAATTAGATTCCTCTCCTCCTATGAATAAAACCATTAGTTTGGATTCCCTGTGTACTTCAGACTACAGTGCATCGGTCTCATCTTCATTATCATCGTCTACATCTTCGTTTTTCTGTATTGATGAAGCCTCTGAGATGATCTCTAACGGTTGTCTCTCTGAAAGTTTGATTTGGAAAGTTCAGGAAAAGAAGAAAGGCGAGTAATTTCTGATTATTCTGTAATCAGTAGTCTGTTATTTCCTTTCTGTTGTTTTGGTTATTAGCATTGATTCTTTTATCATGACCGTCGCAACATATTGCACTCTTAGTGGGATTTTTCCATGAAAAAATGAAAATTTTTAACCCGGTCAGCTTCAAGTAAGGGGTTTTTCAGAAAAATCAAGTTAACTCATCTTTATCTTAGCACTTTGTTTTCTGGTAATCCTCTGCGCTCGGCATGTTCTTATCGTGAATCCTCTTATGGAGTTTCAGCAACTCGTCTTTAATATCCTCTTATGGAGTTTCAGCAACTCGTCTTTAATTGTGGTTATGTATCATTTAAAACACTCTTTTCTATATATTCTTTTCCATTGCGCAATTTTGTGGTTTCAATAAGTCTATCCTTAGCTGTAATAAAATCTTATGGAAAACTTCACTGAAAATAAATAGAGGTAATGGATCAATCAAGCTAACATCCAACAGACAGTAAGAGTTTATGCTCGTTTCTATGAAGATCTTCAGTTGTTAAGGAAAAATTAGAAGCAGATTATAATTCTTCAAAATTTGATTGTTAAGTAAATACTTGAATTACATATATTTAAATATTACATATCCAAATATAATTTAACCTACAGAAGATGTATATATTTTACTTGATTTTCTCTTGTTTTCTTTGGGATTCAAAATAGAATTTGGTTAAGACACCATATTACAACCGGACAATAATGCATTCTCATTTTATAACAAAAAATCGACTTCTACTCCCTTTTTTAATTAATATAAGCTGTGGTGAATTTGTGTTCAGGGGTTCCATGGTCTGAGGAAGAGCACAGAGCTTTCCTTGCTGGGTTAGAGAAACTTGGAAAAGGATACTGGTGTGGTATTTCTCGCAATTTTGTAATTACGAGGACTCCAACCCAAGTTGCCAGCCATGCTCAGAAATATTTTCTTAGGCAGAACAGTCCCGACAAGACGAAACGCCGAACTAGCCTCTTTGATGTGGTAAATATCCAAATAATTTTTTTTTTCAGAGGATGTAACACACCATTATTTAAGAAGCCATACGGTTTTATTAAAATTTATGGCATCCTAATTCCTTCTAAGAATTATTCTACAGTTCTTTTCTAAATTGAGCCATTTTCCTAACACCATTTATTTAATTTTGATGTGTCATTAGAAATTGCAATGCTTTTTCTTTTATGGTAAAGTTCTTTTCCACATAAACCAGTTTCTAATGGATTTGTTAATAGCCAAACATTAGAAAAACTACCATTTTTTTATTACTCTCATTTTTATTGTCATAATTATATTGACAAATTTTACTCTGAGTGTCGACTATCAAACGCAACTCTTCATATTTCTCATCTGAAACTTGAGACATCGTCATGACAATGTTAATTAACCTTTTAGAAATAACATTTTTTTATTCAATTTACATGTGAATTTATCCCTTAATATGACACAAATGAGACAAATGATCCATGTAGCCGAAGCCATTTTGTGGGATAATAGCTTGATGTTGTTGTAGATATTATTGTTGTTGTATTTGCCCAAATTTCATATTCTATCCATTTACTACTTTTGGTTAAAAAATTTATTTCATCTACATTTGCATTACAAAACCATATGCAGGTTGGCAGTGAAAGGCCAGTTCAGGCGAAAAATTCTTCAAATGTCAAAGATCCTTCACTCCTCAAGGATACTCCAATCTCCAAACAAGCTTTGAACACACTCTCAAGTGGCTTAATAGATCTCAATTTCCCAGAACAAGAACCCGAATCCGAACAAAAACCAAATCTTCCTCCTCGTATTCATTTGCATACAAATTCATCTCATGTTCCTGATCCGGAGCAGAACTGACTCTCTTCCCCGAGGCCTTTACTTTTGAGCAAACCTTTGGCCAGAGATCTCTTTAACGGTGCTTTTACAGTAAGCTGGGAGGCTTAAGCTTCCTTTTTAGTGAAATGGAAAAAAGAAAAAGTTTTTTTTTTTTTTGGGAGGAGAGGAAATTCTGTGAAGTTTGCTGGTTAAGCCCACTTTCAGTTCCAAACAAGATAGAGAGAAGAAGACGTTTGCTGGAATTTATATTAATTTTTTAAATTTTTTGAATTGTTATTTTTAGTTTCTTCTGTTTCTTATTTTACTTATAAGATACATTGAAATAAAATTATATTAGATATTTTAAACATAAAACTATATTTGGTTTTATCATTTATCTACCATGCTACGATCGTGTATGTTATAAGTAATAATAATCCAAAAGTCATAACATTGTATGTGGGCCAATCATTTAAATTGTCGTAAAAATCATCCTAAACTATAAATGCATCGATTACTTGAGCCAAAATATAATTTTGTAATTTCCTTAGATATAAAAAATCCTATTATCTATTTCTTAATCTAAATTTATGGGCATTTGACACATGAAGTTTTATAATACGTATAAATTGTAACTTTAAAGAAAAAGAGAGGTACAAAGTAGCACATGACAAAGGGTAAAGTATCATATTAGAAAGATTCTTAGCTTCATGATAATTGTTTCGCTCTGCTTGGGTTTAGATAGAAATGCTAGTCACTATGGTTCCTTGTGTTGTTCCTCCCCTTCTAAGACCGACGCCCCCCCCCCCCCTGCACGGCTTCATTTGCGCCTCACTTAATTGGAAAGGCCTTCTCTTTGGCATAAATCCATCTTCCAAATTGTTTGTCCTCTCCTAATAACCTCCCCAAGGTAACATTGTGAATGTTTTGAATATGAAATCTCTGAAGGCTTCAATGTGTAGGGGTTATCCCTTGTTGGTAATGTTATATGTAGGAGACCTTACTACAAGGTTCTTATATCGTCCATACGTAAAAACATAGTGATGAAAGGTATGCTCGCACTTCTTTCTTTGGGTAAGGGTTTTTTTCCTGCAGAAGTTCTCTGCACATAACAATTACCATATAGCTTCAATGAGTGGTCCATGGTTTATTATTAAGAAATGATTTATTTTATAGAAATAGTTATCATTATTTTAGCCTAGGCTTGAAGAGTTATTTTCTATACCCCTTTTGAATGAAAATTTGGATCTTCCACTTTCTTGTTGGAATCCTAAGGGTATTTCTAAAATAATGAGTTGTATTGGGTCGCCTGTAACTATTAAAAACTTAACAATTTAGAAGGCCAGCCTCAACCTCACTAGGGTTTATGTTCAGGTCCAAAATACATCTTATATTATGAAGTTTTAGTTTATGTTTCTAGTACTAGCTTTAACCTTAACCTTAAAATCTAATAAGATTTCAATCCCACACCTTGCGTGGATTGTAGGTCTTTGGTCCAACCGATCAACCTATGTCACCAAAAGCCACCTTCTCGAAAACTTTCTTCAGATAAGCCAATGGGGTTATGTTTTGTCTGCAAATCCCATTGACATCCACCCAACACCCCCCCATCCCCCTCCCCCCCCCCCCCCCCCCCCCCAAAACTCACACACACACACCCAAAAATTGCTATTTCTCATGTACTAACTAAAACTTTGGTTCAACCCAAAATAATTCAGTCCCAATAGTCCCCATAGAAAATAACCAAAACTATCCAACTATATTCCACATTAGAAGTTCTTGTAATGATTTTTTTTTTGCAAGAAAAATGTTATATCTTGTAGGATCTCATTCGTACTCACAGTTTAGAATTGTTATGTATGCTAGAGGCAAAAATTCTTAGCTTTGCAACTAACTATCCTTTGTTTTCCCTTTCTCAAAATGTTTTTGATAATGAAGCTTCATTCAATAATTTTGATGTCTCTTATCTGGATAGAATTTGGCTTAAAAAGAATGCCTCTGAGGACAATTTCTAGTCTGGCTTCACCTACAGTCAACATATTCATGTTATTTTGTAAATTGGCTCATCTCCTTTTTGCCAAATCTCAATAGTTCATATTGCTAAATCCCATGGTGATAGGAAGGTTCTCTAGCAAGATATTCTCTCTCTTCCTGGAAATAGTGATTTGCCTTGCGTTATGCTTAGATATTTTAATAGTAATAGATCTAGCCATGAGAAAGCAAGTGGGAAATTCATCTATAATAGTAGGCTGCGTGATTTCATTAATATGATCTTCAATTTTGGTTTACATGTTATAGTTTCTATTGGTCTTTTTATAATTTATGGAGTGTGTATAATCCTTTTTAGGTTCAATGACTTAATTTTTAAGAACCCATATGGGTGGAAAAGGTTGGGATGGTGGTTGGAAGATAACAGATCCACCAATAGCTTGGAGTTTGGTAGCTGGAAAGTTGAGAAGAAAAAAAACATAGATATTTAATTTGTGGTTAAGTTTCAAATTTTGAAGGTTTTAATATATAATTAGTACTTTAAAGCCCACCTACTAAACTAATATGAGAGTTTACTTTCCAAATTTAGGAGCCATTTGTTTTGAAGTAAGATGGATGTAATGCATTTCAAATATATAGGTTTCGACAATATTGGCGCTTAGTTTGAAATAAATGAAATAAAATATATATATTTTTTGTTAATTTTTAATTCAGCATATAGTTTATTTTTTGTGTATTTAGAATTCCTCGTATTTGGGCAATTTTCAAATAAATCATAAATTCATTTCATTGATGCTACCCGCGACCAGCAACTACTTCTGTCGGCCGTCACCACCTATGGCTACAACCGCCATTGTGGGCCCCTGGCTACCATGCTTTTCAAACTTTAGATTTTATTGATTTTACTTCAAGCCAAATAGAAAAGAGGAATCTAATACATATTTTTTAAACCCATTCAAAGAACATCAAAATATTCATTTTAAACTACATTTCTTTTATATTGCATTATTTTTAAATTGCATTCCTCAAGTGAAATTGATATTATTGAGTCATTGGCAATCTTATAGTCATTGGCAATCTTATAAGGATAACATTTATGTTAAACATAGAACGAAATTGAAAAAGGAAAAACCAAAGGCACTTCTTAATAGGGGTGTCATGAAATGACTCAACCAACCCACCTACCCAATCTACAAATTTTACGTATGATTTGCCCATCTAATAACTGGGTTACGTTCGGGTAATGCATTTTGACCCACTTATTGAAACGGCCAGGTTTTGGTTGACACCCTAACCAGATTTTCACACAAAAATGACCAGTTCAATATATTTTTTTCTTAAATTATTTTATTTATTAGTATAGGCTTCATTTGGGACGACTTTTTTACTGATTCTTGAAACAGCTTTCTAGTACAAAAGTTGAAATTTTTGTACTTGAAATCTGCTTTAAGAAGCAGCAAAAAAACCGTCCCAAACGAAGTCATAATCTTCTTACTTATAATTAATTAACCTAAATTTATGTTTAAATAAGCTAAAACAAAATGTTTTAATTAAAACAAGTTGTTGTGTCAGGTTGGAGTTGATAGTCTGTCAAGTTTGGGCTAAAATTTTTACTTGTTTAATAAACAGGCCAGGTTCGAGTTAAACAAATTTATGATGGATAAATTTCTTTGTCAAATCCAAAATTTACCTTTTAACCTCTTTTAACATGGGTACACATAATTTATTGGATTGTAATACTTGTTTTTCCATTTTTTTTTTAAAGACTTTTCTTTCAATGATAAAAAATAAGTAGATTATAAATTAGGAAGGGATGCCTTTTATTCTAACGTAGTTGTGAGATGTACGTCACATGAAGATTTGATAGGGAATATTTCGAATCGGATATTTCTTATTATAATTGCAACTCTATAGCGATTAAATTATGATAACAGCATTTTAAAGAATTTATAATCCAGGAGCATGTATTATTTATCAAGTATTCAACAGATCTAATCAAAAAAAAAAAAATTCAACAAGTTGCGTAGTCCTATTTCCTTTGATATAGTTGTGCTGATGCACATTTTTATTAATTATTTCTTAAACTCGTTCATTTACTTATAGAATAATACCAAAAAGTACTAACATATTATTTCTTTTTAATAATTTTATCATAATAAAAAGTATGCCAAATAAAATAAAATTTTCAAGCACTATCATTATATGATGTTCCTTGAATGAAAAGCAATGTTCAATGATACTAAACTTCCTAAGAAATCCTTAGTTTTAAAGCTGTGTATGCTACCATTTATATTGGATTCTTGTTAATAAAAAGGCAAGAATTATCATATATATATATATATATATATATATATATATATATATATATATATAGTTAAATCAGCTTCAAACATAGTTGGAGCCATTTTAAAAAGAAAAATCTCGAAACTTATTTAAATCACGAGTTTGAATTATGTTGAGCCTAAATCAAATATGGTTCAACCCTAATAACTATTGGAAAAACTATTGAAGCTCTTTGAAATATCAGTTTTCATCAAGTTATAGTAGGTAAGGCAGGTTTATCCTGCCTCTTAAATAAAACTTCACTTATTTGATAGCTAATTTTGGTCAGGTTCTTTACCTATATTATGCCAAAATTCTGACTAAAGTCAACAATGTTCTATGCTTTGAACCTAAATGATATTCCATATAACATTTTTTTAATTAGACAATAATATTCAATGCATCATGATGAGTTTAAGCTCCATGCATACTATGCCTCTAAAAATAATGTGGATAAAGTTTTGCCATCATTGTTGCATGTATCAAAGAAATCTATTAAGGCTTATAGTGCTTGTTGTAAGTGGCGAGGCACAACTAGAGGGAGAGTGAATTGGCTTATTTAAAAATTTAGTTTGTTCAGTAGTAAAAATAAATTGCAACACAAATAAAATATTTAACAAAATTAAAATTAAAATTTTAAAGTTTTATTTCAAAATAAATTTAAAGAGATAAAGTCTTAAATTTATTTTATGAAAATATTTTTTTTACTTAGAAAACTAAAATCACATGTTGCAAAGATATATCAAAGCAATAAATGAAAAAAAGAAGTAAATAATTAAAAAAAAAAAAGAAAAAAAAGAGTGCAAACCAAATTTTTATAGAATCTCGATTAACCTGACTTACATCAACTCCTCGAAGTCTCCTCTGGCATTCCGCTATCCAATCTTTTTGCTCCAAGCAAGGTAGAGAATCCTTTCTCCTCAACAAGGATGAAAGAACACCCTTGTACTCCACTTTTCTCTCCCAAGAAGCCTCACTTATTTTGAATTAGCATGGAGGAGATTCCTCACAACGAGACTACTAGCAAGCACAAGTCTTCTCCCAAGACTCTTCTAAGCCCAAGAGCCCTCACTCTATCAAAACATAAGAAAGAAGTATACAAAGTAGGAAGAACAATCTTTGTCAAAGATTAAGATTATCCCTTGGACACCCTTCTGAGATATTCCACACAATCACTTCTATCGCACACATCATCTCTCCTTAACACAATATGGACGATCTCTCTAAAAGCCCTCATCAAGAAATTCTCTAGATCACCTTCAAGAAAGCTTGAGAGGTTAAACAACTTAGGTTAAATTAATATAAAAGTGTATTTATATGAAACCCTAAATCAAGCATGAAAAATTATTATATGGTTAATTTTATGCAAGTTTCATCTTCACACAAAAAGTGAGGATGTCCTGACTAATCCTCTCCTATGCTAAGTTTTCGCTGTTGAGAATGTCATCCCATTAGTGGGGGTGAATTTAAAATTGGGGCACGAAAATTTCATTGATAATTCTAATACATAAAAGGACTTGGCAACACTTGCTTCTAATGATGTTGTTGAGGCTAATAATTTTGATGTCCAAGAGGGTGCTAGGAAGGTTTTGGAAACTAATTATTATTTGCTTAACGTCATAGCTAGTCAAATTTATCTGAGGTTGGAAATAAATATGTTGCAATAGAGAATTCTGATGGTAATTCAGTGTCTTTAGAACCAGTTCATGGATCTACTGAGGTGCATGTGGAATGTGTTGAGAATGGTTTTGTTTCTTTGGACTTGAATTGTAACTTGAGAAGGATATATAAGGTGTCTTTGGTTGAATTGCCAATTTAGCTTATTTCATCAGATGAGTTGAAGACTAAGTTGTCTTATAATTTTATTGAAACATATATAAAGCAATAGGATTGGCTTGATGGGAATGGTACTTCACCTTACAAGGAAGCTAGAAATGATTTTGATGAGTCGTTGAAAAAATTTCATTAGTTTTATGGCTTAAATGTTGGTAGTAACATTCATAAAGGATTTTCTCATGGTGGTGGTAAAAAATCTAAGAAGAAGTAATATTTCTTCTATTTTTTTTATTATTTGGTGCTTTGGTTCTCTTGTTGGTTGGGTACTATCCTTTTCAATCTTTGTTGGTTGTGGCTTCTCTGTTAAGTGTCTTCTATTTTTTAGCTTTGTGGTTGTTTAGACTAGCAATCTCTGTTGGCTGTGTAGACAATTGATTGCATGGCAGCTGGTGACTTTTCTGAAACCTTTGTTGATTGGTTTTATAGATGGTTTTATTTTTTTGTATGATTGTGTAATTATGTTGATTCCGAGGCTATTAAGTTTTGATTAAAATTTTATATTTTAGCAAACTTCGGAATCATTAAGGACTTGTAATTTTTATTTACATTAATGTGTAGGCCTCTTTCATGGGGTTTTATAAAAAAAAAGATGCTAATTTTATGAGCTGATCGTACATTTTGATCTATAGATCATATAATACGATATACAAAAATAATTGACCTATGGAACTAAATCTTCTTGTCCGATTGATGTTCAGCCAATCAAGATTTTTTTTTATGTAGCTTGTACTCTAGCGATTGTATAGTACAATCTTTATAAGGATGGTGACTCAGAGCATTAGATCAACAGACCTAAATGGAGTTCAACCTTACATGCTTTCTGTTTTTTTGGATTGTACAATTGTGGTCATATTGTATGAAATTAACTATGATTCATTCCTATGATTTGGGGATCCAAAATAGCTTATTGATAATACAAGATTTTAAGTTTCATAATGTATGAAGAAATTTTTCTAGTATGAACACTTCAAATTTTAAATTTACATATTTTAAAAAATAATAGCATTTAAATAGTTTAAATTTTCAATATAAACTGAACAATATTATTAATTATGCAAAAATTTTATTATTTAATACTACTTATTTTTTAGAATTTAAAAGTTTCCATACGTATCTTATAGTACGAAGTAAATCATTCTATATGATTAAGTTGAAAAATAAAATACTTTAGTTAACTCTATTTTATTTTATACTAACTTTTATACGTGTGCATGTGATTGTTCAACCTACTTTATGCCTAATATAGAAAAGAATCAAGTAAAATAAATTATAATTATATGTTGACACATTTAATTTCTTGGCCATCATTATGTTGAAAGATTTTATTCGTGTTTAATAATTTTTTCTTCAAAATTTTGTTAAGTGTACATTTTATAGTGTTTTAGTATTTAAATATCATTAAAAACATTATTTTAAGTTATTATTATGTAGGAAAGTCTCAGGAACGGTAAATGTTTCATAATTGTTGAGCCAGCATCATACCACGTTTAGCTTAAGTGACATGGCATTATCATTCACAACGCCCATGTGTCATGATCCAAAATTACAGTTTCGGCACCTATGGAATTTATATGGAAGTCAGCACCCCATATAAGTCCAGGTTACTATTGTAGTGCCAAATAACAACATTGCAATGTTGTCCACTATTATTCAAGCACTAGAGCACGAAACTATATCACACTATAGTGCTAAGGAGCACATTGAATATCCATAGCACTCAGCCTCTTTAGCAAGCACTAGAGCACGAAACTATATCACACTATAGTGCTAAGGAGCACATTGAATATCCATAGCACTCAGCCTCTTTAGCACCATCATTGACAATTTACTAAAATGTGTAGCCACAATAACTCTGCCAAAAGCCACACCTGTTCAGTCAATGGATGTGCCTGGTCTGTCCAACATCACATTGGAGAAAGCCAATAATGTCGAGGCACTAGTTCATTCTAAAATGCTGCAATACTAGCCTGTTGAGTGTCATAGTGCTTGAGTCCATCTATGTACTCAATATTATTAGTGTTTAAGTTTTTTGTATGGAGATTCTAGCATTTTTTTTAAGAGACTTCTCTTATAGTTTTATCATTCTTATGTCAAAATATGTAGTTCCACCTTAGAGTTAAGTCTAACGGAAGCTATGGGAGAAAAAGATACTATATTTAGAGAATGCTAGCCTTGCTTATTGCATGCAATTAGATATTTGGAGAAGAAAAGAGTGTGTAATGTACATTTTTATTATCCTAGTAACATTTAATTATTCTTTTACTATTTTACTTTCTCATAAATATGCATGTAATGAAGTCTGCATTATTCTCTTTTATTCCAATGACTGGGTAATTTCCTAATTTTGGGCCAATGATGCAAAACATGTATGAGTACTAACATAAACTCTTATGCTTTCAATTGAAAAAAGATATTTTTAATATTTGTTGTTCTTAGTTTAATATGTATAATTTCTATGTATATAGTTAAACTTTTGTGTGATATATTACCTCTATAGATAAATATTATAATAATTAGGAGAATTAAAATGCAACTCTTGCATGCCTAGATATATGATATTTAGTTCTCGTAGTTATATGGACAAAATAATAATCACATGATGGCTATAAACCTCTCTTCTCATCCCTATAAGCTTGGCAGAGATCTTGGGTTGTAAAAGTTTGTGTAGGTTGTTAAATCTAAAGGAACCAGCCCGAGGCTAACCTGTATGAGTACTAATATAGACTCTTGTGCTTTTAAAATCTTTTTATACCTTTTTTCAAACACTAAAATTAGACAATTTCAACAAAGGATGAGGAAGAGAAGAAATTCACAATAACAAAATAAATCATAGTTGTCAACTATATAACAAAACACAAAAAATAGAAGTATGAAATAGTAAAAATAGAACACATAAAAATTTATAGTGGTTCGGTCTAACCTGACCTACGTCCACTCCCTGGAATCCTCCCTTCCAGGTATTGCACTAAAAGTAGTGTCTCTCTTTTTGCTCCCACAGCAAGACGAAGAAGCCCTTACAAAATCTTTTTCACTAATTTGATGAAAGTAGAGAGCTTCAAATCCTTTTTCTCCCTCCTAGAGATGGAAGAGAACCAAGAATCCTTTTACTCCCTCCTAGAGTTGACAGAGAACCACGATATAGTGCTAAAGAATGTCTCCATAAAGCCACCTAAGAATCAAAGCAGAGACTTGAAGAAGATTGGAAGGAGCTTTGCTTTGAGTAACCTTGTGAAGCACTCACAACACCACCTCACAAAAACTCTCCCTCTCTTCTCTCCCATAGCTCTCCTCAACTAACTCTCTAAGCCTCTCTTAAGAAAACTCAGGAGAAAAAAGATGTCTTACAAGATAATGTTTGAGTTTAAGAAGCCTACAAAGAAGCCATAAATTTTAATTTATCATCAAGGATCATCCCGTACGATTGTAAGATCATCCTATACAATTAGTACAAAATAGTAGTGCCAGATAGTATGAACTGCATTGGTCTATATGATTAGCTCTTGAGATTGTACCGATCATCATGTATGATCCTATAATCAACTTGTACGATTAGTTCAAGAGACTGTAATAATCTTCTTGTACGTCAAGAGATGATGGGAGATGATTAAACATTATCCCATGAATCTCTCTGGTCATAAAATATGATCATCTTGTATGATGTAATAGAGAAATTAAACCATAATTAGTTTCCTAATCACAATAACAACTTAGGCATAATTATCACAAATCATCCAATATGATGTATATTGTATTGTACGATTATAGCAAATTTTAAATACTAAATTATTGCCTAAATTATGATTCATGGCTGAATATTATAATTATAGCTGATCATTATATGCAATTAGGATTGTTCAGTATGATTAACTTAATCAATCATAAATAATATAAGATGCCCTAATTAGGGTTTTCTTAATAATTGATTGTCTAGTATGATATAAATCGTACTGTACGATTAGTTCAAAAATAGAATTTTTTCTAACTCACTCCCTTGAGTGTGTGTGTGTGTGTGAGGTTACTCAGCCTAGTATCCACCATATACATGAATTGACTCAAGAAAGATAAAAGTACATTAAAGTTGAAATTATAAATAGACTTAACCTAAATTTACCCAATCTTGAGCTTATTGACATTGCAAGTGAACGATGGACCTGAAATGTTAGTGAGCAAGGCAAAAAAATAGATATATAATAAATAGTAGTAAGAGAATAATAATATTTGTTATCATCAAAATCATAGTACTTGGGTCTAGAATTGAAATAATCTCCTCTTTTTAAATAATGACAAACATTGTTGTTTATAGATATTCAAACTCTTTGTTATTCTCTAATCTCCCCATTAGAAGCTGAATTTTTGAAAGTAAGGGGAGTAAATTTTTTTTAATATAAAATAAATAAAATAAATAATTAACAAAAACAAATATAATCAAAGTAGTAAACTAGCTTCATTTAAATGAGGGTGCAAATAACTAAACAATAAACTACTACTTCCATTTTGACATCATAAAAAAGAGGAAACAGCTGAAAAGGAAAAGACATAAAGGAGAGAAAAAACACACACATCACAAAGTACAGAAGTAAATAACAATACAAACACATGAATTAAATGAAATTTCTAGATGTGCCAAGAGGGGGGTGAATTGGATGATTAAAAACTTCTTTAATGAAAAGAAATATCTTTTTATAACTTTATGGGGAAGTGAATTTCATTCACAATAAAAAGATAGATAATTAATTATATCCATGCAATTAATTACAATAAAAATGAATGCTAAAATAAAGTGCAAAAATAATAAGGAAAGAACACACTGATTTATAGTTGTTTGGTCAAACCATGACCTACGTCCACTCCCCGGAGCCACCCTCTGAGTATTACACTAAACCTTTAGTGATTCTCCTTTAGCCCCCACAGCAAGGCGGAGAAGCCCTTACACAATCACTTCCACCTTCACCGGTGCGGCAGAGGAGCCGGGTCCTTTGACACCAACGATATCTTCTTCTTCCCAAAACTTCCTTCAAGGCGAATCTTGAATCCGATGGTACTGAGGTGCAAGCTCGCCAGAGCAACTGTGTGAAATCTCCTTCATACTCCCTTGAAAGCCCCTCCAAGGTTCTTCTCCCTCTCTCAAACTCCACCATTTCCTCTCTCCCTTTTAGATCCTCTCTTCAAGTCGTTTCTAGAAAAATGAAGCTACAATGGCTGCCAAAGACTCTTATAAAGTCTTATGAGAGTGCTTAAATAGAGGGCTCCAAAAACCTTAAAAAAACTTAATTTAGCCGTCAAATATCATACCGTACGATCGCAAGATCATCCAGTACGATGTGCAGAAATTGACCTGTTAGTACTGTATGATGTCCAGTTAGTACTGTATGAACTTAATACAGTACGATGTCTGGTATTATGTGCTGTACGAACAGTTTAATAAACGAGCAGTTTGCCAATATTGTCTCTGTTGATCGTACAGTACGAACAAAATATTAAAATTAAGCCATTTTGATTGAATAATCACAGGATTAAATTAGACAATATTTTAAACATCATACAGTAAGAGCATGATCGTACAGTATGAATAGAATAACTTTTCAAATTCAAATTTTTGCCTATTTTAATGCACGACAGGCTTTCTAATTATAGTAGATCGTACAATACGATGTGATGTTGGTATAGTACGATTAGTTATATTTTAAGAATATTTTTTTCAAGGAAAATTAAATATTTTAATTATTTTTTTCTACACTAGTTTGTATAGTACGATACATATCGTACAGTATGATGTATAGAAAAAATTAAAATATTTTAAAACATTATTTGCTCCCTCTGTGTCTGCACGGTCACCAATCTAACATACATCATTACAAAGCTTGACTCAAGAAAAGAAAATTACAAACTCATTTAATATAATCATTTCTACACAATCTTGAGCCTTGAAACTTCAAAGAACGATGCATGGTGTACCTGAAATAATAGTCAACATAGAAAAAAATATGCACTACAAATACTAGGAGAAATAATAGATTAATAAATATTATTTGTTGTCATCAAAATCATAAACTCAAAAACCCGAGTTGAAACAATCTCCTCTTTTTTGATGATGTCAACTAATATTGGTTGACTTTGCAAATTAAAAATATTTCTCCTAAACTCCCCCTCACTAAGAGAGCTACATTAAAATTAGGGGAAAGCTTTTTTATTTTTTTTATTTTTTATTTTAAAAAAACTAAATAATAGTAAAAATTAAAACAAAATGTAATAAACTATAATACTTTCTCACCCTTTAATATTATCAAAAAGAAGATATAAAATAAAATATAAAATAACAACATAATAACAAAATAAAAACATATAATTATAAAAAAAAGTTAAACATACAAAATAGATAAAAAAATACAAGACATATAAACAAAACACACAAACAAACCTTAACATACTTATACCTCATCATCTTGCTCCTGTTCTGATGATTCAGAAACTAGGTCTGCCTAGGAGACTTTTTATTTTTTATCTTTTCCCCATATTACAGACGGTTTGTTTTTACTCTTTTCCTTTGTAGGAAAAGTTTTTAAGTTAGGGCATTCATGCTTCAAATGTCAGGGTTTCCTACACCCAAAGCGAATTATGTCAGAAGAAAACTTAACATTTTTACAATTTTACCTTTACTCCGCTTTTGTTGATGTTCATGCTTGTGCTTCAATAGACTTTCAAATTTATTTGTTATCAATGCTATCTTCTTACTTTCATCATCTACTAATCCATATTCATCTATGTGTTTGTCTTTTAGCACAATAGTCTTCTCATCACCTGCATCCAAAAATCTTTGACTCACACTTTGCCCGTAGGCAATGAGTGAGGCAATTAAATAATCTATAGAATAAGCATTCAAATATTTAGATTCACATATAACCGTGACTTTGGCATCAAATTTATCAAGTAAAGAACGTAGAATTTTACTAACTTTTTCAATGTTTGAAAGTTCTCTACTAAAATCATGCAATGACATCACAATTTGATTAAATCTAGTAAACTTGTCTAAGATAGTCTCATATGGTTTCATGCTGAAAAGTTCATAATCACGCATTAGAATATTCAATTTAGAATGTTTAACTTCACTAGTACCTTCATATGAAATGCATAATCTATCCCAAATTTCTTTCCCAGTGGTACATATAGATATTATCATGCAATCATAAGAATTTAATGCACAGAAAAAACAATTCAAACATTTATCATTTAGTTGTGTATTGACTAGTTCTATTCTACTCCATTCAGTAAAAGGAATATTAATTTTTACTCCATCTATCATACATGACGGTACAGAATAGCCAGTTTGAATCATATGCCACATTCGATAATCAATTGATTGCAAAAAAATTGACATGAAAATTTTTCAAAAATTAAAAGAAATATTTTTAAATAAAGGTGGCCGTGTAATACAATAGCCTTTCGTAATGTTACAATTTCCAAAATATGCCATGATCAATTTTTTCAAGGTTTTCTAAAACACTATTTTTGAAACCTGCTCTGATACTAACTGAAATTTCTAGATGCGCCAAGAGGAGGTGAATTGGATGATTAAAAATTTCTTTAATGAAAAGAAATATATTTTTATAACTTTATGCGGAAGCAAATTCCATTCACAATAAAAAGATAGATAATCAATTTTACCCACGCAATTAATCACAATAAAAATGAATGCAAAAATAAAGTGTGAAAATAATAAGGAAAGAACACACCAATTTATAGTGGTTCAGTCAAACCATGACCTACGTCCACTCCCCGGAGGCACCCTCCGAGTATTACACTAAACCTTTGGTGATTCTCCTTTAGCCCCCATAGTAAGGTGGAGAAGCCCTTACACAATCACTCCACCTTCAACGGTGCGGTGGAGGAGCCGGGTCCTTTGACACCAACGATATCTTCTTCTTTCCAAAACTTCCTTTAAGGCGAACCTTGAATCCGACGGTACTGAGGTGCAAGCTCGCCGGAGAAACCGTGTGAAATCTCCTTCACTCTCCCTTGAAACTCCCTCCAAGGTTCTTCTCCCTCTCTCAAACTCCACCCTTTCCTCTCTCCCTTTCAAGTCCTCTCTTCAAGTTTTTTCTAGAAAAATGAAGCTATAATGGCTGCCAAAGACTCTTACAAAGTCTTATGAGAGTGCTTAAAAAACCCTAAAAAAACTCAATTCAGTCATCGAATATCTTACCGTACAATCACAAGATCGTCAGTACGATGTGATGTTCGTACAGTACTATTAGTTATATTTTAAGAATATTTTTTTTCTAGGAAAGTTAAATATTTGAATTAATTTCTGCTACACTAGATCATATAGTACGATACAGATCATATAGTATGATGTACAGAAAAAATTAAAATATTTAAAAACATTTTTTGCTCCCTCTGTGTGTGCACGGTCACCAATCTAACATACATCATTACAAGGCTTGACTCAAGAAAAGAAAATTACATACTCATTTAATACAATCAATTCTACATAATCTTGAGCCTTGAAACTTCAAAGAACGGTGCATGGTGTACCTGAAATATTTAATTCAACATAGAAAGAAATATGCACTACAAATACTAGGAGAAATAAAAGATTAATAAATATTTTTTGTTATCATCAAAATCATAAACTAGGAAGCCCGAGTTGCAACATTAAAATATAGAGAAAACTAGAAAAATGAAAGAATCCTGATCAAGTGGAGGTGGTGGTGATGGCTAAAAAAAGTGGTGAATAGAAGCAAATTGCTCCCCAAACCAAGCCATATCATTTTCATGTTGTTGTTTTTATTGTGCTATATAGCTTTCAAAATGAGCCAGATCATTTGCATGTTGTTGTTGCTGTTGCTTAGCTACATAATTTTCAAATCTAGAATCCCGCTGATCAAAACTCTGAACCAATTGATCAATCTAAGATTGCTGGTAGACAACGCCATATGCAGGAATAGATCCTCCCTCCCCTTTCACAAGCTCTTCATGCATAGTCTATCGATGGGTACTGTGAAGGATGTGGAAGGAGCTATTGGAATAGAATATAGGGAGGTGATCAGGTGAACCAAGAAATTAAATATTTTATTTTGACTCAAGGACAAAGGCAATTAGTTGTCCTAAGGCAAGGTTAGACATTCTTTTACAGTGAAGATCTTCAATGCAGCTTAGGTTATCAAGATAATGAATGATAAGATCAGTTGCTTTAAGTCAATGTTAGTCATGATGTAGTAGAAGTGAGATAAATAGGGATAATGTTAATCCAATCTCTAGATTTAGGAATGATTAGGTTACGAAGGATGTGCTAAATGATTCGAGCATCCTGTACTAATTTGTTAACTTGAGTTACATGATATTTAACATTGGTTTTCCTAAGAATCGTGTTTGTAGGGGTCTAATTATAGTCATGATATGAGGCTAAAATGTGAATTTTTTCTCTAATACTGGAAAAGTGAAGAAATTCATAAAAGTATTGGTAAGTGATTTCTACAAACCTTTAATTAACATAAGATTGTAATGTAGTAACCTCATTGTTGATTCAAAGTCTTGCAAAAAATTTGAATAGAAGTTCAAAATTGAATGGATAGGCAAGGGTGAGGCTGAAACTAAGAGTTGAGTGGGCAAAAAGATTGAGAGCCTAAAAGGTGAAAACGTCTTGATTGATAATTTTGGATGGGAAAATTCTAACTATTTTATAACGATTATAAGCTACTTCATCAGCTTCCTCAGTAAATCTAGAATAGATAGTGTGCCTAGAGAAGCCACTCCCAAGTGCTCGGGAATACTTTTCACCATCCATTTCAAGGAATGAGAGTAGAAGAGGAAACTAAGTGATGAGAGGATTAAAATGTTGTGAAGAAAGTGAAGAAACACCTGCTATTTTTATCGAAATCACCAGATCATATAATACGATCATATTAGATGATCGTGTGCAATCAATTCATCTAGACAATCAATTAAAAAGGTGGTTTTATTGTATATCACAATCAGACATCGTAATAGATCATTAAAGAGAGAGCATTCATCTCAAGGAGTTACCATGTATGATCATTGACTTATGGGTTTGTACATTATGAATAGGTGGATCGTACTATATGATGAGTTATTAAGGATCATACTAGCTGAATTCAATTCATCCAATGGCCTTAGCCACATGCATTATATAGTACAAAGAGAAAATTGAAAAGTATGAACACCAATAATTGATTTATATTAACCATTGGATGTGTTGTGATAAGAGATTTGATATTTTGCTTAGATCATATAGTTTGATATTAATCATACTAGATGATGGAACCAAAAATTGAAGAAGTTTAAAAGGATGGAATGTGGTGATCAGGAATGGTCCAGAATAAAAACAAAATAAGAATAATATAAAATAAATAAAAAAATAAGACAAAAATAACCACAAAGAAAAATAATTTTTTTTTTAAAAGAATAGATCAAATGCATTAAAAGAAAATTTTACTTTATGATTCAAGCGGACTACTCAGAAGGAATTGTTGATAACACTAAGATTCAGAAAGGCTAAAAATTTGAATTTTCTCAATCCTAGCTCAAGCCCCTTACACAAGTTAAAGCCCTTTTTAAATTAGAATTTAATTCATAAAATAATTTAGAAAAGAAATTTTATCTTTTCATACTTCTTTCAAAAATATATCTAAGAGAATAATATCGTAAAGTGATGAATTAGAAATAAAGATTTTCAAATTCAGGTGTGGATGATATCAATTTGCACATGGATTTGTCTAAGATTTTAAAATTTGAAAGGAAGGAAAACTAGCTCATTATGGACTCATTTTGTGCCTATTTTATCAATGTTTGGAGAACTTTGTGTATCTTTTGATTTTTGATACTTTTTGTACATCTTTCAATTCTTTGTGATCATTGTACATCTTTTTTAGCTTTTTGTCTCATTTTGAGCCACTTTTTCACTTTTTCAACCTTTCTTGGTCTTTAAAGACTTTTAATTGTGAGATTATCTTCAAAATGTAATAGAAGAAGAACTCACACTCTTATAGAAGGAAGAATAAAACACAAACTAAAACCTAATCTATCTAATATAGTTAAACAACTTGATTAAAAAAATTTGAAATAGATTCATTGATTTGCAAAACTTTTCAAATGAGATAAATAACTATAAGAAGATGAAATAGATCTATATTTTTTATCCAATTTTTAATTTGAAATAGATTTTGATTAAAAAGGAAATTACACCCTTAAACGAGTTAGTGGAAGAAAGATAATATTCAATTTTTATTCCCTTAACTACTTTTAGAGGAGTCAATCACTGCTTGCAAAAATAGGTAAGACTTTCATTTAAAGAAGAGTTCACCTACTAAGGTATGTATTGATCAGATTCTTAAGTTTTAAATGAAATAAACAAATTCATGCATAAATAAAAATATGAAAATAAAAATCACTAAAAGGATAAAAAATATAAAATAGAAAACAACAATCAGATTTCAAATTTTGAAACATGAATATCTATGACACCTAATCTGATTCTTAAGGTATTGAAAGTTTCCAAAGCTAGTGGTTTCATAAAGATGTCTACAAACTAATTTTTAGTGGCTACATGATGCAGCTCTATGTCTCCCTTGGTGACATGTTCCCAATTGAAATTATGTCGTATGGCTATGTGTTTGGTCCTGTAGTGTTGGATTGGATTCTTTGAAATATATATGAAACTAGTGTTATCACATAAGATTAGAATGGTGCATAAAGGTAGTCCTAAAAACAAGATTTATTGCTTTAATCAAAGGACTTATGCCACACAACTTCCTAAGGCTATGTATTCAACTTCTACAATGGGCAATTCCAGAAGTTCTATTTTTTATTGGACCAGGAGACTAAAGGTTGTCCTATGAATTAGAAATTCTAGAAGTGCTTTTCCAATCAACTATACATCCAGCAAAGTTTGAATTTGAATATCCTATGATTTCAAAGGAAGAGTTGTGCCTATGATATCAGATCTCCAAGTTTTGGGTTTCTATGAGATATCTAAGGATTCTCTTAATAATAGTCATATGAAAAGAAGTGATCCAATTATTCCTTTGTATTTATTCTTATCAATTGATTTTCCAGTTGAGTCTTTATATAATTATGAATATAGATTTAGACAATGACTAGTTCTTCTTTTTTTTTTAAAGAAAAACGGAGGTGTCTATACTTCCCTTAACAATGGTTCTATATAGTAGAAATGTGCTTAACCATTCATACTATGCTATAAGTGCTTGTTTCAATCCAAACAATTACTTTTTTAATTTGAACATATGATTGAGAAATTGTGAATTTTCAAAGCCTGAGGGTTATTCAGCATACAAATCTTCTTTTATTTCTCCTTTTAGAAAGGAACTTTTAACAACCATTTGATATAATTTAAATCCCTTAAAGCAGGCAAAAGCTAGTAGTACCTTTATGACTTCTAGTCTAGCTACTGGGGAAAAAGTCTCTTTATAGTCAATCCCTTCTATCTAGTTGTACGCCTTAGCCATCAGTCTTGCTTTATTTCTAACCACTACACTAGAATCATTCATTTTATTTTTGGAAACCCATTTTATTCCAACAACACTCTGGTCCTTAATTAGATCTTTTAACTAACTTGCAAGAATCATTTCTAGAAAATTTATTTAGTTCTTCTTGCATGGCTAGGATCCATAATTCATTAAATACTGCTTAATTTATATTTGTGGGTTCAATAATTGAGATAAAGGCAGAGTGGTTCACTTCTTTTCTAAGTATATGCCTAGTTCAAACATCTTCAGATAATTCTTCTAAGATCAATTCTTTAGTATAACTTGAAGAAT
Source organism: Dendrobium nobile (assembly GCA_022539455.1). Classification (NCBI taxonomy): domain Eukaryota; kingdom Viridiplantae; phylum Streptophyta; class Magnoliopsida; order Asparagales; family Orchidaceae; genus Dendrobium; species Dendrobium nobile. Next base: position 19,364,925 of record CM039734.1, read on the forward strand.
ATCTCCATTCTCTAGGAAATGAATTTTTAAATTCTACCGTTTCTTCTAGATTTACATATTCTACTCCTTGGGTGACTTCAACTTCTTCTTCTTTTTCTACCCTGGACCCTCCATAATTATTATATTCATTAAAAATTACATGAGTGGTCTCCTCTATAACCAGTGTCCTTTTATTAAAAGCTAAAGTATTTTTCAACATTTGAGTATCCTAGGAAGACTCCTTCATCAAATTGGTGGTCAAACTTTCCTATTAGAGATTTTTCATTCTTAAGAACTAAAACTTTACATCTAAAGACATGAAGGTGAGAGAGGTTAGGTTTACTTTCCAAATATTTTTTATGTGAGTTATTCATGTGTCTATTAAATATGGTTGTGGCTAAAATAATATATCATATTTTATAGTATTTATATAATCGATAAAATTATATGAGCATCACATTGTCCAATCTTTGAGAATCGCAATATTTTCTTGCCAAACACCACAAAGTCTAAATATGGAATTATTGCACTAAAGACTTGGGTGAATTAGTTGTAATGTATTGCCACAACATTGTATATCTAAGCACTACAACACTAAAATTACTTATAAAGTGGTTAGGCACTAATCAACATAGCATTACAGCTCTGAATCATTTATTTCTATAGTGCTAAATATTTCTATTCAACACTACTAATTGCATGCACTATTTACATTATAATTCATTATTAAGTTCTACACAATTTTCCTCAACAATCTAGCATAAGTAAACCCATAATAACGTATTTAGAGTGATGTGTGCCACTTCATTTTAAACACCGCAATGCTGGTATATGTAAAATATGTGGAAGTCCCATAGTTAAAAAGCTTACATTAAGGGTTCCAATGTTAGCATCATAGCACCACGTGCCATTTAATATATGACACCTTCGTCATTTAACCATTTCTGATTTAGTCTTTATTAACACTACAACATTACACATGATAAAACTAAAGTGGTCATTGAGTCTTATAAATAATAAATACTAGCTCTCATTATTTTTATTGAGCTTTAGCGTTCTCTCCTCTTCTATTATTATGATTTTGTGTTTTCTTGTACTCCTCAAAATTTTCAATGTCCCAAAAATGCAAGCTATTAAGAAGAAGACTTCTTCTTCCATTAATAGATGGAGATTCTTATCTACTAAGGATGAAAAGAGATTTTCTCAACTATTTGTTAGCCAATGGTTGATTCCAATGAGGGTATTCTCAAGTCCTAGAGAGGAAGTTATGTCTATTATTAAGGGAAGGAGTGGTAATCTTTGTTTAAGAAACCCAGTGCTTGTGTAGTGAAAATGTGAAAGAGTTCTTTGTAAATGCTAAGGAAACCAAAAATAGTTGAAATTTTGTTAAGTGGTAATCATGTACATTTATATCCCTCTAGTATGAATAAGATTTACAAACTAAAAGACATATAGTTATAAGTTTACTTTGCTTTTAATAATACACCTATAGATTGCTAAAATCTTTTGGGAGTGTTAGCTAGACCTACAACTAGTGTGGTATGGAAAGAGAGCAATGGAAATTTTACCTATTTCCCTTCTTCAAGTTTAATACAATTATCCAATGCTTAGTATTACTTCATTTCTTTTAAATTCTTGCTAAGCAAAAGCATTCGTGTGGTGACCTCGTAAACGGCTGTTTTGAATTATTCAATTCAAGTGGGCCACTCAATTATTGTAAGGAAATTATTGTTTTCCTCTTTGATGTATATTATTAAGAGCAACACTTAAGTTGTTTAGGTCATCCTTCTATTACCTATTCCCTTTGTGTCACCATAGGAGTGTTAGGCGGCCAAGTGAGGATCAACTTTTTCCCTTTTTTGCTATTAGTAAGCAAAAAATAGAGAGATTTAGGAAGGGGGTTAGGCGAGGGAAGCTGGACATAGTGAGCCCCATTTTCCCAGTCAGCCCAATACAACTCAGTCAAGTGCCCTAACCCATAGATCTTTGTGATAGTAGGCTATTTTCTTAGAAAAATAATGGATTATTTTACTTTTTTTGTGAGGAGAATAAGAAGTGGCAACAGGTTATATCCCATCGGTCCACCCATTATGTGGACATAAAAAATTGAAATTTAACTATGCTTTATATTTTAATGTGGCATTAGTTGGTACATTTAGGAGTCTATTTATAGAGAATTATGACCATGTCTAGTTCCCACCAGCTCCTACATATGACCCTTATGTGTTGCACCCCTCAACAACAATAGTAGATGATGAGGAGGAGGAGGAAAAGGATTGAGATTGATCCTTCTTAATTTATTTTTCTTTGATGTTATTTACTTTTCTTGAGAGAGAGGAGGAGGAGATGATTTATGTTGTTGTTGTTAGTCTTTATTATTTTCTTTAGGTTTTAATTTCTTTTCTTGGGGAGGTCACCATGATATTTGTTTTGGTGTACTTAGTGTGTATAGTGCATGACACACTTAATGTTATTCTGTTATGGTTAATGGATTTGTTGTATTGAAAGAAGCCTTTTGTATCCTCTATCACTTTAATTCAAATGGCATATAATCAATTTGTTATTTATTTTTTGTTGGCATTCAATTTTATTTCATGTACACTTTAATTTGTTTATTATTTATATTATTTAGTTAAATTTTCATTAATTAAGTTTCCATGTTTACTTAACTAATGAAAAAATGGCATATAATCCTCTTTAAATTACACTTTCATAGCTAAGTTAACCAAAATGAAAAAAGTAATTAAAATTATTTAAAATTAAGAACAACACAAAATAATATGTGCTAAATTGAACAAAAAAATGAGTACTAATTTCTAATTTGAAAATCCTATCAATCGACAAAGAAAATTATCTAAGTTAATACGTCAGCTTGAACTTAAATGTTACACACTTAAGTATTGAGTATTGATGACATGATAGAATAACTAAGTTTAGGAAACGTGAATACATAGCTTAATTTATGAAAATTATTATAAACTCAAATATATAATTAGTAAACTTAAGATAATCCTTCATAATCAATTTAGGATAACTTAAAGGAATGAGGTGATCAGATATTCAAAATCATTACTGTTGTACTCATTAAAGTTTGGAAAGTAATAAATGAAAAATTAAAAGATCAAAAAATAAGGAGAAAGGAAAAATAAGTACTTCAAACATCAAAATTTAGTAACTGATGGTGCTGAGTTTCTAAGAGGAACCTAATACTTAATTCAAAATGGTGAGTGTAAGAGTGAATTTATTTAAGGGTTGAAAATGAATTTCTAAATTAGCTAAAGATAAACAATTTTTAAATGTTACCTTATTCAATTTAAAATTAGTAGTCAACATTACACTCACATTTAAAGTAGATGTGATCAAACTGGATAATAATAAGGATGATTTATTAGGATGATCATTCATGATTTGCTAAATTTAAATTGCCATGCTCTATTCTTTCCATTTCACATCTAAATGGTAGAGTTTTATCTTACATTCTAAATAATTTTAGTTTAAAAAATTTTTATTTAAAATAATGAAGCTAATTAAAGGTTTAAACATATTTGCTTGGGGATAAGCAAGAGTTTAAATTGGGAAAATTTTGATAACTTGAAATTAAGCTATGTTTTTATTCTATTAATTTCTGTGAATATGTGTATTTTAGCTCTTGTTGAAAGGAATGTCTCACAAAATAGAGGAAAATTTGTAAAGTTTAGAAACAGAGCCATAACTTAGCGTTGCGGCACCTTCAACATTCTAGCATATATTTTAGACATTATAGATGCGAAGTCTCTAGAAAATTTGACCAAACCAAAAGTGTAATGTTGCAATGCTAAAAATCAAAATTTCAGCACCAAAGTCTCGAAAAAATTTAAAATAATTCAAGACCAAAGAATTAATATTGTAATCCATATAGCACCGGATGACATAAGGGAGCATCACAACACCCATCTTTTGTAATACCAAGGTAGAATAGTAAAAGGAAAAGACACATCACATTAACTTATCCAAAAGTCACATTGATTCAATCAATAATGGCGCCTAGTCAGCCCAACATTAAAGTGGAGCATATTTAGCAGAATTGAGGCTCTAGTTCATTTTATTACATCATAAACCAACCTTGTCAAGTACTGTGGTGCCTAAGCTCATTTTTGTATTAAGTATAAGTAGTTTTTATCTTTTTGTGTGGAATTTTTTAAGTGAAGCCTAGAGCAGCCTTAAACTTAGCTCTATGCTTGGGCCAGTTCAATCCAACCATAGTGGTGCCCTCGATGATAAATGATATTAAGTTATTTTCTAATTTTTCCATACCACGCCTCTACTCCCTAACCACCCGGGATATATGGCATGCATATAATAATTATTCCTTATAAATCCTAACCCTTGGTGACGGCTCCACAATATGAATATTGGTAAACCACAGCATGAATAAGGGTAAACCACTTAAACTCTTAAAAAAAGACTTTATAAGAAAATGAGTGCCTCTTTAAAGAATATATGAATTCATTTTTTCTTGCGAGAGATATATGAAGGTAAATCTCAAACCATAGGTGTTTATTTTAGTTTATAAATAAGTTTTTGTACATATTGTATGAGGGCTTAAAATCTCACACAATGCTGTAGTTAGCCTCTAAGAAGATCAGTCTAAAGTTTGGTGCAATGACATTCATCCTATTTTAACTTTGAGAGGATTCCTAAACCTAGGGTTTTAGGAGTTATAACGAGGAAAATAAAATTGTAGTTGTTACGCCTTCTTTATTCGATTCTAATGGCTGTGATTTAGTCATTCCATCTGCTTGATCTGAACCCCTTAGATCAACAGAACTACAAAATCTAATCCCATCCATTCATCTCACTTTGTGTGAAAGAAACTATTGTGATTCCTTCCAACGTGGATATGTTGATGTTCATCTTTATTCATGCATCCTAGAGTTTGCACGCCACATATAAAGCACTGCCCTGTTAGTAGCGTCTCTACCAAACCCTATTAAACTTAATATAAAATCATTTTAAATAAACTAAACTTAAAAAAATCCTATTAATCATACACTTAACCATTTTGCATAAATAATAACTATATGGATTCAAGGTGAAGAGCTCTATGTTTTAAAAATAAAATTAAAAGGATATCATGAGTATTTAATTTATTAATTCACTTTGTACTGATTATTTTTGCAAAATACTTCTAAAAATACTTATCCAACTTGGCTCAAATTTGGCTAGGTTAAATTATGGGATTTCCCCTATATTTCCTAATATTCTTAGGCTTATTTGAAGCCTCTTTTATACACATTGGAATGTTCAAACATATAGTTCTTGATTTGACAAAATTATTTAAAAACTCATTAAACCTAATCCATAGAGTTTTAGGTCTTCAATTTTTTATGGATTGCTTTCTTTCATGCAAGTATTAGATATATATGATTTCAAGCAGAAGTGAATAGTAAAGACATATAGGCAAAAAATTTAGGGTTGTGTCTAGCTAAATTAGAATAAATTTAGGAAATTCACAATGAGTCCAATATGAATGAAACTTAAACCTAGAATACTTAGTGATAATGTGAACTATATGATTCAATTTGGTGTCAGTTGGAATATATTTAACCACTTTAAGCCCAAACCCTAAAGTATGCCTTATTTTTATAACTAAATTTTATACAATAAATAAAACCCCCCAATGGCTCTTTTGTTGTTGTGCTCTAGCAATTCTAGGTTTCCATCTTGGCTCTCTTCCCCGTTCACTTTTTGTTGAGTTCATTCTTGTTTTTGTTGGGATTTTGAGTCATAAGATTTCATTTAATTTGCTCTTGGATTTGCAGCTTTCTACCCTTTTCTTTATCAATTTTGGTATGGCTATTTCTCCACCTAATCCATGAGGTAATGACTTTCCATCTCAATCTTGTAAAAAACTTGTTTATTTTTTTATTTATCTGGGTCGACCTCCACTTCTACTTTGCAATCCTTCAAGGATGTAGTCTAGGAAACGTCAACCTCCAATGCTCTACATATTTCTATAATGTCTTCGTCTTTTAATGGTGCTTTTACAGTTTGGATATCTGATGAGGATGTAGTGAGGCTTTTTGCTCTTTTCCAAATCACTTTATCTGGAAAATTTTCTCTAAGGAGACCAAATCTTGATGTTATTTGTCTCTTTTTTTTCTAACTTGAATCTTCATGGCTTGTTCTTTGTTGGTTTATTGGACCCTAGACATGTTGCGATACAACTTGCAAATGATTCATATTAGAGTCATGCTTTCACTAGACATTTTTATTACATTTAATTGTCAAATGAATTTGCTTAAACGGGCTCCCTTCATTGATTTAAAAGAGGGGTCTCCTGTTATTCCTTTTTGGATTTTTTTCACCCATTTGTGTTTTCATTTCTTTAAGAATACGGTGCTTCATTTTCTAGGCTATGTGTTTTGTCAACCTCTGCAAATTGATCAAGCCATGGCCTCCAAAACTAAACTCTCTGTAGCTCATATAATAGTTGAAGTGGATATATATAGGAAACATCCTAAAGAAATTTGGTTGGGATCTTAGTCTTTTGGATAAATACAAAAGGTTGAATTTTAGAAGGTTCCTAAATTTTGATCTCATTGTAAAATCCATGGGCACCGTTTCAATTATTGTTTTATTTTGCATCCTATACTTAGAAAAACCTAAACATTAGACTGGCAAAGTAGATGGGACAAAGATATGGATGTTTCTAATATTAAGGCTAACTGTGTGAGAAATAGTAATAGATTAAAAGCCAACTTTTTTGTCTCCCTTTCACCAGCTGAAGTGTCAAAGGACCTTCCTAATGTTCGCATTCCTGGTAATTTTAACAATGCTTTAACATTTTTAACAATATTAATTATTTTGATAAAAATATAGCAGCCCTTGAGTTAATTGCTTCTAACGATCAAATGCAACACACTGATCTTCTAGCTCATAACGTTGTGGTTTCTCCTCTTGTACCTATGGTTGATAATGTTAATTCTAAGACTAATTGGGAACAAAATTTATCTCATAATATTTTTAATGTGAATAAGGAGCCCACTCAATTTTTTGAATCCATTGACAACTCGAGTCAGGGTAACTCATTGAGAGATGGGGGTATTCTTACTTCCAATTTATTGTGAATTGATGCATGTGAAGAAGGAAAAACCCTTCCTTCCTCTCCTAATTACCTTACTAATAATGAACCTAATGTTATTGGTTCCAATAGCCAGGTTGCTGACATTTTATTCAACATGTCCACTCCTGATAATAACAGTGGTATCATGGTTAACGAAGATGGTTTTACTAAGGTGGGTAAAAGAAAAAACAAATCTAATAAATTGGCTCCCTTACCCACTCCTTTATCTACCTAGGCATAAACCTTAAATTCTCTTAATGTTTAATGCTCTAATTTATAATGTTAGGGGGTTGAGGTGTTTAGTCTCCAAGAATAAAGTCGACATTCTTTGCAGGGTTCATAATATTATGGCGAATGTACTAGTTGTTTGGACTTTTATCTCATCAAAAGGTCAGGAACTACTAGTAAACATTTAGGTTTTCCTAGTTTTATGGTAACTGTTCTAATAAGATTTGGATTTTTGGAAATATCATGTTACCTCAACATTATTTATATATTCCAGTAGGTTATTCATACCAAAATAGCCACATTTCAATTATCATATCTTAGTTCTCTTGTTTATGTTGCTTCTTCTCAGTCTGGTAGATAGATCCTCTAGAATCAATATGTAATTTTTCATCTTCTGTTATAACTCCCCTGATAGTGGGTAGTGATTTTGATGTTATTTATAATTCTAGTAAAAGGATTATGGGCAAGCCTCCCAAACCTCAAGCTACAAAAGATTTCAATAGTATGATTTTGTAATGTAATTTAAATGGTATTAATTTTTTTGGTTGTAAATTCACTTGGAATAGATCCTATATGTGGCAAAGAATAGAATGTTTACTTTAACGCTTTCTAGATTTTTGCTTTTCCCCTCACTCATTATCATCATTTAAATAGGACTCACTTTGATCATGCACCTATCTTACTCAGCATTAAACCTTATAAATAATTGGCATTGTCAGTTATTTCATGATGATAATGTTAAAGGTATGGTTAGACTTTGGTTTAAGTTGAAAAGGCCAAATAAAAAGTTAACTTGGTGGAACAAAGTGGTTTTTAAAAATATTTTTCCAACATTGTGGATGCCAAACATGATGTCCAAGATTTGGATAATATCCCTATTCAAGCTCCTTTTATTAGTAACATGGAGTACCTGAATGAGGCTATGGTTCGTTTAATCCATCTTCATCAGATGGAAGAGGCTTATTAGAGGCAAAAAGCTGCTTCTAAATTTTTCTTGGGAGGAGATATGAACACTAAGTTTCTCCATGCCATTTTCAATATGAAATAGGCTACTAAACATATTTATAATATTCATTTGCAGGATGGTTCCATGTGTGAAGATGAAAGACTCATTTCTAGCTCTTCTATGGAGTAATTTACTAGTACCTTTAATTCTAATTTTTCTCCAATTCATTTTGATAATGAAGGCATCATTCCTCACTTAATTAGTAATGTAGAAAACAACTATCTTACTCAACCTCCCTTCAAGGAAGAGATTTTAGATATTATTAAAGGTATGAATTCTAACTTCTTTGGAGGGATATGATTGTTTCACCTCTAATTTCTTTCAAAAAACTTAGGATATTATTAAAAATGGTAGTATAGAAGTTGTTAGAGATTTTTTTTAATGGCTCCTAATACCTTAAATTCTTTACTATCACTAACATTGCTCTTATTCATAAGAAAGAAGCTATTAATCATTGGGTTGATTTTATCCCTATTAGTTATGTTCATTTTTTCAATAAACTTAACTCTAAAATTTTGATGGGTATATTAGCTTTACTTCATCCTAAAATTATCTATCTTGGAAAATTTGGTTTTGTGAAGGGTTATATCTTTTTTGACAATGTGCTATTGGAGCAGGAACTCATTCATGATATTAATGTTCCTATTAAGGGTGGTAATGATGTTATTATATTGGATAACACTAAAGCTTATGATATCTTAATTAGATTGAAAATTTCTTTATAACATTCTTGAGTGGTTTGGCTTTTATGATTATTGTATCAAGCTTATTAAGAATAATATTGATAATAACTTCTTCTCTATCATTATTAATGGTAGAAGTCAAGGTTTTTCAAGTCTTCTCATGTTATTAGGCAAGAAGACACCTTATCTCTTACGTTAATTATCATTGCGGTGGAGTTTCTCTCAATGGGCCTTAAGCTTTACCATTAACATCCTTACCTTCATTATATTACTAAGGGTGGTGCTTCTATTTATCATTTAAGCTTTGATAATTACTTTATCATTTTTTATATTGCTTCCCATAAGAGATTAAAAGCTCTTTTTAAATTTATTTTTAATTTTTATAATATGAGTAGTTTGAAGTTTAATATGGATAAAAGATATTTCATATATATGGGAAATCTGTCAATTATACTAGAATTAATGATATTAAACAAGTGTTTAGTTTTTCTTCTCAAAGTCTAATTAATAATAAGTATTTTGGTACTCTTTGGTTTAAAGGGGGGAAAACGTCTCATTTTTTTAAACTTATATTTACTACCATTCAAAAGAAGCTCCCCTCTTGGGCTTTTAATTTTTGTTGAAAATCTGAACCCAATATCATGGTTCTCTGCCATCACTAAGAGGGTGAGAAAGGAGTTTATGGTTCTCTTCCATCACCAAGAGGGTCAGAAAGGAGCTCATGGATCACTGCAATCACTAGGAGGGTAAGAAAGGAGGTAAAGGTTCTCTGTCTCACCGGGTTGGTGAAACTATTATATGGCTTTTCCTCCTAACTATGGGAGCTAAAGGAGAAAAAACTAATGTTTAGTGAAATAGTCAGAGTGGAGGAGTCTAGGGAGTGGATGAAGGTCATTGTTTGATTGAACCATTATAAATCTATGGTGTGTTTGTTCTTATTTCTTATTTCTTGCATTTTACTTTTTTGTATTTATTTTTTATATAACTTCTTTGTGTAAATAAGTAATGAATGATTTCTATGTAATTTATAAAATCATCAGTGTTATTTCAATTTTTAATAATGATAATTGCTTTCACATCAAGTAATAGTAGTTACTTTATTTTTAAATTACTGGAAAAAAAAATCAAAACCATATAGGTAGCATTTTTTAAATAAGTTGTTAATTTTTTAAATTCACCTATTCTTTCCATTCTTGGTGTACCTAGGGACAATTCACTTAGGCTTAACATCTTATATCAAAATTTTAATTGGTATTAGAGAGGTGCTCAAAATAGTGTTTTAAAAAACCTAGAGGAAAGTGATTAATGGCATATTTCAAAAATAGGAACACTATAGAAGGTTACTTCATTACTCATCCATCTTTATTTGACAACATACCATTTTGATTTCTAAAAAATTTGTATGTTTACTTTCCTGCAATCTATTAATTTTTTGCATGTGGTTTTTAGTACAAGAGACTTATTCTACAACATCTCATTTTATTCATGGCATTAAATTGAGTTATAATTTAATGAATGGATCAATGAGGATTGAGACTTAGTTCAATTGAATGTAAAGTGCTTAAATTATTTTTTTTGTGCTCTTAAGCTACAAGATTATATGAAAGTCTCTACCTATATCACTGGCAAGGAACAACAATAACAACAACATTAGGCCTTTATCCCACTATGTGGGGTCGGCTATAAGAATCCATTTTCTCCATTGTGTCCTATTAAAAGTCAAATTCTTGTTAAAATCTAATAAAAGAAAAATCATTTCTATTATTTTCTAACAAAGTTTTTTTGGTCTTCCTTTACCTTTCTTAGTATAAGTAAATTCTAATACATCTACTTTCCTAACCGGGTTATCAGAAGACTACCATTTTATGTGACCAAACCATCTAAGGCGACTCTCTCTAATCTTATCTTCTACTGGAGCTACTCCAAGCTTTTCACGTATATGCTCATTACGTATACTATCTCTAAGGTTAAAGCCACTCATCCAGCTGAGCATCCTCGTCTTAATCACACTTAATATAGTATTATGCTTCTCTTTTACTGACCAACAATTGGCACCATAAAGCATTGAAGGTTCACCACCATCTTATAGAATTTTCCCTTAAGTTTGAGGGGTATTTTTTTATCACACAACAAGCCCGATGAATTCCTCCACTTTAACCATCCAACTTGAATTTTCCTGATAACATCCCTATATATTTCACTATCACTCTGAATAATAGATCCAAGATATCGAAAGTGTGTACTCTTAATAATGACTTGATTGCCCAAAGTCACAATCCCCTCACTAGGTCTATTACTACTAAAATTACACTCCATATATTCTATTTTACATTTACTCAAGCAAAAGCATTTAGACTCTAAGGTTGACCTCCATAATTCAAGTTTACCATCAAATCCCTCTCTAATCTTATCAACAAGAAGAATATCATCAGCAAAAAGCATACACCAAGATACATCCTCTTGCAAAAGTCTAGTGATAACATCCATGACTAAAGAAAAAATATATGGGCTTAAGGCTGATCCTTGATGTAACCCAACTGAAATAAGGAAATATTTGGTCAAATCACCTTGTTTTTAAACACAAGTAATAGCTCCTGCATATATATATATATCTTTAAAGATTTGAATATAAGTGTTATTAACTCCTTTCTTTTCAAGAACTCTCCATAGCACTTCCCTTGGAACTTTATCATATGCATTTTTTAAATCAATAAACATCATATGTAGATCCTTTTTATTTTCTCTACATTTCTCCATCAAACCTCTTAATAAATGTATTGCTTTCATAATCGGCCTACTCGGTTAAATCCAAATTGATTTTGAGAAACATTAGTATCATGCCACAACATATGCTCCATTACTCGCTCCCACAATTTTAAAGTATCACACATTAACTTAATTCCTCTATAATTTAAACAATCTTATGCATCACCTTTATTCTTAAAAATAGGAATTAACACGCCAAATCTCCACTCATTAGGCATCTTTTTAGTCTTCAAAATAGTATTAAAAAGATTATTAAGCCAAGAAATTTCTTCATCTCATAAGCATTTCCACACCTCTATTGGAATATCATCAGGTCCAACAGCTTTTCCACCCTTCATTTTCTTTAAAGCCTCTCTAACTTCTATTTTACTAATACGTCGATAAAAATAGAAATATATTTTTTTCATTTAGGGTGCTAAGGTCACATTTTCTTTAAGCCTCTCTAACTTCATTTTCTTTGTTGTATTATATACATTTTTATAAGTGATGAGATGCTCATTTCTTTTCTTAAATAAGGTATTAGCAATTAAAAAATCAGAATCTAAAGAAAAATCTTATATGGTCTTGCCACTTTCATTTGTCATTCCAAACCCGTGGCCACTATGAATGCTTTTAAAATCATCTACCTCTCTATCAACATGTCCATTTAAATCTCCTCCAATAAAAACTCTTTCTTCAAGAGGTAATTTTTTGTATTAATTCTTATAAGTCATTCCAAAAATTTAATTTTGAACTCATATCCAAACCTACTATGAAAGAACTAGTGAGGTTAAACAATCTAGGTTGAACATCCTATTACATGATTATGAACTCTTTTGTATGAGACCTAGTGGAACTTTTTTTTATATGTACACTAAGTTTACATAAATTATAATGTCTTTACATTCTTTAAGAAGTGAGCTTTTTAATTCTGAGAAAGTAAATAAAATCCTTTGATACTTACCAAGTAATTATGATGCTAAGTTTACTATCATTTCTGAATCAAAGGATCTTAATGTTTATTCTCTAGATAACTTACTAGGCTCACTCATTGCCTATGAGCAGGGTGTGAGTAAAATATTGAAGGAAGCAGGAGACAATAAAAAGGAGAAGCTAGTAGCACTAAAAGTAAATGAGTTTGAAAATGATAGCTCTACAACTAAATGAGATGATGATATATCACTGATTACACTATAATTTAAAAGCTTCTTAAGAAAAAAGCAAAAGTGTCATTACCATTAGAACAAAGGTAAACTAAATAAGAATTTTAAGGAATCTTTTGATATTATCTATTTTGAATGCAGGAAGCTGGGACATTTGATGGCAGATTGCCCCAACCTAAAAGCTCAACCAATCAAGGAGAAGAGTGAAGAGAAGACAAAGTTTATAAAGGGAAAGCAATGAACTCAAAGATTATTTTAGGCAGACTCCACTTTAGATTTATCATGAACAGAAATATAAGATAAGGTAACCAATTTGTGCCTTATGGAAGACAATAATTTTGATCAAGGTGAGGTATGCGATCTTTCTTATAATGAATTATTTGAAGTTTCAGAAAAAATTCACAATACATATAGAAAGCTAAAAAAATGTATGCTACCTTATATACTAACTTTTCTAATCTAAAAAGAAAGCATACTACTGATTGTTGAGCATTGTATATTAGATAGTGATCACATGTTTTTACTTAATGAATATGAGTCATTAAATAGTAACTATGCTGACATAACTAATGCAAATGAATCATTAAAAATAAAGCATATCAAATTAAAAAATGTATATAAGTAATTAGAAATAATCACAAGTGATTTAGATAGTGGTGAGCATGCATTGAAGTAGCACATCTTAAAAATGCAAATGAATTCTTAAAAGTAAAAGTAAATGCACTTCTAAATAATAATCCATTCCTACTTTGGCATAGCGACATAATTCATCTCCACAACATGTATCATTTAACCCAAGGAAGAGGCACCATAAATCACATAGATTAGTGAATCATTTTCCTTGTGTTACGTGTTACTCCTGTGGCATGCTATGTCACATATCTTTCTCTTGTATTATTCACTATAGGACACATCTGGTGTGGAAGCTAAAATTTCTTGAATCACAGCATAGCATGCAAACGTCTCATACATCAATGTATAAGGTGCAATCCAAACTCACTTGGGTTCCCAAATTTAATTGACTTTGTAGGGATGCTCTCATAAAAGGCCTAGTGAGAGGATGTGGTGCTTGAACCATAGATGCACAGGGCACATGCTATAGATATAAAATAATAAATCACGTTGCAGGCTAAGGCAGGAGCAAAGGTAACACTTGGAGATAATATCACTAGAAATGATTAGTAATTCTAAAATTTTATTATTGAAAATATTTTACTTGTAGTTGGCTTGAAACATAATCTTTTTAGTATTAAATAATAGTGTGACAAAGGTTTTCAAATTAAATTTTTATCTACTAGTTGTGTGATTAGTTTGAATGGAAATATTATTTTTAGAAGGAAAGAGAATTAACAATATTTATATGCTTGATTTGAACTATATTGAATCTAGTAATTCTTGTTGTTTAAAATTAATTGTTGATGATTCCAAGCTAAGGAATATCAGACTTGTATAAGGTGCAACCCAAACTCACTTGGGTTCCCAAATTTAATTGACTTTATAGGGATGCTCTCACAAAAGGCCTAGTAAGAGCATGAGGTGCTTAGACGACAGATGCTCAAGGCACATGACTAGAGATATAAAATAATTCATCAGTTGCTGGCCAAGGCAGGAGGAAAAGTAACACTTGGAGATAATACCACTTGAAAAATTGGTAGGCAAAAGTATGATTAGTAATTCTAAAATTTTATTATTGAAATATTTTACTAGAATTTGGCTTGAAACATAATCTTTGTAGTGTTAAAATACTGTGTGACAAAGGTTTTCAAATTAAAATTTTATCTACTAGTTGTGGGATTAGTTTGAAAGGAAATATTATTTTTAGAAGGAAAGAGAATTAATAATGTTTATATTCTTGATTTGAACTATATTGAATCTAGTAATTCTCTTTGTTTGAAATTAATTGTTGATGAATCTTGGTTATGGCATATGAGACTATGCCATGCAAGTAAGAAAAATTTAAGAAAAATAACCCAAAAAGACCTAGTTAGAGGCATACCCAAGCTAGACTTTTCTAAGGACCACCTATATGATGCCTATCAACTAGAAAAACAAACAAATTTTTTTTTTCCAATCAATTAAGTACATTATCACCTGTAAACCCTTAGAAGTCCTTCACATGTTTTTTTTTGGACTAGTTAGCACTACTAGCTTAGGAGGGAAAGTATATGTATTTTTGATTATTGGTGATTACTCGAGGTTTTCTTAGATTAGGTTTATATAACATAAGATTGATTCATTCAAGGAATTTAGGACATTCTCCACATGGGTCAAGAAGAAATTAGGCTAAAAATGCTAACTATTCATATTATTCATGGTGGAGAATTTGAAAACAACAAATATGAATCATATTATAATGGGCTAGACATAGAACATAACTTTTTAGCTCTTAGAACCCCTAAGAAAAATGAGTTTATTGAAAGAAAAAATAAAACTATGGTAGAAGCTGTCGAGCCATGCTAGTCAAACATTCACTTCCTAAGTATTTATTGGTAGAATTAATGGGCATTACTTGTTATGTTCTCAATAGGGTTAAAATTAGATCCAAGCAAAACAAGACACCCTATGTATTACTCAAAAGAAGAACACCCAATCTCTTTCACCTTTATTTTTTTGGATGTAAGGTGTTTATTCTAAATAATAGAAAGTCTCTATTAGGTGAATTTGACACTAAATCTAATGGAGTTTTCGTAGGATACTTAACTATTGGTAATTCCTTTAGATTTTATAATAAGAGAACATTAGTGGTAGCGGAGACCACCCATGTAGTATTTGATGAATCCAATAAATCTGAGGGGTATATGTCAGATGAAGAAGAAGTGGTTGAGATAACACACTAAATATAATCTAATGACTTAGAAATAGAATAGAGCCAGAGAACGCTTTGACTAAAGATTGGAGATATATATCTTGTAATCCTAAGGACCGCATTCTAGAAGATCCATTAGTACGAGTAAGAATTAGGCATGGACTTAGAAAAGATTTTAGCCACTCTGCCTTTATCGCAATGATAGAACCCTTAAACATATATCAAGCTTTATCTAATAAATTTTGGATCCTAGCCATGCAAGAAGAGTTAAATCAATTTATTAAGAATGATATTTAGGAGCTAGTTAGTAGGCCAAAACTAGAGAGTGGTAGGAACTAAATGGGTTTTCAAAAATAAGATGAATGACTCTATCACAATAATTAAAAATAAGATAAGATTAGTAGCTAAGGGGTATAATCAAATTGAAGGGATTGACTTTGAGGAGAATTTTGTCCCTGTAGTAAGACTGGAAGCTATTAGAGTGTTGTTTGCCTTGGCTTACTTTATAAGATTTAAGCTATATCAAATAGATGTTAAAAGTACCTTCCTAAATGGGGTAATTAAAGAAGATGTATATATTGAGCAACCCTTAGGTTTTGAGAACTCTAAATTTTCTAATAAAGTATTCAAACTAAATAAGGCATTATATGAGTTATAGTAGGCACCTAGAACCTAATATGAAAACCTGAGCACTTTCCTTTTATATAGAGATTTTATAAAGGGTAATGTAGACACCATCTTATTTTTAGAGAAAGAAGGAGAAAATATATTTATTATTCATATTTATGTTGATTATATACTAGTAGAACTTATGAATAAAAATCTTTGTGATAAATTTTCAAAAATAATGAGTGAGGAGTTTGAAATGAGCATGATGGGAGCGCTTACTTATTTTCTTAGATTTAGTGTAAAGAAAAAGGATGATAAAACCATCCTTAGCCAATCAAAGTATATTAAAGATATTCTTAAAAATATGAGATGGATAATGCTAAGGCAATTTATATGTCCATGATCTCCACCATTCAATTAGATAAAGATCTAAGTGAAAAATCCATTGACCAAAGGAAATGTAGGGAAATAACTGGATCAATTATTTATTTGACTTCCATTAGACCTAATATCATTTTTATTATTTTTCTTTGCTCTAGATTTCAGGCTGATCCTAAAGAATACCACATAGTGTTGTTAAGTGAATTCTTAGATATCATCTACGAAACCAAAACTTAGGAATCTGGTATCCTAGACATAGTACTTATTTTGAGATCATAGAATATTCTCATTTAATCTTTGTAGAATGTAAAGTTGATAGGAAAAGTATTGAAACTTTTTTAATTTATAGGACAATCTTTAGTCTCTTGGTCCAATAGAAAATAGAACTCTATAGCTCTATCTACTACTAAAGAAGAATATATAGCTATAGAGAGTTATGTTGCACAAGTCCTATGGCTTAAATAACAAGTTATAGATTTTGGTCTACCTATTAGCTAAGTGTCAATGATATTCATAATTGTATCATGATTATTTGGAAATTCAAAATGTATATGTTTGTTGTGTAATTTTTTGTTTTATGTTTAGTGTCATGTCTGCATTTTATTATTTATGTTTGTGATTTACTTTTTGTGAGAATTTTCTTTTTATTGTTTCTTTTTTATGAAGTTTACATAATCATCATACATAAATAAAAAATTTCCCACATCATATTTTATGATCCTTATCATATTATATGTTTTTTATAAAGTATCACATCACTTCTCACAACATATCCAACTGCTTGGATTGATAAAGTATTGGTGATCGTATTGTACAAACACCTAATTCATATTGTATGATCACATGGCATTATGCATTATATGAGTTAATTCATTGAGATAAACTACTTAACTTTAATCTTCTAGTATGATTATGATTATACTGTATGATAAGACCACCTCTTTTAACTGATTAGACTGGATGAATTGAATGCACTCGATTGTACTTTAAGATATTATATCGTATTGTATGATATCTAATCTTACTATATGATATGTCCAATTTATATTTAAAGGAGATAAAATAAGTTTTTTCTTCACTCAAAACTTCTCAAACATCCTTCTTCCTCCCTAAGATCTCAATTGTTACAAATAGCCAGTGGAAAGTAATCAAGACCTCTTATCGGAAGCTTCTTCTGATGACCCGTGGATCCTCACTTTGTCAAAGTAGCATACAAAGTTGTTTACTATCATTACAAATCTACCAAAATCACACCTTCTAAGATCATAAATCAAGAAGTTTTAAACTTCCAAGTACTCTCTCTATTCACTAGAACAACCCTACAATTTATCCTTACTCTTTCCTACCCATTCAATTGCAAGCTACTTTTTAAAATCTTTGCAAGCCTTCAAATCAATAGTGAGGGTACTTCCCTCTAATCTTATTTCAATAGAAGGCCTATTGAAATCACTTACCAAGACTTTGACCTATTCCTACACCTTTCTACCACTGGTGAAAAAGTTCACCTTGTAGTTTCTAATACTGATTATGATTGGACTTTAGCTAAAACTACCCTTAGGGAATCAACTATCATATACCACATTCCTCACATCAGTACTTTGTGCAAGGTGCTAGAATTATTCAACATATCCTTTGCAACTCAATAATTTCAAAAGCTACGGATTGAATCAATATCACTCCTCTTTTATCCCTAACCACCTATTTCATAATTGTGAGATTGATTTCAATGTAGCTAATTTAATTGTTTGATATCTTTAGAATTTAACATGCATTCGATTTCCTATACATAAAAGAAAGCCAAATTTTACCTTAGGTCACATAATTGTCTTCATCCTTGAATCTAAATATAACATCCAAATCCCTGCACCACCAAATCATATCCAAATTTTCTATTCAAATAGCTCCTTCCACATCCTTCATAGCACTCACTTCCATATTATTCACTATGTGGACCTTATGCCAGAGGAAGCATAGGTAGGTCCATCACTGATTTAAGAACCAACACCTGTCCACCAGTAATCTCAGTACGATACATTGGTCTTGATGTTTGACTAGTCGGAGTCTCATTTTAACACCTATTTAGCAGAACAACAAAAACAACATAATAATAATATGGCTCATTTTGACATATACAAAGCAAAGCAACAAAAATAACCTACAAATGATATGGCTTTGTAAGGAGAGCAATTTTCCTCCATTCACTAATTCTTCCAACCACCACCTCCACCTGATTAGGACTCTTCATATTTTTAGTTTATTTTGTGTTAGTGCTTGTGTTTATATTATTTTTATGTCTCTGCTTTGTATGTTTTATTTTAACATCATTGTTTTATTGTTCCCTCCTTTTTGTGATGTCGAAAGGGGGGGGGGGGGGGGTAGGTTGTTGTTGGTTGTTTGTACTTCTTGTTATGTTATGATTAGTTCACTATTTTTGACTTTGTTTTCACGCTCATTTTTATATGTTTATTTTATTCCATATTAAAAGAAAACTCTCTCTAGTTTCAAAAATTCAATCAGTAAGAGGGAGCTTAGGACATAGCAAAATTTTCTACTTGTAATCAAAACCAACAATGTTTGTGAGCATCAAAATGGGGGAAATTATTGCAAATATTGACACAAGTCCTATGATTTTGATGATAATGAACATTATTAGATTCCTTACTATGTTATATTCTATTAATTGCTATTATTTTATATATGATTTTATTATGCATTAATTTTTCAGGTCCTCCATACACTGTGCAAAATTGATCATCTCAAGGCTGGGTAGAATAGGTTTAAAGTGCATAAAAGAGACAGTAATTTTACTTTTCTTTTTTTGCATTTTTTGATTAAAATTATGTATTTTGTGGATATTAAACTTAATAACCATGCACACACACACACAAACACACACTAATGTTAGTGAGATAGTGAAAACATTAGAAGTTTAATAATTTAAACTAATTATATTGTACGACAACTAATAAAAAATCATTAAATTGGCTAATTGTGATAATTAAATTAATTTGAACTAATACTGTAGGATCCAAATCATAAAGGACGATCAATTGAAATCAAGATCCCAACCATCAATCCTAATTTAGGTAATATTTTTAATTTCAAAATTTAAACTAATTATACTATTTAAATGGTATTGTATTATATGATGTAAATAATTCTTGCCTAAATTAATCATGTAATTAAGGAAAAATTTTTGGTTAATTTGTCAAATCTGATCATACTAGACGATTGGAGACAATCATACTATATGACCAGATCCCTACATAGGATGATAATTTTTTAGTCTTCAATCATACGGGATGATAAACCAAGTCATTTCAACTAATCATAATTAATGACTCTTAATATCATACTAGACAATCAACATAATTAGTTAAACTAATTATACAACACTTTATAATTTGTATTATATTAACATGGTAATTTTAACTGATATTACTAAATGATCATGAATCATAATATATAATAAGAGTCGCTATAATTGAATTCTAAGGCTTTTTGTGAGGCCTTGTATTTTATCTCTCTTAATAGACTTATTTCAAATTCTTTAGCTGTTGAGTGTTCTTGAGAGAGATCTTGGAGAAGAAGATTTAAGAGGGCTTTGGGAAGAAAAAAGGGAGAGCTTATGTGTGAGGGAGAATTAATGTGAGGGGTTCAAACAGTTATGCCAAGTAAATGTATTTCCTTGTTTCTTCCAAATGTCTATTTGGGTTTGTTGGGTAGCTATGCGAATAAGTTCTTCAGCTAAAAGTCTTGATTCTCTACCATCACTAGGAGGGTGAGAAAAGAGTTAATGGTTCTCTACCATCACCAGGAGGGTGATAAAGAAGTTAATGGTTCTCATCCATCACTAAGAGGGTGAGAAAGGAGTTTGTCGTTCTCTATAATCGCCAGGAGGGTGAGAAAAGAGTTTGTGATTCTCTGCCATTACCAGAAAGGTGAGAAAAGAGGTCAAGGTTCTCTATCGCACCTAGTTGGCGAATAGATTATAGGGCTTCTCCACCTAGCTGTGGGAGCTAAAGGAGAGACACTAAATTTTAGTGAAAAACTCGAAATAGTGGACTCCAAGGAGTGGATGTAGGTCATTTTTTAACCAAACCACTATAAATCTTGGGTGTGTTTGTTCTAATTTCTTATTTTCTACATTTTACATTTTAGCATTTAATTTTTTATGATAACTACTTAGTGGAAATAAAAGTTAATGATTTTCTATATTATTTAAAAAATTATAATTATTATTGTAATTTTTATAATAATAATTTCTTCTAAATCAAGTAGTAGTAGTTGCTTCTTTTCAATTTTCTTAAAAATATCAAAAGCATAACAGTTACTTTTTTGGGCATGTAGTTAATTTTTCAAATTCACCAATTCAGTCCCTTCTTAGTGTGCATAGGGTCAGTTCACTTAGGCTTAGCATCCTATATCAAACTTTTATTATTTTACCTTTTGGTGAGAGTTTTGTTTTAATTAAAAGTTCTTTATAATCTTTTTTTTTTTACATTTTCCACACTATTTAACCTGCTACCTCTTTTTGTTTATGCACATTACATATGATTAATAAATTTTTTTGGGGTTCTAAGTATAATTCTACTTTTATTCTTTGGGCATTTAGGCATATTTATGTGATGTTGTTATTGCAATCCAGGATCCCTAGTTTGTGATTTTCATGATTATAAATAATATTGATTGAATTTTTACTTTCTTCCTTAAATATTTTAGATGTTATTTTTGTATGTGAGCACTAATGATTCAAGTAAAATACACACCGCTCAAGACTGGGTAAAATAGGATGTGAAAGAGTCTATAATTTGTATTCTTTTTTCATATTTCATTTCTTGAGTCTATCCATAAAAGAGTGTTTGAAAATTGGGTGACCATGCACACACAGTGGGAGATTTTTTTAAAAGATAATTTTTTTTCTTTAAAGAAAAATCTTTCTGAATGATTTTCATTCATACTATATGATTTGTTATCTGATAATAGACTTATGGGCTAATTGGAAGATTAGTATATGTGAACTAATCGTACTGTATGATCTATTATCTGAGAATAGACTTATTGACTAATTGAAAGATTAGTTTATGTAAACTAATTATATTATAAGTTCTTGTTCATATTATATGATTTGTTTTGATCTGAAAACCCTAGCCGCTAGATTAATTTAAGATTTTGATTTTTTAACTATTCACATTGTATGATTATAATCAAACTATACAATCATTTGAAATCTTGCTAAAATTAACCCCCATAATTAGGCAATTTAATCATGATTATTTAATAATTTCTAATTTGTAATATACAATCTTTATCGTACAATACAAAGAACAGAGACAAAATTCGGTCGTCCAATAGATTGTACCGGACAAAAACTTGATTTTTATTCTAATCATATGATATTATATTATTATCATACTAGATGAATTATTTAATTTAACTAATCATACTACAAGAAGTATATAGTATGGGATGCTTAACTAAGATGGCTTTTGGTAATCCCAAGATTCATCCCATATGAACAGAGGAAATATAATAGATCGTATTAGATGATCCCTAGATCGTATTATATGATGTGTTGAAAAATTGTGAATTGTTCATTCTCCTTTGTAATGGATGGGACTAGTTTTGAATTGATCATACTATAGAAACTTGGATTGTACTATACGAATAGTGATGGCTAACTTAAATTTTTAGGGTTTTTTTATTCCTATTATAAAAGCAATTCTTTAACCTTTTTCTATATAATATGAAGAGAGGAACTTAACTGAATAAGGAACTCTGAGAGGAAGCTTTTGAAAAAAATTAGGGTTTGCAAGAGGAAGAAGAAGGTGAGCTTGAGTGTAAGAGAGAATGAGTGTGAGTGGAATCACACGGTTGCTCTGGGCTAGCTGCATGCTTGCTCCTCATGTGACCTTAGTGAGTCTTGTGGGAGCTCTCTAGGGAGAGAGGCTTCTTAATCGGTCTTCAAGGTTCTCTGCCTATAAATGAAGTTTTGGTCCTCCACCGCACCAGGTTGGTGAAAGATAGGTTTTTAAGGACTTCTCTACCTTTTTGAGGGAGAAAAAGGATTGTCACTTTGTGTTAGTGCAATATTCAGAGTGGACTCTGAGGAGTGGATGCAGGTTAAGATTTGACCGAACCACTATAAATTAGTGTGTTCATTCTGATTTTACTTTTGCACTTCATCTTAGCTATAACGGCTTGATAAATTTCTGAGATCTATGTTATATTGTGATACTTAGAATTTCATCATCACTATTTTTCAAAGCATATCTAATTTGTTAGCTACCACATGCAAAAATTAAAATTATTTTTTTTCTAAGTGTTTTGAATTTTTTTTAAAAAAATAGTACTCTTGCTTAGGATTATTTTAAAAGCACTAATTCACCCCCTCTTATCGTATCTCATAATTTCAAGAGGTATCATAGCGGGGTCTCAAAAATAGTATTTTAAAAAACCTTGAGATAAATGATCAATGACACATTTTGGTAATTATAACATTATGGAGGGTTATTCAATAACCTTTCCACCTTTATTTCAGAACATCCCATTTTATTTCTAAAAAAATTGCATGTCCACATTTCTACAATCCATTGACTATAGAATTTGGCATATGATTCAAATCGATTACTCACTTCCATAGCATAGTGTTAATGATGTTAAAACTAATATTTCCTTCAATGAATGGAGCATTGAGGATATGGAACTTGCGCAGTTGAATGCTAAGTATTTGAATTATTTCTTTTATACTTTGAAATCTGAAGATTATATGCGAGTTTCTACATGAACTACTCGAAAAGAGATTTGGGATAGGTTTTATATCACTTACGAGGGAACCATTGAAGTGAAATAGTCTAGGCAAAACATTCTTTTGCATGACTACAAACTTTTTCTCATGAAACATAGCAAAACTATGTCTAAAATGTACACAAGGTTCACCCAAATAGTAACATCCTTGCATTTACTTGGTAGAGAATTATCTAATTCTAAAAAGGTTAAGATTTTGCATTATTTTCCTAGCTCTTATGATGTTAAAATAACTATAATTACTAAATCAAAAGATTTAATTATTTACTCTATTAACAATTTGCTTGGATCACTCATTGTCTACGAGTAAGGGACTAGTCAAATGCAAAATGATGCAGGAGAAAAGAAAAAGGAGAGAACAGTGACACTAAAAGCAAATGATTCTGACAGTAACAACTCTTCAATAGATGGGGATGATGAAATAGCCTTGATGACGTACCAGTTCAGGAGCTTTCTAAAAAGAAAATAAAAGCATCAATAAAATAATTGGGTCAAAGTTAAAGGTCATAAATCTACTAAATTTTCATATGATATAATTTGCTTAGAGTGCAGAAAGTCAGGACACCTTCAAGTTGACTAGCCCGGTCTAAAGACTTACCCAATCAAAGAAAAGGGTGAGGAGAAACCAAAATACAAAATGGGCAAGCAAAACACATAGAAAGCCTTTTGGGCCAACTCTTCCTCTTAATCATCAGAAGAAGAAGCAGAGGAGAAGGTAACAAATTTGTGCCTAATGGTTAATGATCATCTCGATCAATCTGATTAAGATGAGGTATGTCAACTCTCATATGATGAATTACATATTATTTCTAAAAATATTTATTATTCATATAGAAAGCTTAAGAAAATGCATACTAGTCTTAATACTGAATTTTCTACATTACAAAAAGGGCATGCTAGTTTAATTACCTACCACTCTACTTTAAATAATGATCATATAACTTTATTAGACGAGTTTGATGCATTAAATAAGAAGCATATTAATTTATATGATGCACACAATTCCTTGAAAATATTACATATTGAGCTAGAAAAAGCATTTTTAAGGATTTAGATGAACTTGCATGTCAATTAGATAGCAGTAAGCATGCATTAAAAGTGGAAGTGGCAAGCTATAAACATGCAAATAAATATTTATCAGCAAAAATTAATGCACATTAAAAAAAATAAACCACCACCTTCAATGGCTTAGTGGTGTAACTCCTCAACACTGCATGCATCATATAAACCTAGAAAGAGGCACCATCTCACACATAGGTTAGTGAACCCATTCCTGGTGTTAGGTGTTACTCTTGTGGCATGTTAGGACACATAGCTTGCACTTGCACCATCCATTATAGTACATATTTAGTATGGAGGCCTAAATTGCATTCATCACAACATAACATGCATACATCTCATTCATTCAAGCATAAGGTGGAACTTAAACTGACTTGGATTCCCAAAGTAAACCTTTGAATAACAATATAGGGGTGCTATCTTAAAAGGCCTAGTAAGAGTATATGATACCTAGACAGTGGCTACTCAAGACATATGACTAGTGATATGAAGCAGTTCATCACACTGGAGTCCAGATCAAGAGACAAGGTGTTCATTAGGAAATAACACCAATAAGAAACCAGTGGGATCAAGTACAAATACAAAATCTAAACACCTTATGATTGAAAATATTCTATTAATTGATGGCTTAAGCATAATTTATTAAGCATTAGTCAACTGTGTGATAAAGCCTTTGATATTAAATTTCTTTCTAACAAATGCATGATTAGCCTAGATGATAAACTTATGTTAGAAGGAAAATGAATTAGCATTATTTATATGTTAGACGTGAATTGTATTGAATACTCAAATTCCTTATATTTATAAATAATAATAGATAATTCTTAGCTATTATATAAGAGACTATACCGTGCAAGCATGAAAACACTTAGGAATATCACTCAAAAAGGACTAGTTAGTGGTATATCTAAGTTAGACTTCACTAAGGACCACCTATGTGATGCCTGCCAATGAGATAAATAAGTAAAATTATTATTTCATTCAATCAAAGATATCAACACCTCAAGGCCACTAAAAATTTTTCACATGGACTTATTTGGATCAATTAGTATAGCTAGCATAGGACGGAAGACTTATGGATTTATGATAATAGATGACTTCTCTAGATTCACTTGGGTAAGATTCTTAACACATAAGAGTGTGTCATTTAATGATTTTAGAAACTTCTCCACTTGGATTTGAAGAAAATTAGGAAGTGAAATCTTAACAATCCATAGTGCTCATGGTAGAGAATTTAAAAATGATAGGTTTGAATCCTTTTGAGAGATAAGAATAGAACATAACTTCTCTGCCCCTAGGTTCCCTCAGTAGAATGGAATAGCTAAGAGGAAGAATAGAATGTTAGTTGAAGCTACTAGGGAAACATTAGTTGAATACACTCACCCTAGATATTTTTGGGTAAAAGCAGTGAATACAGCTTGTTATGTTTTAAATAGGGTGAATGTTACATACAAACTTCATAAGACACCCTATGAACTTCTTAAGGGTAGGACACTCAATCTTTTCCACTTAAATGTTTTTGATGTGTAAATACTTTATCTTAATGAATGGTAAGTCACCCTTAAAAAATTTTGATCCTAATTCTGATGAAGGCGTCTTCTTAGGTTACTCATATGCAAGAAAAGCCTACAGAATATTCAATAAGAGGACCCTAGTAGTAGAAGAGTCTACCCATGTGGTATTTAATAAATTAGATAAGACCTTTGAATATAAACCTCAAGAGAAGAAGAAGAAGAAGTTGAGGTCATTCAAGTTTAGAAACCATTTCCATATGAGATAGGGAGAAACCACAAGAGCAATTGCCTAGAGATTAGATATATTCTTCTAGTCATCCTAAAGATTTAATCTTAGGAGACACATCTGAAGGTGTAAGAACTAGGCATAAACTTAGGAAGGAGGTTAGTCATTCTACATTTATCTCGATGATAAAACCAATAAATATAGATCAATCCTTAGGAGATGAATTTTGGATTCTAACAATGAGAAAAGAGCTAAACCAAATTGTTAGGAAAGATGTGTGGGAATTAGTCAAAAGACCTAAGGGGAAAAGTGTAGTTGGAACAAAGTGGGTCTCAAAAATAAGATGAATGACTTTGGAATAGTATTATGAAATAAGGCCAAACTATTAGATAAAGGGTATAACCAAATTGAGGGAATAGACTTTAAGGAAACTTGTGTCGCAGTAGTTAGACTAGAAGCCATAAGAGTACTGTTAGCCTTTGCTTGCTTCAAGGGCTTCAAATCATATCAAATGGATGTTAAGAGTTCCTTCCTAAATAGGGTAATCAAATAGGATGTTTATGTTGAGCAATCCCCCAGATTTAAGAATTCACAATTTCCAAACCATATTTTCAAATTAAAAAATGCATTATATGGGTTAAAGTAAGCACCTTGAGCACCTCTCTACTATATAGAGGTTTTATTAAGGCATAGACACCACCCTCTTCCTAAAAAGGTTAAGAGATGAGATACTCATTGTTCAGATTTAAGTAGATGATATCTTATTTGGATCTTAAGATAAAAACCTATCTAATGAATTCTAAAAAATAATGAGTAATAAGTTTCGAATGAGCATGATGGGAGAACTTAATTATTTCCTTGGATTTAATGTTAAATAGATAGATGATGAAACCTTTCTTAGCCAATCTAAGTACATCAAGGATATTCTAAAAAAGTATAAAATGGATAATGCAAAGGCTATGAACACTCCCACAAGCTTCACTATTCAATTAAACAAAGATCCAAATGAAAAATTAGTAGATAAAAAAAAATATGGGGAATAATGGGATCTCTTCTCTATTTGACTGTTAGTAGACCAGACATAATGTTTAGTGCATGTCTCTCTGCCATATTTTAGGTAACCCAAAACAATGTCACTTAACTGCTATCAAGAGAATCCTTAGATACCTACTAGGAACCCCAAACTTAGGAATATGGTATCCCAAATACCACTTCATTTGAAATTATAGGATATTTAGATTTTGATTTTATAGGATGTAGGGTAGATAGGAAAAGCACTTTTATAACTTGTTAGTTCATAAGACAATCCTTTGTTTCTTGGTCGATTAGAAAACAAAATTTAGTAGCCCTTTCCATAGCTAAAGTAGAATATATAGCAGTAGGGAGTTTTGTTGATTAAGTTTTATGGTTAAAATAATAACTCTTAGCTCTTGGACTACCTGTAAGAATCATCCCATTTCTGTGTGACAACACTAGTGTTATCTACATATCCAAAAATCCAATTCAACACTCTCGCATAAAGCATATAGACATTAGGCAACACTTCATTAGAGATTATATAGCCAATAGAGATATGGAGTTGCTTCATATATCTATAATAGATCAATTGGTAGACATATTCATAAAACCACTAGCCTATGACACTTTTAGCACCTTGAGAAAAATAATTGGCTGTTATAAATATTCATGCTTAATCAAAGAAAAATAAAAAAAAATAAATATATTCTGTTTGCAAACAAACTGTCATATATGTTTTGAACTTGCATATGTTTATTTGTGTACCCATTTTATTTTATTTGTTGTTGTTTGTTAAATTATAAAATAATAATAATAATATTTTTTTTTAGTTTAGGATATTTCATGATCACCACACACACATTTCATTGAATCACAAAAATTCTCAACTTTTTATTCCTATCACACTATACGATACACAGCCATACTGTGTGATCTTTAAAAATATAGAAATCGCAGAACTTTGTTTAATTAACGGTCCAGATTAGCTCACTGATGGAAAATCTTGAGGCATCTTCTCTGGTTTATAGAGAGAGGCCCCCGGTTTAGAGAGAGAAAGTATTCAAAAATTTATATTTTTCCATCTCGGTTTTCATTCCTTCTTTTAAGGAATTGTCGAGGGGGATGGTGGTGGAGGGCCACCGGCCATCTTCGACTGCAGCGGTGAATGATACTGTTAGTAGAGGCTTAACAAATTATATTCTGGGTGAAGATAGTTGTCTTGCTGTTGTATCTAATCAGAAGAAAATGGTCTTTGCAAATTGGAGTTCGAGAGGTCCATTGGTGATCAAGGAGAATAATAGGGAGGTTCCTAAGAAGATATTTCATGTGGAAGGTAAAGGTAAGTCCATTACTATAGAGGTTGATATTGTAACTCCAAGGATAATTAAAAGATCATCAAAACTGGATTTGAATGATCTGTCAGCTTCGTCATCTGAGATGAAAATGTTTGTTAATAGGTTTGGCAATTCAAATGCAATCCCTGGACACATTGTGATAAATGCGAATACTCATAACCCTATTAACATAAATTTTCATATCAATGGTAGTTCGAGATTAGAGGAGAATGTTAATGTGGATAAGGTTGATGTTGTAATGCCTACTAGGAATTTGAATAAGGTGGATGGCAATTCATGGAAAAAGAAGCCTTATATCAAATTGGATTTTAAAGATGATGATGTGGTGTTGTCGGAAGATGGCAAAGCAGTAAAGATGAGGGAAGACGTTGAGATTTTGAACTCTAACAGATTGAGGAACACCTTAGTAATCAAGGTGTTTGGGAAGGAAATTCCATCACATATTGTTGCCTGGGAAGTGAGACATTAATGGAATCAATTTGGGAATTTCCATTTTACAACTCTTGGTAAGGGTTGGTTTTTGTGTTCCTTCGGTTATACTGAGATGATGGAAGGAGTTCTATCAGGTGGACCATGGTTTGTGAATGGGTATATTATGGGAATGGAGAGGTGGTCGGTTGAGTTTTCTACGCTATCGTTGAAGGGTCTAACCTCCCCCATTTGGATTAGAATGCTTCATTTACCCTTACAATGTTGGGATTAGATTAATGTGGCAAGAATTGCTTCTATGGTTGGAAAACCTCTAATAATGGATGGAAACATGTTCCAATAGGGGAAAAGGGAATTTGCAAGAGTTTATGTGTGAGTCAAGCTTGATCTATGTCTTCCCTTAGGAGTTTGGGTGGAGAGTATAGTTGGGTGGTTTTTTCAAAAAAATTGAGTATGAAAAAAATATCCACATTTTGTTATGAATGTAGGTTAATAGGACAAGTGAAAACTTATTGCAAACAGAGAAACTCTAGTGCAATGGAGCGGATTGGAGATGATGGAAATTCAAGGCTTGTAAATGAGGTGGGAAGGGATCAAGAGGTAAATACTAATTATACGTATGGCCCATCGATCATGGTCAATAGGAAGAATAGTAAAAGACTTGCTCAGCTGAAGTAGAATTTAAATTTGTAAAGAAACAGATGAAGACGAGTATGAAAGCTCAGGGTGGGAGATCTGAAGTGAAAATTATAGTCCAAAACATTATTGTTGTTGAGGAGTTGGAATCAAATGCTAAGGTAAATCAATTGGAGGAGGGTGAAATAGGCGTGGACCAAGACATGCTTGTTAATGGGATGCAATCTGATGCAATAGAGGAGATCATTGTGCAGATCACTAATAAAGTAGAGGAAACAGCTAGCGTATTGGGTATGACTTCTCCTCATGATAAATCTTTTTTTCCAATAAATATGAATAAATTTGATGTTTTGAATGTGTAGGGTTTGGAAAAGAATGAGGTTGAGGTGAATAATACAAGTCTTTGTGGTAGTGGAAACAATTGAGAAGGTGTTGTGGCTGATGTAGTTGGGGTTGGAAATTCTGATAAAGGTGAGGGGAAAAAAAGTAGTGATGGGAGGGTGTGTATTATGGAAAAGGAGACTGGTTCTAATGGGGACTTGACTAAATGTAAGCTTGCAAAAGAACTCAGATCCTTAGGGCCTATTAAAAATATTCCCCGTGGTAGAATCTTTGATGGGAGAGGTAAGAAAAGAGATGGGGGATCTTCCTCCAAGAAGGTTTAATGGAATCCATTGCCTTTTGGAATTGTAGAGGGGCCAAGAAGAAAGAGGCCTCTCTTTATATGAAGGAGTTTATAAAAGATTTTAAGGTTTTTTTTTTGTGGGGTTGGTGGAGACTAAAATCAACTCTTTTGATAGAGTTACCTTTGAAAGGATGATGGGTCATGATTGGGATTTCTTCCTTCTTCCTTTAGAAGGGTTATCTGGTGGTATTATGATCTTATGGAGATCAGATTTGGCATCCTTTTCTGTGGTAAAGACATTAGATCATTGCATTATAGGGGATCTTAATGTCTTCAGTAAAGGAGTGTAGATGATTACTACTGTATATGAGAGCAAGGAGGTTCATAAAAGAAGATTGTTATGGGAATGTATTCAGGAGTATTCATATAGGAAAGTTCCTTCTATTATTGGTGGGGACTTTAATTGAATTTTGTCCCAAGAAGACAAAAAGGGTGGGAGAAAGTTTGTATTCTCTCAAGGTTCCATGGAGATGATAAACTTTATGAATGATAGTGATTATCATGAAGTTGGGGTTGGTGGTCCAAGGTATACTTGGTGTAATAATAAAGTTGGAGGGGGACGAATACTTGGAAGATTGGATAGGGGTTTGCTCAACTCATTGGCTATTAATAATAGTTAAATTTTTGTTGTGAGGAAGTTAGGTAGAGTGACTTCAAACCAAAGTCCAATTGTGTTAAAGATTTTTGAGTTGGTTATAAGGAAGAGGAGGTGCATTAAGTTTGAAGATGTTTGGTTATCTTTCAAAACATCGGCTCATATTGTTTCAAATGGGTGGAAGAAGACTTATGTGGGGGATGACATGGAAGTTCTAATTAAGAAATATAAAAGGACATTAAAGGATTTGTTCTATTGGAGCAAGTTCAAATTGAAGGAATTTTCAAAGGAGAAAGACAGATTGAAGGAAGAAATTTATCAACTTCAAGAGAAGGAAGCTATAGATGGCTGGTTGGATGAAGACAAATTATGGTTGCTTATATCAAAGGTCAAAGAGCTGAATGTCAATCTTAATTATTTGAATACCTGGTGGAAGCAAAGAGCCAAAGTGAAGTGGATTGAAGATGGTGACTCTAACACTAAATTTTTTCATGTTTTTGCCAATGCAAGGAGAAAAGTGAATTGGGTTACTCAAGTGAAAAATTCAGATGGGGTTTTTATTGAGAATCCAAAGGAGGTGGATGAAGTGTTTTTCAAATTCTTTCAAAACAAAAGGAAGGATATGGAGTGTTGTTTGGAGGATTGGCCAAGACAATGGATGGTTTTGGAAGAAGAAGATAAAGAAATGTTGGAGATGGAGCTTTCTGTTATTGAGATAAAGGAGATTGTTATGAGGTTGGGTAATAATAAGGCTCTGGGTTGTGATGAGATAACCTATTCTTTCTTGAAAGCTTATTGGAATATCATAGGGGAGGATGTTTATAGAGCGGTAAATCAATTTTTTATTTCGGGTAGTATGAGTAAGGAGTGGAAAGATACAATGGTTGTGTTGATTCCCAAGGCCTCTAATCCGTTAACTCCAGTTGCTTTTCTTCCAATTAGTTTAAGCAAGTCTATCTAGAAAATTTTGGCTAAGATTATGTCTAAAGAGAAGGTGGCTTTTGTGAAGGGAAGATTGATCTCGGATCATCTTTTATTTTCTCAAGCAGTGTTCAACAAATTAAGGCATTCTAAAGCAAGTAATTATTTTTTATCTATCAAGTTAAACATGGAGCAAGCATACGACATCATGTGTTGAACTCTCAAGAAGATGATGTTAGACTTGGGATTCCCACTCAAATTTCTCAGCCTGGTAATGGATTGTGTCTCAGATCCTAGATTTTCTATCTTGTTCAATGGTTCCATATCCAATTGGATTGAGGGGAGGAGTGGTTTTGGGCAAGGTTGTCCACTCTCTCCATTCTTATTTATTTTATGCTCGCAACTGCTTTCCAATGCTTTCTTTAGTAGAGGATTGGATGTGGGTAATAAAATTTCTTTAGAGGCACAACGAATTTCACATCTTCTTTATGGAGACAATGTATTGTTATTTCTAGATGCTAAAGTGAGAAGTGTGAAGAAGGTAAGAAACATTCTCAGAGACTATTGCAATTGGACTGGTCAAAAAATCAATCATCAAAAATCTTCTTTGATTTGTGGCAAATCAGTTTTAAGGAGGAGAAATATTCAAATTTCAAGGATTTTGGGTTTCAGAATAGTGGAAGAATGGAATACTTGGGAATTAGAATTGCTCTAAGGAGATTAAGGAAGTGTGATTTCCAAATGTTATTGGATAAATCTATTAAAAAGATGATTGCTTGGGGAAATAGATATATTTCCCTTGCCGGTAGATTGGTTTAGGTGAAATCTGTCTTTCTTTCTCTCCCTGTTTTTCTCATTTCGCATTCTCTTGTTCCTTTGAGGACTTTTAAGGAGTTTGAAAAGCTATGTAGATATTTTATTTGGAATAAAAGTTATGGAAGCCATGGGATTCATTATGTTGCATGGGATTTACTATATAAACCGAAGCAATGTGGAGGATGGGGAATTCAGTCAACATTGTCAAGGATATGGCCTATAAGGGCAAAGTTTGCTTGGAAGCTATTGGATAACCATTTCTAGTGGGTGGAACAAATATGTAGAAAGATGGTGGAACAATGATGATTTCAAAGGTGGTTCTTCATCTTGGAAGATCATTTCTAGTGGGTGGAAAGCGCTCAGAAAGTTTTTAAGGTGGAAGGTGGGGAATGGATCTAACATTAATGTATTGAAGGATGTTTGGATTATGGACAAGAGTTTACTTAAATGGCCAACCTTTGTTCGAATTTATGATGAAAATATAACTCTTGATTTTTTCATTCAAGATGGAAGATGGGACCTTGCAAAACTCAGCTTGTACTTTGGTGAAGAACTGCTGAAATTGATAAGTGGAGTGCAGATTTTTCATACTTTGCATGAAAATTGAATGGAATTAAAGCTTAGATTGACTGGTAAATCTATCTCAACTTTATTAGTGGAAGTTGGCTTCAAGGAAGTGAAGGATGTGGATCCAGTTTCATGCGTTCACAAATTAAAATTAAATGCTCAGGTGGAACTTTTTATTTGTCATCTTTGCAAAGATGCTATTCCAACTGAAGACTTTCTACATAGGAGAAGATTATCTGAAACTTATTTGTGTCCAATGGGTTGTGGTGTGATATAAGATGTCAATCATGTTACTACTAAATATTCAAAGCTTTGGAAGGTGATTGATGTACTGAGAAGTTGGGGGTTTAGAATTATGGATTTTAGAGATTGGAATGATTGTTTGCAAGGTCTTAAGAGGTTAATGGATTAAAATTTGCTCATGGTAAGGATCTATTTAACACTGTTGTGGTTTGTATGGAGCAAAAAAAAATTAGGTGAAGCATGGTAAAACTGAAGACAGCAATGTGATGACTGCAGTTTCAAATCTCACTTTTGTTACCTCAGCTAAACAGAGTTTAATCCTCTCGGACCACTGGGTTGCCAATCAGTCAATTGGACTGTCTTCAAATAAATGGCACCCCCTTCACCCAAGTGGGTTAAAATTAACATTGATGCTTCACTTAAAGAGAGCAACGAGGATGGTATTGGAGGTATTATTAGGAATTGTAACGGAAGGTTTGTTTTAGCATTTAGTTTTGGAAAATTGCATTGGGACATTTCATAAATGGAGCTTTTAGCTTTATTATTGAAAGATGTGGTGCAAGGATGGTTACAAGAAGCCAAAGGCATTATTGTGGAAGGTGACAGTAAAAATGTTCTCCATTTTCTTCAAGAACTATACATCAAAAAGAAGAATATGAAGGGGAACTTGGAATGTGAAGATCTCTTATTTTTTAGTAAGTTCAATAATGTTATATTTCATTGGGTTGATCATAATGGTAATAAGTTAACGGATTATTGTGCTAACATAGCTTTATCATATGATTTTATTTGTGATTTGTTTTGTGAGAGTAATCTTCCTTCTTCTTGTGTTCATTTAATAAAGGAAGAATGTGATATGTTGGGTTACTCTCATTAGCTTGTATCTAGGCTTTTTTTGGGTCCTTTTATTTTATACAAGTTTTCATTCCTCAAAAAAAAAAAAAAAGAAGATTAGCTCACTGATATACACATCATACTATACAAACCACTAATCATACTATACGATACACATACCACCAATCATTGATGAATTCAATCCATATGGTAAAGAATTATTGAAACTCATATAGTATGCTACCTCCTTTCGTACAGTATGATACATGTGTTAAATTGGATTGGGCCAAATTTAACTCGGCCAGTATGATAATAATTTCACTTTATATTATACAAACACCCGTTTGGACTATTTGATACTTTTGGTCAAAGGTCTTACCGACGACTCCTTGGGATGAACAAAATTCTTTAAGATCATCCAGTACGATACTAATCATACTGTATGATTGGACTACTTCCTATAAGTGATCCAGACAAAATTTCTGCTCTAATCATACTATATAATTGATAAAAAATTCTATAAATTAGAGGGTTTGTATGATTCAACTACCTCAACTTCCTTCCTTTAAACTCTCATCCTCTCAATCATTCTGTTCAATGGCCGGTGGAAGTAAACGGGCAGACTGATCCAGGGGAGCTCCGCCTCCTCTCATCACCATGATGATCAATTTCTCTTCTCCACAGATGAAGATGCCTACAATAAGTTCAAAGAGGAAAAGATCTCCCCATCTCGCATGTTAAACCAACCAGCCTTGAATTTTTAGTTTATGAACCTTTTTACCTCGACCACTCTCTAGTTTCTTCTTACCTTGTCCTTCCCCTTTAACTCTGAGCTCCTATATAAATTCTTAAGAAACCTTACAATAAATTTATAATGCACCACCTTGACTTCATTTGTCTGCAAACAAAATGTAGAAATCACTAAGGAAGATCTAGCTAAACACATAGGGCTTTGTACCCAAGGACCTCGTCCAAAATCTCTGATCTCAAATGAGTTTGATTGGACTTTTATTAATCTGCTTCTTAGGAATGTGCCCTCAAGCCAACACCAACTCTTTATCCAATCTCTAACTCAAAATGCTCGTATCATCTAGCACGTCCTTCTAACATCCATTTTACCTAAAGCTAGGGATCGAATGAATATAACCCCACTTCTGTCTGTAGTCACTTACTTTATCATGTCATGTACCAAATTTGATGATGCTCAAATGATTCTAGACTAGTTCCATAACATGACCACTATTTAATATCCAAGTGCTCGTTGTAAACAAAATATTACCTTAGGACATATCATAGTTTACATCCTCGACACCAAATACCAATTAAATTTTTCCTATTCCACCTAATAATCTTCTTATCTTTTATACGGATGCCTCCTTCCATATTCTTTTCCATCGAGGGAAAGAGTATGTTGTGCTGGGTTTTGATATAGAAGGGGATGGTGCTCCTACAAGAGGACCACACTACCAATACCACCACTTGCACCTGCCTACCCTGCCTAACCTCACGATTATATAGTTTAGTGGCTGAAGCAACTTGAAACTCGACTAGACTACCACAATGAGCAACAAAAACTTCAGTATGAGGAAGATATGTGATGGTTTGCTGAAAGATTTACCTCAATAGATCATCAACTTGCCTCCATCCATTTGTTCTTTCAGCCACCACCACCACCACCACCACCTGATCAAGATCCACCCTTCGAGTACTCTCTATTTGCTGTGTTTTTTTTTCTTATACTTTATTTCTTTGGTTTTGTGGTAATCCTCTTTTTGATGATGTTAAAAGGGAGAGAATGTGTCTATTTTCATTGATTGTATGTATCATTATTTTTTTAATATAATCGACTGCTTATATTTTTTATTTCTTCTTTTTTATCATCTTTAAAGAATTAAATTAAAGATTTTGTTTGTAACCTCTCAATTTTTTAAAATCCATCTTCTAGTGAGGTGGAGCTTAGAAAGAAATAACATTTATCTTGCCTACAACTAATATTATTTGACATCATCAAAAATGGGGAGATTATTACAATCCAAGATCCCTAGTCTGTGATTTTGATGAAGAAAAATAATATTGACTGAATTATTACTTTCTTCCTTGAATATTTTAGATGTTATTTTTATCTCTGAACACTAACATTTCAGGTAAACAGACATCGCTCAAGACTATTAAAGACTTAAGATTGGATAGAATCGGATGTGAAAGAGTTTATAATTTGTTTTTTTATTCATTTTGCATTTCTTGATTCTGGTAACAAAAGAGTGTATACAAATTGGGTGACCATGTACACAAACATAGGGGGAGATTTTTTTAGAAAATGAATTTTTTGTAAAGACAAATCATATTGTACAATTTTCATTCATACTATATGATATATTATCTAAGAATAGGCTTAACGACTAATATGAATATTTATTTCTATAAGCTAATCATACTGTATGATTTATTTTGATCTAAAAACCCTAGCCACCAGATTAATTTAAGTAAGATTTTGAATTTTTTTAATTATTCGTATTGTACGATTAGAATTGTACTTTACAATCATTTGAAATCTTGCTAAAATTAACCCGCATAATTAGATAAATAAATCATAATTAATTAATGATTTTAGATTCATATTGTATGATCCTTGCAGTACTATACGAAGAACAGAGAAAAAATTTGGTCATCCCATAGATCGTACTGGATGGAACCACGGTTTTTTGTTATAATCATACAATATAGTATTAATATCATACTAAATGAATTACTTGAAATTAACTAAACATAATGTATGAAGTATACAGTATGGGATGATTAACTGAGATGACTTTTGGTAATCCCAGTATTCATCCTTTACGAATATAGAAAATATTATATATCATACTGGACAATCCCAAGATCGTATTGTACCATGTGTTAAAAAATTGTGAACTGTTTGTTCTCCTTCGTACTGGATGGGACTAGTTTTGAATAAATTGTACTGTACAAACTTAGATCGTACTGAACGAACAGTGGCAGCTAACTTAAATTTTTAAGGGTTTCTTGAAGCCAGTTATAAAAGTAATTCTTTAACCTTTTTTCTAAGTAATGTGAAGAGAGGAACTTGACTGAAGAAGTAACTCTGAGAGAGAGCTTTTGAATAAAATTAGAGTTTTTGAGAGGAAGTAGAAGGTGAGCTTGAGCGTGAGGAAGAAGAAGTGTGAGGGAATCACACGATTGCTTTAGGCTAGCTGCACACTTGCTCCACCTATGGCCTTAGTGAGCCTTGTGGGAGCTCTCTAGGGAGAGAGGCTTCTTAGTCGGTCCTTGAGGTTCTCTACCTTCTCCAAGAGGGAGAAAAAGGAGTCAATGTTCTATGCCTATAAAAGGAATTTTAGTCCTCTACCACACTGGGTTGGTGAAAGAGAGGTTTGTAAGGGCTTCTCCGCTTGCTGAGGGAACAAAAGGAGAGTCACTTTGTGTTAGTGCAATACTCAGAGTGGAGGACTCCAGGGAGTGGGCATAAGTCAAGATTTGATCGAACCACTATAAAATCTAGTGTGTTCATTCTTATTTTACTTTCTACTTTTTTTTAACTTTTTGCACTTCACCTTAGCTATAACTGCATGATAAATTTCTGAGATCTATGTTCTATTGTGATAATTAGAATTTAATCATCAATTTTTTTCAAGGTATATTTAATTTGTTTGCTTCTTCTTATAAAAATTAAAATAGCTTATTTCTATGTATTTTGAAAAATCCAAAAAATTAGTACTCTTTCATAGAATTATTTTAAAAGCACCATTTCATCCCCCCCCCCCCCCCTCTTAGTACATCTCTTACTTTCAGTTGTGGGGGAGTGTGGGCTTGGTTACAAAAGTATAACTGATATGAATCTTTCTTTCTCCTATAAACTTTGGTATTCACTTAGGTAATATAAAAGCCTTTGGATTATTAATATATTAAGGAAATATTGTATCGGTAAGCATCCTCTAATATGTAATTGGAAGAAGAATGACTACCTTGTTTGTAAAAGGCTTTGTACCATTAAGTGGGAAGTTGAAAAATATATTCAATGGGTATTGATATGGTAAGGTTTTCTTTTGGCAAGACAACTTGATGGGAACTTCTACTTTTGATAATTATTTAAATTCTCATTCCACTACTTCGGTCAAGGTTAAAATTTTCTTTATTTGTAATATATGGAATATGATAAGTTCATTGATAATGTTCCTGATACTCTTGTGAGCAAAAATGCAGAGATTCCTCTCCAAACAAAGATAGAAGACTACATTTTATTTAACTTGTTTAAATCAGGTAACCTTTCTCTTAAGGGGGTTTGGAATGTTATCAAACATAATCATCCTAAATATCTTACTTTAACTATTATTTGGCATAAAATTAACCCTCTTTTTTATTATATATTGACTTGGAGAATTTTCAAGAATTTCTTGTCTGTTAATGCTTCTTTAATTTGTAAGGAATTTTATTTTCATTTTAAATGTAAATGTTGTTTTCATATTGAGACTTTAAAACATGTTTTTATCATCAAGCCTATAACTGCTAAAATTTGGAGGTATTACTATGACATTTTTAACACTAGCCAATTTAATGGTTGCACTGATATATATTCTATTTTAATTGCTTGGTTTATTCCTGCTAGGGGTCACATTAGAAACATTATTCTTATTCTCATTTTATGGTTCTTATGGCAAGATAGGAATGATAGCAAGCATAATAATGTGAAGCTTGATGTCAATTCTATCATTTCTAATATCAAAGATAAAGTGCAGCACCTTCATACGGTCAATCTAATATCTTCTAACAATATTATGAATTATCATTTTGTGGCCATTAAATTTGGAATCAAATTTGATGACCCCAATGGGGTTCAATACTAAAAGATTATTAGGTGGATAAAACCTCTAGAACCTTATATAAAGCTAAACACTAATGGCTCTATTAATAATACATATTGGCTGGCTGTGGTGGTATTATCAGGGATTGTAAGGGCATTATTCTTTGTTCATTGTTCTTTTTTTGGTCTGTTACCCCTTTGTTCTTCTATTACTACCGAGATCAAAGCTCTAAATTATGGCCTTAACCTTTCTTATGCTATAAACATCAGGAATCTTTGGATTGAGGTTAATGTTATGCTTGTGTTGCATTTTATTCAAAAGGGTACTCCTTGTAATCTTGAAAACTTTAAATTGATTCGTACTATTAAATACCTTCTGAGTTTTTTCAATTTTTATATTTCATGTATTTATAGAGATGGGAATTGTTCTACTGATTTACTTGCTAAAAGGTTTATATATTCACTTCTTGCAATTGTTTTTTAGGTTCAAATTTTCCCTGTATGTTGAGTGGGATGAATTTTCTAGATTATTCTTATTTGCCTTATTTCAGGTATTAATTACAGTAAGTAGTCGGGCTATTTTTTCCCCTATGATTTATAATTTAGATATGGTTTTATTTTTTATTTTGTTGGTTAGGCAATAATTTTATTTGATTCTATTTTGTTGGATTGACACCCCCCCCCCCTCTAATTGAATGCATAAGCCCAATGGTGGGTTTCAACTTAAAAAAAAATTAAAATTCCTTACTAATTAAAATAATATCTTAAAAATATAAAATAAATTGTATTGAACTCAAAATCAATCATATAATTAAGAAAAAATAAAAGATATATAAAACTTTAAATAAAATAAATTCAAGTTGAAATAAACCATTAATATATAATTAATTAAACTAAATAATGAAAAAATCATCATTAATCCAATTAATTTCAAATTTTTATGGATTAATCAATTTTTTATCCCTAACTAATGGTACTAATCATTTGAGCATTAAGATTGCTTGATCAATTAAAAACTAACTTTAAATTACTAGGCATTTATAAATCCTTAAAACATTTTCAAATAAAATAAAAATAAATAAATAAATAAAATAATAATTAGAGAACTTTTAAATAAAATTAAATCATTTAAATTAATTCAAATCAAACAATAAATCAAAATAAATTTAGTCCAACTAAATTAAATAATTTTAATTATAAATTTAAATGATCAATTTAATAAATACTTAACCTAAATTGAAAGCCTTTATGCAAACCTAGGTACTATTCCTCTTTCTATAAGATTAATAAACTTATGGATTTCTTTCACTATTTTCAAACTGTTAGTGGCTTATCTTTGAACAA
This sequence comes from Dendrobium nobile, assembly GCA_022539455.1. NCBI lineage: Eukaryota > Viridiplantae > Streptophyta > Magnoliopsida > Asparagales > Orchidaceae > Dendrobium > Dendrobium nobile. The sequence continues at coordinate 19,405,497 of CM039734.1, forward strand.
TCAGAAATGTTGTATCCTTGTTTCTTGCAATATGCATAATGATCATATCTCCGTTATTAAAGACTTTATTGGGTACTTGCATGGCCAATAACCTATCAAGTATCTTTGGGGTAGGCTTACTCTCACTATAAGTGTCCTTCTCTCACTATCTATTCTTTCCAAACATTGCTTCCCACTAAAATGGTTTGTAATAGAATTGATAAAATCCTTAACAAGTTTTTTTGGAAAGGCACTAGTAGTAAAACTAAAATTTCTTGGGCTTCCTGGGATAAGTGTTGTGGGTTTTTAAAAGATGGTGGCCTTGGTTGTAAAAGCATGGCTGACCTGGCCTATGCTTTTTCCTTCAAATTATGGTTTACTTTTCGTGCCAAGTTGTCTTTATGGGCTAAATTTATGTTTTCCAAATACTATGTGATGAAGCATCCTATTACTTGTTCTTTCAATATCGGTGATTCTAAAGTTTGGCAGAGGATGTGCAAGGTTAAGTGGGAGGTGGAGCCTCAACTTTCTTGGGGTCTTGGGGGTGGCAACATTTTTTTCTTGTAGTATCAATGGTTAGGTACTCACTTTATTGACTCCCTCATTAATTCCACTTCTACTGCTCTGATTAAGGTTAATTATTTCATTAATGATAACTATTGGGATTATGTTAAGCTTGCTAAAGTAATTCCAAACTTTATCATTCAAAAAATTCTCAGTCTTCCTCTGAACTTGGAGTTGAAGGATGTTTTATTGTGTAAGTTGGCTAGTAATGGGATTTTTAGATTAAAAGATGCTTGGCATGTGTTCAGGCCTAAGAATGTTGTTACTACCATTTTTTGAAGATTTAACATAAAAGTATCCCTTCTACTATTGCTACTTTTATTTGAGAATTTTACATAGATTCATTCCTATGGATGACAATTTGATCAAAAGAGGTTTTGTTCTTCCATCCAAGTGTCAATGTTGTTATCATTTGGAAAGTATGCATCATGTTTTTATTTCGGGTCCTTTAGTTGTTAAAATTTAGTGTTATTTTGATGATATCTTCAAATTAATTTTTTTAATGTGAATTTATCTATTCATGCTCTTCTTAATGCTTGGTTTGTTAATTCTAAAGGTCATATTAGAAATGTTACCCCTTCCCTAATTTTCTGGTTTCTTTGGATGGAGAGGAACAATTCTCTTTTTAACGGTATTAGAATGGAATTTCAGAGGGTTATTAAGAATGTGAAAGATAAATTGCTGAGTTTGTTTTCAAGTAACTTGCTCTCTACTAAGGGTTTAAAAAATTGTTATGATGTTGCTTTTGATTTAGGTATCATGTTAGAAGCTACTTTGCTACACTCTTTTCCTCGTTCTGTTTCATGGGTTAAATCAGCTTTGGGTTTTTTCAATCTGAACATTGGTATTGCTAATGAGATTAACAACATGGGGTGTGGTGGTATCATTAGAGATTTTCATGGTAATGTTATTCTTGCCTTTGTAGGTCCTTTGCTTTATGGTAATCTTCTTATAACTCTTCTTATTGTGGTTCTTAATAGGTTGAGAATTTGTATGTCCCTTGACATTGTTAACATTGGAATTGAAATTGAGTCCTCTTTTAATATTTAGTGCATTTTTGATGAGGTGGACTCAGTTTGTAATTCTCAGGCTTTTTGTATTGTTAGGGACATTAAACACTTGATGTCTTTATCTCTATTTATGTTTCTCATATGCTTAAGGAAAGTAATGCTTGTGCCAATTGGTTGGCTCAATTTGGTTATTGGATTGATTTTTTCATTGACTTAATGGAAGCCAAGGTCCCTACTCCTTTAAAAGAGCTCTTAAGATTGGACAAAATTTGCTTCCCTTATGTTAGGAATTAATTTGGTCCCTGTTATCTTATCTATTAATTACGTTTTTCCTTTTTCTATTGGTTGTGTTTAGTTTGTGTGGTTTTATCTAGGTTTGAGAATGTTCTTGTGATTTTTCTTATTGGGTACCTTGCTCCCTACTTCTCTATTAAGGTGATTTTTATCTGGTTCTATTTTGAGTTCCTCGGGCTGAGCGATGATTGTAAGCTCTTCTTAATGGGTATCCTATTTTGTTACTCTCCTTCCTTAGGTTTTAAATTTTCTGGATTCTTTTGGTTGTGGGTGTTTTGGGTTTACAGTTATCTAGTTGTGGTTGTTGCTTGGACTGTTGTATGGTATTATTTTTTTGAGGCTTTATTGGGCTTCTATTTCTATTATGGTTACTAGCAGGACTGTAAGGTGGGATTCTACTGTGGTGTTTTTTGGGAGTTCAGTGGGTTTTAGCTTGGGCACCTTGGTGTGTTGTGCTGGGTTGCCTTGGTTTAATGTGATAGATGGGGTTTTTTTATTGGGCTGAAGGTGTTTTTTTAGAACCTGAATTGGAATCCACTGGCTTGTTTTGGTTGGCTTATTTTTGAGAATGGTTGGATGATCCTTTGGTTGGTTTTTTTTTTGTTCTACATGGTTTATTTTGGGGAGGTGGTGCTGGCTAGGGACTTTTGGCTAGATGGAGCGGCAAAGGGATTTACCTTGTGACTTTTTAAAGATCCATTCTTTCATGAGCTCTTTATGCCCCTTTTGCCTTGACTGTAGTCCTCTTGGTTTGGGTTTTTTTTGGATCTACACCATTCTTTTTTGGTGTGTGATGGGTACTATGTTTAGCTGCTGTGTTATGTGGATGATCTGGCTCTATTTCTACCTGTGGCTTTCTTTCTGGGGTGGCTTTATTTTTACAAACTTTTGGTGGTGGAGCTGGTATTATATCTATATGGTTGTTTTCTGGAGTACACTAATATGCATTCCGACTATATCTGTGGCTTTGTTTTGCATATCCTTTGGGTTTATCTTTCTAGCTCCGAGACCTATATTATTTTTGGGAGGACTATGGTTTTGTCTCTTTCTGGTGATATGACTGACTGTAACATGACTCACTGTTGGTATTTTTAACTCCTCTCTTGTTATTTAGTTTTGTGTCTATTTTATTATGCCTTGTGCTCTTTTTTGCAGGGATTTGTTTTGTGCAGGTCATTGCGCTACAAATTTTTTAGACAAGAAGCTCGCTCTAAATGATAATGGTTGATGATTTCCTTCTTTTTGGGTGCTTCTTCTTATGCACCATAGAATGTACATAGGGATTTTTGTAATTTTGTTTAGACGGGATCTTTAGCTCTTAGGTTTTTTTGACTTTTTTTGTGTATCTCTTTTGAGAAGTAGATAGCTCTAGGTCTCTGTAAGGACCTTGTAGTTTTCCCATTAATTAATGCGTTGGCCCTCTGTCAGTTTCCCCTTAAAAAAAAATCTTATCGAATGATTTTATTGTTCATTATATAAATGGAATAAGGAAGTCATTACAATGATAATATATAGATAAGCAAACCTAGGTACTATTCCTCTCTTTACATAAGAAAAGACATGATATGCTAATAAAAAGGAAATTGGAATAAGGGTAAAATATGGCAGAAATAATGGCCACTAACCTACCTAGGAAAGAACCAGATAAAGATTTGAACATATTTTGGCAATTTTTATCTTTCAATTCTAACATCTTACATTCTTTTACAAACATCATGTAATTCTCATAATGAAATTTGGAAACAATAATTATCTCCTTGATCAAATCGAGATGATGGCGAGCCAATTTTTAGAGGACAACCAAATTGATTGGTTGATATCCCAGTTATCCCGATAAGATGGAAGATGAGTAATACTTAGCAATCGAAAAACATTTAAATGAAACATAACATTATGAGTAAAGTAAAGAATAGTTTTAATTGAGATAACTAACCATCTCTCTTGTGTACTTGGAATGAAGTGCACATCAAATGACATGGACCAATTTTACATACTATAACACTTTCAGCTAGCAGAAGATAATCTCATTCAATTTAAGGGGACGTGGCACCGCTGTATGAGTGAATTTTTCAAATATTGATATCATAACATCTAGAAATTAACTTAGGCTTCATTTGGGATGGCTTTCTTATTGCTTCTTAAAGCAACTTTTTAGTACAAAAAATTAAAATTTTTGTCTAGAATGCTGCTTTAAGAAGATATAAGAAAGCTGTCACAAATGAAGCCTTATTCTTTGGATAATTGAAGACTGATCTTGTAGATGCTAATTGAAGATCCATTTCCATACTTACACGAAGTGAAACACTTTCCAATCTCTTCTACCACATTTTGGTGATTCTAGAATTTGATTGAGTTAGAAAATTACATGCCTAATTCCCAATTCAAACATAGTTGAACATCATATCTGATGTCTGAATAGTCATCCTTGCTAAAATGTCTATTTTCTAATGAGACAATGGCATTTTTTGCTTCATATAATTAGAATCTAAAATCATGTAGTGGTTTCGCTTATCATATCTTCTAGTCGCTTGGGTCCAGAAGCCATCACCCTCGTCATTATATGAAGATTGGATATTTGAATTCACCAAGCGTTATATTATCTAATTACTGGATCAACATGGTCTTTCTTAGCTTGGGAACTAAAATGTAATTTTGAACACCCAAAGTTTGTTGAAGATCAACGCCACATGAATAGTTAGAAATGAAAGTTTGAAATCTCGCATTTTACGAATGATCAATTGCATTTTATAGATCTCTTTTGAAATATAATTTCATAGGATTTGCAATCTTACATGAATTAATAGTTAGGCATTTGATAGAGAAGCCCAAGCAGCCTTCGCAGATAATGACGTAATATTAACGTCACATAGCTTGTTGTAACCCGCAAAATGGAATTCCAATTTTTGTTGAATTTCACCTCTACTTTTTGGCTCAAGTATGACTTGAAAAATTGAAGAGATTTCATTCATATTTTGATTACTACAAGCATTAATGTCTAGACTTTTAATTGAACATCCTACATTTGCCTCAATAAGATCAAAACTGAATTGTATTATTTTTACTAGAAGATTTTGAATTTTTTCATTAACATTTTGGATATTAGTAGAAGTACCATTTTCCAATTCCAGATTGTGATGCCTCTAAATTATCTTTAAGGCCTTCATTTCATTCTTCCTGAATACTATTAATAGAATTGGACTTGATTTCAATTTGCATATCAAAAGCTTCCCGACAACTTGCTAATTTAACACTTGACTGAGTTCCTAACCTAGCACTCGATCATATATTTTAAAAATTGGATAGGATAACCTTGATAGATTTAAAAGATCAAACTTTTTTCACTTTGACATATCTCACATGAAGATTTGAATCTTCAAAGTCACCACCATGCTTGTTCCTTTTCCTACTACCATCTAATTTGGTGTAAGCAGCCACTATCCTAGAGATTCTCACACTATAAAGATAAAGAGGAAGGGCGCCTTAAACATGCATTGAATTTACAAGCTTAGGATGTTTGAATGAATATTTTAAAGATATTTGAAGTTTTTAATAAATATATTCTTTAGAATAAATATCTATTAATCTTTAAATAAAACTTAAAGGGTTGTGTACAATAAATTTTTCTTCTATGGGAGAATGAATGCATTACAATTATGAGCCAGAAGGCTTGATGGTTTGTGGCTTCTGCAATTTGAAGCCATTAACTAATAGACTTTTTTTTTATATTTTAATTCCTATAAGCTCAAGAGAGAGAAGCTCCACAAATTGAGGAAGGATTTGGAAGGAGATTTTTGGCTGCTATCTTTGTGAATGGTGGACGGTGGCCGGTCATCCTTGGATGACCGGAACACCAAAACTCTTAGATCTACCGCGCGTCCAACTTTGTTGGATACAAAAGGTAGTTTTACATTAAATCGCAGCTTCCCCAGTTTTTATAACTCTCCTCTAGTGATTAGAGAGGGAGGGTGTGCTTCTAAGAAAGCATCCTTGATGGAGAGCGGTAAAGGAAAAGGAATTTTGGTGGATTTGAAAAGTAAGTCTTGCTCAACCTTGCCGGTTTTGATTCCTAGAGCTAATGACTTGGAGGCTTCCACTTCTAGTGATATTAACCACAATTTGAATAATAATAATGTGTGGATTAGAAAACCACACATTAAAATTAATTCAAATAATATTCATGAAGGAAGTATAGTGGCTGATGTGATTAAACTTGACTTGGAAAATGAAAAATCCAATGTTTATGTTCTAAGGAATTCATTGGTAGTGAAAATCCTTTGAAAAAATTACCCTTCTCTAATTGTGCTTTTGAATTAAGAAAGCAATGGGTTAAATTTGGAGGATTTCACATTACGTCACTTGGACTAGATTGGTTCTTGTGTTCCTTTCAAACTCAGGAGGCAATGGAGGAAGTACTCAATGGAGGCCCTTGGTACGTGGGAGGTTTTGTCGTTGGGCTAGACAAATGGACTCCCCATTTTTCTCCTCATTCCTTAGATGGAATTTCTTCTCCGATCTGGGTTCGTCTTCCTCACTTGCAGTTGCACTGTTGGGACGAAACCAACATTACGAGAATTGTTTCGAGTATAGGGACTCCATTATTATTGGATGGCAACATGTTTAGATGGGGGAGGAGGGAATTCACTAGAGCATGTGTTCGGGTTAATTTGAACTCGAAACTCCCAAGTGGTATTTTGGTTGAAATAATTCATGGCAAATTTTATCAGAAATTTGAATATGAGAATTTATCTTCAATTTGTTTCAAATGTGGTAGAATTGGACATAAAGATGTGGTATGTCCAAAAGATTTTAAAAATCTGGATTTAAATGAAAAGGATGTTCACAAAGATATTTCAATTGTTGAAGATAGAACCTATGGTCCTTGGATGCACGTCAAATTCAAACCTCATAGAAGTATTAAGAAGAATCATCATTCAAATCAAGGAACAGAAGTTCAACCAGCCCGCCAGAATTCAGATCTCCGACCATTGAAAACAGCCCAAAATTCAGATAGAAATACTACTGAAATCAAGGGAAAAGATGAAGTAGCAGTTAGCAGAAATTCAAATCTGTTAGTTGAGCCGAATATAGCTCAAAATTTAAATCTTCAACACAACATTTCAGATTCAGTTTTTTCTGAAATTAGAGATGTTAATTCTGAAGTTAATTTGATGATTCCTATTGATATGCTAGAGTCTACCGATACTCTACATAAATTATCGGAAAATGTAGAATTTCAAATATCAGATTTTGAATTCCCTCATGACGTGGAGGCAAATAAGGGAATTGAGGAGCTTAAGCCGGAGCCAACAAAGTCAGTTGATCAAACTGATATTCAAATCCCTCAAATGCTGGAAGCCGTTGAGGAAACTTCTTTATTACCGGATATTGCTTACAATTCCGAATATTTGAATTTTCAAATCCCACAACAATTGGAGTCTGTTATGGAAGAGGTTGAGAAGGAGCAGGTGGCGATTTTGACTCCATCCATAGCTGGGAAAAATCCTGAAATATCTGCATATAATGGCAAATTAAGAGATTGCTTTTCTAATTCAAAATCTCCTTCTTCTTCAATCAGTTTGAAATTCAATAAAACTATTTTTTTAAAGGATAAGAAAGGTCATTCTTTGGAGTTATCCAGTTCTAAACCTAAACTGTTTAAAGAATTACAAGGGCTAGGACAAGTGAAAGATCAAACTAGAAGGAGGATACCCGATCACAAAGTGAAGAACGATTGGAAAAGTTCTTCACAAAACACTTCAAATATATGATACATGATCTCTTCTCAATTTGCAAACTAGTAAGAGACTTAAAGGCGGAAATACTTTTCAACGTATTTTCCATTTATTTGGCTTGGTGCTATAGATTTGGGTTTTGGATAAAATATCTTAAATACCTATCTTTGTTTTTTATAGGTATTTTGAGATTGTCTTATCTTTTATGTAATTTTGTTTTTCCTTTGCTTTTTAGATCGTCTTCTCCTTTGGCATTTTTGTTTCTTAAACATACTATATTTGTTTATGGGATCATTACTGGATCCTATTTTTTAACCGGATGGGAACTCTGGGATACTAACCAACCTTCGGGTTGTATCAAATTACTGGTATCCCCTGCATCTCAACGGTTTCAAAATAGGAAACAGTGGGTTTCTTTTCAAATTAGTAGGTTTAATATAACAAAATTACTTTTAATAAGGATCCTTTTTCTCTTGATCAAGGATCATTTAGGTTTTTTTACTTCCTAGTTTGTATTAGGTTGTAATTTCCTTTTATTAATGCAAATTTGCATCTTCTCAAAAAAAAAAAAAACTAATAGAGTTTTTTTAAACTTGACATAAAACAACTCAAATAAATAAAATATTTTAAAGTTTGAATAAAAAAAGTTCTAAAACACTAAAACTTAAACTTAAATTAAAACCCATTTAGCCCATAATAAAAAAATTTCAAATATAAATAACAATAAAAAAGAACTTTTGAAGATTTTTCCAATCCGCACAGCCTTCTCAAACCCTTAACATCATTGTATGGACAACTAACTTCATCCTAGGCAAGGTCGGTGGTTTGGATTGATGTGATGTATATACCTTCTTTGGAGGATATCATGTATATGTTTATTTTATTTCATGCACTCTGGATGTCATACATGATTCTTTTCCCATTGGGGAACCTTAGACTCTATTAGATTGCATTAGATTCATTTTGTTGTATACACTTGTATTACACTTTATTTTTCCTGCTTTTTTGAATTTACTTATCGTAAAGAGTCAATGTAGAATGTATATAGGACCTAATGTAAATTCAAAGAGTCAAATATAAATGTAAAAACATAGATTGCATATATAGATCGAGTTGTAAAAGTAAGGAAGTGTGAAAATTAATAAAGATGTTTGCTTATATATAGATATAGGGCTAAAAAGTATAATGATATCTTTTTCTTTGAGTGCATTATAATTTTGAATTCAATAGAAGACCAAAATATCTAAATAAACAAGCATGTTTATAGGTTTGCATCATTTATAAATGTAAAAACCCACCTAGGTTTATTATGGTGGAGGCTGACCACCTTTCATTTTTGTAAACTTATGTTAGTATTCAATTATTTAGATAAACAAAAATTAAAATTTATTTTATATACACTACATCATATATTTTCTTTGTATTCAAACATTGCAATGAAAGGGATGGTAGATTGCAATAAATAATAAATCATTTTCTTGGGTTTCTTTTGGTGTACATATTATAGACTTTATAAGAACATGTATATTAGACCTAGGATTATATATATAATAGTAGTATTGTATAAAAAAACATCTTTACTTAGTCATGCATGAAAGTTTGATATCAGATGTTAAGCCTAAGTGAACTATCCCTTTCACACAAATGCGAAAAGCAATACTATTACTCAATGCAGAAGCAAATAACATTATAAAAAATTGAGATAATAATGATGATTTTCTAATTAACAGAGAAAATCATTAATCCCAGATTTTTTAACAAACCATTATTGCAAAAATAAAATGTAGAAAAGTAAAATACAAAAAAATATGAAATCAGAACAAACACACAAGAATTTTATATTGGTTTGGTCAAACCATGACTTACATCCACTCCATGTAGTCCTCCTCTCCAAGTATAGCATAAACCTTTAGTCACTCTCCTTTAACCCCCACAACTAGACAAAGAGGGCCTTACAAATTTTTTTCTACCAACCAGATGCAACAGAGGACCTTGAATCCTTTTTCACCCTCCTAATGAAGGTAGAGAACCTAGAATCCTTTTTCACCCTCCTGGTGAAGGAAGAGAATCTAGAATCTTTTTACCCTCCTAGCAAAGGTAGAGAATCTGGAATCTTTTTTTACACTCCTCGTGAAGTCAGAGAACCTTGGAATCACTTTTCTCTTCCCTAGTGTGGTGGAGTACCCTGGTCCTTTTCACCAAAGTGATATTCTTCCTAAAGCTTTCCTCAAGACAAACCTTGACACATGAAGGAACTTAGGTTCAACTTCAATGGTGAAATTGTGTGAAACTCCCTCTCACACTTCCTTGAAACCTACAAGGATCTTCTCCCTTTCTCATAAACTCCAACCTTTCTCTCTCATGATCTAGGCCCTCTCTTCAAGCTTTTTTTTTTTGAATAAACAACTCAATGAATGAAAAAATAACACTTATAAATTCTTAAATGAAAGCTTAAATAGAAGGCTTCAAGAAACCCTAAAAACTCATTTATATAATCTATAATCATATAGTACAATCCCGAATCGTATAGTACGATTAGTTCATTATATTCTTGTTAGCTCTGTATGAAGAATAAGGAAATGTAAGATCAATTCAATCATTTGATCTGATCATCTAGTAAGATATGATTATCATCCAGTACGATTACTACAATCAAATTTGATTATCAACCTGTATGATTGACAATGATAAAATATCATCCCATTCAAAAATCGGGTCATATAGTACAATTTATCCAATTGTACAATATGACCTTTCTAGATTAATTAATCCAAATTTGAGCCCTGATTATAGAATTAATTTAGGCAAGGTTTAATTACATTGTATAGTATGATACCTATCATATAGTATGAATTTTACACAATTTAGATTTCAAAATATTACCTAAATTTTGATTAGTGGATAAAATCATGATTTCAACTAATCATCATGTACGATCAAGATCATCTAGTATAGTTAGTTCAAATATATTTAATTGCACAATAAGCAATTTTAATGGCTTTCTAAGTAGCTAATTGTATAGTATGATCGGTTAAGAAAATTACACTTTAATTTTTTTATATCTCATTCCCATTAGTGAGTGTGTGTGTGTGTGTGCACAGTCACATGGTTAGCTTACACCATTATTAGGACAAGACTTAAGAAATTAAAAGAATACATAAATTAATTTTTTAGACTCTTTAATTATATTGTATTCTACCCAATCTTGAGGCTTTAGTTTTCACTAAATGGTATATGATGTCCCTTAAATGTTAGTATATAGAAAAGCAAATATACAATATAAATACTAGTATTGTAAACCTAATGCAAGCACTGTGAATTTGATAATAACAAATATTATTGTGTCTGCTACTATTTTCTCCTAATTCTATAATATTTTGTGTGCACTAACATTTCAGGAAATCATTCCACCATTCACTTGCAATTGTGATTAGCTCAAGACTAGGTAGACTAGGATTATAGTTAATTTTCATATTATTATATATTTTTTTCATTTCTTAAGTCGTATCATGTAATTGGGTGGATATCTTTACTGAGTTACCTTGTACACATTGGGAGAGAGAAAAATTTTTTTTGAGAGCATTTTTTTAAGTAGTTCATAGTGTACAAGTTTTGCTTCATACTGTACAACCTTATTTTGTATTGTATAATTTTAATTTTTATTATATAATCTATTATGCCCTTTCAAAATCCTAGCCACTAGAGGTTAAGAAAGATACAAATTATATGCTGATCGTACAGTACGATTTGGTTCATACTATATGCCCTAATTAAAATCTTTATTAATTGATACCTCGATATCATGCAATCAAATCATGGATATTTATTATGACTGATCATATTGTTTGATATAGTTCATACAAATATAATTGATTGTGTACAAAATTGGTCATCCTCGAGATCATACTAAACTAAATCCATGATTTTTGTACTGATTGTACTGAATGATGTCCATAGTGCTGGATGATCGACAATGTATAAAATTGGCCATCCCAAGGGTCATTCCAAATGAACAGAAGAAATTTCTATTATTTGTACTGTACAAATTTTTTATCATGCTATAAGAAATGTTATAAAGGTTGAATAATTTATCTACATAACCAATCATGATGAGTATGAATTATACCAATCCTATGGTACAATATGTGTATCATACTATACGAATAGAAGATGAAATTCTTGAAAATTAGGGTTTCTTGAAGCCCACTACTTATGATTTTCTAATACTTCTATTAAAAAATCTTTGACAGTTGGGACTTCTTGAGAGAGAGACTTGAGGGAGAGAAGAACAAGAGCTTTTTGAAAGAAGAGAGGGAGATTTTATGAGGGAGAAGTGATAAGGGGATTCACAAGGTTGATCTAAGAAAGAATCTTGCCTAGTATTCACATGTGTCTACCTGGATTCTCTATGGCTCTGAAGAAGAAGTTCTTCAATAAAGATTGTGATTCTAGAGTTGTGGTTCTATGATCATCACTTGGATGGTATAAATAGAGTTATGACTCTCTAACCATCACCTGGAGGGTGAAAATAAAGTTGTCATTATCTGTCCATCACCTAGAGGGTGAGAATAAAGTTGAGGCTCTCTGCCTGTAAAAGTGTTATGGTTCTTTGTCTCATCGAGGTGGTGAAATAGCATCTATGCAAGCTTGAAGAGGAGAGTCACTACTATTTAGCACAATACTTGAAGAGGGAGTCTCCAAGGAGTGGATTTAGGTTAGGTTGATTGAACCATTATAAATTCTAGTGTGTTCATTCTAATTATCTTCTACACTTTATGTTACAAACCATATTTAAGAACTATAATTTTTATGATAACAAACATTATTGTGTATATTTCTGCTTTCTATTACTTCTATGATATTCTATTTTATGTTTATGCATACTAATGATTCAGGAAATTTGTTCACCCTTCACTTACAATTCTGATCAGCTCAAGACTAAGTAGACTAGAGTTATAGTCAGTTTTCATTTTATTCAATATTTTTTACTTTCTTAAGTCATATCATGTAATTGGGTGGATAACATTGTTGAGTAACCTTGCACACACAATGGGGGAGAGATGAAATTATTTTGAGAGAGTTATTTTTTTAGGTATTTCATAATATATAATACTTGTTTATTTTGAGAGAGTTATTTTTTTAGGTAATTCATAATATATAATACTTATTTTATACTGCACAAAGTATTTTATACTTTATGATTTTAATTCATACTGTATGAACTGTGTGATCTGTTAAAACCCTAGCCGCTAAAGGTTAAGAAAGATACTAATTATGTACTGATCGTACAATGTAATTTGGATCGTATTGTATACCCTCATTAATAGCTTTCTTAATTAATCTTGTGATATCATGCAATCAAATTACAGACAATTATTGTGATTGATCATGCTGTATGAAATAGTTCATACTATATGATTACTTGTCTGCAGAATTGGCCATCCCTTGGATCAAACAAATTAAAATCCATGATTTTTCTACTAATTATACTGTACGATATCCATGTGTTGGACGATCACCTGTGTACAAAGTTAGTCGTCCCAAATGAATAAAAGGAATTTCTATATATCATACCATACGATGTTTGATCATACTGAACGATGTATTATAAAAGTTGAATAGTTCATCTGAATAAGCTTGCTAGATGAGTCGGAATTTAACTAATCATACTACATGAATAGAAGTTAGATGGCTTGAAATTTAGGGTTTTTTTAAGCCTGTTATTTAAGGATTTATGATATTCCTTTGATATATCTTTGGTTTTTTAGTCTTCTTGAAAGAGAACTTGAGGGAGAGAAGAAGGAGAGCTTGATGAGAGAAGAGAAGGAGATTTTGTGAGGGAAAAGTTGTAAGGGGATTCATAAGGTTGCTCCAAGAAAGAATCTTGCCTAGTACCTATAATCACCTGCCTAGAATCTCTGTAGCTTCAAAGAAGAAGATTTTCAACAAAGATCATGGTTCTCTGACCATTACCTAGAGGGTGAAAATAGAGTTGTGATTCTTTGACCAAAACTAGGAGGGTGAAAATAGAGTTGAGATTCTCTACCTGTAAAAGAGTCACAGTTCTTTGCCACACAGGGAAGGTGAAACAACATCTTTATAAGCTTCTCCGCCTTATTGTGGGAGTAAAAAAACAATCACTTCTATTTAGTGTAATTCTTGGAGATAGAGTATCCAAGGAGTGGACGTAGGTAAGGTTGAACGAACCACTATAAATTTTGGTATATTCTTTCCTTTTATTATTTCCATATTTATTATTCTTGCGATTAACTACATGGGTGAAAATATTGATTTACTTTTTTATTATGAATTTAACTCATTTTTCTTCAAGTTATAAAAAGATTTTCTTTTTTATAAAGAAGTTTTTAAATATCTAATTTGCCACCCCCCCCCCCCCCACCTCTTAGTTACCCTTAGGACTAGTTCTTTAGGGTTTAACATCACTTACAAACTTTTAAGTGGTATTAGAGCGAGATTCATAAGATCAAGTTTTAGAAAACTTTTGAAGTAAGATCCATAGATAACATTGGAAATAAAAACACATGGAAGGATATTCAATTACTAGACCACCTCTTTTTTATAATATTCCTTTTGATTTTTGCAAAACTCACATTTCTTCCTTTTTACAATCAATTTATTATCGCTTATGAATGCTAGTACAGGATGGTTATTCTATTGAGATAGTTAACTTAGTTCTTGATTATTAATATTCTTGCAAGATGTATATTTTTAATGATTCCAAATATTATTGTTTTGATTATTATTTCTCCTAACATATTTTGGATGCATTATTTTATTATTTGTTTGTACTAATATTTTAGGGAAATCATACTCGAGATTGTTAAAGAATTCAAATTAGATCAGTTTAGGGTTTATTATAAATCAAGTCTATATTTTTCATTCTATTAAGTCTGAGAGACTGTGATTATAATTGAGTAACTGTACTCACACACACACACCGGGGGAGAATTTAGAATCTATAATTTTTAAACTAATCGTATTGTATGAAGTCTTTTCATACATGATGATTTGGTCAGATATTTTCTCCTACAAGCAGTCAAACAAATAGAAAGTAAAAAAATTTTATAAGTATGGATCGTACTATACAATACCACAATCATACGTATGTCGTCCAGAGTACGAGTTGGACTGGTCCCTTTTCGTCCAGATGAATGTAAAAAATTTTTGAACAATTCATGTCGTATGTTGTCATCATCATATGTACGCCATCCAGGGTATGAATTATACATTTCCCATTTCATTCAAATGAATATGAAAATTTTCTAAACGGTTCATACTGTATGATGTAATCATCGTACGTATGCCATCCAAGGAATGAATTGGACGGGTCCCTTTTCATCCTAACGAACTTAAAAATTTTTGTAACTGATCATACAGTACGATTTCATTATTATACGTACGCCATTTAGGGTATGAAATTATGGGGTCCCCCTTTGTCTCGATGAAGGTGAAAACTTTCTAACTGTTCATACAGTACGAACTGCATTTGTACTGCAAGACCATTCTGTATAATTTTTTTTTTGTACCGATTCACATAAGGTTTATATGCAACAATTTTTTAGCTATTTTTTTATACGATCATATGATCAAGTAAGCTCAAAATGGAAAATTTTAATTTTCTGGATGGTTTTTCATGTCTTTGATATAAAACATCCTCTAAAATTGATGTGAAAAAGTCATGTCTTCATGAATTTTCAAGAGAAAGTGAAAGAGAGAGTGTGAGAGAGTATTTGAGAAAGATTTCTTGCAAGTGGAGTGTTAAGGGTTCATAAGATTACTGACATGTAAGGATCTCTTTATGTTTTTAGTGATCACTCTTCTTTTTTTCTTTCTAGTTGCTCGTGAGAAGATCTTCGAAGAAGATTCGGTACTCTGCCGACACTTAGAGGGTGTGAGTAGACGATGGTACTCTGCCAACACTTAGAGGGTGTGAAAGGATGATGGTACTGTGCCGATACTTGGAGGGTGTGAAAGGATGACTGTACACTTTCGACACTTGGAGGGTGTGAAAGGATGATGGTTTTCTGCCGCACCAGGGATTGGTGGAAGAAAGTTTTGTAACGGCTTATCCGCCTTGCTTTGGCAACAAAAGGAGAGTCACTTTGGTAATAGTATAATACATGAAGAGGGAGTCTTCAGGGAGTGGATGTAGATCCTATTTGATCAAACCACTATAAATCTTTGTGTCTTTTAATTTCTGTATTTATTTACTGCAAGTTATTTTTTGTGGTTGAAAAAGTTTATTTTTGAAACTTAAGTTAACTTGCTATGAGATTCAAAATGGTTTTCTATTTAAAAATTCAAGAAAATTTTTAAATTACCAATTCACCCTCCCCCCCCCCCCCCCCCTCTTAGTTAGCTTTGGGACAATAGCTTAGGTTTAATAACCTATAAGAAATCAACAAGTTGTATCATAACTTTGTTTCAAAACCATAATTTTAGACTACTTTTTGAAAAATGAGAATGGCTACTTTTGGAATCTAAAACACACATGAAGGGTATTCAATCACTATACCTCCATTATTTGATAATATCCCTTTCGATTTTTGAAAAATACGCATGTCTACATTTCTTCAATCACTTGATTATCGCATTTGGATTTTAGTTCAAGATCGCATGTGGATTTTAGTTCAAGAAGGGTATACTAGGTTAACTAGATTAGTTAATGGCATTAGAATTGAAATACCCTTTACTGATTGGACTATAGAATAACGTGACTTAGCATAGTTAAACACTAAATACTTAAATAATTTCTTTTATGCACTTAAGTTAAAAGATTACATGCAGGTTTCTACTTGTGAAAGTGGAAAGGATATTTAGGATAGACTTTGTACTACTTATGAAGGGACTAATAAAGTAAAATAATATAGATTAAATATCTTATTACATGACTATGAATTATTTTGTATGAAATCCAATGAATCCATTTCTGAAATGTATACAAGATTTACTCAAATAGTCACTTCTTTATATGTATTAGGTAGGGAACTAACGAATGCTAAAATAGTTAATAAAATTCTTCATTGTTTTCCTACTATATATAATGCTAAAATAATTGCAATTATAGAGTCTAAGGATTTAAATGTTTAATCTATTGATAATCTTCTTGGATCACTAATTGCTTACGAGCAAGGAGTGATTCAAAGGAAGATTAAGGCAGGTTAATAGTGAAAGGAGAAGAACATTGCTCTAAAAGTAGATGACTTAGAGAGTGATCAATCATAACTTGAGGATAAGGAAAATATTGCCTTGATTATAAGGCAATTCAGTAGTTTTCTTAAAAGGAAGCAGAGGAGAGGCCGACAGTGGAATAGAGGTAAGTTCAACAAAAATATGTAAAAGTTTCTGATGATGTGATTTGCTAAAAATGTAAGACACCTAGACATATTAAATCAGATTGTGTAAATCTAAAAGCCACTCCTAGTAAGGAGAAGGTAGAAGAGACAGCAAATGTGAAAAAGGGCAAGAAAAGATTTCATAGAGCTTTTTAGGCGGACTCAACTTTGAATTCCTTAGAAATAAAAAAGAAGGAGAAAGTCACCAACCTATATTTAATGGATGATAATCTTAATCAGTCAGATGAAGAAGAGGTATGTTACTTAACCTATAATAAATTGCTAGAAGTTTCTGAAAGAATACATGATGCATATAGAAAACTTAAGAAAATGAATGCTAGTATAATCCTAGAAATGCAAGAATTGCAAAAAGAGCATGGCATCCTTAGGAAAGATCACGCACTGATAGATAACAACCACATGAGCTTACAAGATGAATTTGATGATTTGAATAAAAAGAATTATCTTTTAAAATCATCATATACTAAATTGGAAAAAGAATTTAAGGATTTTAGAGATGAAACTGAGAATAGAGAACACTGTCTGAAATATGATAACACTATATTAGAAGATGCAAATTCATTTTTTAGAGTGACAGTGAAAGCCCTTGAGGAAAATAGGAAACACTCGACACTTGAAGATTTTACTAATCTTATTTTGAGGTCAAAAATTTTAAAACCAAAGAAGAGACAGATTTATTATAAAAGATTGAGAAACTTTTTTCATAGAGTTAAATGCTTTACTTGTGGGATGATTGAGCATATTTCACACACTTTTACTTTAGATAAAAAATGTATTTAGTGTGGAGACCTAAGATGCATAAACCAAGTCATATCAAACATGCATCTAGTTTTATTTTGCTAAAAAGAGAACCTAAACTTGTTTGGGTTTTCTAGTCTAACATCTGATTGTTTTGTAGGTACACTCTCATACAAGGCCTCGTGAGAGCATTTGGTACCTGGATAGTGATTATTCGAAGTATATGACTGGAGAAACTACATAATTCATATCGCTGGAAGCCAGGAATGGAGGCAATGTTACACTGAGAGATAACACCACTATGAAAGTGGTTGGCACAGGTATGATAAAAAACTTTCAAAAATGTTTCATAGAAAATGTATTTCTTGTTGAAGGCTTAAAGCATAATTTGTTAAGTATAAACTAGCTAAGTGATAAAGGATATATCGTTAAATGTTTTCCCACTATCTGCATATTAAACCTAATTGGAAATGAGGTATTACATGGAATTAGGATAAACAATATTTATATGCTAGATTTGAATTATATTAAAACTCCTAATGCTTTTTGTTTAAAATAATTTCTTATGAATCTTGGGTATGGCATAGGAGACTTTGTCATGCTAGCACGAAAAACCTTAGGAAAATTACCTAAAGGATTTGGTTAGAGGTATACCAAAACTAAACTTTACTAAAGATCACCTTTGTGATGCATGTCAATTAGGAAAATAGGTAAAGTCCTCATTTTATTCCAATAAGGATCTTAGAACTAGCTAACCTTTGGAGATTATATACGTGGATCTTTTTGAACCGATTAGCACTAGAAGTATTGAAGGGAAGGTATACAAATTTATGATAGTTGATGATTTTTTTAGATTCATGTAGGCTAAATTTTTATTTCATAAGAATGAATCATTTGAGGAATTTAGAGATTTTTTAACTTTGATTCAGAGGAAACTAGGGTGTGAAATCTTAACAATTTAAAGTGATCACAGAGGTGAATTTGAAAATGAAAGATTTGAGAATTCTTGTAAAGAATGAGGAATTGATCATAACTTTTTTGCACCTAGAATCCCTCAGTAGAATAGGGTAGTCAAAAGAAAGAAAAAAATATTAATTAAAGATGCTAGACCCATGTTGGTTGAATATTCACTTCCTAAATTTTTTTGGGCTAAAGTGGTTAGTGCTACATATTATATTATGAATAGGGTGAACATTAGATCAAAACTAAACAAAATATCCTATGAGCTTCTTAAGGGGAGAACACCTAATTTATCACATTTGCATGTTTTTGGATGTTAGGTGTTGAAACATAATAATGAAAAATCTTCTTTAGGAAAATTTGATCCAAAATTAGGTGAAGAAATTTTTCTTTGATACTCTAATATTGGAAAATCATATAGAGTATTTAACAAAAGAACTTTGGTAGTTGAGAAGACCACACATATTATATTTGCTGAACCTGGAATTTTAGGAGATCCAAGTTTGGAAGAAGATGATTTAGAAAATAGCTCCCAAAGGATTGAGAAGATTAATTTGGAAGAAAATTTAGAGATAAAAAATTCGTTGCCTAGAAATTTAAAATTTTCTAAAAACCACCCTAAGGAATTGATTTTAGGTGAACCTAATGAGGGTGTTAAAACTAAGCGTGGACTAAAAAAAGAAGTCAATCATTCTACCTTTATTTCAATGATAAAACTCATAAATATAAATCATGCACTTTCGGATGAATTTTGGATTTTGGCAATGCCAGAAGAATTAAATCAATTTGTAAGGAATGATGTTTGGGAATTAATTGTAATGACAAAGGATCAAAGTGTAATTGGAACTAAGTGGGTATTTAAAAATAAAATGAATGACTCAGGAGTTATTGTTAGAAATAAGACTAGATTGGTGGCTAAGGGGTATAATCAAATTAAAGGGGCTAATTTTGAAGAGACTTCTTCCCCTATAGCAAGACTTGAAGCAATTAGGATTTTGTTAGCCTTTACCAATTTTAGACGATTTAAATTATATCAAATGGATGTTAAAAGTGACTTTTTGAATGGGGTGATATAAGAGGATGTTTATATTGAACAATCTCTAGGATGTGAAAATTCAAAATACCCAAATCATATTTTTAAATTGAAAAAGGCATTATATGGATTGAAACAGGCACTAAGGCTTGGTATGAGAGATTAAGTACTTTCCTACTTGAGAGATCTTTTGAAAAAGGAAGTGTGGATATCACTCCCTTTTTGAAGAAATAGGGAGATGATATATTCATTGTTCAAATTTATGTTGATGATATCATTTTTAGATCTTCAAATAAAAATCTTTGTGATGATTTTTCTAAAATAATGAGTAGTGAATTTGAGATGAGCCTAATGAGAGATCTTAGTTACTTTTTAGGTTTTAACATTAAACAAATTGAGGAGAAAATATTTCTTATTTAGTTGAAGTATGTTAAGGACAACCTCAATAAGTATGAAATGAATAATACTAAACCAGTTAGTACACCTATGAGTTCCTCAGTTCAGTTGGATAAGGACCCAAAGGGAAAATCTGTTGATCAAAAGAAATTTAGAGGAATTATTTTATCTTTGTCTTATTTAACAGCTAGCAGACTCGGTATTATATTTAGTGTTTATTTGTGTGCTATATTTCAATCTGATCCAAAAGAATCACATTTGATAGTAGTAAAAAGGATTTTGAGATATCTCTTAGGAACTCAGAACTTAGGGATTTGGTATCCTAAGTTTAGCTCTTTATTTAAAATTATTAGATATTCAAATTCAAACATTGTAGGTTTTAGGGTTTATTGAAAGAGTATATCTAGAACTTATCAATTTATAGGAAATTCTTTAATTTCTTGTTCCAGTAGAAAATGGAATTTCATAGCCCTATCTACTATTGAAGCTAAATACATTTCCTTAGAAAGTTGTGTGGCACAAATTCTTTGGTTGAAATAATAGTTGATTGATTTAGGATTTAAAATAGGCATAATTCTAATTTATTATGATAACACTAGTGTCATTTGCATTTCAAAAAGTCCTATTCAACATTCTAGAACAAAACATATAGATATAAGGCATTATTTCATTAGGGATCATGTATCCAAAGGAGAAATTAAATTGAGCCATGTTTCAACTGAAAGTTAACTTGCAGACATTTTTATAAAATTACTAGCCTTTGATACTTTTAGCACATTAAGAATAAGGCTAGGTGTGATCGATCTTAATGCCTAGATAAAAACTTCAGCAAACTTGATATGTTTCAATGTAATTTCCTTTTTTGGTTGTCAATGTTTTTGTTTGTGTGTGTGTGTTTTTAGATTTTAGTTTTGTTTTTGTTTTGTATGATTTAGAAATGTATCACATATCAAAATTTCTATTTCTGATTCTTCGTGCTGAATTTTCTAAGTGTTTTATTTGTAATATATGAAATTATTTTTGTCCCATACAAATTCTGTAGCATGTCAATCATTGTTTTGGACTGAATGTGTAAGTTTTTATATTTTCTAATATAGATCATACTGTATAATATCTATATTATCTCGTATAATTTGTTTTCATTTGTATGTACATACATAGATGCTTATCTGGGTAGAATTAATTTTTATAACTAATCATACGTATGAAATTGTATTGCATCTATACGTACCACGTGTCATTCTCTATGGGGGATGAACCTAATCATCATTAAAACGATCTTACATAAATGGTCATCCAGGATGAACACCTGTTTGTCTATACTATCATATGGTCAAAAAGTATGTACGAAAGTTTGCTTCATAACTTGTGTGATTACGAAGTCATTTCATTTCGATCATTTTTGTTCATCCATAAAAAAAAATTTCATCCCGTATGATCTCAATATTGTATGTACGAACTAATTTTTGTACCGTATAAAGGGTCATTTTTTATTTAAATAGGAGGGCTTTAGAATTCATTTTCATTCACTTCAAACATCCTCCTTGAATCCTTCTCATCTTAGAAATGGCAATTTCTAGCAAGCGCGGTACAGTTTCTAAGGGTTCGTCATCCAGGGGTGGAGACAAAAACTTTCTATCTTAAGCAAATGAGGATTCCTATTATAGGTTTGTCATTACAAAAACCACTCTATCTAGACTCTTAATTGAAGAAAATATCCATTTCCAAGTCATGCCTCTTTTTGCTTCAACTCAATTCGCCTTTATTCTAACTTTGATTCATGCTTATCATAAGGAGATCTTTCACTACGTTTTAGCGAATATGAGCTATAGTGAGGATGATAGCAAAATAACATCTTTTCTAAAGAAATAACGGGTAGAAATAACCAAGAAAGATCTAGGAAACTATCACCATTTAAGGACTCATAGGACAAGAACACACTTTCTAACTTCAAAATCTGACTATGATTGGTCTGAAATAAATAAGACTCTTAGAGGTGTCACTCAAGTCTCTCACTTGGCTAGAGTATATACTTTGAATCAAAATGCTAGGATCATCTAGCATGTCCTTAGAACTTCAATCATTCCTATGGCTGGTGATCGCATTAACATTACTCCTCTTCTGTCCACAGTTACCTATTTAATCATGACCGGACAACCAATTGATAAAGTGCAACTCATTCTAGATTGTATTTATAGCCTTCCTGAAATTGGGTTTGTTCTCATAGGAGGAAGAAAAATATTACTCTAAGACATCTAGTGACCTATATCTTAGAAAAGAAGCACAACATTTTTCATTTTGATGTTCCCACTGAGTTGCCAATCTACGTCATAGATGCCTCTTTTTGATCTCTTTTGGGGAAGAATGAAAATTCTAGTAAGGATATTGAGGAAGAAGGGGGAGCAGCTACACCTGCTCATGGAGCTGACTTTCAGGAGATGGTCCAGCGCTTTGACCGATTAGATTGTCATTTTGATCAATATTTTGATCAAATTCAGACTCACTTAAACCAACATGATGCATAATACCAATATAATTAACTAATCTTTATTTTATCACTTTTGCAATAATTCTTCTAATCTAATTGTCTAGAATACTTCATAACCTTAATCAATTTTTGTAATCTAAGTTATGCTATAATTTAAATGCTTTTTAATCTTTCTTGTTCATCTAATGATAATTAACTTTTTTATTGCAATTCTATTTCAATCTCTTTTAAGATCAATTACTATGGTTTCTCATATGGCATCTTTCTTTTCAACCTTCATTTTCCCTTTTGTTGTTGTCAAAAGGGGGATTAATATTGTTTTTTGTACTTTCTTGTATTATTTTTGTTCTTGTGTTTTGTGTTTGTCATTTGTGTAAAATAAAAAAAAAATTTGCTCTTCAAGAAATTCCCTTATATTCACATGTTTATTACTTTAGGGGGAGCTAAGGAGAAATTTAGGGTATTCAAATTTTACTCAAATAATAATTATTTTGCCATCATCAAAAAGGGGGAGATTGTTGAGATGGTTGCAACTTAGTTCTTGATTGTTGATATTCTTGCAACATGTATATTTTTTATGATTTCTAATATTATTGCTTGAATTATTATTTCTCCTAACATATTTTTGATGCATTATTCTGTTGTTTGTGTATACTAATATTTCAAGGAAATCATACTTAGGATTATTGAAGACTTCAAATCAGATCAGTTTAGGTTTTATTATAAATGAATTCTATATTTTTTTAATTTATTGAGTCTGAGAGAGTGTGATTATAATTGAGTACCTATACACACACACCGGGGGAGAGTTAAAAATCTATAATTTTTAAATTGATTATACTGCATGAAGTCTTTTTATACGAGAAGATTTAGTCAGTTATTTTCTCCTACGAGCAGTCAAACGAATATAAAGTAGAAAATTTTTCTAAGTATGGATCGTATTGTATGCTATCACAAACATATGTACGCCATCCAGGGTATGAATTGGATGGGTCCCTTTTTGTCCAGACGAATGTGAAATTTTTTTGAAAGATTCATTCCGTATGATGTCATCATCATATGTATGCCATCCAGAGTATAAATTAACAGGTCCCTTTTCGTTCAGAAGAATGTGAAAATTTTCTGAATGGTTCATACTGTATAATGTCATCATCATATGTACACCATCCAGGGTATGAATTGAATGGGTCCCTTTTCATCCTGACAAACTTAAAAATATAACATATTATACCGTACAATGTCATCATTGTACTACGCCATCCACGGTATGAAATTGCGGGGTCCGTCTTCATCCCGACGAAGGTGAAAAATTTTCTAACTATTCATACAAGATGATCATCATGTATAAATTTGTTTCATACAGATTCACATAAGGTTCATATGCAATAGTTTTTAAATTGTTCGTACATACAAACATACGATCATATTGTACGATCGTGTATGCTCAAAATGGAAAATTTCAGTTTTCTGTAAGAATTTTTGTGTCTTTGATATAAAAAGTCCTCTAAAACTGACATGAAAAAGTCTTGTCTTCATGAATTTTTAAGAGGAAGTGAAAGAGAGAGTGTGGGAGAGTGTTTAAGATAGATTTCTTGTAAGTGGAGTTTGAAGGGTTCACAAGGTTACTCAAAGGTAAGGATCTCTTTGTATTTTGGTGATCACTCTTCTTTTCTTCTTTTTAGTTACTCTTTTTTTTTTTTTGAAACCATGCAAAAGCAAAGCATTTATTAAAGAAATGAGAGGAACAAACCTAGATACAAACTAAAGTGGTAACATCTCTTCCTTGATTAAATCAATCAAGGGGATAGAAATGCTACCAAAGGAAAGCTATCAAAAATAAAGCTACCATCTAAAGCTAAAGTAGCACAAAAATTAGCTACTTTATTACATTCTCTATTAACATGATAAAAAATGAACTTATTAAAGTCATTCTTTTTAGTTACTCGTGAGAAGATCTTTGAAGAAGATCCAGTACTCTATCGATATTTGGAGGGTGTGAATAGACGATGATACTCTACCAACACTTGGAGGGCCTAAAAGTATGATAGTACTCTACCGACACTTGGAGGTTGTGAAAGGACGACAGTACTCTGCTAACACTTGGAAGGTGTGAAAGGATGATGGTTCTCTACCACACTGGGGATTGGTGGAAGAGAGTTTTGTAAAGGCTTCTCCGCCATACTGTGGGGCCAAAAGGAGAGTCATTTTGGTAATAGTACAATACCTAAAGAAGGAGTCTTCAGGGAGTGGATATAGGTCGTGTTTGACCGAACCACTATAAATCTTTGTCTTTTAATTTCCATATTTATTTACTACAAGTTATTTATTATGATTGAAAAGTTTATTTTTTAAACTTAAATTAACTTGCTAAGAGATTCAGAATAGTTTTCTATTTAAAAATCCAAAGAAAATTTTCTATTTAATTTCCAATTTTAAATCATCTTTTCTAAGCATTTCATTTTCTTTTTTAACACATGTTGAATAAAAAGCAAAGTACCATAAAGGAAAGAAAAGATCTCAAAAATCCTTTTTAGCTGACTCTGCTTCAGATTCATCTGGAACAAAAGTAGAATAGGAAGTGAAAAATCTATGATTAATGCCAAACAATCATCTTTATATGTCTGATCAAGATGAGGTATGTCAACTTTTATATGATGAATTACTTGCTATTTCAAAAGAGATTCATGATTCTTACAGGAAATTGAAAAAGAATCATGCTAGCTTGAAAACTGAATGCTCAATTCTTCAAAAAGAAAATGAAATGCTTAGAAAAGATGATTTTGATGTTGATAAGGATCATATGGATTTGTTGGATGAGTTTGATGAATTAAATAAGACATATTCTAAGTTATCTGAAACTCGTGTTTCTTTGAAATCATTGCATCATAATTTAGAAAAATCATTTAAAGAGTTAAAAACATGTGTTAACATTTTAGAACTTAGTAAGCACTCTTTAAAAATTGAGATATCTTTTCTTAAAATTACTAATAAAATGTTGTTAGAAAAAGTAAAGGCTTTTCAAAATAAAATTTATTAAGCACTCATTATGTCATGCATCTCATAAACCTAGGAATATGAATCAAAACTATCATAGGTTAGTTAACCCTTTTCCTAATATTAGATGTTATTCATGTGGCATGTTAGGACACAATAGCCACACTTGCACCATTCATCATAGAATGCACTTAGTGTGGAAACCAAAGCTGCATCAAACGTAACATGACATGCATTCTAATGGTTTATCCAAATTCAAGAACGGACCCAAACACACTTGGCCTCCCAAAATTGTTCTAATGATCTTTGGATTTGAGGGCTCTCGCAAAAGGCCCAGTGGGAGCATATAGTTTTTGGGCTTGATATTATTACCCTATCACTTGAAATTAGCTATTCATGTGCTTCTCTATGTATGTGTTTTTGTCTTGTGATTTTTCGTGATTTTTTTTCATGTTCTTGTTCTTATTTTTTATTATTATCATTCTTTATAATTATGTCATGATCGTCTCACAAACCACCTTACTGAACCTCACTATCTGTTCTGTAAAGCAAAAAAAAATCATCCTCAATCATATTGTACAAACCAGTTTCATACTGTATGATATGAATAACACTGCTCTAATCACAATCCTTTCCTTGATGAACAATCCAGATCATTTATATTATTTACCATTGTACTGTACGAACACCTCTTTGTACTATATGAGCCATGTGTCTTCTCCATTCGGGAAGAATTGAATTTGGATTGGTATGACATTTATTATTGATCATATTATACAAACACAATCATACTGTACGAACCTTTTTATCAAAAGTCATACATATTGACTCCTCGGGATGAGATCCATGTCTCTAATTATCCTGTATGAAGTCTGATCATATTATACGATCAGAAATAACTTTTTAACTGATCGTATGGCCAAAATAATTGCATATGATCATCCCATACAAACCCATGATAGTACGGTATGATCTATTCAATATCTATTTAAACAGCTAATCTCATTTAAATTTTTCACACTACTCTTGAAATCCTCTCTTCTTGCATTCAAATCTTTGGAATGGCCGATGGAAAATGCAGTCGACAAACCCAAGAAGGTTCCTCCTCTTGGAACCCTACAAACAATTATTTTCTGATAACTTTTGATGAAGCTACCTACTGAAGATACAAGGAAGCCAAGATCACGCCTTCTAGGCTTCTAAATCAGCATGCTCTTAGTTTCCTAGTAATGAACATTTTCAACTCTATTGCACTTCAATTTCTTCCAACCTTGGCCCATCCCTTCCATTCTGAAATTCTTTATGATTTTTTTTTAAACCTTAGGATTAGTGAGGATGCTACGGTTATGTCTTCCTGAGTGTGCTGTTAGAATGTAGAAATTGCTAAGGAGGACATATGAATTCACCTTCAACTAAACACTCAAGGAAATAGACCCCTTGCCATAGCCTCTAGATCTTATTTTGACTAAAGTGTTATAAACCTGTTGTTTAGAAATACTTCTCTAAACTTCTACCAACCCTTAGTATAAAGTCTAAATAAAAATGCCAGGGCTATCTAGCATATTCTAAGAATATCTATTATCCCTAAAGCTAGAGACCGGCTAAATTACTAATTGACTACATCCAAAACCTTACTTCCATTCAACTTGCAGCTATTAGGAGAAAGCAAAATAGAGCCCTAGGACATGTGATTGGATATATCCTATATAAAAAGCATAACATCACATATCCTGCTCATCTTGATTACACCCAAATACATTTTTCAGATGCCTTCTTCTGCATGCTATTTTATAGGGATTAGGAGTTTGAAGATCCTCTCTTTGATGAAGAAGGAGAAGCTACCTCTGTAGCTGATCTTACATCTGCACAACATCCTCACCACTACCCATACAAGGAGTTGATTCAGAGATTTAATAGATTGGACACTCACCTAGATCAATAGCAAACCCAATATGATAATGATATGGGTTAGATGAGGGAGTAATTTGCAAACATCCAATAGTAGTATGATAATTTTAGTCAGTTCTTCCAACCACCTCCACATCCACCTTTTGATCAGGATCAATCTCTATACTAGTTTGCTCATCCTGTACTTTCCTTTTTATGTTTCTATTTTTTCTTTTATGGTTTATTATTTTGTATATGTATTAAACTTTTATTTCTAGTTCTTTTTATGTTATCCGTTTAAATTTAAAAAAAAATATTACCTTGTACTTAGTTCTTCTCTTTTAAGTGATACTTTTTCTTTTTAACTAGTTTTATGTTCTTAGATCTCGTTTGTATGCTTTTTACTTGTGACATTTATAGTGAAAGAAAAATGTGCTTCTGTTGTTTGTATTGTACCATCATACTGTATGAATGAACTCCACTATACAACTTGGATCATACTGTACAAATAAATTTGCACTATACAACTTGGATCGTACTGTACGAATGAACTCTCGTCAAGGCTCTTTGTTGTTTGTAATAAACATACTTCTATTCTAGCTTAAACTTTTATTAAGTAATTGCTGGCATTATTAAAACTCGAAGGATAAATGAATTTTAGGAATTTTTCATATCCCTTCTTATTTCATTTGCATGATAATTCCTAGTATGAACTTAAAATCTAAATCAAATTAGAGTTGAGATGGTTGAAATTAAAATACTTTCATTCTACTTCATCTTTTTATATCATGAGTGTTTTCTATAATTTGTTAAACGAGATTCATTATTTTTCATAAATCAGGCTATTTATTCCTAATAGAAATATTGAGTTTGATTTGTAGGTTATTCCTCCCTATATAAGAGAGTGTGTTACTCCTCTCTTCTATTTGAAAGATAATCTTTATAATTGAGATTCTTAAAGATTTAGAAAGGAATCAATTTGCAAAAAATTCAAAAGAGGCACAAAATGAGCCCAAAATTAATAGATGCACAATAACTCTAAAAATAAAAAGATGCACTAAATGTATCAAAAATAAAAGATGCGCAATGTACGTCAAAAGCTTATAAAATAGGCTTAAAATGAGCAAAACTTAAATAAGCTTCTCTTTTTGGTAAATTTTTTAAATCTTAGAAAATTCTTATATTTTAGAATATGGTTTATACTTTATCTTATAAAATCTTGATTCATCATTATCACTTTTAAGGTAATATTCTATTCAATATACTTCATGCTAGTAGTCTAAAAAGTTTATGTTTCCTTATGTAATTGTAATTATTGAATTAAATTTTTATTTAAACAAAGGATTTTAGCCTTTAAAGATGTTAAGCTGGGTGTGCAAACTCTAGATTCAAATCCTCTGATTGCAATAAACTCAATACTTATCTTATTTGTCTTTTTTACTTATAGAGTAAGTTTGTTATATTCTAAAAATGCCTATGAGAGTTCTCATGATTGTAACAGTTCTTTTCTTAATTGAGTTGTTTGTCGTTTTGAGTTTGTTTTTCTTATGCCTTTGATGTTTCTCTTATCTATTTTTCTTCCTACTATTTTCCCTCTTTTTATGATGTCAAAAGGGGGAGTAGTGTTTTGTTGTTTATTGTCATTATCATTATTTTATTTTGTTGTTTTTTGTTGTTATTGTTGTTTACATTTAAAAATAAAAAAAATAAAAATGTGGATTTTACAATCCCTTTTCCTACAGTTGGTTATCTACTAAGGGGGGGTTTAAAAGAAAGTAATTTTTTGAAAATCTAAAAACAACAATGTTTGCCATCATAAAAAAGTGGGAGATTATTACAAACTGTATTCAAGCACTATAATTTAGATGATAAAAAATATTATTGTGTCTAGTACTTCTTTATCAAAATTTTTATGATTTTCTATTTTTGTTTGTGTATACTAACATTTTAGGAAATTAGTCCGCCGTTAACTAGCAATTTTTATCAGCTCAAGACTGGGTATACTAAAGCTACAATTAATTTTCATTTTATTCTATATATTTTGCTTTCTTGAGTCATATCATGTAATTAGGTGGATAACATTACTGAGTAACCTTACACACACACATTATGGGAGAGATGAAATTTATTTGAGAGAGTTATTTTTCTAGGTCTTTCATACTATACAAAACTAGTTTTTTACTATACAAAGTATTTTATACGATATGAATTTAATTCATATTGTACAAATTTTTGTGCTCTGTCAAAACTCTATCTGCCAAAGTTTAAGAAAGATATTAAGTTTGTACTAATCATACAGTACAATTTGGAATGTACTGTATCGATTATTGTGTGTGGGTTTAAAAAGTGTTTAAAGATTCTCTTTTTATTAAATAATTTTTAAAATAATAAATTCACCCCCCCCCCCCTCTTTCGCAGTTAGCCTCGAGTTAGTTCTCAAAGGTCAAATAAACATCATGAACTTTTAAGCGGTATATGAGCAGGATTCATAAATTAGGTTTTAGAAATGATCAATAGATAACTTTGGAAATTAAAATACTATGGAAGGATATTCAATCACATGACCACCCCAATTTGATAATATTCCTTTTTATTTTTGGAAAATTTGTACATCTAATTTCATACAATTGATTGATTATCGCATGTGAAAGGCTATTCTACATCTTCACGTTTAGTAAATGGTGTTAAAATTGAAATATCTTATTTTGAATGGAGTAGTGATGATAAAGATTTAGCACAACTGAATGATAAATGCCTAAATTGTTTCTTTTTGCTCTTTGATATTTGAATATTACATGTGTGTATCTACTTTTACTACAGATAAAGAAATTTTGGACAGATTATGCATTACTTACGAATGAATAAGTGAAGTGAAACAATCTAGGTTAAATTTTATGCTCCATGATTATAAATTTTTTTACATGAAATCTAGTGAACTTATTTCTAAAATGTATATTAGGTTTACATAAATCATCACATCCCTGCATGCTTTACGTAAAGAATTATCAAATTCTTAAAAATTAAATAAGATTTTATGTTTTTTACCTTCTTCTTATGATTAAAAAATTACTGCTATTATTGAATCTAAAGATCTAAATATTTACTCCATTGATAACATAATTGGATTACTCATTGTGTACGAGTAAAAAGTGAGTCCAAGATAGCTTAGTGTAGGAGAAAAAAAGAAGAAGAAAACTATAGCCTTAAAGGCTAATGATTTAGAAAGTTCCTCTGATAGATAAGAGGAAGATATCACACTGATGACTTGACAGTTCATATGCTTTCTAAAGAAAATGCAGAAGTGCCATTAATAGTGGAGCAAAGGTAA
Organism: Dendrobium nobile; assembly: GCA_022539455.1. Taxonomy (NCBI): domain Eukaryota; kingdom Viridiplantae; phylum Streptophyta; class Magnoliopsida; order Asparagales; family Orchidaceae; genus Dendrobium; species Dendrobium nobile. Next base: position 19,436,277 of record CM039734.1, read on the forward strand.
GGAATATAAAAATTAAAATGTGTCATCTGCTATTATCTGTTATGAATACAAGAGACCAAGGTACGTTAAAATTGATTGTCCAGATCTTAAAAATCACCAAAGCAAGGAGAAGGTTGAAGAAAAAGCTAAATTCCTTAAAGACAAGCAAAGATATCAGAAAGCCTTTTTAGCTGACTCCACTTCAGATTCATTTAGAACATAAGTAGAAGAGGAGATGATAAATTTATTCTTAATCAAAAACAACTATCTTGATCAGTCTGATTAAGATAAGGTAAGTCAATTTTCATATGATGAATTAGATGATGTTTCAAAAAAGATTCATGATTCTTACAGGACACTAAAAATGAAGCACGCTAGGTTGAATATTGAATGCTCAATTTTGCAAAAAAGAAAATAAAATGCACAAAAAAGATTATTCTGATTTAGATAAGGATCATATGGCTTTGCTGGATGAGTTTGATGAGTTGAAAAAGAAATATATTATTTTATCCAAAACACATGATTCTTTGAAATCATTGCATCTTGATTTAGAAAATCATTTAAAGAGTTAGAAGCATGTGTTAACATTTTAGATCTTAGTGAGAACTCTTTATAAATTAAATTATCTATTCTTGAAAGTGTTAATAAAATTTTGTTTGAAAAGGTAAAGGTTTTTCAAAATAAACCTGCTCTTAAGCACTCATCATGTCATGCATCTCATAAACCTAGGAATAGGAATCATAACTATCATATGTTACTTAACCCTTTTCCTGATATTAGATGTTTTTCTTGTGGCATGTTTGGACACATTCGCCACACTTAGACAATCCACCATCCAACACATTTAGTGTGGAGGCCTAAGTTACATAGCATGGAATGCATTCTAATGATTTATGCAAATTCAAGAAGGGTCCCAAACTCACTTGGGCACCCAAAATTGTTCTTCAATGATCTTTGGATTGAAAGGCTCCAAAAAAGACATAGTTGGAGCATGTAGTTCTTGAGCTAGATATTTATTTTCTATCACTTGAAATCAGCCATTTATGAGCTTCTTAACGTATGTGTTGTGTCCTTTTTTTGTGTGTGACTTTATTTATTTTTTCATTTTCGTCCTTAAATTTTTTATTGATGATTTTACTTTTTTTTTGTTTATTCCTTTGGTTTTGTTTTTATCATTCTTTATTATTGTGTCTTGATCATCATATTAACCACTTCACTGAACCTCACTATTTGTCCTACAAAGTAAAAATTTCATCTTCTATCATATTGTACAAACCACTTTTATACTATATGATCAGCACAATATTGCCTTGATCATAACCCTTCGCTTGATGGATGATCCTGATTATATCTATGATTGGCAGTCATACTATATGAACACCTGTTTGTCTTGATTATAAACATGTCAATCCATATTGGGACGAATTCATATCAGTTAATATGACATTTATTATTGATCATATTTTATGAACACCTTTTCATACTATAAGAACACCTGTTTATACTTTACGAACATTTTTGTTAAGGGTTGTACTGTCTGACTCATCAGGATTATATCCATATCTCTAAACATCTGGTATGATGTATGATTGTACTGTGCAATTGGACAACCTTTTTGACTGATCATCTAGCTGAATTGATTTCTTACGATCGTCTCGAACGATCACATGATCGTACTATGTAATCCCCTGGAATTTTATTTAAATAGCCCTAATTCATTCAAATTCTTCACACAATCCTCCTAATCTTACAATCCTACTCTATGTAATTGATGGTGGTGGAAAGCATAGTTGCCAAACTCAGGGTACTTTCTCCTCTCGTATCCCTACCAACGATCATTTTGTAACGGCTTCTGATGAAGCTGCCTATCGCAAATACAAAGAAGCTAAGATCACTCCTTTTGGATTCTTAATCAATATGCCTTAAACTTTTTGGTAATTAATCTCTTTATTTGCATTACACTCTAATTCCTCCTAACCTTGGCCTATACATTCCATTCTAAAATCCTCTATAAATTTCTTACAAATCTTTTGATCAATGGGGATGCCACTGTAATATTTTCCCATATTTGTTGTCAGAATGTGATAATAACAAAAGAGGACATAGGAATCCATCTTTAGCTAAACACCTAAGGAAATATGAAAGTTCGTTAGGGATGTTAAGCCCTATAGAACTGGCCCAAGCTAACCAAGAGGGGGGGTGAATTGGTATTTTAAAATTTCTTTTAACAAAGAATAAAAAACATAAACCAAAATCACGCTACAAAAAATAAATGCGGAATTTAAAAGTGCGGAAGCAAGAAAACAATAACACAAAAATTTATAGTGGTTCGGTCAACTCGACCTACGTCCACTCCTTGGAGGCACCCTCCAAGTATTGCACTACAAAACGTGACTCTCCTTTAGCCCCCACGGCTAGGCGGAGAAGCCCTCACAAGAACCTCCTTTTTGCCACCCCGGCAAGGCAGAGAACCTATCTCCTTTTGCTTCCTCCTGAAGCTGGCAGAGAACCACAACCAAAAGCTAACTCCTTACCTCTACCGACCCTTCCACGGATGAGAAACTTTAGACGAAGAAGAAGCAGAGCGATCCTTGAAGCAACCCTTATGAATCCCCTCACAAGATCCCCCTCACAAGATCCTCTCTCTCTCCCTCTCTCTCTTTCTCTCCTCAAGGCCTTCTCAGGTCAAGGCAGCAGCCAAAGGTTCTCAAAAAATGTTGAACAAGAGCTCTTAAATAGAAGAGCTTCAAAGGAGCTCATTAATTGCAAGTAGCCGACTTTATCGTCCAGGCCGATATGGACATCGGCCTGGCCGATCAGTACAAATCTCAGAAGATCGGCCAGAGCATCGCTCTGGATGCAAAACTGGATGATTGATAATTGGCTTGATCGTCTAGGGCGATCTCACGATCGTCCTGGCCGATCAGTTCAAATCACGGAAAAATCATCTTGAGAATAACCTTGGATACGGGCTGGCTGATATTTATCGTCCTGAAGTAACTTAAGGTTTTTGACTGGATCGTCCTGGCCGATCCTGCGATCGTCCAGGACGATATGATCGTATCAATCATTCTTAATTACTTCCTTGATTTCCTGATCAATTAAGGCATGATTTGAGAATTTCGTCCAGGCCGATCAAATATCGTCCTGACCGATAATTTAAAAATACAGTATACCTTAATTGTCTATGGCGGCAACTTCTTTCTGTTTAGAGCTTATCGTCCTGGCCGATACACGTATCGTCCAGGCCGATATGTTAATGACGGCTACCTTAATTAAGAATCCTTATTTAGACTTTCTGTTTTAAGTCTGATCGTCCAGGCCGATGTAGAAAATCGTCCTGGCCGATATTAGTAAAAACAGAAATTCTAAGTCTCTCAAGTTTGTGTGTGTAGGGTTACTTAGCATTAGTCTCTTTGACCATTACAAGTAGACTCAAAAAGTGAAAAACAAAAGTACAGACTGACTCAACCCTAAATCTACGCAATCCTGAACTGGCTTTGTCTTGTTCGTCCGATCTTCGATTCCTGAAAGGTTAGAAGCAACAAGCAGTCTAAGAGAAATAGTGTTTGTCAATCATCAAAACATAAGCCATGAAAATAGATTTGCAACAAAATAGACCCCTTGCCAAGGCCTCCAAATATTATTTTGACTAGAGGGCTATAAATCTCCTACTACGAAATGATGCTCTGAACTACCACCAACCCTTAGTTCACACTCCTAATTAAAATGCTAGGGTTATCCAACACATTCTGAGAATATCAAACATTCCTAAAGCTGGAGACCAGGTAAACATCACTCCCTTACTTTCAATTGTCACTTACTTCATAATGTCAAACACCTAAATGGATGAAGCCCAAATGTTAATTGATTACATCTAAAACCTCACTTCCATTCAACTCCCATCCACTAGGAAAAAACAAAATATTGCCCCTGGACAAATGATTGGGTATATCTTGGATAAAAAAATATAACATCATATATCCTACTCTTCCTAACTACACTCCAATCTTCTTCTTGGATGCCTCCTTCCATATGCTTTTAAATAGGGAATAGGAGCTATAAGATCCACTATTTGATCAAGAAGAAGATGTTGCCCCTGTAGCTGATCCTGCACTTGCACCACCTCCTCACCACTACCCACACAATGAGTTTATTCAGCATTTTGACATTTTTGAGACTCACCTAGATCAATAGGAATCCCAATATAATAATGATATGGGTTGGTTTAGGGAGCAATTTGGAAATATCCAACATCAGTTCACCTTCATACAATAGCAGTACAATATCTTTAGCCAGTTCTTCGAACCTCCTCCACAATCACCTTATGATTAGGATCCACCTCTATTCTAGGTTGTTTTTGTTGTACTTTTTTTTTATGTCTATATTTTCCTTTTGCATTTTATTATTTTGTTTTTGTATCATATTTTTCTTTCTACTACCTTTTTTTGTTATCTTTTTTAAATTAAAAAAAATTGTTATTTTCTCTATCAAGTAATTATTGTATTTCTTTTAAGTAGGTTTATGCTCTTAGATCTCATTTATATACTCTTTTCTTGAGAAATATGTTGTTAAAGGGAAATGTGTTTCTGTTGATCATATTGTACGACTTGTATTATATTATATGATTAAACTCAAACTCTATGACTTGGATACTGTATGAATGAATTCTCTATAAAGCACTTTTCTATTTATAACAAAAATACTTCTATTCTTACTAAAAATTTTAAATAACTAATTACTAACTTTTTATTAAATTTAAAAGTATAAAAAATTCATGATTTTACACATACATTCTTATTTTCTTTGTGTTAAATTAAAAATCTAATCAAACTGGAATTAATATGGTTGAAATGAAAACATACTGATTCTACTGCATTTTTTTATATCATAAATATATTATGCAATATGAAGAATGAAATTCTTTTTTTTCTAAATCAGGCTATTTATTCTTGTTAGAAAGATCGTGTTTGAATTGTAGATTATTCCTCCCTATATAAGAGAGTTAGTTATTCTTCTCTTCTATTTGAAAGATAATTTTATAACTGAGATTCTTAAATATTTTGAAAGAAAGCAATTTACAGCAACAAAAAATCAAAAGCAACACATCCTAAAAATGCCCACGAGAGTTTTTAAGTTTATTATGTTTTCTTTTTTCTTTATCTTGACTTGTTAGTCATTTTGAGTCTGTTTATTTTATGCTTTCTTTTTTTTTGTTTCTATTTTTCCTTCCTACTATTTTTCGTCTTTTGGATATGTCAAAAAGGGGAGTAGTATTTTATTGTTTGGTATTGTTGTTGTTATTTGCATACTATTTAAAAAAAAAATTACACTCCTTTTCTTATAAATTATTTTCATCTAAGGGGGGGTTTAATAGAAAGTAACTTTTTAGAAATCTAAAAATAATAATAATTTTCATCATAAAAAAGAGGAGATTATTAAAAACCCGATCCAAACATTGTGATTTTGATAATAACAAGCATTATTGTGTCTGCTATTGCTTTCTAATAATTTTATGATATTTTGTGTTATTTTGTGTGTAATAACATTTCATGAAATCAGTCCACCATTCATTTGTAATTTTGATTAGCTTAAGACTGGGTAGACTAGGGTTACAATCAGTTTTTAAATTATTATGTTATTTTTCTTTTCTTGAGTTGTTTCATGTAATTGGGTGGATATCTTTGTTGAGTAACCTTACACACACACAAGGAGAGAAAAATTTTATTCTGAGATATTTTTTTTAAGTACTTCTTACTGTATGATTTTGGCTTCATATTATACAACCTTTTTTTCATACTATAGAATTTTAATTCATATTGTATGATAAATTATGCTCTATCAAAACCCTAGCTACCAGAGGTTATGAAAGATACTGATTATTTTATGATCATATAATATAATTTTGTTCGTACTGTAAGCCCTAATTAAAATCTTTTAATTAATCACTCGATATTAAGCAACCAAATCATAGACAGTTATTGTGATCGATCTTTCTATACCATGCAATTCATACAATATGATTGATCATGTATAAATTGGTCATCCTGGAAATCGTATCGAACTAAATTCATAATATTTATACTGATTATATTGTCTGATTTCCACAGTACTTGATAAATAATAGTGTACGAAGTTGGTCATCTCAAGGGTCATCCCAAATGAATAGAAGTAATTTCTATAGTTAACCTTTTGATCTTAATGTACGAATATTATAAAGGTTGAATAGTTTCATCTACATCATCTTACTGGATGAGTCTGAATTATATTGATCTTATCATATGATACGTGTATCATTCTATTTGAACAGAAGATAGAACTCTTGAAAACTAGGGTTTCTTGAAGCCCACTACTTATCTATTAGAAAATCTTTGGCTATTGAGACTTCAGGAGAGAGTGCCTTGAAGGAGAGAAGAAGTAGAGCTTTGTGAGAGAAGATATGGAGATAAGGGAGAGGTTGTGAGGGGAATCACAAGGTTGATCCAAGCAAGAATCTTACCTAGTATCTACAAGAATTTGCTTAGATTCTCTGGGCAATGAAGAAGAAGTTATTCAATAAATATCGTGGTTCTCTAACCATCACCTGGAGGGTGAAAATAGAGTTGGGATTCTCTGACCATCACTTGAAGGGTGAAAATAGAATTGTGGTTCTATGACCATTACCTCGAGGGTGAAAATGGAGTTGTAATTCTATGACCATCAGTTGGAGTGTGAGAATAGAGTCAAGGTTCTCTACCTATAAAAGAGTCATGGTTCTCTACCCCACCGAGGTGGTGAAATAGCATTTATATAGGCTTCTCCACCTTGATATGAGAGTGAAAGGAGAGTCACTACTATTTAGTGTAATACTTGGAGAGGGAGTCTCCAAGGAGTATATGTAGTCATGCTGATCGAACCACTATAAATTCTGGTGTGTTCATTATGATTATCTTTTGTACTTTATTTTTTACAATTTTATGTGTGGTAGAAAATTTTGATTTATTTCATTGTTGTGAGATTTATTCATTTTTTGTATGCTTTGTATTTATTAATGTGTGTGGGTTTGAAAAGTTTTTAAAGGAGCTCTTTTTCGTTAAAGAATTTTTTAAAATAATCAATTCACCCCCCACTTGATTAGCCTCAGGTTAGTTCATAAAGGTCTAATAACCTTCATGAACTTTCAACTAGGAGAAATAAAGACGCAATCTATAATTTCTTTTCATTAAAACCATAAACTCAGGAGCACGAGTTGCAATAATCTCCCTTTTTATATGATGGAAAACTTTATTGGTTTTGAATACAAGTAAAAAAAATTGCTATGTCCTAAGCTCCCCCTTACTAATTGAATTTTTAAAACCAGAAAGACTGTTCCTTTTAATTTTTAAAAGAAGTTTAAAAATTAAACAATAGATGAATAAATGAAAATAATTTTTAAAATTTAATGACAAGAAAACATATGCAACCAAATATCTTCTCCCCCTTTTGACATCACCAAAAAGAAGAGAGAATACAACACCTAAAATTAAACTACATGCAAAAGAAAATGGCAATACACAATTATACATAAAACATAATTATTAAAAAAAAGTGCTTCAAGATACTTTTGAATTAGCATGTTATTAATGTTGTCTCCTCTTTCTCATCAATTCCTCAGTCATTTTTATCTATGTCTTCTTCGTTTAGCACTATCATCATCTTATCATCTACATAAAAAGTTTTTGACTCACACTTTTCTCATAAGCAATGAGTGAACCAAATAGATTATCAAAAGAATAAGCATTCAATTCTTTTCATTCGTATGTAACAGTGACTTTGCCGTCAAACGTATTAAGTAGATAATGCATAATTTTATTGACCTTCTCTGAATTTGAACATTCTCTACCTAAACGATATAAAGATGTCACTATCTGAGTAAATCTAGTATACATGTCTGAGATAGTCTCATAGGGTTTCAATCAAAAAAGTTTGTTATCATTCCATAATACATTTAACCTATATTGTTTGACTTCACTAGTACCTTCGTATGTAATGCATAGTTTATCCCAAATATACTTGCTAGTACTATAAGTAGAAACTCTCATATAATCTTCAAACTTAAGTGCACAATAAAATAGTTTAAGCATTTAGCATTCAGTTGTGAGAATATATGTTCTTCTCTACTCCATTCAGAAAAAGGAATGTTAGTTTTAACTCTAACCATTCATGATGGTACAAAATAACCAGTTTGAATCATGTGCCACAATCAAAAATCAATTGATTGCACAAAAGTAGACATGCATATTATAAAAAAATCAAATGGAATATTACCAAATAAATGTGGAAAAATTAAAGAATAGCCTTCCATGGTTTTCCTATTTACAAAATGTGGCATGGATAATTTTTTCTCAAGATTTTTTTAAAAACTATTTTTTGAGTACCTCTCTTATACCAATTGATAGTTTGATATAAGATATTAGGCCTAAGTGAACCATCCCAATTCACACCAATGCAAAAGCAATACTATCACTCGATGTGAAAGAAAATAATGTTATAAAAAATTGAAATAATAATGATGATTTTTTAATTAATAGAACAAATCATTAATCACATATTTTCTACAAGGTAATTATTACAAAAATAAAATGCATAAAAGTAAAATATGAAAAATAAGAAATCAAAACAAACAAACCAAATTTAATAATGGTTAAATCAAACCATGACCTATGTCTACTCCCTAAAGTCCTCCTCTCAAGGTATTGCACTAAACTATTAGTGACTCTCCTTTATCCTGCAAGCTATGTGGAAAGGGCCTTTACAAAACCTCTTCCACCAACCTAGTCAAACAAAGGACCTAGAATCCTTTTTCACCCTCCTGGTGAAGACAGAGAGAGTGGAATCCTTTTTTACCCTTCTAGTGAAGGTAGAGAATTTGAAATCCTTTTTCACCATCTTAGTAAAGGAAGAGAATCTGGAATTTTTTACCCACCAAGTGAAGGCAAAGAACCTTGGAATCATTTTCACCTTCCCCAGTGCACTAGAGTAACCAAGTCCTTTATCACAAAAGATATCTTCTTCCTGAATCCTCCCTTTAGAAAAACCATGACACATGGAGGAACTCAGATGCAAGTTCATCAAAACAACTGTGTGAAACTCTCTCTCACACTCTCTTGAAACCCACAAGGATCTTCTCCCTTTCTCATAAACTCCACCCTTTCTCTACCATGCTCAAGGCTCTCACTTCAAGCTTTCTTCAGAAGAAATAACTTAGTGAATGTAAAAAAGACACTTACAAAGTTTTATGAGAAAGCTTAAATAGAGGGCTTCAAGAAACCTAAGAACTCAATTATCTCATCTCTGATTGTATAGTGTGATCCTGGATTGTATAGTATGAACATGGAATATATAGTATGATTATTTTAATATATCCTTATTTGCAATGTACAAAGAGTAAGGAGCTGGACAATTAGTTCAAGTATTTAAGCTGATCATCCAGTATGATATAATTATCATTCAATATGATTAGTAAAGTCAAATTAGATTATCTTCCCGTATGATTGAAGATGATAAAATTTCATCCCATGCAAATATTGGGTCATATAGTATGATTTTCCCAATCATTTAGTAAGATCTTACTGGACCAATTAATCCAAATTTTACCCTAATTGTAGGATCAATTTTTGCAAGATTTAATTATATCATATAGTAAGATAAATATTGTATAGTATAATTAGTACATGATTTGTATTTTAAAATATTTCCTAAATTTTGATTGGCGGCTAAGGTCATAATTTCAACTGATCATCCTATGTGATTAAGATTATCTAGTATGATTAGTTCAAATAGTTTTAATTAAATAATAAGTTATTTTAATGTGTTTCTATATAGTTTATCATATATTATGATACCTATCATACAATATGATTAGTTCAAAAATTTACTCTTCTAATTTTTCTCTCTATAACATTCCCAAGAGTGTGTGTGTGCACGGTGGCCAGGCTAGCATACACCTTTATAGGACTTGACTAAAGAAATTGTAAAATACATTAAAAAAAATTACAAACTCTTTCAACTTATCATTTTCTATCCAATCTTGAGCTATGAATCTTCATTGAATGGTTCATGATGTACCTAAAATGTTAGTACACATAAAAATAAATATGCACTACAAATAATAGGAGACATAAAGATGCAATCAGTGATGTTTGTTATCATAAAATACATAAAGTTGGGAGCAAGATTTGCAATAATCTCCCCCTCTTTTATGATGAAAAACATTATTGGTTTTTATTACAAGTAAAAAAAATTGTTATATCCTAAGCTCCCCCTTATTAGTTAAAATGTTTAAAAAAGGGAGAGTTTCTTTTTTTTTAAGAAGTTTAAAACTTAAATAATTGATGAATAAATATTCATTTTAAATAATAGATGTCTAGCCTAGATGCATTAGTCACAAAAATTATCATTTTAAAATTATGTGCTTAAGTAGGTAGTTGACAATCCAGTCTAGGAAGATATAAGTCAACATTACAAAAAAACCCATAATTTCCCCTCCTAAAGAGGATTATCCCACTATTTTAATAACATTAAAACTTCAAAACTTTTTCATTTGATTAATTGAGAACTTAAATTTTTTATTTGAATCCTTTAAAAGTTAAAATAAGTCCATTTTTTCACTTTATTCAATTGCAGATTTAAATGACTCTAGAGGCATTCCTCTATAGGAATCCTAGAACCTAGTTTACTATAAACTCTATTTTAGTTCACTAAATAAGGGAAAAAAACTTTGGATAAAGATAAATCCTATCAATTATTAATTTTATTTAAGAAATGATAGGTGATTGTTTATATATCTTTTAAGAAGAATATCATATTCCTTCTATAGATTTTAATTATGAAATAAATTTTATTTCTATAATTTGATTGATAGTGAAGCCTCAATCTATATCTAAAGGTAGTATGTTGTAATCTATGTGGATTTAATAATATTAATATAAATATAAATATGTGGTCTCAACCCATCTAAATTGTCCATTGGGTGGTCATTGACTTTAGTGTTGACTAATCTAAATTTGAAGTACTTAATATATGGGTTAACCCAACTTTTGAGATGTAGAGTTGGATGTTCCATCTCTATTTGTATAAGTTCATTCTTTATGGAAGGTGTTGATATTAATATGTAGGTTGGTTTTCAATGATTCATTACTTGGATTAAAGGTTATTTAGTTTATTCTAGTTCCTAGGAATTTAGGAAAATTTGAGGTATTTAATCTTGCCAATTCTATTTTTAATTTGAGTTGGTACTTCATAAGTAGCTCATTATTGACTTCATAGTTTTCATGATATGACTAACAATAAATTACAAACCTACATATAAATCTAGTTGAGTAACACCTTATCCATATGCAATCAGAGGCTGATGAGTAAAGCTTCAAACTCATCTTGGTTATTAGTAACCTTGAATATAAATTTTATGGCTTGGATGATGACTACCTCAGAGTGGATTTTAAGGACTGTTATTGCACCAAATCTTTGCATGCCTGAGGTGACATCTATGTGTAATATCTAGAGAGGTTATATAGTTATTTCTAAATTTAAATCTTAGTTATTTTACTCTATGAGGAAGTCAGCAGCAGCCTTAAATTTGATTGTCATTCTTGGCATGTAAATGATGAAGAATTCACTGAGTTCTATAGAATGTTTGAGTAACTCGCCCAAATAATTAGGTTCAAAATGACTTTCCTTTTGAGGAAGATTAATAACTACCTAGATGAAATGAGACTAGAAGTAATATCACTAATTTTTTATTGACTTGATGAGTGCCTATACGAGTTTCTCCATGATAGAGTACATTTACACTATTCTTGGAGCATTAGACTTATGTTAGATGGGCCATTGGTTCTTCCCTTCTTCTATAATGAGCACAGAGATGATAACATATTTACCTACTCTAAGATATAATAATAGGGTTTCACTCAGCTAAGGGTTGTAAAGAGGGGGGGGGGGGGGGGGGGGGGGGGGGGGGGGGGCTGTTTGTAGTGGTGAAGTGAGGATACTCTTTAATTATTGAAAGGTAGCTTCCTAATCTTCACCCCAAGAGAAGTTCTTTAGACTTCTGAAAATTTTCAAGAAGGAAGCACATCTCTCTCTTAGTTAAGAGATGAATGGTTGAATCTAATAATTCACAAGGTGAGTCACTGGACTTCCTTGGCAATTTTAGGTGTCTTCATCTGTAGTATAGCTAATACCTTATCAACACAAATTTTGATTCAATCTTGTATAAGTAGAATTACTAGGCATTTCCTTATGTTGCTCTGTGTTACAATCCAAGAGGCTAACTATGTAGTTTGATGAATACAAACATTATCATATGTTTATTTTATTATTCATGATTTATTTATTATATTTTTCTTGTGCATTAGTAATCTTATCATGCACAACAGAAACCCATGAAAAGTAAAGAATTAAGGCTAAAGATAGTGAGTATCAGTGTATTGTTAGTTTATGTTTTAAAAGGTCTATATCTTTTATTTTTGTTTAGTCATTTTCTTGTACTAGGTGTATGTTGGTTTAGGGACCATATCCACAGAAACATATTAATGTTTCTTTTAATTATACTATACTATACAATATATTCAAATAGAAAATACTAAAAGTATTTAATTAAATAAGAATAAATAAGATAGGGGCAAAACTAATTATACTATATAATCTATACATTGTACAAGAGATTAGCTATTTTAAGAAACCCTATTGTTGAATCTTGGTTACTTAAATTTAGCAAATTTGAAATTTGAAAATTAAACTGATTGTATTGTACAAACAATTTTGTTATGTATAAATTTAATTAAATGAAAAATGTTATAAATATTTTTTTTGCACTTAAATCAAAGGAATACATCCATGTTCAACTTATTCAATAAGTAAGGAGATATGAGATAGACTTAGTATAACTTATAAAGGAACCAATGAAGTAAAACAATCACACATGAACTTGGTATTGCTTCATTATGTTTTTTTTTGCGTGCAGCCTAGCAAATCCATTTCATATATATATATATATATATATATATATATATATATATATATATATATATATATATATATATATATAAGGTTAAAAAAATTTATTACTCCTTTACATGGCTTATGGAATAAATATCAAATGGTGAAAAGTTAAAAAGATTTTATATTGCTTTCCTAAATCAAGGGATGCAAAAGTTACATCCATATCTGAGTTAAAAGATTTAAATTCATAATTCTATTAATAATTTCCATTTTTCATTGATTACCTATGAGCTAAAGGAAACTTAATATAATAAAGATTTGGGAGAATGAAAAAAGGAGATGAAATTGCATTGAAAGCTAATGATATTAGAAGAAGTTATTCAAACTCATATGAAAGGAAAGACATAAAATTATTGAAAAGATAACTCAAAATATTTTTGAAACACAAGCATAAGAACCATACAACCAAACAATTAGGCATGAGCCCAAAGTTAACAATTTTATCACTAATGTTATTTATTATGTATATAAAAAGCTAGGACACATCCAATCTAAATGCACGAGCTTAAGGAACAACCTTGTGAATTACAAGGGAAAGGAGAAAAGCAATTCGAAAATGGGAAAAGAAATTTTTCAAAATACTTTTTGAGTGAACTCTAATTCAAAATTATTAGAAACTAAACTAGAAGACGAGGTGACTAACTAGTGTTTAAGAGCTAAGGATAACGTTAGGGACTCCAATAATGATCAAGTATGCGAACTATCATAGAACAACTACATGATTCATATAAAAAATTAAAAAGAAGCATTCACACCTTAATGGAGAATATTCTCTTTTAAAAGAAGAGCATAACAATTTAACAAATAATTATTAAAACTTGAGAACTAATCATATTAAACTAGATAAATAGCATGAATTATTAAGTGAGAAGTATATTACGTTAAAGGAAAAGCATGAGTTATTAAAGAAAGATCATGTTGAATTAGAAGAAGCATTTAAAGAACTAGAAGATTTTTCCATAAAAATTGATCCTAATAAGCATGCATTAAAAGTGAAAGTAAGAATGTATACGTTTGTGAAAGAACACTTTAGAAAGAACGTAGTAGTAATTAATGAAAAATACATCAAGGACTACACACCCAACATCATACTTAAGAACACGGCCTGCATCATCATATTTTAAAAGAAGGCATCACAACTCGTATAGATTAGTGAATCCTTTTCTATGAATTAAGTGGTATTGTTGTGGCATACTAGGGCACATTGCATGCATTTGCACACTCTAAATATATCATGGAACACATATGGTCTAGAGGCCCAAAACATCATCATTATAGCATTACATACATTTATATCAACTTAAGGCGAAATCCAATCACACTTGGTTCCAAAAATTAACCTATAATTGATTTTTTAGGTGTACTATTATTAGAGGTCCCATGAGATCTAAATCAATTCATAATGATTAGAGATCTGGTACCTAGATGGTAGATGCTTACAAAACATGACTAGAGATCTAAATCAATTCATAATGTTAAAGGCTATGAGTTGAGGAAAGTTACTTTGCTTTATAACACTACCAATAAGGTTGTGGGTGCAAGTATCATAGGTAAAACTAATGTCTTTAAAATTAAAATAATTTATTAGTTGAAGGTTTAATACATAATTTATTAAGCATTAGTTAACTCTATGATTGAGGCTTTAATATAAAATTCCTCTCCAAATAATTCTTAATAATGTTAAATGGAGAGTATTTTAGAAGGAATGAGAAATAACCATATTTTTATTATTTAATTGAACTATATTCATAAATAAAATAATGTGAGATGTTTGAAAATTACTGTAGATGAATTTTTAATATGACATAATAGACAATTCCATCAAAGTATGAAAACCTTTAGGAAAATCACTCTATTAGATTTGGTTAGAGGAATCCCTAAGTTCCAATTCTCTAAGGAATGCCTTTGTAATGCAAGCCAATTCAAAAACTAAACTAGGTCTTCAATCTATTCAATTAAGGAGGTCGTGGCCATTACACCTCTTGAAATTTTCTCATGGATTTTTTGACCTATTAGTATAATAATTTAGGACATAAAATAATTGAATTTGTAATTATAGAAGATTTTTTTGGTTCAACAAGGAAAATTATTTTGCAAATAAAAGTGAATCATTTAAAGATTTTAGGACTATTTTAATTATGATATAGAGGGAAGTAAGATATTTAACTTCAACAATTCATAGTGACTATAGTGGTGAATTTGAAGATAATAAGTTTGAATTATTTTTTATGAGCTCAAAAATGAGCATAATGTTTTAGCCCCTAGGACACCATAATAAATTGTAGTAGCCAAATAAAATTTTGGACATTGCTAGAGGCAGTTAGGGTAATACTAAGTGAATATGGTTTACCCAAATATTTCTTGACAAATGTAGTGAATGTAACTTGCTTTATATTGAATCAAGTGAATAGAAGATCCAATTTGAATAAAGCACCATATGAATAACTTGTGGTTAGAACACCAATTTGTCACATTGGTATATATTTGGGTGTAAATGTTGTTTTAAATAACGAAAAATTTAATTTAGGAAAGTTTGATACTTAGCAAGGTGAAGTGGTATTCTTAGGATATTCCTTAGTAGAATTCCATAAAGGACTCTCTATTACTGAGGAATCCATCAAATTGTGTTTGATGAATCAAGTTGGATTACAAAATTTAGGATAAATGATGATGAAGAAGAAGTGGTAACCCAAGAAGTAGAAAAATATTGTTAGATAATAGAGAAAGAGTTTTGGATCCTTTGCTAATAGAATGGAGATATCCATCTAGAGCTTATCGTGGGAGATTTATCTAGGCATTTTCTTAGAAAGGAGGTTAGGAACATATCTTTTTTTTTTAATCATAGAACCCAAAAATGTAAATCATATATTAGCTAATGAAATTTGGATTATAGTTGTGCAAGAAGAGCATAATCAATTTATTAGAAATAATGTATAAGAGTTAGTATATAAACCCTCTTATGAGAGTATAGTTGAAACTAAATGGGTTTTTAAAAATAAATTAAATTATTCTTGATGAAAAGGCAAGGTTGGTAGCTAAGGAGTACAATCAAAAACATGGAATAGATTTCAAGGAAACTGTTACCCCTGTAGCTAGACTAGAATCCATAAGTGTGTCATAAGCATTTACATGCTTTAACATACTCAAAATATATCAAATGGAAGTTAAAATTACATTCTTAATGGAGTAATTAATGAGGATGTCTATGTAGAATAGCCCTTGAGTTTTTGAGAATTTTAATTTTCCCAATCATATTTATAAGCTTAATGAAGAACTTTATGGGCATAAATAAGCACCTATGGAATAGTATGATAGACTTAACAACTTTAGGTTATAAAAATAATTCAGCAAGGGTAATGTAAACTCTACCTTATTCATTAAGAAAGTTGGAGAAGATATACCCATAGCACATATTTATGTTAATGATATTCTTTTTTGATCCCCATGTTATGATTTATGAAATGAATTTTCTTTCACTTTGAGTAGTGAATTTTGGATGAGCATGATGTGTGAGTTAACCTATTTCTTTGGTTTTATTATTAAGTAAAGAGGAGATGAAACCTTCTTAAGGAAAAACTAATATATTAAGGAAGTTTTAAGTAAATTTGATATGGACAGTCATAAAATCCTGAATATGTTTATTAGCCCAACCACCCGAATAGATAAGGATCTTGATGGAAAATTAGTTGGTCAAAAAAAATATTTAGGGATTATAGGTTCCTTAATTTTTTTATCACTAATATACCTACTATTATTTTTATTATTTATTTATGTGATAGGTTTCTTGCTAACCCTAAAGAATCCCATGTGACCACCGTAAATAGAATATTAAGGTATCCAAAATACACTCAAAATTTAGGTATCTGATATCATAGGAATAACACTAATTTTGATTTAGTTGGACAATCATATTTGGATTTTGTTAGACATAGAGTAGGCAGGAAGAGCACCTCAATTGCATTCTAATTCACAAGACAATCTCAAGTTTTTTTTTGTCCAAAAAGTATAATTGTTTAGCTATATCCATCGCTAAAGTTTAATATGTAGTCGCTGGAAGCTATGTTTCCTATGTCTTTTGGCTGATGGAATAAATCCTACTTAGCATTCTCATACTAAATATATAAATAATAGACATGACTTTATTAGGGATCATTTGAGTAAGGGGGATGTTGAATTACACATGTGGATGCTAAAAATCAATTGGCCTTGAATTTAAGCTATCTTATTAGACTAGTTTCAAGTCCTTAGTTATTTGGGTTTTCTGGAGAGAGAGCTTGGAGAAGAGATCTTGGATAGCTTTAGGAAAGAGAAAGGAGAAGTTGAGAGTGAGGGATAAGTAGTGTGATCACATAGTTGCTCTGAGCTAGCATCTGCCTTATTTCCTCTAAGTGTCTTGCTTGGTTTCTTTGGTTGCCCTGGGAAGAAGATCATCAGCTCAAAGATCATTGAGGTTCTTTTCCTTTATTATTAGGGTAAAAAATGAGGTCGAGTTTGCTACAATATTTGAAGAAAAATAAGAGAAAAGGAGCTACTGGTTTATGCCCTCTAGAAGGAAAAATGATATACTATTGCTTTCTCTCCCTCTCTTGTATATCTCTTTTGGCTACAACAAACCATGAAAGAAACATGAGAGGAAAGGAAATGGACCTTTTTCTTCAATTTGCTGGAGCAGTTCAAGCCAAGTAAGAGGGCTACATGAAAGCAAGAGGAAAAAGAGTGACAAAATAGTAGAGCTTACATGTTGATCTCTAAAAATGAGCTAAGGAAATGGGAGAAAGTTATATGGTTTGGATCTTCGGTGATAAAGCATCTATTCTTTGATGATCGAAAGAATAGGATTGATTCCTCTTTAAAATATGAAGTTTAAATAATCGTGAGTTGATTTCTTTTTCTTAGATTTAAGAACTATTTTGCAAGCTTTCTCTTCTTGAGAATGAAGAAGTATATTTCTATTTGAATTATTTCTCCCACGATGTTATTATTGCTATCATAATTTTAATAAATTTTTTGGTTAAAATAAAAGGAAAAAGAATAATGTTTATATCCTCTTTCTCAAATATATATCAACAACGCTTGTAAAGAAATTTTGAACTATTTTGCTGCAAATTCATATGTCATTGCCTTGGTTGGATTTTAAAATCGTGAATGGAAGATATATGTTGCATAGTACTTCTTCATTTTGATTTCTATTGAATGGATTCTAGCATTTAGTATGAGTGATTTGAAGTTCCATTATCATTATAAATATTATCTTGTGAAAATAACCTGTTATGTTGAGCATAATAATCTTCTTCTATTTTTAAATACTCTCCATCAAATATATAATCCTTTGCTAATTACAATGGTGATATATTTAAAATAATTAGAAGTACAATTTTTTGTACATCTTCACCTTAATGTTTCACTTGTTTAATGCAAAATTTTTAATTAATGTCAAAGGGAAGTTACTAATGATGGCACTATTAGATTACATTTCTCATGTTTCTCTTGTCATACATCATGGTACGATAAATATAATCTAGAAATTGGTCAATATTTTGTTGGAGCATGTTGTTTTTGCTATTATGAGATGTTTCACATACTTTTGTACTTCTTCAATGATTTTAAGTTTGTAGAATTGTTGATCATATAAATTTCTTTCAGTAAATATTAGCAAGCTAATAATTCACAAAAATTATCATTAGAATATTCAAATGCATATAAAGAATATGATTCTTAATGTTTTTAAAATTATTTTACATATGTCTTTTTCACCTGTTGTTTTTGAGAAAATTCATATGTACATTCATGCTTCAATTACTTTATGATTTTTGGTTAGTTATAGAGTTTACATGAGCATTATTCCTTACCATTGAAATGAATAGTAGCTAAAATAAAATTTTGGAGTGTATGTTAAGCTTCAAAATTATGTAAATATTTTGTTGTGATTAATAATGGTTATAAGAAGAAGCCTACATTCATCTTTAGAGCTTTGATAGCATTAATACATCTAATGCAATAATTCATATATATAACCCACTTTTTTTTTTTAAGAGAAAATGCAAATAGCAAATTTTATTAAAAGAAAGCTACAAACAATGACATTCCTCCTTCAACAATTTGAAGAATGAAGGAGGAATTTTATTGGAACTAATTTCATCCCAAAAAAAATCTAAAATCAAAGCTAAGTTAGCACAAAGATCCACTAACTTGTTACCATTTCCTTTAGAATGAAGAAAAACAATTTGCTTGAAATGAAAAAGAAAATCAAATTCACCTGGGTCCATGTTGACGTTACTTGGATCCACTTTATTGAGAACCTCCTTAAAGAATTTGATAACATTTATGTTATCACCTTCAATAATTATACCTTCTTCTTCAAACATCCAATTTTGTACAAATTTCTTGATAGATATAATAGCTAGCATCTCAAGCTGTGCACTATCCTAATGTCTACAATTTGATCCAAAAGCACATAAGAATCTACCTTTGCAATCTCTAACAATGCCTCCCATACCAGCATTATTATTCTTACATAACGCTGCATCTATATTTATTTTTATCCATTTAGGAGGTGGTGGATGCCAAGGTTGTGAAGACAGCTCATAGAGCTGGTTAACATCCCAGTTCTCCCAAATAAGATCCTTCTTGAATGATCCAGTTGAGTTGCAAATGGAGTTTGCAGCTATGTATGAAGAGCTATCTTCTTTTCTTTGATGAATTAACTTATTTCTGCTTTTCCAACAAAGGAAGATTATAGTACAAAATAGATTACATACAAAAGGATTTGAATTTGCTATGTACTTCTGTCCTTGATAACATTCTTCCAGGGAAGCAAAAGATGGAGTATTAAAACCCCAATGTTTCAGAAACATGAAAATCTGTTGCAGTTTTTTTATAGAAGATAGCAATATATTCTTGGTTTTCAGCTTCAGAACATCCCCTTGGGCAAGTATCAACTTCAACAAACCTTCTATACTTCAAAAAGTGATTACTAGGAATCACCTTTCTCTTAAGCCTCCACCAAAATAGAGAGATTTTTTGCCTCAATTTAGGTTTCTTCATCCATGACCAGTCATCCTCCTCATCTTCATAAAATTCTGTAACAGCATTTGTCATAGAAGAAATAGAGATGCCTGAGTATTTATACACCAACTCCAATTTATCAGATGACAAATTTGAATGAATTGGCACTGTCAAAATGACATTTACCAATTCAGCACTGAAAAAGTCTCTTAGCATTTCTTCATTCCACTTACCATCCTTCAAGAATCTTGCAACCAATTGAGTATTATCATCCATGTTTTTTGCAAATGTCAGCCATTTGTCGATGCTTCTGTCTAAGATCCAAATGTCATTGATAATATCAATCTTCTTGCCATTTGAAATTCTCCGTCTCATAATTGAATGAAGATGTCTGGCTTCGTTCAGTATAATTTTCCATGTAGGAGAAGAATTAATACGGTGAGGCGGATTCCAAATTTCCTGCCCGTATCTGGATATCAGCATTCTATTCAACAATGAGTTGGGTTTATCCATGAGATTCCAAGCAAATTTTGCTCTAAGAGGACCAGCTTTCTTCACTATAGATTGGATTCCCCAACCTTCAGATTTTTTAGAATTACAAAGAGCCTCCTAAGCAACAAAATGAAGTCCTTTAGTGGCATCATTCTTGTTCCATATGAAATTCCTGCACATCTTTTCAAATTCATATAGAACTCTCATTGGAACTAAAGAGTGTGATACTAAGAAAATTGGAAGTGTGAGGCAAGTTGAATTTATAAGAACCACTTTCCTTGCCAATGACAGAAGTTTATTTCCCCAAGAGCTCAACCTCTTGGTAGCTTTAATTAACAGATGTTGAAAATCTGAAAATACCAATCTTCTAAATGCAATCTTGATGCCCAAATACTCCATCTCTTCTACAATTTTGACTCCAATAATCTTTGCAAGGGATCTTCTCTTCCTTCTTTTCACCGATTTTCCAAATATAATAGAACTTTTCAAGTAATTGATTCTCTGGCCAGTCCACTTGCAATTGCCTTCAATGATTTTTTTGATCTTCTTCATTCTTTTACAATTTGCTTCTGAATAAAAAATAATATCATCTGCATAAATAAGATGTGAGATTAAAGGCACATTAGGAGCAGCCTTTATTCCAATATTTCTCCCTCTTTGAGCAAAGGCACATGTTAATACTTTTGCACTCATTATAAACAGATAGGGTGATAAAGGACACCCTTGCCTAAATCTACTTTTTGCTTCAATCCAATCTGTTTGCCTCCTATTAAAAATGATAGCAAATCTCGGCTTTCTTATACATTCCAAAATCAAATTAGAAAAGAATTTTGGAAACCCAAAGCTATCAAGAACTTTTGCTAGAGTGGACCAACTCATGCTATCATAAGCTTCTTCCATATCAATTTTAATAGCCATCATTCTCTTCTTAGATTTGGAATATTTAAATTTGTTGAAGAGCTCCAGAGCAAGCAAAATCTGCTTTGACATACTTTTCCCTTTTATATAAGCATTCTGATACTCAGAAATAATTTTAGGAAAAATCATCATCATCCTATTTAATAACATTTTAGCAACAATTTTGTACATAGATTTGCATAGTCTAATAGGACAATAGTTTGTTGCACTCAAAGGATTACTCACCTTTGGAATCAAGATTACATTAGTATCCTTCCATTCAGGACAAAGAACTCCAGTAGTGAAGATTGAGTTTATAGCCATCCAAACATCACTTTTAATAAAGATTCCAATAGCATTTAATGAAGGAGTGAGAGATACCATCATTACCTAGAGATTTGCCACACTCCAAATTTCTGATCACCTCTTCTAGCTCTTGAAAAGAAAAAATCTTCTCAACCACTTTAACTTCTGAATCATCCAGAGAATATGATGGGTCTGGCCATCCCGTCAGCTTACAGTGAGGTTTCTGCCACTTGGAGTTGAAGTAGCAACACTGGTAATTCTCTATTTGCAATTGGTCTTCCAAGATCTCACCATTATCATCTTTAATTTGCTTGATCCATTTAAATTTTTCCTAACCGATGCATAAGCTTGGAAAAATTTAAAGTTTGAATCACCCTCTTTTATCCATTGTATCTTAGCCCTTTGCCTCCACCAAGTACAAAGTCTACCAATTGTTGAGTTGAGTAGACTAATTTTATATCTTAAAATTTGCAGCTTGTTGAGCGAAAGCCCACCTTTAGGTGATTCCTCCATTTGCAATTCAAGGATTTCTTCCTTAAGGCTTTTCTTAAGTTCTTCTAGGCTCTTGTATTTGGCTACTCCAAAAAAATAAAGCTTTTAAAGATCTTCTAAATTTGGCATTAAGAATTTCGATATTGCTACCTCTCATTGGCTTCTTCCAAGATCTTGAAAAAATAGCATATGATGCTGGGAAAGTAGCCCACACATCCTCATACATGATAATTCTGTTTTTGCCAAAATCTGAGGAGTAAATATTCAGAACTATTGGGCAATGGTCAGATGCCAACGTTGCCAAATGCTTGACTGTTGCCACCTTAATTGTCTTCAAAGCTGTTGAATTAATTAAGCACCAATCTAGTCTTTCTAAGATATGAGCTTTGCCTTCTTTATTGTTACACCACATGTATTTTGGGCCAAATATGCTAACTTCATTGAAGCTACAATTAGTCATGAATGAGTACATGTCTTGCGTTCCAGCAGAGAATACAAATTTTTTCCCTCCCTTTTTATCTTCCTGCAATAGCAAGCAATTAAAATCCCCACCTATAATGGTTGGATCTTTCAGATTTGCTATAGTTTCCAAGCAACTCCACAAATTTTTCCTAATGAAATAATTTTTGTTTCCATAAACAGTAGCTATATTCCATATACCTTTGTTAGCAATATTGAGCTCACCAATTACCACTTGAAAGTTAGCTTCTATAACATTAAAGGAAGCAATATCCTTCTCCAACAAACAATGAGACCACTTGAAAGTCCATCAGCTGCAAAAAGATAGTAGTCCCATTTTTCACCAAGAAACATATTGAATTCATTTCAAAATTTTTTGTTTCAACCAAACCAACAAATAAAGCATTATGATCCCTCACTATTTCCTTAAAATATCAAGAGGCTTCTGCTTTTCTAGCCCTCTACAGTTCCAAAAAATAACTGACATCATTTATGGATGTTAATGGGATTGCTCCCACTATCATTTTTCTTTTGAATGTCTATTCTTCTACTTCTATGCTGAAGAATATTCTTACCAAGCAAGTGAAGTTCCTTCTGAAGTTTGAATTTTGTTGTCCCAGCAGAAGATGTGACTTTCTTAAACTTCTCAGCTTGATTTGGATCATTTAAAGATGAAGCCACCAATTCTACCTGATTCCCTTCAGAGATTTCACCTTCTTCTATCTCACATTTTCCAGCAATCTCTTCCATTTGCATATGATTTACATCTTCACATTCAGTTTCTAAAGCACTGAATTGATTAACATGTACAATGCTCGGATCTGTTGCATTAATAACCAGCTTAGCTATTGGTTTGTAATAGTCTTTTGAACAGACATTTTTTTCAACATTTTGAATAACTGGCAGTGCTCTGCTTTGCTCCATTGCTACATCTTCAGCCAAGTTCACCTTTCCAACTTCTGTAGTCTTCTTATCATCTGCTTTCTTCAAAGTAACATTAGAATTTGGAACAGCAATCTCTTCTTCTAAACCATTTCCTTTGTTATGCTTTTCTTTAACAACATAAACAGCAGCAGTTTTTGAAGGAGGTTTAACACCATCTTTAATAGGAGATGGAACAAATTTCTTCTTCCCATATTTGACATGAAACCATGGGCCATAAGATCCTCCATTTTCTTCAATCATCCTTTCTGAATTACCTATAATGCCATTGTTTTGCTTTTCACAATCTAAAGTAATTGGTTTAGCCCCGCCTCTTTCTTGAGCACAATCTTCAATTAAGTGACCAATCTTTCCACATTTAAAACAAAAATTGGAAATTTTCTCATATTCTAGTTTTTGAAAGAAACACCCATTCTTTCCTTCAATCCAAACTCTCAATGGAATTGCTTGTCAAGGGCTATACGAATACAAACTCTAGAAAATTCTCTTTTGTTCCAATGGAACATGTTGCCATCCAGAAATAAGGGAGTGCCAACCATTGAAGCAATATGAGTTATGTTTATTTCATCCCAACAATAAAGAGGCATGTGTGGCATTCTTACCCATATTGGAGATGACAACCCTTTCAATGATGTAGGTGAGAAATCTACTGTCCATCTATCCAAACCGACAATATGTCCTCGAACATACCAAGGACCTCCTATTAAAACACCTTTCATGGCTTCCATTGATGAAAAAGAGCATAACATCCAGCCTAGTCCAAGGCTGGTTAAATGATATTTTCCAAATTTAGCCCATTGTCGATGAAGCTCATCTGCAATAGCATAAATTGGGAAATTATTTTCGAACACTTTTACTATAATAGAGTAATTGAGCTTCTTAGAATTTTTTTTTACTGATGGATCAAAGAGCTTAATAGCCTGCCCATCTTCGGTTAATATAGAATTGTCTTTGATAAAATTGACTTTAATATTTGGACATTTCTCCTAGGTATTTGATTTCTTTTCTTCAAAGACATTCTGTTTAACTTCTTGAGCATTTCTACATTCAACTTGTGTTTCAACATTCACATTTTCCCTAACAGAACAATCTCCACTAATGACATTCCCAAAACATTTAACAAAAAGATTCATCTTTGAAGATGAAGATGCTTCAAAGTCATTAGATCCGCTTGCCATATTAACGTTCTGAATCATCTTCAGAGTTTTGAATTGCATCTCATTCATCACCTGCTTTCCTTTTCTAGCTACAAGTGATGATTTCTTCACTAAATTCTCAACTGGCTCTTTGATCACTAACAGTCCAGACAACCTGATATTCTGAATAAAAACTTTAGACGAAGGTCTCAATTGGGTACTTAGCTTATCTGATGGAGACGAACATGACGACTTCCGAAAGTGACCGCCGATGAAGCCACCGGCATTACCAAAAAATTCGCAGAAAAACGAGAGAATGATAAAATTTGAAAAATTATCTATAACCCACTTAGAGTGATATTTGGAGTGAAATTCAAATTTCATAAGTATTCTTTAACAATTATTCACATCTAACATCATTCCTTATGTCAACATACACACAAACACACACACACACACACAAACACACACACACACACACACACACACACACACACATGTTAGTTTTAATATTTGGAGTATGTTAAAAAAAAATTACATGTAATTTATGAAGTATACTTCTATGACCACTATCTTGCTTGACTTGATTTTTTTTTTTTTTTTTTTTGTAAGTTTGGAATAATTGGATAGCAAGCTAAAAAACTAAATCTTTATATTTCTTTGGAGGTGTTATAGATAGAAACAATCAGACTAGCTCTGCTAAGCATACAATACTTTTAACACTTAGGAGTTCTCTAATTTGATTTCCTTAAAATCAAAATGCAAAAATTTGAAAATAAATCAAATAAAATTATTATGATCATAAATTCTAACCAATTAAGTAAATCCAACATAAATAAATAACATAAATAAATTATTTAAATATAAATTAAATTAAATTAAAGATAAAAAACTAAATAAATTAAATTCACATAAAATATAAATAAAAAAGAATTAATAATAAAATAAAATTCTAAATAAATTAAATATTAAATAAAACTTCAAAGATTGAAATAAATTAAATAAAGATAAAGGAATATCAAGTGAAAGATTTTTTTTAAAGGAAAACCCATGGAGGGGCCTACGCATTGATTAAAGAAATAAATACATAGTCTTTAAGGGAACTCAAGCTCACTACTTCTCAGAAGAGCTATAAAAGTTAAAAACCAAAAAAATCCTAAGAGCTCAAGTTCCCTGCTAAGCAAAATAACAAAAAAAAAACTAGATACATTATACGGTGCATAAGAGAGAGCACCCAAAAAATTAGAGAGCTATGAAAAAAAACAGTCAGCTCCAACTTCTCCACCAAGAACTAATCACCAAGATCATCTGCACAGCACATTCTGCAAAAAAGGATAATACATAGAAAAATAAGACCAACAAAAGTAATAAAAGTTATTAGGATGAAAATACCAATAAAAATACCCATAACCACTAAAAGGTAAACAATGAGGACCGAAGAGGTAGCACCCCATACTCCATCTTAGATACATAAAATAGTGCATAAGGATCATATCAGTAATCCACAGCCACACTGAGGCAAAAAAGGCATCCAAGAACCACAATCCAAATCGACTAGAGAAAACCAGACTACTCTTGCTATAATTAAGAACATTGAAAGTGACAAGGAAAACACATATCTAGAAACACCTGAGCACACCAATAGGCCATCTCAAAAGGTCCGAAGAAAACCCAGCACAAGCATAGTGAATAGAAGCCAACTCGACCCAAGTAAGCTGATGGGCCACTGTAGAAAAGAGCACACCCAGACTCAAAAAAATCTAGAAACACACACCAACAACCTGGTAACAAAAACAACTACACCTAGACACAGAAAACTCCATCCTTGAGAAAACAGCCACAAAATGCTCCCAATAAAAAGGCAAAAAGCCCAGCCACCCGAAAATGTTAAACCAACCAATCAGGTAAACGAAACGGGAAGGCTACAAAAGAAAAAACCCAAAATAGTCCTTGAAGCATACTGTAATAAGCTGATGGACCACAACAAAAAAATACCCAAGTAAGAATGAAAAACCCTATAGCATACCACACAATGCTTTAGCAAACCGACATCTAGAAGGCCTCAAAGAACAAAAAATATAATAAGGTAGTAAAGGAAACTACACCTAGACTCAAAGTTCTCCAGCATGGACCAAGCAGCCACAAAATACTCCAAGTAAAAAGGTCCTACACCCAGCCACCCGTGAAAGGCAATCCAATAATGCAGACAAAAAAAAATAGTAATGTTGCAAAAGGCATAGTCAGGCATCTAGCTAAAAATGAACACCCACATCAACCTTAAGAATTAACATAGGGTAAACCAATCTTATCCAATCTTATATGGCCTTTCGTAGAAAGAGGAAGAGTAGAAACCAAGCAATCAATCATAGAATCCAAACCATAGCCCCACCTGGTAATCGAATGAGCACTAGCATTGCCCTCCGCAAAAACAACAGAAAAAGAATAGTTTAAGAGGTTCATGAAATTCTTAATGTCTCTCCTCATATAAAATAAATCAGAAGAGCAAACAATATCATCCCTCAATTTAAAAGACTTATAACAGTAATTAGAACCAAACTCAACAACAAGATTAATGTAATCAAGAGAGAAACAAAGTCTTAAACCATGAAGAATAGCATAGGTAGTAGAAAATTGACATCAAAATTATATAAAAGACTAGCAAAAGACAAAATGCAATTACCATCAGAGTCTCTGATGATACTACCACAGCCCGCAATAGAATTTATGCTAACACCATCCATATTTAACTTAAGAAAGTTGCAAGGAGATTTCATCCAAACAATACTCCTAGGAACTTTATGAATAATATCTATCTCCAACTTAATACCCAAATCAGCCACTAATGGGAGATAGTTTTTGAAATTCTTAACATAAAGTAACCTAGCAGAGTAAAGAGCCACAACCGTATCTTTAACTTTTTGAATAATTCTATGATAGTTCATAACCACACCAATGAAATGATACTTATTCCTATCAATCCATAAATATTAAAGGATAAGGGAAGAAATGACATTCCTAATATGACCTTTGTATTTAACAAAGGAACAGTTAAAAAAAGAATTAATGGAAGAAGAAGCTTTAAAATAATTTAAATGGAAAATATCATCAAAATAAGTCGAGGCTTTAACCGCTAAAGGACCAAAAATAAAAACATGATGCATATTGTCCATGTGATAACAACATTGGCATTTAGACTGAAGGATAAAACCTCTTTTAATCAAATTATCATCCGTAGGAATAAACTTATGAAGAGTTCTCCAGACTAAAATAAAAACTATAGAGGGAATACTTTTATGCCATATCATATGAAAAATTTTGGAGGACTCTTTTTTAACTCTAAAGGAATGCCAAGCATCCTTAAGTCTAAAGTTACCATCTTTAATCAAAGCACATAATTGAACATCATTAGAATTAGTGTTCATAGGGATCATCAAAATTTGCTGAATAATATAATCAGGAAGGAAATTAGAAATTTCCTCCAAATCCCAACCATTATCTGTAAAAAAAATAATTAACCTTCACAGTAGTATTCGAGGAAGTATTAGTAATAGAAACAATAGATTGACCCCCCCAACCAGCGATCTTGCCAAAAGAAAATATTGCCACTACCAAGGCCCCAAAAAATAAAAGGCTCAACAACACATTGAAATGTGCAAAGAAGCTGCCAAACTTTAGAGTTACCTTTACTAAAACAACATGTGTAGGATGATTCACCCCATAATATTTGGCAACCATAAAATTAGCCCAATGGCTCAAATTAGCACAAAAATTTTACCATAACTTAAAAGAGAATGCGTAGGACAAATCATTCATAGACTTACACCCAAGAGCACCTTCATCCAAAGTACCACGACATTTATCCCAAGAAGACCAGTGGATTTTAGAAGAGCTACTAGCCCCTTTCCAAAAAAAACTTATTAAAAATTCTATCAATCTTGTTACAAACTGTTTGAGTAGGAAGAAAAGTTTGAAAACTATAAACATGTATAGAAAAAAGGACACTATTGATAAGAATTAACTGACAACCAAAGCTTAAAATAATTGAATCCCAAGATAAAAGCATATTCTGCACCACCATAATTAAATCATCAAATATAAAGGACTTCTTTTTACCCTCATAAAGAGGCACACCAAAGTACTTTAAAGGCAAATGTCCATGACTAAAACCAGTTAAATTCTTAATAGCTATAATACGATCAAAAGGGACTTTCTTAGCAAAAATATAGTAACACTTATGTTTATTAAGAGCCAAACCTCTCATCAATTCAAATTTGTGAGAGAACCTCAAAAGTCTAGGCATCCTATTCATCAAAGCATTTATAAAAATGGTAAAATCATCAGTAAAACATAAGTGAGATATATGAAAACCACCTAACATTTTGAAGTAAAGGCGATGATACTTATCAAAAAGATCAGTAAGACCTCTAGAAAGGTATTCAGTCGCAATAATGATAATGGCTCGAGAAATGGGATCACCCTGTCTTAGTTCATGAGAAGCCTTGAAAAAACCATTACTCTTACTATTTACAATGACAAAAAATAAGGGCTGTCAAAGTAAAGTTTAATAAGATTGATAAAATTTAAATCAAAACCAAGCAACTTCATAATATCATAAAGGAAATATGAATCAATATTATCATAAGTCTTAGTAATATTAAGTTTCAGAATCATATTACTAGCTCTAACATTAACATCCAAATCATGACAAAATTCTTGAGACAAAAGGATATTATCAGTAATAGCATGCCCTTTAACAACGCCCATTTGGAAAAGGGAAATAATCATAGGTAGAAGAACCGTTAAATGATTCATGAAAATTTTAGAAAGCAATTTGTAAAAAAAGATGCATAACCTAATAGGTCTAAAATCATTCTAAGTACTAACAGACTTATTTTTAGGAATAATCATAATATAAGTAGAAGTAAAAAACTTAGGAATAGAACTACCATCAAAGAAGTCAATAACAGTAGAAAAGATATCATTACCAATAATATGCCACATTTTTTTAAAGAACTTCATAGTCAAGCCATCCGGCCCAACAACCAACTCACCATTCATACCAAAAATAATCTCTTTAACCTCCTCCAAAGAAGGATGTTTAGATAAGAAAACATTATAAACATGAGAAATAAGAGTAGATATGATAGAAAGATTGCAAATAATAGAAAGATTAAAGGCTGTATTAAGATGATTAAGAAAATATTGAATAGCTAAATTAGCAATTTCAACACCATCTTTAGTAAAAGAGCCACCAACACGATTAATTTTATGGATATATGTATTGACTACTGAGAGTTGAATAAAGTCACTATCAAGAAGAAATATCTACTACCAAAGATTGATGATTTCTTTCATCAGCTTACTAGATCTTCTATATTCTCAAAGACTTATCTATGATCTGGTTACTATCAGGTGAAGGTGAGAGAGGTTAATGTGATGAAGATAGCTTGCAATACTTGGTATAGACAATGTGATTTTTTGGTCATGCCATTTGGGGTGATTAATGCACCAGCTTTCTTTATGGATCAGATGAATAGAGTATTAAAGATTATTTGGATCAGTTTATGATTTTTATATTTTAGTATATTCTAATTCTAAGGAAGATCATGCCAAACATCTGAGAAGTGTATTAGAAACTTTGAGGTAGCACGAGTTGTATACAAAATTCTCCAAATATAAGTTTTGGCTGAAGAGTATTTCTTACCTGGGACACATGGAGAGTCATGATTATATTTCTATTGATCCCTCGAAAGTTCAGGTAGTCACTAATTAGTTGAGGCCTACTACAGTGTTTGCAATATGTAGTTTCTTGGGTATGGCTGGATATTATAGAAAGTTTGTGAAGGGTTTTCTCAAATTTTAGCACCTCTGATAAGACTGGCTCATAAGTCAATAGATTTTGTCTGGACACCAGAGTGTGAGGCTAGTTTTTAGATATTAAAAGATTGTTTGACTTTTGCTCTGGTTTTGGCTCTTCCCTCTGGTATAGAAGGATTTCAGGTATTCAGTGATGCTTTGCTGAGAGGTTTGGAGTGTATTTGATGCAGCATAGATGAGTGATATCCTATGCTTCAAAATAGTTACAGCCATATGACAGGAACTATCCAACGTATGATCTAGAGTTGGTTGCTGTTGTATTTTCTTTAAAGATTTGAAATTATTATTTGTATAGTGTTAGGTGTGACATTTTTATGGATCATCAGAGTTAGAAGTACATATTCACTCAAAAGTATCTAAATTTGTTGAAAATGAGGTGGCTTAAGTTAATTATAAACTATAATATAACTATTCAGTATCATCCTGGTAAGGCTAATGTCATGGCAGATGCATTGAGTAGGAATTATTTTGGATTATCATGTATGGAACTCACTTTTGATAAGTATTTAATATGAGATATGAAGATATTATAGTTAGAGGTAATTTCTTCTACTGATTGGGATTCTTGTATAATGAATCAAATTATCATTCAGTCATCTTTAGAAGAAAAGATTCAAGAAGCTCAAAAATTAGATGCAAAATATCCAAAGTTGATCATCAGATGATATCTAGTAAGAAATCTGAACTACGAGTTTCTAATTTTGGTGTCATTTTATATAAGGATAGGTTTTGGATTCCTATTTTTGGAGATTTGAGATAGGAGAATATATATGAGGCTCATTATTCAAGCTATGCTATTCATCTAAAAATAATAAGATGTATGGAGACCTAAAAGGTATATTTTGGTGGCCTAGATTGAAAGAGGAAATAGTGGAGTTTGTGTTGAAGTGTGATGCCTATCAGCTAGTGAAGGAAGAGCATCAGCGATCAAAAGGTCTTCTACAGTCATTACCTATTCCAGACTGGAAATGAAAAGAGTTAATAATGGATTTTCCCAGATCGAGGCAGGGGCATGATACTATTTGGGTTATTATCTATTGACTGACAAAGTCTACCCATTTCATTTCTATTTGAGAGACAGATCTGGTGGACAAGTTAGCACAAGTCTATGTTAAAGATATTATTAGGTTGCATGGTGTGCCTGTTGACCTCATTTTTGTATGAGGTCATTAGGGACCCATCCAGATCAATACTGATCATATATCAATCTAAACTCCAAATCCTAGGATCTATCTAATCCCTAGGATTCTTCCAAGATCAATCTAAATTCTAGGATCCTCCTAGACCCCAGACCTTAGGATCAATTTAGATCTTAAGTCAATCCAGACCTCAATTCAATTCAAATCTCAATCAAAATCCAGACCCCAGTCCAGTTCAAGATCTCAATCTCCAGTTCAATCTTTGATCTTATTTCTGATCAAACTTCAACCTTATCCGATCAATTATGATCCTCCAAATGATCATAAATGGTTTAGATAATTCAAACCTAATCTATCAAACTCAAAATCCAGATTAAATTCAAAAAATTTAGGCTCAAAGCCTAAATCCAAGGCTCAAAGGTTTTGTCCTAAAGGCTTTTTCCATTGAAATTTCAAACACTTTGAAACCAGTCAATTGACCTCCGATTCAGAGTCTGTCAGTTGCATACTGATGGGACATGTCTCTGGAGGCAACCCACCAAATTTGAGCCCATTCTGAGGTTTCTAACCCCATAAACTAAATCAAAGTCCAAAGACTGTAAAATCTTCAAATATTTACAGCCCATGCCACAGGACCTATCACTATGAAGTTTTTGACCTTAGAGCCTTCACCAAATTCTCTAGTCACTTCCAGACCCTTAATATTGATATGTTGAATGATAAACTGGAATTTTCTGGACTCATTTCAGCCCCTAGTGGCCATGAGCCCAAAATGACCAAAATACCCCTACGGGGCCCAAACATTGATTTTCAACCAAATGAACTCCAAATTGAATGCAACCACCTCCAACAAGTTTCAAATACTAAACCAAATCTTTTGGGCCCATTCCCATACTTTGGGCTAATCTAGTTGACCAAGTCAACCTAGTTGACCTAAGAGGCCCATTAAGGGCCCAAATGTGTGTTTTGGCCTATTTGATTTCCTTGAACCTTCAAAACACACTCAACAAACTCTCAAACACATCTCTAAACATATTTCAAATCATTCAAACTCAATTGGAATCAAATCAATTGGAGTTTTGACTTAGTCAAATCCAAAATCATAGTAAAATTCCCATTCACATGCTCCTATACATTCAAACTTTGATTTACTAGCTTTAAGTCCATCACACCAGCATTCAAGACTCTCCCATGTGCCAACTTGGCAGCCTAGTTGAATGTTGACTAGTCAAACTAGTCAACAAGGCATTAAAACCTCTTGAAGTGGTTATATCATCCCATAGGGGCAAATCCACTCCACTCAAAATCCTTCCAGCAAACCCAAGGCATTTCCATATGCCAACTCACAAGCCCATGTGGCATATTGACTGGTCAAACAGTCAACATGGGCTTTGGAGTGGTCAAAGAGGGTCAAAACCCCTCTTAAACCTAATCCATCATAACCCAAATCAATCCAGCAGATTAGTTAAGGTCTAGAACCTTCCTAGAGCTCATATTAACCATTGGATCTAGATCCAAAGGTCCACATTGCTACACATGCCCAAGTAAAGGACAAAAGACACTTTCCATGTAGGATGTCCTTTAGTCCTTTGATATTTCTGCTCCCACCAACTACCTGGACAGGTGGAAGCCATCTGGAGACCCAACCATTTGATCATAGCCATCCATTCAAACTGGAAGGGTTTGAATAGGGCAAAGGGCTCAAAATGAGCCTCATTCAGGCCCTAGCTCTCTCTCTCTATCCAAGCTTTCCCATACCCAGCCTCCAGTTCTCCAGAGCCCTAATATCCTCCCATAACTCATTCCCGGCCAAATCTCGCCGGCCAAGACCTGTCTCCGGCGATCTTCCGGCGAGCTTAATATCCAATCCATCCAAAGCATATTCCAGGAGATTCGTGGCGTATCGGAGCTCGGGGTCAACTAGGGATCTTCACTTGGACAATCTACAAGCTCAACCATCCATTAAACGGTTCAATCCGTCCATTATATCAATGTAAATCTCTAGACTTAGCTTAGGACACCTAGGTCTAATTAGCATTTTATTAAGTGTGTTTTTAATATTTATACCATATCCCCATTATTTCTGTTCAGATAGAGAATCTATATTTAAAATTTCAAATGTTTTGATACACTCGATCGCCTGAACAAGCCAAAAAACCCCTTCTAGGGCGTTCTTTAAGTTTGGTCCAGGCGCTTGTTTCCTGGACCGTTGATCATATGATCAACGGTACAGATTAAGTCATTCCGCATTTCGGTCCAACGTGTATCCCATCTCGCGGGTCCGTCTTTGATCCGGTGCGATCTGGGCCATCCGTTCCAGATTGCGGGATCTCTGGTCCGCCGTTTGATCTTGCTAAGCCAAGGTCAGCTAACGGGACCTCATCCCTGTCGTTGATGAAATCTAACTTGATCCAACGGCGGGCTGCTTCTGCTGACGCGGATTAGTGATACCGCGTGGACCCCGCTGCAGATGATTAGCATTTAATGCTAATGATTGCCCGTTGCAATCATTAGAATTAAATGTCTGCCGCCTCTGTGCTGGCCGAATCAAAACGCGCCAAATGGACTCTCAGCCGCCAGAGTTTATTTGATAATAATATAATTATTTTAAGTGTATTTTAAACCTAAAAACTTCTAAAAATCATAAAAAATTCAAATAAAATCAGAAAAATATGTATTATATATCAAATTTTTCAGAAAAATAAAATCTTTAACTTGAAATTAACTTAATTTAAAATATTATCTATATATTTATATATATTTTATCATTAAATATATTATATTTTCAAATGATAATTAACTTAATATATACATATATATAATTTTCTTTTATTAATAATTCAAAATTATGTTTTAAAATTATGTTTTAAAATTTCAGAAATATATCTATGTATATTCAATTTAATTTAAAATTTAGTCTAATTTAATATATGTAATATATATTTCAAATTATTTCGAGTCGTTTGATTATTTAAATATTCATTCATTGTTTGAACAAATTTTAAAATAAAGATAAATTATTTCGATAATTCAAGGTTTTAGAAAAGTTTAAGATTTAATTTGACATGATTTGATATTTATTTTAATTATTATTATATTTTGATTGATTCAAATACCTTAATTATTCTAAACCTTTAAAAATTCAAAAGAAATTCATTTATAATTATAGAAATATAAATAATAATATATAAAAGAAATTTTGTTTTTAGAAAATTGAGGAATTTAATTTAAAACTATTTTCAAGATTCAAAACTTGATTTATTTTGGTTAATTTCGATTATTTGATTATATTTAGTATTTAGTTATTATTTAATTAAATATTATATAAAATGTTTTAAAAATCAAAATTTTACTTTCAAATGGCTCTCAAAATCAGTGGATCTCCATGCTCTCTAAAATTTATTCTAATGATAATTTCAATTATTTTATTTAAAAATGTGTATTTACATATATAGGATTAAATATATTTATATATTTTTAAATATATTTTGAAACATATATATATATATACTTAAATCTTACAAGTTTGAGAGATCCCTTGGAACTTTAAGCCTAGATTAAAGATGTTGAATAGAATTAATGGGGATCCTTAGTGAATAATCATTTATTGGTTATTCACTAATCTTTTTTTTAATTAATTATGTTGATTAGCTCTTGCATGCTTAGGAAACACACATCACTTAGCCTAGGAATCTCCCAGATTTAAGGACTTGTGTGGTTGTATGTATTCATTTCATGCTAAGTATGTTAGTCAAGGGTTAGTAAAAAGCTTTGATTCAAACCTACATAACTTAGTGACATAATTAAGGACAATAATTAAGGACTTTGATTAGGAAATTTAGAAAGTTCATCACGATTAAGATTCACCTCCTATTGACTCAAAACTATGAACAACTAAACTTAGGGACATGTACAGCCATTAGAGAAATTTTCATTGAATTTAGAGGTCATTAAGACCCTTAATCAATTTTCCTAAGTTTAAAGCCTTAATTAAGCCATCAAACTTCTAAAAATTGTAATAAACCCGTTTCAAATCCAAAAAAAGTGTATAATACCTCTAACTGACCATAATTAAACCCTTAATCCATGAAAATTGAAACCAACTCATTTTGACAGCATATTAAGTCTTAATTTAATTTTAAGTAAAATTGAATATTTTATTAATATTAATTTATTAAAAATTACTAAAAATTCCAAAAATTTCCCAAACACTTGAGAATCTCTCCTTAGGTCTTTTCTGACCTTTGGAGTTGATTTCAAGGAGTTTGGGATTCATTTGGAGAAAAACCACAAAATGATTCTCTAATTAAGGATTTTAATAATTCGTTAAATAGTCAAAACTTTGAATATTCATAACTAATTAAAGAAAAATCCAAATTGAACAAACTCAATTGCATTCTTCTTATAATAAGGTCTAATATTTGTTAAAAATGTTAAAATCCAGAAATCTATAATATTTCAAAAAGTCAACAAATTAGTCAAACCATAGTTAAAATCTAGTTCAAAACTTCAAACCTTCGTAATAAAATGTAGAAAAATCCAATTTCAACATACTTACTGTCTAACTGATCGGTGTAAGGTCTAGTATTTTGATAAAATACAAACATTCCAGAATTTAAGCTTAATCAAAAAGTCAACTTTTGACCCTTTAATTAAGTGATTAAAATATTCATAAAAATTCATAAAACTCGAAATTGCTTTAAAACTCCAGAAAACATTAGCTTAATGTTTAAAACATTCAACAAACATTTTAAAACATAACAACCATCCTAAAGATGAAGTTTATTGGTTGGACAACTCCGGGCTGCGGGGCTAAGTGTCCTAAGGAGGCTGGTTCCTCGAGCCTGGTGGCACAACGCCACGAATGGATTCTAAGGGGTGTTAAACCATAAAATAAATTAATCATTAATTATTTAACCTTTTAAAATCTTTAATGTAATTACATTAATTTGGTTTATCGGCTGGACTACTCCGGGCTGCGGGGCTAAGTGTCCTAAGGAGGCTGGTTCCTCGAGCCTGGTGGCACAACGCCACGAATCAGTTAATGGCAAACTTAAATTAATCAAACCTTTAAAAATCAGCAATCAAACTTTTTTTTAATAAAATACATTAACTTTTCAGCCCTTAAAATCAACAATCAAACCTTGAGCAACTTTAATCTAATGATCCTATTTAGGACATATCAAAACCACACGACCTACCTCACACACTATAGATGGTTTGCTAGGACAACCGACTCTAGTTTTAGGCTAGGCTGGTGTTTACTTTTCCGCTGTGTGCCGGGTTTTCGAGTTTTCATTGCATGCTGTTTACTAGTTTAGACTTGATGTGTTTATTTACTTATCTGCTTACTGTACTTTGCACTGTGGTTTGATTGTGCGTTAGATTTACCCCTAGGTTAGGGACGAATTACACTTGTGCAATCTTATGCAGGTGGCCATGCTCATACAAGGAGCTGAAATTAAAGGGGGCAGTTAATAAAAAAATTTATATACTCTTTGCACAGGTACCTGCCGCGCTTAAGACCCCCTTTAAATAAAAAGAGCATGGCCAAGTGTGGCTAAAAGTAATGTATTTCAATTTTTCGTATTATAACTGCCTGGGAATATATACAACTGTTGATTATTAGGATAACCTTGCAGGATCGAGTCTAGATTTTCTATTTCAAATTAATGTAAATTCAATTCAATTAAGGTTGTAATTATTTAGAATGATTGGATATTGGGATATAAATATCTAATTTGAATTCCAAAGAGGTGAAGACATCCCTAAAGGGGAGAGTCTTCTTCCATTTGGAAGTCAAATTAGGATACTTTTCAAATATCCAAAGAGAAAAGATAACACCCCGATCAAGGGGGAGTTTCTTTTCATTTGGGTATCCGGAACCGGCGAATCAAGATGTTCGTATGAAGACGAAGAAGTGGACAACGAGAAGAATCCCAAATCTCAAAGTCATTTGATTTAGGATTAGAAATCCGGGTTGTAGTCAGTGGTGCCCGGCCACTTTACTTTACTGTCATTTCTGTGATGTAATAATAAGTGGCACTTGCCATAGGGACATTCAATTTGATATATTTAATGTAGTTGATTTATTTAATTTGATTGCGCATTAGAATTCATGTTTTTCTAGTCTTTTTATTTGCATGTCGTGTTTGGATTGACCTGGAATGCGAATTTAGGCTCTTAGG
Source organism: Dendrobium nobile (assembly GCA_022539455.1). NCBI lineage: Eukaryota > Viridiplantae > Streptophyta > Magnoliopsida > Asparagales > Orchidaceae > Dendrobium > Dendrobium nobile. Next base: position 19,474,209 of record CM039734.1, read on the forward strand.
GGTCTGTCAAAAAAAATTCTTCTATTTTAATTAAATAAAAATTTTAGGATAAGATAGTAACTCTAAACGGTCCTAAGAAGTAAGCTCGGACTCGCCGAGGGTTTTTCATGCATACATATTGTACTTTCTCAATCTTGTTAGGCATCTCCCCGCCTGCGGGTTCTGGCAGGCCACCTGACCTATGAGGGTGCCGATCTGTCAAGGGGATGTTATGCAATCTCTAGGATAAAACCTATTTTCTAAGCCAAAGATTTTTTTTAACTGCTACATACTAATTCTGCATTCAATCGAGTCAATTGGCATGCATCGCATTAGTAACAAATTTAAAAGAGTTTAATATTTAACTGCATCTATTTAGACATCGAATACCCGACATAAGTTGAAGGGGTCAATTAAGGATTTGCTCTAGATGTCGACCCCATTTCTCTAAAATTTTCTAATTAATGTCCCTACCACTCTACAAAAAGACCAGATACATATTTTAAAAATCGTTTAGGTGGTTTAGCTGGCTCCCCAATCCAGGCCGGGATAAGACCAGATTCGCATTTCATTAGCTAGGTTCAGGGTACTAACTTTTAGTGCCTAATTTAGATTTAGGTTCTGAGGCTGGCCCGGGCCATAAGACCTCAAATTTCGGGAATTGTTCACTATTTTAATCGAGAGTTTTCGTAGGAAAACTTTTAATTTTCCTACGATGTAATTAACTACGAGGGCTTGCGCTCGTAGGAGATTTGGAAACCCAGATCTATTTTTTTTTTAAAATTAAAATTTTCAAAAATCTCTAATTAATTATTTCTGAAAAAAAATACAACGATCATTATCGTCATTCTCAAATGATCGAAAATGATTGATATTTTCTCTCTTTGGAGAGATATATCAGTTATTATCGTAATTTTGATTATGAAATTAATGATCTCCCATCCAAGTTAACATAGTCAAATAATTTTGAATTTTGACTACGATAATTTAGGTAGCTTTTAATATTTTGAAATTTGGACCAATTAGTGAACAATATCTTCTCCATTTGAGATGATATATTGTTCCTAATGTTGTGTTAGATTTCAAAATTAGAGTTCAAAAGTTAATATTCCCTAAAATAATTAAATATTTTCAAAACTGTATACATTTAAATCAAAAATATTTTTTTTAATCAAAACAAAAAATGGCGACTCCGCTGGGGAATTATCTCACTCTCCATCTTTAATAGCGATATTAATTTTATTGAATCGGTAGTCTTAACTACCTTTCCCTCCATTGGTCCCTCTTCCATTTCTCTCTTGAAAGGGTGTGGCCAATTCAATTAAGAGTTGTCAAATGAGAGGTGAGTGTAGGGAATTTCCCTCTAGATCGGGCTTGGACATTTTGCCTCCAACTTGGTTGGTAGAGCGAAAGCGTTAAGCCTATCTCCCTCTAGACATTTCTATAAATGTTAGAAACTTGCGTGCTCAGATTGTTAGTAGCATGCTAAGTTATATAACTTATAGAAATTCTCCTTAATTTTAAAATCTAAAATCTACAATCTTTTGATAGAGTTAATTCTTTCCAACATCTAAATAATTGCTACATGATATCGTTGTATATTGAGTTGTGATTGTTTCAATTCAATATATATACGATTAATCGTAGAATTCAATTTTAAAGATTTCATTAAAAATTCAATTATATCGATAGAATTAAGCTATGACATTTCGTTCTTAATCCATTAATTAGAATGAAAGAGTTAAGTAAATTCAAAAATAAATCTCCCCTAAGTAATGTGGACCTTTTGTTGAATGAAAGTTCAACACCTTGAGTCCCAAAATAAGGGGAGATGCTGCCGAAATTTTGAATTTTTAATTGTCTGTTTAAAAGATCATTTCAAATTGAATGATTGTTGTATATACCTTCTTACGACGATCGCCGTAAGAAACATATACGACATATCCTTGGATTTTCATGGCAAGATTTTGACTTCAATTTTCAACTTTCAATTGTATTCGAAAACCTTGTGGTATTGTCTCCTTATGATTGTAGACCTTTTTGTTGAATGAAAATTCAACACCTTGAGTCTCAAAATAAGGGGAAATGCTGCCGGATTTTTGAATTTTCTAAAAAACAAATCTAATTGACTAACGTTGTTATATGTTCTCATATACAACGAACCCTTAAATTCCATCCGGTAAAAGTTTGTCTTTAACATTTTACCCTTTGATTATTCTTAGGGTTGAAAGAGTGAAGCTTTTTTAATAACTTTCCCTATATTTATTTGAGAACCTTTCTGTTGAATGAAAATTCAACACCTTGAGTTCCAAAAATAAGGGGAAATGCTGCCGAATTTTTGAATTTTCAAATTTTCATCCTTCAAATTCAATTCAATCCTCATTGTTACATGTAGCACCATAGCACTCTCCAATGGTAAAACATGTGCGATGAAAACTCGATCATTTTCGAATTCAAATATCTTCTCCAAATTCATTCAAATCAAATTCAAATCAGTATTGCTATATGTTTCTACAATATTTGTTTGTAGTCACATATATACAATAAAGATTCAGCATCTTCTTTAAATCAGAGTTAACTTCTACATTTTATTATCGTATACCGAATTATAGTTCCTATGATTCGATATACATTATAAGATATAGACTTGTTTTCAAAGTTTAATTCAAAATTCTGATTCAAACTTCTCTTTTCTAAATCTCAGACAATCAAATCATCTGCAATGGCTGGCAAACTATTGTTTTCAATGGATCGCGATTTGCTGATCGAAGAATTAGTTTATGAAAATTCAATCCAATTCGGAATAGGGTTTAAGTCCCTTAGACTGGTGATGGATGGAAACACCCTGGTGGACCTTGCAGTTGAGGGCGAAGAAAAGCCTATAGTTCAATTAGCCATAAGAGCCGGGAATGATGCCCCTCCTAGTCTGTGGTCAGCGCTAGATATTGCTAATGCGCCCAAAGAATTCCTTGAAGATGCAAAGAAACTGGAAGCTGCCGCTGCAGCCAAGACAGTGTTTGAGAAGGGATCTTCTAGCGCTGAGACCCTTTATGGTAGTAAGAATTCCAAGAAGAACTACCTCAAGAGGTTAAGAAAGAAAATTACCAAGACCAAGAAGGTGGCCGAGTTGAAGGCCTTGTCTAAAGTCGATCTTGAGGCTGCCGAGGAGCTGCCAATCCCTGCCTCTTCTCCACTCCTTAAAGGGAGTCGTTTTCACCCCCCGCAGCTGCTGCAGGGGAGGAGAGAGTTACTCGGATAGCTAGCACTCCGCCTAGCCCTGTCGATTATTCTGTTAACAGAACCCCGAAGGAGAAACAAATTTTGAAAACCAGGATGTTGAGAAATATCATCCATACCTGTGCTGCCCAAACAGGTCAAACTAAAGAGCAGTATGTGAGACACTTGAAGGGAGTGATCTCACACAAACTTGAGAAAGAAGTTCTAAAAGAAGAAAAGTCTGAAGCTAAGAACCTGACTCCTCAGCCAGTGAGAAAGAACAAGAAATTCGTTAAACAACCTGTCTCGTCGGTCTTAGTGGATGGATACCATTGGGTGCCTCGCCTCCCGTCTACAAAGACGGAGGAGATAGTATTAACTGGGTCTGGCCAGAGTCGCCCTTTTAGTGGCAGACCACCGACCCCACCTTCAAAACTGTCAAAGCTGGCCCCAGTGATAGCAAAGTCTAAAACAGTCTTTAAGGAACCGAAACCAGTTGATGTTAAGGGTAAGAGGCCCATGTCACCAGAAGAGTCATGTGCAAGAAGGAAGTTCAGTAGATGTATTGGAATTCAATTCAGGGAACCTCAAATTCAGATACCAGTTGAACTCCCTGGACTCCCGGTTCAGGGATGTGAGGACTCTATTTGTGTTGATGTTGGAGCCCCAGCTGTTCAAGCCCCTCCATCACCAATTAAGATAGATGTCCCTCACCCTGCTAAGGATGTCACCCTTGCGACTACCGACCCCGGGACAGTCGGAGGGGAGGAGACGACCCAAGATCCTGATCAAGAAATGCTGGACCAATTAGTCAGTGAGGAAATCACTGAAGAGGACGCTAAGATTAATGATATCTTTGATAAGTTAAGTGTGAAAGAATATGACCAAGTGATGGAATATGACGGATATTTTCCAATTTATACTGAAGCCATAGATGGGAGGCCGGTTGAGGAAGTAGTCCAAGAAATCAGAGATATACTTAAGAAAAAGGCTGTTGAAGAATTTAATCCAGATGAAGATGATTTATTGGTAGAGGAGGATCTAGGAGCAGATGTGCATAGGGTCGAGACTCGAGCATCAACTAAAGATGCTGAACCTTCTAAACATCGCTCCGATAAAGAAGAAGAGTCAGCAGCAGTCGACTCAGATTCCGATACCTCTGTCAAACTGAGAGAGAAAGATGATTACATTAAAAGTCTGGAAAGAAAGGTCGAAGAGATGATGCTAAAGGTAGAATAAATGCAGAATCAGATGTTCCAGGCACAACAGTCTAAACCCGAGCAGTTGCAGCCTACAGTACTCACGACGGGCGAGCACAGCAGGAAGGCTGATTCTAGTTTCAAGCTTCCAGAAGTCACCTCTCCACCAGAAAAGGATATCCGTCAAATGATTGAGACCCAGGTAAGGGAGGCCTTAGCCCATTCACAAGGAACTGTATCTATTCCAAAGGGTAGACCCTACCCAGAGGAATATGATTTGGTTCCTTATCCAAAGGGTTTTGTGCCACCTTCTTTCAAAGTTTTTAGCGGCTTAGAAAACCCAAGACAGCATCTGGCCCATTTCCGAGCAAGCTGTTGCAATGCAGGAGGGTCGGATGCTCTACTCTTTCGTCAGTTTGTGAGTAGTTAGTCCGGTATTGCTTTTGAGTGGTACGCAGATCTACCGAACGGTTCAGTAAAAACTTTCACAGAGCTCGAGGGTCTCTTTTTAAAGAGATTCTCAGGAGCTCAACAACGTGTAACCGTTGGTGATCTCGTCATCGAAAAACAAAAGCCGGGCGAGTCTTTAGTCGACTACATCTTGAGGTGGCGAAACCTCTCGATGAAATGTGAACCCCGGCTACAAGAGCAACATGCAGTGGAGATTCTTCTAAAGAATATCCACGGGCCTATTGCTTTTCTGTTAATGGGGTTTACAATCAAAACCTTCGAGAAGCTTCGTAACAAAGCTAGTAATCTACAAGAAGAGGCTTCCAAAATGCCATTCTTGAAGGATTCTACTGAAGATAAGAAGGTTAGTAAACCGTTGAAATCCTTTGAAAAGAGGGCAGCAACGGTTTTAGCAGTCGACAAGGGGAAGAAGCCAGTTAACATTCAATCAAGTAATTCTACTGTTCAGCAGACTCAAAAACCCCAACCGTTTCAGGTAACTTCTCAACCCATCAGAGAATATCACCAGCCCACTTTTGAAGAGAGATTGGCTCGTCCGTATCCATTCAAAAGGGAGTCGGTGAAGAAAATTTTTAAAAGCCTCCTAAAGAAGTCAGATTTTCGATTGCCGGAGGCCAAGAAGCCGGAAGAGGTAAATAAAAAGGATGATCCAACCTTTTGCCCCTACCATCGCATGTTGGGCCACACAATCGAAGACTGTATAGTCTTTAAGGACTGGCTCGAGAGAAACTTTCGTCAAGGTAATATTATAATTCCAAAGGAGTACTTGGTCAATCCGGATCAGGGATCCGTCAAATCAATCTCAGGTAACAATTCTAATCTTTCTTTGTCCATTGAAGATGGTTGGGATATAGCACTATCCCGGGCATTTAAAAAGTCGATTAACCAATCTTTCCGTCTTTCTCAACAGTTACCGACAAGAGCCCGGGGCCCGATCTGGGAGGTTGAGCTGGAGGCATCGCAGGAGGATGTTGGGACGATTTCCTCTCCAGTAGTTATAGGAACTACTGTATTAAATAAAAATGAAAAGAGTGAACTTTCTGTAGAGAGGAAATTTGTTGATGAGAGATGTGTACAAGTGGTGGATGGTGGCTCAAAACCACTAGCCCCACTGAAGTTATCTGACTTTTACTTTGCCCCATCAAAGGCAAAGGGTCAAAAATTGAATAAAAAGAAAGATCCTTCTGCAAATGTTTTGATGATTAGTGTTGAGAATGAAATTTTAAATGACTCTTCCGTTGAAAATAACCTGGAGCCAGCTGAGGACAATCAAGAAGTTCAAAAACTCAGCCCTCCAGATTTGACCCTTCAAGGAGAAGATAAATTTGATGTCTTATCAGATGGTGATACCCCTGAAATTAACTTTCAAGGGAGTCCCGTCGTGATAGATTTTTCGGATTCAGATTCTCATTCAGAAAATGACAATCAACCACCTAAGGAGAGCGTAGACCTCCCCGTAGCTTGTCCTTCCGATGAAATCGTGCAAGTGCAACTGCGTGGTGGCAAGGTTTTACCCCCTAGGCTTCCACCACAAGAAAAGGGAAAACAAGTTGTTTCCACTGATCCGATTCAAGTTCCTACTCAACAACCAATTTCTCCTACGAATCCACCGGGTCCCGATGTTAATGTTCCAAGTGTCGATTACAATATCTTAGCTCACATTAGGAAGTTGCCTGCTAAGTTGAGCATTTACGATGCCCTTGTCCTTTCAAAAGAGATGAGGGAGACACTAATTAAAGCACTTCTCGACCCAGAGATTTGCTTAGCTCAACTCGCTTCAACTTCCGAGGAAGAAGCTCTGTACTTCAAGGAAATCCCAGGAGTTACCCTCTCCGATGAAGATCTACTCCTTGGAACTGCCGATCACAATCGTCCACTTTATATCACTGTAAATGTGGGAAAGTTTAAATTGTCAAGAGTTCTTGTTAATCCGGGTGCATCGGTCAACGTGATGAACATAAAGACTCTCGCATACCTTAGAATTGATACTAGCAAGCTCTCAACTGACAAGTTAGTGCTTCGCGGGTTCAACGAAAAAGGCGAGAAGGCTTTAGGTTCGATCACACTTCTTCTAGAGATAGGAGAGTTGAAAACTGAAGCGAAATTTCATATAATTGATTCGGCTACGTCCTTTAATGCGCTCCTAGGTAGGCCCTGGATCCATGAGTATAGGATGGTTCCTTCCACCCTACATCAATGCATCAAGTACCAACGAGATGGCATTGAGTTCGAAATCAGGGGTGATTTGCAACCATTCTCTATTCACGAGATCGGGATCTACGAGGATGCTGCATATTATGTTCCCAAAGGGTCCACTACCAAATCTAAGGTAGAGATCAATGTTAAGGAAGAAAAAGTGGAAAGTCATAGTTCAAAAGCAATCCAAGAGCTGAGAAAAGAAAAAATCAAGAGTACAAAAGAACAAAGTTCAAGCAGCGAAGACGACGTCGAGCATGTGGTCTTTAGGCCTCCAAACAATTTGCCTCAAAGAGGTGGAAGGATGGCCCAAAGAGCACGTGGCCGAGGCCGTGTTTCAACTGAAAGAAGGAATACCCCGATGTACATCGAACTTGAGTCAAGTTCCGATGAAGAACCAAGAAAGAGGGGAGACAGAATTGCTTTTGACTACAAAAAATCCAATCTTCCTCCAAAGTTTGATCTCACTTTAGATTCAGATAGTGATCAGGAGGGTAACAGTTCTAAACCTCAAAGTGATGAGCCTGAATTGAGTATGTATGAAAAGCTTAATAGGGTAGTTAAATCCTTAGCCTTAACCCCACTGTCCACTGACAGAGTCTCAGGGTTAGTAACTAAGGATTCCCCTAACTTAGTTGGAGAAGTAAGGAAAGTCCAGAGGTTCTTCCCTGGCACCTCCTCTTCAGGGAATGAAGGTGATGTGATCCTTGAAGAGGCAGATTTTAATGAATTAATGGAATTACCTTTCGGCTACTTTCCTCTTGGTGTCAAAGCTCTTATCTCTAAAGGTTTTGTTCCGAGTAAATGGACTAAGGGTCAGGCTAGATACCACCAATGTATTTTGAATTCCAAATTCAATAAAAATTGGACGAGTGGTATCGGCTTTGGTACCGTTAGTTCGTTTGACGATGATGAATATTGCTTGATGATAACCATCCATCGTGAATCTGAAAATGTCCCTACTGAAATCGTCGATTCGCTCGACAGATTTTGTTTGGAGACCTTAGACGATTCAGATGAAGTTCAAATTCGGGATGCACCCCCTGAATTTGAAGAAGAAATTAAATCGACAGTTGATGAACTTAAAGAAATTAACCTTGGAACAGAGGATGACCCTCGCCCCACGTTCATAAGTTCTTTGTTGAGTGAGGACGAGTCTAAGGATCTAATTCAACTTCTATCCGAGTTTAAGGACTGTTTCGCTTGGACATACGACGAAATGCCGGGTCTGTCCGCCGATATAGCAGTTCATAAACTTGGAATCTGGCATGATGCCATTCCTGTCAAACAAGCTCCGCGACGCATGCGTCTGGAGATTGAACAACAAGTCATTTCTGAAGTTAAGAAACTGGCCGAAGCCAGATTTATCCGGGAGGAGCAATATCCTTCTTGGGTAGCCAGCGTTGTGCCCGTTCGAAAGAAAAATGGTCAAATCCGGGTCTGTGTTGACTATAGAGACCTGAATAAGGCATGTCCTAAGGATGAATTTCCGTTGCCAATTCCAGAACTTATGGTGGACATCGCCTCCTCGCATGTTGTTTTCTCCTTTATGGATGGCTCGTCTGGTTATAATCAAATCAAGATGGCCCCAGAAGATGAGAGAAACACTGCATTCAGAAGTCCTATAGGGATCTTTTGTTATAAAGTGATGCCATTTGGCCTTAAAAATGCCGGTGCAACCTACCAGCGGGCTATGACTCGAATCTTTGACGACTTAATCCACAATCAAGTCGAATGCTATATCGACGATTTAGTTGTCAAGAGTAAAGTTAAAGAGGCTCATCTTTATGACTTAAGAATCGTCTTCGAGCGGTTGCGTCGCTACGACCTTAAGATGAATCCATTGAAGTGCGCCTTCGGTGTCACGTCAGGAAAATTTCTAGGTTTCGTAGTAAGGCACCGTGGAATTGAAATAGACCCTGCTAAAATCGAAGCTATCTTAAATATGCCGCCTCCTAGGAGCCTTACTCAACTAAGGTCTCTTCAAGGTAGACTGGCGTATATAAGAAGATTCATTTCCAATCTTTCCGGAAGATGTCAACCATTCTCGGTCCTCGTTAAAAAGGACGCCAAATTCATTTGGGATGAGAAATGTCAATCTGCTTTTGAAAATATCAAACAATACCTGACAAATCCACCAGTCTTGGCAGCCCCTATTCCGGGGAGACCTCTAATACTATACACTGCGGCCCTTGACGAGTCTCTCGGGGCTCTCCTTGCTCAAGTCAATGACGAAGGGAAAGAGAACGCTCTCTACTACCTAAGTCGGAGACTTTTACCAACGGAAATTCGGTATCCAACGATTGAGAAACATTGTCTCGCCTTAGTCTTTGCAGCTCAAAAACTAAGACATTACATGCTTTCTCATCAAATCAACTTGATTTCTAGTTTCAACCCCTTGCAATATCTTATGACCAGGCCTACATTGTCAGGACGTTTGGCTCGTTGGTCTATGATATTGCTCCAATTCGAAATCACTTTCATTCCCCTGCGTGCTGTGAAAGGGCAGGCCGTCGCCGACTTCCTTGCGGCACACCCGTTGCCAGCAGAATCCCCTCTAAATGATGATTTACCTGATGAGCAAATTATGAGTTTTGAGGAAGCCACTACTCAAACCTGGGAAATGTATTTTGATGGTGCTGCGTCCTCTCAGCGGGGCAAAACACCTGAATTTACTATTCCCGGGAAAGCCGGAGTTGGCCTGGTATTCATAACACCAGATAAGGGAATGATGTATTTTTCCTACCACTTATCAGAACCTTGTACGAATAATGAAGCTGAGTACGAAGCTCTGATAACTGGTCTGGAACTTACAATTTTAATGGAGATTAAAGAGATTAAAATCTTTGGTGACTCTCAACTAGTGATCAACCAGATTGCTGGGACCTATAAGGTTTTGAATCCTAAACTCCTGAAATACCATCAGTACACCTGTCATTTGCTCGAGCAAATTCCGATTGTAACTATGTATAGGATTCCCCGTGGAAGCAATTCTTCGGCGGATGCCCTCGCAAAGCTTGCAAAGGAATTTGCCTGCCCAGAAGAAGATTCCATCCCTATAGAGGTCCAGGGTCGTCAAGTCCTGTCTCCTATTGATTTGGAGTACATCAACAAACAAATCTTTCAAGTCCTTTCTACCTCTTCAGCAGTCAATGAAGAAGCAGATTGGAGACAACCGATAATTGAATATCTTCAAGAAGGCAAGCTCCCTCATGAGAAATCACTTGCCCATCAAATCAAGAAACGTGCCCTATCCTATGCACTAGTCAACAATACGTTGTACCGACGATCATTTGGTCAGATGTGGCTCCGTTGTTTAGACAAATGTGAGGCCCTGAAGATTGTTAACGAAGTCCATGCTGGACTGTGCGGTGCTCATCAATCGGGTCCAAAGATGAAAATGAAGATCAAAAGACTTGGATACTACTGGCCCACGATGATTGACGATTGCATGAAAACTGCAAAGTGTTGTCATCAGTTCCAAGTACATGGTGTGGTTTTACATCAGCCGCCTAACGTGTTGCATCCCACGATAGCCTCGTGGCCCTTCGAAAGTTGGGGCACGGATATCATCGGGCCAATTGACCCTCCTTCCTCGAAGGGTCACCGCTTCATTTTAGCAGCGACTGATTACTTTTCAAAGTGGGCGGAAGCAGTCCCACTGAGAAATGTAACATCACACCATGTAATGAAATTTTTCTGTGACCATATCGTATATAGATTTGGCGTTCCGCGCAGAATCATATCCGATAATGGGTCCGCTTTCAAGTCTACAAAGATCAATAATTTTGCAAATCGCAATGGTATTGATTGGAGATACTCAACAATCTATTACCCACGGGCTAATGGATTGGCTGAGGCCTTCAATAAAACTTTGGTCCAAATCATCAAAAAGACTCTCAATGATAATAAACGTCAGTGGGATGAGAGGTTGGTGGAAGCTTTGTGGGCCTACAGGACCACTTATCGAACCCCGACCCAATCCACGCCGTTTGCACTAGTGTATGGATCTGAGGCCGTACTCCCTCTCGAAGTTCAGATCCCTTCGCTCAGAATCGCTATTCAGAACCAGATTACAACTCAACAAAATGCACAACTCCGTTTGGAAGAACTCGAAAGCCTTGAAGGACGTCGTCTTCAAGCTCAGCAAAATCTAGAGTTGTACAAGGCCCGAATGATTCAAGCTCACGATAAGTTAGTGCGACCTAGAACCTTCCAAGTAGGCGACTTGGTCTTGGTTCTTCGGAGGCCTATCTTAGCACACCGAAAGCTCGGTGGAAAGTTTGAACCAACTTGGGAAGGACCCTTCGTAGTGGAAACAACCTACGAAGGAGGCTCGTATCAGCTAGTTGATTGTAAAGGAAATCACCCAATGCTTCCTGTAAACGGGCGTTTCCTTAAGAAATACTATGCTTGATGTAGCTCGAATTTTCAATCAATAAAATCTTCAAGTTTCAATCAATTTTGTCCAATTCTCTTCAAATCTTTTTAAAGTTTAATACATTGCGTTTCTTTTCTTAAAACTAAGAAGTGATTCTTCAGATCTTCTTGTCTTAAGTTCAAGCCTTTTAATGATGGAGTATGACTTTTGTGGCATCATCCTAAAGTTCAAATTTTAATTTGATCTTATATAGAGCAAGTTTCCTCTATATACGATTTTTCAAATTTGATCACCCGTGTAAAGCAAGTTTCCTTTGCACATGATCAATCCAGATCCGATCATCTGTAGAGCAAGTCTCCTCTACCCATGATCATTTTAATTTTGATCTTATATAGAGCAAGTTTCCTCTATATACGATTTTTCAAATTTGATCACCCGTGTAAAGCAAGTTTCCTTTGCACATGATCAATCCAGATCCGATCATCTGTAGAGCAAGTTTCCTCTACCCATGATCATTTTAATTTTGATCTTATATAGAGCAAGTTTCCTCTATATACGATTTTTCAAATTTGATCACCCGTGTAAAGCAAGTTTCCTTTGCACATGATCAATCCAGATCCGATCATCTGTAGAGCAAGTTTCCTCTACCCATGATCATTTTAATTTTGATCTTATATAGAGCAAGTTTCCTCTATATACGATTTTTCAAATTTGATCACCCGTGTAAAGCAAGTTTCCTTTGCACATGATCAATCCAGATCCGATCATCCGTAGAGCAAGTTTCCTCTCCGTACGATCATTCCAGACTCGATCCTCTATGTGGAGCAAGTTTCCTCCACATATGATCATCCAGACGCGGTTCTTTGTGTAGAGCAAGTTTTCTCTCCATAAGACCGTTCTTTAATGATGGAGTATGCCCTTTGTGGCACCGTCCTAGATTTTAAATCTAGATTCGATCTTTTCTTGGGAAGCAATTCTTCCTTCCCACAAGATCATTCCAGCCTTCTTCTCCTTAAGGTTAGGTTTTCCTTCTTCCCTTAAGATTAGATCTACTAGTGGTAGAGTACGCCCCTCGTGGCACTACCCTAGTATCAAACTCAAATCCGATCCTCTATAGTTAGGAATTCTCTCTTCCTATAGGATCACCTAGGCTTTCTTTTCCGTTAAGGATAGAACTTTTTCTTTCCCTTAGGATCAAAAATCCAGACTTGACCTTTTTCGGTCAACGCCAATATATGCAATAGAATTATATTCTATTACACATATTGGGGGTCCATTTGTTGACCTCATTTTTGTATGAGGTCATTAGGGACCCATCCAGATCAATACTGATCATATATCAATCTAAACTCCAGATCCTAGGATCTATCTAATCCCTAGGATTCTTCCAAGATCAATCTAAATTCTAGGATCCTCCTAGACCCCAGACCTTAGTATCAATTTAGATCTTAAGTCAATCCAGACCTCAATTCAATTCAAATCTCAATCAAAATCCAGACCCCAGTCCAGTTCAAGATCTCAATCTCCAGTTCAATCTTTGATCTTATTTCTGATCAAACTTCAACCTTATCCGATCAATTATGATCCTCCAAATGATAATAAATGGTTTAGATAATTCAAACCTAATCTATCAAACTCAAAATCCAGATTAAATTCAAAAAATTTAGGCTCAAAGCCTAAATCCAAGGCTCTAAGGTTTTGTCCTAAAGGCTTTTTCCATTGAAATTTCAAACACTTTGAAACCAGTCAATTGACCTCCGATTCAGAGTCTGTCAGTTGCATACTGATGGGACATGTCTCTCATGTCTCTGGAGGCAACCCACCAAATTTGAGCCCATTCTGAGGTTTCTAACCCCATAAACTAAATCAAAGTCCAAAGATTGTAAAACCTTCAAATATTTACAGCCCATGCCACTGGACCTATCACTATGAAGTTTTTGACCTTAGAGCCTTCACCAAATTCTCTAGTCACTTCCAGACCCTTAATATTGATATGTTGAATGATAAACTGGAATTTTCTGGACTCATTTCAGCCCCTAGTGGCCATGAGCCCAAAATGACCAAAATACCCCTACGGGGCCCAAACATTGATTTTCAACCAAATGAACTCCAAATTGAATGCAACCACCTCCAACAAGTTTCAAATACTAAACCAAATCTTTTGGGCCCATTCCCATACTTTGGGCTAATCTAGTTGACCAAGTCAACCTAGTTGACCTAAGAGGCCCATTAAGGGCCCAAATGTGTGTTTTGGCCTATTTGATTTCCTTGAACCTTCAAAACACACTCAACAAACTCTCAAACACATCTCTAAACATATTTCAAATCATTCAAACTCAATTGGAATCAAATCAATTGGAGTTTTGACTTAGTCAAATCCAAAATCATAGTAAAATTCCCATTCACATGCTCCTATACATTCAAACTTTGATTTACTAGCTTTAAGTCCATCACACCAGCATTCAAGACTCTCCCATGTGCCAACTTGGAAGCCTAGTTGAATGTTGACTAGTCAAACTAGTCAACAAGGCATTAAAACCTCTTGAAGTGGTTATATCATCCCATAGGGGCAAATCCACTCCACTCAAAATCCTTCCAGCAAACCCAAGGCATTTCCATATGCCAACTCACAAGCCCATGTGGCATATTGACTGGTCAAACAGTCAACATGGGCTTTGGAGTGGTCAAAGAGGGTCAAAACCCCTCTTAAACCTAATCCATCATAACCCAAATCAATCCAGCAGATTAGTTAAGGTCTAGAACCTTCCTAGAGCTCATATTAACCATTGGATCTAGATCCAAAGGTCCACATTGCTACACATGCCCAAGTAAAGGACAAAAGACACTTTCCATGTAGGATGTCCTTTAGTCCTTTGATATTTCTGCTCCCACCAACTACCTGGACAGGTGGAAGCCATCTGGAGACCCAACCATTTGATCATAGCCATCCATTCAAACTGGAAGGGTTTGAATAGGGCAAAGGGCTCAAAATGAGCCTCATTCAGGCCCTAGCTCTCTCTCTCTATCCAAGCTTTCCCATACCCAGCCTCCAGTTCTCCAGAGCCCTAATATCCTCCCATAACTCATTCCCGGCCAAATCTCGCCGGCCAAGACCTGTCTCCGGCGATCTTCCGGCGAGCTTAATATCCAATCCATCCAAAGCATATTCCAGGAGATTCGTGGCGTATCGGAGCTCGGGGTCAACTAGGGATCTTCACTTGGACAATCTACAAGCTCAACCATCCATTAAACGGTTCAATCCGTCCATTATATCAATGTAAATCTCTAGACTTAGCTTAGGACACCTAGGTCTAATTAGCATTTTATTAAGTGTGTTTTTAATATTTATACCATATCCCCATTATTTCTGTTCAGATAGAGAATCTATATTTAAAATTTCAAATGTTTTGATACACTCGATCGCCTGAACAAGCCAAAAAACCCCTTCTAGGGCGTTCTTTAAGTTTGGTCCAGGCGCTTGTTTCCTGGACCGTTGATCATATGATCAACGGTACAGATTAAGTCATTCCGCATTTCGGTCCAACGTGTATCCCATCTCGCGGGTCCGTCTTTGATCCGGTGCGATCTGGGCCATCCGTTCCAGATTGCGGGATCTCTGGTCCGCAGTTTGATCTTGCTAAGCCAAGGTCAGCTAACGGGACCTCATCCCTGCCGTTGATGAAATCTAACTTGATCCAACGGCAGGCTGCTTCTGCTGACGTGGATTAGTGATACCGCGTGGACCCCGCTGCAGATGATTAGCATTTAATGCTAATGATTGCCCGTTGCAATCATTAGAATTAAATGTCTGCCGCCTTTGTGCTGGCCGAATCAAAACGCGCCAAATGGACTCTCAGCCGCCAGAGTTTACTTGATAATAATATAATTATTTTAAGTGTATTTTAAACCTAAAAACTTCTAAAAATCATAAAAAATTCAAATAAAATCAGAAAAATATGTATTATATATCAAATTTTTCAGAAAAATAAAATCTTTAACTTGAAATTAACTTTAATTTAAAATATTATCTATATATTTATATATATTTTATCATTAAATATATTATATTTTCAAATGATAATTAACTTAATATATACATATATATATATATATATATATATATATATATATATATATATATATATATAATTTTCTTTTATTAATAATTCAAAATTATGTTTTAAAATTATATTTTAAAATTTCAGAAATATATCTATGTATATTCAATTTAATTTAAAATTTAGTCTAATTTAATATATGTAATATATATTTCAAATTATTTCGAGTCGTTTGATTATTTAAATATTCATTCATTGTTTGAACAAATTTTAAAATAAAGATAAATTATTTCGATAATTCAAGGTTTTAGAAAAGTTTAAGATTTAATTTGACATGATTTGATATTTATTTTAATTATTATTATATTTTGATTGATTCAAATACCTTAATTATTCTAAACCTTTAAAAATTCAAAAGAAATTCATTTATAATTATAGAAATAGAAATAATAATACATAAAAGAAATTTTATTTTTAGAAAATTGAGGAATTTAATTTAAAACTATTTTCAAGATTCAAAACTTGATTTATTTTGGTTAATTTCAATTATTTGATTATATTTAGTATTTAGTTATTATTTAATTAAATATTATATAAAATGTTTTAAAAATCAAAATTTTACTTTCAAATGGCTCTCAAAATCAGTGGATCTCCATGCTCTCTAAAATTTATTCTAATGATAATTTCAATTATTTTATTTAAAAATGTGTATTTACATATATAGGATTAAATATATTTATATATTTTTAAATATATTTTGAAACATATATATATATATACTTAAATCTTACAAGTTTGAGAGATCCCTTGGAACTTTAAGCCTAGATTAAAGATGTTGAATAGAATTAATGGGGATCCTTAGTGAATAATCATTTATTGGTTATTCACTAATCTTTTTTTTAATTAATTATGTTGATTAGCTCTTGCATGCTTAGGAAACACACATCACTTAGCCTAGGGATCTCCCAGATTTAAGGACTTGTGTGGTTGTATGTATTCATTTCATGCTAAGTATGTTAGTCAAGGGTTAGTAAAAAGCTTTGATTCAAACCTACATAACTTAGTGACATAATTAAGGACAATAATTAAGGACTTTGATTAGGAAATTTAGAAAGTTCATCACGATTAGGATTCACCTCCTATTGACTCAAAACTTTGAACAAATAAACTTAGGGACATGTACAGCCATTAGAGAAATTTTCATTGAATTTAGAGGTCATTAAGACCCTTAATCAATTTTCCTAAGTTTAAAGCCTTAATTAAGCCATCAAACTTCTAAAAATTGTAATAAACCCGTTTCAAATCCAAAAAATGTGTATAATACCTCTAACTGACCATAATTAAACCCTTAATCCATGAAAATTGAAACCAACTCATTTTGACAGCAGATTAAGTCTTAATTTAATTTTAAGTAAAATTGAATATTTTATTAATATTAATTAATTAAAAATTACTAAAAATTCCAAAAATTTCCCAAACACTTGAGAATCTCTCCTTAGGTCTTTTCTGACCTTTGGAGTTGATTTCAAGGAGTTTGGGATTCATTTGGAGAAAAACCACAAAATGATTCTCTAATTAAGGATTTTAATAATTCGTTAAATAGTCAAAACTTTGAATATTCATAACTAATTAAAGAAAAATCCAAATTGAACAAACTCAATTGCATTCTTCTTATAATAAGGTCTAATATTTGTTAAAAATGTTAAAATCAAGAAATCTGTAATATTTCAAAAAGTCAACAAATTAGTCAAACCATAGTTAAAATCTAGTTCAAAACTTCAAACCTTCGTAATAAAATGTAGAAAAATCCAATTTCAACATACTTACTGTCTAACTGATCGGTGTAAGGTCTAGTATTTTGATAAAATACAAACATTCCAGAATTTGAGCTTAATCAAAAAGTCAACTTTTGACCCTTTAATTAAGTGATTAAAATATTCATAAAAATTCATAAAACTCGTAATTGCTTTAAAACTCCAGAAAACATTAGCTTAATGTTTAAAACATTCGACAAACATTTTAAAACATAACAACCATCCTAAAGATGAAGTTTATTGGTTGGACTACTCCGGGCTGCGGGGCTAAGTGTCCTAAGGAGGCTGGTTCCTCGAGCCTGGTGGCACAACGCCACGAATGGATTCTAAGGGGTGTTAAACCTTAAAATAAATTAATCATTAATTATTTAACCTTTTAAAATCTTTAATGTAATTACATTAATTTGGTTTATCGGCTGGACTACTCCGGGCTGCGGGGCTAAGTGTCCTAAGGAGGCTGGTTCCTCGAGCCTGGTGGCATAACGCCACGAATCAGTTAATGGAAAACTTAAATTAATCAAACCTTTAAAAATCAGCAATCAAACTTTTTTTTAATAAAATACATTAACTTTTCAGCCCTTAAAATCAACAATCAAACCTTGAGCAACTTTAATCTAATGATCCTATTTAGGACATATCAAAACCACACGACCTACCTCACACACTGTAGATGGTTTGCTAGGACAACCGACTCTAGTTTTAAGCTAGGCCGGTGTTTACTTTTCCGCTGTGTGCCGGGTTTTCGAGTTTTCATTGCATGCTGTTTGCTAGTTTAGACTTGATGTGTTTATTTACTTATCTGCTTACTGTACTTTGCACTGTGGTTTGATTGTGCGTTAGATTTACCCCTAGGTTAGGGACGAATTACACTTGTGCAATCTTATGCAGGTGGCCATGCTCATACAAGGAGCTGAAATTAAAGGGGGCAGTTAATAAAAAAATTTATATACTCTTTGCACAGGTACCTGCCGCGCTTAAGACCCCCTTTAAATAAAAAGAGCATGGCCAAGTGTGGCTAAAAGTAATGTATTTCAATTTTTCGTATTATAACTGCCTGGGAATATATACAACTGTTGATTATTAGGATAACCTTGCAGGATCGAGTCTAGATTTTCTATTTCAAATTAATGTAAATTCAATTCAATTAAGGTTGTAATTATTTAGAATGATTGGAGATTGGGATATAAATATCTAATTTGAATTCCAAAGAGGTGAAGACATCCCTAAAGGGGAGAGTCTTCTTCCATTTGGAAGTTAAATTAGGATACTTTTCAAATATCCAAAGAGAAAAGATAACACCCCGATCAAGGGGGAGTTTCTTTTCATTTGGGTATCCGGAACCGGCGAATCAAGATGTTCGTATGAAGACGAAGAAGTGGACAACGAGAAGAATCCCAAATCTCAAAGTCATTTGATTTAGGATTAGAAATCCGGGTTGTAGTCAGTGGTGCCCGGCCACTTTACTTTACTGTCATTTCTGTGATGTAATAATAAGTGGCACTTGCCATAGGGACATTCAATTTGATATATTTAATGTAGTTGATTTATTTAATTTGATTGCGCATTAGAATTCATGTTTTTCTAGTCTTTTTATTTGCATGTCGTGTTTGGATTGACCTGGAATGCGAATTTAGGCTCTTAGGGGTCTGTCAAAAAAATTCTTCTATTTTAATTAAATAAAAATTTTAGGATAAGATAGTATCTCTAAACGGTCCTAAGAAGTAAGCTCGGACTCGCCGAGGGTTTTTCATGCATACATATTATACTTTCTCAATCTTGTTAGGCATCTCCCCGCCTGCGGGTTCTGGCAGGCCACCTGACCTATGAGGGTGCCGATCTGTCAAGGGGATGTTATGCAATCTCTAGGATAAAACCTATTTTCTAAGCCAAAGATTTTTTTTAACTGCTACATACTAATTCTGCATTCAATCGAGTCAATTGGCATGCATCGCATTAGTAACAAATTTAAAAGAGTTTAATATTTAACTACATCTATTTAGACATCGAATATCCGACATAAGTTGAAGGGGCCAATTAAGGATTTGCTCTAGATGTCGACCCCATTTCTCTAAAATTTTCTAATTAATGTCCCTACCACTCTACAAAAAGACCAGATACATATTTTAAAAATCGTTTAGGTGGTTTAGCTGGCTCCCCAATCCAGGCCGGGATAAGACCAGATTCGCATTTCATTAGCTAGGTTCAGGGTACTAACTTTTAGTGCCTAATTTAGATTTAGGTTCCGAGGCTGGCCCGGGCCATAAGATCTCAAATTTCGGGAATTGAATCCTAAATTTCTAATAAAATCAACCACTCAAACTAAAAATTTCTTTCAATCAAATATAAGCCTAACACTTAGGGTAGATTGAGATGTTTCTGAAGTAATTCAGAATCTCAAAACATCTCCTATTTTTCTCCTTTGGATTCAAAAATAAGTCTTCAATTTTGACGCAATCCCATTTGAATTTCTAACCCTTTATCTCCTTTGATATCTAGCTTTGAAATCTTAAATAAAATTCATATCGCTATTTTAATCGAGAGTTTTCCTAGGAAAGCTTTTAATTTTCCTACGATGTAATTAACTACGAGGGCTTGCGCTCGTAGGAGATTTGGAAACCCAGATCTATTTTTTTTTTAAATTAAAATTTTCAAAAATCTCTAATTAATTATTTCTGAAAAAAAATACAACGATCATTATCGTCATTCTCAAATGATCGAAAATGATTAATATTTTCTCTCTTTGGAGAGATATATCAGTTATTATCGTAATTTTGATTATGAAATTAATGATCTCCCATCCAAGTTAACATAGTCAAATAATTTTGAATTTTGACTACGATAATTTGGGTAGTTTTTAATATTTTGAAATTTGGACCAATTAGTGAACGATATCTTCTCCATTTGAGATGATATATTGTTCCTAATGTTGTGTTAGATTTCAAAATTAGAGTTCAAAAGTTAATATTCCCTAAAATAATTAAATATTTTCAAAACTGTATACATTTAAATCAAAAATATTTTTTTTAATCAAAACAGTGCCAAAGGTGATTGTATTTGATCAGGATGGCAAGTTTACCTCCAGATTATGAAGAGGTATTCAGTAGGAATTATATACAAAATTACACTTCTGTACGACTTTTCATTTATAGATAGACGTACATCCTAAAAGGATTATTCAGGTACTAAAGGATCTTCCGAGATTATGTGTTTTGGATTTTAGGGGTAGTTGGGAGGATCATATCCCATTGATAGAGTTTATATATAACAATAGTTATCAGTCCATCATATGTATGGCTCCTTTTGAAGCTTTGTATGGAAAAAAATATAGGACTCCTTTGACTTTGATAGAGGTAGGAGATAGGCAGGTGATAGGTTCGACCTTTATGGATGATACTACTACAAAGATCAATTTGATTAGAGAAAGGTTAAAATTTGCATAACATAGACATAAGAAATATTACAATCAGAAGCACAGGTTGGTTGAGTTTTAGATTGGTGACCTAGTTTACGTCAAAGTCATCCCTATGAAAGGCCTCGGTAGATTTGAGAGAATTAGCAAGCTCAGTCCAAGGTATATTGAATCTTTTGAGATCATTGAGAGGATTAATAGTTCTGCTTATAGGGTATTATTACATGATCATATGTTTGTTATACAAAGTATGTTTTATGTATCATCTTTGAGAAAGTGGACATCTAGTTCTAGAAAAAGATTATTTACAAAAGACATTGAGTTTCATCTAAATTTATAGTATAGAAAAAAACCCAAAAAGATTTTAGCATATGATGTGGGAAAATTGAGAAGCAAATAGATTCCTTTAGTCAAAGTATAATGGAAGTATAAAAATACTAGAGAGGCCACTTAGGAGAAGGAATCTAATAGAAGACAGCTGCATCCAAGTTTATTCTGACTAATTCTTCTTTGGGAATGTCGATGACAATATTTTTCTTAAGGTGGGTAGATTATGAAATCCCAAAATTTTCTTATAAAAACTTTCCTCTATAATAGTTAATATTTAATTTTAAAGTCATTATAAGTCAAAATAATAAATCATCTTAACCAGAATATTTATAATGTTGTGTTTTAGCTTTCCTAATTTCTTCATAATTTTTAGGTATTAAAATTTCTTAAAAAATTGGCACCTATTAGTATAAGTGGGGTTTTGGGGACCACCAGCTATCTGCTTTGTAAACTAATTTCTCCATAATATTTCAGATATGATTATCTAATTTATGAATATTTTTCTATAATTTTTGGATTTTTTAGATTTAAAGATATAAAAGATTTTAATTAAATTAATATTTTAACATTAAATAATTAGAAAAACTAATATTTTATCTACTTACATTTATATGCTTTATCAAATCCATTTCTCATTTTTTTTCCAATGTGTTAACAAAGAAAGAATCTAGATAATTAGGGAAAAAGAGAGGAGAGAGAAAACTGAAGTCCAATTTAAGGCGACTTCAGACCATTTTCATCTGTCGACCTAGTTGGGAAACTTGTTCTTATCAAGGTAAGGCACATTATGCCCATCTTAATTTTCAAATAAGTGCAATTTTTAATGAATATTTCGATAAAAATTTTGTATCCGTTAGCAAAAAATGGGGAGAAGTTCACACCGATAAAACTTTAACCAGGTAACTTTTTATATGTTATGGAGATTATGATTCTGCATATTTTGAATATTTTTAGAAATTTTACACTTTGGGTTTTAAATTTATGGGGTTTTTATTGAATAGAAAATTATCTAGATGTTAAAAAAAGTGTTGTTATATAATAAAAGTCTTAAAACATCATTTTATACGATCCCTAATAATTTGGTAATTTTTTGAAAATATGTATTTTTGCCTAGTTGGATTTTCTATTGTCTACCGTTATACAACATTGTGAAATTTTGATACATGCATAATTACTCTATTATTTTTATAATGTTATTATATATGTGTTTATGTGAGTAAATGATATATGTTGGAAGCTATAAGGGCAAGAATCCTCTGAGATTCTGTCTGTGTTAGGGAATTATTGGGAGTTATAAGGGGTCACAATATTTTGTGATTCTGTCTGAGATAGGGATATGTAATATGTTCTGGTGCTATAAGCACAAATAAAAAGAGATTCATAAGGTGCCAGCATCCTTTGAGATTCTATTTGGGTCAAGGAAATATGATCTGAACTACTATGTGATCTAAATTTCAATTTCTTTATTTACTTTATACTGTTATTTAAATCAGATAATAATTATTATGCAATTATTACATTTCTAAATTTAGTGATTTATTTGATTTGCATTTAACTAATTTTAGATATTTAGTAAAATATTTGATAAAAGAATATTTGAAAATTTAGATTTGTTTGTGTGGCTTATTGAGCTGTTGTAGCTCACTATGGTTTTACTTTTGGTTTTTAAGATCTACGAAGGGGAAAGTGATTGTAGAATAGTCATTTAAGATTATATATGAGGTCATAGATATTTTGTTATTTTGATTTTTATATAGTCATTATTAGTTAAATTTTTAGTTCTATAGCTCTTGCCTATTGTCATGTACTATAGTGCAGACATTTATTTTGATGAAATAAAAGAGACTTGGTAGATGAGTTTATTTTCAGTATCTTAATGTTTTAGTAACTCTATAGTTTGTAGTTTATTTCAATGAATTTTGGTAGAAAAGAAAATCTGAAATAATTCTAAAATTAGATCTTGTGGTTTACCTGTCATAGCTCAACATGATAAGACCTATTATGGTCGGGTTGGGTTGTGACAAGCTTTTATGATATCAGAGCAATAGTTTTGGAATTGGATTGCAAAACAAAGCTATAGGAATTGATCTGTAAGTCTAGTGGGGCAGTTTTAAGTTTGTCTGAGTGTTTATAATTTTTGTTTTATGTGCATCTACGTTTAGTTACATATTATGTGTGATCATGGATCCCTAGACCTAAATATAACAGATGGACAGAGTGCTAGTCAGGTAGCCCCTATATATAATATTGCTTTGACTGTTAGTTTAGAAACAATTTTATAGTTTGCTACTTGATAGCCCAAATGATGGGTGAAGCATAGAGCATAGTTTCCATTATTAGATCTGGAGAAGTAGTCAGACATCTATAGATGTCTCTAAGATGAATCCTCCAGGATTTGAGGGTACTGTTGAGCCCAAAGTAATAGAAGATTAGTTGAGGAGGCTGGAAAAGACATTTGACTCCATGCAATGTCCTCCTAAGAGGAAGGTACCATTAGCAATTTTTCTATTAGATAACAAGGATGAATGTTGGTGGATGGGTCAATAAGAGGAATATTTTCAAGGAGATTGAACTCTCTAATTACTTGGGAGGAGTTCTCTTATGTGTACTAAAAAACCTAATGATTGTAATAAAAAATTTGAATGATTTATCTAAATGACTGTTTACATCATAATAAATGGGTAAAGTTTATTGAACTGAATATACTATATGAATTTCGATCGTACTGTATGAACAGAGATGGCCAAGTTAAATTTTTAGGGTTTCTTAAAGCCTAATATTTAAGCAATGTTTGAAGAATTTCTTTATAATAGAGAAAGGATTGTGTGAGTGTTGAAGGAACTCTAAGGGAAAAGCTTTTGAGAGAGATAGTTTGAAAGAAGGATAATATGCGGTTGAGCGTGAGGGAAAGGCAGTGTGAGGGGATCGCACGACATCTCCAAGCTAAGAACCTTTGCTCTACCCATGGCCTTGTGAGTCCTTGAAGTTTACTCTTGAGAATAGTGCTTTAAAGTCAAGTCTTCAAAGTTCTATACTTTCTTCAGGAGGGAGAAAAAGGACTTGGGTTCTCTACCTTCACTAGGTGAGTAAAAAAGGAGCTAAAGTACTCTGCAATCTCCAAGAGGGAGAGAAAGATTGGAGGTTCACTAGCATCACCAGGAGAGTGACATAGATTTGAGCACTTCGTCGCAAAAGGATTTGGTGGAAGGGATTTTATAAGGGCTTCTACACCTTGCTTTGGGGGCAAAAGGAGAGTCACTTATTCTAGTGCAATACCCAGAGCGAAGGACTCCGAGGAGTGGATGTAGGTCAAGGTTGACCGAACCATTATAAAATTTTTGGAGAACTTTTTTTTCTTTTCACACTTTTATTTTTTTTTTACATTTTATTTATGTGATAATTATTTAGGAAAATTTGAGATTAATGTATTGTTGTGTTAATTAGAATATCTCATTATTATTGTAATTATTATTAAGTTTTTTTAACTTCTAAATTTGAAGATCAAATTGTTTATTTCAAGAAATTAAAAAATTAAAATAAAAATATTTTTCTTGTGATAATTTTTTTTTTAAATTATCAATTCACCCCCTTGGTGCACCTTGGGCTAGTTCTTTTGAGACCTCATAACATCCTCAAGCTTTCACGTGGTATAAGAGTGGGTCTTAAAAATTTTAATTTTGAAATCAACAAGAAAATATCTTATGGCACAATTTGGTAACCGAAATATGACTAAGGGTTATTCAATAACATGTCCTCCACTTTTTGATAACATTCATTTTGATTTTTGAAAGATTCGTATGTCTAATTTTATACAATCAATTAATTTTAGGATGTGGCACATGATACAAGTTGATTATTTTATTCCATCACTAATAGTCAATGGAGTAAAAACTGAAATTCCTTACACTGAATGTAGTAAAGAGAATAGAGAGTTTGATGTTTCAACTTTTTTTTGTTCTTTGAAACATGAGGATTATATGTGAGCATCTACATGTACTATGGGAAAGGAAATATGGGATAGACTAGGCATAACATATGAGGGTGCTGTAAATCTATTTTCATGACTTATGTTTTGATGATTGACAAACACTATTGATTCTCTTGGACTGCCTGTTACTTCTAACTTTTTAGGAATCGAAGATCAGACGAACAAATGAAGCCAGTTCAAGATTGCGTAGGTCTAGGGTTGAGTGAGTCTGTACTTTGTTTTTTCTCTTCTTGAGTCTATTTGCAATGGTCAAAGAGACTGATGCTAAGTAACCATACACACACACACTTGAGAGACTTAGAAATTCTATTTTTACTCATATCGGCCAGGACGATATTTACATCATCCTGGACGATCATGCTTAAAACAGAAAGTCTAAATAAGGGTTCTTAATTAAGGCAGCTGTCATTAACAAATCGCCCTGGATGATAAGCTCAAAACAGAAAGAAGTTGCTGCCATAGACAATTAAGGCATACTGTATTTTTTAATAATCGGCCAGGACGATCAATGATCGACCTGGACGATATTCACAAATTATGCCTTTATTAATCAGGAAATCAAGAGAGTAATTAAGGATGATTGATATGATCATATCATCCTGGACGATCGCAGGATCTGCCAGGACGATCTATTCAAAAACCTTATTTACTTCAGGACGATAAATATCGGCCAGCTCAAATTCAGGGCGATGCTCTGGACGATTTTCCTCTGATTTGAACTGATCGGCCGGGACGATCGTGAGATCGGCCTGGATGATCAAGCCAATTTTAAATCATCCAGTTTGTATTCAGGGCGATGCTATGGCTGATCTTCTGAGATTTGTACTGATCGGCCAGGCCGATGTCCATATCGACCTGGACGATATAGTCGGCAACCTGTAATTAATGAGCTCCTTTGAAGCTCTTCTATTTAAGAGCTCTTGTTCAATGTTTTGAACTACCTTTTGTGCTGCTACCTTGACCTGAGAAGGCCTTGAGTAGAGAAAGAGAGAGAGGGAGAGAGAGAGGATCTTGTGAGGGGGAGCTTGTGAGGGGATTCACAAGGGTTGCTTCAAGGATCGCTCTACTTCTTCTTCGTCTAGAGTTTCTCGTCCGTGGAAGGGTCAGTAGAGCTAAGGATTCAGCATCTGGTAGTGGTTCTCTTCCAGCTTCAGGAGGAAGCAAAAGGAGATAGGTTCTCTGCCTTGCCGAGGTGGCAAAAAGAAGGTTCTTGTAAAGGCTTCTCTGCCTAGCTGTGGGGGCTAAAGGAGAGTCACGATTGTAGTGCAATACTCAGAGGACCGGGGAGTGGACGTAGGTCGAGTTGACCGAACCACTATAAATCTTTGGTTTCTTGTTTCTTGCTTCCGCACTTTTAATTTCCGCATAAATTTTTCTCGTGGTGTGATTTTTGTTTATGTGATTTTTGTTCTTTGTGAAAAGAAAATTATTAAAATACCAATTCACCCCCCCCCCCTCTTGGTTAGCTTGGGCCAGTTCTATAGGGCTTAACATCCCTAATGAACTTTCAAGTGGTATCAGAGAGGGATTCATAAAAACTGAGTTTGAAAACTTTTTAAATTTTTTATCCATGGCTAACCTTGGGAATCGTAACACTACGGAAGGTTATTCAATTACACGACCTCCCTTATTTGACATCTTACCTTTTGATTTCTGGAAAACCCGCATGTCAATGTTTTTATAATTTACTGATTATCGCATGTGGATGCTTATCAAAGAAGGTTATTCTCCACCTTCTCGTGAAATTAATGGTGTTAAAACTTAAGTTGCTTTTACTGAATGGACTTTCGATGAATGAGATTTAGCTCAATTGAATGCAAAATGTTTGAACTGTTTTTTCTGTGCTTTAAAATCTGAGGATTACATGCATGTCTCCACTTGCAAAACTAGTAATAAAATTTGGGATAAATTGTGTATCACCTATGAAGGCACTAATGAGGTTAAACAATCCCGTTTGAATATTCTCTTGCATGATTATGAACTTTTTCGTATGAAACCTCATGAATCTGTTTCTGACATGTATACTAGGTTTACTCAGATAGTCACTTCACTGCATGTATTAGGAAAAGAACTTTCAAACTATGAAAAAGTAAACAAGATTTTGAGATGCTTGCCTTCGTCATACGATGCCAAAATCATTGCAATCACTGAATCTAAGGATTTGAACACTTATTCTATTGATAACTTACTTGGCTCACTCATTGCTTACGAGCAAGGGGTGAATCAAAGAAATCTTGATG
The DNA here is from genome assembly GCA_022539455.1 of Dendrobium nobile. Classification (NCBI taxonomy): domain Eukaryota; kingdom Viridiplantae; phylum Streptophyta; class Magnoliopsida; order Asparagales; family Orchidaceae; genus Dendrobium; species Dendrobium nobile. The sequence continues at coordinate 19,501,490 of CM039734.1, forward strand.
GAGGTGAGAAGAAGAAGGAGAAAATAGTTGCATTGAAGGCGCACAAATCAGATTCTGAATCTTCCGGGTCTGAAAGCGATGAAGTTGCCTTCATCACAAGGCAATTCAAAAGCTTTCTAAGGAAGAAGCAAAATCATCATTGGAGAAAAGGTAGGGATAATAAACATTCTAAAGGATCTTCTGATGTTGTCTGTTATGAATGTAGGAAGCCTGGACATGTGAGAGCCGATTGTCCTACACTTCAAGATCACTCGAGCAAAGAAAAGGAAAAAGGTGAGGAGAAACTTAAGTTTAGGAAGGACAAGAAGAGAGTCCAAAAGGCATTCTGGGCAGAATCTGGTACTGATTCCTCTAAGACTGAACCAGAGGAAGAGACTACAAACCTGTGCTTAATGGGGGAAGATCATCTTGTGCAAAGTGATGAGGAAGAGGTATGTAAACCAACCTATGATGAATTGTTTGAGATTTATGAAAAAATTCATGCATCATACAAAAAACTTAAGAAGACTTATGCTAGCTTAAAAGTGGAACTTGTAAATTTGCAAAATGAGTATGAAGTAATTCTTAAAGATCATTCAACAATTAATTCAAATCACATGGCTCTTCTTGATGAATTTGATGATTTAAACAAAAAGTATTTGGAATTAATTGATGAAGATAATGCATTAAAAGTTTCACACACCTCACTTAATTCTGATCTTAAGAAATCTAAAGAGATTGAAAAAAATTTGAGGATTAATAATGATGCATTAAAAAGAACTAACTTGAGGATTCAAAATGATTTGGATACATGTAAGAAAAATTGGATGACATCTACTTTTGATCCTAAGCCAGAACCTAGGAAGAGGCATTATAACTCAAACCATTTAAGAAACCGTTTTCCTGGAATTAGATTTTTTCATTTGGCATGCTAGGACACATCTCACACACTTGCACCGTTCACCATAGTACACATTGGGTGTGGAGACCTAAAATGCATGATTCACAACATACCATATCTGCATTGCATTCTACTTTTCCTAAGAAGGGGCCCAAACCTGTTTGGGTTCCTAGATCTGACTGTTGTTGAGTTCTGCAGGAGTGCTCTCACTAAAGACCTCGTGGGAGCATAGGATGAATGGATATAAGGAGGCTCGTAGCTCAAAATTGCTTAAACTCGCTGTTTCATAATTTCTTGAAATGATTTTTTGTTTTGTTTTGTTGTTTTGTGTTTTTGTGTTAGTTTGCTTTGTTTTCGTTTTGTTTTTTATTTGGTTTCCTATATGATTGTTTTTCAAGCTTTTTAAATTTTGGAGTTTTAGATATTATGTTTAGCATTTCTAAATCGGTTAAAGGAAGGAATGCCGTTGATGGTTTCCCTCCTTCTGACCTTGTTTAGCGGTATAATTTTTCTTCTCTAAACAAAAGTCTAACTCATTTTAGCCAATAGTTTTTGAAACTAAGATTCTTTTTATCTTGCTACAAAAAATCTATCTTGTACATAATATCCAAAGTTCTTATATATCTTTCAAGTTATTTAAAATCTTGCCATTGTTTTTATCACATGATTTTGATTTTGTTTTGTGACTTGTTCTTCCCTATGTTAGAGAGAGAGCTCCTATTCTCTAATATTTGGAGAATATACTCACAACTAAGGGTCTTTTTAAAGGTTTTGTTAAAGGGAATGTAGCTTGAAAGAATTAAGAAGGAAAATGAAAAGATGCAAATTTGAAATATATTTATACACAAAAGTGTATCAAAAATCAAAAGATGCTCAAAGAGCCAATTCAAAGACAAAAGAGGCATAAAATGAGCCCACTAAATTCAAGCTATTATCTATTCTCTAAACTATTAAAACTTAGAGAACTCATTGATTATTTGATGATTTCAAAGGCTTGATTTCAAATTCCATGATTGAGACAAATTACTTTGTTTTATTATGTATGAGATTTTTTCTTTGTAAACAAGTTTTGATTGGATCTTCTTTTTGCCCAATTAGGTTTATTCTGAGTTAAGCATTTTTGTTTTTTTAAAGAAAATTTGTACCATAAAGAACGTCTGATCTAGGGTTAACAGAATCGGATATTCTACCGTTGTCTGATTAGGATTGGCTAAACTCCTTGATCTTGTGGAACTCTAAAGTTTAATTATTTGAGAACTTCTCATATGAAGCCTTGATAAAACCAAAAAAAATTAGAAAAATTAAATTTCAAAAATATTCCTTTCTTTTTATTTTTGTTGTTTTTAGCTTTCTATTACTGTATTTTTTTTCTGCTTTTATTTTGTTTTATTTTTTGAGGGCCTTGATCATCACCATCTTTTCCTTGGATTCAAATTCCTTTTCACATCGTCCTGGCCAATACCTGTATTGTCCTGGACAATTAGACAAAATCTCTTCAAAATTTCATCTGCTGATCTTTTCTGTGCTGGCTGTAACTCATCATCATGGATGATACTATAAAGTCCTAGACGATCTGATCGAACTCTGTTGCAATCATGATGATAGTCCTGGCCGATAGAATATTTTTTTTGGCCGATGCATTTTATGGGCATCATCCTGGCTGATACACTAGATCGTCCTGGACGATCCACATGTCAGCACGTTTAAATCCTTAAAATTGGCCCCAAACGATCCATCATAGGACAATCGTCCTGGCCGATCCACTGTTCATCCTGGACGATACACGTGGCACAGATTTAAAACATTTTAACTTCAACCGGTATGATCAATTATTGTGCATCGTCCTGGACAATACACCTAATCGGCCCAGACGATTTGCTTTTTCAACGGTCATCCAGATTGACTCCTCGGGACGATCGTTTGTGTCTAATCATCCTGGCCAATCTCTGATCGGCCCGGACGATCGGACTGACTTTTTGACCAATCGGCCTGTACGCAATTATTGTGCCATATTGTCCTGGATGATTCTGCGATCGGCCTGGACGATATGGCCGTTTCTTTAAATTCTGGCCGATCCAGCCATATTTTCCACTTCATCCCTTCTCCTCTTGTGTCTCCTTGCTAATCCCTTACTATGGCCGGTGGGAAACGAGTTCGACAGGCTTCTGGGAGTTCCTCGAGGGCCACTCTGGACCCTCAATTCAGGGAGGCAGATGATCAGGCTGCCTACCGTCGCTACAAAGAGTGTGGCATTACCCTTTCCCGAACAATCAATCCTGCATACCTCTCGTATCCGGTAATGGATCTCTTTGCCCACACTTCTCTTTGTTTCATACTCACCCTTGCTGTTCCTTTTTCTTCTGAACTCCTGCTAGAATTTTATGCAAATCTTCGCATAAATTCTACTTTCACAGCCCTGACCTCCTATGTGAATCGACGCCCGGTCGAGATCACATATCAGGACTGTGCGGAGCTTTTACAGCTATCCACCACCGGGGATAAGCTGCACATAATCGTTACAGATCCAGATTTTGATTGGTCCACGGCAAACCATTTCCTTCGCCAAACCAACACACCCTTTCATGTTGGAAAGACTAGCTCTTCAGTCAAAGATGCTAGGACAATCCAACATGTCCTTCACACCTCCATAATTCCAAAAGCTAGGGACCAAATCCACATCACTCCTCTACTTTCCTTGACTACCTTTTTCATTAAGGCCCAGAGAGAATTTAATGCCACTGATCTACTCTTTCGCTACATTGATCATTTAACAACAATTCACGATCCAGGCCAAAGGAGGAAACCCAACCTTGCTTTAGGACATCTCATAGCCTACATTCTTGAAACCAAATACAATCTCCAATATCCTGCTCGTCATGACCTTTAGCCTCCTTGCTACTCAAACAAATCTTTCACTATCCTTCATAGTACTCGTCTCCACCTAGGAGATGGGGAAGGTCGGGGGCTGAGGAGGAGGAGGCTCCCGCTCCCGCTCTCGTTCTTGATCCTGTTCCTCTCCACCAGCACTCTCCGGTTGATCAGTTGATAGAGAGGTTTGATCGATGGGAGACCCGCTTTGACGCTTACGTTGCTGCACAGGAGCAGCAACACTCTGAGGACATTGCCCACTACGAGCAGCACAACACTGAGGATTTAGCTCGTTTTGATAGCTACATTACTCACCAGCAGCAGCAGCATAACCAGGACATCGCCTAGTTCAATGCTCAGTTTACCACGCTTGCCAGCTACTTTCAGCAGCCACCTCCACCACCTCTATCTGATGATCAGGGTCCCTCGTTTCTCTAGTCTCTGTCTTCTGTTGTTTGTTTTCTATTTTCTATAATTTGTCTAATAGTTTGTTGTTTTCTTTTTCTTTTGTGTGTCTAGGACCCTCTTTTTGTGATGACAAAAGGGGGAGTAGGATGTGGTAGGAAAAAGGGTATGTGCTTGTAACTTTGAATTTCTAGTAAACTGTTTTTTTCTTTTCTCTTCTGAATTTTTCCTACTTGTGTTTTCCATCATCAAAAAGGGGGAGATTGTTGCGAATCTATTTTCATGACTTATGTTTTGATGATTGACAAACACTATTGATTCTCTTGGACTGCCTGTTACTTCTAACTTTTCGGGAATTAAAGATCGGACGAACAAACGAAGCCAGTTCAAGATTGCGTAGGTCTAGGGTTGAGTCAGTCTGTACTTTGTTTTTTCTCTTCTTGAGTCTATTTGTAATGGTCAAAGAGACTGATGCTAAGTAATCCTACACACACATACTTGAGAGACTTAGAAATTCTGTTTTTACTCATATCGGCCAGGACGATATTTACATCGTCCTGGACGATCAGGCTTAAAATAGAAAATCAAAATAAGGGTTCTTAATTAAGGCAGCCGTCATTAACAGATCATCCTGGATGATACGTGTATCGGCCAGGACGATAAGCTCAAAACAGAAAGATGTTGCCGCTATAGACAATTAAGGCATACTATATTTTTTAATAATCGGCCAGGACGATCATTGATCGGCCTGGATGATATTCACAAATTATGCCTTAATTAATCAGGAAATCGAGGGAGTAATTAAGGATGATTGATACGAACATATCGTCCTGGAGGATTGCAGGATCGGCCAGGATGATTTATTCAAAAACCTTATTTACTTCAAGACGATAAATATCGGCCAGCTCATATTTAGGGCGATGCTCTGGACGATTTTCCTCTGATTTAAACTGATCGCCCGTGATGATCCTGAGATCGGCCTGGACGATCAAGCCAATTTTAAATCATCTAGTTTGCATTCAAGGCGATGCTCTGGCCGATCTTCTGAGATTTGTACTGATCAACCAGGTCGATGTCCATATCGGCCTGGACGATATAGTCGACAACTTGAAATTAATGAGCTCCTTTGAAGCTCTTCTATTTAAGTGCTCTTGTTCAACATTTTGAACAACCTTTGTGCTGCTACCTTGACCTAAGAAGGCCTTGATGAGAGAAAGAGAGAGAGGGAGAGAGAGGATCTTGTGAGGGGGAGCTTGTGAGAGGATTCACAAGGGTTGCTTCAAGGATCGCTCTATTTCTTCTTCATCTAGAGTTTCTCATCCGTGGAAGGGTCGGTAGAGGTAAGGAGTCAGCATCTGGTTGTGGTTCTCTACCAGCTTCAGGAGGAAGCAAAAGGAGATAGGTTCTCTGCCTTGCCGAGGTGGCAAAAAGGAGGTTCTTGTAAAGGCTTCTCCGCCTAGCTGTGGGGGCTAAAGGAGAGTCACAATTGTAGTGCAATACTTGGAGGGAACCTCCGGGGAGTGGACGTAGGTCGAGTTGACCGAACCACTATAAATCTCTGGTTTCTTGTTTCTTGCTTCCGCACTTTTAATTTCCGCATTTATTTTTCTTGTGGTGTGATTTTGGTTTATGTGATTTTTGTTCTTTGTGAAAAGAAAATTTTTAAAATACCAATTCACCCCCCCCCCCCCCTCTTGGTTAGCTTGGGCCAGTTCTATAGGGCTTAACATCCCTAACGAACTTTCAGAGGGAACTAGTAAAGTAAAATAGTATAGGTTAAATAACTTACTACATGACTACGAACTATTTCACATGAAACCTAGTAAGTCAAAATCTAAAATGTACACTAGGTTCACATAGATAGTGAAATCCTTGCATGCATTGGGTAGAGAACTCTCAAATTTGGAAAATGTTAATAAAATCCTATGATGTCTTCCTAGTGCATATGAAGCTAAAATTAATACAATCATTGAGTCTAAGGATTTGAATGTTTATTCTATTGATAATTTGCTTGGGTCACACATTACCTATTAGTAAGGCGTGAGTCAAAGACTAAATAATGCAGGTGAAAAGAGTAAAGAGAAGATTATGGCCTTAAAGGTGAACGATTCAGACTGTGATATTTTTTAGCAAAGGAGGATGACAATATTGTGTTGATGACCCACCATTTTAAAAAATTTTAAAGAGGAAGTAAAGGCATCATCAATAACAATGGAAAAAAGGTAAAAGCACTAAGAATTTTGTAGTGTCATCAGACACCTTATGCTTTGATATAGGAAACTATGACATCTCTGAACAGACTGCTCTAACTTGAAAACACACCCAAATAAGGAGAAGGATGAAGAAAAGGCTAAATTCATGAAATTGAAGAACCAGACATAGAAGGTGTTTTGGGCCGACTCTGCCTCAGAATCATCAAAACCAGAAATAAAGGAGGAGGTAACAAATTTGTGTCTTATGGCTAATGATAATCTTGATCAGTCAGATAAGGATGAGTTATGTTAATTTTCCTATGATGAATTATTTATTATTTCAAAAAAATCCATGAGTTGCATAAGAAATTGTAAAAGATGTATGCTAGTTTGAATACTAAATTTTTTAACTTACAAAAAGAGCATACTAGTCTGTTTACCGATCATTCTAGTTTAGATGGTGATTATATGACTCTACTTGATGAATATGATGCATTAAATAAGAAGCATATTGATTTAACTAATGCATATGATTCCTTGAAAAAATCTCATGTTAATTAAAAAATGCATTAAAAGAACTGGAAGCATGTGTAATTGAGGTAGATTGTGATAAGCATGCATTGAAATTGGAGGTAGTTGATCTTAAAAATGTAAAATAATTTCTTAAAAGTAAAAATACTTGCACTTGAACAGAATAGAAAGCCACCCACACTCACACAATGGTATAAACTTACATCACAACATGGATCTATTACCCCTAAGAAGAGTTATCATAACCTACATAGATTAGTGAATCCTTTTCTTGCTGTTAGGTGTTACTCCTATGGCATGCTAGGTAATTTAGCCCGCACTTGCACTATCTACTATATAATACACCTAGTGTGGAGGCAAAAAGCACATGCATTATAACATTGCGAGCATACATATCATTCTTCAACCCATAAAGTGGAACCCAAACTCACTTTGGTTTCCAAATCTAACATTTGAATGACATTGTAGGGGTTCTCTCATAAAATTCCTAGTGAGTGCATGTGGTACCTAGACAGTGGATGCTTAAAGAATATGGCTGATGATTTGAAGTAGTTCATCACACTAGAGGCCATGTCAGGAGGCAAGGTCACATTAGGGGACAACACCACTAGAAAAGTGGTTGGCTTAGGTATAATTTGCAACTCTAAAAATTTTATAACTGAAAATATTTTATTAGTCGATGGTTTAAAGCATAAGTTACTTAGTATTAATCAATTTCCTGGCAAGGGCTTTGATATTAAATTCCTATCTACAAAATGCATGATTAGCTTGAATGATAAATTAGTACTAGAAGGGAAAAGGGTGAATAACATTTATATGATTTATTTGAACTATGTTAAATACTCTAATACCCTTTGTTTGAAATTTATTGATGAAGATTACTAGCTATGGCATAGGGGACTATATCATACAAGCATGAAAACTCTTAGGAAGATTACCCAAAAGGACCTAATTAGAGGTATACCTATGTTAGACTTCACTAAGGACTACCTATGTGATGTCTTCCAACTAGGAAAACAAGTTAAGTCTTCATTTCATTCAATCAAAGACATTAACACCTCTAAGCTACTAGAAATCTTTCATATGAACCTATTTGGACCAGTTAGTATAGACAACCTAGGTGAAAAGACATATGGATTTATTATAGTAGATAACTTCTTTAGATTTACCTGGATTAGATTCCTAGCACATAAGAGTTAATCATTTGAGAAATTTAGAACTTTCTCCACTTAGATTCAAAGGAAATTAGGATGTGAAAATTCAACCATTCATAGTGATCATAGTGGAGATTTTGAAAATGATAGGTTTGAATATTTCTATTAAGAGATAGCTATAGAACATAAAATCTCTACCCATAGGACTCCTCAGCATAATGGAATGGTTGAGAGAAAAAATATAACTATGATAAAAGTTGTTAGGGCCATGTTATCTGAATATTCTCTTTCAAAATTTTTTGGCAGAAGCAATAAACACTGCTTATTATGTTTTAATTAGGATAAATATTAGTTTCAAGCTAAATAAGACACCCTATAAACACCTTAAGGATAGGACTCCCAACTTTTCTCATTTGTATATTTTTGGGTGTAAATGCTTTATCCTGATCAATGAAAAATTTCCCTTAGAAAAACTTGATATAAAATTTGATGAAGAAGTATTCTTAGGTTTTTCATATGTAAGGAATTCTTATTGAATCTTCAATAAGAGGACCTTGGTAATAGAAGAGTCTACCCATATGGTATTTTATGAATTAGATAGGACCCATGAATCTAAACTAGAAGAAGAAGAAGAAGAAGTAGAGGTCATTAAAGGGGTAGAATCCATTTCCATAGGATATAGAGTAGAACCTCAGGAGCCACTACCTAGAGAATGGAGATATTATTCTAGTTATCCTAAAGAACTGATCTTAGGAGACCCATATGAAGGTGTTAGAACTAGGCATGAACTTAGTTAGGAAATTTGTCATTTTTTATTTATCTCTATGATAGAACCCACCAATATAGATCAAGCCCCAACTAATAAATTCTGGATCCTAGCAATGCAAGAAGAGGTAAATCAATCTATTAGAAATGATGTAAGTGAACTAGTTACAAGACCAAAGGATCAAAGTGTGGTTGGAAGAAAGTGGTTGCTCAAAAATAAAATGAATGACTCTAGAGTATTGATAAGAAATAAGTGTTAGAATAGTTGCTATTTGAATGCTTTACATTTTTGCAACTTATGTAGTTTTGATGATTCCAAAAATTATTGTTCAAATGTGTAGTTATCTCCTAACAATTTTAGAAGATTTATATTTGCTCTTGTGTGTACTAACATTTCAGGAAAAACGAACTCTAGACTACGAAGACTTCAAATCAAATTCAGCATGAGATACTTTATACAATTTGAAGCTTGCACTTTTCTTAAAAATCAAATTGAAAGGGAGTGATTGTAATTTGAGTGAATAAAAACATACACACACATAAGGAGATCATATAAAATTTATACTGATCGTACGGGATGATATAAGTTCGTACTGGACGATCAGACAGTTATCTCCTATTGAGCACATGGAACGAATAGGAACTTGCTCGAAAAATTTTTCTAAGTCCTATTCGTCCAGGACGAAATTAATTATCGTCCAAAACGATTGGTTCACTGTAAAATTTTTTTCCAGATGAAATTAAATTATCGTCAATGGCGATTGGTCCTCTGGAAAATTTTCGTACAGACGAAATTAATAATCGTCCAAGACGATCTGATCTCTGGAAAATTTTCGTCCAGACGAAATTAAATTATCGTCTATGGCGATTGGTCCTCTTGAAAATTTTCATCCAGACGAAATAAATAATCATCCAGGATGATCGGTCCTCTGTAAAATTTTCGTCCATACGAATAAATTTTCGTCCAAACGATTAACCGACTTAGAATGGTTTTCAGCAATTTCTAGAACCGACCTTGTAATAATCGTTCATACCAGACAAACCTAGTTCGTACGGGACGATCAGCTGTACGAAGATATTTCGTACACATATACAAATGTGGTCATTTCAAATCGTTTAAATAAAATCGTCCAGGATGATCCACGATCGTACGGGACGATCCACTGCGTACAGAATTGAATACTTGCAGTGTTTGGGCGGTTTTTCTTGTCTTTTGTATAAATAGTCCAAATTAGTCTGCCACCCAGTCTTTTTGTCATTTGATCTTCAAGCCTCTTAAGAGAATAGCCAAGGAGAGAGTGGGAGAGAGCATTCAAATGAGGATTCCTACCATTGGAGCGAGAAGGCTTCACTTGGATTTCAAAGGTAAGAGTCTCTACTTGTGAATTGGGATTACTTCACCCTTTTCCTTCTTCCTTCTAGATTCTTGTGAGAAGATATGTCAAGGAGATCCGGTTCTCTGCCGACACTTGGAGAGTGTGAATAGACGAAGGGTTCGCTGCCTACACTTGGAGAGTGTGAATAGCCGAAGGGTTCGCTGCCTACACTTGGAGAGTGTGAATAGCCGAAGGGTTCTCTGCCCACACTAGGAGAGTGTAAAAGGACAAAGGGTTCTCTGCCCACACTAAGAGAGTGTGAAAGGAAGAAGGGTTCTCTGCCAACACTGGGGATTGTGTAAAAGGACGGACGGTTCTCTGCCGCATCGGGTTGTGGTGAAAAGAGGGATTTGTAAAGGCTTCTCTGCCTTGCTGTGGGTGTAAAAGGAGAGTCACTACTGGTATTAGTGCAATACTCGGAGGGTGCCTCTGGGGAGTGGATGTAGGTCTGGTTTAGACCGAACCACTATAAATCTGGTGTCATTTACTTTATTGTTTTTACTTTTCCGTATTTTATTTTTGATTTTAAAAACTCTGTGGTTGAAAAACGTTTTCTACAAAAACTTAAAAGTAAATTTTCATTTCAGTTCAACATAAATTTTAAAGAGGGTTTAAAATGTTTAAACAACCAATTCACCCCCCCCCCCCTCTTGGTAGCCTTGGGACATTAACTTAGGTTTAACAACCTATTTACTAGACTCAACAAGTGGTATCAGAGCTTCGTTTCAAAATCATAAGTTTGAACTACTTTTTGATTAACGTAGATGGCTACTTTCGGAAACCGAAACACACCTGAGGGTTACTCTATCACTAGACCTCCACTATTTGATAATATTCCTTTTGATTTTTGAAAAACACGCATGTCTACTTTCTTACAGTCACTTGATTATCGCATGTGGATGCTAGTCCAGGATGGCTACACAAAACCAACTAGAATAGTTGATGGAGTTATGGTAGAAATACCTTTTACAGATTGGACTATAGAAGAACGTGACTTAGCACAATTAAATGCCAAATGTCTAAATAGTTTCTTTTGTGCTTTAAAATCTGAAGACTACATATGGGTTTCCACTTGCAAAAGTGGAAAGGACATATGGAATAGACTTTGTATAACTTATGAAGGGACAAATGAGGTTAAGCAATCAAGACTCAATATCTTATTACATGACTATGAATTGTTTCGCATGAAACCTAATGAATCTATCTCTGACATGTACACAAGATTCACACAAATTGACACTTCTTTGCATGCACTTGGTAGGGAATTAACTAATGCTGAAATGGTTAATAAAATTCTTCGATGTTTACCTACTGCTTATGATGCAAAAATTACTGCAATTACAGAGTCTAAAGATTTAAACATTTATTTTATTGACAATCTTCTTGGTTCACTCATTGCTTATGAGCAAGGAGTAAGTCAAAGAAAGATTGATGCAGGTGAACCACGAAAGGAGAAGAATATAGCACTAAAAGTGGAAGAGTTAGAGAGTGAACACTCATAACCTGAGGATGAAGATGATATTGCACTGATGACTAGACAATTCAGAAGCTTTTTAAAGAGGAAGCAGAAGAGACGCCAACAATAGAATAGAGGTAAGTTTATCAAAAATGGCAAGATTTCTAATGAAGTGATTTGTTATGAATGCAGGAAACCAGGTCATATCAAGACTGATTGCCCAAAACTCAAAGTCACTCCTGGTAAGGAAAAGGTGGAGGAGAAACCTATGGTAAAGAAGGGCAAGAAGAAGTTTCAAAGAGCTTTCTGGGCGGACTCAGCTTCAGACTCATATGAGATGGAAAAAGAAGAAGAAGTCACCAACCTTTGTTTGATGGCAGATAATGTTGAACAATCAAATCAAGAAGAGGATTGCTCTCACACAAGACCTCGTGGGAGCATATGGTACCTGGATAGTGGATGTTCAAAACATATGACTGGAGATACTGCACAATTCATATCGCTGGAAGCCAGGAATGGAGGCAAGGTTACACTTGGAGATAATACCAAAAAGAAAGTGGTTGGATCTGGTATGATTGGTAATTTCAAAAACTTTTTTTATAGATAATGTGTTATTGGTTGAAGGCTTAAAGCATAATTTGTTAAGTATAAGTCATCTATGTGACAAGGGATATAATGTGAAATTTTTACCTACTAGCTGCATATTAAGCCTAAATGGGAAAGAAGTTTTAAATGGAAAAAGGGTAAACAATGTTTACATGCTAGATTTGAATTCATTTCATACTCCTATTGCTTTCTGTTTAAAAACTGTTTCTGATGAATCTTGGCTTTGGCATAGGAGACTTTGTCATTCTAGTATGAAAAATCTTAGGAGAATTACCCAAAATAATTTAGTAAGAGGTATACCAAAACTAGACTTTACTAAGGACCACCTTTGTGATGCATGTCAATTAGGAAAACAAGTGAAGTCCTCTTTTAAGTCCAATAATGATCTTAGAACTAGTAAACCATTGGAAATTCTTCACATGGATCTTTTTGGACCAGTAGGAACTGTAAGTCTAGGAGGGAAGGTATACGGATTTGTTATTGTGGATGATTTCTCAAGATTCACGTGGGTTAGATTTCTTTTTCATAAAAGTGAATCATTTGAGGAATTCAGAAATTTTTCAACTTGGATACAGAGAAAACTAGGATGTGAAATAATATCTTTACAAAGTGATTATAAAGGAGAATTTGAAAATGAAAGATTTGAAAATTTTTGTAAAGAAAAAGGAATTGATCACAATTTTTCTGCACCTAGAACCCCTCAACAAAATGGGGTAGTTGAAAGGAAAAAACAGAACATTAATAGAAGCCACCCGAGCAATGTTGGCAGAATACTCACTTCCTAGATATTTTTGGGCTGAGGCGGTTAGCACTGCATGTTATGTTCTGAATAGGGTGAATGTGAGATCAAATTCAAATAAAACACCCTATGAGTTACTAAAAGGTAGAACATCAAATTTGTCTCATTTGCATGTTTTTGGTTGCAAGGTGTTCATTCATAACAATGGAAAATCTGCCTTAGGAAAATTTGATCCAAAATCAGATGAAGGAATTTTTGTTGGATATTCAAGTGTTGGAAAATCTTATAGGGTATTCAACAAAAGAACTTTAGTCATTGAAGAAACCACACATATTGTATTTGATGAATTTGGAAATTTAGAAGAGCCAAATATTGTTGAAGAAGAGATTGAGAAAAACTCCCAAAAGATTGATAGATTAAATTTGGAAGAAAATGTGGAAGAAAATTTGGAAAGAGAAAACCCTTTGCCTAGAGATTTGAGAGTTTCTAAAAACCACCCAAGAGAATTGATTATAGGAGAACCTAGTGAGGGTGTTACAACTAGGCGTGGATTAAATAAGGAAGTCAATCATTCAGCCTTTATTTCAACAATAGAACCCACTAATATTGATCAGGCACTTTCTGATGAATTTTGGATATTGGCCATGCAAGAAGAGTTAAATCAATTTGTAAGAAATAAAGTTTGAGAATTAACTACAAGGCCAAAAGATCAAAGTATTGTTGGAACCAAGTGGGTGTTCAAAAATAAAATGAATGATTCAGGAGTAGTCATTAGAAATAAGGCTAGATTAGTTGCTAAGGGGTATAATCAAATTGAAGGAATTGATTTGGAGGAGACCTTTGCCCCTGTAGCAAGACTTGAAGCAATTAGAGTTTTACTTGCCTTTGCCTGTTTTAAAGGTTTTAAATTATTTCAAATGGATGTCAAAAGTGCTTTTTTGAATGGTGTTATTGAAGAAGATGTTTTTGTAGAACAACCTCCAGGATTTGAAAATTCAAAATACCCAAATCATGTTTTTAAGTTAAAGAAGGCATTATATGGATTGAAACAGGCACCTAGGGCTTGGTATGAGAGATTGAGCACTTTCCTACTTGAAAGATCTTTTGAAAAAGGAAGTGTGGATACAACTCTCTTTTTAAAGAAATTTGAAAAGGAAATACTCATTGTTCAAATTTATGTGGATGATATCATCTTTGGATCTTCAAATAAAAATCTTTGTGATGATTTTTCTAATATAATGAGTAGTGAATTTGAAATAAGTCTAATGGGAGATTTAAATTACTTTCTAGGTTTTAGCATCAAGCAACTTGAGGAAGGGACATTTCTTAGTCAAACTAAATATATTAAGGACATCCTCAAGAAATATGAAATGGACAATGCTAAACCTGTTAGTACACCAATGAGTTCCTCGGTTCAGTTGGATAAGGACCTTAAGGGAAAATCTGTTGATCGAAAGAAATATAGAGGGATTATTGGATCTTTGCTTTACTTGACTGCTAGCCGACCAAATATTATGTTCAGTGTTTTCTTATGTGCTAGATTTCAATCAGATCCAAAAGAATCACATTTGATAGCAGTAAAAAGGATTTTAAGATACTTACTAGGAACTCAAAACTTAGGAATTTGGTATCCTAAGTTTAGCTCTTCATTTGAAATTATTGGTTATTCAGATTCTGACTTTGCAGGTTGTAGAGTGGATAGGAAAAGCACTTCTGGAACATGTCAATTCATTGGAAATTCATTAGTTTCTTGGTCCAGTAGAAAACAAAATTTAGTAGCCCTATCTACTGCAGAAGCAGAATACATTGCATTAGGAAGTTGTGTGGCACAAGTACTTTGGTTAAAACAACAGTTGATTGATTTAGGATTAACTGTAGGCACTATTCCAATTTATTGTGACAATACTAGTGCTATTTGCATTTCCAAAAATCCTATTCAACATTCTAGAACCAAACACATTGATATAAGGCATCATTTCATAAGGGATCATGTATCCAAGGGAGAAGTTGAACTCACACATGTTTCAACTGAAAATCAACTTGCAGACATTTTTACAAAACCATTAGCCTTTGATACCTTCAGTACATTAAGAACAAGGCTCTGTGTTATTGATTTGAATGCTTAAATAAAAATGTTTTTGCAACATTGATATTTATGTTTTCTTAGTTATTTGTCTTTGATTTTTGTTTTGATTTTTGTGATTGTTTTTTTGGTGTTTTTAATGAGTTTATTTTAGAGTCTATGGTTTGTCTTTGTTTTCTGTGTTTTAAATGTTTTGTTTGATTTTCTTCAATTAAAATTCAAAAAATTCAAAAATTGGTAGAAATCGTCCGGGACGAATTGTTTTCGTACTGGACGATGTGTGGAAAATTCAATTTACACGAATTTTAACCATTTTTTAGAGCAGTTTTAATAAAGTTTGTATGTACGATCTTATAATCGTCCAGGACGAAAAATTTTCTCTCTCAAACGTCGGTATGATTGAATGCAGCGGTTGAGTGGATAAGACAGTTTTAATTGTGAAGTTCGTCCGTACGAACTTTTGGTTCGTCCAGATGAACAGACGTCGTTTCATTGTAGGGGACAGTTTTCATCAGACATTAAAACGAATTAACTTTTTATCGTCTGTACGAAAAATTTTCATCTGTACGATCGGTCAAGTCAAAAAGTATGTACGAAGTGACGCATTATAAATTGTGTTGATTACGAAAAGCCATTACATTTTGGACGAATTGAATCGTCTGTACGAAAGGTTTTCGTCCAAACGAATGATAATTTTCGTCCTGGATGAACTGTTTTCGTCCAGAACGAACGTATCATTTTTCTTTAAATATGAAGGCTTTCTAACTTAACAATCACACTTCCAAACTTCACTTTCAATCTCTTTCTACTTCAAATCGATAATGGCATCCTCAAGCAAGAGACAAAAGGTGTTGGCGAAGAAACCCAACAGGAATGCCTCTGAAAACTTCCTGTCAAAAGCAAATGAGGAATCCTTTCCTCGTTTTGCCTCTGTCAAAATAAATCCCTCTCGCATTTTAATTCAAAGCGAGATACACTTTAAGGTAATGCACCTTTTTGCCTCCACCCAGTTTCAATTCATTCTTTCTCTCGTCCATTTTTACAACAAACAAACCTTTCACTCTTTCCTATCCAACATGAGTTTTAATTCCGACCACTCCTCCATAAGTTCTTATGTTTTCAAGCAAAAAGTTGAAATCACCAAGCACGACATTGGTGCCTTTTTGAACTTAAGAACTGAAGGATATAGAGCCCACACTCTAATGACAGAAACCACTTTCAAATGGTATGATGTCAATAGGGTAATTAGATAAAATGGTCTTGACTATCATGTTGCTAGAGTCTCCGGTATGACCAAAAATGCCCGAATCATCCAGCATATCCTTCGATCTTCAATCATTCCTAAAGCTGGTGATAGGATTAATATTACCCCTCTCCTTTCTGTTCTAACCTTTTTTATTATAGAATGTCATCCTATTGACGAAGCCCAACTTATCATAGATCATATCTATGGGCTTTCAGAAATAGGACATGTAGAACAGAAGAGACAAAGGAACATCTCATTAGGACACTTAGTTACTTACATTTTGGAAAAGAAATACAACTTAGTGCATCCTGATGATGATTACGAAGAGCCAGTATACTATAATGATGCTTCCTTCAGATTGCTTTTCAAGGAGGAAAAAGGAAAAGCACATGCCAGTGCTTCAGAAGAAGAAGAAGAAGAAGGAGAGCAAACTTCTGCACCTTAGTCAGATTATCAGAATCTGATTGAAAAATTTGATAGACTTGAGACTCATGTTGATCAAAGATTTGATCAACTTGATGCTCAACTTATGCAGCAACAACAAGACATTGGTAGCATCAGAAATGAAGTACATGAAATCAATACCAATGTAATATTGATGGCCTCCTACTTCAACCTTTTCGGTGGCATTCCTCCTCCTCCTCCTCCAGAAGAATAGAGAATGAGAGATGAACTTCTTTGTGTTTGTTGTACTCGTGTTTGTTCTAAATGTTTTGTTATGTCAGTTTTTATTTTCAATGTTTGATTTTATGTTTGTCTTTATTTAAAAAGTTCAATGTATTTTCTTAGTTGTTTTTGATATTATGAAATGAATATGTAATCCTTTCATTAATATCAATGCATGTTGTACTTGAATCAAATTTTATTTGCTTTTGGAATGTGGTTAATTTTTATGAATTTCATTAGTATCATTTAATCTTAATAGTGCTTAAATTAGATTGTAATTTGATATTATTTATATTAGAAAATCTAGTCTTTCTAAATTTAAAAGTTATTTATAACTTGTTGTAATTAGAACTTTTAAATTCATGTCTATTCATTTAGACTACATAAAAGTCAATATTATTATTGCAATTTAGATGTTTTCTTATTTTGTATTTCTTTGCTCAAGTAATATTTATGCACTTAGAAATATTTGAAATTTTAGATTATTGATTTTGGAAAGAATTGGTCTCAATTACTCTTAAAAATTGTACAAAAAGTATAAAAATCAAAAGGAATGCGCAAAGGTTCGTAAATATGAAAAAGAGGCACAAAATTAGCCCAATATCAAAAGATGCACAAAAATATGCCAAAAAAATTTGAAAAAGATGCGCAAAGCGCCACATGTGGTAATTCTCTTCTTTCCAAATTCTTTCAATCTCTTAATTCAAATTGATCTTATGTTCATTTATATTCTATTGAACTTTGAAATATAGAATTTTTATACATCTCTCTTGTAATGATTTTCTATATTCAAATGTCTAAATTGAATCATGTTTTTGATAAATTCTTCTTACTTACAATGTTATATTACTTCTTAAATTCTATGAATTTCTATGATTTATCTAATGTCATTAGTTTTAAATTGCATACCTTATACTAATCACCATTTAGATTAAATTTTCAAATGAATTTCATATAATTACTTACATTTCTCGTCTATTTCTTCTTCACTTTTTGTTGTTGTCAAAAAGGGGGAGAAATTATTGTGTTTGTATGATTTGTTTTGTTTTGATTATTTTGTTTATATTTTGTTTTTGTGTGTTTGACTTTGTGATTGTTTGTAACTTTATGATTGTTTGTGTTAAAAATTTTTGAAAAATAAAAATATTGTTCTTTGCTTCAAAATGCCTCCTTATTTTTATGTATTCATCAATTCATGGGGAGTTTAGGAGATAGGAGATTTGTTTAAATTGAAACCATACAAATAATAATTGTTTTGCCATCATCAAAAAGGGGGAGATTGTTAGAATAGTTGCTATTTGACTGCTTTACATTTTCGCAACTTATGTAGTTTTGATGATTCCAAACATTATTGTTCAAATGTGTAGTTATCTCCTAATAATTTTAGAAGATTTGTATTTGCTCTTGTGTGTACTAACATATCAGGAAAAAGGAACTCCAGACTACGAAGACTTCAAATCAAATTCAGCATGAGATACTTTATACAATTTGAAGCGTGCACTTTTCTTAAAAATTAAATTGAAAGGGAGTGATTATAATTTGAGTGAATAAAAACATACACACACATAAGGAGATCATATAAAATTTATACTGATCATACGGGATGATATAAGTTTGTACTGGACGATCAGACAGTTATCTCCTATTGAGCACATGGAACGAATAGGAACTTGCTCGAAAAATTTTTCTAAGTCCTATTCATCCAGGACGAAATTAATTATCATCCAGGACGATTGGTTCACTGTAAAATTTTCGTCCATACGAAATTAAATTATCGTCAATGGAGATTGGTCCTCTGAAAAATTTTTGTACAGACGAAATTAATAATCGTCCAGGACGATCTGATCTCTGGAAAATTTTCGTCCAGACGAAATTAAATTATCGTCCATGGCGATTGGTCCTCTGGAAAATTTTCGTCCAAACGAAATAAATAATTGTCCAGGACGATCGTTCCTCTGTAAAATTTTCGTCCAAACGAATAAATTTTCGTCCAAACGATTAACCAACTTAGAATGGTTTTCAGCAATTTTTAGAACCGACCTTATAATAATCGTTCGTACCAGACGAACCTAGTTCATACGGGACGATTAGCTGTATGAAGATATTTAATACACATATATAAATGGGGTCATTTCAAATCGTTTAAATAAAATCGTCCACGACGATCCACGATCGTACGGGACGATCCACTGTGTACAGAATTGAATACTTGCAGTGTTTGGGCGGTTTTTCTTATCTTTTGTATAAATAGTCCAAATTAGACTGCCACCCAATCTTTTTATCATTTGATCTTCAAGCCTCTTAAGAGAATAGCCAAGGAGAGAGTGGGAGAGAGCATTCAAAGGAGGATTCCTACCATTGGAGCGAGAAGGCTTCACTTGGATTTCAAAGGTAAGAGTCTCTACTTGTGAATTGGGATTACTTCACTCTTTTCCTTCTTCCTTCTAGATTCTTGTGAGAAGATCTGTCAAGGAGATCCGGTTCCCTGCCGACACTTGGAGAGTGTGAACAAACGAAGGGTTCGCTGCCTACACTTGGAGAGTGTGAATAGCCGAAGGGTTCGCTGCCTACACTTGGAGAGTGTGAATAGCCGAAGGGTTCTCTGCCCACATTAGGAGAGTGTGAAAGGACGAATGGTTCTCTGCCCACACTAGAAGAGTGTGAAAGGAAGAAGGGTTCTCTGCCAACACTGGGGATTGTGTAAAAGGACGGACGGTTCTCTGCCGCATCGGGTTGTGGTGAAAAGAGGGATTTGTAAAGGCTTCTCCGCCTTGCTGTGGGTGCAAAAGGAGAGTCATTATTGATATTAGTGCAATACTCAGAGGGTGCCTCTGGGGAGTGGATGTAGGTCTGGTTTAGACCGAACCACTATAAATCTGATGTCATTTACTTTATTGTTTTTTCTTTTTCGCATTTTATTTTTGATTTTAAAAACTCTGTGGTTGAAAAACGTTTTCTACAAAAACTTAAAAGTAAATTTTCATTTCGGTTCAACATAAATTTTAAAGAGGGTTTAAAATGTTTAAACAACCAATTCACCCCCTCTCTTGGTAGCCTTGGGACATTAACTTAGGTTTAACAACCTATTTACTAGACTCAACAATAAGGCTAGACTAATAGCTAAGGGTTACAATCATAATGAATGAATCAATTTTGAGGAAACATTTTCCTTTGTAGTTAGACTAAAAGCTATTAGGGTGCTACTTGCTTTTGCCTTCTTTAATTGATTTAAATTATATCAAATGGATGTTAAGAGTACCTTCCTAAATGGGATGATTAAACTAGATGTTTATGCTGAGCAATCCCCAGGCTTCTAAAATTCACAATTTTCAAATCTTGTGTTCAAGTTAAAGAAGGCATTATATGGAGTAAAATGAGCACCTAGAATATGGTATGAAAGGTTAAGCACATTCCTTTTAGATAGAGCATTTGTTAAGGGTAGTGTTGGTAACACCTTATTCCTCATAAAGTTAGAATAAGAATTACTCATTATCCAAATTTATATGGATGATATCTTGTTTGGATCCTTGAATAAAACTTAATGTGACAAATTTTTAAAAATAATGTGTAGAGAGTTTGAGCTGAGTAAGATGGGAAAGGTTAATTATTTTCTTGGATTTATTATAAAGTAGATGTATGAGGACTCAAATGGAAAGTTAGTAGATCAAAAAAAGTATGAAACCTTTCTTAAACAATCTAAATACATCAAGGACATCCTTACAAAAATGAAATGGATAATGCTAAGATAGTAAACACACTAATGATACAGTTCATTGAGGTCTTACAACCACCATTAACTTTTCAACTATTGTTAAGAGAATCCATAGATACCTATAAGGCACCCAAAACATAGGTATCTGGTACCCTAGGCATAGTTCATCCTTTGAAATCATAGGATATTTGGATTCTGTAGGATGTATGGTATATAGGAAAAGTATATTGGGAACCTATCCGTTTATCATCCAATCATAAGTTTCCTGGCCCTATAGAAAGCAGAACTTGGTAGCTCTTTCCACCACTGAGGCAAAATACATTATTGTAGGAAGCAGTGTTACTCAACTCTTATGGCTAAAGTAATAAATTTTAGATCTTGGACTAACTATAGACACCATTCTTATCATGTGTGATAATGCAAATTCCATTTTCATATTTAAAAATCTAATTCAACACTCCCGTAAAAAGCATGTATACATTAGGCATCACTTCATAAGAAATCATATAACTAATGGAGATATAGAATTACATCATATATCTACTAAAGACCAATTAAAAGATATCTACACTAAACCTCAATCCTATGACACCTTTAATACCTTAAGGACTAGACTAGGTATTATAAACATTTATGCTTAACTCTGAACAAATCAAAATTTTATCATTTGAAATCAGCCATTCATATGTGTTATATTATATGTGTTTATTTTTGTCTATATTTATTTATGTGTTTTCATTTTTACATATTCTTATTCTTATCTAAAAAATATTTTCTGATCATCACACACACACTCTTCACAGGATTGAAAAAAAAAACAAAAAATATAAGATCAAAACTTTTTTCCACCGTACTGTATGATACACTTTAGTAATGTACGATCTAACCATTTATGCAAAAATCATAGCCATTAGCTAAATTAATGGCCCAAATGGGTTCAATTATTGGTGATCATATTGTATTAACGAACCTTCATACTATATAATACATGTGTTAGAATCTATTAAGATGAATTCAATTCGATCTATACGATCATGATTACACTTTTTATTGTACAGACCTTCTGTTGCGATCCAGGATCCCCAATCTGTGATTTTGATGATAAAAAATATTTTTTACTGAATTATTACTTTATTTCTTGAATATTTTAGAGGTTATTTTTATCTGTGAGCTCTAAAATTTCAAGTAAAATACAAACCGCTCAAGACTGCTGATGACTCAAGACTGGGAAGAATAGGAGATGAAAGAGTCTCTAATTTGTATTCTTTTTTCTTTTTTCATTTCTTGAGTCTGGCCATAAAAATGTGTATGCAAATTAGGTGACCATGCATACACACATAGGGGGAGATTTTTTTAAATAAATTCTTTTTAGATAAATCATATTATATGATTTTTGTTCATACTTTATGATCTGTTATGTGAGAATATGCTTAAAGCTAATTGAAAGATTAGTTTTTGTGAACTAATCGTAGTGTATGACCTCGATTGTATTGTATGATTTGTTTAAATCTAAAACCCTAGCCACCATATTAATTTAAGTAAGATTTTGAATTTTGAGTTTTAAACTTTTCATACTATATAATTATAGTTATATTGTATGATGATTTGAAATCTTTCTAAAATGAACCCCCATAATTAGGAAATTAAATCATAGTTCATTAATGATTTCTAATTTGTATTGTATGATCTCTATTATAATGTATGATGAATATAGATTGAATTCTATCGTCCCATAGATCATACCAGACAAAACCATGATTTTTGTTCTAATTATATGATATATTAATATCAAACTGGATGAACTGCTTGAAATTAACTAATCGTACTTTATGACCCAAACTCACTTGGGTTTCCAAAACTAACCTTTGAATAATATTATAGGTGTGCTCTCACAAAAGGCCATTTGAGAGCATGTGGTACCTGGATATTGGCTACTCGAAGCATATGACTGGTGATATGAAGCAATTCATCACATTGGAGGCCAGGTCAGGAGGCAAGATGACATAGGAGATAACATCACTTGGAAAGTGGTGGGATCAGGTACAATTTGAAGCTTTAAACACCATATGATTAAAACTATTCTATTAATTGGCAGTTTTAAGCATAATTTATTAATCATTAGTCAACTATGTGATAAAGAATTTGATATAAAAAATTTTTCTAACAAATATATGATTAGCTTAGATGATAAACTTATGTTAGAAAGAAAATGAATGAACAATATTTACATGTTAGACTTAAATAATATTGAATACTTAAATTTATTGTATTTAAAAATAATAATAAATGAATCTTGGCTATGGAATAGGAGATTATCACATGCAAGCCAGAAAACACTTAGGAATATCACTCATAAAGGCCTAGTTAGAGGCATACCTAAGTTAGACTTCACTAAGGACCACCTATATGATGACTACCAATAAGGTAAATAAGTAAAATCATGATTTCATTCAATCAAAGAAATGAATACCTCTAGGCCACTAGAAATTCTTCACATGGACCAATTTGGATAATTTAGTATAGTTAGCCTAAGATGGAAGACTTATGGATTTGTGATAGTAGATGACTTCTCTAGATTCGCTTGGGTAAGATTCTTAGCATATAAAAGTGAGTCATTTGAGGAATTTAGAACCTTCTCCACTTGGATTCAAAGAAAATTAGGATTTGAAATCTCAACAATCTATAGTGATTATAGTGGAGAATTTAAAAAAGATAGGTTTGAATCCTTTTTTCAAGAGATAGGAATAGGACATAACTTCTTACCCCCTAGGACCCCTCAATAGAATGGAATAGCTAAGAGAAAAATAGAACATTAGTTAAAGCTGCTAGGGCAATATTAACTGAATATACTCTCCCTAGATATTTTTGGGCAGAAATAGTGAATACTGCTTATTATGTTTAAAAAAGGGTGAATGTTAGATCCAAACTTAATAAGACACCCTATGAACTTCTATGGGTAGAACACCCAATCTTTCCCACTTACATGTTTTTAGGTATAAATGCTTTATCTTAATCAATGGTAAGTCACCCTTAAAAAAATTTGATCCTAAATATCATGAAGGTCTCTTTTTAGGTTATTTATTTATAAGAAAATCTTAAAGAATCTTCAATAATAGGACCCTAATAGTAGAAGAGTCTACCCATATGGTATTTGATGAGTCAGATAAGACCTCTAAACCTAAAATTGAAGAAGAAGAAGAAGTTCAGGTCATTCAGGGGGTAGAAACCATTGCCATAGAAGATAGGGTAGAATCGCAGGAGCAATTGCCTAGAGATTGGAGATATTCTTCTAATCATCCTAGAGAATTTATCATAAGAGACCCATCTGAAGGTGTAAGAACTAGGCATGGACTTAGGAATGAGGTTAGTCATTTTACATTTATCTCAATGATAAAATCCACCAATATAGATCAATCCTTAGAAGATTAATTCTAGATCCTATCAATATAAGAAGAGCTATACCAATTTGCTAGGAATGATGTGAGAGAATTAGTTAAGAGACCTAAGGTGTGGTTGGAACAAAGTGAGTCTTCAAAAATAAGATGAATGACTCTGTACTAGTAGTACAAAATAAGGCATGATTAATAACTAAGGGGTATAACTAAATTGAGGGAATAGACTTTGAGGAAATCTTTACATTAGTAGCTAGATAAGAAGCTATAGGAGTGTTGTTAGCCTTTACTTTATTTAAGGGTTTTAAATTATATCAAATGGATGTTAAAAGTGTCTTCCTAAATGAGGTAATTAAATAGGATGTTTATATTAAGGAACCCCTAGGATTTACATATTCACAATTTACAAACCATGTTTCAATTTGAAAAAGGTATTGTATGGGTTAAAGCAAGCACCTAGAGCTTGGTATGAAAGGTTGAGCACCTTTCTACTAGATAGAGGCTTTGTTAAGGGAAGCTTAGACATCACCCTCTTCCTAAAAAGATTAGGAGATGAGATACTCATTGTCCAGATTTATGTAGATGATATCTTATTTAGATTTTAAGATAAAAATCTATGTGACGAATTATCAAAAATAATAAGAAATGAGTTTGAAATGAGCATGATGGGAAAACTTAATTATTTCCTTGGATTTGGTATGAAATAGATGGATGATAGAACCTTCCTTAGCCAATCTAAGTACATTAAATATATTATGAAAAAATATGAAATGGATAATGCTAACACTATGAACACTCCCATGAGCTCTACTATTCAATTAGACAAAGATACAAATGGAAAATCAGTAGATCAAAAAATATATAGGGGAATAATTAGATCTTTTTTTTATTTGACTACTAGTAGATCAGACATAATATTTAGAGTATGTCTCTATGTCAGATTTTAAGCTATTCTAAAAGAATCTCACTTAACTACTATTAATAGAATCATTATATACCTACTAGGAACCCCAAACTTAAGAATATGGTATCCTATACACAAGACTTCTTTTGAAATCATAGGATATTCAGATTCTAATTTTGCAAGGTGTAGGGTAGATAAGAAATGCACTTCATGAACTTATCACTTCATAGGATAATCCTTAATTTCTAGTCCTCTAGAAAATAAAATTCAGTAGCCCTTCCAACATGTGAAGTAGAATATATAGTAGCAGGGAGTTGTGCTGCTCAAGTTTTTATGGTTAAAATAAAAACACTTAGATCTTAGACTACCTATAGGAACTATCCTAATTCTGTGTGACAACACTGGTGCAATATGTATATCTAAAAATCTAATTCAACACTCCGGCACAAAGCATAATTATATTAGGCATCAAATCATAAGAGATCATATAGCCAAGGGAGATATAGAGTTGTATCATATAGCTACATGAGATCAATTGTCAAACATATTCATGAAACTACTAGCCTATGAAACCTTTAGCACCTTGAGGACAAAATCGGTTGTTATAGATATTCATGCTTAATCCAAAAAAAATAAAATATATTCTATACGCAAACAATCTGTCAAATATGTTTTGAACTTGCATGTTTATTCATGTACTCATTTTATTTTATTTGTTATTATTTGTTAAATTAAACAAAAAAATATTATTATTATGTATATGTTTGTTCTTATGTATGTTATTCGTTGTTTATGTTAAAAATTTAAAAATAATAATAATAATAATAATTTTTCTTTGGTTTAAGATGTTTCCTAATTATCACACACACATCTCCCTGAATCAACAAATTTCTCAATTTTTGTTCCTATCGTACTGTACGATACACAGTCATACTATATGATCTTCGCAAATGCACATATCATAGCCCTTTGTTCAATCAATGGTCTAGATTAGCTTGCTAATATACACATCGTACTGTACAAACCACTATTTATAATGTACAATCCATGTTTCACCAACCGTTGAGAAATTACATCTGTTTGGTATGAAATTATTGACATTTGTGATGTATGATACCTCCCTTCGTAAGGTATGATACATGTATAAAACTAGATTGGGATGAATTAGACTTAGCCAGTATGATAATAATTGCACTTCATACTATACAAACACCTGTTCATACTGTATAATACTTTTTGTCAAAGATCATACCGACGACTCCTCAGGATAAACTAAATTCCTTAAGATCATATAGTGTGATACTGATCATATTGTATGATTTGATAACTCATTATGATAAGTCATCAAGATAAAATTACTACTCTAATCATACTATACAAACATCTTAGTACTGTATGATTGGTCGAAAACTCTATAAATTAGAGGGTTTGATTGATTCAATTCACTCAACTTCCTTCCTTCAAAATCTCATTCTCTCAATCTTTCTGTCCAATGGACAGTGGAAGCAAACACGATAGACTGATCCAAGGGAGTTCCTCCACCTCTCATCATTACAACGATTGATTTCTCTCCATCTAGATGAAGATGTCTACCATTAGTTTAAAAGTGGCAAATATCTCCCCATCTCACATATAAAACCAACCAACCCTGAATTTCAAGGATATGAATCTTTTTTCCTCCACCACTCTCCAGTTTCTTCTTACCTTAGCCTTCCCCTTTAACTCTGAGTGCCTATAAGAATTCTTAGCAAACCTTATGATAAATTTAGAATGCATAACCATGACTTCATTTGTTCGTAAATGAAATGTAGAAATCATTATGGAAGATCTAGCAGAACACATAGGACTCTCTACCCAAGGACCTCAGCCCAAATCTTTGATATCAGATGAGTTTGATTGGACTTCCATTAATCTGCTTCTTAGGAATGTGGCCTCAAACCAACACCAACCCCTTGTCTAATCTCTAACTCAGAATGCTCATATCATCCAGCATGTCCTTCAAACCTCCATTATACCCAAAGCTAGGGATCGAATGAACATAACCCCACTTCTATCTATAGTCACTTATTTAATCAAGTCAGGTACAAAATTTGATGAAGCTTCATTGATTCTATACTACATCCATAGCATTACCACTATTCGACATCCAAGTGCACGATGTAAACAAAACATTACCTTAGGAAATATCATAGGGTACATCCTCGACACCAAATACCAACTCAATTTTCCTATTCCACCAGATAATCTTCCTATCTTTTATATGGATGCCTCCTTCAATATTCTTTTCCATCTAAGGCAAGAGCACATTGAGCCAGATTTTGATAAAGAATAGGAAGCTACTCCTATAGAGGACCACCACCACCAATACCACCACTTGCACCTGCCTACCCTACGTACCCTCAGGATGACATAGTTCATCGACTCGAGCAACTTGAAACTTGATTGGAATATCACATTGAGCAATAATAATGACATAATGAGGAAGATATGTGATGGTTTGGCAAAAACCTTAACTCGGTATATCATCAACTTGCCTCCATCTATTCATTCTTTTAGCTACCACCACCACCGCCAGATCAGGATCCACCTTTCAAGTAGTCTTCATTTGTCTTTTTTTTCTTATACTTATACTGCTTTATTTCTTTGCTTATGCAGTACTTTTCTTTTTGGTGATGTCAAAAGGGAGAGAAGATGTTTATTTTTTTTATTGTATATTTTTTAATATAATCATTTGCTTATGTTTTTTGTATTTCTTTTTTGTTTTTTTCACCTAAGAAAAAGGAACAAAAACAAAAAAAAAATATTAATTAAAGATCTTATTTTTAACCTCCCAAAATTTTAAAATTCATCATCTAGTGAGAGGGAGCTAAAGAAGAAATAACACTTATCTTGCCTATCAACTAACATTTTTTGCCATTATCAAAAAGGGGGAGATTGTTACGTTCCATGATCCCTAGTCTGTAATTTTAATGAAGATAAATAATTTTGACTGAATTATTACTTTCTTCATTGAATATTTTAGATATTATTTTTCTCTATGAGCACTAACATTTCATGTAAAATACACATCGCTCAAGACTGCTAAAGACTCAAGATGTGAAAGAGTTTGTAATTTGTATTCTATTTTCATTTTTCATTTCTTGAGTCTGGCCACAAAAGAGTGTATATAAATTGGGTGATGACCACCGGAAAACGACTATCTAGCCTAGAGAGAGAAGCTCCTGATTTTTACATAGAGAAAATTCAAAAAAAAATTGAATTCTTATTTCTTGGTTTTGAATCCTTTCGATAAGGATTGTCAAGTTGATGGCGGTGGATGGCCGTCAGCCATCTTCGGCTGTGGTGGCTAGTAGTTTCACTGGTGTAGGATCTTTGAATCAAGATCTTGGTGGTATTAATCGTAAGAAGTCTGTTGATAATCTTGCTTCCAGACATCCGAATGGGCCTTTATTAACTAGAGAGAACATTGTGGATTCGTCGACGAAAGTTTTATTTGTTGAAGGTAAAGGAAAATCTATTGTAGAAGATGAGGGGTTCTTATCCCCATAATTAGTCAGAAGGGTTTCTAATCAAAATTCTATTGATCCGACAGTGGCTTCTTCTGAGATGAACATTTTTTTTAATAGGTACGGCAATTCAAATGCAATCTTTGGAATAGTCCATGGGATAAATACGAAGGCTAATAATTCTGTTAACGAAAATGGTCATTTCTTGGAAAGGTCTGTTCAGTTGTTGCAGATATGGTGGACAAGGTTAGTGAGGTAATGCCTGTTAAAAAATTGGCTGAGATGGAAGTTAATCCGTGGAAGAGAAAGCCTTACATAATGCTGGATTTCAAGGAGGAGGATATGGTCTTTTCAGATGATGGTAAGGCTGTGAAATTGAAAGAAGAGATAGAGGTTTCAAATTCCAATAAGCTCAGGAATTCCTTGGTGATTAAAGTATTTGGAAAAGAGATTCCCTCACATGTAGTAGCATGGGAAATAAGGAGATAGTGGAAACTTTTTGGAAACTTCATTTCACAACTCTAGGGAAGGGTTGGTTTGTGTTCTTTTGACTCGATAGAGATGATGAAAGGTGTTCTGTCAGGAGGGCCTTGGTTTGTTAACTGCCACGTTGTGGGAATGGAGAAGTGGACGTTAGAATTTTCCACTCTTTCTTTGAAAGGTTTAACCTCACCTATTTGGATTAGAATGCCTCACTTACCCTTGCAAAGTTGGGATGAAGTGAATTTTGCTAGAATTGCTTCATCGGTTGGCAAACCTATGATGATGGATGGTAATATGTTTCAGTGGGGGAAAAGAGAATTCGCCAGAGTTTGTGTGAGAGTTAAGTTGGATCAATGTCTTCCTTTAGGAGTGTGGGTTGAAAGTATCTCAGGAAGATTCTTTCAAAGATTTGAGTATGAGAAAATCTCTACTTTTTGTTATGAATGTGGAATGGTGGGACATCTGGAATCTAACTGTAAGGTGAAGAATTCTGGAACTCCTGACGGGATTGTGGATGGAGGAGAGTCTAGGGGTGTTAAGAAGGTGGAGAAGGTTCAGGAGGAGGGTGTTGATCCCTCTTATAGACCTTGGATCATGGTTAAAAGGAAAATTAATAGAAGGCCCGTGGTGCAAAAACACAAGCACTCTACAGGAAAATCACTGATTTTCGGCAGAATTTTCCGGCGGCTTTCCGGCAGCCACATTTCTGGCGGCTTTCCAGCACATTTCCGACGATTTCTTCCCATGGAATTTTCTGGCAGAATTTCCGGCAGCTTTTAAAAATTTAATGAAAACGAATAAAATTTTAAGTATTTTTAATGATTTAACAAAAAATTAATAAAAATTATATTAACTATTTAATTAATTTTTCATTTTAAAATTAATTAGTTAGTTAATTTTTATTTTATATTAAATATTATTTTTAATTTTAAATTAATAATTTCATTTTTTGTATAATTAAAAACTAATTGATTTTTGGTCTGAATATAGGTTAAATAAAATAAATTGGCAAAATATATGAATATACATCTTCAGCGATTTGGTCAGTTGCTGGAAATTCTTCCCGAACGACCGTCGTTCGAACCTCACTACATGTATACGCGCGCGCGGGAACAAACGCTGCGTGAGCGCACACAGGCGCCACGGGCGCCGGTGCGGGGGTGCTGGCCATAGCGGGGTGTCGGGCACGGTGCCCTCAGAACGGAAGCGGGGGTGGGCTGGCCGGAGCAGGGTGGCAGGCACGGCTCCGGCATCGCGTGAGAGCGGGGGCTAGCCGGAGTGGGTTGGCTGGCCGGTAGCGGAAATTTTTTTTTTTAATTTGATTAGCGGTTTAATACCGTCGGAAAAAATCGCTAGAATTTATTTTCCTACGCGGTTTTTTCTGGCGGTTTAAAAACCATCGAAAAACCGCCGCTAAATTGGAAAACTGTCAGAAAAGGCTCAATTTCCGCCGGAAATTGGTGATTTTCCTGTAGTGGCAGAAATTTGTTAAAAAGTAATGGAAGAAAACGAATAGAATTTAGGTTGTTGTGGCTGAAATAGAAAGTCAAAGTATTGATGCTAATGCTAAGGTGGAAATAGCTGTTGTAGTTAATCACTTGGAGGAAGGGGAAATACGTGGAGAAGAGGAGGTGATTAATTTTGGAGGGAATTCTGTCAGTATGGAAGATGCTGCTGTGGAGAACATTGCTCATGCTGAGGCTGCAGTTTTTCCTAATGGTATGTTTCCTGGTGTTGATACTCCATTTATTTTTGTAAATATGAATAAATTTGATGTGTTGAATGGGGTGGAAGATGATGGAGTTGGAGATGTTTGCAATAATACAGTTACTGTTTTGTGTGATAAAAATAACAGAGAAGTGGCACCTCTTGATGTTGTGAATTCAGGCAGTGGAGGAGGTATTAAGGGCTATGAGGGGAGTCTGTGTGTTGTGGGTTTTGAGAAGGCGGTTGCCTCAAATGTGGAATTGGTGAAATGTAAGCTTGCGAAAGAGCTCAAGGCTTTGGGTGTTATTAAGAACAATTCTAGAGGCAGAGTTCTGGAGGGAGGAAATAAGAAAAGATTGGGGGGCTCTTCCCCCAAACCTTTTTAATGGAATCAATAGTATTTTGGAATTATAGAGGGGCCAAGAAGAGGGAGACCTCTCTTTATTTGAAGGAAATTATTAGACTATAAGGTGTTCTTTGTTGGGTTGATTGAAACTAAAATCACTTCTCTAGATAGAGACTCTTTTGTAAGGATGATGGGTCTTGGTTGGGATTAATTCCTTCTTCCCTCAGAAGGGCTTTCTGGTGGAATTATTGTTTTATGGAGATCGGATATGGCTTCTTTTTCTGTTTTAAAATCCTCAGATCAATGTGTTATTGGTGACCTTAATCTCTTCAATAGAGGGATGTGGATGATTACCACAGTTTATACTAGTACGGATACTATTAAAAGGAGATTTCTTTGGGAGTATGTTCAGGAGGATTCCCATAGGAAAATTCCTTCCATTCTTGGAGGTGATTTTAATTGCATTTTTTCTAAAGAAGACAAAAAGGGTGGTAGAAGATTTAATTTCTCACAAGGCACCTTGGATATGATGAAGTTTATGAATGAGAATGACTATCATGAAGTTGGATTTATTGGTCCAAGGTTCACTTGGTGCAATAACAAAAGTGGTGGGGGACAAATTCTGGAAAGACTTGATAGGTGTATTTTAAATACCTTGGCCATCAACAAAATCTAAATTACTTCGATAAGACACCTAGCCAGAGTGGCTTCTAATCATAGTCTGATTGTTTTTAAGGTTTATGAGTCAGTTTTTAAAGGAAGAAGATGCATTAATTTTTAAGATACCTGGTTGTCCTTTAAGACCGCTGAACATATTGTCTCTAGTAGGTGGAGGAGGCCCTTCTTGGGGGATGACATGAAAGTACTTAATAAAAAATACAAAAAAAACTTTGAAGGATTTGTTTTATTAGAGCAAGGCTATATTGAAAGATTTCTCTTTGGAGAAAGATAAATTGAAAGCTGAAATTTTGCTTTTACAAGAAGAAGAAGCTAGAGAAGGTTGGTTGTGTGAAGACAAGTTATGGTTACTTAAAGCTAAAGTCAGAGAACTTAATGTCATTCTTAATAACTTAAATACCTGGTGGAAGCAAAGAGCAAAGGCTAAGTGGATTAATGAAGGTGATTCTAATACCAAGTTCTTCCATTCTTTTGCCAATTCAAGGAGGAATGTCAACTAGATTTCTCAAGTAAAGGATTCTAATGGGATTTTGACAGATGATCCAAAAGAAGTGGAGGAGGTATTTTATAAATTCTTTCAAAATAAATGGAAATCCAGGAATTGCTATTTTTTCGGGTGGCCTAAACCGTGGATGGTATTGCATGATAGTGATAAGCTTTTACTGAGCAGGATCTTTCCGAAGCTGAGATAAAGGAAGTAATTTTGAATCTGGGCAGCAATAAGGCTCCAGGCCATGACGGGATCACCTATTCCTTTTTCAAAGCATTTTGGATCGTCATTAAGGAGGATGTAGTAAGAGCTGTGCAACAGTTTTTTCTTACTGGTATTATGTGCAAGGATTGGAAAGACACCATGGTTGTTTTGATTCCTAAGTCTTCTAATCCTAGTGCTCCTACTGCTTACTGTCCCATCAGCCTCTGCAATTCAATCTATAAAATTGTAGCAAAGGTGTTGCTTAATAGAATGTTGGGAGTCATTCCAAAGATTATTTATGAAGAATAGGCGGCTTTTTTGAGGGGAAGGTCGATCTCTGACCATCTTCTTTTGGCACAGGAGATTTTCAACAAATTAAGGTATTCTAAAGCTAGTAATGGGTTCTTAGCAATCAAAGTGGATATAGAGCAAGCATATGATAGTATGTGTTGGGCAACTTTGAAGAAGATGATGGAAGATTTGGGTTTCCCTACCAGGTTTGTTAACTTGGTGATGAAATGCATCTTAGATCCCAGATATTCTATCCTGATTAATGGTTCTAATTTTAATTGGATTGAGGGGAAGAGTGGCTTTCGTCAAGGATGCCCTCTTTCTCCATTTCTTTTTATCTTATGTTCTCAACTTCTTTCTAACGCTTTCCATGGCAGAGGAGCAGATTTGGGAATTAGGATTTCTTCTAATTCCTAGAAGATTTCTCATCTTCTTTTTGCAGATGATATTTTGCTTTTTATGGAAGCAAAGGGGAGTAGTATGAAGAAGGTTAAAAATATTGTGGAAAGTTATTGTAAGTGGACAGGCCAAAATATTAATTACCATAAATCTTCCTTGGTTTGTGGTAGTTTGGTGGAAAGGAGGAGGAAAGTGCAGATTTCCAGATTTATGGGAATTAAACTAGTTGAAGATTTTGAGTGTTATTGGGTATCAAATTGGCCTTGAGGAGATTAAGGAAGGAGGACTTTCAAGTGTTATTGGATAAATCTAGTAAAAAAATTAATGCTTGAGGGAATAGATATATGTCTCTTGCTGGCAGACTGGTTTTGATTAAATCAGTTTATCTTTCACTTCCTGTTTTCATTATGACACACTCTCTTATTCCATTGAATACTTTGAAGGAATTTGAGAAGCTTTCTAGAGACTCTATATGGAACAAATGTGATGGCAAACGGGGCATTCATTAAGTGTCATGGGAGCACTTATGTAAACCAAAACAGTTTGGAGGTTGGAATGTTCATTCAGCTGTGGATAGGAGAAGTGCTATGAGAGCCAAATTTGCTTGGAAGATCATAGAGAAGCCTGATTCTTTTTTGAGCAGGAACCTCCTTGCTAAGTATGGAGTTAATTGGTGGAGTTATGGGTCGCATAGAAGTAGTTCTTCCTCTTGGAAGATCATTTTTTCTAGCAGGAATGCTCTCAGGGATTTTGTTAGATGAAAAATTTGGGATGGATCCAAGATTAAAGTGCTGAAGGACATATGGATTTTGGATAAATCTTTACTCAAATGTCCTACATTCGTAGGTTCTTTTGAGGATGACAACACTACTCTGGATTTCTTCATTTCTGAGGGGAGTTGGGACCGAGACAAGATGAGCTTGTTTTTTGGGACAGATTTATTGGAACTTATTTGTAAAGTCCAGATTTTTCCAAATATGGATGAGGATTGTATGGAGCTTAAGTATAAGATGTCATGGAAGTCTATCTCTGCTTTACTTATGGAGGATTGTTATAAAGATATGGAGGATTTTGTTCAAATTAATTGGATTTACAAACTGAAACTGTATGCAAGGCTGGAGGTATTTATCTGGCATTTGTTCTTGGATGCTCTCCCCACAGGTGCTTTTCTCTACAGAAGAAAACTTTCTGATTTTCTTGTTTGTCCATTAGGGTGTGATGTAGTGGAAGATACCAACCATGTTTCTTCCAATTGCTGCAAATTATGGAAGGTGTTGGATGTTCTGAGAGGCTGGGGATTCCAATTACCAGAATTCAATGGCTGGAATGACTGCTTGGCTGGTTTATTGAGGATTAAGGAAAGTACTGTGATGGTGATCAAGTTATATTTCACTGTTATATGGTTTATTTGGAATCATTGAAACAGGGTTAAGCATGGGAAACCAGAGAAAGCAATGTTTTTTTTTTGCAATTTATGTTCTCAATTTTTTCAGCTATGATAAAATGCACTTTATTCAATCGAATAACTGGGTTGTTAACCAGTCCCATGGACTGTTCTTTGATAAATGGCAACCTCCTCCACCCGATTGGATTAAGATTAATCTTGATGCTTCTCTTAAAGGAAATTATGAGGCTGGTATTGGTGGCATTGTTAGGGATTGCAAAGGAAGGTTTCTTTTGGCTTTTGGACTGGGGAAGATGCATTGGGACATTGCCCAATTGGAGTTTTTAGCCTTTTCTGCACTTAAAGAAGTTTTACATGGTAGATTACAATATGTTAAAGGCATTATTGTGGAAGGTGATAATAAAAATGTTCTTAATATTCTTCATAAAATGCATAGTATACCGAAGAATATGGATTGGAGCACGGTTTCTGAAGATTCTTCTTTTTTTAGCAAGATCAATAATGCGATTTTTCATTGGGTTAGTCACAATTGTAATAAGTTAGCGGATTACTGTGCTAACTTAGCTTTGTCTTTTGATTTTCTTTGGAATTTGTTTTGTGAGAGTGAACTTCCTTCTTCCTTTTGTAATTTGATAAAGGAAGAATGTGATAGTTTTTTCACTCTTAGTAGCTTGTATCTAGGTGTCTTTTCCACTTTCTATGCAATTTTAGCATTCTTCAAAAAAAATATATAAATTGGGTGACCATGCACACACATACACAAGTGAAGATTTTTATTAAAATAAAAAAAAATTAGACAAATTATACTGTATGATTTTCATTCGTACTGTATAATCTATTATCTGATAATAGGCTTAGCGGCTAATTGAAAGATTAGTTTCTATGAACTAATCGTATTGTATGATCTTGATCATACAGTATGATTTGTTTCAGTCTGAAAACACTAGTCGCCAAATTAATTTAAGTAAGATTTTGAATTTTAAATTTTGAATTATTTGTACTGTATGATCATTTAAAATCTTATTAAAATTAACCCCCATAATTAGACAATTAAATCATGGTTAATTACTGATTTTTTTTTTTTACACTATATGATCCTTATCATATTTTACGAACAATAGAGATGAAATTTAATCATCCCATAGATTGTACTAGATAAAACCACAATTTTTGTTTTAATTATACGGTATGATATTAATATCATACTGGATAATTTGCTAGAAATTAACTAACTGTAATATACGAAGTATACAGTGCAGGATGATTAATAGAGATGGCTTTCAATCATCCCAGGATTCATCTCATACGAATAGAGGAAATATAATAGATCGTACTGGACGATCTCTAGATCGTACTACACAATATGTTGAAAAATTGTGAACTGTTCATTCTCCTTCGTACTAGATGGGACTAGTTTTGAATTGATCATACTGTACAAACTTGGATTGTACTATACAAATAAATGACAGCTAACTTGAAATTTTAGGATTTCTTGAAACCTATTATAAAAGAAATTCTTTAACCTTTTTTTATATAGTTGTGAAGAGAGGAACTTGGCTAAGAAAGGAACTTTGAAAGGGAGATTTTGAAGGAAATTAGGGTTTATGAGAGAAGGAGAAGGTGAGCATGAGTGAGAGGGAGAAGAATTATGAGGGGAATCATACGGTTACTCCGGGCTGGCTACATGCTTGCTCCTCCTATGGCCTTGGTGAATCTTGTGGGAGCTCTCTAGGGAGAGAGGCTTCTTAGGCGGTTGTCAAGGTTCTCTGCCTTCTCCAGGAGGGAGAAAAAGGAGTCAAGATTCTTTGCCTGTAAAAAGAGTTTTGGTTCTCTACCACACCGGGTTGGTGAAAGAGAGGTTTGTAAGGGCTTCTCCACCTTACTGAGGAAGAAAAAAGAGAGTCACTTTATGTTAGTACAATACTCGAAGTGGAGGACTTCTGGGACTGTATGTAGGTCAATGTTTGATAGAACCACTATAAAATATGGTGTGTTCATTCTGATTTTACTTTCTACATTTTACTTTTTGCACTTCATCTTAGTTATAACTGTTTGATAAATTTCCGATATCTAGTTTATGATGTAATAATTAGAATTTTATCATCATTATTTTTCAAGGAATATTTTAATTTATTAGCTTCCATATATAAAAATTAAAATTGCTTATTTCTAAGTATTTTGAAAAATCCTAAAAATTAATACTCTTGCTTAGGATTATTTTAAAAGCACCAATTCACACCCTCTTGGTGCCTCTCATACTTTCACCTCCATTCATATTATACAATCCACAAGTTAGAATCTATTAGCTTGAATTTAGTTTGATAGGAACGATCATAATTGCACTTCGTACTGTACAAACACATGTTTTTGTTGTACGATACAATTAGTCAAAAGTCATTCTGACGATTCCTCAAGACAAATGCAATTCCTTAAGATCGTGCAGTATGATATTGATCGTATTATATGATTTGACCACCTTTTCCTAAAAATTCATCTAGACAATTTAACTCTCTTGATCATATTATATGATATTCAATTGTACTGTACAATCTACTAAATTTCTATAAATTAGTGGGTTCTCTTGAATTCAAACCACATCATTCAAATTCTTACCTTTATTGTCTTGAATTCTCCAATGGTTGGCGGTAGCAAATAAATTTGCCAAACCCCCAAAAACTTTTCCTCTTGTCTCCCAAGTGACAATCGTTTCATGTCTACTACTGATGAAGCAGCCTACCACAAATATAAAGAAGCTCACATCACACCTTCCATAATGTTGAACCAATATGCAGTAAACTTTCAGGTGATAAGCCTATTCAATAACACTTCTCTCTAATTCCATCTCACACTTGCTTTTCCATTTCAGTTTGAAATTCTCTATGAATTCTTAGCAAACCATAGGATCAATAACGACGCATTTATCATGACTTCCTATGTATGTCGCTACCATGTAGAAATTTTAAAAGAAGATTTGGGAGAACACATTCAACTTTCCACACAAGGCAATAGACCCACTCTATGGGCTCTAGATCAAATTTTTATTGGAGTGTTATTAACCTCACTATTTGAAATATAGCTTTAAATCAACATCAACCCTTTGTCCACTCTTTAAACTATAATACAAGGGTTATCCAGCATGTTTTTTGGACCTCCATCATTCCCAAAACTAGAGACCGTATAATCCTCGCTCCTTTTCTTTCTACAGTCACATACTTTAAATGTCAAATATCAAATTTGATGAAGCTCAAATGATCATTGACTATATCAAAAACTTAACACCAATTCAAATTCCCACAACTAGAAGAAAGAAAAATGTCGCACTAGAACAAGTCATAGTTTATGTATTAGTAGAAAAGAAATACCAAATCACCTACCCTTCTCCTCCTGATAATATTTCTATTTTCTATATTATTGCTTCCTTCTGTATTCTTTACCATCAGGGGCAAGAGCTTGATAAGCCCAATTTTAATGATGAAGGAGGAGCTTCTCTTACAGCAGCTCCTGAACTAGCACCAACTCCTATGGCACATGAACTAGGACCGCACTAGCACCTCATTTATATCCCTATGAGGAGATGGTTCAAAGATTTGATTGCCTAGAGTCTCTATTAGACCAACAAAAATAGTAACAAGATATAGATATGGCATGGTTTGGGGAACAATTCTCTTCAATCCAACAATAAATCTCCTCCATTCATAATTATTTTCAATAGCAACCACAACCATCACCATCTAATTAGGATCCATCTTAATTTTAGTGCTTATTTACTCTATTTTTTATTTTTTTATTTATTTTAATGTTTAGCTTATTTTTTCTATGTTCCTCATTTTTGTGATGTTGAAAAGGGGAGAAAATGTATGTTTTAGTTGTA
The DNA here is from genome assembly GCA_022539455.1 of Dendrobium nobile. NCBI lineage: Eukaryota > Viridiplantae > Streptophyta > Magnoliopsida > Asparagales > Orchidaceae > Dendrobium > Dendrobium nobile. The sequence goes on from CM039734.1 coordinate 19,539,845, forward strand.
TGTGTGGTTTTATATTTTTTAGAAGAATTCTATTTGTGTTTTTATTTCTGATTTTTTTTTCAGAGTGAGAAAGTCTGGGACTTCGCGGCATCATCTTCAGTGACGATGGTGGTGAACGGTCGCCGGCCTCCTTCGGCCAGTGGTCCGTTGGAGGATAGATGTTCTTTTGGATGTCCAATGAATGGTGGATCTTGGAGCGTGACTTCTTCACCTCCAACTTTTGGAGACAACAAAGCTAATTTCTTCTCTGGAGTGAAGGTTAATGCTAAGATGAACAAAACATTAATAATCAATGAAGGAGGACTACAATTAAAAAAACAAATTTCTGAAGTCGCCGGTAAGGGAAAGGGAATCCTGATGGAGGATAAGCTGGAGAATTTCGGTTTGTTGGGAAAGGCTCATTTGGCTAAGCAAAAAAAGACATTTTCTCCATCATCAAAATCAAAGTCTAGAACAAACAATGAATCAAATACAGTGGTTATGGTATCAAAAAGATGTAAGAAAGATGATTCTATTTTATGGGTGGCTATTGGTATAAATGAAACTGGGAGTTCTAGAAAGAAAAAGAGCCTGGCAGTTGAAGATAATTCAAAATCTGATCTGGAGGAGGTGCGGATATGTGAAACAAGTGAATTGGGAAGATTTGATGAAGTTACTGATGAAATGCCTAAACGGAGTAACCCAGGTAACCAACAGAATGTTTGGTTAAAAAATGAAATATCAGGGGTTGCTGATTTGGATTTCGGCAACGGAAAGCTGAGGATGGGAAATCTATCAAGCTTAATGTGGAAAAAGTTATGGAGAACTCTTAAAAGCTAGATAAATCATTGGTGGTGAAAATTTTCGGTGGTGATGTCCCTTTTTCTTCAATAAGCTTTGAATTGAAGAGACAATGAGGTCAATATGAAAAATTCCACCTAACGGTGCTTGGGAAGGGATGGATTCTATGCTCGTTCTATGAACTTGAACATATAGAGGCAGTGCTAACCAATGGTCCCTAGTTTTTTAATGGGAACATTATGGGGATTGAAAGATGGACTCAAAGGTTTGATCCGAATTCGCTTCAAGGACTTTTTGCTCCTATATGGATCAGACTGCCCAACTTACCATTGCATTACTGGGATGAAATAAACATCTATCGTATAGCGTCCATGGTGGGCAAGCCTTATTTGATTTACGCAACATGTCCCAGTGGTCCTGAAGAGAATTTAGCAGGGTATGCGTTCGGATAGATTTTGATGCGAAGCTTCCGACTGGTGTTTGGGTTGAAGGGGTAGAAGACAAATTCTTCCAGAGAATTGAGTATGAGAGGCTGCCAAATCTATGTTTTGATTGTGGGAAAATTGGTCATGGGAAGAATGAGTATGCCTCAGCTAAAGTGGATAACATGTTTAATTCAGTAAAGCATGTTAATTCAAATGCCAGCAATTTGGAGGGAATTGAAACAGCTGAAGGTAATCAAAATCTGGGTGGAGTTGGATTTACTAATAAAGAAGAATATGGACCATGGATGTTGGTAAAGTATGGGAAGAAAAAAAACATATAACAACTTGGCCAGAAAACCAATTTCTCGGGTGAAGAGTAATTGGTTACCGTTGAAGCAGAGTGATAACATAATTTCTGGAGCCAGGAAAGATAAGCCAAATGAAGAGCATAAAGTAGTGGAACAAAGGATAGTTGGGAGCACAACAGATAGCCTTGAAGAGAGAAGCATCAGAGCTCAAAAAGTTATGATGCCCGTGATTGATGATAATAGCTTCAGTGAACTAGTAGATCTGGAGGAAGGAGAATTAGTACTAACTACAAATGCAATCACAGTTGAAGAAGAGATCCACATATGTGATGGTAACAAAGAAACAATTATTCCTGCAGGTGGGAATGATAAAGAAAACTCGAATGCATCTATCTGTGAAAAGCTGAAATCTGGAAGTGAAGGGAAGGTAGACTCTGCTCTATCAACTAAGAAAAAAATTCCAAAACAGTTAAGGGAATTAGGACCAATCAACTTAGAAGCCGGAGATTGGAGCTAGAAGGGAAAGGTAGTTTAGGGGTTAATCCCCAAAATCTCTTTTAATGTATTCTATAGCTTTTTTGGAATTGTAGAGGAGCAAGGAAGAAGAGTGCTTCTCTTTACATTAAGGAATTTGTTAAAAATAATGGAGTAGTTTTTTTGGGTTTGGTAGAAACCAAAATATCTACAAATGATAGAAGTGAAATCAATAATATGGTAGGCATCGATTGGGACTATTTCTTAGTGCCTTCATCAGGGTTATCTGGTGGCTTTTTATTACTTTGGAATTGTACACAAGTTGAGTTCTCGGTAGTAATTTTTTCTTCCCAAATTGTGATTGGAGATCTTAAAATACCCAACAAAGGAATGTGGAGGGTTGCCACCATTTATGGAAGTAGGGAAGTGCAAAAGAGGAGAGATCTATGGGATATGATAGACAAGTATTCCATTAGAGAATTTCCTATGGAAATCGGAGGAGACTTTAACTGTATAATGGGAAAAGAGGATAAAATTGGTGGTAGAAGGTTCAGTTTCTCTCAAGGACCAAAGGAGATGAAGGAATGCTTGCTCAATAATGATTTACATGAAGTTGGGTTCATTGGGCCTAAATACACATGGTGTAATAATAAATGTGGTGGTGCAAGGATTCTTGAAAGATTAGATAGGTGTTTTATCAACACCTCTGCATTGAGCTCTCCATACTGTTTGGTAGTGAGGCATTTGGCTAAGATTGCCTCGGACCATTGTCCAATTATATTGCAATTTCAAAATTTCAAAGCTATCTCTAAAAGGAAGATCAAGTTTGAAAACTATTTGGCATCTTATCAAGCATCATTTGCGGTTGTAAGGAAGGAATGGAACAAGAATTATCAAGGTAATTGCTCTCAAGTTCTTAATAAGAAGTTTAAAAATTCCTTAAAATTGTTGTTCTTTTGGAGCAAATCTAAGCTAAAGGATTTAAACAAGCTTAAAGATGATCTTATGAATGAGATTATTGAACTTCAAAGCAAAGAATATTCACATAGAGCTCTCTCGGAATCTGAATATTGGTGTCTCAAAGCTATGGTGAACGAGTTGAACACAACCATGGCTAGATTGAATTCTTGGTGGATGCAAAGAGCTAAAGTCAAGTGGTTAAAGAAAGGTGGTGAAAATTCTAAATTTTTCCACTCTTATGCAAGTGCGAGGAGAAACTCTAATAAAATCATCAAAATAAAGCATGAGAATGGGTTGTTGGTGGAAGAACAAGACAAAATGGAAGAGGTGTTCTTGCAGTTTTTCCAAAAAAAAAAAGAGAGACTAGGAGATGCAAGCTTGAAGGATGGCCAGCTGTGAACTCTTGCTTAAATACAGGGGATCAGGAACTGCTGGAGGCAGACCTGACTATTGAAGAGGTTGAAGATGTTCTGGATCAATTGGAAGGAAATACTTCAACTGGTAATGATCGAGTTTCAAACTCTTTCATCAAAGCTTATTGGGGGATCATTAAAACAGATTTTTGGAGGGCTATAAATCAGTTTTTTAGCAATGGAGAATTGAATAAAGAATGGAAGGAGACATTGATAGTGCTTATACCAAAGGTAACTAATCCTATTCTCCCATCTAATTATAGACATATAAGTCTATGCAACATTGTGTACAAGGTAGCGGTGAAGATTATATTGAATAGATTAGTTATGGTCATTCTGAAACTAATCTCCATGGAGCAAGCAGCATTCATTAAGGGGAGGTCCTTGTCAGACCATGTTTTGGTGGCACAGGAGATTTTTCATAAACTAAGGTTCTCTGAGGCCTCTAAGGGCCAAGTCTCCTTCAAAGTAGACATGGAACAAGCATATGATTCCATGGCTTGGTCTTCTCTAAGGAAAGTGCTAGCGTATTTCAACTTTCCTACAAAAATTTCTAATCACATCATGGAGTGTGTGGAAGACCCTAAGTTTTCTCTAATCATTAATGGCAATTACTCTAATTAGATTCAAGCTAAGAGTGGTTTTCTGTAAGGATGTCCCTTATCTCCTATCCTTTTTATAATTTGCTCGTAACTTCTCTCAAATGCGTTTGAACAAAGCTCTTGTGGTATCAAGATCATTTCAAAGGGGCCTAGAATATCCCATTTACTTTATGCCGATGATGTTATCATGTTCTCTGAAGCTAATAGGAAGAAGGTTAAAAGAGTGAAAAAAATCTTACACAACTATTGTGAATGGACTGGCCAACGTATCAACCTGAACAAATCTGCCATTTTGTTCGGAAATCATGTGGGAAGGAAAAAGAAAAACAGCATCAAAAGAATTATTGTATTCAAAACTGTTAGAGAATTCAATTACCTTGGATTGAAGATAGTTTTGAGAAGACTTGCATATGATGATTTTCAATTTATCATAGATAATGCCTTGAAGAAGCTGTATCAATGGGGAAGCAAGTTATTGTCATTGCCGGGTAAGATGACTTTGGTAAAATCTGTATTGCTAGCTCTACCTGCATTTCATGCTACTCACTCTCTTGTCCCAAAATGTGTGCTGGAAGAACTTGATAAAGCAAGTAGAAACTTCATCTAGAATAAGAAGAATGGTAATAGGGGCTTGCACTATGTCAGTTGGATTGAAATGTGCAAGCCAATTGAAAGAGGTGGCCGTGGGTTGCATTCAAATAGCACAAAGACACCTGCTTTGAGAGCACGTTTGGCATGGAGATTTATCCAAGACAAAGAATCACTTTTAAGTAAGTTAATGGTGTCTAAATATGGTGCAAGGCTGGAAAAGGGAAGAGGTAGAGTAAGTAGCTCATCCTCTCACAAATTGTTGACTGAAGGATACAAAATGTTGAAGCCCATTGTGAGATGGTCTTTAGTGAATGGAGATCTAGTGGATGCATATAAAGATAACTGGATGCTGGATAAAATCATAGATAGGCGGCCTATGTTTTTGTCCCACTTGAGGGCGGAACTATTTATGCTGCTAGAAATATTTGGAAGGGAGCTTGTTAATTTGATTATTCAAATTAAAATTACACATGATGGTGAAGAGGACCGTATGGATTTGATTCATCAAAAATATGGAATGTCTATTTCTGGACTAGCATATAAAGCTTTGGTTAAAGATACTGATGATGTTCAGTATTGGGATTAGATCAAAAATGCTAAGTTGAATTCTCGGGTGGAAGTGTTTTGGTGGAGATTATGTAGAAATGATATCCCATCTCTTCAATTCTTATTCTATAGAAGATTATTAGACAATGCCAATTGTCCAAGGGGATGCAATTCAATTGAAGATGTTGAACATATCATGTGTGGATGCTTGAAGCTCAAAGAGGTAATCTTCCATCTTAATCAATGGGCATTTTGCATTCCACAGTTTGATAAGTTTGAGCATTGTATCAAATGGCTGGAAACCAATTTGAAGAAGAAAGGCATGGTTGTTAACCTGTATTTCAATACAGTTTTCTTGTCATGGAAAAGCATAAACAACTTTAGTCATGAAGGTGTGGAGGAAAGTCCAAGTTTTATAGCTTCTAATGCTATATGCCAGGCTTCGATTTCTTTAAGATTTATTCACTTTAATTTGGGCATTTGGGATGTCAACCAGTTAGTAAAACTGTCCAATAATTACCATCCTCCTCCACCCAATTGGCTAAAGGTAAATGTAGATGAAACTCTACTTTCTTCCTATAAAGCAACGATAGCTATAGTTTTTTGGGACTGCAAAGGGAGATTTCTATATGCTTATGGAAGACCTTGTATACATTGGGACATAGCTCAGCTGGAGTTGCTAGCAATATATTCCTTAAAGGAGGAAATCAAGGATTGGATGTTCAAATACAAAGGCATCATCATAGAAGGGGACAACTCAAATATCATTTCTTATCTACAAAGAACTTGGAAAAAAGGAGAGCACAAGGATGAGGGTATGGATTTTCTTATGAATTTTACTTTGTCATTTTCAATTGTATAGGTCGTGATAATAATAAGTTAGCAAACTTATGTGCTAACTATGCTTTATTTAGTAGTTTCAGTTGGGATGAATTTTCTTTAAATAACATTCCTCCTTCATTTTTCAATACATTGAAGGAGGAATCATCATTGTAGTTGCTCTTTATTTTTGCTTAATAATATAGGAAGCTCTGGCTTTTTCTTCAAAAAAAAAGTATTTTGGAACCCCTATTTTTTAAATCTAACACCTAGTTAGGGGGAGCTTAGGAGAAAAAAGAATTTTAATGTACCTTTCAACCAAAATTATTTGTCATCATAAAAAAGAGAGATTATTATAATTCAGGATTCCTAGTATGTGATTTTAATGATGAAAAAAAATTATTGATTGAATTATTATTTCTATCAGTAGATATTTTGGATATTCTTTTTATTAGAGAGTAATAACATTTCAGGTAAAATATTTTGCTCAAGGCTAGTGGAAACTCAAGAACGGGTAGAATAGGATGTCAAATAAAAGAGTTTGTACTTTTAATATTCTTTTATTTTTTTATTTCTTGAGTCTGGCCACATAAGAGTGCATGGAATTAGGTGACCATGCACACACACACATAGGAGAAGTGAGAAAAATTTGAAGTTAAAATTTTTTGTATTAATAATCATATTGTATGATCAGCTATTCTAAAAAGGTCTTAATGGCTAATAGAATCAGTAATGGTATCGAACTAATCATACTGTATGATACATATTGTACTATAAGATTTGTTTTGATCTATAAACCCTAGTCACCAAATAAATTAAGAATTCAACAATTAATTTTTTGAACTAATCATATTGTACAAAATTTTAAAATCTTATTTTAACTATCTCCTATAAATAATCAATGAAATCATAGTTTAATTAATGATGATAGCTCATATTGTATGATAAAGATCAAACCATACGATTTATAGAGACAAAATTTGATCGTACCAAATGAAACTATGATTTTTTAATTAATCGTATTATACGATATTCACATCATATTGGATGACCCACTTGAAATCAACTAATTGTACTATATAATGAGAGCTGTATGGGATGATTGATATAGAAGATTTTCAAACTTCTTAAAGATCATCCTGTATGAATGTAGAGAAATTAAATCGATCATACTGGCCAACCTCATGATGATTATATATAGTATGTTAAAATTTTGAATATTTCATCTGAATGACTCTTCACATCATGCTTGACAAGTCTAATTTATTAAATTGATCGTATTCTATGAATTTCAATCATACTGTGTGAACAAAGATGTCCAACTTAAATTTTTAGGGTTTTTTTAAACCTAATATTTTAGCAATATTTAAAGAATATATTGGTAAAAGAGACAGGATTGTATGATTATTGAAGGAACTCTGAGAGAGAAGCTTTTGATAGAGATACAAGGTTTGGGAGGAAGGAGGAGTGGTTGAGTGTGAGGGAGAAGTAGTTTTAGGGGATTGCATGGTTTCTCAAAGCTAGCTAAGCACTTTGCTCCTCATGTGGCTTTGTGAGTCCTTGAAGTTTTTTCTTTGGAAGAGAGGCTTCAAAGTCAAGTCCTCAAGGTTCTCTACCTTCTCCATGAGAGAGAAAAAGGAGTTGGGATCTCTGCCTTCACCAGGAGGGTGAAAAAGAAACTGAGGTACTCTACCTTCTCAAAGAGGGAGAAAAAGATTGGAGGTTCATCACTATCACAAGGAGGGTGACATAGCTTCTGGCACTCTATCACACCAAGTTTGTTAAAAAGGATTTTGTAAGGGCTTGTCCTCCTTGTTGTGTGGGAAAAATTAGATTCATTTATTTCTAGTGCAATACCCAGTGCGAATGACACTGGGGAGTTGACGTAGGTCAAGATTGACTGAACAACCATAAAATTTCTAGTGTGTCTTTTTTTTCATTTTTAGACTTTTTATGTATTTTATTTCATGATAACTACTTGGGAAAATTGTTGCAAATCTGATTTCATGGATTAGAATTTTGATGATAGCAAACATTCATGATATTCTATGACTGCCTTGCCTATTAACTTTTCAGGTCCACAAGATCGAGTGCAACTCAGGCTAGCTCAAGATCGAGTAGATTAGGTCTGAGTCAGTTTATAATTTTCCTTTTTTGAGTCTATTGTAAACATAGTGGTTCCTGATGCTAAGTAACCTTGCACACACACACATGGGGGAAAATTTTTGTCTATTGATTAGAGTTCTCTATTTTGATCACATTGTCCAGGATGATCCTAAAATCATCCAAGACAATCAGCTAAAAAAACCCTAACTAGGACATCCTGGTTAAGGCAACCATCATTAAGCACATCATCCTGAATGATCTTTGTATCGACCGGGACGATAGGCTCAAATCAAAAAGAATCAGCCACCAGATCTATTTAGGACGATGCAGCACAATTATGTCTAAATTAGTCTAGTAATTAAGAAAAGCAATTAAGCTTTGATTGCTCTATCACATCGTCTGGTATGATCGCAGGATCATTCAGGATGATCTCTTGGACGATTGACATTGGCCAGCTTCAATTCAGAGCGATATCAGGATGATTTTTCTCGGATTTGAACTAATCGGCCAGGACGACTGTAAGATTGGCTTGGACTATCAAGCTATTCTTTAATTTTCTAGATATCCTTTTGGAGTGATTTTCAGGATGATAATCAAGGATTTGTACTAATCGTCCAGGATGACATTATATCATTCTGGACGATATGACTAAAAATCTTCTGATTATCCCAAACCGAGCGGGCTGATTGAACAAAATTTATGTTGATCGGCTAGGATGATATTCATATCGCCCTGGACGATAAAGTCAATTTGTATAAAATAAGAGCTATTCTGAAGCTCTTCTATTTAAGAGCTCTTGTTCTACCCTTTTGAACATCTTTTGTTGCTGCTTTGACCTGAGAGAGCCAAGAGGAGAGGGAGAGCAAGGGAGAGAGAGAGGATCTTGTGAGGGGAAGTTTGTGAGGGAGTTCACAAAGGTTGCTTCAAGCAAGGATCCAACGTCGTCTTCTCCAATCGTCATCCTTAGATCCTTGGGGGTTCTATAGAGGTAAACTTCAGAATCTGATCAAGGTTCTCTGCCTGCTTCAGGAGGAAGCAAAAGCAGTTAGGTTCTCTACCTGCCTTAGGAGGAAGAAAAAGAAGTTGGGTTCTCTTCCTGCTTTAAGAGAAAGCAAAAGAAGTTGGGTTCTCTGCCTGCTTCTAGAGGAAGCAAAAGGAGTTGGGTTCTCTACCTCACCTAGGTGGTGGAAAGGAGGTTTGTATAGGCTTCTCCGCCTTACTATGAGGGCAAAAGAAGAAACACTGACTTTACTGCAATACTTAGAGGGCGCCTCCGAGGAGTGGGCGTAGGTCGTGTTGACTGAACCACTATAAATCTCTGTGTTCTTTATTACTACTTCCATATTTATTTTCTGCACTTTGATTTCTATGGTGAATTTTGGTTTTTATTTTAAGATTTTTTTTTGATCAAAAGATTTTTTAAAATACCAATTCACCCCCCCTTTTGGTTAGCCTTGGGACTAGTTCATAAGGGCTTAATATTCCTAACAAACTTTCTAGTGTCATCAAAGCACTTTCAAGTGTATCAGAGCGTGAATTAAAAAATTAAGTTTGAAAATTTTTTGAATTTTGATTCATGGCTAACTTTGTTAATCGTAATACAATGGAAGGATATTCTATTACATGTCCACCTTTGTTTGATAATTTTCCTTTTAATTTTTAGAAAACTCGCATGGCTACGTTTTTACAATCACTTGATTATCGTATATGGATGCGTGTAAAGAAGGTTATACACCACCTTCTCGTGAACTTAATGGAATTAAAATTAAAATTCTTTTTACTGAATGGACTTTTGATGAAAGAGATTTAGCACAACTAAATGAAAAATGCTTGAACTATTTTTTGTGCTTTAAATTTTGAAGATTATATGTGTGTTTCAACTTGTGCAACTGATAAAGAAATTTGGGATAGATTATGTGTAATTTATGAAGGAACCTATGAAGTTAAAAAATCTCGATTAAATATTTTACTGCATGATTACGAATTTTTTTATATGAAACCTTCTGAATCAATTTATAAAATATATATAAGATTTACTCAAATCGTCACCTCATTACATGCTTTAAGAAGAGAGCTAACTAATTATAAAAGGGTAAATAAAATTTTGAGATACTTGCCTTTTTCTTTTGATTCTAAGATCACTGTAATTATTGAATCTAAATATTTGAATACTTATTCAATTGATAACTTACTTGGATCACTCATTGCTTACGAGCAAGGGGTGAATCAAAGAAATCTTGATGCAGGTGAGAAAAGGAAGGAGAAAATTGTGACACTAAAGGCCAACAACATTGACACTGATTCATCCGGATCCAAAAATGATGATGTTTCCTTCATCACTAGGCAATTCAAAAGCTTTCTAAGGAAGAAGCATAAAGACCATTAGAAGTGGAAAAAAATTATAAAAGCTCTTGTAATGTTGTTCGCTTTGAATGCAGGAAGCTTAGATATGTTAAAGCTATTGTCCTACACTTAAGGAGCACCCAAACAAGGAGAAGGGTGAGGAAAAACCCAAATACAGGAAGGACAAAAAGTAGTAACAAAAGGTATTCTGGGTGGATTATGTATCTGTCTCCTTTGAGACTGGAATAGAGGAGGAAACCACAAACTTATGTTTAATGGCCGATAATCAACTTGAACAATTTGATGAAGAATAGGTATGTGAACCAACCTATGATCAATTAGTTAAAATTTATGAGAGAATTCATGCATCATATAAGAAATTTAAGAAAAAGTATGCTAGCTTAAAATTGGAGTTTTTAAATTTTTAAAAAGAGCATGAAATTCTTCTTAAAGATTATTCTACAATTGATAATAATCACATGTCCTTACTTGATGAGTTTGATGCATTAAACAAAGAGCATACTGAATTATTTGCACATGATTCCTTGAAGTCATCCCATACTGAGTTAGAAAAGGAGTTTAAGAAATTAGTAAATCTCAAAGTTTTTGAAAATAACAAATCCTCATTACATACAACACATAAAAGGAAGCCTTACCACCTAAGTAGATTAGTACATCCTTTTCCTGGTGTTAGATATTTTTCATGTGGCATGTTAGGACACATTGCACATACTTGCACCGTTCACCGTAGTACACATTGGGAGTGGAGACCCAAATTGCATGATTCACAACATAACACACATGCATTGTATTCTTCCTTTCATAAGAAGGGACCCAAACTTGTTTGGGTTCCTAAATTTGACATTTGATGATTTTGCAGGCTTGCTCTCACAAAAGGCCGCGTGAGAACATGTGGTACCTGGACAGCGGATGCTCATGACACATGACTGGAGATGCCAATCAATTCATTCTGCTGGAGACTAGGACATGAGGCAAGATTACTCTTAGAGACAACACCACCAGGAAGGTAGTGGGCGCTAGTATAATTGGAAACTCCAAAAACCTTTTGATTGAAAATGTTTTACTTGTAGATGAACTAAAACACAACTTGCTCAGCATCAATCAGCTTTGCGATAAGGGCTTCATCATAAAAATTTTGGCAAATACTTGCATTATAAGCTTAAATAACAATACTATTTTGCATGGAATGCGGATAAATAATGTTTACATGCTTGACTTAAATAATATTGAAAGTGCTGCTTCATTCTGCTTAAAAATTGCTACTGATGATTCATGGTTGTGGCACAGGAGATTATGTCATGCCAGTATAAAAACCCTTAGGAGAATCACCCAGAAAGACTTAGTTAGAGGTATCCCCAAACTTAAATTCTAAAAAGACCACCTTTGTGATGCCTGCCTACTAAGAAAACAAGTTCATTCATCTTTTCACTCCATTAAGGATATTAGCACCTCTAGACATTTAGAAGTCTTTCACATGGATTTGTTTGGACCAATTAGTACTGCCAGTTTAGGAGTAAAATTCTATGATTTTGTGATTGTCAATGACTACTCAAGGTTTACTTGGATTAGATTTCTGTCACATAAGAATGAGTCTTTTGATGAGTTTAGATCCTTCTTCACTTGGATTCAAAAAATGTTAGGTTGTAATATTTTGATCATCTATAATGACCATGGGGAAGAATTTGAAAATGAGATATTTGGAGACTTTTATGAGGATAAGGGGATTAGTCACAACTTTTCAGCTCCTAGGATCCCTCAGCAGAATGGGGTAGCTGAAAGGAAGAATCAAACCTTAGTTGAAGTTGCTAGAGCCATGCTTGTTAAATATTCACTTCCAAAATACTTTTGGGCTGAAGTGATAAACACAGCTTGTTATGTGTTAAATAGGGTGAATGTTAAAGCCAAACTTGATAAGACACCCTATGAGATCCTTAAGGGTAGGACACCCAATCTTTCCCATCTCCATATTTTTGATTGTAAGGTTTTCATTCATAACAATAGGAAGTCACACTTAGGAAAATTTAACCAAAAATCTGATGGAGTGTTCTTAGGATATTCAAGTGTGGGAAAATCCTTTAGGGTGTTTAATAAGAGGACATTAGTAGTGGAGGAGACAACTCATGTAGTGTTTGATGAATCTAATCCTAAGAAGTCTAGAAATGAGGAGGAAGATGAAGTTGGAGAAAATACCACTGGAGTTGAAAATTTGGAGAAGATGGTAGAGCCCCAAAACACTGAAGGAGTAGGTAGGATTACCCAAGGAGTAAAAAATATATATTTGGAGGAAAGGGTTGAACCTACACACACCTTGCCTAGAGATTTGGAGATATTCTTCGAGTCATCCTAAAGAACTAATCTTAGGAGACCCTTCTGAAAGTGTTAGGACTAGGTATGGACTTAGGAAGGAAGTGAACCACTCTGCCTTTATCTCAATGACTGAACCTACCAACATTAATCAAGCCCTTTCTGATGAGTTTTGGATCACAGCCATGTAAGAGGAGTTAAACCAATTTGTTAGGAATGATGTTTGGGAGCTTGTAGAAATACCAAAGGGATAAGATATAGTTGGAACCAAATGGGTCATTAAGAATAAAATGAATGATTCTGGTTTGGTGGTTAGGAATAAGGCAAGATTAGTGGCTAAGGGGTACAACCAAATAGAAGAGATTGATTTTGAGAAAACCTTTGCCCCTGTAGCTGGATTGGAAGCCATTAGAGTGCTACTAGCCTTTTCCTGTTATAAGGGATTAAAACTTTTCCAAATGGATGTTAAGAGAGACTTTTTAAATAGAGTAATTAAAGAGGATGTGTTTGTAGAGAAACCCCTTTATTTTGAGAGTTCCTAATTTCCAAATCATGTTTTCAAATTAAAAAAGGCTTTATATGGATTAAAGAAGGCAACCAGAGCTTGGTATGAGAGGCTTAGCACATTCTTACTAGGGAGAGAGTTTATTAAGGGGAGTGTAGACACCAACCTTTTTCTGAGAAAACTAGGAGATGATTTACTCATTATTCAGATCTATGTCGATGATATACTGTTTGGATCTTATGATAAAAGGCTATGTGATAATTTTTCTAAAACAATGAGTAAGGAGTTTGAGATGAGTATGATGGGAGAGTTGTCCTACTTTTTGGGATTTAGCATAAGACAATTAGATGATGGAACCTTTCTAAATCAATCAAAGTACATAAAAGACATCTTGAAGAAGTATGAAATGGATAAAGTCAATCCAATTAATACTCCCATGACCTCCAGTGTTCAGTTGGATAAGGACCCAAATGGAAAGTCTGTTGATCAAAAAAAGTACAGAGGAATAATTTGATCTTTACTTTACCTGACTGCTAGCCGACATGATATAATATTTAATGTTTGTCTCTGTGTTAGATTTCAAGCTGATCCTAAATAATCCCACCTGACTATAGTTAAGAGAATTTTTAGATACCTCTTAGGAACCCAAAACTTAGAAATCTGGTATCCTAGGCACAGCACCTCTTTGGAGATTATTGGATATTCTAGTTCTAATTTTATAAGTTGTAAGGTGGATAGAAGAGCACTTCTGGGACTTTTCAATTCATAGGATAGTCTTTAATCTCCTAGTCTAGTAGGAAGCAAAACTCTGTTGCACTTTCCACTGTTAAAGTTGAGTACATTTTCTTAGGAGGTTGAGCAAATCCTTTGGTTGAAGCAGCAAGTTATGGATTTAGGATTACCTGTAGACATAATTTCAATCCTTTGTGACAACACTAGTGCCATCTTCATTTCTAAGAATCCTATCCAATATTCAAGGACTAAGCACATTGACATAAGGCATCATTTTATTAGAGACCATGTGACTAAAGGAGACATTGAGTTACACCATCTAGCAATTGAGAATCAACTAGCTGACATCTTTACTAAACCACTGGCCTTAGACACTTTCAGCACTTTAAGGATCAAATTGGGTGTTATTGACATAAATGTATGAATTTGATTCTTACTGATTTCTGATCTTTTTTTTTTTTTTGTTATTCTATTTCTGTAGTTTCTCATTATTTATTTTTTGTTTAATTTTATTTGTTGCTTTATTATATATATATATATATATATATATATATATATATATATATATATGATTTTTTTTAATCATTACTGAATTAATATCTTATGCCTTATTTTTGTTTTTTGAAATATGTAAGACAAAGATTGACATCTCCAAATCAGTTAAAGGGGAAAAATACCGTTGAATGTTTCCTTCTCTCTAACTTCTTTTAGTGGTGGAATTTTTTTTCTAAACAAAAATTTATCTCACATTAACAACTGGATTTTGAAATTGAGATCTTTTCAATCTTGCTACAGTAATCTATTTTATATATACAATATTCAAAATCTTTATTTAACCTTTAGATTTTTGTAATCTTGTCATTGAATTTATCATATAATTTTTTTATTCTGTTTTATAATTCATTCTTCCTTATATTAAAGTTTTTTTCTCTAATATCTGGAAGATATAATTACAACTGAGAATTTTTAAGAATTTTGAAAAAGGGATCGAGTTTGCAAAAAAGTAAAAGAAAAAAAATGATCAATGATGCCAAAATCAAAAGATATGTAATGACGCCAAATTATATATATATATATATATATATATATATATATATATATATATATATATATATATATATATATATATATATATATATATATATATATATATATATACACACACACACACACACACACACACACACACACACACACAAAGTGTATCAAAAATTAAAAGATGCACAAAGAGTGTCAATCAAATTGACAAGAGACAAAAAATGAGCCCACCAAAAGTAAGCTTCATCTCTTTCAAAAATTTTAAATCTTAGAAGAATTCATGTGTTACTTGATATTTTTCAAATGCTTGATTTCAGATTTCATGATTGTAACTAATTATTTTGATATATTATTGTATAAAATATTTTTCTGAAACCATGTTTTGAACATATTTCTTTTTCTTATCCAATTGATTTTTATGATTTAGATCCTTATTTTCAAAATATGGTTTCCCCTGGGAGAAGTCTGAGTTAAGGCTAACGTGATCGATTATTATACCATTTTTTTGAATTCCGATGATGTTAACTCATTGATTCTTACAAATTTTTAATTCAATCATATGGAAAACTTATCATATTCAAGCTTTGATTTTAAAAAAAAAACACCTTTCTTTTGCTTCTGGTCTTACCTTTTTCATTTTTCTTTCTATTTTTAATCTCTGCCTTTGTTTCTATTTTACTTTCCTCCTCCTTTTTGTGATGTCAAAAGGGGGAGTAGTTAGTTGCATTTGTTACTTTGTAGTTTGATTATATTATTGGATAGTTAAAACTATTATTATTTCTTATCACTATTTCTTTTAAACTGTTCTTAAACTGCTTAGATTATTTTTTGGTTTGCCATCATCAAAAAGGGGGCGATTGTTGCAAATCTAATTTCATGGATTAGAATTTTGATGATAGCAAACATTCATGAATTTATACGACTACCTTGCCTACTAACTTTTCAAGTCCACAAGATCGAGTGCAACTCAAGCCAGCTCAAGATCGGGTAGATTAGGTCTGAGTTAGTTTGTAATTTTCCTTTCTTGAGTCTATTGTAAACGGAGTGGTTCCTGATACTAAGTAATCTTGTACACACACCTGGGAGAAAATTTATGTCTGTTGATTAGAGTTCTCTGTTTTGATCATATCGTCCGGGATGATCCTAAAATCATCCTGGATGATCAGCTAAAAATAGAAACTCTAATTATGGCATCTTGGTTAAGGCAGCAGTCAATAAGCACATCATCATAGACGATCATTGTATCGACCGGGACGATAGGCTAAAATAAGAAAAAATTAGTCGGCATATCTATTTAGTTATTATTTATTTTTGGATATCATTCTGGACGATGCAGCATAATTATGCCTAAATTAATCTAATAATTAAAGAAAGTAATTAATGTTTGATTACTCGATCACATCGTCCGGGATGATCGCAGGATCGTTTGGGACGATCGCAGGATCGTCTGGGGCAATCTCTTAGACGATTAACATCGGCCAGCTGCTATTCAAGGCGATGTTCAGAATTATTTTCCTTGGATTTGAACTAATCATCCAGGACAATCGTGAGATCGATATAAACGATCAAGCTATTTTTTCATCATCCAGACATCCTTTCAAAGCGATTGTCTGGACGATAATCAAGGATTTATACTGATCATCCAGGATGATATTATATCGGCCTAGATGGTATAACTAAAAATCTTCTGATCGTCCCAAACTGACCGGGCTGATTGAGCAAAATTTATGCTGATCAACTAGGATGATATCATATCGTCCTGGACGATAAATTCAATTTGCATAAAATAAGAGCTATTCTGAAGCTCTTCTATTTAAGAGATCTTGTTTTACCCTTTTGAACATCTGTTGCTGCTGCTTTGACCTGAGAGAGCCAAGAGGAGAGAGAGAGCAAAGGAGAAAGAGAGAGGATCTTATGAGGGTGAGTTCATGAGAGAGTTCATAAAGGTTGCTCCAAGCAAGGATTCATTGTCGTCTTATCCAGTCATCGTCCTTTAGATCCTTGGGGGTTCTAGAGAGGTAAAATTTAGCATCTGATCAAGGTTCTCTGCCTGCTTCAAGAGGAAACAAAAGGAGTTAGGTTCTCTGGCTCACCTGGGTTGGTGGAAAGGAGGTTTAAATAGGTTTCTCCGCCTTGCTGTGGGGGCAAAAGGAGAGACAATGAATTTAATGCAATACTCGGAGGACACCTCCGGGGAGTGGATGTAGGTCGTGTTGACCGAACCACTATAAATCTCTATCTTCTTTATTACTGCTTTAGCATTTATTTTCTGCACTTTGATTTCTGTGGTGAATCTTGGTTTTTGTTTTAAGATTGTGTTTTGATCGAAAGATTTTTTAAAATGCCAATTCACACCCCCCCCCCCCCCCCTTCTTGGTTAGCCTTGGGGCTAGTTCATAAGGGCTTAACATCCCTAACAAACTTTATAGTGCCATCAGAGCACTTTCAAAAAATTGAGATTAATGTTTTGTTGTGTTAATTAGAATATCATAATAATTTTTATAATTTTTATTAAGTTTATTAACTTCTACATCGAGTGATCAAATTATTTATTTTAAGGTATTGAAAATTTACAAAAAGCTTTTTTGTGATAAAGATTTTTAAATTGACCAATTCACTCCCCCCCCCCCACACTCACCCTCCTCTTAGTGCGTCTCGGGCTTGGTCTTTGAGATCTCACAACCTCCTCGAACTTTCATTATTTTTTAATTTTGTTTGAGAATTTTAAATTATTAAGTATTCTTCACAAATATTATTGAAATTCTATATTATTCAAGCAAAAGATAAATCACCCACATTAATGTGATATAGACTATGGCTTATAGTTGCCTCCCGGTTAAGTATGCAATTTGAACCCAAAATTTTTGTGAGTGCCTAACCGGTAGGTGCACTTAGGCTTTCATTTCTGTTCACTACATCCAATTTACAACGCATGCAGTTCATGACCTCCAGTTTGCACCAAAGGCTCTGTTAGCGACCTCCAGTTTGCAACCTTGTTCGTATGCTCCAATGAGAAATCAAGTCCGAGCAAGCATCCGAACACATCTAACCACATTCAAGCATCGAAGGCAGTTCACGAAGTTCGCAACCTCCACTTCTCATCAAAGGCCCTGTTTGCATGCTCCACATTTGCTTGCTCCTCGTTTAGGCACTTAAGGTAGTTCACATAGTTTGCGACCTCCAGTTTGCAATGAAGACCCTATTTGCATGCTCGCCATTTAGGCACGACCTCTCAGAATATTTTGGAAAATGTTAAAGAAAATAAATCGAAAATGATTGAATGAGTCCCAACAATGTGAGAACATCTCGAAGCTGAGCAAGACAAATCCTCTAAGTAAGCATGCTCTCGAGCGAGAGTATGGAATGAGAGAAGGCTACATCTGAAAGGTGTGGGAAAGTAGAGAGAAGATCATTGAACGGTTTACAATGATGTCTAAAGAAGATAAAGAAAAAACATTTCATTCGTGTGTTGGTTGATTCATGGAGGTTAAAGATATGTTGTTTCTATAGATTGATAGTATCTGACATGCTAATTTACCTGTTCCGCCCTCTCTCTATATTGCCAAAGCGAAAAATATTACCTCAACTTTTTTAATTCTAGAAATAGGTTTTAAGGCATCATGGAAATGGTTGAGCTGATACAGAGCACGTAGACGTTTGCAAAATATGCACCTTCATGGAGAGAGCGCATAAGTCAACAAGGAAAATCCAGAGTTGTCGAGGTTATGCAAAAATGTACTAGCTGTCGAGTTTTGTTATTGCTGGACAATGCTCCTTGGCATTTCAAAGCTTTCGAACGAGATGATATTTGGGTAGTATTTTTCCCCCAAATTGCACCAGTTGGAAACAACCATGCGATATTGGAATAATCGCAGCTATGAAGAAACAATACAAGTATTTATATTTGAAGCATGTCCTAAATTTTTATGAACTTGACGAGGAGGCGAAGAATCATAAGGAGAAGGGGAAACAGTTAGGCCAAGGAGCAACTGGGGTTTCTTATGAAAATCTAACACGTGTGCTTCATGCAATAAATTATTTGAAAGTTGCCTGGGATTCAGTAGCGCCTAACTCGATAAAAAATGCCTTTATCAAGGCAGAGCTAATGAAATCAGAAGCTGATGCTGATGCGGGTGATAAAGATGACAATTTGTGCACCAATATTCTACAAGCCATGAAAATTTTAAATATTTCCATGGATCCTACAGAATTGGAAGATTTCATTTATGTCGATGATGAAAACAGTGGAGAATATGTTGTTGTTGTTTTTTAAGATGTTGAAGAAATTTTGAAATCTATGAAATTTGATGAGATGGAGCATAATGATGATATGAATCCTCAATAAGAGTTGAGTTTTACTACAACAACTATTGATGCATTTTAGGGCTTTGAGTGGATCAACTGTTCTGCCCTGAGGTACAAGAAGAAGCTGGAGATACATTTGATGATATTAGAAAATCATTTGAATTTTTTTAGAGAAATGTTTAGGCAATCACACTCAATGTAAGAGGTAAGAAATTGCTAAACTTACGTCAAATGACCATTCATGACATTGAACCCTATATTTTTGTTTAAATTTTACGTTCTTAACTAGGATGTGTACTTAACTGGGAAACTATTGTACTAAAATAGAAGTCGTTTGGGATCAATTTTATCTTTATATTTGCTTATGCACATTTGAATTAAAGAAAATAAAATAAAATATTAAAATTGACTTTTAGATGTTTAAAATCATCTAGCCACCTGCCCAAACCTATTATCACGGTCATCAATCACCTCAATTTAGGTGATATTCAATAAAAATATATATAAATATATAAAAATAAAATGTGATTCCAAAACGGCTTCTAAAAGTGCAATAGGGTAATGTATTTTATTTTTCTTTTGGTAAATAGAGTAGAGTATTTAGATGAACCCTCACAAAGGTAGAAAGTCCATACCTGTCCTTCACAGATTTCGCGCTTAGATGTATTTTGCCCTTCAAAATTCGTTTACGCCCAATATTTAAATACCTATGAAGAGAATCACTTCATACATATCAAGAATATATTTAAATACCTATGAAATAATTCGGTATTATCCATCCACAAAAATTATTTCGAAAGTTAAATAATTGTTTCAGAGACCTAAAACCAATCTTAAATTACACATAAATGAACCTAGACGAGGTAAAATATAATTTGATTATTATTTCCAGTGCGAAAAGAAAATAAATAAATAAATGAACCTAGACGATTATGCCATATGGAATTGAACAAAGAGGGAACTATGCCATCTCTTTATTTGTCATAAAACTAAATAAGTGAAAAAAAAAAATGAAATCATAAAAATTTTATTAAAAGGGGAACATTTCAATCCATTTCACATGTCAGCAAAATATGCACCAATAAAACCTCCCTACCTTACACAAAAAACAAACAGAAGACACACCAAAACATAACAGTCTGACGAAGTAATAAAGCTTTTCTCCACCTCCATCGAAATTTCTCACACAAGTATTAGATCTAAGGAATATGAATAGCTCCTAACCAGTGTAGATATGGACGCCTATAGCGATGAGAAATATCGTTATAAGAGCGAAAAATAGAATGGTATGAATAAATATGGAGAGACCGCTCGTCCTCATACTGTTGAATTCAATCACCCTTCCATTTCCAGGAAGCTGGAAGAGAAGTCCGGGCGTCAATAGAACGAAGAGCACCACGCCGATAACAACAGGACCCCAATCTGCCATCTCTCTCTTTCTTTATTTTACTCTTTGCAAAGGAGTAAACGGGAGAGCTGGTTTAAGTAATAATACTGTAAAGAAAGATAGATGCAGGAGGAAGAAAGGGGGGAAGATATTGATATAAAATGATGGATTGCGGGGCATTCTAGGCGAATAAATAAAAAATATTGTCCTTGTTGGAGGACGGCTGGCGATGGGCTGGAGGATGTTTTTATCCGGCTATCTTTTTTAATTTACGGAAACAATATCATTAAGATATTTTTATTTAGTTTTTAGTAAAAGAGTATTTGAAATTCGACATATTTATATTATAATTCATTTCCCAAAAAAAAAAATATTATAATTCTAACAATAAAACTATGTTATATTAATTTAGAAAAAAAATTAAAATAATGAATATATTTATTAAGATTGTAAAAATCGAATCAATCAATAAATCAAAAAAGGAGAGATTCATACTAATAAATAATAATATTATTATTATTACATTTAACTATATATAATTTAATATAAATTATCATTAATTTATATAAAATATTTAAATATAATTTATACGTATAAATTATATAACTAATTTATACTTATAATTTTAAATTTAAATATTTTCTAAATGAAATAATAATTGTATAATTATCATGAAAAAATATATATATTTATTACTTAAAATTAAAAAATAATTGTTTTTATAATTTTAAATTTAAACTAATTTTTAAATTTTATTCATATTTAATATAAATTTATAAATTTAATATAAATGATTATTAATTTATACACAAATATGATGCAACTAATTATTCAATCTCACATCACTTGAAGGTTATTCTTTTGTTGTTCATATAGTTTTCCTTCTTTTCATGAGCAAAGAGATCACATTGTGAGGTGGAATAATGTGGGTATAATTAATTAATGTTTCTTATATAATTTTTTGTTTTATTAACTAATATATTATATTTAAATTAATTTAACATTTCATAAAATATTTTATATTAAATTAAATTATTTAAATAAATTATACATTGAACTTGCAAGTTCTTAAAAATTGGGACTAGTTCATTAGTAGAACCGGCGGTTTAAACCGGTTCCCAATAATTTGATGTTGGACCAATTTTTCATGAGGATCGAACTGGCCACATGCATGATTCACTGTTGAACTGGTCGAATGGGCCAATCCGATTTTCAAAGCTTGATATTTATTATTAATTATATTATAAACATTAAATATTAAAAATTAAATTAGATTATATTTTATAAAGAATAATGATAAATCATAGAATATGTGACTAGCCGTGACCTTGGTGACATAACATTCTTCATTAACTAATTGGCTAGAGCCTTTTCAATAATAAGAAAAAAACAATACTTGTTAAATCTTATAATACTAATTATGTTTGTGTATTTAATAAATAAACAAATAACCTTAAGATATCCCTTAAAATTTAAACAATAAAAAATTTTAATATAAGTCATAAACCGACTAAATTTTATATTTTACTTTTAAAATATATTTTAAATTTATAAAATTAATTCTAATAAAAATTTAGATTAGAATATCAACTTTTTTTATCTTGTAGCATATTTAGTTTTTTTAGCTGTATTGTAATGCTTTCTTTCTTACTTTAGATGGCCGTGCATGGCTAAGCAATGCTTGTCGCGACTCTTGCTTGTCGTGACTCTTAGCATATTATTGCGCCGGCTAACCGCATATTTTGATATAAATTTATTTGAATCTTTTTACAAAGCATTATCAGTGAAGAATATTTGATGGAAAAAATGAAGATTGAATATAAATATTATAATTATGTTTAATATTTCTTATTAAATTCAATTTCTCTACTCTCGACCGACTCATTGGCAATCCCTACTTCAGCGAGCTCCTTTACCTTAAACTTTGCCTCTTTTTGCAATAGCTCCTTCATCAATGTCACCCTTAAATCATATTCTCTTTTGACAAGCAGGTTATATTACCCCTCAACCTTATCCTTCACGGAGAGTTTGATCAACCACTCGTCCTCAAGGCACCTCTAAATAGTATTGTAGGCCTTCTTGAGGTTGGTTACCTCCACCATAGCCCACTTGTGATTTCAAGCTAAGGTGTAAGAGGACTACCATAATTTCCTCAACATGTTCATGGCTATCTAGTCGAGCTCATCTTGTAAAATGGCTTCAAGTACTCCTTTAGAGACTACAAGCAAATGACATGACCATGGTCATAGCACCTTTAAAAAGCATAGAGGCCACCAACCTTTTCCCCAAGTAGCAAACCTCCTCCATCTGCAAAGGGTTAGGGGAAGAGACTTCCTCCTCTTATTTCTCATTTGCCACCTATACTAGGATTATTTATTTTTTATTTCCACTAACTAGGGAAACATATCTCCTCCACCTTATTTTTTACTGCCTCATCATTGATTGCCATTCTCTTAGCAGGTGGAGTTGCCTTATGATCTTTGCAGGTGAATATGCAACTACTTCCTTTGACTTTGTTGGTGCTTATAGATTCCGTTGACTTCTAAGAAACCAACACCATAGCATGAGTGTGTGTTGCCACCTCAATTCTACTCCTTTTGGTAGGAAGTCCCCTTCCCCCTCCCCCCCCCCCCCCCCCCCCCCCCCTAAAAAACTTAATAGGACTTACTTAAAGCTTTGCCTCCTCATCGTCGTTCCACTCCTCACCATGAAGGGCATATCACCCTAGTACTCATCACCATTAGATTGGTGGGGAAGTCATTGAAAGTTCGAATAGGTGTTAGAACTAATGCAATTGTCCCAAGGCTAACCAAGATGGGGTAAATTGGTTATTTAAAAAATTCTCTTGGTAAATTATAAAACTGATTTTAAATTTTTAATCACAATGATAAATTTTCTCAAAAAAAATTTTCAACCACAAAAATAAAACTTGCAGAAAATAAAAATGCAGTAAAAAAGTAAAAACAAAAGAACACATAATTTTATAGTATTTCAGTCTAACTAGACCTACGTCCACTCCTTGAAGACTCACTCTTCATGTATTGCACTATAGCAAAGTGACTCTCCTTTTGCTCCCATAGAAGGATAAAGAAGCCCTTATAATAACCTCTCTTCAAACAAACCCCGGTGCGGTAGAGTATTGTTACCTTTCTCACCTTCCTAGTGATAGTAGAGAACCGACGTCCTTTCACACCCTCTTAGTGTCAGCAGAGTACCAGAGTGCTTTCACACCCTCCTAGTGTCGGCATAGTATCAGGATTTTTTTGAAAATCTTCTTTCAAGAGTCTTCTAAAAAGTAGGGAAGTACTTTGAAGAACAAGCAAGAGATCCTCACCGTTGGGCAACCTTGTGAATCCCCTCAGAAATTCCTCTTAAGAGATCTCTCACTCTCCAATCCCAAGACACTCTCCCAAACTCTCTCCAAGTGCACTCTCAAAAGGAATTTGTAGTAGGAATTCTCTAAGTAGTTAGTTTTTAGGACCTTATATAGAAAGGATAAGAAAAAACATTCATAAAACTAAAATTTTCAATTTGATCGTATGGGATCGTATAGTACGATCGAACAATTCAAAAAAAAATCATCATACGATCATGTACGAACTAATTTCATACTCTATCAGTCGTATGTATGAACTGATATCATACTATACGAACAGTTCAAAAATGAACAAGTTCGTCAGGTACGATTTTGTACAAATGCATTTCATACACTAATCGGGATACTATACAAGCTTTAATTTGTATAGTATGATCAGTTTAATCAAAACATGCTTCTTTTGGTACAAAAATGGACAAGTATATTTTGTACTTTGGACGTCATTGGCATGAAAATAATTTTGTACGATACAAACACTTCAAAAAATATCCATGTTCATATGGACAAACTGGTATACACCCATTTCATACTCTAGATGTCGTCTGTACGAATCTAACATCATCCAGTATAATCAGTTCAAAAGATGGTGAGTTTATTTGGGATGAATCGATACGTATCCATTTCATATTCTAAACATCGTATGCACAAACCAATGTTCGTATAGTACGAATAGTTCAAGAAAAAATTTAAGGCATGATTTGATTAACTCTTTCTAAAGGAACACACAGGTCAAATCTTATAATATGATTCAATAATCGTACTGTACGATTAGTTTTAAAAATACAAGTTTTGACTCACTCCTCTAGTGTGTGTGCACGGTTACCCAAATGCAATCACACTCTAATAGACTCAAGAAAAAGAAAAAGTGCATACTTCAATTATAAGAAACTCTAATATAATCTGTCTTGAAGTCTTCAACATTTTGAAGTATGATTTTTCAAAAACATTAAAACATATAAACAACACAAAAAAGAATTTTCTAATATTTGTTAGGAGAAGTAATAATCAACATAATAATATTTTGGTATCATCAAAAACTCACATGATATAAAAATATAGATTTGAAAACTAAGTCATAACAATCTCGCTTATTTTGATGGTGACAAAATAATTATTGTTTGAGTTAACACTTAAGATAATTTTTCTCCTAAGCTCCCCCTAAATGAATGACCAATCTCATGAAAATCAAAAACACAACCCCAAAATGAAAAGGAAATAAAATAAAAATAAAAAATAATATGAACAAACCATACACACACTAACACAATACAAATAAAAAACAATACGAGCAAAACATAGACACACTAACATGAAACATACAACACATACATACACACATACATCAACAAAAATACATTAAATAATAAAAAAATATCAAACAATAACTAACGACTCCCCCTTTTGACAACAATAAAAAGGGAAGATCGTCTTGAAATGAAAAGTTTCTATGGATAAATCAAAGTAGTTGATAAAGAAGAAGATTTTAAACTAATTGCAAATACAAGAGTATCTTCCTATTTTTTAAAATAAATTTTGTATCTCTTTTCACTTTGCGAACTTTACACATCTTTTTAATTTTTACAAGCTTTGCGTATTTTTTTTTTTTATTTTTTTGGTCTTTCCAATATCAATAATCTTAATTCAAATTCCAATAATAATAAAAAATAAATACATTCAAAAAGAAAATAAAATAAATAAGGCATCTATATTGCAATAACAATATATAAATAATACTTGTCTATACGAACAAGAAATTGATCTCCTAATCTACATCAAAGCAAAATTTTAATTTAAATATTGAAATATTTAATTTAGCAAGTAAATTAATTTATAAAACAAAATAATTCTAAATTCTATTCTAAAGATTAACCACAAATGATTTATCTAAAAAAATAAACATTTCAATAAGTGAAATTTCAATGCACATCAACACAACATTCCATCATTTCATTTATCATTCAAGAACACATACAAATACATTTTTTATTTAACATCATCTCAAATAATATCATCCTAGAAATACAAAAAATAACACATGAAATCACTGAAATAACAGGAAAACATCTCAATAACAAACACATAAATTCATCAGTAACTACAGCACATAAGTATAACTAATAATCAGAGGGGCCTTGATCTAGAGGAGGAGGTGGGTTGAATATTGAAAAAGTTACTACTGGTTGTAGCTACATTGGTGTTAACCGAGTCAAATTGCCCTCAGATCCAACTGATGTCCTCATTGTTTCTAGCATCCTACATATTCAAGTGATTCTAAATTTGATCAAAGCGTTGATCAAAATAATTTTCCAATCTGTGAAAGCACTGGACCATTTCTTGGTAGAAATTCTAGTCAAGTCCAAGTGCTGGTGCTGGAGTTGGGACACCTTCTTCTCCCTCTAAACTTTGATCCCACCCAAAGAGTGCCCAAAAAGAGGCATATGTAATGAAAATAAGAAGTTCAGTGGGTCGATCAGGATGGATTAGGTTGTACCTTTTCTCTAAGATATAGGTAACTGAGTGTTCTAAAATCATATTTTTCTTCCTTTTATTATGAGGAGGTCAAATATTAGAAAGATTGTAAATGTAGTCCATGATAAGTTGGGCTTCATCAAAAGGAGTTTCAGTCATAATCAAGTATGTGACAACGGATAAAAGAGGAGTCAAGTTTATGCGATCACCTGGTTTGGGAATGATAGAGGTTCTTAAGATATATTGGATAATCCGAGCATTTTGATTAAGAATGTACACATGGGACAGATGACTTACTTGGGCAACACCTCTAGGAGTTTGATTTATTTTTGACCTGTCAAAATTTGCTCTAGAGGTTAAAAGTGTATGCCCTAACTCCTTGGGTTCTAAAGTGTAGAAAGCTACCTAGATCTTCATTAGTGATTTCTACGTGCTGCTAAAGATGAAGGAGGTAATCCTAGTGTGATCTCGATTAACCTTCATGTTAGCAAGGAACATTTGAAAAGTCTCATGATGAAAGGTGTAAATCAGAGTAAGGATGTGTTGCGGATCTATTTTTATGGATTATAATTTTGATGATATCAAACACTCTTATTGTAAACACTCTTATTATGATTTTGATGATATGTTCTCTACGACTGCCTTATCTACTGACATTTCAGGTCCACACAATCAGACTGCATTTTGAAACCAGCTCAAGATTGGGTAGACTAGGTCTGAGTCAGTTTGTACCCTTTATTCCTTTCTTGAGTCTATTGTATTTGGTGTGGCTCCTGATGATTTGTAACTTGAAAGATTTTCTATTGTTCCCTAAAGATTTCTATTTTTGGTAACATCGACCGGGACGATATTTATATCGTTCTGGACGATCTGTTCAAAAATAGAAACCCTAATTAGGGCATCCTCATTAAAGCAGCCGTCATTATGCAAAAAATATCATCCTAGACGATTTTGTATCGGCCAGGACGATAGGCTCAAAACAGAAAGAATCTGCTACCAAATATATTTAGAAATTACTTATTTTTTGACATCATCCAGATCGTTGGGGACTACTAAATATCGTCCTGGAAGATCCAGGACAATTTTTTCAAAATTTCTCTGGAGTTTAAGGAAAGCAATTATGACTTGATTACACAAACAAATCGTCCTGGACGATCAAAAAATCGTCCCGACCGATACGCTGGAAGATTGGACATCAGACAGCTATTTTTCAGGGCGATGTTTAGGACGATATTCCACGATTTGTTCTGATCATCCAGGAAGATATATTATCATCCTAGACGATATAAACAAATTTCTTTTGATCACCTCAAATCATCCCGACTGATTGGGCTTAAATTGTACGGATCATATAGGACGATATTAGTATCGTCCTGGACGATAAAGTTGACAACTTGCATTAATGAGCTCGTTTTGAGATCTTCTATTTAAGCTATGACATGACACTTGGTAAGTGTCTTTGGCAGCCATTGTAGCTTCATTCTTTTGGGGGAAACTTGAAGAGAGAGCTTAAAAGGGAGTGAAAAAAGGGTGGAGTTTGAGAGAGGGAGAAGATCCTCTGAGAGGGGACTCAAGGGAGTGTGGAGGGGGTTCCACACGGTTGCTCCGGCAAGCTCGCACCTGAATACCGTCCGATTCAAGGCTTGTCTCGAGGGAAGTTCACCAAAGAAGAAGATCTCTTTGGTGTCAAAGAACCTGGTGACTCCACCGCACCGTGGAATGGAAGGTGGAAGTGATTTTATAAGGGCTTCTCCGCCTAGCTGTGGGGGCTAAAGGAGAGACACTTAGTTTAGTGCAATACTTGGAGGGTGCCTCCAACGAGTGGACGTAGGTTAAGGTTTGACCGAACCAGTATAAATCCGGCGTGTTCTTTCTTTATTTCTTCCACATTTAATTTCTGCACTTTGGTTTTTATTGTGGTGATATTGGTTTTGATTTGTGTTTTGATTGAAAGATGTTTTTTACCAATTCACATCTCTCACTTAATTAGCTTTGGGCCAGTTCATAGAGCCTAACATCCCTAACGAACTTTTAGGATGAAGGAAAACTGGGTTGAAGCAAATATGGGTATGACAAAAAAGTTGATATCACTCTGAATGAGAAGTCGAGAATTGGTTATTTTGGAAGAAAATACCTATCAAAATCTTCCTTATTCTCTTTGGAAAGAAAATTATCGTCCCTACCAGATCGGGAGGACAAGCCCTTAGAACTGCGTGGTCAGTTGCGACTACTGGCCATTCCTAAGATTTAGACTCGAGAAGATTTGAACACAAAAGAGAAAGTGAAGAAAAACTTATCCAAGACCCTTCTATTTAAAGAAAAAATGACATATCGTACAGTATGAAATATGGATCGTATGTATGATTCTAAAATCGTACGGGACAGAAAAATATTACGTACATACGAATAGAAATAGCCAAAAATGAAATAACTTTTTTATAAAATGTCATTTTCAAGGAATCGTTTCGAACAACACCTATTCATTCGGGATGATCAATAAATTAAAGATCATTTTATGATGGCTAGGTTCATCGATATGAGAAACTGACGACATGTTCGTACATTAAAAAAAAGTAATTATGTACTTACGATCTGACAAAAATAACTAAATGTTTGGAAAACCATCTCTAATCATACGAAAGAAACAACACAGTTCTTACAAATGATGATGACATCATGCAATATGAAATTCAATGAAAAACTTAGTTTTGTTTGCTCAACTCAGAAAACTACCATGTACATGCTACATAATTTATACATTACGAAAAATTTCATACAGTACGAAGAGAACACTTAAAATAAAATATGATAAATAGAGAATCTTTTCACACAAAATGACATGCTTCTAGTAAAATCAAAAGAACAAAAACATAAAACTAACAAAAAAAACAAAAAAATCAAATAAAAAGAGAAAATAAACAAACACATAATTACACAATAAATCAAGTTTGCATAATTTTAATTAAAGCATTAAGATCAATCACAATTAATCTGGTTCTTAAAGTGCTAAACGTGTCAAAAGCCAATAGTTTGGTGAAAATGTCAGTTGATTATCAGTAGCAACATGATGTAATTTAATTTCTCCCTTAACTACATGATCTCTAATGAAGTGATGTCTTATATCAATGTGCTTGATTCTAAAATGTTGAATATGATTCATTGAAATGCATATGACTCTTACATTATCACAAAAAATTGGAATGGTGCCAATTGAAAATCGTAAGTCAATCAGTAGTTGTTTTAACTAAAGAACTTGTGCAACACAACTACCTAAGGCGATGTATTCTGCTTCATCAGTGGAAAGGGCTACTAAATTTTATTTTCTGCTGATCAAGAAATTAAAGAATTTTCTATGAATTGATAAGTTTCAAAAATATTTTTTAAATCAATCTTACATCCTTGAAAATTTGAATCATAATATCCAATAATTTTAAAAGAAGAGCTATGCTTAGGATTCCACATCCCTAAGTTTTGAGTTCTCAAAAGACATCTCAGAATTTCTTTAATTGCTGTCAAATGTGATCCCTTTAGATCAGATTAAAATCTAGCACATAAATAAACACTAAATGTGATATTTGTTCTACTAACAGTCAAGTAAAGCAACGATCCAATTATTCCTCTAAATTTTTTTTATCAATAGATTTTTCCTTAGAGTTCTTATCTAACTGCACTGAGAAACGTATTAGTGTAGTCACTGATTTAGCATTATCCATTTCATATTTCTTAAGGATGTCCTCAATATACTTCGACTGACTAAGAAAAGTTCCTTCCTCATTTTATTTTATATTAAAACTAAGAAAATAATTCAAGTTTTTCATCAAACTCATTTCAAATTTACTACTCATTATTTTAGAAAAATCATCACAAAGATTTTAATTTGTAGATCCAAATAAGATATCATCAACATATATTTGAACAATGAGTATGTCATCTCCTATCATTTCAAAAAGAGAGTGGTGTCAATACTTCCTTTAACCAATGATATCTCTAATAAGAAAGTATTTAACGTCTCGTACTCAGCTTAGATAATTGTTTTAGTCCGTACAATGCCTTTTTCAATTTAAACATTTGATTAGGGAATTTAAAATTTTTTATGACCTTGACGAATCGTAATGTAACTATACAAATCTCAAGAACGTGAAGATAAAAATTATGACTAATTTATCAAGTTCATTGATTCTTGAGAGATAATGCCTACGAGAATGACTAGATATTTTCAAAGAAATATCTGAAGAATGTTGCAAAAGTGACCTAATATCATAGAACAATAAGTCTATTTCAACCTTAGCACCTAGTATCAAAGAAATGCTCATTCTTTATGAAGGAAGAATGTTATTGCAAGAAAAGGTGTCAATTTTTTTTGCAAAAATACCCCCGAAAATAGATTTGTCAAACAATACATACAAGGAAGTTGAATTTGATCACAGTGGATATGAGGAAATCTATAAAGTTGACACTTACGATGATCAACTCGTAGAAGCCAAGCATACACCATAAGAGCTTTAAGATGATGTATATGTAGCTACTATGGACGAACTAAAAGAAATCAACTTAGAAATTGAAGAAGATCCTTGCCCAACCTTCATAAGTTCTCTTCCACCAGAATACCAAGCAAAAGAACAGAAGAGCTCCTTTATGAATTTAGGGATTGCTTTGTCAAGATATGTGCTGAGATGCCTGGCTTATCCCCTGGAATAGTAATTCACAAATTAGCTATCAAAGCAAACGCAGTGCCTATCAAGCAAGCTCCGAGGAGAATGAGATTAGAGATTGAAGAATAAGCAATTGTAGAAATGAAGAAGCATATAAATGTGGGCTTCTTGAGAAGAAAAATATGTCAACTGGATTGCCAACATCATCCTTGTAAAGAAGAAAAATGATTAGATTTGTGAATGTATTGATTTCAGGGACCTCAATAAGACATGTCCAAAAGAAAATTTTCCACTCCTAGTATAAAAAATTGTAGCTGATAACATGTCCAATAATGGCATGTTCTCATTTATGGATGAATCATTATGCTATAATCAGATCAAGATGGCACATGAAAATGAAAAGCATACGTCATTCAGAATATCCATCAGCATATTATGCTACCTGGTCATTCTCTTCGGCATGAAAAATGTTGGTGCCACCAATCAGTGGGAGATGACACACCTTTTTTATGAATTAATACATCAAAAGGTCGAGTGTTATGTGGATGACATCGACATTAAGAGCATGGACTGAAAAGATCTCCTTAATGACCTGAGGATCGCATTTGAAAG
This sequence comes from Dendrobium nobile, assembly GCA_022539455.1. Classification (NCBI taxonomy): domain Eukaryota; kingdom Viridiplantae; phylum Streptophyta; class Magnoliopsida; order Asparagales; family Orchidaceae; genus Dendrobium; species Dendrobium nobile. The sequence continues at coordinate 19,571,613 of CM039734.1, forward strand.
GATCAAGAAGTATGATCCAAAGATGAACCATCTCAAATACACCTTTGGGCATCGAGAAAATTTCTTGGGTATGTTGTTTGACATTGAGGCATCGAGATTGACCTCAATAAAATAAAAGCGATCATGGAGATGCCACTGCTTAAGAACCTTCATCAACTATACTCCTTGGAAGGAAAGTTAGCTTTCATTTGGTGATTCATATCAAATTTGTTAGGTAGATTCAAGACGTTTTCAAAGCTAATAAAGAAGTACATTTGCCTCAAATGGGATGAAAAAATATCACGAAGTGTTTGATATTATCAAAAGATACCTATTAAATTCTCTCATTCTAGCAATGCCAATTTTAGAGAAGCCCCTTATATTGTATACGACAGTATTGGAAGAGTCCCTCAAAGCATTACAAGCCCAGCATAATGAAGAGAGCAAGGAAAAAGTGCTCTACTATATTAATCAGAGGCTAATTATAATAATAATATGGTACTCTCCAATTGAGAAGTTGTTTAGTGCTATCTTTTGTGGTTAAGAAACTCTGCCATTACATGCTTTCTTGTAAGATTAAGTTAATATCAAAGATCGATCTGCTGAAGTTTTTGATGATAAAACCAATGTAGACAGGTCACCTAGCCAGATGAGTAGTGATATATCACGTACATGTCACAAAAAGCAATGAAGAGGCAAGCCTTGGCAAATTTTCATGACGTTCATCCTATTTCTACATATTCACCTCTCAATGATGATTTACCTGATGAACAGATTATGCATATTGAAGAGCAAGAGAAGCGAGAAGTTCGAGAGATGTATTTTGATGGATCTTTATCAATTAAACCTCCTTAGCCTCCAAATCTTGCAAAAGCTCAAGCTAGCATCGATATTATTTTCATAGCACTTGGAGGCATAATGAGATTTTTATTTAATTTGATTGAACCCCAAACCAATAATGAGGCTGAATACTAGGCTCTGATAAAAGGTTTTATGATTGCCATTTAAGTTATAATCCAGTATCACCAAATCTTTGGCTACTCTCAGCTTGTGAAAAATCAAGTTCTGGGCATCTATTAGATTTACAAGCTTAAGTTAGCCCACTATTTTCAGTGAGCTCTCAAGCTCCTGAAGCAAGTCCTAAATGTCAAGATAACACGATTCCCTTGAGGTAAAAATGGAAAAAGTAATTTGCCTTTACAAATTACCCAAGGAGATGGCAAATATGAATGACAATGAGCATATACTAATTGGAGTTTACACTTGTCGGGTCTTAGAGCTAGCGATCTTTTAATTCTCAGAGCCAAAGGAAATACAAGATTCAACCCAGCAAGATACAACTCTGGTTGATCCTTAACATCCCAAAAAGTAGCTTTTGAAAATCAATCATAAGAACACCATGTATCCAAAAGACGTAGATCCAAGAGAGGCTCAGAGTAGTTGTTACATTTCTTAGATATTAACGAAGGAAATGATTAGAGGAAACCATTTATTAACTACTTCAAAAAAAGTATACTCCCAACAGATAAATCTCTAGCCGCATAAATCAGTAAGAGAGCATTGTGATATGCATTTTTTAATGACATGATATATTGATGAGCTTTTGATAAAATATGGTTAAGATGCCTACGGACCAAGGAAGTTGATTAAGTAGTAGTGGAAGTCCATGAAGGACTTTATGATGCACACCAATCAAGTCTCAATAGCGCTACTAAAATTAGAAGGATGGATTATTACTGGTTACCAATGGTGAAGGATTATATGATCACTCTAAGAGGTGTCAAGAGTGTTAGATTCACATTATTGTTATATATCAACCGTCAAATCTACTACACCCAGCAATAGCAACTTGGACATTCAAGTGTTGTGCCATAGATATAATTAGGTTGATAGATTCACCATAATCAGTGGGACACTACTTCATACATGTAGTGATCGAATACTTTTCTAAGTGGACAAAAGTGGCTACATTTAAAGAAGTCACATCTGAATACGTTATTAACTTCTTCATCCACAATTTTATACATAGATTTAGTGTACCATGTTGTATAATTTTAGACAATAGCACAGCATTCAAAAGTGCTAAAATTTGCAAGTTTAGCGATTGGCATAAAATGATTAAAGATACTCATCCATATATAATCCAAGAGCAAATAGTGTGCCAAAAGCCTTCAATAAGATGTTGGTGAAGCTATTAAAGAAGATCATCACCAAGAACAACAAAGAGTGGCACACTAAAAGGGCAAAAGCGTTATGAGCATACTACAAAACTATTAAAATGCCAACCAAAGCCACTCCCTATATACTAATATTTGGGGTTGAAGTAGTGCTGCCATTGGAGATCAAATTGTTGTCACTTCCGGTAGCTATCCAGCATGATCTCACTCAAGAACAGAATGCTCAAATAAGAATGGAAAAGCTCAATGCTCTCGATCTTATTAGATTGTAGGCTTAATAAAACTTGAAAATCTATCGAGAAAGAATGGTGAAATCATTTGTGTTGCAATCCAGGATCCCTATCTGTGATTTTGATGATGACAAATATTATTGATTGAATTGTTACTTTTCTCATTAAATATATTAGAAGGCATATACTACGCAAAGCTACTAGAAGCTCAAGAAAGGATGAAATAGGAATGTCAACTAAATAAAGTATATAATTTATTTTTTTATTTTTTATTTCTTGAGTAGCAATATAAAAGTGTATATAATTAGGTGACTATGCACACACACACACACAAGGGGAGTGAGATATGTTTTAAAAGTCAAAATTTTTATACTAATCGTATTGTACGATCAGTATAGAAAGAATGGATTGAATGATTAATTAAATAATTATAAGTTAAAACCCTAACCGTTGGATGAATTAACTAAGATTTTTTTAATTCAATTTTTGAACTAATAGTATTGTACTATCTGATTCGTAATGTATAAGCATTTGAAATCTTACTTAAATTAACCCCTATAATTAGTCAATTAAATCATGATTTAATTAATGATAGCATATAGTATTATACGATCTTGATTGTACCAAACTATTTCTAGAGACAAAATTTGGTCATGCTAAAGATGGTACCAAATAAAACCTTAATTTTTGAATTAATCATATTAGATGACCTACATGGAATCAACTAATTGTATTATACAATGATAATAGTATAGGATGACATACAAAGATGATTTCTAATCATCCTTATACTCATCCTTTACAAATAAGAGAGAAAAGCTAGCAGATCATACTAGACGATCTTTGCATCATACTGTATGATGTGTTCGAAAAGTTGAATAGTTCATCTAAACAACTATTTACATCATACTGGATGTGTCTAGTTTTGAACTGATCATATTGTACGAACTCTAATAATAATGTACGAATAGTGATGACTAACTTGAATTTCTAAGATTTCTTGAAGCCCAATACCTAAGAAAGTTTTTTTATTATCTTTGTAATTGAGAGAGGATTGTGTAACAATTGAAGGTACTTTGAGAGAGGAGATTTTGAGAAATCTAAGGTTTGAGAGAAAAGAGAAGGTGAGATTGAGCATGAGGGAAGAGTGTGAGGGGATCATAGAGCTACTCCGACTAATTATGCCCTTGCTCCTCCTATGGTTATGGTGAATCTTAAAGGCTCTCTTGGTAGAGATGCTACTAGGTTAAGTCTTTGAGGTACTCTGCCATCTCCAAGAGGGAGAAAAAGGAGCTAAGGTGCTCTTCCATCTCCATAAGGGAAAAAAAAAGAGCTAAGGTTCTCTGTCTTCTCAATGTGAAAGAAAAATGAGTCAATGTCCGTTGTCGTCACCGGGAGCGTAACATAGTGTTCGGTACTCCGCCACATCAGGTTTGGTGAAAGTGAGTCTGTAAGGGCTTCTCCACCTTATTATGGGAGCAAAAGGAGAGACACTTAGTGATTAATATAATACCTGAAGCAGAGGACTCCGAGGAGTGGACATAGGTCAAGGTTGACCGAACCACTATAAAAATCTCTTGTGTGTTTTTTTCATTTTGGCATTTTTGTTTTATCTAAATTTTTATTCTGCTATAATTGCTTGGAAATATTTGTGATTATTAGTTTGTTTCATAAATTAAGATATCATCATAGTTAAATCAATATTTTTGATAAACTTGTTTACTTCTGCAATTAATTAAAGTTTGGTATTTTCAATTTTTGAAAAGTTTTCAAAAATATTGTTATTGTTATTTTAAAGTTGAATTTTTTTAAAATTAACAATTCACCCCCCCTCCCCACACCCCCCCCCCCCCCCCTCACTCTTGGTGAGCCTCACATTAACCTTAACAACCTTCACGAGCCTTTGATCAGATGGTGTGTCATCGGTTTTTCAAGAAGAAGATGGTCCTAGTGATGAGAAGGTCACTCATCCCACGCCAAAAAATTTATGACAAATTTTTATCTAATTGGAAAGGTGCATTTGTCATCAAGAAGGTATATCAAGGAGGAGCATATCAACTAATTGACTTGGACAGCCAGATGCCCTTGTCATCGATCAATGGTCGATACATGAAAAAGTATCATACATAAGAATATGTATTTAAAGTATCATGTACTCCATATGTATTCACTGATATTTGTATATTTTATATTTCAAAATTCTTGTGTTGCAATAATGCATTTTAAAATCCACCTTAAAATGGAGATATTTTAAATATTTATTTGGGTCTATATCACATTACGTGCCAAAATCTCCAAAAAAATATTTAAAATCTTGATATACAAAGTCTATCTAAAATCGCCCTATAAGATAGGGGCATTTCAAATATTTATTTATGTCAACATCGTTCTACACGTCGAAATCCTCAAATAAATATTTAAAATTACCAAGCTTAATATTCTTTTAAATAGGGATATAGTAATTTTTACTATCAACATATATGTAGGAAATCTTTAAAAAATTTGAGACACTATCTTTTCAAGCGTACCAAGATTTCAAAGGTCATGAAAGAGATTTTTGTGACTACATACTCATACAAGTCGAGTCGGATCAGCTTAAAGTCTTTCGACAACCTAGAGCTTAAGGTTCAAATGGGTGTAAGAGCCCGAAACCAACAAGCCCAAATATTATCATATCGCTGGCAATTCCGTCTGTTCAACAAGCCATAAAAAAGGATGTAGTAGCAGAACACCCACCCCCCCCCCCCCCCCCCCCCCCCCCCGCCCACTTTGTCAACCCATCAGTAGGGACTAAGAAGCATGAAGGCTTATTTGACTCAATAAGTGCTAGTACTCGTAGTCTACTAAATTCTCCTATGTGACTGGAGAATCAAAGTTACCTTAGAAAAGATGAGTCGCAAGCAACTACCGAATTTGCATAGGCTCCAAAATCTTTAACCACGAAGAATGCATTATAATCTACCAACTTTAATAGATTCAATATCGGGGAGCATATTTAACATAGCTCAAGTTTGAAGCCTGAATTGGGGTAAGAGGTCGAATCAAACAAGCCCAAATATGATCGAATTGCTGGCAGCTCCATCTACTCAAAAAGACATAAGAAAATCCATAGTTGAGGATGAAGAGCTATTAAATTCTAGCTCATCCAACCTGATGAACTCACGTGACATGGATTAAAGTTTCCTCAACTAGTTAAGGATCCAAATACTACCTAAATTTGGTACTATTAACTAAATCTAAAACCTACAAATCTTCCATCAAGTCCACTACACAAAGAACTAGATAGAAAAAGTCAAAATTCCTAAATTTTGAGCTAAATCCATAACCACTAACTCTAACTAGTGGCTAAATAGACTATATTCACAACTTCCCTCAAAGGCAGGGGCATTTTAAGTCATTATTTGGGTCGATAATATTCACAACTATACGCTGGGATCCTCAAATAAATATTTAAAATCCTCTACAACATTAATATAACTCAAAGTAAAATAAAAGAAGAAGAAAGAAAATAGCAAAAATCTTTAATGTATGTATATAATCATCCTCAAAAGGTACAAGTAAAATAAGGAGTAAAGTTACTATAGAGTATAGCTCGCAAGAAAAATGAAAGGGGAGAAGACATGTCAAAGGAGGCTAGCATGTATGTCCCTGGGATGTGTAACAATCTCTATCAAAGACCTATATTCTACATCTACAGTCTGAAGCTCCTCTACAGCCCTTGCTAGTGCAGTGTCAGCAACCACCATCACTTGGTGTAAAGTCTGGTGGCGCTGCTGCTCTCTCCTAAAGAGGCAATCATAATGATCACGTACCACCCACATATCTAATCTCTTGGACATCACACCTTGATGACCCTCTAAAGATCCTTCACACGAGCTCACAATCCCTCTATCTCATTGCTCTTGCTAGAAGAGCTCAGTGATGCCTCCTAAGAGCCTCTGTTCTCTTATCAAACTAGTCGTGGGCGACATCAGCCACCGTTTGCACCTGGTGACCCTCCCTTGCAATTTGGAAGTGTGACCTCAACCATCGGATATGGAATTCTACCTCACAATACAGCATCTCCTAACAAAGTAGCTTAAAATTGTCAAGCACAAAGCCTTCCAGTACGCCAATGAATTTGTTGGTGGTAGCAGCAAATCTGTTAATGGACTCCTAAGATCTTGAGTCATTATGGGCCATTAACCCTCACAAATTCTCTATATAACTGTCTCACATGTTGGTGTTACAGGGATCCAAGACTGGAGAACGCAGCTATAAATCTCTAAAGTGTAATATGTTCTCCCGGGCACTACATGAAGATTTACAAATAATGAGCATAATGATGAATATAAAAATAAAGCATCAAAATAAATCAACATATAATAAATATATATTTCTAAAAGGGCTCGTAGAGTTAGCCGGGTAACTCTCTAGGACGAATGAAGGAGCTACAGGAACTAAATCCAAGACTGTAAGTGTGTACGACGGTAACTTAGAAACCTCCACCCACAAAGCTACGCTAGCTCTAAAAGACTCGTGTTGCCAAAAAAAACCTTTATGGGTCCACCAAAAAGGAGAAGTTGGCAGAAGGTCCCATCATGTTATAGCCAGTGAAGTCTGACATCCTCGCTCCATGGGAACTCTCCCCAAAGTCTTTAGAGAAGAGCGTACATCTAAAGACATCCGAGGTATGGTACAATGAGAACCAACTCATCTGTCAGAAGGCCGCGATGGATCTGTGTAATCTACCACAAGTATCATATCAAATGCTCTGACCGGAGAAAAAGTAGTGTCCTCAATATGTCCCTATATCAGGAATGAATGAGATACATAAATCAAATGACCAGAAAAATTATTAAATTGATTGCTAACATAGAGAAAATGGAAAATAGTAGGAAGATAACTTTATCATCTCCATCCTATAAAAATTCCCGATGAGGCCTCTGCCTCCTCGGAACTCTAAGCTCCCGCGTCTTGCACTCGTACCTCCTAGTGTCATGCTTCAAAGCAGGATTGACAGACAACTATACCCAGGTTAATCTTGTGTATGGACACCTATGTAGCTGGAAGATTGAGCTAAGAGAAAAATTGGAACCTATGCTGAGCTTCAATAAATGCAATCACATCAACACCATTGTGTAGAATCGAGTCTCCTATGGGACGGGCTCCATATGATGTACATCTACAACTCTAGGGACATGTGGTCGCCCATCATAGGTTATGGCCAAAGAAAATTTAAAATGCCTGTCCACTTAATGGGATAGTAGACCCCCAATGTCATAGGGTTGCCCGAACAGTGACATAACCACCCAGGTGCATGCTAATGATGTACTCAGCCACTATCAATGCATATATGTTACGTAGTAAAGTACACTATCTTCTCTAGTCAACCACATCCACCACAACTTTGCCCCTTTGGTGAGGTAGTAAACTAACAACATCTGGCTGAGATATTAGAGAGAAACTATATGCAACCAAGTATGGAGCAAAGAGGAAAAGTCATATCCAAGTAAGAAAAAGCACCCTGAATGTGTAGGTGAATCAATACATACAAGTAGTACCACGACCAAGTCAGGTCCTGCAACTCAAGAGAAGTAGCCTCAGGGATGATGGGTAAAGATCTGTAAACCCTGGAAAGTGTTGTTGGAGCCAAGGAGAGGCAATGTCCCTATGATAGCTGACTGACGTCCATAAGTATACTGCACCTGATGGACTATGCTCTAAGAGGAAGAATGAAAGTGCAGAGCCAAATAGCCAAAATATCTACTAAGAATAGGTCCTCATTGACACCCGATAAATTTGGAGAGGTTTCATCGGTAGAAGATGAGAGCTCGACGGTCTCCTCTAACAACGGAGCACTGCGCTGCAATCCAAAGCCACGTGGATCGTGTAATGACACTCCAATAGTGGATAGGTACCTCTCTTGGAGAAACCTACTGATATAAACACCCACAAGAATGGAAGACCTAGCACGCCTTAATAAATCTGATGCTATATATGTCCATTATTTATGCTGGAGAAATGGAGGGTAGACATATGACACCATCAGTCTCCTCCTCCTATCACCATCTACTAAAGGAGCCCTCTAAAATAACTACTCATCTAGAGGAACACACTTCTCAAAATGGTAGCCAAAGACTAATAGCCTAAACACTATTTGTAGTTCCGAAAGGGTAGCTATAAGCTCATTTGCTCCAATCCAGCATACTCCTGGCCGAGTCCCAAAACTCTACCAAACTAGGGGGCCAAGGAGGAAGACTCCGATAGTCGAACGACGAGGTGTATACAGCCTCGTAAATCCCTGTTGCTTGAAGAGTGCTCTCGTAACACGATAAGGAGAAACCCGATGAGACACATACACTGAGGTGAGTAGGCCTGTACATGCACTTTTACCATGACAGGAACATTTCTAAGTACATATACACGCTCTCAAAGTGTAGCATGGAAAACAATTGTTTGTTTTCAAATAATTACCTCGAAGACCCATACAAGCTCTCGTAACATGGTAGGATTGAAGAAATATGTCTGTGGTGTCACCCGACACCTAACATATACGCTCTCGTAGACCTAAAATTTCCCCTAAACGGTAGAGACGCCAGGAGGCTGCTAAATTTTACAGTGATAGAGGACTTAACTTGAACAATTGACAGAAGACTTAAACTTGAACATGATGCATGAGACAAAACTTATGAACTTGACTTGAACAAAATAACAGGAAACTGGACACGTGACTGGACTACAGAAAACAGAACCTAAAGCAATATATTGGACTTAAATAAACGCATGAAGTTCAACTCATAATTCACCAACTAAGAAACAATTGAACACAAATAAATAAATGTGAAACTAACAGGGAAATTCAAACATGACCTGTATATGAGCCACAACGCAAAAACCTTTAACAAATAATATGGCTTATTCATAATAATTTAAATGCAAATGCTAATTAATAATCCTTGTTATCCAAGAAACATCAACAAATAATTGCAAGAACTTGTGGTTTCTCAATATGACCTACACACAAGTAATAAAAATTTAAAGGGGCGTATAATCTAATTGCAATTAGACATATAAAGCCCTTAGCAGACATTACACTTGTGAGTTGATGCATAATACTCACACTGGTCATGTAAGCAAATATATGTCCCTCACAAGTTAGGGAATTTGACATACAAAGAACATGATGATTTACTAACGGCCATACATAAAGATTTAGCATACTTGAAAACAAAGCAAGGAAGTTGCTAGGAGAGTAATATGCCTACTATCAATAGAGTTAATTGATAGATGTCTCACATATACATGTAATAGCCCGTCAACTAACATGATGCTTGCATGAGTGCAACAATTCATTTGCATGAAGAGGAAGACTTGCAATACACATCAACCTGACTGCGGGCAATGACAACAAACGCGCTTGTGATGCAAAAGTTCCTCTACAACCGGTGTTAGTTAACTTACAAACACCCATAGCAATTTTCATGAACACTGAAACACATGCAAGCAAATGTAGAAGGTCACCAATAAACATACATAGAGAAATTGATGAAGAAGGCAGTAATTCGTCAGTCAATATGTATGGAAAGATGGTTGACAAAAGTAGCTCGATCAGTAGATAACATAGGTTTGCAAACGAATATGTTCATCTACCTACAAGTAGTAAGAACAAATACATTGCGAGGGGTCCTTCGTGAGCAAACAGAAATTGACATGTAAATGAATGTGAACATCTACCAGCAAAGATGAAAGGATTTTTTCATATACACAATAGCATGTATAGAACCGGTAACTAGCGACGAGAAATGAATGTTACAATTCCCTTGTGGTTGACGACCGCTTAATGGAGGGAAATTATATCGACCCCTTTACAACCAGAAACGAGTGATATACATCAAATGCAATACCTATAAGCAGCTATAGAAGACCCTTCATGCACTCAACATGTCCCATACAGGTCAATACAAAAGTTCCACAAAAAATACAAGCTTCTATGAGCTACCGTAGAAGACTCGTTAAATATTCCAAAAATGCCCCCACACATACACATACAATTTGTATACACACGAACACAAATAAATATATATGCAATTGCACACCCGCATAGGCTCCAACGAGTGTACTATATTTATCCCCTAAGATAAATATTCACCCCAAGTCTACACGGTTCCCTTAGACGATGCAACCCATGACTGCCGACAAGGATCCTTCTATCAGGTTGGGTCAACTACCTCCTCTAACTAAGTAGACCATGGACCATGATGGCCTGAAACGACAAAACCATGGGATCTTGATCGGACTCATCATCATTTCCCCCACCATCTGCGTTAAGTGCAATATGGTAAAATTTCAAATTTTAGATATTAATTCTAAAACATTTAAACCAATGATGCTACTATATGCCAAATACATGTATATCTACGTATTTGTTTGACGACAAGCCTTAATTGAAAGTTTTCTCTCGTTATCTGGAGGGGTAATTAACTATAGAGGCTTGCACCTATAGGAAACCTGAACTTGGATCTAAAGTCCTTGCAAAATGAGGGCGAAATCTCTGTAGAGAGAATTGCTATTTGCATGTTTTACATTCTTGCAACTTGTATTATTTTGATGATTTTAAATACTATTGTTTTATATATCTCCTAATACTTTTTAGAAGATTTATTTTTGCTCTAGTGTGTACTAACATTTCAGGAAAATCAACTCCAAGCGATGAAGACTTCAAATCAAATTTAACAAATATTCATTTATAAATTATAAGTTTTGAAATGAGAGGGAATGATTGTAATTGAGTGAAAAATCACAACACACACTCTTGGGGGAACAATTTTTGTGAACTGATCGTACGGGACGAATCTAGTTCATACGGGACGATAATGTCAATTAACCCATAGGAAGAGCAATGGATCGAACAGGCGGGGAGAAAATTTTTCTAAGTCCTAATCGTCCAGGACGAATTTTATATTCGTCCCGGGATGAACGTCTCTGGATTCTCACCTTGCACTATTCGTCCAGACGAAAAGCATGGGTCGTACCTAGACAAAACTCTCTGTTTGAGATCGTACAGGACGAAATAAACCTTTGTCCCTGGACGAAACTCTCTGTTTGAGATCGTACAGGACGAAATGAACCTTCGTCCCTAGAAGAAACTCTCTGTATAAAATCATCCCAGGATAAAATACGTTCGTCCCAGGACGAACTGAACCGACTTAGCACAGTTGGTTACATCCTGCAGAATTTTGGGAACCGACCTATGAAATAACCGTTTCGTACCGGACGAACCTAGTTCGTACGGGACGATGAGCGTGTATGAACATAGTTTGTACCAATATACATTATGATCGTTTCCGACACTTTAAGTAAAATCATCCGGGACGATCCACTGCGTACAAAATTGAAAACTTGCAGTTTTTGGGCAAATTTTCTTGTCTTTTGTATATATAGCCCAAATTCGACTACCACCCAATCTTTTTGCTCATTGATCTTCGTGCCTATTGAAAGAAGAGTCAAGGAGAGAGTGAGAGAGAGCATTCAAAGAAAAATTTCTACCACTAGAGCGTGAAGGCTTCGCTTGGTATTCAAAGGTAAGATTTCCTACTTGTGATTTGAAATTACTTCACTCTTTTTCTTTCTTCCTTCAAGATTTCTTGTGAGAAGATCTGTCAAGAAGATCGGGTTCTCTACCCACACTAGAAGAGTGTGAAAGGACGAAGGGTTCTCTGCCCACACTAGGAGAGTGTGAAAGGATGAAGGGTTCTCTGCCTATACTAGGAGAGTGTAAAAGGATGACGGTTCTCTGCCAACACTAGGGATAGTATAAAAGGACGACGATTCTCTACCGCACCGGGTAGTGGTGAAAAGAGTGTCTGTAAAGGCTTCTCCGCCTTGCTGTGGGTGCAAAAGGAGAGACACTATTGGTATCAGTGCAATACTCATAGGGTGCCTCTGAGGAGTGGATGTAGGTTTGGTTTAGATCGAACCACTATAAATCTTGTGTCGTTTATTTCACTGTTTTTATTTTCTGCATTTTTCTGTTTAAAAAGTTGTGGTTAAAAAAAAAACTTTTTATAAAAATTCATTAAAGTTTATTTTTTGTTCAACTCATTTAAAAGAGGGATAATTTTTAAAAATACCAATTCACCCCCCCCCCCTCCCTCTTGGTAGCCTTGGGACATTAACTTAGGTTTAACAACATATTCACTAGACTCAGCTAGTGGTATCAGAGCTTTGTTTCAAAATCATAAGTTTAAACTACTTTTTTGATTAACGTAGATGGCTACATTTGGAAACCGAAATGCACCTGAGGGTTACTCTATTACTAGACCTCCACTGTTTGACAATATACCTTTTGATTTTTAGAAAACACGCATGTCTACTTTCTTACAGTCACTTGATTATCGTATATGGATCTTAGTCCATGAAGGTTATACAAAACCAACTAGATTAGTTGATGGAGTTAGGGTAGAAACACCTTTTACAGACTGGACTATAGAAGAATGTGACTTAGCACAACTAAATGCTAAATGTTTAAATAGTTTCTTTTGTGCTTTAAAATCTGAAGACTACATGCGGGTTTTCACTTGCAAAAGTGGAAAGGACATATGGGATAGACTTTGTATAACTTATGAGGGGACTAATAAGGTTAAGCAATCAAGACTTAATATCTTGTTACATGATTATGAATTATTTCGCATGAAACTAAATGAATCCATTTCTGATATGTACACAAGATTCACACAAATAGTCACCTCTTTGCATGCACTTGGTAAGGAACTAACGAATGCTGAAATGGTAAATAAGATTCTTTGTTGTTTACCTACTGCTTATGATGCTAAAATTACTACAATTATAGAGTCTAAAGATCTAAACATTTATTCTATTGACAATTTTCTTGGTTCACTCATTGCTTACGAGCAAGAAGTTAGTCAAAGAAAGATTGATGCGGGTAAATCATGAAAGGAGAAGAATATAGCACTAAAAGTGGAAGAGTCTGAGAGTGAACACTCACAACCTAAGGATGAAGACGATATTACATTGATGACTAGACAATTCAAAAGTTTTTTGAAGAGGAAGCAGAAGAGATGCCAGCAATAGAATAGAGGTAAATTTAACAGAAATGGTAAGGTTTCAAATGAAGTGATTTGTTATGAATGCAGGAAACCAGGTCATATCAAGACTGATTGCCCAAAACTCAAAGCCACTCCTAGCAAGGAGAAGGTAGAGGAGAAACCAACTATAAAGAAGGGCAAGAAAAAGTTTCAAAGAGCTTTTTGGGCGGACTCTGCTTCAGATTCATCAGAAACTGAAAAAGAAGAAGAAGTCACCAATCTTTGCTTGATGGCAGATAGTCTTGATCAGTTAGATCAAGAAGAGTAAGTGACTTAACTTATGATGAATTGTTTGAAATTTTTGAACACATGCATGATGTATATAGGAAAATGGAAAAGATGCATGCTAGTGTAAGTTTAGAATTGGAAGAACTTAAAAAAGAACATGAAATCCTTAGGACAGATCATGCTTTAATAGATGACAACCACATGAAACTACTCGATGAATTTGATGACTTGAATAAAAATCATAAGAATTTAAAATCATCCTATGCTGAGCTTGAAAAAGATTTTAAAAAATTTAAAGATGAATCAAAGAGCAAAACATATAGAATCAATTATACAAATCGAATCTTGAAAGATATGAATTCATTTTATAAGTTGAAAATAAAAGCTCTTGAGGATAATAGGATACCCCCCAAACTTGAACATTTTACAAATCCTAAATTTTATCCTAAGTATATGGAATCCCTTATAAGACAAACAAATGGTAGAAGACTTAGGAATATTTTTTCTAATATTAAATGTAATAATTGTGGATTATTTGGACATATAGCACACACCTGTACTTTGAAGATGAAATCTGATTTGGTGTGGAGACCTAAGATGCATAAACCTAGACATATCATACATGCATCTAATTATAAATTGCTAAAAGGAGAACCCAAACTTGTTTGGGTTCCCAGGTCTAATATTTGATATTTTTGTAGAGTCGCTCTCACACAAGACCTCGTGAGAGCATATGGTACCTAGACAGTAGATGTTCAAAGCATATGACTGGAGATACTGCTCAATTCATAACGTTGGAAGCCAGGAGTGGAGGCAAGGTTACACTTGGAGATAATACCACAAAGAAAGTGATTGGATCAGGTATGATTGGAAACTTGAAAAACTTTTTTATAGACAATGTGTTATTGGTTGAAGGCTTAAAGCATAATTTGTTAAGTATAAGTCAGCTATGTGATAAGGATTATAGTGTAAATTTTTTTTCTACTAGCTGCATATTAAGCATAAATGGTAAAGATGTGTTAAATGGAAAAAGGGTAAACAATGTTTATATGCTAGATTTAAATTGCATTCATACTCCTACTGTCTTTTGTTTAAAAACTGTTTCTGATAAGTCATGGCTTTGACATAGGAGACTTTGTCATTCTAGCATGAAAAATCTTAGAAAGATTACCCAAAAGAACTTAGTGAGAGGTATACTAAAACTAGACTTTAATAAGGACCATCTTTGTGATGTATGTCAATTAGGTAAGCAAGTGAAGTCCTCTTTTCAGTCCAATAAGGATCTTAGGACTAGTAAACCTTTAAAAATCTTACACATAGATTTTTTTGGACCAGTTGGAACTATAAGTCTAGGAGGGAATGTATACAGATTTGTTATAGTGGATGATTACTCAAGATTCACTTGGGTTAGATTTCTATTTCATAAGAGTGAATCATTTGAGGAATTTAAAAATTTTTTGACTTGGATTCAAAGGAAATTAGAGTGTGAAATTATTTCTATACAAAGTGATCACAGAGGAGAATTTGAGAATGAGAGATTTGAATTTTTTTGTAAAGAGAAAGGAATTGATCACAATTTTTCTGCACCTATAACCCCTCAGCAATATGGGGTAGTCAAAAGAAAAAACAGAACATTAATAGAAGCCGCTTGAGCAATATTGGCAAAATACTCACTTCCTAGATATTTTTGGACTGAGGCGGTTAGCACTGCATGTTATGTTCTGAATAGGGTGAATGTGAGATCCAATTTAAATAAAACACCCTATAAGTTGCTAAAAGGGATAACACCTAATTTGTCACATTTGCATGTTTTTGATTGCAAGGTGTTTATTCATAATAATGGAAAATCTGCCTTAAAAAAATTTGATTCAAAATCAGATGAAGAAATTTTCGTTGGATATTCAAGTGTTGGAAAATCTTATAAGGTATTCAATAAAAGAAATTTGGTCATTGAAGAGACCATACATGTTATATTTGATGAATCTAAAAATTTGGAAGAGCCAAATGTTATTGAAGATGAGATTGATGATAACTCCCAAAAGATTGATAGAATAAACTTAGAAGAAAATATGGAAGAGAATTTGGAGATAGAAAATCCTTTACCTAGAGATTTGAGATTTTCTAAAAACCACCCAAGGGAATTGATTATAGGCGAACCTAGTGAGGGTGTTAGAACTAGGCGTGGATTAAACAAGGAAGTCAATCATTCAGCCTTTATTTCAACTATAGAACCCACTAATATTGATCAAGCACTTTCTGATGAATTTTGAATATTGGCCATGCAAGAAGAGTTGAATCAATTTGTAAGAAATAAAGTTTGGGAATTAACTTTAAGGCCAAAAGATCAAAGTATTGTTGGAACTAAGTGGGTATTCAAAAATAAAATGAATGACTTAAGAATAGTAGAAATAAGGCTACATTAGTTGCTAAGGGGTATAATCAGATTGAAGGAATTGATTTTGATAAGACTTTTGCCCGTGTAGCTAGACTTGAAGTAATTAGGGTTTTACTAGCTTTTGCTTGTTTTAGAGGTTTCAAATTGTTTCAAATGGATGTGAAAAGTGCTTTTTTAAATGGGGTAATTAAAGAGGATGTCTTTGTAGAACAACCTCTAGGTTTTGAAAATTCTAAATACCCAAATCATGTTTTCAAGTTAAAAAAGGCATAATATGGATTAAAATAGGCACCTAGGGCTTGGTATGAGAGGTTGAGCACCTTCCTACTTGAAAGTTCTTTTGAAAAAAGAAGTGTGAATACAACTCTCTTTTTAAAGAAATTTGAAAATGATATACTCATTGTTCAAATTTATGTGGATGATATCATTTTTGGATCTTCAAATAAAAATCTTTGTTATGATTCTTCTAAAATAATGAGTAGTGAATTTGAGATGAGTCTAATAGGAGACTTAAATTACTTTCTAGGCTTTTTCATTAAGCAACTTGAGGAAGGTACATTTCTTAGTCAATATAAATATGTTAAGGACATCCTTAAAAAATATGAAATGGACAATGTTAAACCTGTTAGTACACTAATGAGTTCCTTAGTTCAGTTGGATAAGGATCTTAAGGGAAAATCTGTTGATCAAAAGAAATTTAGAGGGATTATTGGATCTTTACTTTACTTGACTGCTAGCCGACCAGATATCATGTTTAGTGTTTGCTTGTGTGCTAGATTTCAATCTGATCCAAAAGAATCACATTTGACAACAGCGAAAATGATTTTAAGATACTTATTAGGAACTCAGAACTTAGGAATTTGGTATCCAAAGTTTAGCTCTTCATTTGAAATTATTGATTATTCAGATTTTGATTTTACATGCTATATGGTGGATAGGAAAAGCACTTCTGGAACATGTCAATTCATTGGAAATTCATTAGTTTCATGGTCTAGTAGAAAATAAAATTCAGTGGCCCTATCTACTGCAGAAGCAGAATACATTGCACTAGGAAGTTATGTGGCACAAGTACTTTAGTTAAAATAACAGTTGATTGATTTAGGATTAACTATAGGCACTATACCAATTTATTGTGATAATACTAGTGCTATCTGCATTTCAAAAAATCTTATTCAACATTCAAGAACCAAACACATTGACATAAGACATCATTTCATAAGGGATCATGTATCCAAGGGAGAAATTGAACTTACCCATATTTCAACAGAAAATCAACTTGTAGACATTTTTACAAAACCTTTAGCCTTTAATACTTTCAGTACATTAAGAACTAGGCTTGGAGTGATTGATTTAAATGCTCAGATAAAAATGTTTTCTGCAACATTGATATTTTTTGTTTTGTGTTCATTGTATTTTTTAGTTTGTTTTCGTGTTATTTTCTTCTTCAAAGTCTGTGTTTAAATATTATCTTGTTTGTTTTTATTTGTTTTTTTTTTTAGTGTTAAAATGAAAATTTGTGGTCAACATCGTCTGGGACAAAAATTTTTTGTACGAGACAATTTGTGCAGTGTGTAACTGTGTGCATAAGTTAATCAATTTTTAAAATTGTATTTTCGTCTGTACGATCGTATATCGTCCGGGACAAAAAATTTTTTTACGTCAGGACGAATGCATAAAACAGTTGAATGGATAATGTCATTTTTATTACGATTTTCGTTCATACAAACCTTTGGTTCGTCCAGACGAACAGACGTCGGTTCATGGCGGGGGACGGTTTTCAACTGCCATTAAAATGAATTAAATTTCTGATCGTCCGGACGAACACGTGTTCGTCTGTACGATCATTTTGGTCAAAAGCATGTACGAAAGGACGCTTCATAAATTATGTGTTTACGAAAAGCCATTATTTTTTAAACTCATTCGTTCGTCCATACGAAATATTTTTGTACGGGACAAATCGAATTCGTACGGGACGAATAAAATTTTAGTCTGGTACGAAAAGTCATTTTTCTTTAAATTGACAGCAATTTTTACTAAACATTCACTTTCACACATCTCTTTCAAACCTTTCTTCTCTTCAAATCTTTCAATGACAAGTTCTAGCAAGCGTCAAAAGACCTTGGCTAAGGGACCACCAAGAAATACATCTGAAAACTTCCTTTCAAGAGCCAATGAAGAATCCTTTGTTAGGTTTATCTCTGTGAAAATCACCCCATCTAGAGTTCTCCTACAGGATCAATTAACCTTTAAGGTAATGCACTTGTTTGCCTCTACTCAATTTGGTTTAATCCTTACTTTAGTACACTTCTACAATAGAGAAACCTTTCACTATTTTTTAGCAAACATGTCATTCAACTCCGACCATTCTGTTATATGTTCTTTTGTTTTCAAAAAAAAAATTGAAATCACCAATGCTGACTTTGGTATCTTCCTAAACTTAAGGACTGAAGGCTTAAGAGCACACACCTTAACCACCACAAGTTTTGATTGGACTGAAGTTAATCGTGTGATTAGAGGAATAAGAGTTAAGGATCATTTGCGTAAAGTATCAACTTTAGTGCGTGATGCCCGTATTATTCAGCACGTATTAAGAACTTCCATTATACCTAAAGCTAGTGATATAGTCAACATCACTCCTCTTCTTTCTACTATTTCCTACATGATAATGACAAGACAACCTATAGATGAGGCCCAACTCCTAATTGACTACATTTATGGTCTCTCTGAAATTGGTCATGTTGATTATAAAAGAAAGAAGAACATAGCCTTAGGACATCTGATTGCCTATATTTTAGAAAAGAAGTATGATTTAATTCATCCAGAACAAGACTTTGAAGAATCACTCTACTACAATGACGCATCCTTTAGGGCTATCTTCAATAAGGACGAGCCCAGCAAAACTCATATCGTTCTGAGTGAAACAGAAGAAGAAACTGAACCTTCACATGCTGTTGAACCAAATTATCAGGATTTGGTTCAAAGATTTGACAATTTAGAGGCTCATTTTGATCAAAGGTTTGATCAAATTGAAACTCATTTGCAGCAGCAGGATATTCAGCACAACTAAGATATGGGATTTATGCGTGATCAGATAAATGCCATTAATTCCAACATGTTTATGATGAATAGTTACTTCAACTTTTTTGGTGCAGCACCACCTCCTCCAGATCAGGGTCCATCTAAATGATTGTAGTGTTTGTTCAGTGTTTCTTTGTAGTTCATGTGTTAGTGATTTCCTTTAGATTGTTATTTTTTCCTTGTTTTAGTTGTGTTATTATTGATATCTTGAACTTTAAATTGTAATAGCTTCATTCGATATCAATATATGTTCCAATGTTTTGTTGTTTAATGTTTTAGAAATGTGTGTTAGATTTTATGACATTCAATTTTTTTAATCTTAATAGTGCTTTATTCTAATTTGTAAATTAGAATTAATTTCATGAGAAAATATAATTATTATAAATTTAAGAGATGCTTATAACTTGATATTATTAGAATTTTCAATTCCATGTCTCTTATTTAGACTATATTATCTTTAATATTATTATTACAATTTAGATGTTTTCTTATTTTGTATTTCTCTTTTCAAATAGTATTTATGCACTTAAAAAATTTTAAAATTTTATATTATTGATTTTGGAAAGAATTCAATTACTCTTGAAAATTATACAAATGTACAAAAATCAAAAGGAATGTGCAAAAAATTTGCAATGACAAAAAGAGGCATAAAATAAGTCCAAAGTAAAAGGATGTACAAAAATGTGCCATAAAAATTAAAAAAGATGCGCAAAGCGCCACATGTGGTAATTACTTCTTTCCAGACTCTTTTAATCTCTTAATTCAAATTGATCTTATGTTCATTTATAATGACATTGAAATTTGAAATATAAAATTTTTTATTCATCCTTAGTGCAATGATTTTCTTTATCTTAATGTCTAAATTGACACATGCCTTTGATAAATTCTTTTTATTCTCTATGTTATATCACTTCTTAAATTATATGAAATTTTTATGATTTTTCTAATATTTTAATTTTATTTGCATACTTTATTTTAATCACTTTCAAGATTAAAATATCAAATGAATTTCATACTTCTGCTTACATTTCTAGCCTTCTTTTCTTCTTCACTTTTTGCTGTTGTCAAAAAGGGGGAGAAATTGTTTGTTTGTTTTATTTTTTTGATTTGTTGTTTTATAGTCATTTTTGATAGTCTTGATAGTCCTTTTATGTTTGTCATTATTGTAGTTGTGTGTTTTGTATAAAATTAAAAAAAAAATTATTTATGCCTCCTTATTTTTCATGTATTCATCAATTCAGGGGGAGTTTAGGAGATTCTTAGAATTTGAAATCCTACAAACAATAATTATTTTGTCATCATCAAAAAGGGGGAGATTGTAGAGAGATTTGTTATTTTCATGTTTTACATTCTTGCAACTTGTATTATTTTGATGATTTTAAATATTATTATTTTATATATCTCCTAACACTTTTTAGAAGATTTGTTTTTGATCTAGTGTGTACTAACATTTCAGAAAAATCAACTCCAAGCGATAAAGACTTCAAATCAAATTTAGCAAATATTCATTTGTAAATTATAAGTTTTGAAATGAGAGGGAATGATTGTAATTGAGTGAAAAAACACAAAACACACTCTTGGGGGAACAATTTTTGCGAACTGATCGTACGGGATGAATCTAGTTCGTACGGGACGATCATGTCAATTAACCCCTAGGAAGAGCAATGGATCGAACAGGCGGGGAGAAAATTTTTCTAAGTCCTAATCGTCCAGGATGAATTTTATATTCGTCCCGGGACGAACGTCGCTGGATTCTCACCTTGCACTGTTCGTTCAGACGAAAAGCATGGTTCGTACCTGTACGAAACTCTCTGTTTGAGATCGTACAGGACGAAATGAACCTTCGTCTCTGGACGAAACTCTCTGTTTGAGATCATACAGGACGAAATGAACCTTCGTCCCTGGACGAAACTCTCTAAATAAAATCGTCCCAGGACGAAACATGTTCGTCCCAGGACGAACTGAACCGGCTTAGCACAGTTGGTTACGTCCTGCAGAATTTTGGGAACCGACCTATGAAATAACCGTTTCGTATCGGACGAACCTAGTTCGTACGGGACGATGAGTGTGTATGAACATAGTTCGTACCAATATACATTAGGATCGTTTCTGACACTTTAAGTAAAATCGTCCGGGACGATCCACGATCGTACGGGACGATCCCCACTGCGTACAGAATTGAAAACTTGCAGTTTTTGGGCAGTTTTTCTTGTCTTTTGTATATATAGCCCAAATTAGATTGCCACCCAATCTTTTTGCTCATTGATCTTCATGCCTATTGAAAGAAAAGTCAAGGAGAGAGTGAGAGAAAGCATTCAAAGAAGAATTTCTACCACTAGAGCGTGAAGGCTTCGCTTGGTTTTCTAAGGTAAGATTTCCTACTTGTGATTTGAAATTACTTCACTCTTTTTCTTTCTTCCTTCTAGATTTCTTGTGAGAAGATCTGTCAAGGAGATCGGGTTCACTTCCCACACTAGGAGAGTGTGAAAGGACGAAGGGTTCTCTGCCCACACTAGGAGAGTGTGAAGGGACGAAGGGTTCTCTACCCACACTAGGAGAGTGTAAAAGGACGACGGTTCTCTGCCAACACTGGGGATAGTGTAAAAGGACGACGGTTCTCTGCCGCACCTGGTAGTGGTGAAAAGAGTGTTTGTAAAGACTTCTCCGCCTTGCTGTGGGTGCAAAAGGAGAGACACTATTGGTATTAGTGCAATACTCAGATGGTGCCTCTGTGGAATAGATGTAGGTCCGGTTTAGACCGAATCACTATAAATCTTGTGTTGTTTATTTCACTGCTTTTTATTTTCTGCATTTTTCTGTTTAAAAAGTTGTGGTTAAAAAAAACTTTTTATAAAAATTCAATAAAATTTATTTTCGGTTCAACTCATTTAAAAGAGGGATAATTTTAAAAAATATCAATTCACCCCCCCCCCCCCCCCCCCCCCCCCCCCCTCTTGGTAGCCTTGGGACATTAATTTAGGTTTAACAACCTATTCACTAGACTCAACAATCTCTGGATAGTGTCTTATCTACAAACCCAATCAGCCTTTTGAAAATTTACCCCAAAATCTAATTCGTTAAAACTCTCCCGAGAGAGCAGTTTTGGGTGTACAGCAATAATATTTTTATAGAATCAAATGAGCAAATAAGAACCAAATGAGGCAGCCATTAAAATTTCACATGACTGATGTAGCATTTATAACCATAATATCAAGACGAGATACTACGTGATTACATCATCTACCACCACTTTCTAGCGTACAGAAAAGCATACCAAAGTACATTACCAATTTTGGATGAAAAAAAAATCAAATGATAAAGTTCATTTTTCTAGATTAAAAGAAAGAAACCGTGGTCCGATAAGAACCAAAAAAAAAAAAAACAATTAACAAAAGGCTTGCATGATCATCTAGACACATTTACATGAATATGAACGAATGCAATTCACAAAAAAAAGAGGATATAGAGAAATCACATCTATGAACAAGTGCCTAATTATGTCTCACAGGCACTACTTTAAATTATACCAAAATGAATATGTTGATGTTCTACAGGAGCATAATTAAAAGCACCAACCCCAACAGGAGAAAGATGGAGTACGTCCAGTTCTTCGGATATATTCGGCCTGTTCTGCTGTTCTTGCAGCTTGCTGGTTCCTTCTTTCCTCGGCTGAAGCACGCTTTTCCTGGGCTTTATGTTTTGCAGCAGCTAGTTTGCTCATAACCTTGTCATGGGCCCGAGCCCTCATTCTTTCCACCTCAACCTAAGTATCATTCATTGATACGAAAAACATTACTTTTCAGTTTTGTTCAATTAGTCAATTCTCTTGTTCTAACGCTTTGATTAAATGAGAAAAATAGCAATCCATGAAGATTCTTGAGCACAACTCTGATTAAATTAAAAAAAAAAAAAAACATAAAACCTCAAACATTGGCCATATCGTCACACATTGAGTTTGTTCCTCGGCGATATTGGGTTTATGAAATGTATTACGCACTAATTTATTGCAAAAAACCATACTAATTAATCATGACATGCATATTCACCAAAAACATAACCAAGGTAACATACGGTGACAGCAATAATTCTTGTAATTGACGTTTTACCAATCACTCATATGTGCACTTCAACAATCTTCCTCTCACATGAGAGTCCTTCGCGTTGGCCACCACTCTCAATTCAACTAAGTAGCATGCACCAAAAGTCATCTCAATTATGTGAAGTTTGTGTGAAACTTACTCATAAACATTTTTTTACTATGACAAAAGCCACAAATAGCCATCTTCATCACAAACCACATGAAACTGTTGATCTAAGCTAAATCATCGACTTTGATGGCACTTGTTAGGAGAGTGAACACTTGAGGTCAAATACAATCCAAAGTACCAATAGATAGAAATACATAAACCAGAAGTTTTAGCCAATAAGAACCACAATTATAGCAAAAATGAGGCATGAAGCTCAGCATTGAATAGTTAATATAGTTGATGCGCATTCCCTCACACCAATAAAATAGTAAACATTAAAAGTCAAAAACGCATGAAATGAAATGATGCATCTACACATCAGAACTATAATGAGAGAAGAACAAATGGTAGGGAGAAGTGTGTTACGCCGGCCCAGGAGGGGCCGGCTGGACCGGTCCAACCCGGACCGGTCCGGGTCTTCTCGCGACGGAATCGCAGCCAGCAGGCGGAACCGAGCGGAGGGAGCAAAGCCGACGGGGGCCAGGGAAGAATTTTGGGAGGGAAATTTTGAATGCGAGGGGCTGTTTAGACATTTTGTAAAACTCCTTTATGGTTAATTAGGAGGTTAGGAGGAAAAGGGGGGATTATCTTGCATTTTGAATTTGGTTGGGAGATCTAGGGTTTGTGTTCTTGGGCTCTAGGCTACGGCTAGAGATTTGGAGAGTCATTCCTTCCTCTTGGATTGAAGGAAATTGTATCTTTGTTTGTGTTCTCGAATCTACTAGTGAAATATATTGTTTTTCTCCATTTTCCTTGAGTTTTCTCCACTAAAACTGCTGCGATTTGCTGTTTTCCTGCTGAAAACAGCAGTTTTCTCTTGTTTTGGTATTGATTTTGGTTAGGTTTACTTGCGAACCCAAGTATTTCCTATCAAATTGGTATCAGAGTGAGATCCGGACGGTGGAGGGCTGTTTTTCCACTGTTTCGCTGCAGAATTTTGCAGATTTTGGGTTGTCGGAGGCTGTTTTCTCCTGAAAACAGCAGATTTTGACTGTTTGGAGGGAGATTCTTGCTGTCCGGAAGTTTTTCCTTGCGATCCGGAGGCATCTCGTTGGTTCCCATGGCATCTAAGCGGGTAGAAGTCTTGGAGACCGAGATGAGTCAACTTAAGGCGGATCTGGAAGAGAAGATGGCCACATTTAGTGAAAATGTGGAAGGGAAATTCATGGCTTTGGAGGAAATGATGAAGAAGTTGTTGGAGGGGCAAGCTCGGGGGGGGTGCCAGCGGAGGAAAGAGGAGAAGGTAGTGGGAGCAGGGGTAAGGAGAAGGTGAATCCATAAGAGGAAGAGGAGGTGGAACTGCTTAACAGCAACGGGAGGATGCCACCTCAGGAGTCCATTAGGCGAGAAGAACATGACAGAAGGAGAGACGTCCGGGAAGGAAGAGGAGATGATTGGCGATGTCGGAGGCCCGACCCAGTGGACCGGCCGTGGGGGATCTATAACCACCATGGCAGGGCACGAGGGGAAGATGGCTACCGGCGGCCAAGGAGGGAGGATGAGCCCCGATATGGAGAAAGAGGAACTTGGGAAGATCCCATAGCGTGGGACAGAGGAGGTCATGGGGGGAATAGGGCATACGGGGTGGACACGAGGGCCAGAAAGCTGAAAATGCCAGTGTTCAAGGAGGGAAATGTGGATGAGTGGATCCACAAGGTGGAGAGGTATTTTGCAGTGAACGGCCTGATGGAGGAGGAGAGACTGATGGCTGCTAGTATGTGCTTGGAAGGGGCGGCATTTGCCTGGTTCAAGTACATGGATAAGTGGGAACCGGTGAGGTCCTGGAGGGACTTCAAGGAGGCTATCAGGGAGAGATTCAGGGGGAGTAGCCCATAGGAGATATCAGAATAGTTCTACGCCCTCACTCAAGAGGGAACAGTGGAAGAGTACCGGAAAAAATTTGAGAGTCTGGTGGGTGACATGGAGGGATTATCGAACAGCACTCTGGGGGGAAACTTTATGAAGGGCCTCAAGCCAGAAATTAGAGATGCTGTGAAGGTTATGAGACCGAGGGACCTGAGGGAGGCCATGGAGTTGGCTCAGCTGGTGGAGAACCAGAAGATCAACGCCCGAAATTGGCGGAACAATCACTCAGGGGGTCCCACCAGGACAACTACCACTTACTTGGCTCCAAAAGGGCCAAGCCCTAGTGTCCTTAAAGAGAGTGGGAAGGAGAAGAGCGGGGTGACCAGATCGGCTGGGAGTTTCAAGAAATTGACTGAGGAGGAGATGCAGGAGAAGAGGGCCAAGGGCCTTTGTTTCAGATGTGAGGAGAAGTTTGTTCCAGGGCACAGGTGCAAGGATCGCGCTCTTCGGGCTCTCACCGTCTATATAGACGAGGCGCCCGAGGAGGGTGATGATTCTGATGAGGAGCAGATTGATCCCCAGTTGGAGGTAGCCGAGGTATCCCTCAATTCTGTGATGGGATTCACTCCTAGCCATACGATGAAGGTGAAGGGGAAGATCCTTGGGAGGGAGGTAGTAGTTTTGATCGACAGTGGAGCCACCCACAATTTCATATCCACTCAGGTGGCGGAGGAGCTGGTAATGGAGCCTACTGAGACAGGCAGTTATGGGGTGATGATGGGGACAGGAAAGATTGAGTCCAGCACTGGGATCTGCAAGGGGGTGGAGATGAGGCTACAGGAGATCAGGGTGGTGGAGGACTTCCTACCCCTGAGGTTGGGTAGTACAGACGTCATTCTGGGCATGAAGTGGCTACAGACCTTGGGTGAAACCAAGGTGAACTGGGGGACCATGGTGATGGAGCTGATGGTAGAAGGAAAGAGGGTGAAGCTGAAAGGGGAACCAGGATTGTCTAGAGCTGGAGTGTCACTCAGGTCGATGGTGAAAATTATCCATGAGGAAGGAGGAGGTTTCCTTGTGGAGTTGCAGAGCTTGGAGGATCAGCAGGAGGGGGAAGAAAAACCCATTCCTGCGTTAGTTCAGCCTCTTCTGCAGGAATTTGAAGATGTGTTCCAACCTCCGGTGGGACTACCACCTGACAGAGAGCAGGAGCACCAGATTATCCTAAAAGAGGGAGTATCTCCTATCAGTGTGAGGCCTTACAAATACCCCCAAGTGCAGAAAGATGAGATTGAGAAGCTGGTGGGAGAAATGCTAGAAGGAGGGATCATTCAGCCCAGCGTGAGCCCTTTCTCTAGTCCAGTTTTGCTTGTGAAAAAGAAGGATGGGAGTTGGAGGTTCTGTGTAGACTATAGAGCTCTCAACAAGGAGACTGTGCCTGATAAGTTTCCTATCCCTGTGATTGACGAGTTGATGGATGAGCTACATGGAGCAGCCTTGTTCACCAAGGTCGATCTGAAGTCAGGATATCACCAGATTCGGATGAGGAAGGAAGATGTGCAGAAGACGGCCTTCAGGACTCATGAGGGCCACTACGAATTTCTGGTGATGCCTTTTGGCCTCACCAACGCACCTGCCACATTCCAGGCCTTGATGAACCGGATCTTCAAGCCACACCTCCGCAGGTTTGTGTTGGTATTTTTTGATGACATACTAATTTATAGCAGGACTGAGGAGGAACACCTAGAGCACCTGAGAGTGGTGTTGGGTGTACTGAGGGAGCATCAACTAAAGGCCAATTTCAAGAAGTGTGACTTCGCTCAGGCACGGGTGGAGTACCTGGGGCATGTGATATCCCAGGAGGGAGTGGCTGCAGATCAGTCCAAGATAGAGGCAATGCTGACTTGGCCTCAACCCAAGACCTTGAATGGGCTTAGAGGATTCTTGGGATTGACAGGATACTACAGAAGATTCGTGAGGGGATACAGCACCATAGCGTGGCCACTGACAGAGCAGTTGAAGAAGGACAACTTTTTATGGGGAGAAGCAGCTTCAGAGGCTTTTGAGAAGCTGAAGAAGGCCATGACGACAGTGCCAGTGCTTGCTCTGCCGGACTTCAATCAGGTGTTTGTGGTGGAGACAGATGCTTCAGGCTATGAATTGGGAGCAGTGTTGATGCAGAACCACAGACCCATAGCTTACTTCAGTCAAGTACTGTCGTCCCGGGCTAGGCTGAAGTCTGTCTACGAGAGAGAGCTGATGGCTATTGTACTGGCCATCCAGAAGTGGAGACCTTACTTATTGGGCAGACACTTTATTGTCAGGACTGATCAGAGGAGCCTGAAGTACTTGTTAGAGCAACGGATGGTGACTGAAGAGCATCAGCGGTGGCTTTCAAAATTGCTGGGGTATGACTTTGAAATTCAGTACAGACCAGGCGGGGAAAACAAAGCTGCTGATGCCTTGTCCAGATGTTTGGGAGAACTACAGACAGTGGGTGTGTCTGTTCCTTTGATGTTAGATTGGGCGGCAATCAAAGGAGAGAGTTTGAAAGATGAGGGGTTGGAAAAGATCAGGGCTGATTTATTAAGGGAAGGTGATAGCCACCCAGGGTACTCAGTAGAGGGGGACAGATTGCTGTATCAAGGGAGGTTCGTGTTGCCCAGGACTTCTATCCACATCCCAAACATACTCCAAGAATTTCATGGGAGCGCGGTTGGGGGTCATTCTGGGGTGCAGAAGACCTATAGGAGGATTGCTACTGAGCTTTATTGGAAGGGAATGCATAGGGATGTAGAGGAGATGGTGGCCAGATGTGAGATTTGTCAGAGGAACAAATACATGGCAATGTCACCAGGGGGGCTACTACAGCCGTTGGCGTTACCAGGACGAGTGTGGGAGGAAATATCCATGGACTTCATAGATGGGCTGCCCCGTTCAGAAGGCTTCACAGTGATCCTGGTGGTGGTGGATAGACTGAGCAAGTATGCTCATTTTATTCCCCTCCGACATCCTTACACCGCAATAACAGTGGCTTCCGCGTTCATCAGAGAGGTTGTCAGGTTGCATGGTGTACCAGAGGCAATAGTGTCCGATAGAGACAAGGTGTTCCTTAGTCACTTTTGGAGGGAGCTGTTCAGGTTACAAGGAACTGTTTTGAAAAGGAGCACCGCTTATCACCCACAGACAGATGGCCAAACAGAGGTGGTTAACAGGAGCCTGGAAACCTACTTGAGATGTTTTGTGTCGGAGACACCTAAGCTTTGGGCCAAATGGCTATCCTAGGCAGAATACTGGTACAACACCTCTTTTCACTCAGCTTCACAGATGACGCCATTCAAGGTACTGTACGGAAGGGATCCTCCACACTTGGTGCATTTTGGGAGTAGCAGCACTCCTGTGTCGTCAGTAGAAGAGTACTTAGAGGAGAGAGATCGAGTACTTGAAGAGCTAAAGAGGTATCTACTGAGAGCACAGCAAATTATGAAGAAGCAAGCGGATGGGCATAGGAAGGACATACAGTTTGCAGCAGGGGAGAGGGTGTTTCTGAAGCTCCGACCATATAGACAGAAGACAGTTGCCAACAGGAGGAACGAAAAGCTGGCTCCAAGGTACTTTGGGCCATATGAAGTGCTGGAGAAGATTGGGTCAGTAGCATACAGATTGAAACTACCTCCATCGGCAACTATACATCCAGTTTTTCACGTGTCACAATTGAGAAAGGCCATTGGGGAGTACACCGCCAATTCTGAGCTACCAGCAACCCTGACTGAGGACTTAGAGGTGATTTTAGAACCTATGGAGCTAAAAGGGGTGCGCCAGAAAGAAGATAAAACTAAGGAAGTGTTGATCCAGTGGAAGAACCTTCCTGACTACGAGGCCACGTGGGAACCATATGAGAGGACGAAACAGCAGTTTCCTGATTTTCACCTTGAGGACAAGGTGATTCTTTGGGAGGGCGGTAATGTTACGCCGGCCCAGGAGGGGCCGGCTGGACCGGTCCAACCCGGACCGGTCCGGGTCTTCTCGCGACGGAATCGCAGCCAGCAGGCGGAACCGAGCGGAGGGAGCAAAGCCGACGGGGGCCAGGGAAGAATTTTGGGAGGGAAATTTTGAATGCGAGGGGCTGTTTAGACATTTTGTAAAACTCCTTTATGGTTAATTAGGAGGTTAGGAGGAAAAGGGGGGATTATCTTGCATTTTGAATTTGGTTGGGAGATCTAGGGTTTGTGTTCTTGGGCTCTAGGCTACGGCTAGAGATTTGGAGAGTCATTCCTTCCTCTCGGATTGAAGGAAATTGTATCTTTGTTTGTGTTCTTGAATCTACTAGTGAAATATATTGTTTTTCTCCATTTTCCTTGAGTTTTCTCCACTAAAACTGCTGCGATTTGCTGTTTTCCTGCTGAAAACAGCAGTTTTCTCTTGTTTTGGTATTGATTTTGGTTAGGTTTACTTGCGAACCCAAGTATTTCCTATCAAAGTGATATTAAATGAGGGAAAAGTTAGAGCAAAGAAATTACTTAGTTGATAAAGGCTTCGGATTTACTTAAACAAAGGCAGTATAACATAAATAATTATAATGGGTATGAGTCAGTTATTTGTCATTATTACTAAAAGATAAAATAATATCTATGCATCATCATCATAATTAGTCGTATCCAAATAATTTAAGTTCAGCTTTATAAATTCCCATTTAATTAAGTAATACTAACATATGTTAGGATTAAATAATTTGGATCTATCATATTAAAACTTAATGCTATAAATGCTACACTTACCGTTGGAAGACTAAAATATATAAATGTCTAAAGAGAAACAAGAGATAAGAAAATATTAGGGAATTTTAATGGTAAATTTTATAAAACTACTATTAGATCAACCTTCATGTATGACTCTGAGTGTGGGATAATAGATAAGTCGTTAATAAACAAGCCAAGAATGATATTAATGAAATATTAAGGCGTATAGGTGGAAAAATTAGAAGTAAGAGTTAAGAATTGATTATATTAGGATAGTTGAACAAACAACTATTAAAGATAAGAGAGTAAAAAGTAAATTAGTTGGTTTGAGGATTTATAACTAATGCGGCACTAATATGGCATGTAGATAAAGTTAATACAATATATTAAAGGATTCATGTCATGATTAATCAACAAATTTCATGCTGGCTATCGACTATCTAACACAACCTTCCATTGTTCTCATCTACAACTTGGGACCTGATAATAAAAGTGTTTATAAAAAATTCATGTTGTAGGATAAAGGAAAAAAATGAATAAGCTAAAGGTGACTTGGCTCGAGCATAGCACAAAAAATATCTATGAGAAATAGGTTTAATAAATCATGCAACACTAAAAATATATAAGCGACCAGCATCAAGAAACTAAGCCTAATTAGTAGGCATGATAGAACAAATGATGATGATTCAAAGATTTTCACTATTTTTTGTTCTTTTCATTAAGTTGTTATTTATCAATTTTTTTAAGGCCCTATGAGGTTAATACATACTTTATTTTATTTTCTTCAATTAATTTTAACACATCTCATGGCATAGGATTAAAACAAAATGCAAGGAACTAGTATACCACATGTTTTCAAATTAATTTTACCTTAATCAGTGGTCAAATAAAAATTATAAAGGGATCAAAATCTTGTTAATTGAGACTATGGGAATTATTTGAAATAAGTAAAATCATTCCTAAATCACAAATTATTTTTCCATAGATTTTTATAAAAGGAAAATCAATTAGGAAAAGGGGAAAACTATATATATAAGCTTACTGAGTTGGATCCACACCCCAACCCAACCTGGTACTGTTCATCTTCTTCCACAATGAGAAGATCCATGAACGCTGCCTTGATTGCACTACTATGCGGACATTTATTATCAGATGGAGCCAACCGACTAGCCTCCACCATGTCCACACTATCTTTCACATTGGCATCAACTTAATGGTCAAGGATTCTACTTCCCTCCATACAAACCACAAACTCACACCCCTTGAATATCACAATTTTTGGCTACCCGTCATGGTCCAATCTAAGGCCATCATTCTTGCATCAAAAAAATTTTTTTTTTTTGTTGCATGAATTTGAAACTTAAACCTCCACTTTAGAGATCAAAGATAATATCACTCAACAAAGAGGTTGGGGATTTGAAATTCTCTCTTGATGCATTGCTTTCATATTGTCTTCTTGATTCTTTACCGCTTTAGCCTAAGTACTTGATGGAAGGACAATGGTTTTCGAGTTCTGTGGACTAGATGCTACAATTGGATTTCTGGTAGTAAAATGTTTTCACAAATCTTAGCTCCAATGGGGTCTTGCATTGGTAGTTGGATAGCTTGGTCTGACAATACCATCTTGAAGGTTTAGCGATTCAGTCATTGTGGGATTTATTGCACGCCAAAAGTTTGTGCCGTGTGACTTTCAGCATGGACTTACTAGATTATTTATAAATGTTATAGTGACTTTGCGGTTATTAAAAAAATCTTGAGGCATGTAAAGTTAGTCTAGTTATTTCTAAATAATTATCTAGTTAACGATATAATTATTCTAATCCTCTCCTTATTATTATTATTATTATTATTACTCTAATCCTCTCCTTGATAAACTGGGAGGCATTATTTTCAAAAGAGGTTATCTCCTTATGAATGGAGCCATGGTTTGATGAACCTTCTCTTCTACTTTATTTATATTCTCTAGAATCATTTAAATTACCTTGTCTTTGTGATTAATTTAGTAAATTCAATATGATATCAAAATATCTCCTTAAAAAAAAAACCAGATGAGTCCCTTATCCTCTCTCTAGAGCTTTTTTAAGAGAGAGAAGCTCTAGGATGGCTAGAGGGGGTGGCCTTAGGTCACCTCAAATGGTGGGAAAGGCGGCGGCAGGTTGGATTCCCTTCAACACAAAAACTACTGGCACTGATTGCTCCCGCCGACGAGGAGGCAAGGGAGATTTCAAAGGTCGCCATCCAAAGTGCAAGAAACATCCAATAATGTCCCCCACATACCTACTCCCCCTCCTAAGTCAAAG
Source organism: Dendrobium nobile (assembly GCA_022539455.1). Classification (NCBI taxonomy): domain Eukaryota; kingdom Viridiplantae; phylum Streptophyta; class Magnoliopsida; order Asparagales; family Orchidaceae; genus Dendrobium; species Dendrobium nobile. The sequence continues at coordinate 19,603,879 of CM039734.1, forward strand.
CATACAGCTATTGAAGAACCCTTTCTTAGTGAGGACAAGGATGAATCCTCCCTTGGAGCTAGGAACATAGTCACCCGGAAAAGGAAAGGCAAACCTAGAGCTCCTAAAGAACAAGGCACTCGTCCACAAGCCGAACGTCCTATCCTATTTTCAGCCGAGAAGTTACAGCAAATGGAAGAAACTTCCAATAGGATTGTGAATTTTCGCAAGCAACAACCAAGAGTATCCAAGTCTCGTTTGGACAGAGAGCTCATCTGATTGGGGCCTTTAAGTGCTTTGGCCAACTCCCCTAGGAAGAGGAAGAAGACTTCAACACATTTCACAGGCGGGGACTTGGTCCCCTCAAGTGCTTAATGAGTGACTTCATTGGTTTGGATTGGGTTTGTTGCGCAATACAAACCAATGAAAGGGTCCTCTTACCACTTGAGGGGTTTTCTTTCTTTCTTTTTGTCTCTGTCTGCGGCTGCTTTTGGGGTGCTTTTCAAGTTATATCCCTTCCCCTTTTGTCTTTGGGAAGTGAAAGATTTTCCCCCGCATGTTTGTTTCTCTCTGTGTAACCTTCTTTTTTTGTTTTAATATATTCAATTGAAAAAAAAAATAAAAAATAGTAAATTCAATATGATATAGATTTCAATCAAATTTGATACGTTCTAGATTTCAATGTTGATTTGGGTTTCAACTTTAAATTTAATATGTAGCTTTGATAGAGCACAATAAATTAGTTTTAAATTAGTTTATACTGTATTTGGATTTATTTTATTTGAAATTTTATTGAATTAACTTTTTAGAAAGTTTAAGATTTGAATTTGAATTATTTAGGATTATATTAAATTTAAATTTATTTATTTTTAACTTTGTAATCTTATTTCTATAAATTAGAATTTATGACTTGTAATTGAATTAGTTAATTGATGACTTGAAATTAAGCATCTCACCTTAGTTTCTTTCGTCTCTCTCTCTCACTCACTCCATAGGGAGCACTAGCTTCTTCACTTCTCTATTATTCCCGCAATGCATTCCTAAATGTATCATATAGTGTTTGGCATACCATAGGGGGTGATGAATTAGTTTAATGGACTAGCTTCTTTGTCAATATCTGTCCATGCTATGAGAACCCTTGCTTATGTAACACTGCACTCGGGCACCGATGCAGCATTCCTTGCACATTCCTCACTGTATTCAGGCCATATAATGCATCGCTTCTAGGGAACGCCCTAACATAGAAAACATTGTTCAAGCATTTTGAATTAAATGGCGCATACTTCTCTCAAAAGTCCATTCATTTAATGGAATTTCAACCCTTCTCTAATTTTTAGCCTTATTGTACTAGATTTTACATCCTATAGTCAATGAATTGTATAAAAGTTGTCATGCATACTTCCCAAAAGTCAAAAGAGAAGTTGTCATAAAGTGGAGGTGGAGAAATTGAATATCATTCCAAAGTATTTATGTTTCCTAGTTATGTCATATTTTGATCTACTTGAGGTGATTAAATCTCACGAAGTAACATGCTCTAATCCAAATTGTAGCATTTGGCATACCGAAGAGAGCGGTAAATTTATGTGTCTTATTTTAATTCTTATACCAATTAAAATTTTCCTCTATAATATATTTAAAATATAAAAAAAAAAATTCTTTTTTTAGAGATGAATAATTTTATAATAAATTTTAATTAGTTTCAAGAGAATCTTAACCTTAAATATATTCACACAATAATGAACCTTATTAACAATAATCTCCACAAATTATGATTCCATTGCAATAAAAATAAAATGCAAAAAAGAAAAATAATAAGAAAAAAAAAAGAGTAAGAAATTCAATAAAATTTAGAGTGATTTGGTCCATCGGCCTCCATCCACTGCCTAAGTTCTCTACTCCGGAATTCTACTACCACTCTTTCCTTTTGCTTCCAACAAGACAAAGAAGTCTCTCTCCTTCATGAGTAATGAAGAAACCCTATACCCCTTTTTTCCTCTAAAAATAAACCAATCTTTAGCCACACCAACTAGATCCATAAAGTAGAAGAACACCTTTTTTTTTCTTTTTCCAGTAGAAGAACACCTTAAGATATCTTCAATCTCTAAAATCACAAGTCCAAGAAGCTCTCAATCATAAGCTCTTAACTTCAAATCAAAGGTGTTGCAACCCGAGCTCCGAAGTTTATGATTTTGATGATAACAAATATTATTGATAACCTCTTTATTTCTCCTATTATTTATAGTGCATATTTTTTTATGTGTTAAGTAACATTTCAGGTACAACATGCACCGATATTTGAATATTCAAAGCTTAAGATGGGGTAGAATAGGTTATGCTGAAAGAATCTATAAATTTTATTTATTTATTTTTAATTTTTTGAGTCAAGTCTTGTAAGGGTGTATGCTAGCCTAGTGATCGTGCACACACACACAAGGGGAGCAAAAATAATTTTAAATATTTTAATTTTTCTGTACATCATACCATACGTACTATACGATCTGGTATTACAAAAATTAATTAAAATATATTTTTTCTTTAAAAAATAATTTTAAAATACAACTATTCGTACAGTACGAACACCACATCGTACTAGACGATCTGTTATATTAGAAACCCCCGCCGTTCATTAAATTAGGTAAAAATTTGAATTTGAAAAGTTATCCTATTTGTACTGTATGAACTTAATCGTATTGTATGATGCTTAAAATATTGTTTAATTTAATTTTTGATTAATCAATTGAATTTGCTTGATTTTGATATTTTGATCGTACTGTATGATCAACAAAGATGATATTTGGTCATCCAACAATTCTTCCTAAACGAACTGCATTTCGGTTGAACTAATCGTACTATACGATTGGTCATTTGCTGATGATCATACAACACTAACAAGCAAAATTGAATGGATCGTACTATACGATTGATCATTCATACTAATGATCATATAGTACTAATAGGTCAATTTCTGCACATCGTATTGGACGGTCCTACGATCGTACTGTACAATCTTTGACGGCTGAATTGAATTTTTATGATTTTTTTTTGAAACCCTCTATTTAAACATTCTCATACGACTTTGTAATAGTCTTTTTGGCATTCATTCAATTGATTTCTTCTAGAGAAAACTTGAAGAGAGAGCCTTAAGCTAAAGAGAGAAAGGGTGAGGTTTGTGAGAAAGGGAGAAGATCCTTGCGGGTTTCAAGGAAGTGTAAAATAAATATCCAGTTCCACATGGTGCTCAGGCAAACTTGCACCTGAGTTCCTCCATATGTCAAGTTTTGTCTTGAGGGAATTTTTTAGAATAAGATCTCTTTGGTGTCAAAGGACCCAGCTACTCCGCCGCCTCAAGAAGGGTTAAAAAGATTCGAAGTTCTCTGCCTTTGAAGGATTGTGGTTCTCTGCCATCTCCAAGAGGGAGAAAAAGGATTCGAGATTTTTTGCCTGTGAAAGGATTCTGGTTCTCTATCATCTCCAGAAGGAAGAAAAAGGATTCAAGGTTCTCTTCCTGTGAAAGGATTCTAGTTCTCATTTAGATTCACAAAAATGATATGCATATCTTACAGTACAATTCAAATCATAAAATATGACCTGCCATGAATGAAGTGGTTTTAGTTGATATATTTTTCTGTATTTCAACTCTCATTTGTTTTTTTGTGCTTAATTGTTTAATAAATCAACTATAATATATAATAAGACTCAATAAAGCATTGATGGAAATAAAGTGCTAGTAGTTGTTTTTTTATTCAAAGGTGGAGAGAAAGCAAAGTTGACTCTTGGAATGTGTATGAGCAATCACACTTAGACTATATATATGGATGGGAGTCATATGATGCAAAAGTCCCACTAACGTTTGCAGCATTTCATGTTTGAATGAGAGCCAATCCTATCAGGATTTCCCCTTATAACGGAAGACACCATTCTTTTAACTTAAAATTCACTAATCATTGATGCCATATTATTTCTCATAATACTTCATGATTTTATTGTTGCTTTAGGGATTTTACAATTTCCACCAAATTTCATCGAAGTAGTACGGCAAGATTTGTCACTTGGCAATCCACGTCAACTGAATTGAGTTCTGGAGTGGGCCCAGGATAACCGCTTATAAATCATATTGAGTAGTCCAGTAAAACCACTCGGCACTCCTGTTGATTCCATTAACACCAGATTCCATCAACATATGGATCAATCAGAGGCTACCACGTGGAAACCCAAGCTTCCACATCACTATACCTAAAGACTAAAGTGGGCCATCGTGGCCATATGTCGCCAAATAGATCAATCATGCGCTGATGCGTGACATACCATTTACCGAGTCAAAGCCAACCTTGGTCGCTATATGGCTAAACCAATATAACATCTCCATCTGTCACATTAGCATACCCAAGCTCATGTGGGTACCATAGCCATCTAAGAAAGACACGTGGCCCAAACAAAGGTTGGCATGTGATAGCATTAATTTACCAAGTCCATACTAACTTAAGTCACATCTCAGCTTCACAAGAAGCCACGTCAAAGGCCAAAACATTCTAAAATTAATAGATACAACCCGAAGGAAATTAAATATTTAAATGTGAATCACAATAGTAACTTTAAAATTAAAATTATATCCTTGCTTTGAATACATTTAAAATTTATAAAATTGAAATAATAATAATGAGAAATTACAAAAAAAAAATGAAAAATCCATAAAATTATAAGAAAATTAATGTAAATTGCAAAATATAAAATGACATTTTATTCACATATTCAATAAACTTGTAAATATCTAAATTATTCTCATAATTTAACTTTTTTGGAAAATTCAAATTCATTGGGAAAATTCATAAAAACTCTCAAAAAAACATAAATTCCAAATAAAGACTTGTGGATGACATGATCGGCCATTGTTTCAACTTAAGTTTAGCAAACTAAGTTGGCCTTAGAAGCATTCTAATACACTAAAGCTTCATTTGCGACGGCTTTTTTATTGCTTCTTAAAATAGCTTTTTAGTACAAAAATTTAAATTTTTATACTAGAAAGCTATTTAAGAAGAAGTAAGAAAGCCATCGCAAACGAAGTTTAGGTATCCAACCTTGCTTTGAAAAGTCTTCTAAGGCACCAAGTCATCTTAAATATTATTAAGTGATATTAAATAGCTCACATATTCATAAACTGGCTCAGCACAAAATGCTCGTGTAAATGAATGATAATCATGTTGATGCACCAATAAGATACCCGTATACTCAACCTCTTTTCTTCTTCCATCAGCTTCCACTCCTGCTCGCTGCACAGATCTTCCAGACGACAACAAAGAACTCAACCCCAAATACCAAGAATGGGTTCTTGTCGATCAAAATCTAGCGGCGACACTGTGCTCTACGCTTTCACTGGCGATTCTGCCCTACATCATTAATCTTGAATCCACCTCTGCCATTTGGACAACAATCGAACGAAGGCTTCAATCCTCCAACAGATCGCATGTCATACAACTGAAAAATGATTTGCACAATGTTTAAATGGAGAATCAGACAATGTCGCAATACCTCACGCAGATCAAAACCATCGTGGACAACATCGCTGCTGTGGGGGTGGTTCTTGATCAAGAAGTCATAATTATCTATACGCTCAATGGTCTACCACCATCATACAATGCTTTCAAGACCTCCATTAGCACGATGTAAATCCAATCGATTTGGACAACCTTTACTCATTAATCAACGAAGAAATTAATATTCAAGCTGAATCTCTTCGAACTGTCTCTGTAGTCGATTCGTCTACAGCGTTGTACTCCCACAGGGGCAGGGGACGACGAGGTCGCGGAAGAACCTCAACTCAATCGTCAAGAATGAATCAACACACTAGCACTCAGTGTCAATTTTGTAGTAAACGAGGTCATTCTACCAACAATTGCTGGCAGCGTCTCAACATTACTGTTAATCCTCCGAAAACACAAGCTCCATAGCCCTCATCCCGTGCCCTGGTAGTTGCGAATGATAACTCCAATGCAGACTGATACCTGGACTCGGGTGCTTCTGCACATCTTACAAATTCCCTAGATAACCTTTCTCAAGCTAGCTCTTACAATGGGTCCGACAATACCACTATTGGTGATGGCAGATCCTTACATATTGCTCACTCAGGCAATGGTATTCTGCCAACACCGTACAGTAAGCTTAAACTCCATCCTCTTTTTCACGTTCCAAAACTATCTCATAATCTTTTATCCATTTTGAATCTAACTCAAGATAACAATGTATCAGTTTGTTTTGACTCACATGGTTTTGTTATTAAGGACTTGAAAACAAGTCAAACTTTGCTATCGGGCCCAAGTAGCAAAAGGTCTCTACCCCGTTCGCTCGACTGCTCCTTCCTCCAGGACTGCACTTGCTGCTAAGCATCAAGACTTGTCTATATGGCATCAAAGACTAGGCCATCCGAATGCTCAAATTGTTCATTTAGTTTCTACTACTAATAAATCTGTGTATACCTACTAATTCTTCATTTTGCTCTAGCTGTAAAACCTCTAAAGGCCACAAACTTACGTTTTGTCATTCGTCTGATAGAGCATGTTTTTCATTAGCTTTTATTCATTCAGATGTTTGGGGTGTTGCAAATCTATTTTTTCATGGCTTATGTTTTGATGATTGACAAACACTACTTCTCTTGAACTACTTGTTGCTTCTAACTTTTCAGGAATCGAAGACCGGACGATCATGAAGAAGCCAAGTTCAGAATTGCGTAGGTTTAGGGTTGAGTCAGTCTGTACTTTTGTTTTTCTCTTTTTGAGTCTACTTGTAATGGTCAAAGAGACTGATGCTAAGTAACTCTACACACACACACTTGAGAGACTTAGAATTTCTGTTTTTGCCCACATCGGCCAGGCCAATATTCATATCGTCCTGGATGATCAGCTTAAAACAGAAAGTCTAATTAAGGATCCTTAATTAAGGCAGCCGACATTAACATATCGGCCAGGATGATAAGCTCAAAACAGAAAGAAGTAGCCGCCTTAGACAGTTAAGGTATACTGTATTTTTAAATTATCGGCCAGGACGATACCCATATCGGCCTGGACGAAATTACCAAATTATGCCTTAATTGATCAGGAAATCAAGAGAGTAATTAAGGATGATTGATACGATCATATCGTCCTGGACGATTGCAAGATCGGCCAGGACGATCCATTCAAAATCCTTGAGTTGCTTCAGGACGATAAATATCGGCCAGGTCATAAACAGGGCGATGCTCAGGACGATTTGCATCTGATTTGAACTAATCGGCCAGGACGATCGTATGATCGTCCTGGACGATCAAGCCAAATTTCAATCGTCCAGGACTGTTCCCAGGGCGATGCTCTGGCCGATCTTCTTTGATTTGTACTGATCGGCCAGGCCGATGTCCAGATCGGCCGGGACGATAAAGTCGGCTACTTGCAATTAATGAGCTCCTTGAGAGTTCTTCTATTTAAGAGATCTTGTCCAAACGTTTTAGAAGACCTTTGGCTGCTGCCTTGACCTAAGAAGACCTTGAGGAGAGAAAGAGAGAGAGGGAGAGAGAGAGGATCTTGTGAGGGGGAGCTTGTGAGGGGGATTCACAAGGGTTGCTTCAAGGATCGCTCTGCTTGTCTTTCGTTTGGAGTTTCTCGTCCGTGTAAGGGTCGGTAGAGGTAAGGAGTTTGCTTTTGGTTGTGGTTCTCTGCCAGCTTTAGGAGGAAGCAAAAGGAGGTAGGTTCTCCGCCTTGCCGGGGTGGCAAAAAGGAGGTTCTTGTAAGGGCTTCTCCGCCTAGCCGTGAGGGCTAAAGGAGAGTCATGTTTTGTAGTGCAATACTTGGAGGGTGCCTCCAAGGAGTGGACGTAGGTCGAATCGACCGAACCACTATAAATCTTGTGTTCTTATTTTTGCTTCCGCACTTTTTAATTCCGCATTAATTTCTTGTGGTGTGATTTGGTTTGTGATTTTATTTCTTTGTCTTAAAAGTTTTTTTTAAAATACCAATTCACCCCCCCTCTTGGTTAGCTTGGGACTAAGTTCATAGGGCTTAACATCCCGAACGAACTTTCATGGGGTCCTTCCCCGGAACTTTCACATCAATGTTTCATATATTACGTGGTTTTCATAGACGATTTCTCGTGTTTTACTTGGTTTTTCTCATGCGACATAAATCTGAAGTTTTTTATATTTTTCTTGAATTTAAACATTTTGTGGAAAAACAAACCAATTTTCAGATTAATAAATGTCTGCGATCTGACAGAGGCACTAAATATGTGAACTCTACCTTCAAAAACTTTCTCACTCAACAGGGTATTCAACATCAAACTTCTTGTCCTATACGCCTGAGCAAAACGGTTTAGTGGAGCTCAAACGTAAACACCTAATAGAGACCACTCGCACTCTATTGCACAGTGCCTCACTTCCTCACTCATTTTGGCCTGATGTTGTTCTTATAGCATCATATCACATTAATCGCCTACCTTCTTCCCCAACTAACTTCACTTCACCTCTTTATCTTCTTTTTCACAAATTACCTGATTATGCCTTCCTCAAAATCTATGGATGCGCTTGTTTTCCCTGGATCCCCCCAACTAAAAGGCACAAGCTTGAATCTCGCTCTCGGCCATGTGTCTTTCTTGGGTACTCAAGCATCTAAAAATGCTACAAGTGTCTTGATCCCACAAACAACAAAATCTTCATTTCAAGACATGTAGTCTTTGATGAAACCTGTTTTCCATTCCAACAACACATCTCGTCATTGTTACCACAGAATTCTACATCCCTTCCTTCATCTCTCCTTGTTTCTCACCCTACCACATACCATCAAAATCAACTTAATAAATCTGTCAAACACACTCCTACTTCTCGGCCAACAAATTAGCAATACTCAGCAATAGCAAATTCCATTTCCTCAACTGAATTGTCAAACTCTCACACTGTTATTCCATCTTCCAAAATTCCTTGAATCTTGATTCAATCCCTAGTCGTTCAACCACCTACTTCGGGCCATCCCATGACTACAAGACTTAAAACTGGTTCTCTCAAACTGATTCAAAAACTCAACCTGCTCCACATTCAAAACCGTTCTCAACTCTCTCCACCGTCTGAACCCAATAATTATCATGAAGCAAGCAAATATTCTCAGGGGAGAAAAGTCATGGCAGATGAATTATATGCTTTACAATGTCAAGGTACACGGCAGTTGGTACCACCTCCTCTGGATACATCTATACTTAGCATCCGTTGGACTTTCAGAACAAAATACAGCTCTGACGGTACCATTGCAAGGTTTAAAGCTCGATTAGTCGCACAGGGCAATAACCAACAATATGGAATCAATTATTTGGAGACTTTCAGTCCTATAGCTAAATTTCCTACTATAAGAGTTCTTCTTATGATTGCTCCTACTAACAAATGGCATGTACATCAAATGGATGTAACAAACGCGTTCTTACATGGCAATCTTGACAAAATCATCTACATGAGACAACTGAAAGGCTTTGAAGATGAGATTCATCCCGATCATGTATGTCAACTCAAGAAAGCGATCTACAGCCTCAAACAAGCACATCGGCAGTGGTTCAACTCTTTTTCCACATACCTATACACTCTCGGTTTTTCTCATGGAAAAGTAGATTCATCCCTCTTTGTTCTTCACAAAGATAATATTCATCTCTATATAGCTATCTATGTGGATGACATACTTTTAACAAGCAATAACTCTTCCATGATCGCTAATATCATCTCTCAGCTGAACAATCGGTTCTCTATGAAACATCTCGTTCTTGCCAACAGCTTCTTGGGAATTCAACTTAAGACGGATAATAAATCCTATTTCCTATCTCAAACAAATTATGCCACTTCAATTCTTAAGCTGGCCAGCATGATCAAAAGCAAAGCACTGTCCAACCCGTCTTGTACCAAGGTTCCAGACATTATTCCTACAGCAAACCTGCTGACCGATCCTAAGCTATACAGACAGATCAAGGGCTCTCTGCAATGCCTCACATTAACAAGGCCAGACATCTCCTATGTGGTCAACTTACTTTGTCAAAATATGCACAATCTAACATCTCATCACTTCTATTTACTTCATCGCTTATTAAGACACATCTATGGTACGCTTTCATTTGGCCTTCTTATTTTGTAGGGTACACTGGAGCTAAAATCATTCTCGGATGCAGAGTGAGCAGGTGACAAGGCAACAAGGAAATCTACCTCCGGCTACTGCACCTTCTTGGGCAACGCTCATCTCTTGGAGTGTCAAAAAGCAACATACAGTAGCTTTTCCTCAACAGAAGCTGAGTACAAGGCCATAGCATCAGCTCTTACTGACATTATCTGGCTGAGAAAACTTCTGCTCGACTTCAATATTCAACTCACCTCTCCTACAAGCCTACACTGTGATAGTATGTCTGTTATAGCACACGCCAACAATCCTGTATTCCATGCACGAATGAAGCATATTGAAATCGATCATCACTTCATTCATGATCACATTCTGTCGCAAACAACCAACATCTTTCCAGTTTCTACCAAAGATCAAATAGCAGATATCTTCACCAAACCACTCTCGACCAACAGATATCATTGGCTTCATCACAAGCTTATTGTCCATTCCAGTCCATTAGCTTGCGGGGGTACAATAAAGGACACCTGTATAACTACTTAAATACCAGCTTATATACCTATATCTAGAATTAGGACTCTCGACTTGTCTATATATACTCCTACTATATCCACTTATGCATGCAACTTGATTCGACAATACAATTCTATTCTTCTCTGTTCATAATAATAGTACTTAAAAAACAAGATTATATTCTTAAGATTGAGCGACCAACTAGAAATTAAGAAGCAGAATCCTAAGTGAGAAAGAATGAAGATATGGAGCTGAGAAGCATTTTCAAGAAGAAGATTGTGAGCAAGAAGCTCCTAGCACCAATAAAAACGTTTATAAAATAGCGAGGGATTGAGCATGAAGTGAAGAAGCACCACGAAGTGACTAGCACCAACGAGAGAACTAACGAGTAATGACTTGATTGTTGACAGATAACACAACTCAGGAACGATCTGCGTATGACCCACCAGACAAACGGTTAAATGCCATCCTGGACTGTACGAACAATAGGCACTCAATTGTTCTTGTATAGAGACTTTAGTATAAATACGTGTCACCTGTTATGAAATAAAGCAAAAAAGTATTTCGTCTTCTTTCTCTCTTTGGTGTGCTTGGTTTATCTCTGTGATTGTAGATTAACATTGATGACTACCAAAAAAGTGAGGAGAAACAAACGATAACTAGTTATTGTGCTAAATACTGAATCGAACCATAAAAACTAAATTAGAATTTCACTTTGAGCAAGAATTGAGGGCACAACGCTATAAAGTGGTTTAATGAAGAGTGTATATCGGTGAGCTTGCACTTCACAATTAAGTAATGTGCAGAATCAATGAATTGCTTCACTTCACTCTTATAGCACGCTTTCAATAGTGCTTTTAACAACACTGGCTGCAACATACCCATTCAAAATGTCTAATATCACTAACAGAGTCGCGGCAAGTGCCTACCAAATAAAGCCTAAGAAAATACTAAACTGATGCATACTTTGCAAAGAGAAGCAATTCAATTTCAGAAAATCCAATAAGTACCTCAACTTTTCTCATTTCAGCTTCAGTTTTTGCTTTCTGATGGTTTTCCCAAGCGTCAATTTTGATTTCTTCCCGTTTAAACCTAAAAAATATATGTTCATGATGAATTTGTATTACAATACATGATAACAACTGTTACTTGCAATAGGAGTGTGAACTTGGGCAGCTACCAAGATCACTGAATTAAGATTAGAGCATCATAAATGGCAAACCGAGTTCTTTTGTATACCTGGCTAAATATTTGGCCTTTTCAGCCTCTTCCCAAGCTGCAGCACGAGCCTCTACAACATTCTTGGATTGCTGGTCTACTGAATTCATATTCAAGGTGGCAGATGCATCTGTTTCTTCTTCCTCCTTGCTCGCCCAGGCAGTAATGTTCATCTTACCCAACTGTGTTCCAAGTACCATTATCTCCCTTCTAGTTCTGATTCTTAGCTCCTTTTCAGACAATGCTTTATCCCTATTGAAATCAGCAGATTCAATTGTAGTTGCAGTTCTTGGGGGTGTAGATGGTCTGGAAGAAGTTGGGCTCCTTGTAGGTGTTGTTGCTCTCACGGGAGTTCCAGTTTGAGAGGGCTCTTGGCTAGCAATGGGGGTCATTTCAGTGCCCATATCCCTCATGGAAACAGATTTTACTGTTGTTGGGGAAATACTGAATGTAGTTCCAATGCCAGCAGATGCTGAAGTATCACGCTCGCTAAGACTAACTGCACAAGGATAAGTATCGAAATCAAGTCCCCACAACCATGAACGTTGATGAAAAATGCAAGATCCGCCAAAATACAAATTAAATCAATATCAGGCTCATTTCAGAATGTTAAAAAGTAATTTTAAGACTTGGTTACTATTGAAGTGAAAAAAAGAATCTTAGGCCGAATATATAGCAGAAGATAAAAATTAACACATTAAGAAAAAATCAAAGATTGATTGTTAAAACCAAAATAGAACTTATGAGGCACACTTTTCCTTTTACAAAGTTGGATTGGGGTGGGCTAAGAAAGCACAGGGAAGACGAGATGATTTCTATATCCCTTTTTTTTTTCCTTTTTTTTTAATTTTGTTAAAAAGCAATTACCTGAAGTCATCCAAATAAATGAAGCCCAAAATTTTGGGTTATAAATCGGCAAATGCCTCGTGTTATTCCCTCGGCCGTCCCATGCATATTTAATGGAAACTGAAAGAATTCAGGATAATAAAAAAAAAACATTCTCACAATAATTTATAATGATACTTCTCATAATAAGAATTATAAAATTTAAATAACAAATAGTTCTTGTCAACATAATTCGCTCATGCTTATGTTCTACATTAGTAAGAGAGCGTACACCAATCCCTCTCCAAACTATGCATTTGCAGTAGCCTCATGAAGTGGTTATGCAAGATTGAAAATGTCATTTGACCTTTAAAAAAATATCTCATTAAAAACCAAAATGATTTTTTTTAAACCTTCCAATTTTTAATTTAACTATAAATTGTTTTTTCTCCATTAACAATTTCAAGTATTAGATGTGATAAATCATCAAAAAACACCTTGATCAAGAACAAATCTTAATGCATATTTTGATTGGAAATGTCCGCAATGAAATTATGAACCATTCGAACTTCGATTTCAGTAAACTTATAATTAAACTGAATGTCTCAAAAAGGCGAATCCAACAACACCAAAGGTGTTCCAAGCTGAGTCTAAATGAGGCTAGATTAAGTACTTGAAGTATAATTGAAAACTTCAAATTATTAATTAGAAGAACAAAAAATCTTAAAATCTCGCGTGCTTATAATTGAATCAAGCATCTCAACAAGACAAATCCAACAAACTCATACATGTCAATGGCGCAAAATGGAGCATACAATAGTACATGACGCGACGCACATACGGCGCTGTTTGTGTCATGCATGGGTAACGGCATATAATAGCCCGTATTTTGATTTTGCTATTTTTTTCTGGAGTCATTATAACTCCAAATCGCAATCCGTTTTTGCCATGGTATTTTGATTGAAGTATTTTACTTACACTAAATTTTTTATAATTTTTGGACACCGGTTAAAATCCTTGAAGAATTGGTACCAATTGGTATAAGTTAGAATTTCAAGATTTTCAGTTGTCCATTTTGCAAACCGATTTCATCAATATTTTTTAAATTATATGTTTTATTTTATGGATATTTTTCTGTAATTTTTAAATTACTAAAATGATTTATATGAATTTTATACTAAAGAATTAATTAAATTAAATATTATATTAATATTATAATATTATTTTATTAAAATATTTGAAGTCATTATAAAACTTTATTAAAACATGATTTCCTTAAAGCATTTCGGCAACAGAGACGTTTTAGAGAGAGAGAGAGAGAGAGAGAGAGGAATGTGAGGAAAGAGAAAGAAGGAAAATCTAGGATTTGGAGGCCACGGTGCGATTTTCTTCCGTCAGATCAGTTGGAGTAATTACTCGACTCGCTATAAGGAAACCATACCCTAATTTTGATTTCAAAAATTTTGTGTTTTTGACATTTTTTTGATCAAATTTGTGTTTCCGTTAACGAAAAATGTGAATAACTTTATATTGGCAAAATTTTCACACGTAACTTTTTTTATTTTATAGAGATCATGATTATAAATATTTTGAGTATTTATTTGTGATTTTCACCAAATGATTTTGAAAATATAGCAATTTTTGTCTGATCTGAAATATATTTTGACCTCTAAAAATAATGTAATACAATAAAAGTCTTAAAATATCATTTTATACAATTCCTAGTATTTTGAAAAATTTTTGAAATTCTGCATTTTTGCCTAATATGATTTTTATTGTCTACCGTTATGATATTTTTGCATCTTCATAATTAAGCTCAATTATGAATTATTTGTTGCAATGTATTGAAAATAAATGTTGATATGTGCTTGAGTAATAACTGATCGTTATTACTGTTATAGTATCATGATAATAATATGTGTGTGTGAAACAAACAAGTAAAGACTGGTTAATCCAACCACTGATTGACCTGTACAGGATAGTGCTCCGACGGGTTTTCTTTTAAATAATGTGATTTGGTATTATCTTCTACTAATTCACATGATAGATTGATTGGGAGATAAGGAAATTACTATTGTGCCGACGCGTAAAGAGTGACAACTCTATTTACTGAGTCAACGGTTTACTAACACTGAAAAATACCGTGATAGTCAAGACTTCTACTTGTTTAACATGACTACTGCAATACATGTTTTGAGGCATTATTCTTATATTGTATGGATTTATTGTTCATGCACAAATTTATTGTTATTGCATTATTCTACTGTTTCTGCCACTGAATTGTTATTGTTACTGATATTATTTGATACTACTGATTCACTGTACTGATACTGAGCATGTGATATATTGAGCACGTGATGTATAGAATTATTGAGCATGTGATTGAGATATTGAGCTTGAGATTGAGATACTGATTTAATGCTGATAGATAATAACTTGATAGCATGTGAACACTCTTATATGATTTTACTACATTGATTTGATTTCAACTGTCTTTACCAATATTTTGATTCAAAGCTTTACCTTATTTCTTTACTGATTGGTATTACGAATATGACGATTGCTTTATAGATTTGATACTCGTACTAGTTTACTGCTTTACAAACTTCTGTATTGTAGTATTTTAGTGTTTATAGATTCTACTACTATATGTGAATTTTATGATTTATGCATTGATTCAATGATCATATAGATACAACTGTTATGATTTGATTGGTGACATGCATATTGTTTCTTTATCGTGCTTTGAATTCAGTTGTAGGTTTTGGTAACCTGCTGGCCTTTTTAAGCTCATTATATGTGGTTAAATGATTTCATATCATTGCAGGGAGCAGGAGTGTGAGACTGGTCAGAATTTTTCAGGTTCTATTTCTTTTTGTTATAGTCATGAATAGTGTCTATAATTTTTTGAAATGAATATAGATGTATACATAGATGATTTATACTATATAATCTATTTTGTTGTTTATTATTGATATATGATATTAAATAGTTCTGATAATTATTTATTTAAAGAATAAATGAATAATTTTTTCAATTTAGATTCTAAGGCATTACACAGCACATGACGCAAGGCACAAATGGTGCACAATATTTTGTTAACATGTAATAAATTTTAAATTATAAATTATAAATAAATTTTTTAAGGTTTATATATTAATTTAATAATTAACTATTAATTAATTAAATATCAAATGAATAAAATATTAAAAATTTAAAGGATTTAACTTTTTTTAAGGATTTAAAGCGATCATTTTTGCTATTTCGCAGGATTTAGACTAAATTATGCTTAAACCCTACTCAAATTATTGATGTGAGTTTTTGTAGGATTTAAAATTGACATTTTTGTTGTTTAACAGGATATTTATGCTTAAAGTTTATTTTAATCAACCTATTGTTTGTTATTTAATGGTATTTAATATTAATAAATATTTATTTATTATTTTATATTGTGCACAATATTTAAAATAGCATGTGCCTTGCTGTTCGCTATGCACCATGGCTCCACGAGGAACTTTGCACCATTGTGCACCATTCACCATTGACAAGTATGAACGAGCCTAAGATTACATGATTTTCACATCATTAAGACTTAAATGTTTAAGAAACGGAATAAGACCGAGGGAATCAATAGAGGCTATCGGATAGAGTGTTTTAGATTTTGGCTATATTTATGGGGCGTGTCATTTTAAAAATCTATAAATAGAATATTACTCTCTACATGAAGAGGAGCTTAGAGTCTGAGCTTGAACTTGGGCTTAAGATTTAAGAGAGCATAGAGGCTCTAAGGATTTGAGAGCACCACCGCCAAATCATCATCTAAAATCAACAAACCACTGATCGACCACTATCGTTGAAACAACACCTGACCGTCGTAGTTGGACAACCACATGATCGTCACCATTGGAACACTGCCATTGAACCACCACTATTGGAACATCAACTGACCAGTGTCGTTGAACCACTGCCTGAACGCCACCATTGGAAAAATGTCCAACCTTCAATAAACCATCACTTGATTATAGATCTTAAATTTCAGCCAAATTTAAGATGTCCTAACCCTAGGAAAACAAACTATTTAATACATACAATCCAAAAGGAAATCTCTAAACAATCCCTACATTCCAATTTCCCTCCTAAACTTCTCCTAAAACCTTCCTAATCTACTCTTTTGAACTAGGCGGTTTGATCAGCATATGCAAGAGGCGGAACTTCTCCGCCCCTGTTGTCTGTAAGCCAATCTCGTATGGACCGAACTAATAAACTAATAGGTAGAAAAAGAAAAAATTTTGATCAATTTTTTAGAATTTGAAAGTTCTCTACCTAATACATGCAGAGATGTCACTATTTGAGTAAATCTAGTGTACATGTCCGAGATGATTTCATTAGATTTCATGCAAAAAAATTTATAATCATGCAATAAAATATTCAACCTAGATTATTTGACCTCACTAGTACATTCATATGTAATATATAGTTTATCCCAAATGTCCTTCCTAGTGGTACAGGTATAAACTCTCATGTTATCTTCAGACTTAAGAGCACAGAAAAAACAGTTCAAATATTTTACATTTAATTGAGTTAAATTCGTATCCTCATTTCTCCATTCATTAAACGGTACTTCAGTTTTGATGCCATTAACAAAACTAAAGGGTGCAGAATAACCTTCTTGTACCAAAAGCCACATGTGAAAATCAATAGATTGCAAGAAAGTAGATATGTGAATTTTTCAAAAATCAAAGTCTATTATTAAATAAAGGTGGACGAGTTATAGAATAACCATCCACGGTGTTTCTATAACCGAAATGTGCAATGGGTCATTTTTTTCAAGATTTTCTAAAAAGCTAATTGTGAGAACCGCTCTGATACCAATTGAAAGTTCAATGTAGGATGTTAAACCTCGGTGAACTATCCCTAGGCACACCAAGAGGGGGAGTGAAATTGATTGTTTTTAAAAATTACTTTAACACAAAATAATTTTTGAGATTTTTTTAATACTTAAAAACAAACAATATTATTCCCCGATGCTAAAGCAAATAAATGAAACAAGATTTATAACTATGGTGATGATGAGTTACTTTAATCAATATATCATCAAATAGATAATTTTTAACATACAATTTCCAAAAAATTAAAGCATAAAAAAATAAATTATAAAAAGTAAAACTCGGAATGAATACACTAGAATTTTATAATGGTTCGGTCAAACAATGACCTACGTCCACTCCCCAGAGTACTCTCCGAGTATTAAACTAAAACTTTAGTATCTCACCTTTAGCCCCATCAACTAGGCTGAGAAGTCCTTATAATGTTTTCACCAACCCGATGCGGCAGAGAACCTTGACCTCTTTTTCATCCTCCTGATGAAGGCAAAGAACATAGCAATCATTTTTCACCCTCCTAGTAAAGATAGAAAACCTAGCAATGCTTTTTCACCCTCCACGTGAAGGAAAAAAACCTCGACAGTCTTCGATCTGATGATCTTCTTCCCAAAACAGCCCAAAAAACCAAGCAAGACACTTGGATGAAATAAGGAAAAAGTTTGCTCGGAGCAACCGTGTGAAAACCCCTCACACTCATCCCTCACACACAAACTCTCCTTTATCCTTTACAAAGCTCTTTAAGATCTCTTATTTAAGCTCTCTCTAGAAAATCCAACAACCAAAGACTTGAAACTGTTACAAATCTGTTTGTGGATTATGATTTTGATGATAGCAAACAAATCTTAGTTCACTACGACTGTCTTTTTTCACTGACACTTTCAGGATTCAAAGATCAGACGAAAAGCGGAATCAACTCAAGACTGGGTAGATTAGGGTTGAGTCAGTCTGTAATTCACTTTTCTCTTTCTTGAGTCAATTGTAATTGTTTAAAGTGACTGATGTCAAAGTAACCCTACACACACACTTGAGAGATTTAGAACTTGTGTTTTTACTCACATCGTTCCAGACGATATTTATATCGTCCTGGACGATCGAGTTCAAAACAGAAGTTCTAATCAGGATTTCTTGTTAAGGCAGCCGTAATTAACTGCGGCCTGAACGATACTTGTATCGTCCAGGACGATAGGCTCAAAACAGAAAGAAATTGCCGCCATAAACAATTAAGGTATTCTGTATTTTTGGTAATCGGTCAGGACGATCTTGGATCGGCCTGGATGATATTCATAATTATGCCTTAATTGATCAGATAATCAAGGAAGTAATTAAGGATGATTGATACGATCAAATCGTCCTGGACGATCGCAGGATCGACCAGGATGATCTAGTCAAAAAATCTTAGTTACTCCTGGACGATCTAGATCGGACAGCTTGAATTCAGGGCGATTCTCAGGACGATTCTCCTCTTATTTGAACTGATCGGCCGGGACGATCGTAAGGTCGTCCTAGACGATCAAGCCAATTTTTCAATCGCCCAGTTTGCATTCAGGGCGATGCTCTGGCCAATCTTCTGAGATTTGTACTGATCGGCCAGGACGATGTCCATATCGTCCTGGATGATATAGTCGGCAACTTGCAATTAATGAGCTCCTTTGAAGCTCTTCTATTTAAGAGCTTTAATTCAACATTTTTGAACATCCTTGGCTGCTGTCTTGACCTGAGAAAACCTAAAGGAGAGAGAGAGAGAGAGAGGATCTTGTGAGGGAGAGCTTGTGAGGGGATTCACAAGGGTTGCTCCAAGCATTATTCTACTTCTTCTTCCTTAGACTCTCTTGTCCTTGGAAGGGTTGGGAGAGGTAAGTTTCAACAAGTGATTGAGGTTCTTTGCCTGCTTCAGGAGGAAGGTTCTCTGCCTTGCCGGGTGTGGCAAAAAGTGAAGTTTGTAAAGGCTTCTCCGCCGAGCTGTGGGGGCTAAAGGAGAGTCACGTTTGTAGTGCAATACTCGGAGGGCGCCTCAGGGGAGTGGACGTAGGTCGAGTTGACCGAACCACTATAAACCCTTGTGTTCTTGTTTTTTACTGCTTCCGCATTTATTTTCTTCTGCATTTATTTTTTGTGGTGATTTGATTTGTATTCGTGCTTTGCTTAAATAAATTTTTTTAATGCCGATTTACCCCCCTCTTGTTTAGCCTTGGGCCAGTTCTATAGGGCTTAACATCCCTAATGAACTTTCAAGTGATATCAGAGCGGGATTCATAAAAACTAAATTTGAAAACTTTTTGAATTTTTGATCCATGGCTAACTTTGGGAATCGTAATACATTGGAAGGGTACTCTATTACCCGACCACCTCTGTTTGATAATATCCCATTTGATTTTTAGAAAACTTGCATTTCTACGTTTTTACAATCTGCTGATTATCGCATGTGGATGCTTATTACGGATGGTTACACATCTCAAACTGGTAAACTTAACGGCGTTACTGTTCCACTTCCTTTTACTGAATGGACTTTAGATGATAGGGATTTGGCTCAATTAAATGCAAAATGTCTTAATTGCTTTTTCTGTGCTTTAAAATCAGAATACTACATGCATATTTCCACTTGCAAAACTGGTAAAAAAATTTGGGATAAATTGTGTATCACTTATGAAGGCACTAATAAAGTTAAACAATCTCGTTTGAACATTCTCTTGCATGACTACAAACTTTTTCGTATGAAACCTCATGAATCAATTTCTAAAATGTATACGAGATTTACTCAGATTGTTACTTATTTGCATATCTTAGGAAGAGAACTTTTGAACTTTGAAAAAGTAAATAATATTTTACGATGCTTTTCTTCCTCTTTTGATGCTAAAATCACTGCTATAACTGAATCTAAGGATTTGAACACTTATTCGATTGGCAACTTACTTGGCTCACTCATTGCTTACGAGCAAGGGGTGAATCAAAAAAATCTTGATGCAGGTGAGAAAAAGAAAGAGAAAGCGGTGGCACTGAAGGCACATAAATCTGACTCTGATTCTTCCGGGTCTGAGAGCGATGACATTGCCTTTATCACAAGGCAGTTCAAAAGCTTTCTAAGGAAGAAGCAAAAGCATCATCAAAATTGGAGAAAATGTAAGGATAATAAACATTCTAACGGATCTTCTGATGTTGTTTGTTATGAATGCAGGAAGCCTGGATATGTGAAAGCCGATTGTCCTACACTTCAAGATCACTCAAGCAAAGAAAAGGGTGAGAAGAAATCCAAGTTCAGGAAGGACAAGAAAAAAGTTCAAAAAGCGTTCTGGGCAGAATCTGCATCAGATTCCTCTAAGACTGAACCTGAAGAAGAGACAACAAACCTATGCTTAATGGGGGAAGATCATCTTGAGTAAAGTGATGATGAAGAGGTATGTAAACCAACTTATGATCAATTATTTGAAATTTGTGAGAAAATTCATGCATCATACAAAAAACTCAAGAAGACTCATGCTAGTTTAAAGTTGGAGCTTTTGAATTTACAAAAAAAATATGAAATTATTCTCAAAGATCATTCTACGATTGATTCAAATCACATGATTCTACTTGATGAATTTGATGATTTAAACAAAAAACATTTGGAATTAATTGATGAGCATGATGCATTAAAAGTTTCACACATCTCACTTAAATCTGATTTTAAGAAATCTAAAGAGATAGAAACAAATTTGAGGGTTGATAATAATATCTTAAAAAATAATAACTTGTGGCTTAAAAATGATTTGGACTCACTTAAGGGAAATTGGAAGACTCTCACTTTGAATCCAAAGCCAAAACCTAGGAAGAGACATTATAACCCAAGTCATTTAAAAAATCCTTTTCCTGGAGTTAGATGTTTTCATGTGGCATGCTAGGACACATCTCACACACTTGCACTGTTCACCGTAGTACAGCTTGGGTGTGGAGACCAAAATTGCATAAATCACAACATAGCACACATGCATTACACTCTACCTTTTATGAGAAGGGGCCCAAACCTATTTGGGTTCCTAAGTCTGACAGCTGTTGATTCTTGCAGGATTGCTCTCACTAAAGACCTCATGAGAGCATAGGATACTTGGACAAACGGAAGCTCGCAACTCATAACTGCTTAAATTTGCTGCTTAACAAATTCTTGAATTGTATTTTGAGTATTATTATGTTTTGTTTTTGTGATAGTTTTTATTTAGTTGTTCTAGTCGTTTTTACTTTTATTTTCTTTACGATGATTTTTCCTTGTTCTTAAACTTTGGAGATTTATGACCAATGATTAGCATTTCTAAATCGGTTAAAGAGAGAAAACACCGTTGATGGTTTCCCTCCCTCTAACTTCTTTTGGTGATATAATTTTCTTTTCTAAAATAAAAGTTTATCTCATTTTAACAAATGATTTTTGAAATGAAGATCTTTTTTTTCTTGTTACAATAGTCTATCTTATATTTATGATCCAAAGTTCTTATATATCCATCAAGTTAATTGAAATCTTGCCGTTGCACTTATCATATGATTTTGATTTTCCTTTTGTGACTTGTTCTTCTCTATGTTAAAAAGAGAGCCCCTCTTCTCTAATATCTAGAAGATATAATCACAACTAAGAACTTTTTTAAAAGGTTTGTTAAAGAGTTTTTAGCTTGCAAAAATTAAAAAGGGAAGAGGCCAATAACGCCAAATTGAAAAAAAATTATACACACAAAAGTGTATCAAAAAATCAAAAGATGCTCAAAGAGCCAATCAAAGTGACAAGAGGCATAAAATGATCCCTCTAAATGCAAGCTATTCTCTCTTTTCAAAACTTTTAAAACTTAGAAGGACTCATGGATTATTTGATATTTTCAAATGCTTGATTTCAAATTTCATGATTGAGACAAATTACTTTGGTATACTATTTTATAAAATATTTTGTTTGTAACCAAGTTTTGAACGGATCTTCTTTTTATCCAATTTATTCTGAGTTAGACCTCTTGTTTTCAAAAGACAATTTTTATCCTGAAAGAAGTCCGAGCTAGGGTAAACAGAATTGGAATTTCTACCGTTTTCAGATTGTGACATTGTTAACTCATTGATCTTTCAAATCTTTGAAATTTAATTATTTGGGAAATTTGTCATATGCTTGCTTTGCTAAAAACAAAAAAAAAATTAGAAAAATTAAAAACCAAAAACTTCATTTCTTTTTTCTTGTTTTTATCTGTTTTATTGTTTTTTTTTTGTTTATATTCATTTTTGTTTGGGGTTTTCTCTGATCATCTCCATCTTTCTTTGATTTTCAAATTCTTGTCACATCGTCCTGGACGATAGGACAATTTCTCTTTAAAATTCCATCTGCTGAATCTTTTTCTGAACTTTCTGTAACTCATCGTACCGGATGATACCTTATCGTCCTGGCCGATATGATCGAACTCTATTACAATCTTTTTTTATTGTCTTGGCCGATACAATTTTCGTCCTGGCCGATGCATTTATGGTCATCATCCTGGCCGATACACTAGATCGTCCTGGACGATCCATGTGTCAGTACGTTTAAATCCTTAAAATCGGCCCCGGACGATCCATTATTGGACAATCGTCCTGGCCGATCCACTGTTCGTCCTGGACGATACACGTGGCACAAATTTAAAATGTTTTAACTTCGGCCGGTATGATCAATTATTATGTATCATCCTGGATGATACACCTAATCTGCCCGGACGATCTGTTTTTTCAACGGTCGTCCGGCTTGACTCCTCGGGACGATCGCCTGTGTCTAATCGTCCTTGTCGATATCTAATCGGCCCGGCCGATCGGACTTCCTTTTTGACCAATCGGCCTGTACCTAATAATTGAACCAAATCGTCCTTGCCTATTCTGTGATCGGCCTGGACGATATGGCCGTTTCTTTAAATTCAGGTCATTCCAGCCATTATTTTCACCTCAACCTTCTTCTTCTCTTGTATTTTCTTACTGGTTTCTTACTATGACTGGTGGGAAGCGAGTCCGACAAACTTCTGGGAGTTCTTTGAGGGCTAGGATTGACCCTTGTTTCAGAGAGGCAGAAGATGAAGCTGCTTACCATCGATATAAAGAATGTGGGATAACTATCTCCAGAGTCATCAATCCTGTCCACCTTTCGTATCCGGTAATGGATCTCTTTGCTCACACTTCTCTCTATTTCATTCTTTCTCTCGCTGTCCCCTTTCATACTGAGCTTCTTCGTGAATTATTCGTAAATCTTCGCATAAATCCTACTTTCACAGCCCTGACCTCCTATGTGAATCGACATCCAGTCGAGATCACATATCAGGATTGTGCTAAACTATTGTAGCTATCCACCACCGGGGATAAGCTGCATATAATTATCTCAGATCCTGATTTTAATTGGTCCATTGCAAATCATTTCCTTCGCCAGACCAATGCACTTTTTCATGTTGGAGAGACTAGCTCTTTAATCAAAGATGCTAGGACAATTCAGCATGTCCTTTGAACCTCCATTATTCCAAAAGCTGGAGACCGAATCCACATCACTCCTCTACTTTCTCTGACTACTTTTTACATCATGGCACATAGAGAATTTAATGCTACTGACTTAATTTTTCGATACATTGATCATTTAACCACAATCTGCGATCCAGGTCATAAGAGGAAACTCAATCTGGCTTTAGAACACCTCATAGCCTATGTTCTTGAAACCAAATATCAACTTCAATATTCTGCTCCTCCCAACCTCCCAACTCTCTTCTACTCAAACAGTTCCTTCAATACCCTTTACAGTACTCGTCTCCACCCAGGGGATGAGGAACCTCGGGGGGCTGAGGAGGAGGCTCCCGCTCCCGTTCCCGTTCCTGATCCTGCTCCTCTTCGCCAGCACTCACAGTTTGACCAGTTAGTGGAGAGATTTAATCGTTGGGAGACCCGTTTCGACGCTTACGTTACTGCACAGGAGCAGCAACATTCTGAGGACATTGCCCGCTACGAGCAGCACCGCATAGAGGACTTAGCCCGTTTCGACAGCTATATTACTCACCAGCAGCAACAGCACGACCAGGACATAGCCTGGTTCAATGCTCAGTTTACTACGCTAGCTAGCTACTTTCAGCAGGCTCCACCACCTCCACCTCCATCTGATGATCAGGATCCCTCGTTTTTTTTTTAGTTTTAGTTTCTGTTTTCTGTGGATTGCTTCCTTTTTTCTGTATTTTGTTTTTTTTTTCATTGCTTTAGTTTTTTTTTTTCCTCCTTTTTGAGATGTCAAAAGGGGAGTAGTGTGTTTGTACTTGCTCTTGATTAGTGTATTTGTACTTGCTCTTGTTTAGTATGTTTGTACTTGTTCTGGTAAAAGCTTGTTTAGTTTTTGCATTACTATTTTAGAATTAATTTTTGATATGTTTGCCATCATCAAAAAGGGGAAGATTGTTACAAATCTGTTTGTGGATTATGATTTTGATGATAGCAAACAAATCTTGATTCATTATGACTGCCTTTTTTCACTAACACTTTCAGGATTCAAAGATCAGACGAAAAGCGGAATCAACTCAAGACTTGGTAGATTAGGGTTGAGTCAGTCTGTAATTCTCTTCTCTTTTTTGAGTCAATTGTAATTGTTTGAAGTGACTGATGTCCAAGTAACCCTACACACACACTTGAGAGATTTAGAACTTGAGTTTTTACTCACATCGTCCCGGACGATATTTATATCGTCCTGGAGGATCGAGTTCAAAACAGAAGTTCTAATCAGGATTTCTTGTTAAGGCAGCCGTAATTAACTGATCGGCCTGGATGATACTTGTATCGGCCAGGATGATAGGCTCAAAACAAAAAGAAATTGCAGCCATAAATAATTAAGATATTTTGTATTTTTTGTAATCGACCAGGATGATCTTGGATCGGCCTGGACGATATTCACAATTATGCCTTAATTGATCAGACAATCAAGGAAGTAATTAAGGATGATTGATACGATCAAATCGTCCTGGACGATCGCAGGATCGGCCAGGACGATCTAGTTAAAAAACCTTAGTTACTCCTGGACGATTTGGATCGGACAGCTTGAATTCAGGGTGATTCTCAGGACGATTCTCCTCTGATTTGAACTGATCGGCCGGGACGATCGTAAGGTCGTCCTGGACAATCAAGCCAATTTTTCAATCGCCCAGTTTGCATTCAGGGCGATGCTCTGGCCAATCTTCTAAGATTTGTACTGATCGGCCAGGATGATGTCCATATCGTCCTGGACGATATAGTCAGCAACTTGCAATTAATGAGCTCCTTTGAAGCTCTTCTATTTAAGAGCTTTAGTTCAACATTTTTGAACATCCTTGGCTGCTGTCTTAACCTGAGAAAACCTAAAGGAGAGAGAGAGAGGGAGAGAGAGAGAGAGGATCTTGTGAGGGGATTCACAAGGGTTGCTTCAAGCGTTGTTCTACTTCTTCTTCCCTAGAGTCTCTTGTCCTTGGAAAGGTTGGGAGAGGTAACTTTCAGCAAGTGATCGAAGTTCTTTGCCTGCTTCAGGAGGAAGGTTCTCTGCCTTGCCGGGTGTGGCAAAAAGAGGAGTTTGTAATGACTTCTCTGCTGAGCTGTGGGGGCTAAAGGAGAGTCACGTTTGTAGTGCAATACTCGATGGGCGCCTCCGGAGAGTGGACGTAGGTCGAGTTGACTGAACCACTATAAACCCTTGTGTTCTTGTTTTTTACTGCTTCCGCATTTATTTTCTTCCGCACTTATTTTTTGTGGTGATTTGGTTTGTCTTCGTGCTTTGCTTAAAGAAATTTTTTTAATACCAATTCACCCTCCTCTTCGTTAGCCTTGGGCTAGTTCTATAGGGCTTAATATCCCTAACGAACTTTCAGAAACAAGTATATTAAGGGAGCTTCAATACAAGGCTTTACAAAAAATCCTAATAATTCAATTTTGTCAACACTAGTCGTACAACACAATTCCAAATCGTACAGTACAATTAGTTCAAATAGCCATGTTAGTATTGTACAAAGAATAAGGCGTTGTACAAACAGTTCAAGTATTTGATCTGATCATCCAGTATGATATAAAGCATCGCCTAGTATGATTAGTTCAATCGAATTGGATTATCATCATGTATGATTGGCGGCAAATAATTTTCATCCCATATAAAGATCGGGTCGTACAATATGATTGGTCAAATCGTACAGTACGATCTGACTGGATAAAGTTATCCAAATTCGATCCTCTAATTACAGGAGTACTTTAGGCAAAATTTGATGATATTGTACAATACAATATGTATTATATGGAACGATTAATATAAATTTTGAATTTCAAAATATTGCCTAAAATATGATTGCCTGTACAATCTAAATCGTATAATACAGATTTGTGACACTATCACCATCAAACCTTTGTCACCCAACTATGAACCTCTGACCACTGTCACCCGATTATGATCGTCCGACCTCAGTTTCCTGACAAGGCCATCCGATTCACATCGCCTAGCTAAGGAATCTGACCCTAGTCGCATAAATAAAGTCCTTCAATCATCTCAATCGATTATGATCCTCTGACCTCCATTGCCCGACTACGATCCTCCGACCACAGTCACCAGACAATGATCATCCAACCACCGTCGCTTAACTATGATCCTCTAACTTATATCATGGCACCAAAATCTCTTGACTACATTACTTTATCCTAAAGCCTTCTTCTTACCATTGTCACCTAGCTACACTGACACCTGTTGGCTTCAACACCTATCATCGCTAACTTTCATGCTATTGTTTATAAGATCGATGCAATTCACATCGCCTAGCTAAGGAATCTGACCCTAGTCGCATAAATAAAGTCCTTCAATCATCTCAATCGATTATGATCCTCTGACCTCCATTGCCCGACTACGATCCTCCGACCACAGTCACCAGACAATGATCATCCAACCACCGTCGCTTAACTATGATCCTCTAACTTATATCATGGCACCAAAATCTCTTGACTACATTACTTTATCCTAAAGCCTTCTTCTTACCATTGTCACCTAGCTACACTGACACCTGTTGGCTTCAACACCTATCATCGCTAACTTTCATGCTATTGTTTATAAGATCGATGCAAACCATCGACACAAACTCTAACTCCCAACATCAGTATGGAGGTTTTTGTTAGACTTAGTAGTCTCTAGTCTCATCTCCTCGAAGCGGTAAGACCAAATAAACAAGAAAATTGCAAATTAAATCTAAATCCCATGACTCAAGGTTCTCACAATTTTAACCACATAATATGTTATATGTATTATATATTTTCACATTGAATCAGTGTCTTCCCTAGAGGAAGAACAACATTGCAATCAATAACAAACCTAATGAAATCATTTTAACTTGCACAAGCTCCATGGTTGTTTCCTCTCATGGGTTTTACACATAAGAAATCAGGTATCCCTTACTAATCCTTTCTTATCTGTGCATGTGTTGGATTTTTGGACAAAGCTAAAATTTAAACTCATTATTCCTCTACTTTCATAAATATTCTGGCTCACAATATAGTGGAGTAAAATTTTACAAATAAATAATTTTTTATTATTTTTTCAATCTAGATAACCTCTAAACACATTTGTACAACCATAAGCTCTAAAACACATATGATTGAAAAATAAGGATGATCTACTAATTTTATGCTATTTGCAAGAAGACACCTTCAAGTGTACTGCAAAGCCAAGCATGTCATTATATTTCACAGTATTTCCAAGCTATGTTTTGTATGTTAGACTTTAACATCTTTTAAGCATCATGAATTTTAAACCGCATAATGCTAAGTTGTTATAGATTGAGTGACAATTATCATTTCCCTGGCAAAAGCATGTATTAATGCATTCGAAATGGAAAGTTCTCCAATTCAGAAACGGATCAAAGGTAACTTGTGCAAGAAACCACCGGGTATGCAAAGACAACAAAATAAGATATATATGCTTTTAAAAGTTTACTTGGGTAAGCAGACTGCGGACAATTTACTTACTTGCAGTATCTGGCACAGAGTCCTCAACCATAGGAGCCGACTTCATGCTCCAGTCCACAAGAGAGTAAGCCTCCGGTACTCCAGTTACCCCCTTCTTCCTGACCATCTCCTTCCTTCCCTGGTACAGATCGATCTTCTTAGTGCCCGGCTCCTCCGTTACTTCTAAAATCACCTTCGATGCCACAGCCTGCTGCTTACCACAATACCCTATTAACCCGGTCTTCTTCTGCTGCGCCACCCAACCTTTCCCTTGCCTAATCGAAGTAGGGCTCGCGATCCACTTCTGCGCGTCATCCCACTTAGAAGGTGCCGGCTTCGAGAACGACGGCATGAGTACCGACCGATGATGCTGAGCACGCTCCGCTCTCTGGAACTCGAACCCCGACAACACGCTCTCTGTGTCCGGCGAATCTTCTTCCTGTGATGGAATCTTAGAACTCAGGCTCACAATTTCCACATCCTTGCAGTTCTCCACTGTGCTCGTACCTAACAAAACGAAACTTCAGCACAGATCAGACTATAGAGCTCACACGAAGCAAATCAATAAAGAGGCGTTGAGATCTCACGTCGGTTCTCTGCCTCTCCGATGTCAGATGCTAGGGAAAACCTCGCCTCGAGCTCCTCCTTCTCAACCTGCCTCCTCTTTTCCACTCCGAGAAGCATGGCCCTGAGTTTACCAGGTGAAAACCCGCCACCCTGCAGCACGAAATAGGATGAGCTCGTCAGCGTCCAGGAAGAATGTACCAGCCGACAACAATGGCAGGAAATCAAACGGAAAACGGGAACCTCTCAGATCAAATATTGTTTTCTGTGATAGCATTGGGTAAAGAGAAAGCTGAGATCGGAGGTGTGTGTCCGAGAAACAGAGAAGATTGGAGGATTTTTACCGTAGGTGAATGTTGCTCAATCCGTTCGTAGTCCATTGGGAATTGAGAGACTTTCAACCTCCGCAAGCAACTGGGAAGACAAGAAGGACAGCCGGAGATGGAAGGTCGAAGGTAACCTCGCCGCTGCTCGCCGCCGCAATAGTGTGACCAGAGTAGAATTATTACTAATACAATGAACGGAATACCATGGACATTCGTTTCCTGGATATTACAATGATGCCATTGCTGAAGCCGTTGGTCAAATCTATGGTCTGACCGGTCGACCTGTTGCTACTTGGATGAATATGTTGTCCTCGCACGCCTGTAAGGCGTGAAGTTTATATTGATTTTATCAAATTTAAGGGTAACAATATCACGCTCTTCGATAAACACCTAACAGGATTTTGATAATTCCTCTTACCTGGACCATTACAAGTATATTAGTGTGGCGTGGCGCATGTACACAATGTAAATGGAATTGAGTTTATTCCAGTTGTTTGATAGATGTCCATAGTGGTGGATGCATGGATCTGACATCTTGATCTGTGGTGTCAGATTTAAATTTATTTTATAGGCTACATCTGATTGTATTAATAAGTTTGGCAAATTAAAGCAAGAGAATCAATTAAGAAATTTAATAGGTGTGAAGAGCATGTGAGAAGCTAAAAGTTCACTATAAACAATAAAAAAGGCCTAATTTTTAAGACGAATAGGTTTATAAGTTATCTTTTTATT